>CM066032.1:1456617901-1457866578 GCA_033557465.1 Ichthyophis bannanicus | reverse complement strand
TCATGGGTCCTCCAGCAGGACAATGACCCAAAACATACAGCTAAAAGTACAAAGAAATGGTTAAAAAAAGGACTGTTTTAAACTGGCCAGCAATTCGTCCTAATCTCAATCCAATCGAGAACCTTTGGAAAGAGCTGAAATCCGCCATTGGTTTATTTATTTAGCTGTGCCTATATACCGCTTTTCACCTGGTCAAAGCGGTTTACAATTCAACAAAGTTATTTACAACAAATAATAAGGTGCATCATAATTTGGGGGGGGGGGGAGCCCATTACCGGGGGGGGGGGGAGGAAACCTGGAAACATTGATAAGCTGGAACAAACCGCAGTTGAAGAGTGGGAGAAACTACAAGAAGACAGATTACGAAACTTATAAATGGCTAGAAGAAACATTTGGAGGCTGTCATGACTGCCAAAGGTTGTGCAACCAAATATTAGTGGAGGGAAGTTATCTATATGAGCCCTCTGGATGGAACAACTGGGTCACCTTATTCAGTGGCAGATGAGGAATCTTTTGAACCTTCCATAACATACTTTCTGTCCACTCCCCAGTGACAGAGAGGAGTGGAAATAAGAGCATGGTGGAGGCAAGCCTCAGAAAGTTGCCCTGCCCTTTGAGAGACTGCTGTCACGACCTGTGAAGCACTGTGAAAGTATCAGTGAGGAATGTCCACAATAGAGGGTCTCTGTTTCTACTGAAATGGCCAAAAATTGCTGACCTAGCAAGGACTGGTGGGGTTTTCAGTTTCAAGAGGCCTGGGGCAAATGCAGCAGGAAAGGAATCATAAGGAAAGGAATGGAGAATAAAACTAAAGATATTATAATGCCTCTGTATTGTTCCATGGTTCGACTGCACCTTGAATATTGTGTGCAATTCTGGTTGCTGTATTTTAAAAAGGATACAGTAGAATTAGAAAAGGTACAGAGAAGAGCCACCAAAATAGTAAAGGGAATGGAAGGATACCCCTATGAGGAAAGGTTAGGGCTCTTCAATTTGGAAAAGAGAAGGCTGAAGGGAGATATGATACAGGTCTGTAAATTAATGAATGGCGTGGAACAGGTTAATGTAGATCGGTTGTTAACATAGAAAGGTTGCCATCAAAAAGTAGAAAGACTAGAGGACATGCAATGAAGCTACAATGTAACCCATTTAAGACTAATAAGAGAAAATATTTTTTCATTCAACTCGTAACCAAACTCTGGAATTCATTACTGGAGAATATAGTAAAAGCCGTTAGTGTAGCTGGGTTTAAAAAAGTTTTGGACAAGTTCCTGGAGGAAAGGTCCATAAACCATTAGTAAAGAGGACCCGGGAAATCCACTGCTTACCCCAGTATGAGCATTATGGAAGCTGTGGACTTTGGGTACCTGCCAGGTACTTGTGACCTGGATTGCTCAGTGCTGGAAACAGGATACTGGGCTTGATGGACCTTGATCTGACCCAGTATGGCATTTCTTATGTTCTTAAACCATGCAGGAGGAGAAAGAAGATAGGGCTAGCAGACTGATGAGAACATGGGGGAGAACCTGAATGAGAGCCACTACTGGGGAGAGACCTTGAACCAATTAAGACAGCTACGGGCCTTTGGGATACCACAGTAAGTTTGGATTTGAACTTGAGATTGAACTCCTTGCCTTTTCAAATCCAAGTTCAAAGCTAGTTACATTTAGCACACTAAGAAGATCTTCAAGGACCTCTTCAGCCATTAAACTTTCAATATCTAATGATTCTGATGCAATTCCCACCCATGAGGATTCATCAGATTCTGTATCTACCAAAACTAGCTGCATATACTTCTCAGCAGGGAATGGGATGTGTCTTCTGCTCTGCATGGTTGGCTTTACCGGCTGCTTCTCTCCTGTTCTCCACCTTTCCCTTGCTCCTCTGTGGAGATGGAACTTGACACATACTCTTCCACAGTTGCACTGGAATATGCAGTTGTTGCTACTCTCCCCTTATAGAAATCTCTTTTTGGCTTGGTTGGAGGATTGAACAAGCTGACAATTGATGGTCGTACTCTTGGAATACCTTCCATCTTCCTCTGCATTGTGACACTTTTGGTCCCAAATATCTCACCTGCCTTCTCTTCTTTCCTTGTGACCATTTTCACACCTACCTTTTCCAAACAATATGATATAATGAGACTGAATTGTAAGCTTTATAGAACAGGGGCTGCCTCTCTTTTCTGTGCCTTCATTGTATTGTACAAACCGATAGTGCTTTGGAAATGATAATAGTGGTGGTGTAATCCTTACTATGATTTCTCACATATTTAGACTGAGGACTGTCAAAGAAGCTAACAGATCACCTTTAGCCACTAATGTCCTCCTGCTGTTCTTCAAGTTAGTTGGGAGAAGCCTTTCAACAAACTGCTATGATGTCCTTCGGCAACAGATTCCAGAGCTTAATTATGCAATGTGTGGAAAAAGATTTTCTCTGATTAGTCTTACATATACTTCTTAATAACTTCATTGCATGTCTATTAGTCTTTATATTCTTTGAAGGAGTAAACAACCGATTCATGTTTACTCATGAAAGTTAAACCAAAGATGGAGGGTATCCAAGTGAATCTATAGAATTATTAGGAACAAAATTAGATCAGGAAGGATCATTTCAGCCACATATAACGATGGTAGTGTTAAAAGCCTATTTTAAACTTCAGTTACTTTGACAGTCAAAACCTTTTTTGGAGAAGGCTGCTATACAAGCATTAGTAGACTGGAATATTGCAAAGCCTTATAGATTGGCCTTCTTTGGAAACAGGTTACCTAGAATTTATTTATTTATTTGTGCGCTTTTCTATACTGTCCCTTCCAGAGATCAGGGGCAGTTTACAGAGAACATGGTAAATATCAATTACATAGAACATTTTTGAGCACATAATAACTATTTTACAGAGAAAATATTAACTATTTTACATGGCTATACTGTTGATTATGGGAAGGGGAAGGAAGGAAACTGTTTATCCTATGCTTATCTTTGTGCACTTGCTACCAGTTGATAAGCAGGTAGAATTTAATTTGTTAGTGCTGGCATTTAAGGTATGCATTTAAAATAGTCAATTTATCTTGTCAACAAAACACAGTAGTATTGTCCAACTAGGGTATTAAGATTGCTGGTGATATAATACAGAAGCCTAATTTGGAAAGTGTGCTGGAGAAGTACGGCTTTTTCAGTAACAGTAACTGAAATGGACTGGCATAGGGCACTTTGAATCTGATGATCATATGGTATACTAGGTTGAATATGAAAAATAAAGAAGGAATGGTGTTATAATTAAGAAAAAAACTTGCAAGAACTATAATGAAATGAAATGCAGTCAGCGAATGCTTAATTTCTATTCATCTATGAGGAATATCCATCAACACATCCATCAACACATCCATCAGGTATATGCGCCAACAACAGATGCAGAAGAGTACTAAGTTGATCAGTTCTATGAACAAGTACAAGCTAGAACCGACAGAACATAGGTGACTGAAATTCAAAAGTTGGGATCAAAGAAGGCAGCAAAGTAGTTGGAAAATATGGGCTTGGCAACAGCAACGAAGCTGAAGAACGACTGATAGAATTCTGTAAGACCAACAATCTATTCATCTCAAACACCTTCTTCCAGCAACACAAGCGGTGACTGTATACATGGACTTTGTCCAGTGGACTGTACAGAAATCAAATCGACTACATCTGTGGAAGTCAACAATAGAAAAGCTCTACAACATCAACAAAGACAAAACCTGGAGTTGATTGTGGTACAGACTACCAACTACTAGAACTAAAGCTGAAAAAGAGCTAGCCACTCATGAATTTAGCAAAATGTGATCTTGAAAATATATTGCTGCAGTTTAAAAGACTGCCCACAAAATTGATTCACCACTTTGAAGAAAGTGAAAAATCTCTACAAAAGGTAAAAAGCAAAAACAGCCAAAATGGATGACTGAAGAAGCTCTGAAAGTTGCTCAGAAATGTAGAAAAGAAAAAGCTAGAGAGGTAATCATGTAACTTAACAGAAATTTCCCATATGTAATGAGACAAAAAGTACTTCAATGCTGCATACAAGGAAATAAAATCAGAAACTATTAGAACAAGATCAGCTTTCTTAAAGCTATGAGAGTTCAAGAGAAAATTCTAGCCTCAAATTCAAATGCTAAAAGATGCTCTGAATTGACCGACCCCGTGCTGTGCAATAAGACAATGATTGCCTTATTAGGCAGACTGGCCCCGCTCGATGAATCCAAGGTGATCAGGTGCCACCCTTTTCCAAAAGTGTGGCATGGAGGCAATAGCATATGGGTATTCCTCCTGCCTCCTAATGAAGAAGGTACTGGGGGGAGGGGAATTGGCGGATTTGGGCCTACCGGGAGGGTGTTGGAGATTCAAAAAGTGTGACAGCAGTTGGGAGGTGTAATGTCTACTTGGACCTCCAATTTTGTTTTTGTCAGGTTGGGGGGCTGGGGTCTACTTGAAAAATTTTTTGTGGGGTTTGAGGCCTTTGGGTCTCCAATGAATTTTCAGCATTGTCGGGGTGGGAAAGGGAGAAATTTTGTGATTGGCAGCATTGGATACACGATTGAGAGTCATTGGAGAAAAGTGTCAGACTTCATCTCAGGTGACCTTGTCTTTGGTTGACATTCCAGCACAAGCTTGCACAAGATATAAGTGCTGCTAGTGCAGACATCTGTGTGCACAAGTGTCTGGCTTGCTCTCCTTGTTTAGCGCAGAGTTTTTGCTCACAGTTTATTTGCATGCAGTTTGCTTACCGCATCGGTGAGCAAAACTTTTGCATTAAACTTGTTTTAGGAAACTGTGCTAGAGCTTTAATGCTGGGTCCTAGCGCAGGGTTTCTGCATCGAAGTCTAGAAGGGCAACTTGGGTTTTGTTGGGTTAAGCGAAGACAGAGGTAATAAACAGAGGGGTACAGTGGGGGAGAGCGTGAGAATTTACTCCTCTTGATGGATTGATAGTGCTTCCTATATTGTATTGTTTGTTATTAAAGTGTAAAGTGCTTTATAAAAGATAATCTCTACATTCTGTAAGTAAATAAATTTTTAGTAATCTCTCAAAGCACCTGATTTGCTTGAAAATGAAACACTTAAATTTATAATTTATAAACCCCTAGAATCATGTCTTTTTTATATTGTTTATTTATAGAATTTTAAACAAAACAGCAAGAAAAGAAATTATTACAATCTTGCAAAGAAATAAGAGTAATACAAGTGAAAAATAAAACCAAGAAACAATCAATAGAAACATGCCTAGTTAACTCTTCCATAGTCCACACTCAGGAGGGGGAGGAGAGGAGGAAATATTGATCCAGGGCAGGAGCACCCTGGTCTGTAAAAAAGAAAACTCTTTAAAGAACATATAACAGGGAAACCAAGTGGCCGTGAGGTATCCCAAACGTACAACAAATAAGCAGAGACTATACATTATTCTGGAACATCATTAAGAGATATCTTGGCATTAATAAAAGTAGCAAGATCAACAGGATTAGTGAAGAAATATCTAGTAGACCTATATATAACCAAGCATCTACATGGAAATCATAAAAAGAAGGATCCTCCTAATTGCAACACTCCAGCTTTCTGTAGCAAAAACTGTTTTCACCATTTCTGGGTTTCTCTAGTAAGGTCAGGAAACATAGAAATAGATAGACCAAAAAAAGTCTCCAGATGCTTCTCGAAAAACATCTTCAAGAGCCATTCTTTATCTGAGACTAGGGCACATTGAACTAGCAAAGTAGATGATGTACAAGTTCCACCACCCGTATCCTCAAGAAAGCCTGAGACATTCAGGACGTCAAAGTCAACATTGGACACTTCAAGCGGAACCACAGAGTCCTTCTTCCCCCGAGGGAGATATAGTATACCTTAGTCAATGGCGTTATCAGGTCTGCTGGGACCTTCAAAATCTCATGTAAATATTTCTTAAACATATCCAGCGCTGTTACCTCCTGAATTTGTGGAAAATTTAAGACCCGCAAATTAGCAGTCCTAGCAGCATTTTCCAACACTTCTAACTTATTTTGAATAATCCCATTGTCTTTAATCAAAGCGGAAGACGTATCTGACAAAGTGTTTAGCTGGGTTCCATGATCATTCAAAGACATTTTCAAGTGCTCACAAACAGAAACAACTGTCTTGATCTTACCAACATTCTCCTGAATATGTACCACATTCACTTGGATATGCGATGATAAAGCTGCAGACTGGGAATGAACGGTCTCGGAAAGACTAAAAATAGCTTCCCAAATTGACTCCAGCGTGAATACCTTTGGTCTGACCAGAAGAGGGGACGCAATCAATAAAGGAGTAGAAGCACTTTGGAGCAAGCCTTCCTTCCGATAATGGTGGAACCAGAACATTCGTCATTGATAACACACCAGGAACCTCCCTGAGAGTATCAGGGGCCAATAAGACTGAGTCATCAGCAAGCTCCCCTCGGACGATGCCCACAGCCCCCACCTCAGGAGACAACAGCGTCGAAACAGCTGGGGCTGGGCTTGAAGCAGCGGGGCATTCCTGCGGCGTCCTCTGCACAGGAGAGAGAGATGTCTCTGTGTCCGACGGCAGCGCGAAGGCTCCTCTCCCAGTGCTGCCAAGCCGGCTCAAAACTCCCGTCTCTGGTCTGGGGTATGTTGCACAAAACGATCCATAGGACCGACGGATGGTGGTTGGGGCACTGCAGGGGAGGCCCTCAACTTCCCTTTGCGTTTAGGCATCCGATCAGAAAGAACTCTCAGCGGCCATCTTGGAAGTCTCTGCCCCCTAGAGTCATAAGTCTTATTTACAAAATACACATATAAATGTCAATCTCGCCTGTACTGCAGCTATTCTCTGTCCCCAGAAACACCTGCACATACTTGCGTCAAAATAGCTGCTGCGATTGTTCTTTGCCGACTTTCAGGCACTTATGCTTTTGGCAAGTTTAGAACAACCAACATAAGTATGTAGGTTCTATGCCCTTGGGTTTCTTATAAAAAGATGCTGTTTGGCCCTGACTTTATAACTGGACGCTTATGTAATTAGTCCAAAAAGGCATCTATTTTAGCTTGTTTTATGAAGGCAAGATGCGCCTTTATCAACTAAGCATGCAGAAGGAGCCCAAGTAGTGTGCCATTGCCAGTGCGCACAGTGACACATGCTCTCAAGCTGGTGTAAATATGTGCACATACTTTACATATCTATTTGCATGTAGATCACAACTCCGCTCCTGCTCTGCCCACAGTATGCACTGCACATGCTGCTTACGTAACCATGTGCCATCTCGTCACTGTGAAGTTTTATATGTGTAAACAGCAGCGCACAATTTCATAAAATACCTTTTCCACACGGTAAATGAGTTTTACATGTGGAAAAACATTTCAAAAATGGTCTCCTTTGTGTCTATGTGAACAGGTCCCTTTGTACAGGCATTTTCATTGCCAACAAAATATTCCTTTGGAAAGTCTGACTGCCATTTTGATTTTTGCTTATGTTTTTTTGCTTGTTTTTTTCCAAGCAGGTTAACAGCTAGAGTTACTAACTTTCACTACAGAGTTAGTACACACTAATACCATGTTATTAGTAACTGAGTCCCATTGTCTAAAATGTGACTTCCGGTAAAATAACCTGCGCTGATGATGGCAACACATGCTAATGCAGTGGTGAACTTTAGAAACTCTAGCTGTAATAGAGATACTAGTACTGAAAAGGAAGCAGGAATTCTAATAAAGTATCAGCTATTAGACCAGAACACCCTGGTAAATTTGTTGACCTTTTGCAAGCAGTGTAAGCCATGATTATTTCAAGTGTGTTATGACTGAATCACTGTTGTGTTATTTTACAAATTAGATTATTCATGATGAGAATATTGTTACTGTAGAAATGTATTGTTATCTTAGATATATCATGAACTACCTTGTTGCCTGTTCGGGAAAGGTGGTGTACAAGTCTGATAAATAACATCATTTTCTATGGGGTCCTTTTACTAAACGCCGCTAACTGGTCAAAGTGGGGGTTATTCTGTCCCACGAATAGTGGGGATGGGCATCCAAATGGGACATCCATCCCCACTATTTGTGGCCCTCCCCGCTGGCGTCTAACTTCCCTGCTGGTTGTACAGGGAAGTTAGATGGGGGAGGGGAGGGGCGGATTGGGGCAGAGTTAGGGCAGGCAGTTGGCTGTCGCTGGCCCTGGACATACAGGGCCGATTCTAATGTCGGCCCTGAACGTCCAAGGCCGGTGACCTGTACAGGGAAGTTATTCCAACTCCGAGGTGGAATAACTTCCCTAGACGTCGGGGATCAGCGATTCGGGGAACGCATGAGGCAGGAGGGTGGCCAAGGACATTCCCCGCAGCCTGACCCTGGCTGTAGGTGGCCGAATCAGGGTTGGGCTGTGGGGAATGCTTTGCAGAAGCCTGCTGCTGGGATCACAGCTTTACAATGGAGCCATGGTGCCATGGCAACCAGATGCCATGGCGCTGTGGCTATATTCTAAAGCCGTGATTGAGTTAGTTGGGCATGTCCTGTACGTGCAGGCCAGGCTGAATCGCAGTCCTGGCATGCACGAACAGGATTGCTCGCGATTCTGATCCCATGGGGCTGGACATGCCTCGCGGGATCAGAATCGCGACGCCCTCTGTACATCCGGTTCAGACCGGATGTACAGAGGGCCTCTACGTCCGGAATGGAATTGGGTTAAGTGTGTTTTCACATGCAGTAACTGGCTGCAGTGATTGCTAATGAGCAGGCATGCAAGCAACCAGCCTCTAAAATGTACGCTAATTAGCCATCGTGCACCAGGGCGGTGAGTGGGTGGATTAAAGGCAGAGTGTGGCCATGAAGAGTATATTGCCAGCAGCATGAGGGCAATGGGTGTGCGATCACTCACAATGTGACAATTAGCAAGAGTTCACCTAACGATACCTCTACGTGTGCTGTTAGGTTCACCCGCAGTAATTGTGCCTCATGTTAGCAGCTACATCTACGTGTTAACTGCTGAGAATTTGCTGTGCATGCTCCCGAAGCTAGCACATGATGAGTGCACTTAGAGCGCGTTAGTTTTGCCACTAATCACGCAGAAAATTCACATAGAGCCAAGAAATGTTTTGACTCTTTGCTTCCTTCTCCTCCTGACCTTATTGAAATATATTTTCTTTGCAAACTTGTTGCTGTTTATGCTAATCGCTAGGTCAGACATTCTCATGCTACTAGCTTTAAAATCAAGATTACAGAGAGCCTGTTTCTAGCTTTGCTGTTTACCTTAAGCTGTAAATCAGGTAGAGTATCCAGTATATTTGTTCAGCTGTTCTTTTTTTTTCTTTTCAATAATATAGCTGTATCATTTGCTAATTAGCAATTTAATTGTCAAAATGTTTTCCAAGAAAGCTCTCTGTTCCAAGTGTAATTATCATACAGAGCGGCAAAGCTCTTTGGCATATAGATGCAAGTGGTTTGCAAACTGAAGGCAGAGTTTTCCTATTGCATCAGGAAGAAGAGGACGTTGTGAAACAGCTCCGAAATACAATATCATTAAACAAACAACTGTATGCTTTTGCCCCATGGGCTTTTATCATTTCTCTGTTAGCTTTGAATTTGCAAAGTTCTATCATATTTTCATTTATTTTAAAAGTAAAATTATAGACTTCATTTGAACTACTTTTAATTTGGGGTAATCTAGCTGATTTGGTGCTGGAGTTCGTCTTTTTTTAGTTTTTTACAAATTTATTTATTTATTTATTTAATGTTTTATTTTTATACCGCTTTATCATTTCAGTCAAAGCGGTTTACATTATAACTTAAATTTGGTAATGTACATTAAACGGGGATATTGATAACTTGGATGTTATCATTGTATCATTGTTATATTTACAATTTATAGTATATTTACTATTTACCATTCATGCTATAATGATGAGAACTAACATTCATTCAGACTGAATACCGAGATGCCTTACAATTCAATAGTTCAGAAACAGTTTCAGCAAGCAGGTCCAAATTCCCCACTGGAGGTGTTGTACTGAAAGGACACCACCTTTTCTCTCCTGGTAACACTCTCACAAGCATTGCTTAGCCTGAGTAGCAGTATCCTGTCAGATCCAATCTCTTGAAGGTGTAGGGCCTTGCAGACCAGTGCCATTGCATCACCGTAAAATAGAATTGTCACGGGCCAGTCCCTGTACCTCTAAGGGGGTAGGTTTGACAGGACGCTATTTCTCTGGCTGAACAACACTTGCCATAAAGGACTGCCAGAAGAGGGGAGGAGGCGCTTCTTAAAGAACAAGAAAAGTTGGTTTAAATCAGGGTTCTTCATCTTTTTACAACTATAGACTCCCAGGGGATCACCCAGTTTGTCCCCATGCTGCCTTCGCCAGACTGTCGAAACCATATATATGTATAGAGATAGAAACAGAACAGTTTAAAGAAAATCTTAAGGATTTTATCGCATTTATTCAAATCGCAAACACACAAATTAGCTACAACTAGTGAGATTTTTGCTGCTGTTGTTGTGCAAACAAAACAGGGAATCGAGGTACAGTTACTGACAATGTTACTCTCATGTCATCTGACACATCAAGTCGATTTCTCCACTTTGATTTCATGCTTAATAATGCAGAGAATCCTGTTTCACAGAGATAAGTCGTTGTGAAGGGAACCCAGACATTCATTGCCCTTATTGACAAGCTTAGGGGAAGCTACGATTTGCTCACACCAAACCTGCCTGTTATCCAGCCCAGCCTTTCCAAAATCAACTTTCTTTCTTGGGTCTTCTTGGAATTCAATGAAATCATCCTTTTGCTAAATTGTTGTCACTCATTGTAGATATATATATATCAAACTATAATGGGTTCATGATCCAAACAGATTCCATGCTAAAATCATTAATATCTGAGAAATTTGTACTTTGGACTTTCAAATGGTCCTTGATGTATATCCACAGGCAATGTTTTACTGTGTTTATGTGATTTCTTGATATACTGCCCAGGCTGAAAGGCATCAGAGCAGTTTACAATCACTACAAGCAGGTACTGGATACATTCCCTCATCCCCAAGGGGCTCACAATCTACATGTGGACTTGAGGCAACAGAGGGTTAAGTGGCTTGCCCAAGGCCACAAGGAATGCCTATAGGACTAGAAACCCCAGTTCCTCTAGCCTGAGACTGCTGTCACCAGCCCGAGGTACCTTGTCCTAACCACTAGGCCACTCCTCCCTACTCATTCCATCATGATATCTGTGATAATTAAGAATCTAAATTTTAATCTAACAACATCTTTTTTAATTGTTCAGAGATTCAGTCTCATATCTCCATCGCTTAGTTCCCATACCTCTGGTTAAGATCCTCTGGTTTAAATTTAGCTGGACATATGCTTTAGCCAGCTAGATTTGGGTAGCTTGCAGCTAAAAATGCGCATAAACGTAACTGGCTATGTAGCCATTCAGCAGCTTACTAAAAATTGACCTGTCCATGACCACTAAACTAGAATTACCAAAACAAACATCAGATAGCAGCAATTTTAATCATAACGGTTACACAGATTTGAACATTGGCCCCGATGCAGAGACGCAAATAGCGGGGTTGAACGTCCTGGTCGGACGTCCAACCCTGCTATTCGGTGGGACTGTATTCTGGCTAAAGTGCTCCCTGCATGCACAGAGGCACTGTGTGGGGAGCACTGGACAGGGCAGGAGGGAGAGGGATGGAGGAGGGGAGTGGGCGGAGTGAGGGAGGGCCGAAGCATCTGGATGTACAGGGCCGATTCAGGTCATGGCCCTGTATGTCTGGCAGGGTTGCAATAGACAGGGGACTTATTCCACCTCGGAGGTGGAATAAGTCCCACCAATTGCGGGGGTCGGGCCACGCAGCCCCTCCAGGCAGGCTGGGAAGACGCGGGAGTGTCCCCACAGCTCTGGCTGACTGCGCTGAGGGTTGGACGGTGGGGAAAAGACATTTCCCTCCCTGGCAGGCTTTTGGCACTCCTGCTGGGTGTACCGGTGCCATGGTGACAGGACGCCACGGCACTGGCACACCAGCAAGAGCATAGGGCAGTCTGGATGGAGTGCTGGGTGGACGACTTATGGTTGGGAATCGGGGCAGTGCCGGGCCGTCTAAGTGCCCAATTCTGCAACAGCAGGACTGTCTGGATCTCATGGTTGCAAAATCTGGTCCAATTTGGGTCCGTTCATTTTTTGGATGGTCCAATGGCCCAGACGTGCCCCTACTGGAATTGGGCTCTTAGCTATTTATTTTATTTTTTATTTTATTTTAAAACATTTATAAACTGCCATTTGCTTCAGCATTCTAGGTGGTGTACATCAATAAAATATAAATAACCCCCAAGGACCTACCCAGCAGGACCCCCCCCCCTTTCACCACCTCCACCACAAACTACCCCAGCTGCCACTATTTTACTGAATAGTCACAAAACATTCATGATCTAAAAGCCATACTTTGTGCACAGACTTGCTTCTGGCCACATAGACTAATTAGATTCACAGATCAATAAGCAGTTTTTCTCTGGAAAATCTTAAGCAATATCTAGGGGTCTAATGTTCAAGCTGGTCCCTCACATAAATGGAGCTATTTGAATTTATGGCTTTAATATTCAACATAAAGCATGAAGGTTCATATGCTATCTGAGAGTCATGGAATTCATGTAGTGTGGGCATCGGACTCCAGAATACTGGCCTAAGTAGTAGGACATCAATTAAAACTGAATTTAGAAAAGATAGCGCACACTATTTGCCTATTCAGTTTTTTTGTTTGTGTAACGAACATGACAAATGTTTGAAAACTGAGACAATTTTGTTTAAAATGAGCATGAACTAAATTATTTTTTGGCCATGCAGACCGCTACTGGATTAAATAAAATGAAATAGCTGGACTGGTTTAGTATGTCTCAAAGACTGGGTTGAGATCCACTGCCTCTAGAGAATTCCTATTGCCACACTCATTGCACCCCTCTGCTTACCCCACAACCCATGGATGCTGATAAACAGAACCTAGGCTCGGATTAATAAACACAGGAGAGCATTTTCAGAGCAGTTCATGCGGTCAGCAGACCTGTTAACCACGTTAATTGCGGTGAGTGGGATATTCAGCAGCGCAAACGCAGTTCATGCCACTGAATATTCCTGGGTGCCATCATTGAATGCCCCGATACTAGCAGGTTAGTGCCCAGGCATTCCAGAGGCGGATCAGACATAGCACCTGGGGATGACCATCTAGTGATGACATTCAGCTACTAGCTGCTTATCCCTCAGGCTCGCCTAACTTTCATTGCTGAAGCTAACTGGGCAGCAGCAGATTTAGCCCTGGTATCAGATATCCAGGTTTAGAGTTCAGCAGAGGTGGCTAGCCATTTTATCAGTGCCAATGAATACCCCCGCCCTCCCCTACACACATAGATTATAGGGCCCGATATTCGAAGGCCCTTACAGGGGTAACTTCCTTAGTTATCCATGTTAGGGCCTTATCTGGGATATTCAAAAGGCACTTACACAGGTAGTGCCCTTTGAATATCCCGGCTAAGTCCCTAACATGCCCAGATGCTATCTTTAACCTTGCATATCTTTAACACACAGAAGCTATGCAGGTAGCAACGAAAATCACTGTTACCCATGTAGTCTCTGCGGCTGCCGGGGCATCTGGGCTAACCAGTGCGGAAGTGAATATCTGGATTAGGGGAATCGGCAGGCAGGCTATGCGCCGTGGTGGCACATAGCCTGCCCTCCTCAATATCAGCACAAAAAGCCCAGTGATATTACAAAGGAAAAACCACCGACAAGTATCACAAATAAATTTTTGTTGGATATGCCGTCAAAGTGTAAAGGACTTGCCCTCACACCACCGCGGTCCATCCATTTTATTAGAAAACCTTAAAACACGGTTTGAAATATATTTCTTAAATATATTTCAAACCGTGTTTTAAGGTTTTCTTAATGGACCGCGGTGGTGTGAGGGCAAGTCCTTTACACTTTGACGGCATATCCGACAAAAATTTATTTGTGATACTTGTCGGTGGTTTTTCCTTTGTAATATCACTGGGCTTTTTGTGGTGGTATATATTTTCAGACCTGGTTGGGTATTTGAATTTGGCTTTGGCTCCTCAATATCAGGCCCATAGTCTTGAATCTCCAACTGACAGAAGATTTTCATTTTCTCTGTACCTGAAGTATTAGTCCACTTAACATCTAGGTCTTTAAGTTCAGCAAATGATCTGCAAGTGATGTCTTTTTATTTGTTAAAGCTCATGTACCTATGAACTGCTTTCCCTGTCTATTATTACCAATGCGATTTATAACTTGTTGTGTAGGTATAAATATATGCCCATGCTCTTACACATGATCAAAACCCTTTTTTAGTCATTCATTGTTCATTTTCAACCAAAGATAACAAAATCATTTTTGGATTTAAAAGTCTTTTTGAACGTAAAAAACTCACTTGATGAATAAGTCTATTTCCTACATGCTTGTAACTTTGAACCCAATACTTCATAAACAGCTACTCACAACGGTATTGCACAGTATTCCCAGTTTAATGTCATACAGTGTTTACAGCTCCAGTTTCAGGTCAGAGCTGTCTAACATTTCCTGCTTCAGCATGAATACCAGATGAAACAGACATTTCAAGAAGGTACCCACTGAAATTAACGGGATGATGTTGAGCTTGCGGTAGTGAGCATTTTTATAAATTCTGGCTGCCGTGGGTACAATAAAACAGAAACATTTGAATAGCTGCGTATGCTGAATACCTCGTTTCAGCCAAGAGCACCACAGGCTATCCAGCTAGCCAAATGCATAAAATTAGGCCTGCCATTTTGGTGGCCTAAGTTTATGCAGTCTGTTATCTGGATAGTGTATTGAAAATTGTAGCTAACCAAATAACGCCTTGCCCCGCTGCACCTTGTTCTTGAATATGTTAGAATAAACGCACCCTGTTACAGTTCTTAAGTACTGCAAAAACTGGAGCATTCTCAGTCCAGAAGTCCAACACTGTGATTTGTAGAAATGTTTCTCTGCATATGTTGTATGTCCCTTTGGTTTCAGATGGTTCCAACAGTGTGCAAGACAGGTACGACAGTGGAGAAAAGACAGGAGTAGGTGAGTAGAAAGTCTGTTACAGAAGGCATTGATTTTGTACGCTGCAAAGTGTATTCTCTTCCACCCAAAAACTTGGATACTCCTATCGAGCCTTTCCACCACTAATCCATGGTCCTCTTACATGGACAGTGTTCTGGAATGTGCATGGAGTAGATAGAATGAAAGGGGTAGGGTAGATTTGGTACATGGGATGCATGGTGGTGGTGCTGGTGGTAATTTGCAGTTGCTGGTATATGACGATGGCTATTGCTGTCACTGATTTTGTTAGTTTATGCAAAGACTACAGTAGTCAGTATAAAATTCAATCTTGATAGCAATATGGGCTTCTAAAGAATTTTTGAGCTCACCAGTTTTTTGCTTTGAGTACAGAGCTCTTAACTTTGAAGTCTTGACAGACTGTCATCTAGCCATTGCATGGGCAACACTAAAGGGTGCTTGTAAAGAGGTACTGGTCATAGTAACCTAGTAATATAGTATATGATGGCAGATAAACACCAGTATGGTCCATCTAGTCTGCACAGTAAGGTAGAGTGGCTAGAGTGGTTGTATCTGCAGCTCCGTGCTGGTCACCCCCTCGATTAAAAGATATTTAAGTTTGCTTTGATTTTATCCTCTTGCTATAAGGGGATCCCACTGTGTCTGTCCTATGTCATTTTGAATTCCGTCACTGTATTTGCCCCCACCACCTCCATTGGGAGAGCATTCCATGCATCCACCACTCTTTCAGTGAAAAAGTATTTTCTGATGTTGATTTTAAGTTTATGGCCTTGGAGATTCTTCATGTGCCCTCTAGTTTTACAGCTTCCCCTTCTTTGAAAAAGATTTGCTTGTTCATTGATACCCTTTAAGTATTTAAAGGTCTGTATCATATCTCCCCTGTCCCTCCTTTCCTCTAGGGTATACATATTTAAGTCTTCAAGTCTCTTCTCATACGTCTTCTGGAGCAGGCTCCAAATCGTTTTGGTCACATTCCTTTGAACTCTTTAAAGTCTTTTTATATCCTTTGTGAGATATGGTCTCCAAAACTGAATGCAATACTCCAAGTGAGGCCTCACCAGATGGTCAGATGGTGTTGGAGAGGAGGAAGAATGGGAAGAGAGAATGATTGCAAGAAGGGAGGGTTTGCTGTTTAAGGTCTATTGTGGAAGGAAGGTTACGGGTGGAATTGCTAAATGTGTGTTCTGCATTGCAAAAAGCCCCACTGATACAGGATTTAGTGATAGGGCAGTAGCTAGTAGTGGTAGTAATTAGGAAGTGTGAATTGGGAATTGTGGTATGTGAGACTAGAGTGTTTTGAGAGGAAGAATGTTGGTGTCAGTGGGGAAGAAGAAGGTTGTATATTGTCCTCCATGGTAAAGGAGTCAAGCCTTTTCACAATTATTGAATTATATTGCAGATTTAAGTATTCATTATCATGATTTGTTGATGGTAGGTGATTTCAATGTGTGTGGGCTGAAAGGTCATAACAGAAAGGAAGTTAAATTTAGGGAAATTAGGGTTTTAAGCAGTGGGTGGAAGTTAAGGTTACCAGATTTTTTACAGGCAAATCTGGAACACTTATCTAAAGCATGGTGGGGAGGCAGAGGGGGGCACTTTAGTTCCAGTTTTGAGCAACAAGACATGGAGGAGGAAAAAGAAGTCATTACCTTGCCCACCCCATTCCGCAATTCATCCGATGACAGTAACAACATCACTTCCAAGCAGACAAATTAACAGAGAAATAGAAACAGTGATACATTTCCCCTGTACTGAGCAAAATGTAAAGATAATGGATGTAAATTCTAAAAGCTAATATATTCAAATCACTAAATTGAAAATAAAATGTGTTTCTTTCCTCTGTGTCCCCATTGCTGGAATCGGGGACAGGAGGCTGTTAGATAAGAGTTGGGGATATAGCTCCAAAATCGGGGATGATCCTCAAAAATTGGAGGCATCTAGTAACATTAGTGGAAATGTGCACTCATGCTGTGTTGTGTCCTGCATTTAGTGTTTTCATCTAGGTCTTTTGGATTAGTCAGGCAATTGATACAGTACTTCCAATAGTATGGTCAGATCATTACTTGGTTGTCTTTCAGGAGTTGTGTTCCCTTACCAGTAGTGGAGACAGAGAAAGACCTAGAAAGGTTCAGTGACATTATCACTGCTACTAATGCTAATGCAGCTAGGGACACACTTCAGTATTTGTACCCAAGCATATGGTCAAGAACCCCTGACCACACACAACCTTCTTAAGGATAATGCGTAAGGAACATAGAGAACTGTGCCCATGCCCAGAACAGCCACCAGACAGAACCTCTTCCAAGAAAGACATAGAAGGTTGTAAACCATATCAGGCCCAAAACAAATTGTTGTTAAACCAAACTCTGTTCGAGAAGTCATGGAGGTTACACAACTTCAACAAGGATAACGAGTAAGAGCATAGAGAACTATGTGCATATCCAGAACAGTCACAGACAGAACCTTGTCCAAGAAGGCCATAAAAGGCTATCAGTCATACAAATTTGTTATTAGACAGTACTCCTTTCAAGAAGACTATGGAAGTCCATGAAGTACAGTAGCATGAGGGGCTACTGGGGAAAGGAAGCAGAAGGTTGATAGGGAAGGTGAGTTATTGTAGGCAATGGGGTAGGTTGTTAAGGCATGTGAGAATCTGAACTTGGGAGATTCTGTGGGAGGTGGGACTGCAGAAGTTGTATAAAGAGTTACTACCAGAATACGAGTGTACAGTTAGGGGATATACGTAACAACAGAGTGTCATGATTTACTGAAGAATTTTGTTAAAGAATTAGGTACCCTCCAGGTAGGCCAATTGTTTCGACCAGAGGTTCTCTTCTTGAGCCCCTCTCGATTTATCTCGATTCATTTTTGAGACCTTTAATGATATCCATTCCATCTTTTTTGAAGGATACGACTCATTTTTTGCAAGGTTTGGATGCTCACTCGTCTTTGGCTACTATCCCTGATGTTATCCTAGCAACGCTTGATGTTACATCACTCTATACTGTAATCCCTCAGGTGGAAGCCCATGATGTTATAATGGAAGCGCTAGCCTTGCGGGGTGATCTTTCAGCTGACCAGCTTGGCCTTTTGTCGGATTTGGCAACCATTGCATTATATAACAACTTTTTTGCCTTTGATGGGGTCTTGTATCATCAGATAGGTGGGGTGGCGATGGGCGCTACCTGTGCTCCTTCAGTCGCAAATCTATATATGTGTAGATTCGAACAGCAATGGATTGATTCTTCTCCATTTCGGCAGCACATTTGCCTATGGCGGCGCTACATTGACGACATTTTTTTGATCTGGCAGGGTTCTGTAGCGAGTTTGCAAGAATTTTTTGTTTGGCTTAATGGATGCCATGTCCATCTGAAGTTTACCCTACATCATCATATGGATAGCCTGCCCTTTTTGGATGTTGTGGTCTGTAAAACCTCGACCGGTTGGCTTACTTCAGTGCATCGGAAAGGGACTGATCGAAATACACTTCTTCATTATAAAAGTGCTCACCCGGGTCCCCTGAAGAATAGTTTACCATTCTCACAGTTCGTGCGCTTCCGGCGGAATTGCACTCATGTTCAAATGTATAAAACTCAATCTTGTGTGCTGAAAAAGAATTTTCTTGAGAGAGGCTACCCTCCGTCTGTTATTAATCAGGCGTATAAAAGAGCACTGCATCTCAATCGAGATCTGCTTCTGCACCCATGCAGGACTTCAACTGATCAGTCTGAGGCTGATTCCTCTGTCAATCTGATTACAAAGTTTTCACCTTTCAGTGTACAGCTTAAACGGATAATTCATCAGCATGCGAATGTGCTGCACAGTATTCCTGGTTTGGAAACCAAGAATGTGCGCTGTGTGTGGCAGCGGAACAGAAATTTCAAAGAACTGCTCAGTCCTGCAGTGCTCCGGCCGCTTGTAACTTCCCCTCTTTCTGTGCAATCTGGCCATGTCAAGTGTGGCGAATGTGACATCTGTGCTATTACTAAAGAGTTGACTGAATTTCACTATCGAGGCAGCATCTATCGACTTAGACATCAGACTTCCTGTATTTCTACTTTTGTGATATACTGCATTCTCTGTCCATGTGGGCTTGCCTACATTGGTAAAACCACTCGAATGTTTAAAGTTAGAATGAATGAGCACAAGAGTAGGCTTAAATGCCAACGCCGTGAAGCTCCAATTGTTGAACATTGTCTTAGCCTGCATCATACATTTTCTGAACTACGATGTTTTTGCTTAGATAAAGTTGATTCTGCACAACATGGAAAAACGAGAGACTGTGTGTTATCCTGGTCTGAACAACGGTGGATTCATCGTGTTGGCTCAGTTGTTCCTTTTGGTCTCAATGCACGGGTCGAATGGGAAGCATGTGCATAGTGTTTGCCCTCTAATTACTTAATCAGCTGGGTCTATAAGTATGTAGCCCGCATGCGTGGCTTTCGGCAGCAGTTAGTAATGTCTCTGTTCCTGCAATTGGCCGTAAGCAACCTGTCCTGCTTCCTTTGGATGTCTTCTTAAAGCACATTAAGGAAAGTATGTGCCGTTTACAAAACTAATGCATTCCTATTTTTCATCATTTAGTGTTCTCGATATCCTCTGCCTGCCACCCCCTGAAGAAACCTGCTCGGGTGAAACGCTATAACAGCGCGATTGAGAGCGTTGGGGTATGAGCGGGGTTGAGACGAAGGCTGTGCAGTAATTCAAGCAAGACGTTTTGCAACTAAGTTATACTATTCACCCTCCTATATTGGCTTTTGAAAGATTTTTTGAGCGAAATGCTGTTCTAATTTATGTTCAAGGAGTGTGATAGCTATTCAGTTGAAGCAACATAATATCTAAGGTCGTTGATGCAAGTAAGGGCTTTTACTGTGCTCTGTTGGTGAATATTGCCTTGGGTATACAGTTTGCCCGTTAAAGTCTGAGACCTTCCTGTTGCTTTCAATATCTTTGCTTGAATTCTGCTTCTTCAGTGAATGCATAATAGTTTTTTATTTTTTGACACAGTTTACTTTCATAGGTTTTGATACAGAGCTTTTTTTCTAGTTTGACAGTTTAGCGCTCTGTGTTAGCTTTTGACCACTATATTTTTGTTAGTCACAAAGAATTAGGTACGGCAACTAACTTGACAGTGGCACTGATCACATGATCAACATGATTGAGAGCAAGTGTTTAAGAAAGATGAAGTAGTATAAGAACAAGATTTGGCAGGCGAAGTGTGTATTTATTGGACATAAATTGGAAGCAGCACAGAATCATACACAAGAATTGTTTAAAGTAATCTCCTCTTTAACAGAGCCAAAAATGAGAATGACAGAAGAAACATTATATAGACTTACTAGTGAACAGTGAGCTATGTGTGATTTTCAGGGTTTTGAAGGGGAGGATGTGAAGAGGAAAGAGGTGAATGGTGAGGAGGCCTTGGGAGAGCAGGAGATTTTGGAGAATTATGAGTTGTTGAATGCTGTTAGTATACAGAAATTATTGTTCTAAATGTGTCTAGTGACATGTGCAAATTATCCACTGCCCTCAAGATATATTAAGATTATATTTAGTTGTTGTGTTGGTTAACTGCTATTGTGAATGGATCTTTGGAGTCAGGCCATCTGCTAGGTAGTTTGAAAAGGGCTATTGTGCATCCTATGTTAAAAGGGCATGCCAAGGATTATTCTGATGTGAAAGATTATCGTCTAATGTCTCTGTTACCATTTTTGGGGAAGATCATTGAACATGCGGTGTTCAGTCAGAGGAGTTTGGATTGGAATGTAATTTATTCTCCCTTTCACAGTTGGGATATTGTGTTCATCATAACACAGAGACAGTGTTGTTAGCAATCCTAGACTCTGCTAAATTGAACTTACATAAAGGTTCAGACTGTATGGTTATTGCTTTCAACTTACCAGCAGTGTATGATATCGCTCCTCATGATTTACTGATAGCAAGATTGGAAACAATAGGTATTCAAGGCACTGCTCTATCTTGGATGCATTCTTTTCTGATAGATCATAGCCAAAATGTACTATAGAAAGATCAGTATATGGGTGCAAGGCAGGTGAGGATTGGGGTCCTTCAGATGATAATGTTATTCTCACTACTATTTAATATTTATGTGGCATCCTTAGAGCGATTATTTATGCAGTTGGGAATTACATGTTATCTATATAAAGATGATGTAACACTAATTGTACCGGTGGATGATATCAGGAATTTAGGGCAGGAAGTATCAATACTGAATGACAGATCGAATCAAATTTCCTGTTGGTTACACATTCATCATTTGAGATTGAATCCAAATAAGTGTGGAATGTGGTGTAGCAGAACTCAAGGTGAATGGGGTGGTCTTGGAGCCTCAGGAGTTGTTGTGGATTCTGGGTTGCAGTTAGTCAATTTCAATTGGATTAACAGATTGTGGGTGTGGTAAAGAGGGCATTTGGGGCATTGCACTATATTAGTAGATTATGCCCTGATTTGGACAGATGTGTGGTGATGCATGCTCTGGCAATGTCCCATGTTGATTATTGCAATGGGATAAATTTTGGCCTCACAGAATATCAGTTGGAATGGCTTCAGTATGTGCAAAACTGTGTGGCGAGATTGGTTTATGTAAAGGGTAATATGAACAAGTGACTCTTCTGCTGCAAGAATTACACTGGTTACCAGTGAAGCAAAGTATCAGGTTTAAAATTTTATGCATGGTTTTCAAATGTTTACAAATGGGAGTGTCATTGTATTTGGCTGATCTATTGCATCCTTTAAGTTCCACTTAGTCCTTACGATTGGCTTCATGTGGTGCATTGCAGGTACCCTGTTTTCTACAGATCTGGTTATCTATTACCAAAGATGCAGCATTTGGTGTTTTGCGCCAGAACTGTGGACCAGTCTTCCAGAGGAGATGTTGACAGAATTACATTTTCTATGGTTTTGGAAAGGGGTAAAGACATAAGGTATGTTTACTAAAGAGCGTTAAGGTAACAGGCATTAACAGCAGCAATAAAGGGTGTTATATGCATAAAGGGAGCTGGGCGGGTAGGAGGTGTTCTGGTGTTAAAGGTGCTATGGGCCATTTAATGTGCATTAGCAGGACATCAGGCTTTAAGGTGTCAAGTACGCACCATTATTTGTGAGTTTTTTAATACCGTCCTATCGTGTAAGGCCTGCACCTTAATGTAAAGAAGACAAAGATCATGACAACTGGCATAATCAACAGGTTCATCGTTGAAGGAGAAGAAATTGAAATCGTGAACAACTTTAACCTACTTGGATCAACTATCAATAAAGAAGCAACAAGCAGTCAAGAAATCAGACGACACATTGCTCTTGGCAGAATGGCTATGAAAGACCTAGATAAGATTCTCAAGAGCAGAGATGTCTCTCTCCATACAAAGATTCGACTTGTTCAAGCCATGGTATTTTCAATAACATCATATGGATGTGAAAGCTGGACAGTGAAAAAGATAAACAGGAAGAAAATTGATGCCTTTGAATTATGGTGCTGGCAGCGAATACTGTGTATACCATGGACTGCCCGAAGAAAAAACCAGTCGGTACTAGAGGAGTTCAAACCTAAGCTTTCTTTAGAAGCTCAGATGACAAGACTTCGCCTTTCATACTTTGGACACATCATGCGAAGAGAGAGATCATTAGAGAAAGACATCATGCTTGGCAAGATAGAAGGTCAACGCAAAAGAGGAAGGCCAGCAATGAGATGGATCGAGACAATAACAGCAGCTATGGGTACCAGTCTGTCAACAATGAGCCGCCTGACTCAAGACCGAACACAATTTAGGATAGCTATCCAGAGGGTCGCCATGAGTTGACTCCGACTTGACGGCACTTAACAACAACAACAACAACAACATCGTGTAATCAGGGCGGTTTACATTATAAACAACAGTATTACATTTAAACATATCCAACTTTTACATATAACAAGTGAGGGTGCATTAGACAATCACAGATATGCAGAGGATTAGGTTTTAACTCTTTAAAACTACTTACAATTTAGATATGTTAAGTGCACAGGAGATTATAGAATTACCTTCCATGTGGATAGCTAATACTGCTGAATACACAAGCATTAATTATATGTACAAGTATACATATATGCATATGTAGAATATTTGGGCTTATATGTTTGGCTCAGATGGCCCAAATTATACCTGGTTTTGGCATGATGAGCCAAATGTATATGTTAGGGGCTGAATATCGGTATCTAATATGTACTGTATGAATATGGATTAATGGCCCAGCCCTCAACACCTCAACTCCACCCCTCTCGATCTCTGTATAGTGTTATACATATAGCAGAATACTGCTGTTTATGTGCACTTCTGCTGTATTTCTTTATAAGACAGAACTTAGACATTCAACATGATGCTGAACGTCTAAGTCCTTTTAAAGTGTTGACCCAGCTCAGTCCAGTTATACAGTACTGTAAATATATTGGTACATTTTCATACCTTTACAGAAACGTGAGCCACCTTCCTATTAGGTGGCTCGGTAGGTTTTTAAGAAAAACAGGATGTTTCCTGGAAAGGCAGGAAACCGCTTATAAGACTCTCAAAGACCATACCACAAAACAAGAGTCATAATTAGAAAATATTGATTGTTTGTTACAATTTTTGCCTATTTTGGTGCTCTGACACAGCATACTGACTGCAGAGGTTTCCTGTTTTCCAACTTCACAAGACCAAATATTCTAAAACTTTAATGTCAGTGAAGAGCAATGTGGTATTAAGAACTACAATGATAGATGATACAGTTCAATGTTAGCTTTGCAGAATGTAATGTGCAGGCCTGAAATCCTTGTGCTGGCTGCTTTGCATTTAGGCTGAAGCATTGCTCCACTGCATATGGAAGCTAGATTTTTCTTCTTCAGCATGAATCTGTTAATTCAGGCAGCTGTGCACAGGACACAGCTTAAAATGTGTCATCAGACACATTGAGCTGCTCTCGAGTTCTACTAGTTTTGGCAGAGCAAACCCTCCAACCTATGGTTTTCTTAGGAGGAATTGAATAAATGATTTGTATAGCAGCAGAACGGAGATATAAGGCTCACATTATCTTAAATTGCTGACTGCGATTTATATATACAGCAAAAAGGAAAGAATTATGACATGATAACACTTATGAGCCAACAAGTAGCTTATGGAGAGAGGTACAGTATTACAGTATGGCTGGCGATAGTACAGACTACCATAGTATACATCTGAAGAGCAGACCACTGTAGTCTTAAATATTCCTGCAATACAACATCTTTTTGGCTAGTTAAAACCTATCACAACCTACAAAGTCTTTTGACTATACTGTAAAAGAATATGAATGTCCCTCTTCTTTAACACTTTCAACTATGATCTTCCTGTGAGGGTGGAAAAGGAGAATGGTCTTCAGGGAAAACCCATTAATCTATTTTTAGGGGTATAATCTATAACTCAAATGCCTCAACTGAACTTCAGCAGAAATAGCTAGCCAGACTAGATGATTCTTATCTATTCTATGCTTCACATACATGTCAATGATTCGGACACTGTAATCTATAGGACCTATTACCAAACAGTATAATTGTGTTTAAAAGGGAATTAAAGGAATATATGGGGGACAGTTCAAACCCAGGCTATTGTACATAACAAATCAGTAATGTCATCTGCTGTTCAGTACACCCCTGAATCATGACTGCTAGAAACCCAAAAAGTATCAAACCAGATGGATGGCTCTGCATGTTTCCTATTTCTTATGATCTTCCTCAAATCACCTACAGTTGATACTATTGGAGGCAGGGTACTGGTCTAGCTGCACCTTTGGCCAAATACTGTTTGCTAATTCCTGTGTCCTTATTAAAAGAAAATGACCATTTAAAACTACACACACTGTAAATTCTAGCAAGAGTATACAACACAGGCAGTGATACATCGGGGAATACTATTACAATATCTTCAAAGATAGAAAATGCTAGAATAATACTTTAAGGTCGGAACAGTATTAAATATTGCTAAAAGCAGGCTAACTAAAATATGCAGTTCATTGTGGTTCATGGTTCAAATGTATGCAAAATGTTTTAAGTGAATATTCAGTGTGGACATCCTAAAAACCAGTCCATTTTGGTGGCTTCAGAGAACCAGAACTGAATACTCCTGATTTAAAACCCTATAGCTATTATTTAAAGGAGTGTTCTTGGATTATGTTACTTGGGATTTGACTTTGTTATTAGAGTCTCACCTTGTTTGTTTGTGCTTTATAGTTAAGGCCTTCTCCGTGCTCTCGACCCCCCATCTCAGAGCCCACGTGCTAGTGACATTACATGGAGGCATCACAGATTCTACAATACTTAAGTGGTTTTTAGGTAGAAGTTAATCTAATGTAGGAGGCAGAGGAGTAGCTTATGAATGAAGCAATGAATAGCTCCATCTGTTAATTATACAGGGGAACATTGGAGAAGTTGGATGATCATCTGGTACTCGTCCACCCACCCTCATGAGAAGCTAACAGAGTCATAGGAAGGCCGTTGTCCTAATCTCATCATTCACATCCATAGATTTCAATGGGAAAGTGTAAGGCCATTCAACATGCATGGCTTTCCGAAAGGGCGACTGGAAAGGAACAGTGTTACTATTCATTCTAATTGACCTATACACTAGGTCACGCTAGAAAGCAGATGCACGCCTTAATTGTAATGTTGTGCATAAATAGTGTTTTAATAGAAACTGAAAAATGAAGCACATGGATGGGGTTAGCATCACTTGTTCAAGGTCATGTAGAAAGCTAGTGGAAGATTTGAGGCTACAATTAGATCCATAGATCGTAGAAGTTATACTGCGTTTAAGTCCCATAATCTAACTAATGGACTAAACTTTCATAAGTATCTGAGTGGAGCAAAGGGGTAGCCTTGTCATTAGAGCAACAGGCTGCAAGCTAGAAAAACCAAAGTGAAAAATCTCACTTCTCACATTGTTGTTCTTTGTGACTTTGGGCAAGTCATTTTACCTCCCATTGCCTCAGGTACTTAAATTATAAGCTTCTTTAGGAAGGGACTTTAGCTATCATGAGCTAAGAATTGGAAAAGTAATTTAGAAATATAAAATTATAAATTACTATTATGGAGTAGGCAATGTTACTATTAATAACTTAATTAAAAGTTAGATATATGAAAACTATCAGTTTCTTATAGTCATTAAAGTTGGTTTTTCATACCCATGTAAATATTCATTGATTTTTCTTTACCATTACCACTTTTCTGGCTCAGTATTTATGCTTTTAGAGCAAAATCAGAGATGCAGACACATGAACTTGCTTACCTGCAATACTACTCATAGTTTCAAGTTTATTTGATATATTGCCCTTCAAGTTCAATGTCAAGGCAGCTTACAATAAAAATTAAAACTAAGTTGCAGTCATAGGCAGGGCCGGCCCAACCACTAGGCAAACCTTGCGGTCGCCTAGGGCAGCAACCTCTAGAGGGCAGCAAAAGCAGGCCATTTAAAGCTAAATAATAGATTTTGACAGCCAGAGGGGGTATAAAGCTTGAGGTTTGCCTAGGCTCCAACACTTTGGATCAACTCTAGGGCCGGCCCTGGTCACAGGGGCATGTTTACAAAAGTGTGCTAACATCAGCTTGCACTTTAGTATGCACTAAACAGTTAGTGCGGGGCTGCGGCCTAAAACAGCCAGAACATTAAAAATCCCATGCTGACTGCTTAGCGCACAATAAGGCTGGAAATGGGTGGATTAGGAAGGAGAGTGGGCATTGGCTGCGCAGGGGTTATTAATGCACTCTAATTGTTAATGCTGGAGTTAGTGCGGGTGCACTTAATGCCCCCTCAATGGGTGGCATTAACTGTACCTGTGTTAATTGCTAATGCTACTGCTGAGCGTTTAGTGCAATAACTGCTGGGAACATGTCAGGGATGCTCCCAAGAATTAGTGTTGGGCCATCTCACTGCTCATTAGATTTTGTTCCAAATGTGCATTACCTGCAAACCTTTAGCACACTTTAGTAAACATACCCCATAGTGTTACAATGGGACTTGCTGAGAAGGGATTCAATAGCTATTGCTGCTAATGTCCAGGAGTAAAATGAAGTAAAAATAATATATACTAAAATATGGCATACCAATATTCAGTGCAATGGTGGGTTACCATTGAAAATTAATACCATGAGTGCTGGATTCATCTTAACCAAAAGGAGATTGTATTCTTCAAAACAAGATGAAGTGGTCACTCACGCTTGCGGGGTCTGTTTCATAAAGATTTTCTATCCTTTCATGACTATATGAAAAACGCTTAGGTATATCTGACCTATGATATGTTTATACATGGATTTTACATCATGATCTCTTTCCAGCAGGCTTTATAAGACATGTAAAATATTTTATTAAAGAAAAACATTTCCTAAAAAAAAAAAGAATGATATTATTTTAAAGTTGAATGCTTTTCTGAAAACTCTGAGAGGGGATCATATATTTCCCAAAACAAATACTTTTGATACTGGAAGCATTTTGCCTTTTTTAATCAAAAGAAAAATCAAATTTGCTAGTGTAGTTTTTTTTTTATTATGCCTACTTGAGGTAAATCTCCTCAAACAGATTCAGTGGCTTGGTGGATGTCATTTGTGGTTTTTAAAAGATGGGAATTCTGCAGTGTTGTCTGTTAGAGAGCATGAATGGAAGATAAAACTGCAGCTTGAGAAGGAAACTCAAAGCGGAAAAAAAAATTGCCTCTATCTCACTGTTAAAAAGAAAAAAAAATCTGTTGGAAAAATGTAAGGAGCCAGGCTGGGTTGAGAGTGCCCCATCAGTACAAGCTAGTTTAGTAGCTGAATCAATTAAAGGCTTTCTTACCCTCATAATCTGTGACCTAGTATGACCCCACTCGGTCCTGCCCTATCCTCTTCCTTGGCCTCAGCCATAGACGGTTCAGCCATAAATTCAGCTGTAATTAGTTCCAGCTATTTATAGCAGCAGTACCAGACCACAGCTTTGTCTTCTTTTGCAGTGATATATCAAGTTAAACTGCAAACCTATATATTCAGAGCTTATCCACTCTTCTTGTTATTGCAGCCAGCAAATACTTGAAATCAACAATTACGTTTTCACAGTTCCATTCATTGCATTACCATATATACTTTATAAAGCATGTTTGTTTTGTAAAATGCTAAAACTTGTCTAAAGCTTTTTTGCATGGATAATAATTATCAATCATGATAGAAAGCAGTGGCACTCGTGGGTCACAAAACAGGTGCAACCAAGTGATGTCTCTTCATTCTCCATTGTCTCCCTCTTATTCACTGATACTTTGCCAATTTCCCTACTGCTACCCCTTCTTCTTATATTCATGGGAGTAGCTGGGTGAACACCAGAACCCTACAAATTACCAGAGACTATCTTGGTAGGGGGTAGGGCTAAATGGTCAATTTTCCCAGTGGAGAAAGATGAATAGTGGAGTACCCAAGGGATCTGTGCTGGTTCCGCTGCTTTTTAACTTATTCATAAATGACCTGGAAATGGGAATAACAGGTGAGGTAATCAAATCTGCAGATAACACAAAATTATTCAAAGTTGTTAAAACCCAAGAAGATTGTGAAAAATTGCAAGAGCACCTTGATAAATTGGAAGACTGGACAGATGAAATTTAATGTGGACAAGTGCAAAGCTGTGCACCTAGGAAAGAACAACTCAAACTATGGCTACACGTTGCAAGGTTCCACACTAGGAACCACCACCCAGGAGAACGATTTAGGTGTCATTGTAGATAACACATTGGAATCCTCCACCCAGTGTGCAGTGGTGGCCAAGAAGGCAAATAGAATTCTAAGAATGATAAGGAAAAGAATGGATAATAAAACAAAGGATATTATAAAGCTTCTGTATCGTTCTATGGTGCAACCGAACCTTGAATATTGTGTGCAATTCTGGTTGCCATATCTTAAAAAGGATATAATGGAATTAGAAAAGTTACAGAGAAGAGCCACCAAAATGGTAAAGAGGATGGAAGGATGCCCCTATGAGTAGAGGCTTAAAAGGTTAGGACTCTTATACCTGGAAAAGAGATGGCTGAGGGGATATATGATAGAGGTCTATAAATTAATGAATGGAGCAGAACGGGTAAACATAGATCAATTGTTTATGCCATCAAAAAGTAGAAAGATTAAGGGACATGCAATGAAGCTTGTCAGACGGCTGCCTGGGTGAGAATGTTCACAGTCTTGGCAAAAGCATATATCAATATGATTTGCAAGGGATTGTGGGAAATGCAGTCCATTCACACCAGACACAGCTGCTCACAATAATTAGTTGTGCTTGAGTGTAAAGCCAATAAGATATTTATTTATGGGGTTATTTCTCCCAACACAGATATGCTTGGTAGCACATAAAACAGGATACTTGCTTTCAGTGTTAAACTTAGAAAAACAAAATCAGGAAAACAACAGTTGAACTTGTCAGGCAATCAAATGAAAAGAATAAAGACCTGGTTGGTAACAAACTGGTCTTTTCTGTAGGCTTTAGCTAATATTTTCTTAGCAGTGTTTCCAACAACAAGCAAAACCCACAAAGAAGGGAAAAACTGTTCTTTTCAGGTTAACTTCTTATATCTTCACACATAGATTCAGAAGTGATTCCCTCAGAGCTCACAAGCAATTAGGTAAGGCTCAATTGCTAGCAGTTATCCAGCTGAAACTCCTTAGCTTGCTTGCTTTCTACTGCGTGGCCCAAAATCCTACTCAGGAGCTTTTCTGAGTAGATTAAAGAACAAGTTTGTATTTCTTTGTGATGGTTGCTGTACTTCGTAACAGTAAATTACCAAAGGAGTTTAGACAGAGAGCAATCCATGTATTCACAGCCTATATCTAAGACTTCTCCCCCTTCCTCAACAATCATCGGTTCAATATCATGGATTGGCACAGAGGAATTTCTCAATGGAGCACTTTCAGGAGAATACTTGTTTCCCTGCTGTCTTTCAAGGTTATAGCTAGGGCATAGATCAGTGTTCATACCTGAGCTTCCATTGCTGTTAGAGTTCCTCTCTAAATAGCCTGGCCAGTATGTAGTCCAGTTTTTATGTCCAGCCTTCCAATCCAGATCCCTGGACACTGGATCTCTCTTCACATACCTTCTGGCACGGGTCCTAGGGTCCCTTCCACGTGCAGCCGTCTCCCTCACAGGTACCGTCTGGAGATTCCTAGCTCTGCAGCACCATTCCTCTGGCTTTCCCCAGTCCAATGGTGTATGCTGGCCTTTTGAATGTCTCCCAGTATACGTACTGCTCTGGACTCCTTTAGACCTCCCAAATGCTTTTCTCTTCTTTCTTCCAAAGGGTTTCTTGCCCTCTCTGTCCGTCCGCTCTGGCTTCTGCTTCTGATGACCCTCCAGATGATGAAGATGTCCAAGATGAGGATCTCCAAGCTGATCCTGAGGATCTCCCAGATGAAACTGAGGATGAGGATCTCCCAGATGAAACTGAGGATGAGGATAATTCTCTGTAGAATAAACTCTACCTTTATTCTGCTTTGATGAGTGCTCCACCCTAGCACATCGCAGCTGTGCTGAATCAGGCCCTGCCCTTTGAGATGAGTGCTTAGGGATTACCTCATAGCCCTCCTGATTGAACACACGTTTCCCCACTTCAGCTCCTCTAATGGCTGTTGGAAACCTGGTGCATTCTGGGACTGGTAGTCTTTTATGGGAAAATTCTGTTTTCTTATTTCTACCAGAACTGACAGGTTGCTTGTTCAGAGTCACTTCACCTTTTCTATAGCTCCTTCCTGAGCTATGATAAGCTTCCTTATCACAAGCTATAGTGTAACCTGTTTAAGACTAATAAGAGAAAATATTTTTCACTCAACACGTGATCAAATTCTGGAATTTGTTACCAGAGGATGTAGTAAAAGATGTTAGTGTAAGTCCCCCTCTCCGGCCACCTTGTCCCTCTTCAAAGCCCAGCACTCCCATTACCGCTCCCAGGTTCATCTGGCCAAGTCTTCCTTCTTTTCCAATGCCATCGCTAATGCTCCCAACCAGACCCATCACCTCTACTCCACCCTTAAGTTTCTAACCTCCCTACACCCCTCTGCCCCTTCCGCACCTACCCATCCTATCCCTGCTTCTTCTCTTCTTGCCTCTGCTTTCAGTAATAAAATCTCCTCCTTAAGAGCCTCACTGCCCTCTCATCCTCCACCTATTCTTTCCCCTCCCCCAGTCGCCTCCCCCCCCTGTCGCCCACTTATCCCACACATGGTCTTCCTTTTCTTTGACCACCACTGTCGAGCTCCACCATCTCATCTCCACATCCAACAAAACCTTCTGCTCCCTTGACCCTGTCCCTCCTTCCTGGTTGCTGACTCCCTCTCAATCTTTCCTTCCCTACATTCAAACTATCCTCAACAACAGTCTCTCCACTGGAACTTTCCCCTCCACCTGGAAGCACGCTCTTATCTGCCCTCTCCTCAAGAAACCTTCCCTTGACCCTCTCGACCCTAACAACTATCGCCCAGTCTCCAACCTTTCCTTTCTGTCCAAACTTCTTGAGAAGGTTGTCTTTGCCCAGCTGTCGCATTATCTTGACTCCACTAATTTCCTTCACCCCCACCAATCCGGTTTCCATCCTGGGCACAGTGTTGAGACTATTCTTCTTGCTTTCACCAACGCCCTGCACGTAGCCCACGACCATGGTGAAATCTCGGTGGCGGTTGCCCTTGATATTTCTGCCACATTTGACCTTGTAGATCACTTCCTCCTCCTCTCCCGACTACACGATGCTGGCCTTTGTAGCACTGTCTTTCGGTGGTTTCACTCCTTTCTCTCCTCTCGCTCTGGTGCAGTTCTCTCTTCCTCCCCGTCTTGCCCCTCCTCTGACTCCTTTCCCCTCCCTTGCGGGGTCCCCCAAGGCTCTGTGCTGGCTCCACTCCTCTTTAATCTCTTTCTAACCCCTCTTACTCTTCTTATTCAACAATTCGGTATTACAGCTTTTTACTACGCAGATGACATCCTTCTTCTATATCACACCTCCCCAGTTTGCCCCGAACTTGCTCCCCTCAATTCCTGCTTAGCCGCTATTTCTGATTGGATGACCAATAACTGTCTGCATCTCAATCTCTCAAAGACTACAGCTATTTGGTTCCCGCACGGTCATCAGCCCCCCTCCATCGCCCCCTCTTTCCCTGCCACTTCTATCTCTATGGTTTCCACCTTTCGGAATCTTGGGGTACTCTTCGACTCTGATCTCTCTTTCTCTGCCTATGTTTCTCATGTCTCCAAAACCTCCTTCTTCTATCTCAGGCAAATCCGTGCCGTCCGCCCCTTCCTCTCTCCCTCTGCTCTTGCTTCCTTGCTGTTGGCTCTTGTTATCTCCCGTATTGACTTCGCTAACTCCATTCTCTCTGGCCTCTCTAAGCTCCAACTCTCACGTCTTCAATGAATCCAGAACACCGCTGCCCATCTCGTGTCCTCCTCCGCCCCTAGAGACCATGTCACACCCCTCCTCTACCGTCTCCATTGGCTTCCCATTTCCTTTCGTATCCAGTTCAAACTTCTCACTCTCGTTCACAAGGCTCTTCATACCTCCACACCACAATACCTGGCCGATCTCATTCACTTCCACACCCCCCGGCACCCCCCCCCCGCTCCTTCCACCTCAACCGCCTCACTCTACCCCCCCCTCACTTGCTCACCTTCAATGCACCCGCTCCTCAGCCTTCTTCTTCATAGGTCCAGCCCTTTGGAACTCCCGTCCCTCTACCCTCCGACTGGAACCCCATCACCCTACCTTTAAACACGCCCTAAAAACCCACCTCTTTTCCCTTGCCTTCAATCCCCCTCCCCTCTAGCCTTTACCCTTTCCCTATGCTGACCTTCCTCTTTCGTTCTTTACCTTCCTATCCTTTATAAAGTTGTAACTTTCTTTTCCTTTTCCGGCCATGTGCCTACTGTAATGAAGATTTATTTTATTGTAAACCGCTCTGTTTATCTCTGAAGGGCGGTCAATCAAGCCAATAAACATAAACATAAACATAGTGTAGCTGGGTTTAAAAAAGGTTTGAACAAGTTCCTGGAGGAAAGGTCCATAAACCATTATTAAAGAGGACTTGGTAAATCCATTGCTTGCCCCAATACAAGCATTGTGGAACTTGTGTGTCTTTTTGGGAAACTGCTAGGTACTTGTGACCTGGATTGGCCATTGTTGGAAACAGGATTCTGGGCTTGATGGACCTTGGTCTGACTCAGTATGGCATATTTTATGTTCTTATGAGACAGAGATTGGTGGTAATCTGGACCACCTGAAAATAGAAGATTGAGCATGAGCAGGACACATGGTACTAGTGGAAGCTAGTTTGGATCTGTGACTAGTCTTTCATGTTTGGGTCAAGAAGTGAACTATAGAAAGGTGATCGTGAGAGCATAAAGAATTATCATGAAAAATGGTAAATGTGCACTAGATAGGAATATTAATCTGATGGTTTCACAAAAGTGTCCCTTACTAGTTGTATCAGTGTCCCTATTGATAATGAGTTATGAATTCAGAGAGTATGTCATACCTCAGACACTCCCTACTAGGGGGTATTTTCCCAGTGTCTGTATAAAACTCATGAGTGCACTTTGGTTAATGTTCTTTCTTCTCTTCAGTCCTGTTCTAGGACTATGCTGAAGTTCAAGGGAGGAGCTTTTGGGCAGCCAGGAATGGGAGTTCTTAAAATCCAAGGAAATCCTGAGATTGAAAGAACCAGAGGCTAAGGCTTGCGAAAAGGAAGTTAGCCCCCTATTTTTCAGATTCACCAAAGAGATATCTCAAGCATCTAAGAATTAGTCTTGGCAGTCAGAGGGGAGGTTGCCAGAGAAGTGGAAGGGATTCAGCAGGAGTTCATTTGCAGTTATACAATGAGAAGAGAGATAGTATGCATCAAGTTTCACATTTACCAATATGGGGAAAACCCATGGAAAGTCTTTCTCCAAAGAGTGTCTTTGCTAGGGAGTAGTTAGTGAAGAAATACGTGGAAGTGGGATTTTAGAAAGGATGTGCCGGCAGTAGGGGGATTGTGCAAGTAAGGATGTACTGCTAATTGAGCCAAATACAGAACCAGGCCTGTAAATGTGCAGGATCTAGCTGAAATCCCATGCACATATCCGTGCACATCCCTATGGAACTTACAGGCAGTGACACTTACACAGACATTTGCAGAATAGCAACTGACCAAAGTGCAAGGATAAGTGCCAATATACGTGCATAAGTCCTTTAGATAGAGACTTATGCACATTTCACCTGAGTAACTGTCCATGGCCCTACATAGAATCAGTCCCTTAATGTGTACAAATGCAAAGTGATGTACATAGAGAAGATATAGCAGAACAATGCTAGGTTTCATATTAAGAAAACATGTAGGTATATACATAGAGGCCAATTCCATAGGTGTACATCCTGACTGTCTAGACATCCAGAAATCTGGACGGCCCAGAGATGCACCCAATTCTGCTCCCGAGGGGGCTAGATGTCCTCATGAGAGCAGAATCACAAATAGTGGCAGATCATCTAGAAGGTGCCCCGATTCAGGCACCCTGGATGTCCAGCCACTTCCCCCGCTAACTCATCCAGGCTCTTGAATGGGGCTGCAGTGCCATGGCATCCCGTTTCCATGGCACCACGGCTCCATTCAGGAGTCTTGATCGCCTGCCGCTGCCAAGATGCTCCATTCCCTGCAGCCGGGGTCAGGCTGCAGGGAACCTTCTGTGCCCCTTACCATCCCATGGCTGCCATATGCCGCTGTCCCCCATCTAACTGGCATACCCCGGATGTACAGGGCTGACCTCAGAATCGACCCTGTATGTCCAGGGTTGCTGCACTGCCCACCACTTGCCCTCGCCCCTCTCACAGCCCGCCCCCTCCTGCCCATGAACAGATCTTCCCGTACAACCTGGCTATACATACAGGGAGCTCTGCTCATGGCGGGGTGATCCAGACATTTACTGGGTCTGGATTGGATGTCCAGTCCCACTAAACGTAGCACAAAATCTACCCCATGGTCAATACATTGAAATCCTCTAATAAGTATATGGCAGCAGACACAAAATAAACAGAATATTAGGAATTATTAGGAAAGGAATGGAGAATAATATGTAGCATAACATAAAGCCTTTGTATTGCAGCATAGTGCGGCCATACCTTGAGTACTGTGTGCAGTTCTGGTGGCTGCATCTCAGAAAAGATATAGTGGAATTAAAAAAGGGTACAGAGAAAGACAATGAAAATTATAGAGAGAGGCTCCCTTATGAGGAAAGGCTAACAAAGTTAGGACTCCTCAGCTAGGAGAAGAGATGACCCAGTTTATTGACTTGTTAAGCTTTCAGTCAGTCAAGTGAAGATAATTTCATGGTTGAACAAATACTCTGACCCTTCTAACCTCTCCAGTTGTGATTGTTATTCAATCTATATTCAACAACCATGGGCTTCTCTAAGCAGCTGTCTGATCATTTGTAAAGGAACATAATTAACTCTTACAAAGGTAGGGAAGCAATAAAAAATCTCTAGATGCTTCCAGCTAGCAATTTCAACTGTCAAAAACATTGTTAAAAATGAAAGTTATATGGAATGTTAAAATTATGGCAAGATCTGGAAGACAATGAAAACTCTTTGATAGAACTGCTGAAAGGTTGGTCAGATCTATATAACAAAAACATTAGATTACTGCAAACAACCTGCTGTAAAGTTTAGCTGACAGTGGAATAGTTGTCCACAGTCTACAGTACAACCTTGCTTACATAACGGTGATCTGCTTGGGAGAGTTGTCAGAAGAAAATGTTTTCTACAACCTCTTCACATATGTCATTTCTAAAGCATCCAACCTCCCTCCTCTTGATTTGTTTGAAACCTTTTGGAAAATAAAATTACTCACCTATAGCAGGTGTTCTGTGTGGACAGCAGAATAAGTCCTCTTGTATGGATGATGTCACCAATGGAGCCTCCTCAGCTCCTTCTAGAAGCTTTTAGAAAGCTCTCCATGTATGCGTGCCCATTCCTACCTGCTACTGTCACACATAGGACCTCAGTTGTTTACCAAGCTTAGCCGAACACCTCCAAGGGAAGGAGAGTGGGTTGTGAGGATTTATCCTGCTGTCCATGGAGAACATTTGCTATAGGTGAGTAACTTTGTTTTCCCAATGGACAAGCAGGATAAGTCCTCATGTATGGGAATCCCTAGCTACAGGCTGCCTCAAAAGAAAAAAGGGAACTACATACTGACAGTAACTGAAGAACTATCAATGTTTTTACTTTTTTTTTTTTAAGAAGGAGCCTGAACAGAAAAGATGGGCCTAGGTGGGAATGGAGTTGGATTCTAAACCTTGAAAAGATTCTGAAGAGCAGATTGACCTAAACTGCTGTCAAATCAATAGTCTTTCTCAAAACAGTAGTGAGATATGAATGTGTAGACTGAGGTCCAGATTTCAGCCCTGCAGATCTATTCCATGGAGGCTGACCTCAAGTGGGCCACCAGTACAGCCATGGATCAGACATTATGAGCTGTGACATGACCCTCAAGTGTCAGACCTGTCTGTGCATAAGCAAAAGAGATGCAGTCCGCTAGTCAAATTGAAAGTGTGTGTTTGTTCACAGCAGCCCCAACTCTGTTGGGTTCAAAAGAAACAAAAATCTGGGTGGACTTTGGTCCTCTCCAGATAGAAGGCCAAGGATCTCTTGCAACCTGTGTGTGGTGCACTTTCCCTTTTTGTGAGCTCGGTGTCTTGGGAAAAATGTTGGCAGGATGACTGACTGGTTATAATGGAAGTCTGACACCACTTTTGGAAGGGATTTATGTTAAGTATATAGCATCCTATTGTGAAAAAAATTAATGTAAGGTGGAGTTGCTACTAGAGCCTGGAGCTTGCTAACTTTGTGTGTTTAAATAACTGCCACCAAAAGTAGGACGTTCCAGGTCAGAAACTTCAGTCTACAGGCATCTAGCGGCTCAAATAGAGCTTTCATCAGCTGAGTTAAAACAACACTGAGATCCCAAGATACCGTAAGTAGCTTTATGGAAGGCTTCAAAAGAAGCAAGCCCCAAATGAAGTGAACAATCAAAAGCTGTAGAGAGATGAGTTTCTCTTCTATACGGTGGTGGTAAGTGCCAATCGCATTAAGGTGGACCCATACAAAGTTGGTCTTGAGACCAGACTGCGAGAAGTGCAGAAGGTATGCAGGCAGTTTTTGTGTGGGACACGAGAAGGGATCTAGGGCTTTACCCTCACACTAGACAGCAAACCTCCACCATTTATTGCACCATGGTATTGCAGAAGGGTTAAAAGGAAAACTTTGCCTTTTTGAAGATGATATGAAGTTTTGCAATAGAGTGGCCCTTTCAAAGGGAGCAGACAACATGAGAAAAGATATACAAAAATTAGAAGAATGCTCAATTGCTTGGCAATTGAAATTTAATGCCAAGAAGTGCTGAGTGATGCATTTGGGATACAGAAACCCAAAGGAGCTGTATGGCAGAGGGGACGAGAGGCTGATGTGTGTGGACCAAGAGAGGGACCTCGGAGTGATAGTGTCTTAAGATCTCAAGGTAATGAAGCAGTGTGACAAGGTTATGGCCAAAGTCAGAAGGATGTTAGGCTGCATACAGGGAGGAAAAATCAGCAGGTAGAAGGAGGAATGCCTATCAACATAACTATAATTCAAGTATATTCCCCAACAACAGCTGCAGAAGAGGATGAAATTGATGAGTTATATGAACAAGTTCAAGCTGAAATTGACAGAACATGCAAACAGGATATCCTGATAGTCATGGGTGAATGGAACACAAAAGTTGGCAACAAAGACAAAGGCAAAGTGGGTGGAAAATATGGACTTGGCAACAGAAATGAAGCTGGAGAAAGACTGATAGAATTCTACAAGACCAACGATCTATTCATCTCAAACACCTTCTTCCAGCAACACAAGCGACAATGGTACACATGGACTTTACCCAATGGATTGTACAAAAATCAAATTGACTACATCTGTGGAAGTCAACTATGGAAAAGTTCTATAACATCAACAAAGACAAAACCTGGAGCTGACTGTGGTACAGATCATCTACTACTAGTATGCAAACTCGCTAAAGTTGAAAAAGAGCAAACCACTCATGAATGCAGAAAAATATGACCTTGAGAATATGCCACTGGAATTTAAAGACTGCCTACAAAATTGATTTGCTGCTTTAGATACAAATGACAGAGCTCCAGAAGAGTTATGAAATGACCTCAAGAAGGTTGTGTTGGAAGAAAGCGAGAAGTCTCTACAAAAGGTGAAAAAGCAAAAACGGCCAAAATGGATGATGGAAGAAACTCTGAAAATTGCCCAGAAAAGCAGAAAAGCTAAAGCCAAAGGAGAAAGAAAGACAATAGCAGAACTCAACAGAGATTTCCAACTTGCAGCAAGACAGGACAAGGAAAAGTACTACAATGATACATGCAAGGAAATAGAAGCAGAAGCTATTAGAGGAAGAACAAGATCAGCTTTCCTAAAGCTACAAGAGCTAAAGAAAAAATTCCATCCTCAAATTGGAATGTTACAAGATGCTCAAAGTTCTATGTTGAATGATGCTGAGAAGAACAAGAAAAGATGGAAAGAATATACAGAGCTTTTATATGATAAAGATCAAGTGGACCAACAGTCGTTTCAACCTGTACCTTATGATACAAAACCATTGGTGATGAAAGAAGAAGTTGAAGCAGCATTGAAAGCCTTATCAAAAAACAAAACACCATGCATTGATGGCATTCCCATAGAAGTATTACAGCAATCTGATGCAACTGTTACTATACTTACAAGGTTCTGCCAAGAAATTTGGAGGACAACATCATGGCCAACTGACTGGAAAAGATCTGTGTTTATACCAATACTAAAGAAAGGTGATCCAACTGACTGTGGAAATTATCGAACAATCACTCTGATCCCACATGCCAGCAAGATTCTACTGAAGATTATTCAACAAAGATTACAACCATATTTGGAACAAGAACTACCTGAAGTGCAAGAAGGGTTCAGGAAAGGGGCGAGGAATGAGAGACATCATCGTGGATGTGAGATGGATTCTTGAAAAGACTAAGGAATGCCAAAAGGATATCTATTTGTGCTCTATCGACTATAGCAAGGCTTTTGACTGTGTAAACCATGAGAAACTCTGGGCCACATTAAGAAGCATGGGTATACCAGAACACCTGATCGTTCTTTTGCACAATCTGCACATTGATCAAGAAACAATAATTCGAACGGACAAGGAGAAACAGAATGGTTTAAAATAAGCAAAGGTGTAAGACAAGGCTGCATACTTCCCCCCTACCTGTTTAATTTATATGCAGAACAAATAATCAGAGAAGCAGGAATGTATGAAGACAACAGAGATGTGAAGATTGGTGGAAGACTCAACAACCTTCGCTATGCTGATGATACCACATTACTGGCTGAAAGTGAAGATGATCTGAAACATTTGCTTCTCACGATCAAAGAACATAATCTGAAAATGGGCCTGCATCTTAAAGTAAAGAAGACAAAGATCATGACAACTGGCAAAGTCAACAAGTTCATCCTTGAAGGAGAAGAAATTTAAATTGTGGACAACTTTAACCTACTTGAATCAATTATCTATAAAGAAGCAACAAGCAGTCAAAAAATCTGACAGCACATTGCTCTTGGCAGAATGGCTATGAAAGACCTAGACAAGATTCTCAAGAGCAGTGATGTCTCCCTCCATACAAAGATTTGACTTGTTCAAACCATGGTATTTTCAATAACATCATATGGATGCAAAAGCTAGACAGTGAAAAAGATAGACAGGAAGAAAATTGATGCCTTTGAATTATGGTACTGGCAGCGAATACTGCGTATACCATGGACTGCCCGAAGAACAAACCAGTCAGTACTAGAGGTGATCAAACCTAAGCTTTCTTTAGAAGCTCAGATGACAAGACTTCGACTTTTATACTTCAGACACATCATGCGAAGAGAGAGATCATTAGAGAAAGACATCATGCTTGGCAAGATAGAAGGTCAACACAAAAGAGGAAGGCCAGCAATGAGATGGATCGATACAATAACAGCAGCTATGGATATCAGTCTGTCAACAATGAGCCACCTGACTGAAGACCGAACACAATTTAGGACAACTATCCAGAGGGTTGCCATGAGTCAACACCGACTCAACGGCATTTAACAATAACAACAACAACAACAACAGAAGGAAGTATTAGTGCCTCTATACAGGTCATTGGTGAGGCTTCACTTGGAGACTTATGTTCAGTTTTGGAGACCGTACCTTACAAAGAATACAAAAAGAAATGGTTCAAAGGAAGGTAACCAAGATGATATGGGGCCTGCTCTAGTAGGCATATGAGAAAAATCTTGAAGACCTAAGTATGCATACCCTAGAGGAGAGTAGAGACAGGGTGGATATTTATTTATTTACAAAGGTTTAGACCACATTTCTGAGAATCAACTCAATCAAAAGGGTTTACAAGAAGCAAAAATACAATGCCATCACAGAACAAAAGTCAAGAACAAAATACACAGAAGAAAGCACCCTAAACCCTCCTCAATCACCCGAGCTCATGCCGGCAATGACAAATAGCCACGTCTTAAAACCCTTACAGAAGGCACGCAACAAAGCTTTACCCTGTACCTCCAATGGGAGAGCATTCTAACACTCACATGCCAACACCCTAAATGCCCACCCCCAATGTGAAACCTTATGGAGCACTTCCAGGCCCAGCACCTCCAACAAACGACCCTGGGAGGACTACAGAGCCTGGGGATGGTCATACCTTGATAGCATCTCCTGCAAATAAGTGAGACGGGAATCCCGCAAAACCTTAAAGACAATAACCAGCATCTTAAAGAGCCTATGCTCCCACACCGGCAGCCAGTGCAGCCGTGTCAGAGATGGCTGGGCAATTTCCCTGCGCCAAGTCCCGATCAGCAACCAAGTGGCCACATTTTGCACAACCTGCAAGTGGTGCAGCAACCTCTGCGGCAGCCCCACATAAAGAGCATTTCTTTGACTGGGTGACTAGGGATGTGGACTAAGGGAGAGCTCTAGCTGTGGTGTATTTAGATTTCAGAAAAGTCTTTGACACCATGCCGCACAGACGACATATAAAAAAACTGAGCACCTAGAGATGGACCCTAAAGTTACTTCTTGGTTTAGAAATTGGTTGAGTGGGAGGCGAGAAAGGGTACAGGTAAATGGAGCTCAATCTGAGGAGAAGGAGTTTACCAGTGGTGTGCCCCAGGGATCTGTCCTTGGTCTGATTCTTTTTAACATCTTTGTTAGTGATATAGCGGAAGGGCTGTCAGGTAAGGATTGCCTCTTTGCGGATGATACCAAAATCTGCAATAGAGTAAACACCCAGGAAGGTGTAGATAACATGAGGAGGGATCTAGCTAAGCTTGAAGAATGGCCTAGAATTTGGCAGCTGAGATTTAATCTTAAAAAATGCAAGGTCATGTATTTGGGCTGCAGCAATCCAAGGGAGCAATATAGTATAGGGGGTGAAGTACTTCTGTCCACAAAAGAAGAGCGGAACCTAGGCATGTTTGTGTCTGATGATCTTAAAGTAGCTAATCAGATAGAAAAGGCAACGGCAAATGCTAGAAGGATGCTTGGGTGCATAGGGAGAGGAATGGCCAGCAGAGGAAAGTAGGTGATAGTACCTCTGTATCCTGTAAGTCTTTGGTGCGACCTTATTTGGAGTTTTGTGTGCAATTCTGGAGACTGCACCTTCAAAAAGATATAAACAGGTTGGAGTCGGTACAGATGGTGGCTACTAAAATGGTTAGTGTTCTTCATTATAAAGCATATGAGGACAGATCCTAATATGTACACTTTAGAAGAAAGGCAGGATAGAGGTGATATGATTGAGACGTTTAAATACCTTTGTACCTTTGTGGCATAAATGCACAGGAGGAGAGCCTCTTTCTTTTGAAAGCAAGCTCTGCTACGAGGGGACATAAGATGAGGATGAAAGGGGATAGACTGGTAGATCCATGGGATAGTCTCCCAGTGGAGGTGGCAGAGATGAGGACTGTGTCTGAATTCAAAAAGGCATGGGACAAACACAGAGGATCTCTAAAGGAAAAAAAGGGACTGCCATAGTGGTTGATATGGAAGGCAGAATAGATAGGCCATGTGGTCTTTTTCTGCCGTCATGTTTCTGTGTTTCTATTACAATAATCAATTGTCTGCAGAACTGTGATCTGAACCACTAAACGTAGTGTCGCCGGTTCCAAAAATGGCTGCAGCTGATGTGCCAGACGAAGTTTCTGATAGGCAGACTGAACCACATGGGTTACCTGCCTGTCCCAAATTATTTATTTATTTAAACTTATTTTTATACCCCCTTTCTACAATTCAAAGCAGTTTACAGTTGAACAACAGATTAACATGACCATAAATTGTGTAACATTTGGTATTATTAACAAAGAACTATTTATAGTATTTAAATGGTTATCATTCTGAGTTGTTAGTACATTGTTGGTGTTTGTTTAGTTGAGTTGTGCGTTTTTTGGAGTACAGATTTATGGTGGGTGAGTCTCTATGTCTGAGGATGTGTTATATTCCTCTTTGAAGAGGTGGGTTTTTAATTTCTTCCTGAAGTCGGACAGGTCTGAGAGAACTCTTAATGTTGGTGGTAGTTTATTCCATATGGATGGGGCGAATAATGTGAATGTCCTATTGCAGGTGACTTGTTTACTTTTTGACTTTTCCTATGGTATTGCGAGCAGGTTGAGGGTGGAGTTTCTTCGTAGTCGCTCATTATTTGTACTTGAGATTAGCAATTGGAGGCATGTGGCAGATTCATTATGCAGTATTTTGAATATTATGATCAGAATTTTCTATCTGATCCTAGCAGAGATGGGAAGCCAGCAAAGTTGTATCAAGTATAGGGGTGATGTGTGATCTATATGAGGCACCAGTAATTATTTGGGCTGCAGGGTTTTGTGACATTTGTAGTGGGTGTAGAGTTTGTTTAGGCAGACTCTGGAAGATAATATTGCAGTAATCTAGTATTGGTGTAATCATTGCCTGGCACTGTTCGGAAGAGGTCTGGGGAGAGCAGGGGGTGGAGGTGCTTTGGGATTCTTAGTTTGTAGTAGACTGAGGTTGTTATTCTTTCTATGTGAGGTTCAAGGGTTAGTTGCTGATCTATTGTTATTTCCAAGTATTTTGTCTCAGGGCTGACTTTGAGTTTTTTATCTCCAAATTCTATTGTTGATGGTGGGATAAAGAAGCAACAAGCAGTCAAGAAATCAGACGACGCATTGCTCTTGGCAGAATGGCTATGAAAGACCTAGATAAGATTCTCAAGAGCAGAGATGTGTCTCTCCACACAAAGATTCGACTTGTTCAAGCCATGGTATTTTCAATAACATCATATGGATGTGAAAGCTGGACAGTGAAAAAGATAGACAGGAAGAAAATTGATGCCTTTGAATTATGGTGCTGGCGGCGAATACTGTGTATACTATGGACTGCCCAAAGAAGAAACCAGTCGGTACTAGAGGAGATCAAACCTAAGCTTTCTTTAGAAGCTCAGATGACAAGACTTCGACTTTCATACTTTGGACACATCATGCGAAGAGAGAGATCATTAGAGAAAGACATCATGCTTGGCAAGATAGAAGGTCAGCGCAAAAGAGGAAGGCCAGCAATGAGATGGATCGATACAATAACAGCAGCTACAGGTTCCAGTCTGTCAACAATGAGCCGCCTGACTCAAGACCGAACACAATTTAGGATAGCTATCCAGAGGGTCGCCATGAGTCGACTCCGACTCGACGGCACTTAACAACAACAACAGAGTGCTTCGGTCTTCTCTTGATTGATGAGGAGGTTGTGTCTATTGAGCCAGCTTTTGACATCAGTGAAACATTTATGTCAGCCGTCCATTTGTGGAGAGAGAAGGTTAATGGGTGTGAAGAACATTATGTCATCTGCATAGATTTGATATAGGATATTATGTGCTTTGAAGATCTGACATACTGGCTGGATGTATAAATTGAAAAGAAAGATTGATAGGCTTGATCCCTGTGGTATACTTGTATTCTATGGGAATGGGTTTGAAGTTTTTGTGCCGATTCATACTTGTTGCTTCCGGGAGTCTAGGTAATAGTGGAACCAGTTGAGAGTGGTATCATGAAAGACGATCTCCAAGAATTGTTGTAGTAGTTGATGGTGTGGGATGGAGTCGAAAACTGCAAAGATGTCTAGGAAGATTAAGATGAATCCACTCTGGGTATGTTGCAAAAAGGTTGTGAGGGTATTTAGGAGGGAGGTGATGAGGGTTTCCACATCATGGAATTGTCTGAAGCCATGTTGATGAGGGTCCAAGGGTGCAAACTTGTCGAGATGATCTTGCAGCTGTTTACGTACAAAATGTTTCTGTTATTTTAGCGACTAGCGGGATGATAGATATTGGCCTGTTTGATTTACAGGAGGATGGGTCAAGTTTAGTGTCAAAGGTAGAGCACTGTGGGTATAAGGTCTAGAGATAGTGAGACATGAATTATGGTCTTAAGGTATGAACTTAGGTGTGATCTGGTCTGCTTTATACATGTGATGGGGCATGGGTCCAGTATAGAGGTTGTTGTGTTGAGGTTTTGTATTGTGTCCTCTATGTTTTTTATAGATGGAAGCTCAAATTGGGACCATGTCTTGAAGGACTAAAAAAAGGGACTGCTGCTTCTGGAGAGAGATCTGTAATTGTGAGTATATACTTCTGGGAATTTTTCTGAAGGGACTTCTTTGGATTAAAGCTGATTAATCTGTGAACCCAGTGTATTTGTTAAATCAGTCAGGGCCTAGTAGCAGCAGTTTAAGATTAAATTTAAAACACAGAAGAGAGCTGTCTGGTTAGATTTCATACCCACCAGTGAGCTTGTAGTTTAAATTTAATACTCACTCAGGGCCTAGTATCAGCAAAGTACTTTTAGTTTAAATTTAAAATACAGAAGAGAGCTTTCTGGTTACATTTAGAACCCAGCAGAGAGTTCTAGTTTAAATTTCATAATAAGTCAGAGTCTAGCAGCAGCAAAGAGCTTTAATTTAAATCAAATCAGAATATAACTTAGCATAAAAGGCAAAACAGGGTCAGTATTCTTTGAGCAATAAAGTCTTCTAGAGACCTTTACAAAGAGGCCTTCTACCTAGGGGGCAAGAGACCTGTGAAACGTATTTAATAGGTGTTAACGCCAGGTGGCAGGTCAAAAGGCCATTTTGAAAAACTCCTTCTATCCAAGCAAGGACTGTTAATAACCCAGGAAGTGCGTCACAGCTTACCTCAGAAGCACAGGACAGGGTACTGTGTAGAAGCCCTCTTTCAATAAGTGTTATTTCCCTTCCTCCCTCCCCAACACCCACCCACCCCTGGGATAATCGTAGCTTTATAGGTACTTACACATCTTAAAGGAAAGGAGGTGCTCTCAGGTGCAGCTCGTTATCCAAATCAGTCATACACTAAGGACCTGAGATTAATTAAGCTTCAGGTGAGCAAGGAATATTAAACGTACTAGGTACATTTTATTAGTATAAGTATCTATAGCAACCCTTAGTAAGTAAAGAACTTAAAGATCTAAACAGAAGCTTAAAACTAAGATGCAGACAGCAGTCCAGCAGCAAGATGGGGGCTTTCCAGTCTTTTGCATTGTGTCACATGTATGATTTTCTCCCAGGTGGTGAGAGGTCTTACGTGTGCACTAGGTGCAAGGAGCTCTTTGCTCTCAGGGAATGAGTCCATTCTCTAGAGGCTAGAGTAGCAGACTTGGAAGACATAAGAAAGACAGAGAGGTACATAGATGAGACCAACAGGGATATAGTCCTGAAGTCCCACCTCCAGTCTGGCAGCATCCCTGTTGCCATGGAGGAGAGAGGTCACGTGACAGGAGAGCATCACCCTGGTGTAGCAGGAAGTGATCCTGTAACTAGGACTTGTCCTCTAGGTGATGTAAAACCCTCTTGCACCGAGGAAGTTTCTCCAGGGCCATCTGCCCATGAGGGAAGGGTTAGGACAACCGTTATAGTTGGTGATTCGATCATTAGGCATGTAGATAGCTGGATGGCTGGTGGACGTGAGGATCGCCTGGTAACATGCCTGTCTGGTGCAAAGGTAGTGGACCTCACTCGCCACCTAGATAAGGTCTTAGATAGTGCTGGGGAGGAGTCTGCTGTCTTGGTACATGTCGGTACCAATGACATAGGAACATGTGGTAGGGAGGTTCTGGAGGCTAAATTTAGGCTTTTAGGTAGGAAGTTGAAATCCAGAACTTCTAGGGTAGTGTTCTCCGAAATGCTTCCCGTTCCACACACAGGACCCAAAAGGCAGGCAGAGCTCCAGAGTCTCAATGCATGGATGAGATGATGGTACAAAGATGAGGGTTTTGGATTTGTTAGAAAGTGGGGAACACTCTGGGGAAAGGAGGGGCTCTTCCAAAGGGATGGGATTCACCTTAACCGGGATGGAACCAGGCTGCTGGCATTAACCTTTAAAAAGGAGATAGAGCAGCTTTTAAACTAGATAATAGGGAAAAGCCAACAGTCGCTCAAGAGTGCATGGTTCAGAGGAATGTATCCTTGAAGGATACTACCAAAAGCAGAGAGATTCCAAAGAAGAGTATAGTAGCCCAAATGCCCTCAAGTATGGAGTAGACAGAGCTTAAAGATTCCAAATTAGCCATGCCTACCAATAGCCAAATTCATATCAATAAAATACAGTCTCTAAAATGCTTGTTTAGAAGTCTAAAAAATAAGATGGGAGAGTTAGAATATATAGCACTAAATGAGAGGAATCTCAGAGACATGGTGGAAGGAAGACAACCAGTGGGACACTGTGATAACGGGGTACAAACTATATCGTAATGATAGAGCTGATCAAATTGGTAGAGGGGTTGCGCTCTATGTTAGAGAGGGCATTGAGTCAGAAAGGATTAAAGTTTTGCAGGAAACAAAATTTGCTATAGAATCTCTATGGATTGAAATTCCATGTAAAAAGGGGAAGGCGATGGCAGTGGGGGCGTACTATCGACCGCCTGCCCAGAATGAACAAAAGGATGATGAAATGCTCAAAGAAATCAAGGAAACTAGCAAGAGTTACAGTACAGTAATAATGGTGGGTGATTTCAATTGCCCCAGTATCGACTGGGTCAGTGTCACAGCAGGACATGCTAGGGAGATAAAGTTCCTAGATGAAATAAATGACTGCTTCTTGGAGCAGCTGGTTCATGAACCGACCAGAGGGGAAGCCATATTGGACCTAGTCCTTAGTGGAACACCAGATCTGGTGCAAGAGATAAGGTTGTTGGAGCCACTTGGCAATACTGATCATAGCATGATCGCGTTTGATCTAATTAATGGAGGAGGGATGTTAAGGAAATCCACAGTACTACCTTTTAACTTTTGAAAGAGAGACTATGATAAAATGAGGAAAATAGTTAAGAAAAAACTAAAAGGAGCAATTGCAAAGGTTAAAGACTTAGATCAAATATTATACAAACGACAATATAGGTAAATTAAGTGCAAGCCGTCCAACCGTGACAGTATATTGTCGTTTGTATAATATTTGATTTTGATTTCACTCCCCTCTCTATTGTGGGCTAGTGTGGAAGATATTTCCTATTCTCTCTTGTTGAGAGATTTCCTTTTTGTTATGTACGAATCATGTTTAATTACTGCTGTATCTTCCTTTTTCCTCAAGAAATGCTGTTGTTGGCTTTCTTGTTTCATTATTGTAAAATTTCATAAATAAAAAAAAAAAAAAAAAAGGACTTAGATCAAGCAGGGTGTTGTTGAAAAATACCATATTGGAAGCCCAGACTAGCTGTATTCCACGCTTTAGGAAAAGTGGAAGGAAGTCCAAAAAACTGCCAGCATGGTTTAAAGGTGAGGTCAGAGAGGCTGTTGTTGCCAAAAAAGCATCTTTCAGGAAATGGAAAAAAGAGCCAAACGACGAAACCTGGAAACAGCACAAGCACTGGCAAGTTAAATGCAAGGCATTGATAAGGCAGACAAAGGAGAATTTGAGAAGAAGCTTGCTGCGGAAGCAAAAACACGTAATAAAGACTTTTTCCAGTACATTTGTAGCAAAAAACCTGTGAGAGAGTCAGTTGGTCCATTAGATGATAGAGGGGTTTAAGGGGCACTAAGAGGCGACAAGGTGATAGCGGAGAGACTGAATGAATTCTTTGCATCGGTCTTTACTGAGGAAGATGTAGGGATGTTACCCATGACTGAAGTGGTATTTAAAGGTGCGGAAGAATTGAAGGAAATATCAATACATCGGGAAGATGTATTACAACTATTAGATAAACTGAAGAGTAGCAAATCACCTGGGCTGGATGATATACATCCAAGGGTGTTGAAAGAACTGAAATATGAGATTGCAGACCTGCTATTAGTAATCTGTGAACTATCATTAAAATCATCTGTAATACTTGAAGATTGGAGGATGGCAAACGTAACACCAATTTTTAAAAAGGGTTCTTGACGTCAGTACCGGGAAAAATGGTAGAAACCATCATAAAGAACAAAATTGCTGAACATGTAGATAGTCATGGCTTAATGGGAGACAGCCAACATGACTTTAGACAAGGAAGATCTTGTCTTACTAATCTGTTTTGTTTTTTTGAAGGTGTGAATAAACTGGTAGACAAAGGTGAGTCGGTTGATACAGTGTATTTGGACTTTCAGAAAGCCTTTATCAAGGTCCCTCATCAGAGACCTTTGGCAAAACTAAAGAGTCATGGGATAGGAGGCAATGTACTATTGTGGATCAGGAACTGGTTAAAAGATAGAAAGCAGAGGGTAGGGCTAAATGGCCAATTTCCCCAATGGAGAAAGGTGAATAGTGGTGTACCCCAGGGATCTGTGCTGGATCTGCTGCTTTTTGACATATTCATAAATGACCCGGAAAAGGGAATAATAAGTGAGGTTATCAAATTTGCAGATGGCACAAAACTATTTAAAGTTGTTAAAACCCAAGAGGATTGTGGAAACTTGCAAGAGGATCTTGATAAATTGGAAGACTGGTCATCAAAATGGCAGATGAAATTTAATGTGGACAAGTGCAAAGTTATGCACCTAGGGAAGAACAACCCAAACTATGGTTACACGATGCAAGGTTCCACATTAGGAACCACCACCCAGGAAAAAGATTTAGGCGTCATTGTGGGTAACATGTTAGAACCCTCCGCCCAGTGTGCAGCGGCGGCCAAGAGAGCAAATAGGATCCTAGGTATCATAAGGAAAGGAATGGAAAATATAACAAAGGATATTATAATGTCTCTATATTGTTCCATGGTGAGACAGCACCTTGAATATTGTGTGCAATTCTGGTCGCCGTATCTTAAAAAGGATATAGCGTTATTAGAAAAGGTTCAGAGAAGAACCACCAAAATGGTAAAGGGGATAGAAGGATACCCCTATGAAGAAAGGCTAAAAAGGTTAGGGCTCTTTAACCTGGAAAAGAGACGCCTGAGGAGAGATATTATAGAAGTCTATAAATTAATGTACGGAGTGGAACGGGTAAACGTAGATCGATTGTTTATGTTATCAGAATATAGAAAGACTAGGGGACATGCAATGAAGCTACAGGGTAAACTATTTAAGACTAATAAAAGAAAATATTTTTTCACTCAACATGTAATCAAATTCTGGAAATTGTTACCGGAGGATGTAGTAAAAGATGTTAGTGTAGCGGGATTTAAAAAAGGTTTGGACAAGTTCCTGGAGGAAAGGTCCATAAACCGTTATTAAAGAGGACTTGGTAAATCCACTGCTTGCCCCAGTACAATCATTGTGGAACCTGTGTCTTTTGGGGAAACTGCTAGGTACATATGATCTAGATTGGCCACTGTTGGAAACAGGATACTGGGCTTGATGGACCTTGGTCTGACCCAGTATGGCATATCTTATGTTCTTATGTTCTTATATATGTCTTCTGGAAGTTGGTTTCATGGTTAGAGGTCTTTGGGGTTTCATCCATTGGGGATGTTTGTTGCTGTTTAGAAATTAGGTATGAGGCAGTCTTCTGGGGGGATATCTTTACCTGTGTATTTTCACTGTTTGGTTCCTTGTGAGTGTCTTAACTATTGAGAACAGCTCTCTTGGCTTGTTTATTGCTGAGTTGATAAGGTTGGCATAGTATTCTTGTTTTCTAGTTAGGGTTTTTCTATTCTATGCCTTGAGTTGTTCAATATAGGTATTTTGGAGAAGAGGGTCTTTTGAATTTCTTAATTTTCTTTCAAGGCGGCGTAAATCACGTTTCTGTTTCTGTAGTGATGTAGAAAACCATGGGGCATGGTTGCAGTGAGTTGATGTTTTTTTCCTTGGGGGTGCATGTGCTTTATCTTTATCTTTATTGGGAGACTTAACATACTGCTTCTCCGAGAGCCATCGGGGCGGTGTACAATAATACATAAAAAAGAAAACTGAAAAGTGCCCGGAGGCCAGGAAATAGAAGAGAAGCTACAATTTTTGGACAGGAAAGCACGCATTCATACCAGAGTAAAGGAAAAAAGAAAACAGAGAAGAGGGCTCAGGCCAGAGAGGGTGGGGTGGAGCTAGGAGGGGGAAGATCATACTGTAGGTGACACTAAAGAGATGGGTTTTTAGAAGTGGCTTGAACCTAAGATATGTCTGTTCTTGGTGAAGTGTGGAGGGAAGATAGTTCCAGAAGGAGGGGGCCAAGAAAAAGAAGGCTGATTGTCAAGTCTGCTCAAGGTGGGCATGGACAGGACAGGGGAAAGCAAGGCAATGGACGCGTATGGACTGGAGGCTGTGGGTGCTGGCCAGAACTGTAGGGAGTCTGGCAGGTACTGAGAAGTATGGATATAGGAGGCTTTGTGAGTCAGAATCAGCAGCCTGAAAATGATACGATGAGAGACAGGCAACCAATGTAGCTGAATAAGGTGGGGTGTGATGTGGCTGTAACAGGAGGTATGGGAGACGATCCAGGCAGCATTATTTTGAATCATTTGGAGGCAATGAAGTTGATATTGAGACTGGCATAAATTATGTTGCAGTAGTCTAAACATGAAATAACCAGAGACAGGAGGAGGGAAGTTAGAGACGTAGGAGGCAGGACTGCATTGACAGATCAGATTTGTCAAAGGTAGAAGTATGAGCGATGAGTTAGGGCTGACATTTGACTGCAAAAGGACAAATCAGAATCCAATATGACACCAAGATATTGCAGTGAGGGTACTAGTGGTATTGGCGAGTTGAGGAGAGGAGCGGGTGTGGGACTGGAGTTACCAAAGTGAACCATATCGCAGATGTCTTGGAAGGGTTGAGATAAAGGAGAGTAGTGGTCTGCCAACAGGCGACAAGTGAAAGACAAGTGTTCAGAGGTAAGAAATCTGGATTGGTAAGGGAGGTATGGAAGAAAAGAATGATATCATCAGCAGAACAATATGCCGAGATACCAGTCTGTTGTGTCAAAAGAGTGAGAAGGGCCAGAAAGGTGTTAAAAAGGAGTGGGGCAACAACAGAATCCTGTGGGACACCGCAAAGTAAAGGCAGTGAGGTAGAAGTGTGAGAACCAGAGATGACAGAGAAAGAACGAGAGTACAGGAACGAACAGAACCAATGAAAAACTGTACCCTGGAGTCTAGCATTCCTGAGACAGGTCAAAATGAGGTCAAAAGTGGCAGAAAGATCTAGAGAGACTGCTACAGAAACATCAACTCGATCGTGAGAAATGTGCAACTCATTAAGGAAGGAGAGAAGGATGGACTCAGTGCTATGGCCAGAGTGGATACCAGATTGATGTGGATGTAGGACGTGAGTGGAATCTAAGTGAGTGGTGAACTGTGAAAGATTGCTTTCTTGAGGATCTTGGAGATAAAAGGGTTGGATACGGAGCGATAGTGGGCAGGGTCAGTTTGGTCAAGGGAGGGCTTCTTAAGGAGGGGTCAAACTAAAGCACATTTCCAGGAGCTAGGGAAAGACCCAGAGGAAAAGCAGGAATTCAGCAGAGTTAATAGAATCGGGAGAAGAGCTAGTGAAGGCTCCGGAATCCATTGGGAGAGAATGGGATTGAGGGCACACTGCGTTTTCCAGGTTGCGGAAATGGACTTGGACAGTTCTGACGCCAAGATGGGTTGGAAGGTGGACCAAGTATGGGACAAGGATAGGGAGGATGGAGGGGAGGGGGAGATTTGAGTGGGGAGGTGCTGACCGGGAAGGAAAGACAAAGGTCTTGCACCTTGGAGGCAAAGAAGGAGGCTAGCTATGAAGGGCTAGGGACTGGGGAGGATATCCTCGTGGAGGGAGTGTGTAGGGAGGAGAGGAATCTGAGCATTGAATAAAGTTGAGGAGTAGAGTTATAGGCAGAGGATATAAGGTTAGAGTAATACGAGCACTTAGCTGCCATAATGAGAGAGCGATAGTGAGCAAAGATTCAGAAAGAGGAGGAAATACCAATGCAATAAAATGGGGGGATAAGACATTTTTCAGATATGTTAGTGAGAAGGGGAAGGGCAAAAGTGGTATTGTCAGACTCAAGGGTGAAGGGGAGGAATATGTAGAAGCTGATGAGGATAAAGCGGAATTCCTTAACAAATATTTCTGTTTTGTGTTCACAGATGAAGAACCAGGAGCAGGACCTCAGAAAACACCCACAAACAGGAACCGAAGTGAGGGACATCTTGAACAATTTTCAGAAGACTGTGTTTGTGAGAAACTAGCTCAACTTAAATTAGCAAAGCAATGGGACTGGATGAGATACAAGCTAGAATACTGAGGGAACTTGGGGACGTTCTAGCAGCTCCACTGACTGACCTTTTCAATGCCTTGTTGGAGTCAGGAGTGGTGCCAAAGGACTGGAGAGAGGCTCATGTGGTGCCTTTACACAAAAGCAGAAGTAAGGATGTGGTTGAAAACTACAGGCCAGTTAGTTTAACTTCGGTGGTGAGTAAATTATTGGAAACGCTGCTAAAAGAGAAAATAGTGAGGTTTCTGGAGTCCAGCAGATTACAGGATCTGAGGCAGCATGGATTCACCAGAGGCAGGTCTTGTCAGGCAAATCTGATTGATTTCTTTGACTGGGTGACCAGGGAGTTGGACCGAGGGAGAGCCCTAGATGTGGTGTATTTAGATTTCAGTAAAGCCTTTGACACTGTTCATCACAGGTGACTTATAAACAAATTGAGCACCCTAGGGATGGACCCTAAAGTTAGTGCTTGGGTTAGAAATTGGTTGGGTGGGAGGCAACAAAAAGTACAGGTAAATGGAGCTCACTCTGAGGAGAAGGATGTTAGCAGTGGTGTGCCCCAGGGATCTGTCCTTGGTCTGATTCTTTTTAACATCTTTGTTAGTGATATAGCGGAAGGGCTGTCGGTTAAGGTTTGCCTCTTTGTGGATGATACCAAAATCTGCAATAGAGTAGACACCCAGGAAGGTGTAGATAACATGAGGAGGGATCTAGCTAAGCTTGAAGAATGGTTTAGAATCTGGCAGCTGGGATTTATTGTTAAAAAATGTAAGGTGTGAGGCCCTGTTACTCACAAGAGACCGATAACTAATTATCACTAATTTCCTGTATAGTCCAGATCCAAAAGTCAGTACAGGTGCAATCAGAATCTCTGTTTATTAGATAACTGATGGACAAATACAGGCAGGGGAGAGGAGAGTTTCTGTCAGTCATCAGACACCAGACACTTCCAGAATTCCTCCTCCCCTGAGTATAATAGTCATGTTACATATATACATTTTTTGCTTCCGTGTATTGCTTCCGTATATGCATACAGTCTCCAAATCCATCCCTCTGTGAGGCCCCCTCTCCTCCCTCCTTCTGTTTCCTGTCATTGACCTTTCTGTCCCCTCTATTCCTGTTTCAACATTCCTCCAGGCCTCTCTGTCTTGCTTATACTCACCAACTGTCAAAACCATCTACTGTCTTCAGGACTAACGGCTCAGCTTATACTTTTTTGCATGGTTTCCTGTGTACGTGCCCTCTGCACAAAGTCTCTGCATGGATTCTCCAGTTCATGCATACACTTTGCTAAGGCTTATGATATCCTTATGCTGGCCTGGGGTTTTTTCTTTGTCTTGTCCACAATATAGTAGTTTGGTTGACATATTTTATTAGTGCAGAATAAAGGCCATTGAGTGATTATGAACCAGGAACATATCCCTAAACCTTATAATCCCTACAAAGGTCATGCATTTGGGCTGCAGCAATCCAAGGACGCAATATAGTATAGGGGTGAAGTACTTTTGTCCACTAAAGAAGAGCGGGACCTAGGCGTGATTGTGTCTGATAATCTTAAAGTAACTAAACAGGTAGAAAAGGCGACGGCAAAAGCTAGAAGGGTGCTTGGGTGCATACGGAGAGGAATGGCTAGCAGAAAAAAGGAGGTGATAGTGCCTCTGTATAAGTCTTTGGTGCGACCTCATTTGGAGTATAGTGTGCAATTCTGGAGACCACACCTTCAAAAGGATGTGAACAGGATGGAGTCAGTACAGAAGGTGGCTACTAAAATGGTTAGTGGTCTTCATTATAAAGCATATGAGGACAGACATAAGGATCTTAATAAGTACACCTTAGAGGAAAGGCAGGATAGAGGTGATATGATTGAGATGTTTAAATACCTCCGTGACATAAATGTTCAATGGGAGAGCTTCTTTCGATTGAAAACAAGTTCTGCTATGAGGGGACGTGGGATGAGGGTGAAGGGGGATAGATTCAGGAGTCATATGCGGAAATATTTCTTTACCGAAAGTGTGGTTGATCCGTGGAATAGTCTCCCAGTGGAGGTGGTAGAGATGAGGACAGTAACTGAATTTAAAAAAGCACGGGACAAACACAGGATCTTTAAAGGAAAAAAGGGGACTGTTGTAGTTGTTGATATGGAAGGACAGACTAGATAGGCCATGTGGTCTTTTTCTGTCCTTTTTCTGACTATTCCACTGATCCATCACTCTTTCCATAAAGAAATATTTCCGCATATCACTCCTGAATCTATCCCCCTTCACCCTCATCCCATGTCCCCTCGTAGCAGAACTTGCTTTCAATTGAAAGAGGCTTTCCCCCTGAACATTTATGCCACGGAGGTATTTAAACATCTCAGTCATATCACCTCTATCCCGCCTTTCCTCTAAGGTGTACATATTAAGATACTTACGTCTGCCCTCATATGCTTTATAATGAAGACCACTTACCATTTTAGTAGCCACCCTCTGTACTGACTCCATTCTGTTTATATCCCTTTGAAGGTGCGTTCTCCAGAATTGCACACTATACTCCAAATGAGGTCGCACCAAAGACTTATACAGAGGCACTATCACCTCCTTTTTTTTGCTAGCCATTGCTCTCCATATGCACCCAAGCATCTTTCTAGCTTTTGCCGTCGCCTTTTCTACCTGTTTAGCTACTTTAATATCATCAGACACAACCACGCCTAGGTCCCGCTTTTCTTTAGTGGACAAAAATACTTCACCCCCTATACTATATTGCTCCCTTGGATTGCTGCAGCCCAAATGTATGACCTTACATTTTTTAACATTTAAATCCCAGCTGCCAAATTCTAGACCATTCTTCAAGCTTAGCTAGATCCCTCCTCATGTTATCTACACCTTCCTGGGTGTCTACTCTATTGCAGATTTTTGTATCATCCACAAAGAGGCAAACCTTACCCGACAGCCCTTCCACTATATCACTAACAAAGATGTAGGTCAAAAGTGATAGAGTAATGATCCATCAAGGGAAGAGAGTCAATTACGATGTTCAGGGGTGAATAGAAGAAGTTGATTGAGGTAATCAGAAGATCTAAGGTGTGTTGGCTGATATGGGTGGGAGAGGTAATGTGCTGATGGAGACCAAGATCATGGAGTAGCGTGATGAAAGCATTATAAGAGGCCAATGTGGGGAAGAGGAATTGGACATTGAAATCTCCAATTAAGAACAGATGTGGGAACTGAAGGAAACCTCGGAAATGGTGAGGGTCAGCGCTTCCCAGAGATGGGGACGTAGGGCAGGAGGAACATAAAGGAGCAGAAAGTGAATGGATGGGGGGGGGAGAGTGCGGGCAGAGGAGCAGGGATTCAGGATAATGGAGGGCTGAGGAGGTAAGCTGGGTAAGGGGCAGATCTGAGCGAAAAAGGATGGTCACCCTCTTGCCAGAGTGGTAAACTCGATGGGTGGTGGTGACAGAGTAACATGGGGGGAGGCAGAAGGCAAGAATAGGGTCCTCACTTTCGTGGAGCCACATTTGGGTCAAGCAGAGGAGTTCTAGTTGGGAATAGAGAAACAGGTCCTGAACCAGAACTGTCTTGTTCGGGAGGGCCCTGCAATTCACAAGGCCAAAGCGGAAGGCCTGTGCGCCAGTGAAGACTTGCAAATCGGTGGGGGGCAGGGGGAGCAGAGGTACAGTGGGAGGGCACAAGGCAGTAGATAAGCAGGTTGGAAGGCACACGGCATCGTTTTCCTGGAGGTGATGGTAGAGAAAACAGATGGTGTCCCCAGAAAGTAGGGATGGACACCATAACAGTGGGAAGAGCAAATAGAGCCAGGAAGAGAAAGGCTGAGGCTAAGAGAGAGTGCTGCTGCCTATAACGGGGACACTTACTGGCAGTTGGACATGACTGGGAAGGCCGATGACTGCAAAGAAGGTCAGAGGAGTGCTGTTGGTCTCCTACATCACTGGAGTTGCCCCAAGGAGCTCACCCAAGGAGCACAGCCTGTTACTTGGGCGCTCTCCTTTGGCACATGCCTGCAGCGTGTGCCACCGTGGTGCAAACCGCCACAGTAGACAGCCTTATATGGGGCCGTTGTAGATAGTGCATTGTTCCAGTTTGTTATCATTTGGTCAAGGTCAGAATGTGCTGAATGAATGAGGTCCAGTTGTGGGGTGACTGCCTCGATGAAATGTTCACTGTTGAATTCTCAGAACTTCCGGCTCATGCGCAGTGTATCCTTTGGTGTAACTTGCTGGGGTGTGGTATGGATTGAGAAAAGAATGGCTGCGTAATCCGACCAGGGGACAGGGAGAATTGTGTGAGGAGACTGTTGGGGATTGGAGAGAAGATCTGAAAGTATGAGTACTAGGTCCAGTACATTTCCTTTCTTGTGAGTTCCTTTCTTGTCAGTGACGATTTGTGTGTATCCAAGAGTGTTCATTGCTCCAGGAAGATTTCTGTTTGTGGCATGGGGGAGGATGCCAGGTTAAGGTCTCCTAAAATTACTAGGGGTTGGTGCTTATCTGGATGGGAGCATGCAGCTTCAAATAAGGTGGTGAGGTCTGCAGTATCCCCGTGGAGGGTGAGGTATGCTAAGCAGAGTGTGATGTGTCTATTTGTTATGTATAGGGTCTTCATTTCTCTAGTGGAACTGGAGCTGGAGATGCTGAATTTAAGGTTCTCTTTAGTAATTATGCACACTCCTCTGCCTCTACTGGTGATGCAGTTTGATGTAAATATTGTGTGCATAGGAGGACATAGCTTGTTTAGTAGGACCGAATCAGTGTCAGTGAACCAAGTTTCCATGATGAATAGTATGTCTAGGTCGTGTTCGTCTATGAAGTCAGCCAGGAATTGAATTTTATTTCTTGCTGAGCAAGCGTTGATGAGGGAGCATTGGGAGCATCAATGTTGGGAGCATTGTGTTGTTCAAGTGGTGTGATTTCACTGTACTGTTTGTCATCTGTGGTGTTTTAGGGCACAGTGGTGTTTTTGGTATTGAGGACTGACTTGTATTGTCTGTGGTGCATATATAGAGCATCTGTAGCTGGTAATTATAGGTATTTGACTACTGTAGCTTGATCTAATTACTGCAGTGAGGAGGGTGATTGTCCATGTGAGAAGTAGGAGTAGGAGTATAGTGGAAGTGTATTTCTGTCTTAGTGATACCGTGTTGACGTTTTAAGTGGTATCTTTTGCTGGCTTGCTTATAAGTTCAATTGTATGAAGTTAGTAGGTCTTGCAGTTGGAGCTGTTAGGTGAGCGTATCAGTATTTAAGAATTGAGCCATGTAATTCAAGTGTTCCAGGGTAAGGGGTAGTGCTGTGATGGAGGAGTAATTATTATTTATTATTATTATTTTTATTATTTAGCTGTATTTATATCCTGCTTTTCACCGGGTCAAAGCGGTCAATTGGGGGATACATTTAACACGAGGGGATATGAGACACATATGCTAATACTTACAGGGAACATGGGCAATGGAGGGTTAAGTGGCTTGCCGAAGAACACAAGGAGTGCCTATAGGACTAGAAATCCCAGTCCCTCCAGCCTGAGATTGCTGTCCCCAGGTGGGACTTGAACCCCTGGCCCTACGGCCTGAAGTACATTGTCCTAACCACCAGACCACCACTCCCCCCATATAATTACCTTCTCGAAACTGCCTTGACAGGAAAACTCGGTTTTCTGAGGAAAGAACTGTGCAGGGCTCTGGATGTTATGGGTTTTGCAGAGTGAGCTTTGATGTTGAAAGCATTTTGTGAGTGAATGTCTGCGCATTCCAGGAATACACCTAAGGACTTAACCTCTGCAGCCCATGGGAGCACCACCCCCACAATCGTCGGCTGAGGGCCAAAATCAGAGGGGAAAGCCAGTCCAAAACACAAACACACTGTCATCAGGATTCAACACCAGACCACTGCCCGCCAGCCATGCACATATGGTTCAGCCACTGGACAACCTCCCCTAGATCTCCAACCAATGGTGCCAGAATTTGAAAATCATTGGCATATGCAAAAAAGGAGAGGCCAAAGGATTGCACCAAGGCCCCCAGGGCCTGCAGATAGACATTAAATAATAAAGGGGATAGTGGGGAACCCTGTGAACCCCCCAGTCCCACATATGCAAAGCCGAACAGCCCTCCGGCCCACGAACCTGAAAACACCTGTCAGACAGGAAAGAGTCCAACCAAGCTAATATAGTATTCCTGACTCCCAGCCTATCACAGCGCTCCAACAGAAGGAGGTGTTTGACCAGATCGAAGGCCGCAGACAGATCGAGTGACAACAGTAATGCCAAGGCCCCACCATCCAGGCACATAAGGACCCAGTCAAGCAATGCCGCCAAGAGTGTCTCCACCCCCACCCCCCTCAGGTGGAACCCCCCTTGCCTAAGATCCAGGAAGGTATAGTCCTCCAAAAAAACCCCATTTTGGTTGCTCTTATCTCATAGGTTTTTCTTTGTGTGTGTTTCATACTTTGATCTAATTTTGTTTTGCCATGTTTTGCTCTCCCTTTCCCACTCAGCCTGCCTCTCTTCCTACTTCACTTACTCTTTCTACAACCTATTTCTTGTACTGACCTCCGCCTTGGGAACTCGCCTCCTTGGGAACTCCGCTCTTTTGGAAGATCACTTCTATCTGTGCCCTTCTCTTTTATTGCTAACTCTAGACTCCGCTCCTTTCACTTTGCTGCTCCTTACACTTGGACCAAACTACCTGAGTCTGTACATCAGGGTACATCTCTGGCCCTTTTCAAATCCAGGCTGAAAACTCACCTCGTCGTTGCCGCTTTCGGATCTTGATTTGCCTAATCTCCTTTGTGTTTCCTTACCATTCTCCCTAGATGTATTCTATGTCTACAGCTGCTCTGTTGACTGTCTTGACTAGATTGTAAGCTCTGATGAACAGGGACTGTCTTTTACATGTGCTTGTGAGGTGCTGCGTACATCTTGTGCACTATGCAAATGTTCAGTAATAGTAGTAGTAGTAAGATCCTGATTTTAGGCATCCCAGTACCTGAGGTTTTCTTTTCTCAGTATCGGGTATCCTTGGGGGCTGGTTCAAGTCTAAAGGTTTTATGAAATCCTCAGGATCCTGGTACCACAAGTACAAAAAAGACAGTTGTATATGTTTCTCTACAAGTCTTACCTTTAAATCTTTTCTTTGCTATACAACTTCTTTTAAAACAACCCTGAAAATATCAGTAGCCAATGTTCTTTCATGACTCTAGTCAAGAATGATAACACCATACCACTCTAATAAAGGATTATTCATGGTTTCACGAAGTAACATACCATCAGTCATATACTTTAAAAAAGTCTTAGTCTCTTGACCCAAGAACACTTGGACTCAGACTCAGACTTAGAAAGGTACTCCAAGGATGTTTGAGTCTCTGCCTGGGAAGACTTCCACATTGCACAAGACTCAGATCTCCTCCAGGAGTGTCAGTACACCGATGGACTCTGATGCCTCAAGGACCGATCCACCCCAGATGCACTTGATACAAACATCAGCTGGACACCAGTTAATCTTGAGGCCCTTCAAGGTCTCAATATTGACATATCTCCCACAGACAGGCATAGAGTTTCGAGAATTGACTCGAAGCTGCGATGCTGCTGCTTTGGAACCATGTTGGGAAATCTGACTTAAATCTGCCTTAGGTCTGCTGTATATATATTGGCTTTATATTGGCTTTATATGACTGCACCCTTGCCTGGTGAAACTATGGATGGCACAGAAGACAATAGCTATATGAGAAGACAATAGCTATATGAGAGTATATGCTTTGCCATAAGATAATAGATGCGGCCTGTTATGGAAGGATTCTGGGTAACCATATTCTGGATAGAAGTATGCAGAATATTGGGCCTAGTAATATCAGCAAAAAGTACAGGTCAAGCAAAGAATTCAAACTAATGAGCACAAAATACTCTCTGCCTGGTTTCAATTAGTGCCAGAAGAAGAACAACACAGGAAGGGTAAGAGGTCACAAGCTATGCATAGATGAACAGACCTATAAGCAGATCCAGATGTATAAATGTAAAGAGATTCTCCCTCTGGGAAAAGTGTTGCAGGATCCTGAGGCCCTGCTGACACCTACGTAGTTATGATGGATTCACTGAGGCTAATTTGAGGCAGACATTTGAGACAAGGAGAAATGTATATAAGGCGGTTATTTTGGAGGATCAGGGGGGCTGTGCTTTCTCCCTTTACAGAGAGAGAGAGAGAAAGTGCTGTCCCCGCCATTTCTATAGACAGACCTTGCTGTTCTGCATGATGCTGCAATAAAAGTCTTTGTAGATAAAGCAACTGCTGTCTAAGTAATTCTTTGATTGGTGATATTTGGGCAACCGTTGTGGGAACCAGAAGCCACAACCATCAGAGCTCTGAGCTCCTACAGAGAAAGCAACATCATAAGCATCTTTTCCATTCTTTTAGCCATGTGTTCCTTGATGGCTGCTATGAGTGAAAAATGAGGGCCTCAGCAATCTTGGTAAATGTAATTTGAATTGGTCGAGGAGAATCAGCAGGCAGATCATTGACTTTAGGAAGCTAGCATGGCCCCTCCAATGGCATGGAGGATGAGCTATCCTCACATTAGCACTATTTTGGGGGTCATGCATCATTTGATTTCCTGGTGTCCCTGGCACTGTGCTCTGATGAACCCTGATGTCATTGCAACAAAGCACTTCATAAATCCACTGGCAAGCTTCTGGGATATATCAGATGGAAAAATTGTCGTAGTGAAATCAAATGACTCAATTTTAAAGACAAAAAAGTATGAACCCAGTCAGGTGCATCTAAGCCCTAAATGTGGCCTAAACGGTGCTGAAGGAAAAAGAAAGGAAACTTAGAAAATGGACAAAAAACCTGAAACAAAAAGAAACCAATCAGCTTCATGTAAAAAATAAGACTGAAGTCCTCAGGTATGGTGGTAGCAGGAGGGAATGGGCACGAATGTGTGGAGAGCTTTCTAAAAGCTTCTAGAAGGAGCTGAGGAGATTCCTGGACAGGACTCCATCCATGAACATCACCCATACATGAAGACTTAACCTGCTTGTCCATAGGGAACAAAATACTTGTTGTTGTTAAGTGCCATCGAGTCGGTGTCGACTCATTGTGACTCTCTGGATAGTTGTCCAAAACGGTGTTCGGTCTTCAGTCAAGTTGACAGAGTGGCACCTATAGTTACTGTTATTGTATCGATCCATCTCATTGCTGGCCTTACTCTTTTGCGTTGATCTTCTACCTTGCCAAGCATGATATCTTTCTCTAATTTGCAGATTTGAACATCTCACTTTTCTCTCCCTTTTCCAGATCATTTTGGACTATTTAAACTCTTTTGATTTTCTATATGGATTGCACTGGATTTTGACGTACCATTTGCCAAATTATTCATCTACATCAAGTATCTCGGTAAACTATTTTCTTTGAAATAACCCCAAGTTGGTGTGTGGTCTGTTTTTTATTCTATGGGGACTTTGCAAGAGGATTTCCATAACCCTAAGGGTTTTGAATACTATCTTTTCCATGGATAGAAAATGACCCTAGAAGCACTGGTTGTTTATCCTCAGAGCTCCCCCAAGAGCTCCTGTGTCTAATTGGAGAGTGGAGAAGGGCCTATATAAAGAAAATGTCAAACTGACAAAAAATAAGTCCTTGCTAATTGTTCAAGCAGCACAAAACACACTATGATTGCTTGTGTATAGAGTCTGTCACTGCTATTTTAACACAGTAATTAATATAGTAACATAATAAATGACGTCAGATAAAGACCAGTATGGTCCATCTAGTCTGCCCAGTAAGATGGCAAGAGTAGGCGCACCTGTCGCTCCGTGCAGGCCATCCCTCCCCATGTCTTTGTTTAGGGATGAACCCACCGCTCCGTGTAGGACACCCCTGTTTGTTGAGAAATTAGATAGTTAAGTTTATTTTGATTTATCCTGTTGCTGTAAAGGGATCCACTGTGTCTGTCCCATGCCATTTTGAATTCTTTCACTGTATTTGTCCCCACCACTTCCATCGGGAGGGCATTCCAAGCACCCACCACCCTTTCAGTGAAAAAGTATTTCCTGACATTGCCTTTCAATTTACCCCCTTGCAGCTTCATGTTATGCCCTCTAGTTTTATAGCTTCCCTGTCTTTGGAAGAGGTTTGTTTGTTCATTATTTCTCTTTAAGTATGTAAAGGTCTGAATCATATCTCCCATATCCCTCCTCTCCTCCAGAGTGTACATATTTAGGTCTTCAAGTCTCTTCTCATAAGGCTTCTGATGCAGGCTCCAAATCATTTTGGTCACCTTCCTCTGAACAGTTTCCCATTTTTTTACATCCTTTATAAGATATGGTCTCCAAAACTGAACACAGTATTCCAAGTGAGGCTTCACCAGTGACTTCTACAGTGGCATTAGTAGCTCTTCCTTTCTGCTGGTAATTCCTCTTTGTATGCAACCCAACATCCTCCTGGCTTTGGCCACTGCCTTGTCGCACTGTTTTGCCACCTTGAGATCCTCAGAAATAATCACACCAAGGTCCTTCTCCTGGTCCATGCACACCAACCTCTTGCCCACTATTGCGTACATTTCCCTTGGATTTCTGCTTCCCAAGTGCATGACACTGCACTTCTTCACATTAAATCTTAATTGCCAAGCATTAGACCATTCTTCCAGCTTTTGTACATCTTTCCTCATTTTATCCACTTCCTCAGGGGAGTCCACTCTGTTGCAAATTTTCGTGTCATCTGCAAAAAGACAGACTTTTCCATTTAGTCCTTCAGCAATATCACTCACAAAGGCATTGAACAGTGCCGGACCCAGGACCGAACCCTGGGGCACCCTGCTAATCACCCTCCTTTCATCCGAGTGAGCTCCATTTACCATCACCTTTTGTCGTCTGTCAGTCAACCAATTTCTGATCCAGTTCACCACCTTGGGACCCTTCCCCAAACTACTGAGTTTATTGATAAGCCTCCTATGAGGAACAGTATCAAATGCTTTGCTGAAATCCAGGTAGATGACATCCATCGCATGCCCCTGATCTAGTTCTCTGGTCACCCAGTCAAATAACTCAATCAGATTTGTTTGGCAAGATCGTCCTTTGGTGAAACCATGTTGCTTCAGATCATGCCACCTGTTGGTTTTGAGAAAGTCCACTATTCGCTCTTTCAGGAGCGCCTCCATTACTCTTCCCGCCACTGAGGTAAGGCTCACGGGCCTGTAGTTAGTCACTTCTTCCCTGTCACCACTTTTGTGAAGAGGTACCACATCAGCCCTTCTCCAGTCCTGAGGAACTTCTCCTGTTTCCAAGGATCTGTTGAAAACATCCTTTAACGGCCCTGCAAGAACCTCTCTGAGCTCTTTCAGTAACCTGGGATGTATCCCATCCGGTCCCATGGCCTTGTCCATTTTCAGTGGACCATGTAAATAAGATAGGGTTTCACCACAGCTACTCTGTACAACTGATTTCTGCAAGGGTGCAGCTCATCCATGTGCTCTAATTTTACATTTACTCTCTAAAAATATGAATGTGGAAGAAAGAAAGGTAGACATTACCAACAAAGTTAGAATCAATAACCAGGCCAATTGATGTCTAGGACAATAACGTTCTGCTTCCTTTTTTGCCATCATCACAGGCTCTGTTTTTCCAAGTTGTGTATTTTCAATTTTCTTATAGAATCTTGTTTGATTTCTCTTCATCCTTGAGGGTTTAGCAGGCAATCCAAAATTATAAATTGTACATTTTTAACAGGTAAACAAGATATTCAAGGTAATATTTGTATAGTTGAGTGACAGAGTGGATAGAGGACACTGGTGGCTAAGCCCAGTATTGCATTTCCAGGGACATAGACAAAAGCAAAGTTATTAGGAAGAAAAAAAAGTTAAGGAAAAGAGAAAAAAAATCCCTGGGAGGCGCTCAGGGAGAAGGAGGGACTAAGCTCCACCTCTCAGCAGAAGGCTACATCCACAACCCTAGAAAAGACTGGGGAAAAGACAGACAAGGAAACTTAGAGTGGGTTTCGATTAGATGGGCACAGAAGTATGCACGGAGGCAGAGCTGCCAAGTTACCCAGTTCTAGGAGGGAGACAATATGGCCAGCACTAGTTTTGAAATTACGTCCCAAAGCAGCATAGTATGTATTTATAATTCCAGAAATCAATTTTTCAGGTCCAATAATGAGGAGAGGGCTGCCCAGGACCAGCTCCAGAGTGAGTTCAAGATATTGGCACCCTAAGCCTTATGCTCCCTGTGGCAGTGTTTAGCTTTGAATGCCTTGCTCTCTGCCGCCGCCCTTGAGGCGGCCGCCTTAAGCGACCACCTAGTTTCCCAATGGATGGGCCAGACCTGGGGCTGCCAGAAACACAGGACTGGTTTAAACTCTCCTTCCTCAAAATGAGTAGCTTGGTAGCTCTGCAGAGATGTTGCTGAAGAGATCTACAGCCAGCAAAGAGGAGTGGGAAGTCTACAGGCAAGGACCTGTCTAGGGAAGCCTGAAGAAGCCCAGAAAACACAAGCCCAGCAATTCCTCCTGGTGCACTTCTTTCAAACCCTCTCACACTGGTCATAAGAAGAGAAAGAAGATAAAATAAGATAACAAGTGGCATGGTTGAATTTAATATCCAGAGATGGTCCCAAAAGCTGAACAAGCGACTATTGGGCTAGTTAATGATGAGTAGCTGTTTCAGTTGAGTGATACAAAACTCTGCTACTAGAATGCAACTGAGATATAGATCATTATATGTGTGATATAGTTCCAGGATGATTTTCTGTTTTACTTCCCTTCTGGTGCACAAGTGGTTTGGGAAATTACTCATCACTGGGTTCTGTATTAATATGCTGAAGGATGTAAAAAGTAGCAACTATGTAATGTGTGACCTTAACAAATATGACGGCATGGCATTTCTAGGTAACACATTAACTGGTAATCGGATTCTTAGTAGTAGTACATATGTATTTTATACCACTTTTATTTCCAAAGCACTGTTCCATGTTTGATAAGAGGAGGTGCTTACAAGATGAAAGAGCAGAATTATTTCTCGGTTCAGAACAAACTCTGGCAGGCCCGACTGTTCAAGCTAAGCTGAAATTTAGCCATTACACCAGAGATAACATGTCTACTCCAACAAAAAGTGCCATGGAAGTTTTAAGAACCACAGAATAGACAGGATCTCTTCTTATTCTCCCATCCAAAAACAACAATGATTTCTTACACTATCCTGGGGTGCTGGTGCTTTATAAGACAGAAGAAAGAGTGCTCAGTGCTTCTTTCTTTCAACAGCTGTTATTTGGAGATTTTTGATCCTAGCATGAGCATGCCCAGTCACACTTAAGTGCTTTTTTACTAAAGGGCACTATAGTGAAGCGCCTAACATGGTAAAAGTGCTGAAATGATGGCACGTTAGGTGCAACACTGCTGCGTTAACTGGCAGGGGCGTGGAAAGCAGTTCTCTGCCAGTTAATGTGAGTGCACAGTGTTAGCGTAGTCCTGCACCTATTGAAGTGGTGTTAGGTGATCCCACACTAATGCAGTTAGCACACAGTTTGAACCCTGCGCTAACAGCACAGAGCATACTACACCCACTCTCAACCACAATCTTGCCACTCGTGCCCTTAATACCCATTGGACAATTAGCGTGCAGTGTGAACCCCGCGCTAACGGCACAGAGCATACTACACTCACTCACTACCACAATCCTGCTCACTCGTGCCCTTAACACACGTTGGATAGTTAGTGTGCTAACTGTTTTGACCCCACGCTAGCTGGCAACGCATGTACTAAAATGCATTCAAGCTGCGCCAGAACATGCGTTGTCAGCTACCGCCTTTTAGGTAAAAAGGCCCCTTAGCTTTGAAAAGCTTCCAGGACCACAACTCAAACTGGCATCCAAGGGATGCAACCATCATCTTCTTAGGTTCCATGCTAAAAAAAAGTAGAAGCAAAAACTGAATTAGCAGGACAGCTGAACTGAAAAGAAATTAAAATAATAAGGACAATAAATCCAAAACACAATGAATTTGAATAAGGCATAATTGGATATGATCAGTTTAATATCATAAAGAATTGCATAGATGTTGTTGCAAACACCCTGATCTGCTTATAACTGATAAAGGTCTGATCAGTATACTATTATAGGTCCTTTATAGGATGCAGAGTTGAAATGTACCACTTAATGCCATTCATAGTACATCAATCTCAGTATAAACAAGAGTCAAAGGAGCTTCCATAGGTAAATGGTGTTTGTATCCCATGGGAAAAAACTCTGTAAATCATTCCCTTTCCTCCATGCAGGGAAAAGGGCTGGTGCCGGTGGCAGGGTTAGGGTGGACCCATGGAGGTACTATATGCAGAAGGATTTCATTTTGAAATCCCAGTGCATTCTTTACCCTGCGTATTTTGCACTTGCAAAAACTTTAGGATAAAGATTCCCTATAGCGCTGGTCCACTGCAGGATTTTCAAAGGGAAAGTTCACAAACTTCCCATGGAGTATGCAAACACTTCAAGGGTTAATTACTAAGGTGTGCTAATGTTAACATGCATAAAGTCATTGTAACTAGGGGACTTGTGCTAAAATAATGCACATTAATGTTAAAGCATCTTAGTAACTACCCCCCTTCATATTGATGTGTTGATCTTATGTCTGGGACACTGCTTTAGCATAATCCAAGTTGCCTTTTCAGACTGCCAACACAGTTCAAAACATGCCTACACTCAAATATCAGAGCATCAGCTTGCTGGGCCATAATAGGCCCTCAAAACCCCTACTACTATACCTTTTACTGTCACACATGAAATTTCAATGTATAGAGGACCCAATATTCACGGCAATGGCTAGTTCTGCTAAAGTGGCTAGCCTTTGCTGCTGAACTTTAGACCCAGATATTCAATTCTGGGGCTGTATTTGGGCCCTAGTATTGAATATCTGAGTTGCCAGATTGCCATGAAGCTAAATAGGCAGTGATAATATTCAGCCTCTGCCCGGATAGCTTCAGTGGTGAAAGTTAGGCCAGCCTTTACTGCGCCTGACTTTTGCTGCACTGTGATAACCGGGCAGCAGCTCAATATCACCAGGTGCCAATCCCATAATGCCCTTATGCTAACTGGCTAGCATCGGGGCGTGCAGCGGTGGCACCAGGTATACTGAATATCCCGGCCAAGGGGATTAACATGGTTAGCAGGTCTGCTAACCATGTTAATGCCTGCAAATATTGGGCCCAGAGATTTTAGACTGCAGTCTGTTTCTTATACAACTTTAATCCTAATTGACTCAATACCACTTTCATATAGTGCTGTTGCATCAATAATTAGATCTGCTTTTTCATTTCTATCAGTATCACATTGGTTATGCCCATGTCATCAGGTCTCTGACAAGCACTTTGTGCTTATGGGTCTGTTAACTGTGCGGCTAACCTTCCGCCAGCCTCGATATGCTCATATAACTCCTCTTCACAAGTCACTTCATTGGCTCCCTATTTGTTTCCATATCCAGTTCAAACTTATCCTTCTGACTTATAAGTGCACTCATTCTGCTACTTCTTACTACCTTTCCTCTCTTATCTCTCCCTCACCCCTCCTCAAGAACTCCACTTTTCTGGCGGATCACTTCTATCTGTGCCCTTCTCTTCGACTGCCAACTCCAGACTTCGATCCTTTCACCTTGCTGCTCCTTATGCCTGGAACAAACTACCTGAGTCTGTGCGTCAGGCTTCATCTCTGGCCCTTTTCAAATCCAGGCTGAAAACTCACCTCTTCTAGGCTGCTTTTGGATCCTAATCCACTTAGTCTATGTGTTTCCTTTCCATTCCCCTAGATATATCCTTGTCCTCCGCTATTGCATTGTCTGTCTTGACTAGATTGTAAGATCTGATGAGCAGGGACTGTCTGTGTATGCCTTGTAGTTCTATACAAATGATCAGTAGTAGTAGAACTTTACCCCCTATACTGTACTACTCCCTTGGATTTTTGCAGCCCAAATGCATGACCCTGCATTTTTTAGCATTAAATCTCAGCTGCCAAATTCTCGACCATTCTTCAAACTTTGCTAGATTCCTCCTCATGTTATCTACACCTTCCTGGGAGTTTACCCTATTGCAGATTTTGGTGTCATCCGCATACAGACAAACCTTACCTGACAGACCTTCCGCAATATCACTTACAAAAATGTTAAAAAGAACCAGATTAAGGACAAATCCATGAGGCACACCACTGATAATGTCCTTCTTCTAGAGTAAGCTCCATTTACCTGTACTCTTTATTGCCTTCCATGACCATTTTCTAATCTAATCAGTCACTTTAGGGTCCACCCTTAGGTTGCTCCATTTATTGTTAAGTCACCTGTGTAGAACAGTGTCAAAGGCTTTACTGAAATCTAAGTACATCACATCCAATACTTTTATTCAGTCCAACTCTCTGGTCACCCTGTCAAAGAAATGAATCAGATTTGTATGACAAGACCTACCTCTAGGAAAATCATGCTGCCTCAGATCCTGCAATCCACTGGATTTCAGAAATCTCACTATCCTCTGCTTAGCAGTGTTTCCATTAATTTACTCACCACAGAGGTCAGACTAACTGGCCTGTAGTTTTAACCTTGTCCTTACTTCCACTTTTGTGTAGAAGGACTACATGCATTCTTCTCTAGTCTTCTAAGGCCACTTGGCTCTAAAGAGGCATTGAAAAAGTCAGACAGTACTTCTCTAAGTTCTTTCTATACTTTCGGATGAATCCCATCTGCCCCCATCCCTTTGTCCACTTTTAGTTTTGTTAGCTCCTCATGAACACAGTCTTCTGAAAACAGCTCCAGTTCTACTTCACTTCCATTACTATTTGTGTTTCTTTTATGCGGTCTCAGGCTTAGCCTTTCATCTATGAACACAGAACTGAAATATTTGTTACGCAATTGCATTTTAACATCATCAGCCTCTACCTAGTCCTCCCCTTCACCCTTGAGTCTGACAGTGCAACATTTGCACTTCCTTCCATCACTAACATACCTAAAAGAAAGGTCTTATCCCCATGTTTGATTGTACTGGCTATTTCTTCTTCCATTAGCATTTTTGGTGGGGAGGTTGGTTCAGGAGGGAGGGTTTGTAATGCTATGTAGTGCTGTTCAGAAGATTGAGGTGCTGATTTGGGGGGAGGAGAGCAATCGGGATAGGGAGACCTGCAATCGGATCAGGGGGTCTTCATCAGGTTGGGGGTGTGTGTGTTGTGCTAGTGGCTCTGTGCTGCGGTGGTGGGTGGGTTGCAGCAGCCAAGCAACGTTGTTGTTGTTTCTTTTGAAGGGCCATGCTACTGAGCTGTTAGTAATGCGGCAATGCTTAGTGCTATGCTACTCACAGTCATGGCAGCTGATGCATGGCAACAACTGTGCACTAACTGTCACTGGCTGCCATGCCCACTCTCTGCCCCAATCCCGCCCCCTCATGTTGAAAGCAGTTAGCATGGGAGTTTTATCACGCTGCCTGCTTTTCGTGCATGGTAACGGTTACCATGGGGCTATGCTAACAGTTTGCATGTGCTAAAATGTGTGCTGTTACTGCACTTTCGTAAACATGCCCCTACTTTTCTAATGATTGACTCATTGATTGGAGGAGTGGAGGGATAGAGGAATAGCCTAGTAAAGCTGCAGATTGAAAACCAGGGACTCTAGGATTTTGATCTCGCTTTTTTCACTAACACTCTTTGCGACCATGGGCAAGCTACTTTATTCTCTGTCCATTTTATGACTTAGATGATAAATCCACTTTGGGCAGGGAAATAACCACCATACCTGAAGAGTAACTCACCTTGAACTTGAATTTGGAAAAGATGAGCATTGGGTGGGTCCCCTGGAAACACATCCTCAGTGTGAATGGATAACACAGCAGCTGGAAGGCGGGTCACAGATCACTTCCTGCCATTCCAAGTCAATGTGCTTCCTGGAAATCTGCAGAGGGGCTGCCAGAGTAGGGGAGAAGGGGGTCGGACTTGTCTATATCCACCTTGGTTATTCCAGGTGCATTTTTCCTAGTAAAAAAGGTGCTAGTACTCATGTGCAGGGCTCTCTTATTAATACACGATGACCTTGGGTCAATTTTAGGAGGCAATGGAAAAGGTGTCGGTGCTCAGTACCACCGAGTAACCCCTCAAAATAAGCCCTGTATGAAACTTTTCTCCAACAGGGAGATAATGGTATATGTGACATTCACTGGATAGCCTCTGTCTTGCTCCTGGACTACTGTCGGCATCTTTTTCTTTTTTTGTATTTTTTCAGGGGGAGGGGGATTTTGTTAATTTTCTCTACAAGAAGCAAGGGTTCTTAAAATAAGAGTAAGATCCATAAAATACTAAACTGTGAAGCTTTAAAGTTAAGGAATTTATTAATAAAGATTTAGGATCCCTCGTGCTTGGAGACTTTTCCCCCTGTAGACTAATCCTCATGTTAGCTCAACTCACAGCAGTGTATTATTCTGCCAACACCTCCCTCCACCAGAAACTCTCTCTGCTCAAGAGATCTCAACGTATATACTACCAGCAAAACCTCACCCTCTTATAGTCTGTTCTTTCACTGGGATTAAGCAAGCCCTTTTGAAGCCCTCACACAGCTCATAAAGCAATCAGCCACACACAGTATCCAGTTATATTGTATAACGTTTGTTTCAACCATAACTTTTATGCAAAGCTATCAAATGCAGGGAAACTCTAATTTTTTGTTCAATATTTTTATTAGTCAGTGCCATACCTAGGCTTATGCGAGCTGTGCAGTCACACAGTGCGCAAAGAAATTCTGGTGCATTTAGGGTTGCCAACGCAAGCATGCGTCAGAAGAGGGAGGGATCAGACTGGCCATTCAAGCGCAGAGTCGGAAATACCCACGTTTGTTTGTTTTTAATTGGAGGTCTGCAGCCACCGCCAATGCTGCCAAGGGAACAGGAAAAGTGGCGGTGGGGCAAGATCAGGCTGGACATGAAGAAGTGAGGTAAAATGGGAAGATGCTGGGCATAGGGAAATGGGAAAAATGGCAAAAGGCTGATGTCATTGGGGGGCTCCAGGTTTGCAAGTCGCACAGGGTGTATTTATGGCTTGGTATAGACCTATTATTAGTGTGAATTGTCGTTATTGTTAAGGGAAAGAACTTTAACTCCTTATTTGAACTCTAGCTTATATACAGAAGAGAATCATACCTTCTGCTTTAACCCTAGCTCCTACATTCAGTGCTGTTGTTGTTCTTAAGTGCCGTCGAGTCGTTGTTAGAACATAAGAACATAAGATATGCCATACTGGGTCAGACCAAGGTCCATCAAGCCCAGTATTCTGTTTCCAACAGTGGCCAATCTAGGTCATACGTACCTAGCAGTTTCCCCAAGGGACACAGGTTCCACAATGCTTGTATTGGTTCAAGCATTGATATCCTGGGTCCCTTCTTAATAATGGTTTATGGACCTTTCCTCCAGGAACTTGTCCAAACCTTTTTTAAACCCAGCTACACTAACAGCCTTTACTACATCCTCCGGTAACAAATTCCAGAGTTTGATTACACGTTGAGTGAAAAAATATTTTCTTTTATTAGTCTTAAATAGTTTACCCTGTAGCTTCATTGCATGTCCCCTAGTCTTTCTATATTCTGATAAGGTAAACAATCGATCTACGTTTACCCGTTCCACTCCGTTCATTAATTTATAGACTTCTATCATATCTCCCCTCAGCCGTCTCTTTTCCAGGTTAAAGAGCCCCAACCTTTTTAGCCTTTCTTCATAGGAGTAGCCTTCCATCCCCTTTACCATTTTGGTGGCTCTTCTCTGAACCTTTTCTAAAATTGCTATATCCTTTTTAAGATATGGCGACCAGAATTGCACACAATATTCAAGGTGCGGTCTCACCATGGAACGATATAGAGGCATTATAATATCTTTTGTTTTATTTTCCATTCCTTTCCTTATCATACCTAGCATTCTATTTGCTCTCTTGGCCGCCGCTGCACACTGGGCCGAGGGTTTTAACATGGTATCCACAAGGACGCCTAAATCTTTTTCTTGGGTGGTGGTTCCTAATGTGGAACCTTGCATCGTGTAACCATAGTTTGGGTTGTTCTTCCCTAGGTGCATAACCTTGCACTTCTCCACATTAAATTTCATCTGCCATTTTGATGCCCAGTCTTCCAATTTATCAAGATCCTCTTGCAATTTTCCACAATCCTCCTGGGTTTTAACAACTTTAAATAGTTTTGTGTCATCAGCAAATTTGATAACCTCACTCGTTATTCCACTTTCCAGGTCATTTATGAATATGTCAAAAAGCAGCGGACCCAGCACAGATCCCTGGGGTACACCACTATTCACCTTTCTCCATTGGGAAAATTGGCCATTTAGCCCTACCCTCTGCTTTCTATCTTTTAACCAGTTCCTGATCCACAGTAGTACACTGCCTCCTATCCCATGACTCTTTAGTTTTGCCAAAAGTCTCTCATGAGGGACCTTGTCAAAGGCTTTCTGAAAGTCCAGATACACAATATCAACCGACTCACCTTTGTCCACCTGTTTATTCACTCCTTCAAAAAAACATAACAGATTAGTAAGACAAGATCTTCCTTGTCTAAAGCCATGTTGACTCATGGCGACCCTCTGGATAGTTGTCCTAAACTGTGTTCGGTCTTCAGTCAGGCGGCTCATTGTTAACAGACTGGTACTCGTAGCTGCTGTTATTGTATCGATCCATCTCATTGCTGGCCTTCCTCTTTTGCGTTGACCTTCTATCTTGCTAAGCATGATGTCTTTCTCTAATGATCTCTCTCTTCGCATGATGTGTCCAAAGTATGAAAGTAGAAGTCTTGTCATCTGAGCTTCTAAAGAAAGCTTAGGTTTGATCTCCTCTAGTACTGACTGGTTTGTTCTTCGAGCAGTCCATAGTATTCTCAGTATTCGCTGCCAGCACCATAATTCAAAACCTCAGTTTTCCTCCTGTCTATCTTTTTCATTGTCCAGCTTTCACATCCATATGATGTTATTGAAAATACCATGGCTTGAACAAGTCACATCTTTGTATGGAGAGAGACATCTCTGCTCTTGAGAATCTTGTTTAGGTCTTTCATAGCCATTCTGCCAAGAGCAATGCTTCATTGGATTTCTTGACTGCTTGTTGCTTCTTTATTGATAGTTGATCCAAGTAGGTTAAAGTTCTCCACAATTTCAATTTCTTCTCCTTCAACGATGAATTGTTGATTTTGCCAGTTGTCATGATCTTTGTCTTCTTTACATTAAGGTGCAAGCCCATTTTGAGACTGTTCTTTGATCGTGAGAAGCAAATGTTTCAGATCATCTTCACTTTCAGACAGTAATGTGGTATCATCAGCATAGCGAATGTTGTTGATGAGTCTTCCACCAATCTTCACACCTCTGTTGTCTTCATACAATCCTGCTTCTCTGATGATTTGTTCTGCATATAAATTAAACAGGTAGGAAACAGGGGAAAGTATGCAGCCTTGTCTTACACCTTTGCTTATTTTAAACCATTGTGTTTCTCCTTGTTTCATTTGAACTGTTGCTTCTTGATCAATGTACAGATCGTGCAAGAGAACGATCAGGTGTTCTGGTATACCCATGCTTCTTAATGTGGCCCAGAGTTTCTCATGGCTTACACAGTCAAAAGCCTAGCTATAGTCGATAAAGCACAAATAGATAGGTATAGTTGTAGTCTCTGTTGAATAATCTTCAGTAGAATCTTGCTGACATGTGGGATTAGAGCGATTGTGCGATAAAGGAAAGGCCCGGCAATCTACTTCTCTATCTTGCCATGAAAACCCAATGGATAGTCACATTCAGTGCTACAGAACCCTAATCTTCCCTTTGATCCTAGCTTTTAAAATTAAGCGGGAGGATCTCAAATATTTCTCCAAGCCTACCCTTAAATTCCAGCTAGTGAAGTCTAACTTTCTTTTAACTCTGGCTTGACATCAACGAAGTCGTTGTTAGACTGTGGGCATAAGGACAAAATTTGCAGATACTTCTAACCTCTGGACTTTGAACTGACATCAAGTTTCAAAGCAAAAGCACACACATACCTTTGTTTTGAAACTTGATGCAGGTATAATGCAACTTTTTCTGGTTTGTTGAAGGGGAAGGGTAAAAAAGATGGTGGAGGATGAGAAGCTGTGGGGGGGAGAGGAGGTGCATGGCTATGAGGGGTGAAGTGCTGGACTGCTGACATTCAAACAATACAATAAAATTATATGCGCAAAACTCAAGCTTCCCGCATTTTATTACATCAGCCTATCTGCATAGAGTGCAACACTAGAGAAATAGAAACAGGACTTTGTTTCCTCTTGTGCTGTGAAAAATATAAAGAAAGCCGATGTGCATTCTTAAAACTGATGTGTTCTAGTCACTAAAATGAAAATAAAAATATTTTTTCTAAATTTGTTGTCTGGCAATTTGATTTTTTAATCATGTTAGTCCCAGTCTCTGGTTTCTGCTTTCTTCTGTATTTTCTCTCAGCTCTGTTCTCAGGATCTCCTGTCCATTTGCCATTTCTTTTCTCTCGTCCTGTTTTTTTTTCACTTTTTCCCCTATATCCATTTCTAACTGATCTTTTACTTTCAGTTTTCTTCTATTTTTCTGCCTCTATTCACTCATTTTTCACCTCTTCCTCTTCACATCCAGTCTTCAAGCTTGCTATTTTTACTGCATCTACCTGCAACTTTTCCCCAGTCATTCATTAACTGCCCCTTCTCTCTTCTCCCTCTTCTGTGTCCATCTCTCCTTTCTCTCATTCCCACCTTGTGTCTTCTAGATCCCAACTTTTTATCTCTTTCCTGTGCCCAACATCCCCTCTCCCTCTCTAATTCTTTCTTTGCCTAGTAGCTCTCTTCTCTATATTGCCTCCATGTTCAGTATTTCTCTTCTCTTTCTCTCCCACACTCTCTAGTTCTCCCTTGCCCCCACATGCATTTTCTCCCCTCCCTCTTTCTCTTTCTCCCCTATATCCATCAACATTCCCTCAGAGGTGTGCAGGGGTACTCCACTCATGTTCCTGCCACTGGGGGTGTTGTGGGGATGTCATGGTTTCAGTTGGGAACGGATAGATCCACTGGGAATCCTGAAAATCTTGGCTGTCCTTTGCAAATGGTGGGAATGTGGGTGGAAGACTGCTGCACACCTCAGAAGAAACAGTGCTATCCAGCATCTCTCCTCAGCTTTCCTTCCCACCCCTACCCCCAGATCCAGCATCTCCCCCTTGCTTCTTCTTCCACCTCCTCCTCCATTCAGCATTTCACCCTTACAATCTACTCACACCCCACATCCCTCAGGTCTAGCCCCCCCCCCAACCTTGCAGCATCTCTCCTCATAGACAAACCAAGTAGTCTCCTAGCGCCTCAGGTTCTTGGAAGAGGGCAGCAAAGAGCAGGATATTCAAAGCTAAACAATAGATTATGACAGCTGGGAAGGGGGGCATAAAACTTAAGCTTTGCCTAGAACCAACTGTGGGGCCAGATATGGGCAACATCTTTTATAAATCTGGAACAGTGCCACAATGGATTTCGTAAACGTATAGTATCCACCCATCTAAACGGTTTGCTTGATGGAAAAGCTAGCTTTAAAGACACAAAGTTGTAGGGTAGGAAAAATAATGGTCACCAGTTACATGATGCCAGGTTTCACATTAGGAATCATCACTCAGGGAAAGGATCTGGGTGTCATCATGGATAGTATGCTGAAACCCTCCGCCCAGTGTACAACCATGGTCAAGAAAGCAAATAGAATGCTCAGAATCATAAGGAAAGGAATAGAAAATAAAACCAAAGATATTATCATGCCTCTGTATCGCCCCATGGTGAAATTGTACCTTGAAATTGTGTGCAATTCTGGTCACCTTATCAAGGATATTGCAGAACTGGAAAAGGTACGGAGAAGAGTGACCAAAATGATAGAGGGGATGGAAGGATATCCCTATGAGGAAAGTTTAAGTCTCTTCAACTTGGAAAAGAGATGGCTGAGGGGAGATATGATAGAGGTCTATAAAATAATGAATGGGGTGGAATGGGAAAATGTAAATTGACTGTTTATGCCTTCAAAAAGTAAATAGACTAGGGGACATGCAATGAAGCTAAGATGTGGCACATTTAAGAATAATTGGAGAAAATATATTTTCCCTCAGCGCGTAATCAAACGCTGGAATTCATTACCAGAGGATATATTGTAGTAAAAGCTGTTAGTGTAGCTGTGTTCAAAACAGGTTTACATGAGTTCCTCGAGGAAAAGTCCATAAACCATTATTAAAGTTGACCGGGGAAATCAACTGCTTACCTCTGGGACAAGCATAAGAACATAAGAAATGCCATACTGCTTCAGACCAAGCTCCATCAAGCCTAGTATCCTGTTTCCAACAGTGGCCAATCCAGTTTACAAGTACCTGGCAGGTTCCCAAAAGACACACAGGTTCCACAATGATTGTCCCAGGGTAAGCAGTGGATTTACCAGGTCCTCTTTAATAATGGGTTATGGACCTTTCCAGTAACTTGTCAAAGCCCTTTTTTAAATCCAGCTACATTAACAGCTTTTACTACATCCTCCGGTAATGAATTGTAGAGTTTGATTATGCATTGAAGCCACCTCTTTTCCAAGATGAAGAGCCCTGACCTTTTAAGCCTTTCCTCATAGGGGTATCCTTCCATCTGCTTTGGTGGCTCTTCTCTGTACCTTTTCTAATTCTGCTATATCCTTTTTAAGATATGGTGACCAGAATTGCACACAGTATTCAAGGTGAGGTGGCCGGTCTATGAATTCCAGAGTTTGATTACACGTTGAGTGAAAAAATATTTTCTTTTATTAGTCTTAGATGGGTTACACTGTAGCTCATTACACGTACCCTAGTCTTTCTAAATTTTGATGGTGGAAACAATCGATCTATGTTCACCCATTCCACTCCATTCATTAATTTATTGACTTCTATCATATCTCATCCATATACCTCTGTATCTTTCTTATGTCCTCCAAGTCTGCCACTCTAGCCTCTAGAGTTCAGACTTGTTCCCTGAGGGCAAAGAGCTCCTTGCATCTACGCACACGTAAGACCCCTCATCAAATGGGAGAAATGTGTACATGTGACACACAATGCAAAAGACTGGCTAGCTCTCATCTCACTTCTGGACTGCTGTCTGTATCTTAGTTTTAAGGTTTTGTTTAGCTATTTAAGCTATCTACTTACCGATAATTGCTGTGGATAGTGGTACTAATACAGCTGTACCTAATACGTTTAAGGGACTTAGTTTACCTCAAGATTAATCAATCTGTTCCGGGTGAGGATAACCAGCAGAACCTGAAGTGAATTTGACCATCTCTTCCCTTTAATATGTTTAGGGCCTATAAAGCTAAAATTATGCCTGAGGTGGGTGGGAGGGAAAGAACACCTAGTAAAAGCTGGTTTGCTTCACAGTGCCCTGACCTGTGGTTCTAAGGTAAGCTCTTAACAATTCCTGGGGTGATTCAGACAGTCCTTGGTTTGATAGAGGAAGCCTTTCAAATTGGCCCTTTGACCTGTCACTTGGATTTAACACCTATTTAAAACAGTGTCACAGGTCTTTTGCCCCATAACTGGAAGGCCCCTTAGTAAAAGTCTCTAGAAACAATTTCTTTCTTTCTGCTCAAAAAATATTAAACCTATTCTTCCTTCTATGCTAAGCTATACTCTAATTTGATTTAATTTAAAAGCTCTCTGGGGCTACCAACTGAGGTTAAAATTTAAATTAAAATAAATTTAAATTTAAATTAAAAGCATGGAACGTGTATTAAGTGAAAGACCTCTGCGGTAACTGATGGAGGTGTGGCTGACATGTTCCTGGCAGTTAGCATGCAGATGTGTGCCCTAATGCATGGTGTAATTACCACAGGTGCACCAAACTCCACCTATTGAGGTGGCATAGGGTACATTATTTATTTATTAGCATTTAGTTCACACCTTTTCCAGTAGAGGTTCAAGGCGTGTTACATTCAGGAACATAGTTATTTCCCTGTCCCTAGAAGGTTTACAATCTAAGTTTGTAGCTGAGGCAATGGAGGGTTAAATGACTTGCCCAAGGCCACAAGGAGTGTCAGTGGGATTTAAACTCTGATCTTTCCAGGCTCTGGACTTCTGCCTGAACCACAATTAGCATATGATATGTCGCCCTACACTAACTACACTGTGCTCTCCATGCCCACTGTCTACCACTAATCCTCCCATTCAATACCCAACATGTGATTGGTAGTGTGTGGTAACTACCATGTCCCGTAGTAACAGTTACCATGTGCAAAAATGCACATTAACTGCTTAGCACACTTGAGCAAAAGCGCCTTAAAGAGTTGAAAATGCAAATGAAAATGGATTTAGCTCACCCCTTTCTCAGTTTCAAGGTGAGTGACATTCAGGTATAGCAAGCAACTATTTTCCTCTTCCTGGAGGGCTTACGTTCTGTTTGTATTTGAGACAATGGAGGATTAAGTGACTTGGTTAAGATCACAAGGAGCAGCAGTGGAATTTGAACATGTCCTCCCTTGTTCTTAGCCCATTGCTCTAACCATTAAACTACTCCTCCAAACTAACATAGTAGGCTACTCTTACAGAGAAAAGTGATAGGAAAATATATAGAACACTGAAAAAACTATCCTTCACCCTCTGGAGAGAAGAGTCAAGGGGAGGGGTACTTAAAGGCAGATAAAGCATGACCTAGTGATACTACAGGTCAGAGTACCTGGACTAGAAGCAGCCTGCTCCAATTACCCAGAAATCAGTCAGTGAGATACTAACAGACTGATAGTGGTTGGCTGCAACCCAGCAAGGTGGTGAGGAGAAAAGAAGGATGTTTTAATTACAATGAAGGCTGCTCTGCTGGGAAGAAATCTGCACTTGTAAGTCTTACCTCCTGAGAAATTCTCTAAATTTTGGGGAAAAGACAATTCTTTGGGTTAAAACTGATAAAATCTGTGTATTTTAAAATTCAGTGTTTATTAAGTCAGTTAGGGTACAGTACTACAAGTCAGCTTTCAATTAAATTAAGCCATTTAGGGCTTAGTATAAAAAGCCAGCTTTCAGTGAAATTATAGCCAGCTAGGGCTTAGTATAACAAGCCATTCTTCAGTTAAATTAACGACAATTAGGACTTAGTATTACAAGACAACTTTCAGTTAAATTAATGCCAGTTAGGGCATATCTTAACAGAGAGAGTAGAATAGGATAAATATTCTTTGAGTATACAGGGTGGCCCAAAAAAAGCGAGAACATCTCGTAGCATATGTTATTTAAAAATTCAAAAAGACAGATGTAAACGATTGACAAATTTTAAAAAAAAGGCATCGGGAAATTGCCGAAATAAATACGTTATATAGCTAAAAAAGGTAAATAAGTAAACTATTTAAGCTTTTAATTTACGAGATGTTCTCACTTTTGTTGGGCCACCCTGTATATAGAGAAACTGTTTTCTAGAGACCTTTTACAAAGAAGCCATTCAGTTAAGTAGCAAGAGAACTGTGAAATTGTTTTACATAGGTTTTAAAGTCAAGTGACAGATCAAAGGGGAGGAGGAGTGGCACAATATGTAAAAAAATAATATTAAAGCTATAGAATTACAGGGCTTAAAAGGTACCAAGGAGGCACTATGGGTTAACCTAGAAAGAGGGAATGGGAAATTCATTTGCATTGGTAAAATATACAGATCTCCTTCATAGGCAGACAAAGTGGACAAAGACTTAATAGAAGACATATGCCTTGAAAGGAGAAGTGCTGCTGATAGGTGATTTCAATATGCCAGTAGTTGATTAGCACATTCCTGTTGCGGTATCATCTAGAATTAAGGAGATCCTGGATTCTCTACAGGGAGAACTATTCCGGCAACTGAGTGGTAGATGAGTAGAATACAAAATTATATTACATTGTAAAAATAACATATCACATTTGTTTATATCAATGGGAGAAGGAGGCAGTGTACTATTGTGGATCAGGAACTGGTTAAAAGATAGAAAGGTTCCAGGGTTAATCGGGAAACCTCAGATTGGTGAGTCTGATGTCAGTACCGGGCAAAATGGTAGAAACCATTACAAAGAGTAAAATTGCTGAACATGTAGATGGTCATGGCTTAATGGGAGAAAGCCAACCTGGCTTTAGCCAAGGAAGGTCTTGTCTTACTAATCTGTTATACTTTTTTGAAGGTGTGAATAAACAGGTAGACAATGGTAAGCTGGTCGATATAGTCTATCTGGATTTTAAGAAAGCCTTTGACAAGGTCCCTGATGACAGACTCTTGGCGAAATTAAATAGGAGGCAGTGTAATATTGTGGATCAGGAACTGGTTAAAAGATAGAAAGCAGAGAGTAGGGCTAAATGGCCAATTTTCCCAATGGACAAAAGTAAATAGCGGAGTACCCCAGGGATCTGTGCTGGGTCTGCAGCTTTTTAACATATTCATAAATGACCTAGAAATGGGAATAGAATGGGGTAATCAAATTTGCAGATGACACAAAATTAATCAAAATTGTTAAACCCAAGAGGACTGTAAAAATTGCAAGAGGACCTTAATAAATTGGAAGACTGGACATTCAAATGGCAGATGAAATTTAATGTTGAGAAGATTTGACTGGGTCAATGTTATATCAGGATATGCTAGGGAGATAGTTTCTAGAGCAGCTGGTTCAGGAACCAACACGCGGGGACACTATTTTATACCTAGTCCTCAGTAGAATGCAGGATCTAGTACAAGAAGTAGCTGTTTTGGAGCCACTTGGCAACAGCAATCATAACATGATCACATTTCTTTTAATAAATGGAGGGAGGATAGCAAGGAAATTGTGCTAGCCTTTAACTTTCAAAAAGGAAACTATAATAAAATGAGTTAAATGCTTAAGAAAACTTCAAAGGTTGAAAACTACTATCTTAGAAGCCCAGACCAGATGTATTCCATGCTTTAAAAAAGATGGATGGAAGGCCAAATGACAGCCAGCATGGCTTAAAGGTGAAGTCAGAGAGACTGTTATAGCTAAGAGAGAATCTTTCAGAAAATGGAAAAAAGAACCAAATGTTGAAAACAGGAAACACTGGCAAGTTAAATGCAAGGCACTGATGAGGCAGACAAAGAGAACATTTGAAAAGAAGCTTGCCATAGAAGCAAAAGCACATAATAATAACTTTTTCAAGTATATTCATTTCAAAACACCCATGAGGGTGTCAGTTGAACCATAAGATAATGGAGGGTAAAAGGTACAATGAGAGAGGACAAGGCCATAGCGGAGAGACTGAATGAATTTTTTTGTTTCAGTCTTTATTGAAGAAGAAGTAGGAAACTTACTCATGCCAGAAATTATTTTTAAAGGTGATGTATCAGGGGAATAGAAACAAATCTCGATAAATCAGGAAGATGTAATACAGCTAATTGATAAATTAAAGAGTAGCATATCATCTGGACTGGATGGCACACATCCCAGGATGATGAAAGAAATTAAATATGAGATTGTAGAACTACTATTAGTAACCTGTGATCTATCATTAAAATCATCTGTAGTACCCAAAGATTGAAGAGTGGCCAATGCAACAGCAATTTTTAAAAAGGGTTCCAGGGGCAATCCTGGAAACTACAGACTGGTGAGTCTGACATCAGTACGGGTAAAATGGTAGAAACCATTATAAAAATCTAAATTATTAAAAATTGCAGATAGTCATGGTTTAATGGTAGAAAGCCAACATGGATTTAGCCAAGGAAAGTCTTGTCTCACCAATCTCTATTATGTTTTTGAAGGTATGAATAAATAGGTAGATAAAGGTGAGCTGGTTGATATAGTGTATCAATTTTCAGAAAGCCTTTGAACAAAACCCCTCATGAGAGAATCTTGGGGAAATTAGAAAGACATGGGATAGAAGGCAATGTACTATTGTGAATTAGGAACTGCTTGAATGATAGAAAAGAGAGAGTAGGGCTAAATGGCAGATTTTCTCAGTAGAGTAAATAGTGGAGAACCCCAGGGATCTGTGCTGGGCCCGCTGCTTTTTAACATATTTATAAATGACCTGGAAATGGGAATAATGAGTGAGATGATCAAATTTGCAGATGACACCAAATTATTCAAAGTAGTTAAAACAGAAGAGGATTGTAAAAAATTGAAAGAGGACCTTGATAAATTGGGAGACTGGATGCCCAAATGGCAGATAAAATTTAATGTGGACAAGTGCAAAGTTATGTATCTAGGAAAGAACAACCCAAACTATGGATAAATGATGCAAGGTTCCACATTAGGAACCACCACACAGGAAAAAGATTTAGGTGTCATCGTGGATAATATTTTGAAACTCCTTGACCAGTATGCAGCGGCAGCCAAGGAAGCAAATAGAATACTAGGAATCATAAGGAAAGGAATGGAGAATAAAACGAAGGACATTATAATGCCTCTGCATTGCTCTATAGCGCGACTACACCTTGAATATTGTGTGCAGTTCTGGTTGCCATATCTTAAAAAGGAAATAGCAGAATTAGAAAAGGTACTGAGAAGAGTGACTAAAATGGTAAAGTGGATGGAAGGATATCGCTACGAGGAAAGGCTTAAAAGGTTAGGGCTCTTCAACTTGGGAAAGAGATGGCTGAGGATAAATATGATAGAGATCTATAAATTAATGAGCAGAATGGGTAAATGTAGATTGGTTGTTTATTCCTTCAAAAAGTAGAAAGACTAGGGGACACGCAAAGAAGCTACAATGTAGCACATTTAAGACTAATTGGAAAAAATATTTTTTTCACTCAGCGTGTAATCAAACTCTGGAATTCGTTACCGGAGGATGTAGTAAAAGCTGTTAGGGTAGCTGGATTTAAAAGAGGTTTGGATGAGTTTCTAGAGGAAAAGTCCATAAACCATTATTAAGGAGGACCTGGGACAGGGGCAGCTTTACCATTAGGTCACCATGGTAAATGAGGCCTCCGACGGCGGCAGCACTCCGGATCTGCTTTCATTTTAGATTTTGACACCTCTGGCCTGCCTCTGCCTTCCCGCTGATTTTTTTTGTCTCGCTCAAGCATTTTTGAGAAAAAAACAGCAGTGGGATGGCAGTGGCAGGCCAGAGGCAGCGAAATTTAAAACAAAAACAGCCAGAATGCTGCTGCTGAACAAATCAGCCTGAAGGCTTGCAGGACGGCAGGAAGGGAGGTGCAGGTGGAGGGAGGAGTGACAGGAGGACAACTGCTGGACAATGGGGAGGGGACAGGAAGACAAATGGTGGACAACATGGGGGGCAGACAGGAGGACAAATGCTAGACAACACAGGAGGCAGGAAGACAAATGGGGGGGAACTAGGGAGACATGCTGGACAATGGGGTGGGAAAGAAGAGGACAAATGCTGGACAATGGGGGGAACAGGGGGACAAATGCTGGACAATAGCAGGGACAGGAGGACACATGCTGGACAACAGGGGAGGGGGCAAGAAGACAAATGCTGGGGGGGGGGGGCGAAGCAGGGTAGCGAATGCTAGATGGGTGGGAAGCAAGAAGACAAATTCTGGATTATGGCCAGCACTACCCGATATGCTAGCTAAGCGTGACAGAGGGAGCCAACATCACCAGGGTGCTGTTGCTAGCTGTCCACCCCCCACTGCCCATTCAGGATGGCCTGCAGAGCATCAGTGGCCTAGTGGAGATCCTGCTCCTGCAAGCAGAAGGCTGTGACTAGCGATTGCTGCCTCTCACAGCTTCTGCCCACGGGAGCAGCAAGTCCTGCACGCAGGCTCTACACTAGGCTTCCGACACTCTGCAGGTCTTCCTGAATGGGGAGTGGGGATAGGTAACCAGCAATGGCGCCCTCCTGATGCTGGCTCCTGTGAGCCGCAGTCATGGCTTGCACAGCCCCTGCCTGCATGACATACTGCTCCCGCAGGCAGAAGGGTATGTGAGGCAACGATCATGGCCCAGAGAAGCAGAGCCTGCCCACAGGATCAGCATGTCCTGAAGGCAGGCTCTGTGTAAGGACAATTGTACACTGCCACTTGGATCATCATCTGCACAGCCCCTGCTCATGGGACATGCTGCTGTATGGGCAGGCTCTGCCTCTTGTACATAAATGGGGGGTGGGGCATTGGGAAGGGGGGTGGACATGAGGGGGCATTGGGAGGTGGACATGAATGGGCACAGAGAGTCAGAAGGGAAATGCTGGGTGCAAGGGGGGAATAGGGAGGCAGCGGGGATAAGACTGAGGTGGGGGGCTAGGTAGATACTGGACATGGAAATGGGTATAGGGAGAAGCACAGAAAGGTAATGGAGTAGTGATGTTGGCCAGGGGGTTATAGGGAGACTATGGGAAAATGCTGGGCTTGTGGAGGGGAAGACAGAGGGGAGATGCTGTATATTGAGTAATAAGGAGAGAAGGAAATGCAGGACATGGGGGTAATAGGGAGAGAGACGAGAGAAGATGCTGTACATGTGAGTAATAGGGAGGCGATAGCATGGTATGGAGATGGGGTAGATGCTGGTTACAGGGGGGATAAGAAAGCAGATAGCAGACATGGAAAGAAAGAGAGAGAGGGGGTACTGGATGGAGGGAAAGAGAAAGCCAGAGAGAGACAGACACTGGATGGGTGATGAGAGATGTTAGTCATGGAGAGTGAGCAAAAGACTGGGGAATAATGGACCAGTGAAGAAGAGCTGGGGAATGGAAAGACTGGGGTGAAGGTTGAAAAGCAGTAGGTAGATGGCACAAAAAAGAGGGAGACTGAGAACTGGATAGTAAGGAGTAGTGAAATCTGGGTGGCCAGAGAAAGAGAGAGAGAAATAAATGGAAGAAAGGTGGAGAAGAAAAAAATCTATAGCCAAGATGGAAAGGAGAGACAAGAAATGGCAGATGGAGTAGGGACTGTGGAAAGACAGCTAAGAGAAGGGAGAAGAAAGCAGAAGCCTCAGACTGAGACCAGCATGATGAGAATAAAATGGTCAGACAACAAAGGTAGAAAAAATAATTTTATTTTCAAATGAGTGATGGAACTTTGCACTATTTTTATATTTTACACAGTACAGGGAAATGTCTCTTATTTCTCTGTCAGAGTCTGACTTCTTGGGTTTTCAGTTTAATTTTTGCCTACATATTTTTATTTTCACTTTAGGTTGTCCTCACTTATTCTGTACTTGGTGAGAGTCTGTGTTCTGAGTGTGTGACTGAGGCCAGGCGTTCTGTTAACATGGAATTTGTATGAAATGATCTGTACTGTAGTAATTTGACTTGTTTAGCTTTTCAATAGGTGTATGGATGTTCTAGAGTCCTCTACAGTATTTATAGTGCTGCTGTATCTGGGTAGGTCCCTTGTTGTATGAGTTTTGGAAGTTTATGCTGGTATGATATGGTTGATTTGGCCTTGTAGATCATCAGTGACTTTTGTAGGATTTTGTATTAGTTCACAATATGCCTAATATTGGAAAATGTTTTATGTTAGTGAAATGATCAGAATCAGAATATTTTTTAGCATTCTGCACCCATTGTCCAGGGAGAGGTTTCTGTGGATGCAGAATATATATTCAAAAAGAAAGAACTATAATGCAGTTTATAAGAAAATAAAATGAGTTATAATTTTATAATTTGGTATTATAAACTGTGCTGTGGTTCTCACTTTTTCTTTTAGTTCCTTGGTGTGCGAGCATCTTGCATTTCCTGTTTTTTCAGAGGGTGGGAAGTTCTGTGTTGGGGCGCCAAGTCACTCATGTTGTATGGAAGTGGGAGGTGCTGCATGGTGCTGTTGAGTTCCTCTTTTTTGGCATATTTAACAGTATGTTTCCTATGAACGTAAGAACATAAGAAATGTCATACTGGATCAGACCAAGGTCCTTCAAGTCCAGTATCCTGTTTCCAACAGTGGCCAATCCAGGTCACAAGTACCTGTTAAGTTCCCAAAAAGGTACACAGGTTCCACAGTGCCTCTTTTAGGACAAGCAGTGGATTTCCTGGGTCCTCTTTAGTTTATGCACCTTTTTTCCAGCAACTTGTCCAAACCTTTTATAAAAACCAGCTACACAAACAGCTTTTACTATGATCCTCCGGTAACTAATTCCAGAGTTTGATTACGTGGGGCCATAGACTAACTGCAAGGAGGCAGTTACATCACCCTGCAGTTACTGCATTTCAGCATGGAAAAACAGCTGCCAGTGCAACTAAGACCACACAGTGAGGTGGCATTAGTTGCACTCATCCTACTTGTGCTGAGCCATTATGTTAGTTTCTGCCAACAATACAGATGCCTGTGTGTGTGAGAGTTATTTCTCTTGCCTCAATCTGCAGTAAAGTATAATTTTGGGAAAGAATCCTCTAAACCTAAGGGGTATGTTTACTAAATAGTCCTAATGTTACCGGCGCTAGTTGCAGCGATATTATGAGGAATGCCATATAAGGTGGTGGGCGTGTCAGCATAAAGGAAGCAATGGTGGGGTATCACACGATTGAGGGTGCCCTGGCCAACACTGCGTGATAGACTCGCTGTGCCACGTCATCACGCGGTAACCTTAAGTTCGCATGCTGAGCCATGATCAAAGGACCAGAGGTGTAGCACACTGGTCAATACAATGACTGCTGAAACAGCAGTCATGAGATTGATCCCCCAGTAGGGATATGGAAGGAGGCTGGCCAAGGCAATTCCTTTTCCTCCCTGTAACAGTCAGACACATCCCAACAATCTGTACTGTCATCCAAAAAAAGCCACATCCCAGTGCCATAACCCAAAGCACCTTCTAGGGCACAGCATGAGGCACATCATAAAGTGCTACATCAATCAAGGCGGATCAGAATGTGCCCCAGAGGGCGCCATGAACAGGTGGTACCCCCCCAAGGCATCATATAAGGTCCCGCATAAGCTGGAAGTACCTAAGGTGTCGCTAAAGACACCCCAAGGATGTAAAGGTGACTAAAGAAATGTTGGCCAGGGGCAGTAAGGTGCATGATGAACCTCACAAGCATGAAATGTATGGGTCAAACACAGATGTAACTCTAACACAGCATAGAGCAGCAACGCAAGGCATTTAAAAAGTGATGTAAGGCAGTAGATGTCTAAGGTGATGGAGCTGCCAAATCTGCGTGCAGCCCATGTGGCAGCTGGTAAAGTTGACATATCGGGAGCAGCTGTACCGATGCACAGGGTGATGGTACTGTAAAGTACAACAAGCACAGTGTGTGGCAGAGGATGGGAATACGTGTCGAGCAGAGGAGCCAGAAGTGGCAGGATAAGTGCAATGACAGGAGGACAGAGGACTAGCAGTGCCATGCAGAACCGACACAGGAGAGGCAAACATGAAGAGCTGCGATGCAGAAAAGGGTGCCAGTGCAGGACAAGGGGTAGCAGCCTGCACATTAGGGCAGGATGGCACACAGCTTGCAGACACAGATAGACGGACAGAAGGATGGTCGGCAACTGTGATGAAGGTATAATGTGCCAGCAGCACAGATCCTCACAGATAGGACTGTTACAGGAATGCAAAGTAGTTGTGTAAGAGAGGCATTAAAGTGATTGGAACTAAGAGGAATCAAACCCATGACCACTAGCACAAATGTCAATGCACAAACCAGTAGGCCACAACACCAACATGAGTAGCACAGCAAAGGCTGCATACAAGAACACTGCAGGGCACCACACCAAAAGCCAGCTGTCTGCCAGGATAGGGCCACCCCAAAAGTAACGAAGATGCACTGCAAATGCAGATCAGGTGTGTACAGCTAATATCACAGTCAGTAATTGGGACTACAGGCACATTTAAACACATGCACATACACAATGAAATGTTCTGCAGTGGATACAGCATACAAAAGAGCAAAGAACTCAAACCTAAAGGGCGGCAGGGCATGCTCTATGGAGCAGGGCAAAATGGAGAAAAGAACGGAAAAGGAGCATGTAAGAGCTGAACCTACAAACAGACATGGCCCAGATCAGATCAACAACAGCAATGCCAATCCCCCAAGCCGACATGGACAGTATGAAGAAAGAGCCATATGTAACAGCTAATATGCGATGGATAGGCTGGATCAAGGGCACACTGTGGTGTACAGGGAAGAGATGGAAGGGTGTGTGGAGAGGCAACTAATCATAACAGAGTTCATGGTCAGGTTAGCACAAAACCAGCAAATAAATCAATGGAACATGTGGGAATTGAACATGCAACCTATGGTGCTGCAACACATGTACACAACCACTATCCCAAACAACCACAGCAAGTGCAAAGCAAATATGTCCCCCAATAGGAATGTTGAAATGGAAACCCTTAGCACCCTGTGATGTGGCAGACGGCTGCCACATAGACAGCTGCCACAGTACAAGGATGTGAGCACAGGTGGGCCATGTACATTACCCGGATACCACTAAGTACATGTGTCAGTGTGGTAAAGCAGCAGCAGAGACAAATGTGCATGAAGCACTCTTTTTTATTGTGGGTAATCATGAGACATATCATACATAGCGCCTATCATCATACCAAGGTAGTTGGTCTACAGTGAACAAAGAGACACCACATTGAGCATGGCAGACACCCACATGTCACACAAAAGTCACTGCGCTGTCTAAAGATGATGGACAGGAGAGATAATGTGCTGTAGCTGCATGGTGTTCACTATGCAGTAGCCCCCCACCCCCCACATGCTGCTGCAGGGCCCAAATGGCCTAGTCACATATGTGTGCATGTAGACACTAGGTGGTACATGATGAGGGCCCAACACACATCAATCATGAATTGTCCCCCAAAACATATGTGCCTGCCAATACAGGAGGCAAACACCTTAAAACTCATAAATAGTAAGATGTAAGCAAGTGTACACACAGATAGAGATAGAAATAGATATGTTACAGCTCGTCCAAAATGCCTGATATAGCAATCAAAGCGTCACCAATGTAACCCAAAACAAAGGCGAAATGCAAAATTAGGATATGGGAACAGGTACAAGAGACACATTATCCCAGAGAATACCATAAAAGGAACCTCATAAACATGCAGAGTTAGCACCATGCAGAGGTACCTCTGCAATGGGTGGCGTGGATACATGAACCATAGACAGAGATCAGGGTACCTGGGATGCACACATGAAGGAAGAAATATGGACAATCACACAGCCACAATACAAATGTAATCGCCCAATGTGAGTGGCAGAATGTCAGAGGATAAGGCCGACTGTGCAGACATGCAATGCTATGTTTGTAAATCAGTGTACAGCGGCATGTCTGTACAGTAACCAAACAAAATAACCTGTATATGGAGTCTGAAATCAAGGTCAAAGATGGGCCAGTACTCCACAAAGAAGCCACACTGCCACATGCACTGGTGTAGCAACATATTCAGTCACATGCACATGCACCGTGTACGTTGAACCATGACACAGTGATGCCCAAGATGCACTGTAACCCCCTTTTTGAGCCAAATATTACTCCAAGATGTTGGTGGTCATTAAAGTGGTGTGGTGGTAACAACTGTGTCATGTCCAAGTGCAGGATAGGCCGACATGTACAAGAGTACCTATACAATGTTGCCTCTCTGCCACACGCAGGGCTGTATGCCCCAGGTGACCGCAATAGATGAGGATATCCTGTGGTGCATGTTACACACATGGGCAACACACACTAACAAAATATCAGATGGATGTAGAACATACAGTGACTATGTCAGTCTGTGCTGCACAAGTAGGGACCATTACACAATGTACACACTGCAAAGGGTGTCTGCAACACAACATGTCCCACTATGACTGTCTGTGAATCCATGGGCATGCATATTCAAGTGCGACATCTCAATGTGCTACAGTCATCGAAAGATCATGTGTATCTCGCACATTCAACACGGCATCCAGCCAGAGCATGGTAGTAAAGGTGTGTTGGACAGGCCTGGTAAAGTCAAAGTAGCAGTCAAACAGTAATGTTCATCATAGGCATGTGTCTCACTCGCAGAGGTAAAACATCCTATGGCACCATTTCCCAAGGATAGTTGCATGGTGTTGATGTGTCCCCCAACAGGTGGTTGATGTGAGCAGCAGATGCACTGTAGTAGATGTGCTGTGTGTGTCCTCGGCCCTGTGTCAGAATAAGGAGAAACAGTGTCTTGGTATGCTGTACGCAACATCAGGGCACATTGCAGTGAGTCAAACATCAATATCTATGTAATGCAACGTCACACAGGCAAACATTACATGATCACAGCACAGAACACTGTTGATGTTCTGGACATTTCGCAAAGGAACCGCATGCGAGCGTGTCCTATGGATATGGTCATGTCCATGCCCATGCCCATGTCACACAGGTGTCTAACAGCCCCACCCCATGTCCATCAGCATTGGTGCACAGACACCTTCCATCTACTTTGTCTGCAAGGTATTGTTTGTCAATGACTTGTCTCTCCCCCTCTCCACACATATCCATCGCGTAGCTAGTGCCTGCCGTGTAGTTCCAGAAAACATCATCAAGATACCTGCCCTCACCCCTGAACACAGAAACAAACACAGATGCCCCCCTTCATCATCTGCCACCCTATCTGATGTAACTTATGTCTGCCTTTGGAATCCTCTCTGTCCGCTGCAATGTATGCCACAGAGCGCTGCATGGCTAATCTACCAGTAGCCGCATCATGGCAATAACACACCTCATGTCATGACACCTCACAGGCTCCCCATCTGTCTATGCATACAGGTCAAGCCGCACCTGCTGATCCTTACATGCAGTCACACTGTGGCTGCCCTGTACCTTTAATCGCATAACTCTGGTAGTACAAATACCACTACAACTGAGCATATAAATAGTGCTAACACATATATGCATCACTGTACCGACACAGCGAACACACATTCCCTGCTCATCTAAGCATACAACCCAAGTTATCCCCTCATAACCCCCAAATGTGATCCCCACACGTCAAGGCCACTGCTCCCATCCATGGCCTGCTCCCCTACTCTGGATGACAGACCACACACCTCTCATCTTGCAGCACCCAATGCCTACATCTAACCACTTGTCACTGCAGGGCAGCCACCCCCACCAACAAGGTCAAACCAGTGTGTGACAGCTCAGTACATTGCTACCACCTAATAAGCATGCCTACACCGATACCCTCCACCCGCTGGTGTCCCCTGGCCACACCTGCTGTGTTACAGGTTTGACTACATTGTAAGCTGTGATGGCCTGGCATTGTCTCAGCTATGTCAAGGCAGTGCTGCGTATGACTGTTAGTGCGATACTAATGCTCAGTAGTAGTAGTAGTACATATATATCTAAAAAAAGGTTATGTCCAACATATGCAGTACTTACATGAGAAAAGCTCCTCGATCAGCTGCCGCCTGATTGCTGTGCCCTCACGTGTGTCACCACGGGCACGTACAGGAGGGCACGTTGGATCATCTTCCAGATCCTCATTAATTTGGACATCGATATCGTGCCTGAGAGCAATGTTGTGCAGGATGCAACAGGCCATGCTGATCTCTGCCACAGTCATGGGTTTGTCTGTATGATCCAGACACCTGAAGCGACTTTTCAAAACGCCAAAGGTGTGCTCGATGATGGAGCAACTGGAGGCATGGGCATCATTGTACCTCAGCTCTGCATGTGTCCGTGGTAGACGCACAGGGGTCAACAACCAGGGACGACACCCATATCCTGCATCACCTGCAGAAAGAAATGTTTAACGTTAAACCATGAGCTGATGTCCACACACATGCATGCAAGACTGTACGTGCAAACCAACACCATAGATAGGTCAGACTGAAACATAGGACAACACATGATGGGACACAACAACTAGGCCCCCGTGTTCGGAGGTGCGAGCGACTGAGCAGGGGGGAGGTAGGAAGAGTGCAATCAACATAAGCCCCACCACTGCAGACACATTTATTTATTTATTTAACTGTATTTATATCCCGCTTTTCACCGGGTCAAAGCGGCGCTACATTTAAGGGTGGGGCCATCACCGGGTAGGCAACATTGATGATTTTGACATAGGACAGACTTTAGACATGGACAGTATAGTTCAGTTTTCAATCAGGGGTCCCTGATGGGTGATATCAGGGGTTGGTGCACTTTCTGGTGGGGGTTGCTTCGAAGCATTCTTGGAATAGGATGGTTTTTAGCTGTTTTCTGAAGGACATTAGATCGTTGTTGTTTCTGAGGTGGCTTGGTAGAGAATTCCATAGGGATGGAGCATAAAGTTCAAAGGCTCGATTGCATGTCCGTTGAGAGCATTTGGTTCTTTTGTGAGGGACGGTGAGGGAGTTGCTGGAGGCCAGTCTGGTGGTTTTTCCATGGGCTGGACGAGACAGCAGGGTGCGGAGCTGTGTGTTCTGTGTTTGGTGGATGGCTTTGTGGGTGAGTAGGATGGATTTGTATTTAGTTTGTGCTTCGAAGGGGAGTATGTGCAAGTCTCTTAGGATTGGGGTGATGTGGTCTCTTTTCCTTGCTCTCTGAATAATTCTCGCTGTGGTGTTCAATGTGGTTCGGAGGGGGTTGGTCTGTGTGGCTGGTAGTCCATGGTAGATTATGTTGCAGTAGTCCAGATGTGGGAGTGTCATAGTTTGCATTACCGTCCTGAAGTCTTGAGGTTCGAGGAGGGGTCTGAGACGTTGCACTGTTTTTGCTTTGTGGAATATAATTCCGGAGGTTTTAGTAATTTGTTGCTTGAGGGTTAGGGCTTGGTCAATGATAATGCCTAGATATCTTATTTGTGGATGTATTTGAATGCGTGTGGTTCCTATGTTAAGGTGTGTGGGTGGTGTGAAGTCTGGGTCTTTTGTCACTATGAGGGCTTCAGACACCAGAGGCTGAAAGGTATTCTCGCCCGCCCAAAATCCATTGGCGACACACATGCAATGCACCCTGGACAAGGGAAGAGTTGCTGACCTGTGCATGCATGTGAAGGTCATGATACTGTTCACAGACAGGTGGTGGGATAGGAACAGGAACCTCACCTTGCCAGACAGTATGGCAGAGACAACTCTACACTGTTGAGAAACAGGCAGCATACATGTGTGTTGTACTGTGACAACTCAGACACACAATGTCAAATGGCTGGAAACGTCAGAGGTCATTCTGTCGGCAACACACAGCATCCCAGCACAGAAGACCTTGAGTGACCCCCCCCCCCCCAGCGTTAGCCCTCACACACACACATGACACAGACACACAACCGGTCACACATCTCAAAAACAAACATATGTGCATACGGTAGGTCAGGGGTACACGATGTGAATGACAGAGATGACAAATATCCACCCAGCAGTATACAGTCCTCATATTGGCCAGCCTCAAACTGATCAAATATTGCAGAGTGACGCAGGATATAGGAGTCATGGGTGAACCCTGCAAACCTCGGGGCCACATTCAGAATGCGCATATTTGCATCACATACAACCTGAACATTCAGTGAGTGGTAGTGTTTTCGGTTGCAGAACACTGCCTCCCTGTCTCTGGGTGGGGCCAGGGCAACATGTGTGCAATCGATCACTCCCATCACATGTGGTATCCTGGCAAACGCCTCAAACGCCAGGTTCAGGGCCCCCCACTGTTGCCTAGTGTTGGGAAATGCAATGTAATTCCCCACTCAGCTGATCATGGCATGCAGTACCTGGTGGAGACAACGTGAGAAGGTGGGGTGGCTCATGCCACCCACTGCGGCCACAGATGACTGGAAACAGCCAGAGGCAAAGAAATGTAGGGCACCAAGGAGCTTGACCAGACCTGGTATGGCATGTGACCGACCAGTCAGAGGCTCGAGGTCAAGTCTTAGATCCTCATAGAGCTCCCTAATAGCCCCTGTGCTCAGGCGGTAGAGGGAGATGACCTGGTCCTCATGCATGCCCTGGAGCTAGGCTCTGGGACTGTAGAAGGCGAGGCTGGTGAGCCTGCAACTCAGCACGCCTCCTGCGCAGTGCCAGCACAGCCCCTGCCTGGCCTCCCCCCACAGCTGCAGGTCTGTATTGCAGCGGGACTGCACCCATGCCCTGTGCGTCAGCTCCAGGAACACCATCTCCCTTGTTAGGCTACCGCAGCCCCTGCACATCCCCCAGTGCACAGGAAGCAACCACAAAGCCCGCTATAATGGACACTATAAACTCAACCCCCCCTCACCACCTCCACCTCACAATAACCCAGCCACTCACCTCCCCCCTACTCACCAACCGTGCCACTCCCCCCCACCAGACACCACCCAGCCACTCACCTCCCTCACCACTCACCAATTGTGCCACTCCCCCACCAGACACCAACCCAGCCACTCACCTCCCTCACCACTCACCAACCATGCCACTCCCCCCCACCAGACACCAACCCAGCCACTCACCTCCCCCACTACTCACCAACCATGCCACTCCCCCCAGACACCAACCCATCCACTACCTCCCCCACCACTCACCAACCGTGCCACTCCCCCCCACCAGACACCAACCCAGCCACTCACCTCCCCAACCACTCCCCAACCCTGCCACCTACCTCCCACACCACCCACAAACCTAGCCACTCACCTTCAACACCACACACCAACACTAGTACCCACCTCCAGCACCACTCACCAGCCCAGCCACTCTCCTTGCCTAACCTGACTCTGTCCCTCTTCTCGCCTCACCAACACCATCGTACACCTTCCTTCTCTGTCGCCTACCCAAACCTCTCAGCACGTGGCTTGTCTGCATGTCTATTTATGCTTCATTTTCCATCTGTGCGTGCAACCTTGTGGCGCACATGCGCATAGCCTGTACGTGTCTGTGCATGTGCGGTGCCAGGTCCTGTGCACACCACAACTGACACAGCGTTGGGGGAGCTGGCGCCGCACATGCGTATGCCCCCTACGCAGAAACATAGTCTGCATGTGCATGTGTGGCACCAGGCTCCGCGTATGCACCTCATGCATTGCTGCTGCACATATGCTGCTTCACTGCTATTGCACATGGGCAACGTGCGCACGCATGCGCAGACAGAAAATGACACATAAATAGACATTCAGACGTGCCACACGCTGAGGGGTTTATGTAGGCGATGGAAAAAGAAGGTGTGCGTTGGTGGTGGTGAGGCGAGGACAGAGACAGGGTCAAGTTAGGCGAGGAGAGTGGCTGGGCAGGTGAGTGTTGATGGATTGAGTGCAGGGTTGGTGAGTGGAGGAGTTGGGTTGCAGGGTTGGTGAGTGGTGGGAGAGGTGACTGGCAGGGTTGGTGAGTGGTGGGGGTCGGGAGTGGCTGGGTTGGTGAGTGGTGTGGGTGGTGAGTGGCTGGGTTGTTGAGTGGTGGGTGAGGTGTGTGGCTGGGATGCTGATTGGTGGAGGAGGTTAGTGGCTGGGTTGGAGAATGGTGGGGGAGGTGAGTCGCTGGGTTGGTGAGTGGCGGGGGAGGTGAGTCGCAGGAGGTCAGACATGGAAGGAATACAGAGGGGGGATAGGGAGAGCACGGACATGCCGGGGGCTGACATGACAGGTGGGGCGTCTGGGGAAACGCCAGGGACCCGTCCCAATGAGCCGGGAGGGTTGGGACACAAGGTGTCCGAGGTTGCAGGCCCATCTGGTATGTTCGGCCCACCCAGGAGCAGACAGAGGGGCGCCAATCAGCCAAGCATAAGCGGAGGCCTGTGCCTGATGAGGAGAGGAGGAGGGCAATATTATTCAGCCAGCAGGAGAACCACAACCTGCTGGCAAGTGTCCTTGAAAACTATGAGGACCTCTATGGCCGCATGAGCTCATGCACACCTGTGAGCATAAGGATCCAGGTGTGGGAGGAGGTGCAGGAGGCCATGGCACAGGCAGGGGGGCCACCAAGGGACCTTGACAGTCTGAGGAAGAGATTCAACGACATTAGGCGGGGGGTCCATGCACACATGACCGCCAAACTCAGACATGCTAGCACCACTGGCAGGGGTGGTCCCTTAACCCCAAGCCTCACACCCCTGGAGCTGCAGCTTGTTGAGCGTCTAGGCCTGATCTACCTCCATGGACTGTCCCCGGCGCTGGACACGGCCCACCCACAAGCAGGTATGTCCGAGACATGCAGAACATGTACAGCTATCCACCAAGCACATGCTGCGTCAGCCACGGGGTGGTGCAGGCCCATGTCCTGAGAACAGGTGTGCCCCAACAGATGCAGGGGAGGACACAGGGGCAGCAACGTCCAGCGTTGTGTCCCTAGGGAGGCTAGGACAGGTACCAGGGGGTGTGCTGCGGCCATGCACAGTGGTGGATATGAAGTAGCACTGAAGGGGGGGGCCACTCGGTTGGGCAGGTAGATTGACACCACTTCCCAACCGTGAACAGGTGAACACATTGATCTGCAGGCAGGGACGGCCAAACCTCCCCTCCTCCCCACATATCTGTCCATGCAGCGTATAACCCTACACACCACATATGTCACACATATCATACAAATGCATGGATGCAGCATCCAAACCTCTGTCACAGACGCAAACACACATCACATGCAGACCAGGCAACAGACACACCAAATCAGCCAGGCATCCCACTGACCACACCGGGACACCCAAAGCAAGGGCATATGTGCTGATACACCCCCACCGACACAGTGAACACACCCTCCCGCCTCTATGTCATGTCCCTATCTCCAGACCCACTGACCCATGCAACAGATGCACCTACACCAACACCAACACCGACACCACCAGGGGTCAACACCCGCTCTTATTTAGTGGACAAAAGTACTTCACCCCCTATACTATATTGCTCCCTTAGATTGCTGCAGCCCAAATGCATGACCTTACATTTTTTAACATTACATCCCGGCTGCCAAATTCTAGACCATTCTTCAAGCTTAGCTAGATCCCTCCTCATGTTATCTACACCTTCCTGGGTGTCTACTCCATTGCAGATCTTGGTATCATCTGCAAAGAGGCAAACCTTACCCGACAGCCCTTCCACTATATCACTAACAAAGATGTTAAAAAGAATCGGAACAAGGACAGATCCCTGGGGTACACCACTCGTAAAATCCTTCTCCTCAGAGTGAGCTCCATTTACTTGTACTCTTTGTCGCCTCCCACCCAACTAATTTCTAACCCAAGCAGTTACTTTAGGGTCCATCCCTAGGGTGCTCAGTTTGTTTATAAGTCGCCTGTGAGGAACAGTGTCAAAGGCTTTACTGAAATCTAAATACACCACATCTAGGGCTCTCCCTTGGTCCAACTCCCTGGTCACCCAGTCAAAGAAATCAATCAGATTTGTATGACGAGACCTGCCTCTGGTGAATCCATGCTGCCTCGGATCCTGTAATCCGCTGGACTCCAGAAACCTCACTATTTTCTCTTTCAGCAGCGTTTCCAATAATTTACTCACCACCGAAGTTAAACTAACCGGCCTGTAGTTTTCATCCACATCCTGTCAGACGGCTGCCTGGGTGAGAATCTTCACACTCTTGGCAAGTGCATATTTCTATATGATTTGCAAGGTATTGTGGGCAATGTAGTTCATTCACACCAGACACAGCTGCTGACAATAATTTAGTTGTGCTCTTGGGTAAAGCCAATAAGATATTTATTTATGGGGTTATTTCTCCCAACACAGATATGCTTGGTAGCACATAAATTAGGTTACTTGCTTTCAGTGTTAACTTGGAAAAACAAAGTTAAAATCAGGAAAACAACAAATGAAAAGTCACAAAGCAAGAAACAAACTGTTCTTTTTAGGTTAACTTCTGATTACTTCCCACATAGATACAGAAGTGATTCTCTCCTAGCTCACAAGCAATTAGGTAAGGCTTAATTGCTAACAGTTACCAGCTGAAACTCCTTAGCTGGCTTGCCTTCCACTGTGTGGGTCAAATCCTGCTTCAGGAGCTTTTCTGAGTAGATTAAAGAACAAATTTGTATTTCTTTGTGATGGTTGCTGTACTTTATAACAGAAAGTTACCAACGGAGTTTAGATAGAGAGCAGTCCATATAAATAGGATCCTCATCTGCTATTATTCCCCCTTGTTCAACAAGCATGGGTTCAATATCATGGATTGGCACAGATGAATCTCTCAATGGAGCATTTTCAGGAGAATACTTGTTTCCCTGCTGTCTTTCAAGGTTATAGCTAGGGCATAGATCAGTGTTCATACCTGAGCTTCCATTGCTGCTAGAGTTCCTCTCTATATAGCCTGGCCAGTATGTAGTCCAGTTCTTATGTCCAGCCTTCCAATCCAGATCCCTGGACACTGGATCTCTCTTCACATACCTTCTGGCACAGTTCTTAGGGTCCCTTCCACTTGCAGCCGTCTCCCTCACAGGTAGCCTCTGGTGATTCCTAGCTCTGCAGCACCATTCCTCTGGCTTTCCCCAGTCCAATGGTGTATGCTGGCCCTTGGAATACCTCCCAGTATATGTACTGCTTTGGACTCTTCTAGACCTCTCAAAGGCTTTTCTCTTCCTTCTTCCAAAGGGTCTCTTTCCCTCTCTGTCCGTCTGGTTTGGCTTCTGCTTCTGATGATCCTTCAGATGAAACTGATGATCAAACTCAAACTGATTCTCCGGATACTGAGGACAATTCTCTGGATATCCAAGGTGATCATGAAGATGGTCATCTGTAGAATAAACTCTACTCTTATTCTGCTTAGATGAGTGATCCTCCCTAACACAGCGCAGCTGTGCTGAATCAGGCCCTGCCCTTTGAGATGAGTGCTTAGGGATTACCTCATAGCCCTCCTGATTGAACACACGTTTCTCCACTTCAGCTCCTCTAATGGCTGTTGGAAACCTGGTGCATTCTGGGACTGGTAGTCTTTTATGGGAAAATTCTGTTTTCTTATTTCTACCAGAACTGACAGGTTGCTTGTTCAGAGTCACTTCACCTTTTCTATAGCTCCTTCCTGAGCTATGATAAGCTTCCTTATCACAATCCTTACTTCCGCTTTTGTGTAAAGGCACCACATGAGCCTCTCTCCAGTCCTTTGGCACCACTCCCGACTCCAACGAGGCATTGAAAAGGTCAGTCAGTGGAGCTGCTAGAACGTCCCCAAGTTCCCTCAGTATTCTCAGGTGTATCCCATCCGGTCCCATCGCTTTGTCTACTTTAAGTTGAGCTAGTTTCTCACAAACACAGTCTTCTGAAAATTGTTAAAGATGTCCCTCGCTTCTGTTCCTGTTTGTGGGTGTTTTCTGAGGTCCTGCTCCTGGTTCTTCATCTGTGAACACAGAACAGAAATATTTGTTAAGCAATTCCACTTTATCCTTATCAGCTTCTACATATTCCTCCCCTGCACCCTTGAGTCTGACAATACCACTTTTGCCCTTCCTCTTCTCACTAATATATCTGAAAAATGTCTTATCCCCCCATTTTATTGCATTGGCTATTTCCTCCTCCTTTTGAATCTTTGTCTTCCTGACTATGCTAGCTTTTCTAAGTTTTTCCAAATATAGATGCCTGTCTTCCTCTCTCTCTGATCTCTTGTATTTCATGAAGGCCTCCCTCTTTTTCTTCACTTTTTCAGCTACTTCTTTCGAAAACCATAGCGGCCTCCTTTTCCTTTTACCTTTATTTACAATTTTAACAAAAAGGTTGGTTGCCCTTAAAATATCCCCTTTCAGTTTTGCCCACTGTTTTTCTACATCCCCCAGTTGTTCCCATCCAACTAACGACTCCCTGAGGTATTGGCCCATCTTGGCAAAGTTAGTCTTCCTAAAGTCTAAGATCCTCACCTTTGAATGGATTCTAACAGCCCTAGTCCTAATACTGAACCACACCATCTGGTGATCAGTGGATGCAAAATGATCTCCCACTACAACATCAGAAACACTTTCACCATTGGTAAGCACCAAGTCCAGTATGGCCCCTTCACGTGTGGGGTCTGTTACCAATTGCCTGACTAGTTCTCCCTGTAGAGAATCCAGGATCTCCTTACTTCTAGATGATACTGCAGCAGGAATGTGCCAATCAACATCTGGCATATTGAAATCTCCTATCAGTAGCACTTCCCCTTTCCTAGCAATGCTGCGTATGTCTTCAATTAACTCTCTGTCCATCTCTTCCTCTTGTGAGGGAGGTCTGTATATCATGCCAATGCAAATAGATTTCTCTTTCCCTCTTTCTAGTTTAACCCACAATGCCTCCTCTCTCCCTTTTAAGCTCCATAATTCCAAAGCTTTAATAGTAGTTTTTACATATAGTGCCACTCCTCCTCTTCTTCTTCCTACCCTGTCCTTTCTGAATAAAGTATAGCCAAGTATAGTTACATCCCAGTCATGGTTTTCTGTGAACCATGTTTCTGTAACTGCCACTAAATCCAAGTCAGCCACTCCCACCAAAGCTTCAACATCAGGGATCTTATTTCCCATGCTACGGGCATTTATACACACTGCTTTCCATATGTTACCCCTGTTACCCATTTCCATAAAGGTATTTAATGTGTCACCTACCTGGGGGCTTTCACCTACCTGGGGGCTTTCTTCACCCATCCCCAACGAATCTAGTTTAAAGCCCTCTTCAGTAGATTAGCCAGTCTACTACCAAAGATGTGTTGACCTTTCTTGGACAGATGGATGCCATCTCTGCTCTGCAACCCTTGTAACATCTCCCACCCGTACCTGCATGCCCCCAGTGCATACATGTCACCCACACACAATGTCGCAGGCCCCACCCACCTTGCAGGGTCCCACCCTCACTCCTGCCACATGTAGCTCTGTGCTCATAGTCCATGTCTCACACACGGTGCGCACCTGGTGATGCACAACATGTGCGCAACACTCGCCACCCCAACCCTGAATCCAACTTGCCAATGTGGTGCTGCACCTCACGCACCACAACGTGCTGCCCACCCCACTCAGGTACATCATAGTCGACACACATGTGCCGTCCCCATTGTAGGTGGCGTGACATTGTCTAGAGGCGGTACACATATTGCCCATTGTAGTGACGTCCCAATGGTCTCTATGTCTGTGTCAGTGTCAACCCCATATCTACTGGGCACCTTGTTACACCCCCAGGTGACATCCAGGCCATCGAGGTGGGCGAGGAGGGATATGGTGAAGAGCCTGAGCCAGTGTGGGACCCCAAGGAGCCGTGCCCTCCCACCCACAGGCACTCGTCGGGCGTTGGTGCACCAGAGCATGAACACACACCACAGCAGTGTGTTCCTACCATCACCACAGTGGCTGGGGAGGGGCCGCAGGACATGGGGATCAGTCCCACAATACCACCACCAGGTCCTGTGGCCATACCACCAAGTGCAATGCATGTCGTCCTCCAGGAACTGAGGGCACACACAGCGTCGGCACACAGAGATGCTGTAGGTAGGTAACTGGCAGGATGCTTGCATGTGCTGGTGTGACACTCCAATCCCCAGACACAGCAGTGGGGGCAGACGCACGCACAATGACAGTGGCCCCCCACATATACATATGCCCCCTTGGTCATGTCTGGGGGGGTGGTGTGGCATCTTGGGGAATGGCCAGGTCATGCACGTATGGGTGTGTGCAGCAGATGTCTCATGGGTCACAATCCCTCCCACCCACAGGCACTCGCCGGGCGTTGCTGGCACTATGGTCGGAACTGTGTGGACAGCAGGAGGTACAGCTTGCCCAATGCTAGGTGGTCCAGGCCCTCACTCGGGCAGTGCTGGGGCTCTGCAGAGATTTGCGGGAGCACAACCAGGAGACATGGTGTCTGCGTGGGTCAGACGTAGAGATCGCAGCGGGGATAGGCCAGGTGGCTGATGCCCCTGAGGCCATGGCGGCTCGGATCCAGCAGCCAGCTGTGGCGCCAGAGGCATTGGCAGCCCGGCGCAAAGGGATGTGGGGGTCGTGGGTGGGGGCGAGGGCGGGGGCGGCCACGCAGGCGGTAGTGCCATCAGTGTATGTACGACAGGAACCCACAGCAAATACAGCCTTTGTTTTGGATACCTATGTGCACGTGTCCACTGTTTGTGTCAGGGGTCCCATGGGTGGTCTGTCCCCATTGGAGTCACCATGGGCACATGTGCCCTACCATGCCGCAGTGGCAGGGTGTCTGCACCAGCAGCTGACATGACAGATAGCTCCACACATGCCCTGTGTGCCATGCACCGTGCCATGTGTACACAGTATACATATGCCGGGGGTTACACACTACCTCCCCCTCCTACCTGCTGTACATGTCTGCTTGATCACTGAGATAGTGGGGGAATCACCTCTTTGTCACTACATATCATCCACATTGAGCTATCTACATGGGTGACCCATCTATCAGACATACACCAAGGTCTCTGTGTCATACTAACCGCACATGCTTTGACTACAGACCCAATGGACAGAGCTACGTAGCTGCGGCCAGTTGATTATATCCCTCCAGCACCTGTCAGCAGCCGCTGCTTCCCCACACCAGCAGAGAAACCCTCTCGTAGCCTCACCACCCCACCCCGGTCATACACGTGGATACTCGAGTCCATCTCATCTAACCAGCTTCACAGGTACAACTCTCTTACCTCTTCACCATCCTGTCACATGGGGCATCCCTGTTACAGTTTGACTATTTGTGACAATGTGGATGTCTCCATGTCTGCTTAACTGTGCAGCACATGGTTACATCAGGGTGTCACCAGGGGATACATCCAGATGTGCAAATGGCACTCCCCACACCCTGTTGTGGGCCCTAGTCCATGTCTGTGTGACACATACACACTGGGACATGCACACAGGTGTCACACTCACCACTACAGTATGTATTTACAGAGGACACATGACCATTGCAAAGGTTGCCTGACCACATGATGTTTTACTTCCCATTTGTGTCAGTACTTGCCATACAAGTGTTGGGCAGTCCATAACATACAACACTCACCCACAGGCGGGTAAACATCACAACTATAAAACGTTTGGTGATATGTCCCATGCGGTCAATTGCCATTGGACCCCATGTGCTGGTCGCAGGTCCCAGGATAGCGAAGGGCAGGTATGCCATGTGCAGATGTGTGCCTCACACACCCAGGGGCCCTCCATGAGGGTATGGCTGGGGATGCGCCGTGAACATGCCATGATAATGCTGCTGGCACGTCACCTCAACCATACCCTCAACAGCAGCTGTCAGCTGCGTGATGGCGTGGCCATGATCTCTCAGGGACCTCATGACGGTGCCCATCGCCACACACAGGAGACCCATGCATTTGCCACCACACCCACACCAGATGGCTGTTGTCTGGGTGGTAGCATCTGCATGACCCCTGTGTATGGCAATGTGTGAGGGTCCCACACTCAAGCCGACACCATGACCACACACATGGGGCAGGTGGCAGGGGCCCCAGTGTCCTGTGCTGTCCTGTATCCGCTCCAAGACACAGGCTCCCCCTCCTCACCCTCCATGGCCCCTCACCCTGCCCAGACCCCTCGCCTTCCTCCATACCCTCCTCCTCACCATCCTCACCCACACATACCACCTCCCCATCACCCTCAGACACCCCCTCCTCCCACCCCTCCCCACCATCCAGGCCCTCCATGTCTTCCTCCCCCACATCCATGCTGTCCTCCACCACGGCAGACCCATCCTTGACTTCCGGCCTTCCAGTGGTCACGGGGGGGGGGCTGCCACCATTTGTTGTGGGTGTGGAGGTCCCCTCACCAGCATCTGCAGCCTCTGTGGAAAAGGCAGACATGAACAGTGTGTCATGCGTTTTGCATATCACAGACACATTGTATGTGGCACCCCAGGCTGCCATGTCCCTGGGACATGGTGTGGTGCCATGCAGAGGCTAGGGCACTCACCATCACCCTTGGCCATTGCCTCACTCTGCATGTGGCGTAGGTACCCAGGGCAGTGTAGCCGCATCTCTTGCCCCTTCTTGTGTAGGTCTTCTACCTGTGGGATAAGCAATGTTTGCAGCCATTAGGGTCCTGATATCCCTACACATGGCAAACTACTTGGCCCACATGTCTGCGTACAATGGGGGCTTCTCCTGGTACGGCCAGTGTGTCCCATACTAGCTGTTGGCACCTCCGCCTGCATGTGTAGGCATGAGGATGGGCATGTGTTGTGTGACATCTACGTTCCCTGTGTGTTGCCTCGCAGGACTCCCTTGCCATGTACCTGCCATCCCCTTGCCTGACATGACAGCAACATGGCATGTGTGGCATTGCCATTCTGGTCTCCAGGGGATGTGAGTCCATATCCTCAGTGTAGTCCAGCACACACCTCGGTGTTGGGCTGATGATCCCACATCAGCAGGAGCCATCACCATGACACCAAGGCCCTGTACACGCATCTATGCTGGGTCCTCTGCAACCTGGGGGTGAGGCGGAGTTGGGACACTGCACCTATAGCAACTACCATTACAACGGGGTGCCCATTAGGGCACTGTGATCTGGTGTGATGCCTCCTGGGGATGGGGCGAAGCTGGGAGCCTGCAACAGCAACAACAGCCATAACACCAGGATGAATAATAGACCTCTGTGATGTGGTCTGGGGCCTCATGGGGTGGGGCGCAGCTGGGAAACAGCACCTGGAGCAACCACCATAACACCAGGATGTATACTACACCTCTGTCACCAGGTCTGGGGGCCTCCCGGGGATAGGATGCTGTTCCACACATCAGCAGCAGTGGCTACCAGACCGCCAGGATGACTACTTGACCTCCGTATTCAGGTCTTGGGCCTCCTGGGATGGGGGTGGTGTTCCACACATAGACAGCAGCACCCACCATACCACCAGGATGTAGAATAGACCTGTGTCATCTGGTCTGGGGCCTCCTGGGGATAGAGCAGTGCTGGGAACCTGCAACCACAGCACCCACCATACCACCAGGATGTAGAATAGACCTGTGTCATCTGGGCTTGGGCCTCCTGAGGATAGAGCAGAGCTGGGAACCTGCAATAGCAACACCCACCATACCACCAGGATGCATATGAGACCACTGTGATATGGGCTGGGACCTCCTGGGGATTGTCCAGAGCTGGTAATGCATCACAGCAGCAGCCATCAGGAACCCGGGGTGCCTAATAGAGCTCTGTCGTGGGGGCTGCCACTCCTGGGGATTGGGCAGAGGTGTGAACTGCAACAGGGGCAGTTAACATGGCACCACGCTGACCTCTGCACCTCTGTTTTCATGTCTGGAGCTCCTGGTGTTTGGGCATACATGCACACAGCAACATACGCAGAAAGATTGATCACAGGTTTGGCCACAGACAGGTGTCTCTCCCATGTGGTGCATGTCTTATGTGTTTTGATTACTGGATCTTATGTTGCACACCTTCCATTTTGTGACCTTTCCCCATACACTTACGTCATGTGGGTAGTGTGCTACACAGTTGAAGCACCTTGTGACCACTGTTCCCTTTAAGCTGTGCGCGTGTGCACGCGCACACACCTCGCCGAGCGAGCGCACATACTTTACAACAGAGCGCACAAAAATTACGGTTCTGATTCTGATAGAAAACAACACAGACGTCTTAAAATTTAACAGTTGTTGTGTATTTAAGGTTTTCACAAGTTCTACAATATTTTCTAGTGCAATCAGTGTGTTGTACATACTGTATTCTGACGTGTAGTCAAATTTTAAAGTATATAACTACGAGTGTCGTTATGCGGCGCACAAAAATTTTACCTTTCTTCAAAAGCTACACAGCTGATATTTTATGCGCACACAGCCTACAGAAAATTAGAGGGAACATTGCTTGTGACGCACACCCACGCCCTCCTGACGCATTCAAGATCCTGGCATTTTGATGTGCCTGGAAAGAGGCACGGCTGCCTGGTACAGATTAAAGCTGCCAGTTGATGTAGGTCCGAGCGGGTAAATGCTGGCTTGTGGGATCGTGTCGCCATTTTGGGTGGTGGCCATGTGCTGGTGACACACGCACGTACGCCGCGTATGCGCTGTATCGTGCATATGCCGTGCCGTGCCCTACTATGCCGCGCACGTCACGTGCGCATGTCACAGATGCCACACAGCGAACTATCTGGGGCCACATGAATACACATCGGATATGGCAATTGGCGGCCACGGTGGCTGGCTTGAGTTTACAGCATCACATGCCTTACGTGGTTTGGCCTGGGCCGCATCTGGTGCGCCTTAGCTTTCGGTGCCTTATGATGCGCTTTTGGTGATGCAACGCCATGCCTCTCCTTAAGGTACGGGACAAAGGTAAAGGTGTATTAGGCTTGCGTCACTGATTGTAGCGATGTGTCTGACTGTTACAAACACTCAATAGTTGTAGTACTACTCATTTTGCTGTTGGTGCACTGGGAATTCAAACCCATAAGCAGTGACTCTGAGGGCATTATATTGACCAGTATGCTATGCCTTTTCTCATAGCACGGGCTGACTACACAACCACTGCAGGTCAACCCAGTAACTGTCAGCTGTGCTTACCGGAATAGGGTAGTCCCCCAGCTATGGCACTTTACAGGGTACCTTAGGTTTTCCAGCTGAGGTGATGGTTTATTTTTGGTGGGCACACTGATATTTGCTATGGGGTGTGTGTACTACACCATCCTAATGTTTCCGGCAGAACTCCCAGTGATAATGTGAGCAATGTTATATAGGGAGGTGGGCGTGCCGGCCTCCATGTAGCATGCACTGTGTATCGCCCGAAAGGAGGCGCATTGGCTATTTACGCACGGTAACATTAACTTCATGGCAGCGCTGTGAGAATACATATAGAGCTGTAGCCCACTGGTTAATACAATGACCACCAAGCCGGAGGTAATGGATTCGGTCCTTCAGAGGTCTCATCTGATAAGGCTGTCTGAGGCAATCTCTTTTGCTGCATGTAACAGTCAGACACATCTCTACAATCTGTGCTGCCAGCAGAAATACCCTCACCTCATTGCCATCACCTACAGCACCCTATAGGGCAGGGGGGGGGGGTGTCTGGACTCACATGTGGATTAGGGGGCACCGCCTACCGACCCGCCCTCTCAGGCCCAGGGTGGGGGGACAGATCTGCCACCAACAGACCCACACTCTACATCTTTGCAATGGTGGCGGTGGAGGGACATGATGAAGGGCTGTGGGACCAGCAACCCCGGTCCTGCAGGGGAAAGGGCGCCCTCCAGGGCAGTCACTGCAAATCTGTTTGTATAACACAGAGCACTGGCAGACAGGCCTGGAGATGCTCAGATGCCCCCCACCACCATCTGACATTCGCCAGCAAAGGGCACGGTCAGTCTTCACCCGCTGCAACCTGCAAGGTGCTCCAGCCATATACACACTAACTGCAGACAATCTGCTAGCTAGTACATAGTGCATGTTCCAGGTGAAACTGTGTGCACCCAGAAGTGGTATGTCAGTGATTGTCCCAGCCAGAGGAACACCCAGATATCACTTGAGAGAAACACTGTATGTGGGGACCTAGACGTGCCATGGTCACTGCTCAGTCAGGGTAAGAGTGACCCCCCAGCATGACATGCTGTGGCCACCCTGTCCGTGCAGGTGGTGGTCAGACACTACAATGTCCCAGCCATTGCCCTATGCCCTGTGCAGATGCATCCTGCCCAGGCTGCCCTGTCCGGCCCATACCCACAGTACCTTGCTCCTCATTTTGCACATTGGCAGGCTAACACTGGAAACAGTGCAAGCATTGTGGGCTCGTTAAGGTGTGGGCAGCCACAAAACACTGGATAGACATACACACACTCCCACACCTATTTCAGCATTGTGCAAATATAGAGATGGTTGGCAGCCCAGGCAGCCACACCAGTCCTGGGCACAGCGCAGGCATTGCTATGGTACTCAATACTGTTGGGGTCACTTTCCGGGGTGGTAAACACTGTCAGAAACAAACACCGAAACACACTCCAAAGATATCAGAAAGGTTGCTCTGATGGATCTGTGTTAACAAATTGTGTTTCATGTTGGACTTGTTATCTGACATTAATCATAGCAACCGTTTGATATATGTGGAACGTGGCAATGCTGAGGTATGCAGGTTCCAGTATTGGTAGATGCTGCTCCGCGCAGGGCCCAACAGCCTGACTCTCCATGAGGCTTTGGATAGTGGAGCTGGCCGATGCTGTGGTGCAGAGGTTCCCAACTCTGGTCCTGGTGGGCCCAACACGATTCAGGTTTTCATGCTGTCCCGAATGAATATGCAGGAGCTACATTTGCATACAATGGGGGCGGTGCATAACAATGCATCTCAAGCATATTTCTTAGGGACAGCATGAGACCTGAATGTTGTTTGGCCTTCCGGGACTGCAGTTGGGAACCTCTGCTGTAGGGACTGCACATGTCTATGGTGAATGTGCTCTGTAGGGTGGGATATAGGTGTTTATGCTGTGTTTATTTTATCTGCAAAAATGGTTCCTTCTTTATTACCATGGTTTAGTACTGGGTAATATATGGGGACATGGTCTGCAGGAGCCACAGCTGAGACTTGAACCTGTGACCTTCTGCCCCTGAATGCACCAGCTGGATGTACTGCACCAAACTGTTGCCACAGAGGCAAGTCATTCCCTGGAGATAACATTACTGTTCGTCAGACAGACAGATGTCTTTTGCAGTGCACGGCACCCACCTAGACAGAACTTTGCCTTGGTCTGCTGTGGGCAGATGCCACTGCCTCCTCCACCACCAGCACCCCTTCGCCACCATGCTGACATGCCCTTATGCCGGTGGTGCTGGTGGTGCGCAGTACCAGGCCATCCAGTGTCCTGGTAGGCGGCTGCCTATGGTGTGTAATCTGTGGTAGGGGTGCCTGCATAGACATCCATGCTTCCCCCCCGACACCGCCTGCCAATGTTCTGTGCCCTTTGGGGTGTTTGCTGGGAACACACACACTCGTGGGCATGTTTGACCTTGATCAGTTGCTGATATTCCGTTTCTGCTTTTCTATGTGTCACCTAGGCATCTGCCTAGCCTGCCCTCTGCCCCAGCTGCCCCACTGCATGTCACACCTGCAGCCCCCTGTATCCCATGTGCAGCCTTACCATAGTGCCCTTTTGTACTTGGGCACTGTCTGCTGCTGCTGCACATGTATCACTACTATCACTGTTCTTGGTCTCCCTGCCTTTGCTGTACATTGCTGACTGAAATGGTTTCTCTCTCCTTCACTTTTGCCTCTAACGCCAGGTTTTCACTCGCGCTGTTTTTCGGACCTTCATTTCACAGCGATAGTGTGCCTGGAGCCTCTCCCCGCCCACTCTCCACCCATTGACCCCTTCTCTCCGCCCCTGGGGAGCCTTACTCCACCCTCTGGGAAGTCTTACTCTACCCTCGGCGCACCTTTTCACCGCAGGAGACGTTATCGCGCGATACGTGATGCTATCGCACGGTAATGCACCATTATCGCACAATAACATCACGTATCGTGCGATAACATCGCAGTTGCGCCGTTAGCACCGTTTAGTAAACATACCCCTAAGAGTAATGGGGTAAAAGCATTTTTTGTCTACATATGTTCATTTTTAGTTTGTATTGATATATACCCTACTTGGTGAAGATCTATCTCTGTTCTGCATATGTGTGACTGAGATTGTGTGTCCTGTTAGCATGGAGTTTCTATGTAGGAATCTGTAGTAATCCGGCTTGCTCAGTTTTCTGAATAGGAATATGAATGTTCTAGGGTCCACAGCAGTATTTATGGTGCTGCCCTTTTCTGGGTACTCTCCATGTTGTATGAGTTTTGCAAGTTAGTGCTGTTATGCAATAGTAGATTTGCTCTATGGGTCCTGTATTCTGAATTCTTGGTGCAACTGTAGGGTGCTGGTTGGGGGGGATACTGGAATATGAATTGCATTCTTTATGCTGCCAGGCTGAAATTTAAAATATTTTGTAAGTTCAGATTCAAGAAAATTTCAAATTTTAAGGCAACATCTCAGTTTAATTTTGTTTAGTAGCCTAATAGCATCATCGCTACTGAGTTCCAGATTTTTCCAGCTTTGGTGTTTGTACGTAAGGATCTGTACTGCAGTAATTTGAATTGTTCAGCTTTTCAAATAGGTGTTGGATGTTCCAGGGCCTGCTGCAGTATTTATAATGATGCTTTTTTGGTAGGCTCCTTATGTGAGTTTTGGAAGTTGGTGCTGGTATGGTATGTGAACTTGCTCTATAGATCCTCAGTGACTTGTAGGATTTTACATAGTAACATAGTAAATGACGGCAGATAAAGACCAGCATGGTCCATCTAGTCTGCCCAGCACGATGGCAAGCGTAGGTGCACCTGCCACTCCGTGCAGGCCACCCCTCCCTACGTCCCTGTTTTTATTTAAGTTTTTTTATACTACTTTTATTATTTTTAATCAAAGCAGTTTACATTGTAACTTAAACTTGTTAATATACATTAAACAGGGACATTGATAGATTGGATTCTTCTGAGGCAATGGAGGGTTAAGTGACTTGCCTAAGGCTACAAGGAGTGCTAGTAGGAATTGAACTCTGGTCTCTTGGGGCCCAATATTCAAATGTGCCGATTTGGAAGGGCTATGAGCTTTGTCAGCACATAGTTCTCCCCGCCGACCTCTAAACTGGATATTCAATGCCGCAAAAGCCAGAAGCCGTCGATGCTAACCAGGCAAAAGCGATATTGGATGCTACCTTGTTAGCAGTCTGCGCCTTAAAGATAATCAAGGGTTTTCCTCGCCTATCTTTAAGATGCAGATTGCTAACTGGGCAGCATCCAATATCACTGCTGCTCAGTTAGTGCAATTCTCTGCCTCTGCTCCATCCTGGAACGCCTCCAACATGCCCCGATGATAACTGTATAGCATCAGGGCACGTAGGGGACTTAGGAGGGGATATCCAATGGTACTAACCATGTAAGTGCCAAAGAATATCCCCAACTAAGGCATCTACTCGGTTTATGGGGCTGTAAACCATGTAGATGCCTTTTGAAAATCGGGCCCTTGGTTCCTAAACCAGTAGCCTATTAGGCTATTCCTCCACTGGTACAGGAGAACGTTTGTTAGTGAGATGCAACATTAACTTAAATCCTTATCAGAGCTTATATATGATACTTCATCTGTATAAAAACAGCTCTATTTTCTCACCTTATCATAGTATTGTTCAATTAGCAAAGCAAGAATGGAGAGGACAGACCTCAGAAAATCTCCAAAGGTACCTACAACCAACAAATGGATTCAGGTATCCAGTAGATTTAATACATCAATGGTCTGCTTGAAACCCCTCCATCACACCTATATCAAAAAAGTGGATACCATACACTTTCACCATAACAAACATTTTTTACCTCACCCAGACAACATTCTATTTAACAAAACTTTGTCTTCCAATCTAATGTCATCTTATATACATTTTATAAGGGTTACAAATGTCATCTTCCATAACAGGCTTCCACCCACTTAAAGCAGATAAATCAGAATTCAGAATTCAACCCCGACGCCCGCCTGGACGTCCCTTCAGCATTTCGCCTTTGCTGTTTCAGGGGAATAGAACTAGAATAAAAAACCTAATAAAATCATTGCTCTAACGTACATACCACGATTCCTCAGACCCCCATCTCTTCTATGTATACCTAAAAATCAATTCATCTTACCCAATCAGCATTCTTAAAGAATGTATCTTATACCACCATACCGGGACATTTAAACCTCTTTTCATGCGTCATAGCTTCTTCCGTTCTGATGCTGCAACTAACAACCTATGGATGCTATGCAAACTTAAATACGTCAGAATGACTCTGCCCATTTCCTGTCTATGAACAATCACCGATGCAAACATTATACGTCATACACAAACTTTCCAATCAATTCCCGAATTCAGCCACTCAGGGATGACCGTACCCAATAGGTAAACCCAAAGTTGCTCCCTATATACTAAATACTGCTCACGCGTCATACCTTTGAGATGTTAGTGAGATGGCCAGAATCAGATTATTTTTTTTTTAATTAGATATTGAGTTTTGTGGATGAATGTCCTAGTTCTGCTCTGCACCCATTGCTGAGGGAGGGGGTTCTGTGAATGCAAAATATATGTTCAAAAAGAAAAAACAGGAACTATAACAGTGTATAACAACAAAATAAAAATGAGTTATAATTTGGAGTTATAAACTGTGCAGTGGTTCTTGCTCTTTCTTTTAGTTCCGTGGTGTTCAAAAATCTTTTTATGTCCTCCACATTATCAAAATAAACTTTTTGATTTGGTTCAATCCCTGACTGGAGTCTTGAGAAAGCCTCTGAGGGGACTCCAGGGGGGGGAGGGGGGGCGCCACCTCATCCCTCTTCTCAGGCAGCAGGTTGCCTTGAGCCACTCCTGACCGGGGAAATCCACTGCTTACCCCTGGGACAAGCAGCATGAAATCTGTCTACCTTCTGGGAACCTGACAGGTACTTGTGACCTGGATTGGCTACTGTTGGAAAGAGGATACAGGGCTTGATGGACCCTTAGGCTGACCTAGTATGGCATATCTTATGTTTTTATGAGCTAGCACCATCAAAGGCTATAGGATCACTGGGCTGGAATCATCAGGTGCCAATTCCCTAAAAACCTGTTATGTTGATGCTGGCAGGTTGCTTGTTTCTGGCTGCTGTCTAGAAAGATAATGGGGCCTAGGAGAACTAATATTTGCGGAACAGCCTCACTAGTTTTGGAAGTGGTTTAGATGATTACAAAGCTTGATGATAAGAGAAAAGAAAGGGGATGGGATGTGGGGTATTGGATTCAGTATGGGAACTTGTACTTAGGATGGTAGAGAAGCAAATAGAAAGACAAAACTGGACTTGGGTAAAGACTAACATTCTACAAGCAGTCAAGTGCCTATGGCTGGCAGCAGGGCAGAGGCTACAATTAAGCAAACTAGGCGGATGCCTAGAGACCAGGCCCTCTGGGGAACACTTTACCACTGCTGCCACTCCTCACCAGGATGTTTAGACATGCCAATGCTTTTAAAATGGCACCGAAGCACCAGAGTTACTTTCAGCTCCTGCACTGTGATGCCGTGCGTGCTTCCGTCCCCTTCTGATTTCACTTCTTTTGAATGGGGTGAAAGCTGCTTCTACCCCCATGCAAACAGGAGGTGGAATCGAAGGTGGAGGATGGAAGCACAATGGTAGCACAGTGCTGGAGTTGAAGGTAACTCCGGTACTTTAGTGCCATTTTAAAAGCATTGCCACCGCTACACGTCCCATTGAGGTACTGCAGTGGTGGCCATCTGAATGGGGGCTGGAGCCAGGGGCGCAAGGGATGAACTTTGTCTAGGGCATCTCATACCCCTGCACTGGCCCTGGCTGGAAGCTGAGATATACCCTTACCAATGTGGACCAGAATAACTTGGCAGACTGGATGGGTCATTTAGTCTTCAGCAGTTGTCATCTGTCAAATTATCATATTACTGGAAAAATATGCCCTGAGTTGCCATGCACGTTCTAAAGTATCTGAAGATTCCTTTTATTGAGAAGATATTTCAATATTTTCTTTTAGTGTTGGGGTGATGGGGAGAGAGCTTGAGAGTTTTCTCCACAGATAATTTTTAGACAACAGCGGTGAATATAACTGGTTGACAAGAAGCCAGGGTCTTAAGAAGCTTCATATCTCTTGTTTTTATAAGCTTGAAACAATCAGTGAAGTTTAGCTTTGAACTTTAACCAAGAAAAAAATATATCTTATAAACAATGGCTTTTGTTGATTGGATGAAGGTTTAGACCAATATTGTTATTGGCACGGGGCCTAGCAGCATTTGTCTGCAGAATTATGCTGGTTATGGTGCTAAAAATTATGTCAGTTCTTCAGTATGTGCCTCTTTTTCTTGGAGCCCTGCCTGAAAATTAGTTTCCAAAGATACTTCCAGAAGTTAACCTCAAGTCTGGCCTCCTGAAGAAAGGAAGTTGCACATAAACTATTGGAATGTTATCTGCTATTGTGAGCTAGTAGTCTTTGGGCTGCCTCGGCACATTCAGCAGATAATATTACCAGACTGGAAACCTAGATGCAGACAACAGTTCTACTCAAATATTTACAAATCAGTCAATAGGGCCTTATTTTGCATGGATTTTACTTGCCATCCACACTACCCCCAATATGTATTGATATAAAAATCTAAAAATGTGGGGACCGAAAAAGTAGCATCCATGTTTATTATATGGCGAAACAAATGGGAACCAGGTGTTCTTAAAATAGAAAACTAACAGCCTATATAGGAGTCTAAGGTAACATAAGAACATAAGAAATGCCATACTGGGTCAGACCAAGGTCCATCAAGCCCAGCATCCTGTTTCCAACAGTGGCCAATACAAGTCACAAGTACCTGGCAGGTTCCCAAAAAGGCACACAGATTCCACAATGCTCACCCTGGGGCAAGCAGTGGATTTCCAGGGTCTTCTTTAATAATGGTTTACGGACCTTTCCTCCTGGCACCTGTCCAAACTTTTTTTTAAACCCAGCTATATTAACAGCTTTTACTACATCCTCCAGTAAGGAATTCCAAAGTTTGAATACGCGTTGAGTGAAAAAATATTTTCAATTCTCTGAAGAGCAGACTGGTATCCTAACCAGCACAGTCAAGCCTCATCTTGTAAGAGCTACTGCTACTGCTACTGGAAAGCAAATGTAAAGCAGCTACATGTTCTTCGTTCTATACTTGTATTTCAATACTGCCTATTGCAGTCTAATGAAGAAACACATGTCAAGCAGTAATGAGCAGTCTGTTTCTGATCTGTTCAATTCTTACTGCATCATCTGGGTCATTCCTCAACTATTCAAAGTTCTCTAGAAACTGGAGTGACCCTGAGCCTGGAAGTCAACTAACTGTGTGATCCATTCCCCCATTGTTAAAAAAAGGTTGCCTACTTGTAACAGCTGTTCTCCATAGACAGCAGGACTTTGGCAACGTAACATAACCTCAGTCAAAGTGTCCAAACAAATGAGCTTCATGCAACCCCCTGCCCAGATTCATATTAGATTTATGTTCACCTGCATGCTTCATTCCCCAACCACCAATAAGATCCTCCGATACCATAGCATGTTCTATTGTGCTCTATGTAATTATATAACCATTTAATGTCACCTGACTTTAAGCTAGAGTGGTATATAAACATGGATAAATTAATTAATTAATCAATCAGGCAAACATTTCTTCCAGCCTCCCTAACAGCTGTACGACTACTACAGCTATGGAACCAAATGGACTGAGAAGACTGCTGCCAGGTAATAGGGCCAATCATGCACTCAGAACATTATACTAGTTTTGAGGTCTAGGAGAGCTTTGTCCCATCACCATCTGATAAGTGTGTGCCTGATTAATCCTGCTGTCTATGGAGAACACCTACTACAGCACTGCTTTTCAAACTTGCATCCAGTGACGGGATTTGGTCCGAACTGGAGCCGGTTTGGATCAATCCCACCACTGCCAGAACCCAGCGGGTGGCAGCATGGCATGCGTTAGCTTTGCCACTGCTGCGCGCTCGGGCCACTGGCGACAACCGCAGAGCAGCAAGTCCTTGGTGGCCCAGCGGCCCGATCCCCGAACCCGCTGGTGGTTTGACGGCATCAGGGGAAGCCCCTGTGCCATCAAACCACTGGCGGGTGGGGGAATTTCTGCTAGTGCAGTGCCGGCATCAGAATGCCGCTTTTGGCCCAGTTCGGCGAATGTGGCCTGTGGCAGGAACTGGTTCACGTGAACTGGGCCGAACCAGCCGAATCCCATCACTGCTTTTATCACATATGACCTCATTTTAACAAATGAAAATCACGTGAACCCAGATGATGATTTATTTATTTATTGAGGTGATTTATATACCGCCTAATCTTAAAGCCAAGGCTGTTTACATAGAACAAATTAATATAGAATTACATGGAACATCGAACATTGAACAAAAATTGAAACATCAAAAAAGATTAAAGCTCGAACATAATTAACCATAAGTGTGCATGGGATAGCAATGGGGCTAATGCAACTTGGTTAACTTAAGTCTGCCAGGGCAATGCGCAGAGTATGATGCGGTTTGGGGTGGGTTGGTAGCACTGTTGAAATTTTATTAAAGACATATGGACTTGGTTTTACAAAAATCTTATCATTCAGATGCTATATTTTATTTATATTTATTTGTTCCAAAGGCTTGATATACTGTGCTAGAACTGAAAAGTCATCAGCGCAGTTTACAAAATAAAAACAACAGAAGAGATGAAAGAGAGAATGAAGGATAATTACAATCTCATCAGAGGAGAAAAAAGAGGACGGGGAAGAGGCAGGTGCAGCCTGAAGGAGGAGGGGAAAGAGGTGAATCAGTAGAGGCTTGCAGAACGCGAGCTGGAAAAGCCAGGTTTTGAAGCCCTTCTTGAATCTTGAGAAAGAGGATTCCTGCCTTAAGGAAAAATGGAGGAAGTTCCAGAGCACAGTGCTAAGGCAGGAAAATGAGGAATATATGAACTAATGTTACCTGATGTCCCCAATTTTCGGGGATTGTCCCCGATTTTAGAGCTATGTCCCCAACTCCCATCTGTTTGGCAGCCTCCTGTCCTCGAGTCCATCAATGGGGACATAGGGGGAAGAAAAATGGTTTTTTTGTTTCAATTTAGTGATATGAATATGTCAGTTTTTAGAATTTACATCCATTACCATGTATCTTTCTATTTTGCACAGTACGGGGGGAATGCACCACTGTTTCTATTTCTCTGTTGATTTGTCTGCGTGGAAGAGATATTGTTGCTTTCATGGTATGGATTGTGAGGGCTGGGCAAGGTAAAGACTTCTCTTCCCTCCTCCATGCCTTGTTACTCAAACCTGAAGCTAAGGTGCCCCTTCATCCTACCCTTCCCCCCTCCCCCATCACACTTCAGATAAGTGTCCTAGATTTGCCTGTAAAAAATCTGGTAACCTTAATATGAACTAAACTTAAACATGAAGCCCAGTATTACAAAAACTCTTGCAGATATGTGTGGGAATGAATCAGTGTATAAACACAAGATCTAATATATTCATAGAGAATTAGTGTAGATCATTAACATCTTAGAGAATATACTTCAAATGAAAACAAAAGAGGAAAACGGTCTCCGTAAATAAGAATGCTAAATGGAAGGAGTGGAGGGAGACCATAGCCACATGACTATTAATAGACTTTATTGAAGACCCGACGTGGCCATGTTTTGGCAACTATGGTTGTGTCAGGGGTTAACAAATGGTTCAGCTGATACATATAGAGCAATGTAACATCAAAATGAAAAGATAGGAACAAACAAGCATACAACAATATTCACCGGAATGCTAATATATTCATTGAGAATTAGTATAGATAAATTAATGTCTTGGAGAATATGCTTCAAATAATAAATCCTTCTGAAAATATTCCCAAAAGTCCTACATGCTTTATCCAAAGAGCTCCCTCTATGGGAGGATATGGAAAGTGCATGAGTGGCCTGGTAGCTCTGAGGTGTGCTGAGCACTAACACATGGAGGAATTAGGTTTGATTCCCAGCTCTGGTCTCCTACTTCCTGGCCTAACTGGTTGTGTTCATAGCCCTTTGGAGAGAGAGTCTCAGTTGCTGTACAATAGCAACACCTAGTGGCCAGACTTAGGGCCCATGAATGAAGAATCCTGGTGCATGACTCTCAGTCAAGGACTGTTGCTGCAATTATTGTTGAACTGGAAGAAGATATAAAAAAGAGGAAATATTTCTTAGCAGCGCAAATATAGATTTATGGTGTTGTCTCCCAGTCCAAATTCTAATTGGGCTGGAGGTTCAAAGATGCAGGAGAAAACTAACAGATCCCCCCACCTCCAAAAAAACAAGTGGCTTTACTAAAGGAAAAGAACAAGTTACCAAAAGAATCTGTGTAAGTATAGTTATTAATTTTTTTAAAGTGCTTTCAAGTCAGTGCTGACTCCTGGCAACCCAGCAGCCCCTGGGTTTTCTTGGAAAGGTTTGACAGACGTTTTCTTCTGAGGCAATCGAAGGTGAAGTGATTTGTCCAAGGTCACAAGGAGTGCTAGTGGGAATTAAACTTGATCTGATAGGTACTAGGTTGTTGCTCTAACCATTAGGCTACTCCTCCACATAATATTGGTTTAGAATTGTTCATAGAGTAATGTCAGACCACACAGCACAGTATAAGATAAACTGGAGGATTTTAAAGACCTTACTCTGAAAACTGCAACTTAAGAGGCTAGTCTAAACTTTTTAGATTAATGCGGTAAGCATGTAGATCCCTACTATGTTAATATGACTGACTGATTTGACTTATTTCAGTGTGAAAATGCATGTCAGCCACATGTGATTAGACTTGTTAGAATGAACTATAGCAAAGAGCTAGTCTGCTGTGATATGGATCCTTTGGAAACACAAAAAAAGCATGATACTTAAGTGTTATTTATTAAAGACCTAATGGTCAAAGGAAGGTATACCAACACCACTAGACTCTACATGATCCGTGTTTCGGCAGAGCCTTCTTCAGGGGTTAGTACTGTAAAAGAACATATATTAAAAATATTAACAATAAGAATAATATATGAATTAAAACTATTAAGAAACCATATTGTAAATTACTAAAAAGGCAGTCTTGTGATATTAGCAAGAAGATTTGCATCTAAAAACGAAAAAAGGGCATGGATATTTTATTTATTTATTTATGAAGTTTTCTATACCGCCCTTTCCAGAGATCAAAGGCGATTTACAAAAAACAAAAACTAGTTACATAAAACATAAGTATAACATTATAAACAAGGTCAATGTCAAAGAACAGATACTTGTTATATAAAACGTAAGCATAACATTATAATCAAGGTCAATGTCAATGCCAAAGGTTGAGGACTTTGAACATTGATCTTGCATTAGGATTGTTCATAACATATTTACAATAAACATATTTTATAAGAAAAGTATTTACAAGGTTGCTCTATGCTCACAGTTACTCTGTAGATGGGGTATGGATTTTCCTTATGGATAAACAGTGAAGGGGACACTGATGAGATTGTAGTTAGGTTGGATATATTTTGCTTTGCTCTGGTGGATCACCGAAATGCTCAAGAAACATAGAATATCTGTAGATCCTTGAGGGATCTTAATTTTTCTGGTAGGGAATTCCAGAGCGTAGGAGCAAAATAAGAAAACACTCTTTTGCTCGAAGAATGATAGATTTTACGAAAGTCACTAGTGACTATTATGGTGTTCTCGGTGCATCTTCTTTGTAATCTTTCATTGGACGGGATGTTAATCAAAGAAGTGAGGTATGAAGGGGCTATATTCCCCTGTAGTTTAAATGTGATCATTTTATTTTATGTATTTATTTATTGGTTTTATATACCACTTTATCACATAATCAAGGCGGTTTACAGAGAACACAACTTATACTGTGCTAGGAAGTTTATAGTGAACAAGGAACATATTGAACAAGAACAATAACATCATAATTAAATTTGCTACAACATACTCTGGCCTATAGGATAATATAAACGGCCAACTGTGTACAGTTAGGGGATTACTTTACAGAGAGTGAGGTATTGAAGGTTATCTTTACATCAAGATGGAATGATCATTTTCTATTTCATTGAAGTTTGCTTATCCATTATAGACTGGTAGGATTTGGAGAATAGTGCAGTTTTGAGTTTTTTTCTGGATGTGTTTAGGTCCTTTATTCCACGTAGATTATTGGGTAGAGAGTTCCATAGAATCGGTGCATATAATGAGAAGGCCCTGTTTGTTGTTGAATGGTTTGCACTTCTTGAAACCGTCAGGGTGGCTAGTAGATTATTAATATTTTCTCTCCTACTTCTTATTTCTTGTTGTGTCTGAATTAGTGAAGTCAGATATGTTGGTGCAATGTTGTTTATTGTCTTCGATGTTGTCAGTATTGCTTTGGATTTGATTCTTTGAGACACCGACAGCCAGTATAGTTGGTAGAGGATTGGGATTTGTATCTAATCTGACTTAGAACTGGTAACCAGTGAAAATTGTATAGTATGGGTGTGATGTGATCTGTGCTGTGGATTTTGCAAATTATATGGGCGACAAAATTCTGGGCCATCTGAAGTTGATAGAGCGTCTGCTTTGAGAGTCCCTGGAGTATGCTATTACAAAAGTCAATGTATGGGTTGAACATAGCCTGGAGAACAGATCTGAAATCATGGTTCGAGAGCAATGGCCTCAATTGTTGGAACATCCTTAGCTTATAATAAATTGAGCTGATAGCGTTATATGGACAACCATGCTAAGTGTCTGATCTAGGCTCACACCAAGATATTTGACTTCATTTTTCACTTCAAGTTTGGCTTCTTGAAGTTGAAGCTTGGGAGGAGGTGTAAAGCTATAGTTCCTTGTAACATATGATTAAGGGCAAAACTTGTGCACATGCTGTAATGTAGAAGCACAGTTCAACTAAGAGATTGTCAACAGGACTACATAAATAAAGGGCAATAAAGACTAAAAAGTGGTAATGAATCCTTACAGAGGATGATCATATAGTCATATTGTAGCAGCAGAGCGCAGACAAACCAATAATACCAGGAGTCTGTTCACACAATATAATTAAATAATTTATATAATAGGGGGCCTGAAAACCAGAGAGAAGGGGAGGATAGGGGGAAGAAGAAAGAGGAGGGGAAGGGAGGGAGGGGAAGGGGGAAAAAGAGGGAAGAACGTAAGGGAAACCAGAGGGATGCTTACAATACAGTAATTCTATCTGCCACATAAGAACAACTACAAGACTTTAATTTGCTGTCAAAATTTAAACATCTAAACACTCAGTAAGCTCTTACTAACCAGTATAGATTGATGGGTGTGAAACCTTCTTCTCTACCTCAATAAAAAGGCCATATCACAATATAACAATCCATGATTAAAACTGTGTATAATGCTAAAAGGACTATCATAAAAAGTTGTCTGCGAATTGTAAGAACATGAATAAAAAGGGGGGCTAAACTACATAATAAACCCATAAAAAGGTGTCAATAAGAGGGCCCATACAAGTGATAAGAACGCAAATAAATAAAGCATCTAAAAAATTAAAAAATTAATTAAGATCTTAAAATCAAATAAACCAAAGGAATAGACCGCAAAATTTCATATAATATTGGGATGTAGCTAAAAATATATGTATATACATCATAAAACAATAAACCATGTCACAAAGGGAGCCCATATTGGCACATGATATGTAGGTTGAAGGAAGAGGCAAAAGCACCGAAAAAGGATCGGAGCTCACAATAGAAGTCTTCAAAGGAAGTCTTCAAAGGAATAATGTCTTGGTTAAGGCCATATGGGGCCAATGTATTCAGCTGGAAAATATACTTTTGTTCTAGCCTTAATAATAATTTGCCTGAAAAACCTTGAGGACAAAAAACTTGAGGTCTGAAATCAAATGTGCTATTTCAGACCAATAGCTAACCAAAGATTTATCCTGTAATTGTCTGCTGATACAGCTGTGGTGTTTTATAATCCGAACCTGGACTGCCCTCTTGGTCTTTCCAATTTACAGTATATTGCATGGGCATACTATCAGATAAATGATGTTGTCCATTGTACAGTTGGAGAAATCTGTAAGGAAGACCATTTCCTTATTACGGGATGTACAAATTGCGCCCTCATAGATAGTCCGTGTATGCACATGGAGCACTTTCCACATTGAAAATGTCCCTTAATTCAGGGTGGTCTCTGTCTTTCCGGAAATATAGAAGGTTCTAAAATATCTGCCAAGTTTGGGTTCTTTTTGTGCGCAATCATAATTTGCTGCTGTTCAAAAACAGGCAAAGTTTGAAGAATATGCCATTCTTCCTTAATAATTTTGCCAATGTCATGCGAACATTCAGAAAAAAACTAGTGGACACACAATCTTTTTTTGACACATTCAGACTTCTTTAGAAGAGACATCCTGTCTACTACAACTACTACTACTACTGAGCATTTGTATAGCTCTACAAGACATACGCAGCGCTGCACAGACATGTAAGAGACAGTCCCTGCTCATCAGAGCTTACAATCTAGTCAAGACAGACAACACAGAAGGAGTAGACAGGGATAAAATAAGGGGGAATGGTAAAGAAACAAGGAGATCAGTTGAGTTAACATCCAAAAGCAGCACCGAAGAGGTGAGTTTTCAGCCTGGATTTGAAAAGGGTCAGAGAAAGTGCCTGACGTACAGACTCAGGTAGTTTGTTCCAGGTGTAAGGTGCAGCAAGGTGAAAGGAGTGAAGTCTGGAGTTAGCAATAGAAGAGAAGGACATAGAAGCAATTTGCCAGAAGAGCAGAGTTTCCGAGGGGGGGAGGTGTAAGGAGAGATAAGAAAGGTAGTGAGGCGCTGCAGAGTGAATGTACTTATAGGTCAGCAGAAGAAGTTTGAAATGGATGCGGAAACGGATTGGGAGCCAATGAAGTGATTTGAGAAGAGGGGCAATTTAGGCATGAAGAGGCTGGTGGAAGATTAGCCGTGCAGCAGAGTGTTGAACAGATTGAAGGGGAGAGAGATGATTCAAAGGAAGACCAGCAAGGAGTAGGCTACAGTAGTCAAGACGGGAGGTGTCTGTGGTCTTGGCGCGTGAGTAAGCTTGTTGTATACTAGTTTGCGGATAGCCTCTAGCAAGGAAACAGTTCCCTTGGACTTTGCGAGTACTTTTTGTGCTTTTGTTGCTTTGGATATGGATCCTTTGTACATTATTAATACAAGAATTTGAACAGCTTTATCATGTCGCCTCTGTCTTTTTTTGTCCTTTAAGGCAGTTTTTCTCAAGCCTAGTCTTGGTATGCCCCCACAGCTTGTATGTGCACATTTCCAGTATATTTTGTATTGAGCTGACAGCCTTTAGCTAAAGCAAGCAGCCTCCTACTATGGATAATCTGTTGCACTCGTCCCTCTGAAAAAATTATCTCCATCATGGACTCAGAACAAGCTGCTTGTTCCCTCTCCACCCCTAGAATTTGCCTTGTCCTTTTACTACACGATCAGCATCCATTTCTTCAGTCACACTTAGCCATCCATCTCTGCAGTCACTCAATCTACATTCATTCCTTTATTCATTTAGTTAAACAATCCATCCAGTCAGCAATTTTTCAACTGAAGCAGCTATAGAGAGACTCATCCTGTTTCCACTGACCCAGAAACAATGTAGCACTCTTGGGGGTATGTTTACTAAAGTGCGTTAGTTGCTACCATGGGGCATTAATCCAGCATTAGCCTTGTAGTAGCAGCTATCACAGACAGTTTCCCGCAGTATCCGATTTTCCTGTGGTGCTGCTCCATAGGGGTGGGGTTGGGGTAGGCATTGGGGGTGGCCATGGTTGGCAGCCACCATGAGAAAACAATTTTGTGTGGTGGCTGCCAAAATTGGGCCCGATCGTGGAAGCAGATAATATCACCTCAACAGGTGGCATTATCCGCCAGGAGGCCGGATAATGCAGGCAATGCTGTGGAGGCAATCAGGCCTCCCCCTGCCACAATTGGGCCATCCCCCAACAATTTGTCCATGCTGCGGTGCAGCAATTGATGGCACTGATGATATAAAAAAGTTAAGAGTGTGCCTCCCTTAAGCACCCATCCCACCTGGACAACTCCTGAGCCCCATCGGGAGCTGTTCGGGGGAGGGGGGGATCAGTGCAACCCCCAATTTGGAAAGTCCTGGCTAGCGAGTTGGCTAAGCCTCCTGCCTCCTCCCCGATGCAGATGTAAAATGGTGATAATATTGACTTTGGAATGACCTGCTTCCCTCTATACAGAATTAAGCTTTAGGAGCTTTAAGAAGGTTCTCAAAACTTTTCTCTTTGAACCTGCCTTTGACATCCATCCTAGTCAGCTTTGAGGCACCAGTCGTCACCTTGAGGCTAGCAAAGAATATCTAGCATAGATTGTCTACCGTACTCCCTGCTTTATGTATATATGTCCTCTCCTTTTTCTTTATCTCTGTTCTCTTGTTGTCTTACACAAATATTTATTTATTTAGACAGTTTTGTATACCACCTTATCCATCAATCAAAGTGGTCACAACACAGTTGGGAGATATGAGACACATACATTAATACTTACAGGGAACATGGGCAATGGAGGGTTAAGTGGCTTGCCCAAGACCACAAGGAGCACCTATGGGACTAGAAACCCCAGTACGTCTGGCCCAAGGTTGCTGTCCTCTAGTGGGATTTGAATCCCTGACCTGGTCTGAGGTAACTTGTCCCAACCACTAGGCCACTCCTCCCCCATAATATGGCATTCCTTTCTGATTTTCCTTGTATTTTAATTTTTTGTAAACCACATAGGTTGCGTGCACCTTTGTGCTACATCAAATAAACTTAACCATAACCATAACCATGTGCATTGACCAATAGGGAGACCTTGGGGTGATGATGTCTAAGAATATCAAGGTGATGAAATAGTATGACAAGGTGATGGGCAAAGCCAAAAGGATGTTAGGTTGCACACAGAGAAGCATAGCCATCAGAAGGGAGGAAGTGATAATGCCCCTGTACAGGTCTTCGGTGAGACCTCACTTGGAGTACTATGTTCAGTTTTGAAGGCAAAAGATATAAAAGGCCTGAAAGCTGTCCAGAGGAAGGCAACCAAACTATTAAGGGGCCTCCATTAAAAGACATATGAAAAGAGACCAGGGGCCTGATATTGAAACATATTAATACAGTTAGCAGATCTGCTAACCATGTTAATCTCCTTGCTGGCACCCAGTGATATCCAGGCCCCAGCACTAAATATCCAGTTTGCCCCGATTTCCATGAAGCTAACCAGACAGCGGCATTATTGAGCTGCTGCCTGGTTATTGCAAAGCGGTAAAAGTCTGACGCAGTAAAGGTTGGCCTAACGTTCGCTGTAACTGAATATTGCCACTGTCTGGGTAACTTTATGGCAATCCAGTCTAATGTTCGGTGGTAGCAACTAGCCGCTTTAGCAGCGTTAGCCATCGTTGCTGAATATCAGGCCATAGAGGTCCTAAATATATATATCCTAGAGGTACAGGAAAGATATAATATGGACATTTAAATACTTGAAAGGTATTATTGATTATTTGAATGTTATCTAAAGAAGGGGAAGTGAAATGAAGCTGCAAGAAGGTAACCTTAAAAACAACATCAGGAAATACGTATTTCAAGGAAAGGTGTTGGATGCCAGGAATACACTTCTAATGGAACTGTAATAGAATTTAAAAATGCATGGGATAAAAACAGGGGATCCCTAAATAGCAAGAGGATGGAATCCAAGCGAAGAGCATTTCCATGCAAAGCAAACATTAAATGAATTATGCACTCCTTAAAAGGCATGAGAGGGATTATTTTGCAAGTTACGATAGTTACAACCATAAACAAAAACATGGAGAAGCAATTAAACCCCTAAACCAAAGTGAGTTCTGGGGAATATCCTAGTTCTGCTTTGCAACCATTGTTTGGCAAAGGAGATTTCTGCGGATGCAGAATGGGGGTCATTTTATAAGTTCTGTTTGTGAGTTGGACGTCTGAAAATGGGCATATAGATGTCCAAATCATGGTGAAGTCTCTGGAGCTAGGTAGCACAGGGGCGTGATGGAGGAATGTCCTGGGTGGAGCAAAGGAGTTGCATGTCACAATGTGATTTCAGAATGCTACAAGTACATCAGGCCCTGATTGTTGAGGCATCCATGACTATACCTGCTTCTGATCACGAATATGGTGGAAAAAAGGACTTGTTTCATGGATGTAATGATTCTAGGGGGTTGAGGAAAATATGCTTTCATTGCAGCTGCTAATATTTCCTGGCCAAAGAAACTTGCCCACAACTATATATTCCAAACATATTACTGGCTCGCCGCCACCGCATTTCTAATTATATTAAATGGCAGGGCAGGACATGCTAGTCTTCTGACCTACCTAGGTCGGAGTGTTCAAGTACCCAGCTTTGCAAGTGTGCACCTTGGGGATGTCCACATTTGTGAAATGGCTTACACCTGTGCATGTAACTGGCCTTTCTATCTGCATGAGGTCCATTCCAGATCTAGTTACTGGGACATTCATTTTTCAGGGTGGAGATGGAGTGGTTTCAGAAGGCTCCATTCTCCCAGTTTTTGGACATTTAGTTCTGGATGTCCAAAATTGTTCCTAGACATCCCTTCTAAAATGCTACTTCATGTGTTTAAAGTTAACACCATGATGGTACAGTGTGCAGAGTCAGGTATCAGTATTTTTATAATAGATTCCTAGGCTACATAGTTTAACTGCTACAATTTCTGATGAGTATAACCAGCAATTGCAAAGTTTTCATTTCTTTATTATATAACCTTGGAATATACATTGCATTCTTCTTTTTTGGGACAACCACCTGACCTGTTGCCTAACCAGAGCTCTGAGGAAGCCCTCCCTTTTTGATGCCTTCACCTCACCTCTTGTCTCAGGCAGTAGATCGCCTTGAGCTGCCCTAGGGGTAGAGGAGCACGGCTGAAAGTCTGTCTAGGGTGTCGCCTTGAGCAGGCCCTGCCAGTGCCAGAACCTTTCTAACTAGAATGTTTTAGGGATTCACATACCTGGACTACACCACTGTGAAACATAAAACCATAGAAAATGATGCTAGTAAAAGACATATGGCCTATCCTGTCTGCTGATCCATAAGAACTATTAAGTTCTATAAGAATATAAGATATGCCATACTGGGTCATTCTCAAGGTCCATCAAGCTCAGTATCCTGTTTCCAACAGTGACCAATCCAGGTCACAAGTACCTGTTAGGTACCCAAAAGGTAGACAGATTCAATGCTGCTTATCCCAGGGGTAAGCAGTGAATTTCTCTGGTCCATTTTAATAATGATTTATGGACTTTTCCTCCAGGAACTAGTCCAAACCTTTTTTAAACTCAGCTACACAAACAGCTTTTACTACATCCTCAGGCAATGAATTCTGGAGTTTGATTACGCATTGAATAAAAAAATAATTTCTCTGATTAGTCTTAAATGTGCTACATTGTAGCTCCATTGTGCAAGCCCTAGTCTTTCTACATTTTACAGGAGTAAACAACTGGTCAATGTTTACCTGTTCGACTCCACTCATTATTTTATAGACTTCTATCGTATCTCGCCTCAGCTGCCTCTTTTCCAAGTTGAAGAGTCCTAATCTTTTAAGCCTTTCCTCATAGGGCTATCCTTCCATCCCTGTTATCATTTTGGTTGCTCTTCTCTCTATACTTTTTCCAATTCTGCTATATCCTTTTTTAGATATGGCAACCAGAACTGCACACAATATTCAAAGTGCGGTCGCACCATGGAGCAATACAGAGGCATTATAATAGAAACATAGAAACACAGAAACATGATGACAGAAAAAGACCACATGGCCTATCTAGTCTTCCTTCTATATCAACCACTACAACAGTCCCCTTTTTTCCTTTAGAGATCCTCTGTATTTGTCCCATGCTTCTTTGAATTCAGATACTGTCCTCATTACTACCACCTCCACTGGGAGAATATTCCATGGATCCACCACTCTTTCCGTAAAGAAATATTTCCACATATCTATCCCGAATCTATTCCCTTTCACCCTCATACCATGTCTCCTCATAGCAGAGCTTGCTTTCAATCGAAAGAGGCTCTCCTCCTGTGCATTTATGCAATGGAGGTATTTAAACGTCTCAGTCATATCACCTCTATCTTGCCTTTCCTCAAAGGTGTACATATTAAGATCCTTAAGCCGGTCCTCATATGCTTTATAATGAAGACTACTAACCATGTTAGTAGTTACTTTCTGTACCGACTCCAGCCTGTTTATATCCTTTTGAAGGTGTGGTCTCCAGAATTGCACACAATACTCCAAATGAGGTTGCACCAAAGACTTATATAGAGGCACCATCACCTCCTTTCTTCTGCTGGCTATTCCTCTCCCTATGCACCCTTGCATCCTTCTAGCATTTGCCGATGCCTTTTCTACCTGTTTAGCTACTTTAAGATCATCAGACACAATCACGCCTAGGTACCGCTCTTCTTTAGTGGACAAAAGTACATCACCCCCTATACTATATTGCTCCCTTGGATCGTTGCAGCCCAAATGCATGACTTTGCATTTTTTAACATTAAATCTCAGCTGCCAAATTCTACACCATTCTTCAAGCTTAGCTAGATCCCTCCTCGTGTTATCTACACCTTCCTGTGTGTCTACTCTATTGCAGATTTTGGTATCATTCGCAAAGAGGCAAACTTTACCAAACAGCCCCTCCGCTATATCATTAACAAAGATGTTAAAAAGAATCGGACCGGGAGGCGGAGCCTGATGCCGAGCAGGACAGTTGGCTAGAGCGGGAGCTCCGGAGGGATTCGTCATCAATCCTGCAGAAACGCTGCTAATGCGGTAGCAGAACTATTGGATCAGCATCAGCAGATACCGGGAGATGTCCGCCTTGAAACCAACCAGGCTGGATTTTGCCGTTGGACAAAATAACAGCGCCAAACTATCCAAAACTGAGCCTCCCTCTCCATAAAAAGATGACGGCGACGCGGGAGAACCCAGAAGTTCTCCAGGAACTTCTTGCCGAGATGAGGGGGATCAAAGAAATGATCAAGGCTAATGGGGAAGCATTGGCAACAGTAAGAGAAGATACAGCTGTGCTAAGGAGCAGCATGGAGGCACTTTCCATGAGGCAGGACAAAGTTGAACAAATGGTGGCAGTGCATGGAGAGAGGCTGCAGGAGCTAGACAAGCAGGCCAGACAGATCCGGGCCCTGCAGAGAGAGCTAGAAGACAGGAACAACCGAGCACGACATAACAACCTTAGGATCATCGGTGTTCCGGAGGGAGCAGAAGGCAGAGACATGATTGCTTTTCTGAGCAGGATGATCCCCGTGGCCCTCAATCTCACATTTGAACAACCTTTTGAGATAGACCGGGCTCATCGTGTTCCGTCACAAGTTTAGCCTAACCGTAAAAGGCCACGCCCAATTATTCTAAGGGTATTGCATTTCCAAAAAGTGGCACAAATTATTGAGACGGCACGGATCCGTTCCCCGTGTGGAATTTGAGAGCCATAGGATCTCCTTCTTCCCAGATTTCGCCAAAAACACTGTGGATCGGCGGAGGAGTTTTCTATCGCTGAGACCTCGTCTACAACAGCTCCAAGCAAGATTTGGACTCTTGTACCCAGCGCGTATGAGAGTTACCCTCCATAATCAGATGAGAACATTCGATGATCCTGAGGCACTTCATTTGTACCTTGAAGACAAGGAGAGATCGCAGATGCACTGACACTTCATAAGCGTTGTGTTTTCATATTTGGCTCAGCTAAATTTGTTGCTAATCTACCTCCTGGTATCTATGCATATACTGTTAAGGATTAGTAGATTATAAGTGTAGAACTTCATTTTCATATTCATCAATTGTACCGATTGTACTACTACTATCTATTGCCATATTAATATGTTTGTAAAGGAGTATAAAAAAGTGAAAGTACATTGAAATTGGCTGGTAATGACATTGCAATATATTAACTGGTGATTGGGGGTGAATAATCACACTTTTAGTCTCTTTTCCTTCTCCCTATAAAAAATGGCGAGCCCCTCTGTGCCACCATTGTTCTCCGCGGGCTCACCAATTAGGTTTGCGGGGGCTAATTTTCCTCTGGGGCTCATTGGGTAATAAAGGTATTAATGTCTGAAGCATTGGGTAAACAATTAGAGGATACTTTTCGTAGACTTGAGCGTATGTGGGACCTACTAGTAAACTCCTGGAATTGGAAAGAGGAAAGACTCCCAAATGTTAGACTCAGTAACCGTCCTAAAGGCTTGATGTTAATCTGGCAGATCTACACAAGATGGTCAAACAATGGGCACTCTTAAAATACTTTCCCTGAATGTGAAAGGTATAAACAGCCCCATAAAAAAAAAAAAAATCATCTATGGGTGTCAGGAGAAAGCAGATATTCTTCTCCTTCAGGAAACCCATCTCAATATGAAAGAGTCACTTAAACTTAATATCAAACCTTTCATGTTGGCGGCTTATTCCGCAGCAGTCAATAGACGTAACAGGGTGGCCATCCTGATCAAAAATTCCCTCATGCCAACCATTACGCAGACTCGGTTGGACAATCAAGGCAGATGGGTCAAAGTAGCCATCAAAGTAGGTGCTTTGGAATTCACCCTCATTAATATATATGCTCCTAATGCTGACCACCCAGAATTCTTTCGTGCCCTAGCACAGGAGTCTCTTATGGGCAGTGGAGAGCCTATAATCCTGGGAGGAGACTTTAATCTGGTCTTGGATTCTCTCATAGATAAAAAGCCCCCCAAGACTACCAAGCCTTCTAAAGCTCAAACGGTGATTATCTCTCTGATCCAAGAGATCGGACTGGTGGATATTTGGAGGTTACAACACCCTACTGACCAAGACTTCACCTTTTTCTCCAACCCCCATCTATCCTCATCACATATAGATGTCTTCTTAATCTCCAAGTCTTTGGTGCCCTGCATTATAAAGACATGTATTCACGTGACACACATATCTGACCACGCAGCCATCTCTATGGAGTTGCAGGATACAAAATTTAGCAGTCGGACCTCAAAATGGTTCTTAGGTGATGTGGATTTTCGGTCCAGAGTCCAAGCTGCAATAGCAGACTATTTCCAGTTTAACTCCCCGCTGGATATTACAGGCTGGGCCTGGTTGGAGGGCTTTAAGGCCTCCATCAGAGCTACTATTACTAGTTATGAGATCCTGCTGGCAAGACAACGTAAAGAGCAAATAGTCGCTCTCGAAATGCAGATCAAAGCGGGTGAACGTATTCAAGCTCAACGCTCGGACCCTTGTATCCTATTGCACCTACAGCGCTTGAGATTCAGATACAACCAAATGCTCGCGGACGAATCTTCAAAGAGCATAAAAGTGCAGAAAGGTGCCTTTTACTGGGAGGGCAATAAGGCTGGGCATCTATTAGCAAACACACTGAAGGGCCAAAAGGAAGCTGGCCACGTCACAGCGCTGCGGGACCCATCTGGACAAAACATGCTAACCAAAGATGCAGAAATAGCATAGGCATTTAGATCTTTTTATGCCCAGCTATATACATCGGAGATAGAGTCCTCACAGGTTGCTTTTGATGAATTGGTATCCGAGATCCAAAGACCGACTCTTAACAAGGTAACATCGGAGTCATTGGAAACTCTAATCTCTCTTATAGAAGCCCATCAAGCCATAGATTCATTAGCCGCCAGCAAAGCCGCTGGCCCAGACGGTCTCCCTGCAAAATTTTATAAGGCTTTCTCCAAGGAACTTGGTCCACACCTACAACAATATTTCCTGACATTATCGCAGGAAACTCCTCATCTAGATGCTTTCACATCAGCAAGCGTGATTGTCCTGGAAAACAAGGGAAGAGATCCTCAAATGGTCGGCAACTATCGCCCAATATCCCTACTGAATGCAGATTATAAAATTTACGCCATGATCTTATCTCACCGACTAGCAACAGTAATTCCGTTGCTGATTCATCCTGACCAGTGCAGATTTGTGGGGGGGTCGATCGACAGCAGACAATGCTCGACTCCTATGTCACATATTGTCGAAAGGAGAGAATATAGACAGTCCTCTTGTGGGAACTATCTCTCGACGCTGAAAAGGCGTTTGACCGCTTAGAATGGTCCTTCATGTTCCCTGCCCTCAGATGGTTTGGTGTAGGAGAAGGCTTCATTAAGTTACTAACAGTCATGTATACTCTACCCTCAGCAAATGTCTGGATGAACGCAACTCAATCGCAAGATATAGCGCTATGTTGGGGTACACGCCAAGGATGCCCTTTATCCCCAATGCTATTTAACCTCGCTCTGGAGCCACTAACTCTTATGCTGCGACAAAGTCCAAAGATAGAGGGTGTGCTGATTGCTGGTAAGACAATTAAGCTGTCAGCATATGCTGATGATCTCCTTCTGTTCACTTCCCCGGATTCAGTATCAGCAGTTTTAGAACAGATTGATTAATACTCACAGCTATCCGGCTACAAAATCAACTGGTCAAAATCGATAGCTTTCCCCCTAAATTCATGGGTATGTAAAGCAGACATGGGCCAATTTCCATTTATATGGGAACCAAAGATGTTCAAATATCTAGGAGTGCACTACGGCTATCCTTTAGAGGAAATGGTGCGATACAATGCTAATGCCCTACTAGTCAAAGTCCGCAATATGACCACCAAATGGTCCCCCCTAGCTCTATCTTGGTGGGGTTGGTTGGAAACAAAATGATGATGGTCCCAAAGATCAATTACATTTTTGAAATGATACCCTGCAGTATGCTGTCATATGTCTACCAGCAAATAGAAAGGCTGCCAACGCAATTCCTATGGAACAATAAAACTCCCCGAATTGCTCTCAAAAAACTCAAAGGCTGCAGGGAAGAGGGGGGAGTAAAATTTCCAGACTTCCTACATTATCACAAAGTGTTTATGCTGAAACAGGGCTCTAAATGGATTGAGCATGATTCCACACAGAGACCGACTTGGTTGGAAATAGAAGAGGCAATCATGGCCCCTTTCCCACTAAAATTCTTACCGAACATGCTAATGCCTGAAGCTCGGGGTTATCCCCCAATGATAATTGATACACAAAAAGCCTTTGCAACTTTAACATGTACGGATGACTATCTTAGCAAATTATCGACCCATCTACCGCTGTGGTACAATCCGCTCTTCAAGATACAGCAGAAGTCCTTCACATGGAATCAATGGTATTCCAAAGGTATTTGGTCCATTGGACAATTGCTAGAAAATGGAGACTGGAAGAACTTTGACAGACTACAACAGGACTACAGCCTTCTGGGATCTCTTTATTTTCAATGGCGGCAGCTCAGACATTGCTTCACCAGATCCACGGTTGATATCAAGCTCCTGAAGGGAACTGAGAGAACCGAGGAGATCGTAAACATATCAAGCCGGGCCTCCTATTTCTACAAACTGTTACGTCAAAGGAATCATTGTCCTACGGCGTGCATCCAAAAGGTGTGGGAACACGATACAGGCATTACTCTCTCCCCGCTGCAATGGGAAAAGTTCTGGGCAAGACAGGTGAGAGTCTCAAAATTGGCCTCTAGCACTCAGGCCCTATTCTTCCTCACTCATAGAGCTTACTACACCCCAGTCAGGGTAGCCAAATGGGAACAAGATGCAAACAATCAATGTTGGTCCTCCCAAAAGCACACGGGCGTTTTCGCCAACATAATCTATGAGTGTCCTTGTGTTCAGCCCTTCTGGTCCCAGATATGGGAGCAGATCCAAACAATTTTAGGTTTCAGATCGCCTCTCACTTGGGGGATTGTAAGTTTCTGCTCGGCGACTGATATTCCCTCTCTCCACAAGGAATATAATTTCCTCCTAGATTTCATGATCGGAATTGCGTTACATCTCATAGTAATCCACTGGAAGCACAGTTATGATCTTAACTTCCAGACATGGTGCAGTCAATTATGCTTATATAGTAAATTCGAACAAATACCCAGGAAAGGGCTGGCAGGGAAGGCATTTGGCTCACTTAAATGGAAAGCGTTGAGCGATTTTGAGACTGTAACGTAATATACTCCTATGAGCATTTAGTACAGGGTCTAACATAAAGTATCCAGGGATCCATACTCAAGCTTATAAACAGAGGATTTGCCCACGGTTGTCTTACAGAAAGCCCATCGGCCTCCAGAGGATAGGGGGGAGGGTTTGTTCTTGTCCTTGTTCTTGTTCTGGTTCTTACCTTATGTTTTTGGGGTTTTGTTTTTTTCTTTTTGGTACAGTCAGGTAAGCACAATGCCTATGGAATACCATTTGATCATCTATGTCTGTACTTTCATGGTATGTATTAAAAATAATAAAAATAAATTAAAATAAAAAAAGAATCGGACCAAGGTCAGATCCCTGGGGCACACCACTGGTAACCTCCTTCTCCTCAGAGGGAAATCCATTTACCTGTACCCTTTGTCGCCTCCAACTCAACCAATTTCTAACCCAAGCAGTAAGTTTAGGGTCCATCCCTAGGGTGCTCAGTTTGTTTATAAGTCGCCTGTCAGGAACGGTGTCAAAAGCTTTACTGAAATCTAAATACAACACATCTAGAGCTCTCCCTCGGTCCAACTCCCTGGTCACCCAGTCAAAGAAATCAATCAGATTTGTCTGACAAGACCTGCTTCTGGTGAATCCCTGCTGCCTCAGATGTTGTAATCCACTGCACTCCAGAAACCTCACTATTTTCTCTTTCAGTAGCGCTTCCAATAAATACTCACCACCAAAGTTAAACTAACTGGCCTGTAGTTTTCAACCACATCCTTACTTCCACTTTTGTGTAAAGGGACCACATGTGCCTCTCTCCAGTCCTTTGGTACCACTCCTGACTCCAACGAGGCATTGAAAAGGTCAGTCAATGGAGCTGCAAGAACATCCCCAAATTCCCTCAGTATTCTAGGGTGTATCCCATCCGGTCTCATCGCTTTGTCTACTTTAAGTTTAGGCAGTTTCTCACGAACACAGTCTTCTGAAAATTGTTCAAGATGCCCCTCACTTCTGTTCCTGTTTGTGGGTGTTTTCTGAGGTCCTGCTCCTGGTTCTTCATCTGTGAACACAGAACAGAAATATTTCTTAAGCAATTCTGCTTTATCCTCATCAGCTTCTACATATTCCTCCCCTGTCTCCTTTTCCTTTTACCTTTATTTACCATTTTAACAAAAAGGTTGGTTGCCAAATTGTGGTCTATTACATTTGGTCTTTGTTGCCCCTAGGGGTTTGTTTTTTCTTTTTTATCTTATGAAATTTCCTTTGCATTATTTATGTTGACTGAATATTTTTTCCTATTTCCAAGTTTGGCTTGGTTTATGATTGTAAAATTTGATAAATATAAAATAATTTAAAAAAAGGTTGGTTGCCCTTAAAATATCCCCTTTCAGTTTTGCCCACTGTTTTTCTACATCCCCCAGCTGTTCCCATCCCGCTAACGACTCCTTGAGGAATTGGCCTATCTTGGCAATGTTAGTTTTCCTAAAGTCTAAGACCCTAGCTTTTGAATGGGTTTTAACAGCCCTAGTCCTAATACTGAACCACACCATCTGGTGATCACTGGATGCAAAATGATCTTCCACTATAACATCAGAAACACTTTCACCATTGGTAAGCACCAAGTCCAGTATGATCCTTTCATGTGTGGGTTCTGTTACCAGTTGCCTGACTAGTTCTCCCTGTAGAGAATCCAGGATCTCCTTACTTCTAGACGAAACTGCAGCAGGAACGTGCCAATCAACATTTGACATATTGAAATCCCCTATCAGTAGCACTTCCCCTTTCCTAGCAATGCTGCATATGTTTTCAATTAACTCTCCATCCACCTCTTGCTCTTGTGAGGGAGGTCTGAATATCACGTCAATGCAAATAGATTTCTCTTTCAATATTTCTAGTTTAACCCACAGTGTCTCCTCTCTCCCTTTTAAGCTCTGTAGTCCCAAAGCTTTAATATTATTTTTTTACATATAGTGCCACTCCTCCTCCCCTTCTTCCTACCCTGTCCTTTCTGAATAAAATATAGCCTAGTATAGTTACAGGCCAGTCATGATTTTTTGTGAACCATGTTTCTGTAACTTCCACTAAATCCAAGTCGGCCTCTCCCATTAAAGCTTCAACATCTGGGAGCTTATTTCCCATGCTATGGGCATTTATACACACCTCTTTCCATATGTTGTTCCTTTTACCCATTTCCATAAAGGTATTTAATGTTTCACTTACCTGGGGGCTTTCTTCACCCATCCCCAACGTCCTTGGTTTTATTCGCCACTCCTTTCCTTATGATTCCTAGCATTCTATTTGTTTCTTGGTGCTGCCTCACACTGAGTAGAGGGTTTCAGGGTATTATCCATGATGACACCTAGATCCTTTTCCTGAGTGGTGATTCCTGGTGTGAAACTTTGTATCATGTAACTATAATTTAGCTTGTCCTGCCCTAAGGGCTTCCTTTTGAAAGATGCACACCTCCTGGGCATTTAGACCATGGAGGTAGTTAAATGGCTGTATCATATCTCTCCTCTCCTGCCTTTCCTCTGAAGTCTACATAGTGAGATCTTTAAGTCTATCCCCATATGCTTTATTATGTAGGCCACTGACCATTTTAGTAGCTTCTCTCTGGGCGAACTTCATCCTGTTTATATCTTTTTGAAGATACAGTCTCCAGAACTGTACACATTACTCCAAATGTTTGGCCACTTTAAGATCATCAAGTATGATCACTCCCAATTCCGCTTCTTCTTTCATGCATTGAAATACTTCACCCGTATACTGCACCACTGTACTACTCCCTTGGGTTTTTGCAGCCCAAATGCATGACCTTGCATTTTTTTAGCATTAAATCTTAACTACTAAATTCTTGACCATTCTTCAAGCTTTCTTAGACCCTTCCTCATGTTATCCTTACCACCTTCTAGTATACCTGACTGTTGCAGATTTTGGTATCATCTGCAAAAAGGCAAATCTTTCCTGACAGACCTTCCGCAATATTGATTACAAAAATGTTAAAAAGAATAGGACCAAGGTCCAATCTCTGCATCATACCACTAATAACATCCTTACCTTCAGAGTGAACTTCATTTACTACTACCCTGTCACCTTCCACTCATCCAGTTTCTTACCCAGTCAGTAACTTTAGAGTCCATCCCAAGGGCAGTTAGTTTATTTAAAAGTCACTAATGCATAAAGGTATCAAAGATCTTGTTGAAATCTGAGAAGTCTGAGATTGATTTGTCTGAGAAGATTTACCTCTAGTAAAGCTATGCTGTTTTAGATTCTTTAATCCCTTGGATTCCAGAAAAACATACTATCCTCTGCTTTAACAGCATTTCCATTAACCTACTTATCACAGAGGCCAAACTAACAACGCTGTGGTTCTCAGCCTCTTCCTTCCTTCCACTTTTGTACACAGGACCCACATTCACCCATCTCATCCTTTGGGATCACTCCCGACTCCAAAAAATGCATTAAAAAGTTCAGACAGTGAACCCTCCAGTACTTCCCTAAGTTCTATCAGTACCCTCGGATGAATCCTGTTTGGCCCCATCACTTTGTTTACTCTTAGTTTATGTAAACCGGGGGCTCCACAGGAATGTTACCCTATATTACCTTGATGCTATGAATGTCAGGTAACCCACCAATGGAAACTCGCAGCTTATAGAGAAAATATTTTGTATTTTTTCTACAATGCACTTTAAGCTTCATGAACCTCAAATTTCAAATTTGGAATTATCAAAGGAGAACTCTCCCACAATGAATCATTTAAAAAACTTTAACTTTTGCAAAATTTTCTAATTTTAATTTTAAAAAATAGTGTAATTTCCATTTTTATAAAGATATAATAATAGTCTTTATAAATACTTCAAGTAGATTCAGTTTCTGTAACAATCAGTCTTCATCAACACATTAGTACATTGCCATATAAGATAATATAGTCAACTATATTCTATGAACAATTCTTAAAGTTTCTATTATTCAACAGTGGTACAATATGGACCCTTTTAACAACAGGCAGTTAACCTTTAAGTTTCTTTACTATGAAGTAGAAGAAAAGTTCTAACACGGTTTTTATGTATAACCTTGCAGGTGAACGAGTATTACCATGCAGGTAAGGAAACCTTTTGTTTCAAAAATTTACTACTAGTGCACTAGTGTGTTTCAAAAAATAATCAATGAGGTGTGTCAATCACTTATCTCAATCTTCTTTTTCTAGGTCTTGCTGCTTTCTTGGACGTTGGGTGCCTTAGGATCCCATCTGCTCCAGTGATGCCCAGCTGTAGTCAGGATGCCCACTACCTGTCTTTAAAAATCAGTAAATGAAACCACTTCCCTAGCTATGTGTGCAGTAACTAGAAAGTGTTCCTATCCTTTTTTCCTTTATTCTTTATAATACTTACGAGGTTTGCTATTCCCCCCAAAATAAAAGGTAATCAAATTCCTTATCTTTTCCTCCCAAAGAACTCTCAGTGCCAAAAAATAATTTTCTTTTATGTGCCAGAGCCAATCTTTCAAAACTGACAACCAGGTCTAGAGAACTATACCAGTTGCCAATCAAATTTAATTCTTTAAATAAGGCAATTGTTGTTTTTTTTACATACACTCCATTCTTCTCCCTCACATATGCACTCTTTTTTAATGAAACAGGCTGTATCAGGATTAAACAATTCCTGTGAGCAGCACTCCATTTTAAAACAGCTCACTTTAAAAGTTTCTCTCACTTCACTGGGAGTTTTATACCTTCAGCCCTACTTCTCCTTCAGTGATTGAAGTACTCCAATGCTCAAACCTCAGTTGCATGTCTTATCTTCTGCCAATGTTGCTATGCTCATTTAACCCCTCTTCTCAAGTCACTTCACTTGCTCCCTATCAGTTTCCATATCCATTCATTCTGCAGCTCCTCGCTATCTTTCCTCTTTTATCTCACTCTGTATACACCCTTCCTTGGGAGTTCCACTCCTCTGGCAGATTTCTTTTATCTCTGCCACTGCCAACTCCAGACTTCGTTCATTCCATCTCACTGGTCCATATGCCTGCAACAAACTACCTGAGTCTGTGCGTTGGGCCCTTCTCTAGCCCTATTCAAATCCAGGCTAAAATCCCATCTCTTTGAAGCTGCTTTTGGATCCTGATGCTCCTCTCTCTCTTGCCCACTACTTATGTATATCTTACCATATTCTAATCCCCAGTTTCACTATAAGGCCAATTCCAAAACATGCATGTCCGGCCCGCGGGCACATTCAAATTGAAGATGGGCCCGATTTAACCTAATTCCGCAACCGTGGGTATGGACGTGCCTGCAGTACCGGAATCGGGGACATAGAAGTTTCCAGCACGGTATGAGCAAACTACTATGGAGAAACACGGGCCCTCGCTTTTATAACGGGACATGGGTATGTGCAGTAAACAATTTGGATGTCCCCATGCTCACTGTATTCTGAAAAGATGGATGTTTCTGATCCTGCCTGTCTCCACACAGTCACCCCTTCTGTTAAAACGTGCATCTCTTCAGCTGCATCTCTCACTGACAGTGTTATGTTGATGTAAACTACACATGAATACTGATGATACATAAATGTCGATGCAAACTAGACTAGATATACTAGTCTGTTGCATGCCCAGAACAATGCAAAGTAATCTTATTGCATGCAAAGATAGTATAAAAGCAAGTAGAAAGTGATATGTTTGTCATGGTATACTTTGCATCACAACATACATGGCAGTAGTTAGTTATTCTTGCACTAGTCATCTCTGAAAACAGTCTTTACAATGCCAAGTATGGGCCAGGGGAAATCGGGGAAGGTTCTCTATGGCTAGGTATCAGAACATATCCCTGTTGATGGTGGGATACCCTCGAGGTGGGAGCATTTGGTGGTGCAGGCAGCGCTGGTGCATGCCCAGGGGCGCCATAATTGGTCTCTAGAAATGTGCACATTTGTGGAGATGGATGGTGGTGCTTTTGGGCATGTGTTGGTGCTGTTTGCGCTGCTGAGTGCTTTTGTTCTGGGGGCCCCTTGTTGTTGGCGGAGATATTATTTATTTAACCGATTTTATATACCGCCTCTCGAAATGTTTTGGTGTTTGGCTGAGGGAAATCTTTTCTGCCTAATCATACTGGCACCTGGTAATGCTACGGTTATCCCTACTGTCCAGGTACTGGCCAAGCATTGATGTCCTTCAGAAATGCGGATGAGCATACCAGATCTTCCCATGCAACCCTCAAATCACACACATACAGAGACACACTTGCAGTCACAAAAAACATACTTCTGTCAAAAAGATGACCTGTACCTATAAACAATAGTTGGTATAACTTATTTTATTTATTTAGCAATGCTTATATACCGCTTTTCACCGGGTCAAAGCAGTGTACATTCAGGTTTGGTATATATTTCCCTTGTCCCTGAAGGGCTCACAATCTATGTTTTTTTTGTACCCGAGGCAAGGGAGGGTTAAGTGGCTTGCCAAGGCCACAAGGAGCATCTGTGGGACTAGAAACTTCAGTCCCTCCGGCCCAAAGTTGCTGTTCTCAAGCGGGATTCAAACCCCCGGCCCAAGGCAACATAATAGCATGAAGTCCCAGGACTACAAATCTTATTTGCACTTCTCACCCAAACAAGAATCTTTTCCATACTCACATACTATCCCTACATCAACAGTCCCATTTTTCAGACCATAGGAATTGTTAGGGAACTCTAGATTAGCTCCTTTAGCACAAACAGCAAATGTCAGCATAGCCAGAATAAACACTATTGCTCTTCTGACTATTTCTATAGGAGTGTTTATTAATGCTTCTTTGCCTTACAACCTTCCCTCACCTCTGCTTTCTGTTGTTTAAAACTGCATCTTGTGTTTTTCCAGACTGCAGACACATCAGTTCAAAACATAAGTGTTACAACCATTCATCAATACGGGACACATTGAAGAGCAGAGCAGAATATTTTCTAAGTTCTTGCCTTATTCCACGTTTCCGCAGGAATAATGGGGACATCTGCAGGAAACACTGGAAAAGTACATGGGCCTTTCTTGAATATGCTTTATGCATCTCCGTGGCTGACCATGCCCTCGTTCTACCCCGTTCTGAGATTCCCGTGCTAGCGCCAAGGATGTGCATGGCCTCAGGGATTTCAGAATATAGTTGTAGATGTTTTCGCTAGAAAAATGTCTATGGCGCACGTCCAAACGACTTATTCGTGTTATGGAATGACCTCCTATGTGTTTTGTCTTGAATAGATTGCAAACTCTGATGAGCAGGGACTGTGTCTATAAGTGCTGTATACACCTTGTAGCGCTATACAAATGACTAGTAGTAGTACTACTATAGCTAGTCATATACTGTTAAGCTTTTAACAAAAACAATGCTCAGAATTAAACTCACTCTTCAATAAATCAGCTCAAATTCTCATTCAGCTTGAGCTTGAAAGTGCTTGAATGAATTACAGAGCTTCGCCAGCCTGCTTCCAGACACTAAGGAAAACGTTTCCACATTTCTCTTTTACATTTTGTCTTCAGCTTTCACTTCTGCTTCTTACATACTTCTCCTATAACTGTAATAGCAAACGCTGTGAAAAGCTCTTATTCAATCACTCACCCACAGAAGGAAAACTCACAGGCAGGCTGGAATGCAAACAGGATCTTTAATGTGCACAGGATCAGACAGAGAGCCGGTACCCTCCACAAAAAGTCTGAACCCCGAGGGACGGCCTACAAGGCCTTATATACAGTACAGTTTTAAACTCATTCTACAATCCCATTTGCCACAGGTATTTCCTGCCCACCAATCAGCAGCCCCTGGGGAAGGTACCTGGGTGACCTGTCCAAACCGGTATGCTCAGGTCTGCTGATTTCTGGGCTAGGGGCTATTGTGCTCAGACCTGGAGTGGGGGAAGGGTGTCTACTGAAATCTCAATGCCTTCTCTTAGCAGGCCGATTACCTCATGGCTTGGGGGAAGGGCTACCTACAGCTAGACCTCATGGCTGCCTCATTCCCCCCTTTTTAAGTAGGACCTCAACCGCTAGAAGCGGTTGAGGGCTGTAATTGGGACAGGGCCATGACAGTGGTAACCACCTTGCGTTCTACCAGGGTATCAAGGGTGGTGGTCATGAAGCGGTAAAGAATAGGGATATAACATGGCAGAATGGCACATAGCAGTAAATGAAAAGAACCCCTACCACTGGGATTTTTAGTCCCCCTGGCCAACTGAACCACTTCATAAACCACCCAGGACCCATGGACAGGTAACTAGATCACTTAGGTCTTGGATAGGGTGTTCAATGGAAACACTTGCATCAGTGAGTTTAAAACAACACATACCCTATACCCTCTATAGCAACTCCTGCACAACGTTTTTGTTCCGTGTGCAAAAGTTGCTGTTCTGACTGTAAAAGGTTGCATGGCCTGCAGAGGCCTCTTCCCTTTGGGACAAAGGAGGGCCGTGTGCAAAAAGTCTGCAGAGGCTTCTTTCCTTTGGGGCAAAGGCTCTTTCCCTGGGATCCACCCTTATCAGCATATTAATGGCTTTTATTCTTGCTAGTGTTGAGTCATTCTGGCTGCACCCTGCCATTCCCTTTGCTTCATTAATCACTGGCACTGTAATCTTCAGGGCATATGAGTACTTTGTATCACCAGTTTTGTTTGGCCTGTTTAACCTGTTCAGGCCTGGCATGTCTTTTCTTGTGCTGGGTCCATTTTCTGTGCACTTTCAGGCCTGACCTGTTTCTTAGCTAGGTCCATTCTCTGTGCACTTCTGTTCAGAGTATGGTTCCCCTGGCTTTACTATTGTTGTGCTGGGCTCTGGGTACTCATTTTCTTAGCCCACATGCTTTTTCCGTGCCATCATAATGTATTACAGCCTCAGGCAAGGATGCAGCCATACTAGACATACCTATCAGCCAATTTCCCTTCAGTCCCAATTTTTCTTTTTTCTTTCTTGTTTATGGGGGAAAGGTAATCCCACTACGGGCAATGGACAAGCAACCATTTGAGACAGATATTGAGACAGATAGGAGTCATCAGAAAAGCAGCTTCTGGTACTGTTCCCTATAGACAACATACATTGTAATATCATTTTCTTGCAGCTGGTCAATAATATTGAAAACACATAACATGAAAGTATGTCAAAAGCAGCAGTGCTTAATAATGTGATAAAGAAAGCTCTGAGAATAGTACAGCAAAATCTTGAGCTGGTGTGGGTATTGCAGTTGCTGAAGCCGAAATGGCTTGTAGATTTCCGTTACTTTCTAAGAAAACAACATTAAAAGGATAATACAATCGTTCAAAGAAGCCCCCAAAACCCCCCCCAGTCAGTCCAACAGTTCTTTTTCCTGCCTCCCAGCAGTTCTCCAGGACCTCGCAGTGTGCTTCACCTTTCTCTGAAGTTCAAGTTCTGTCTCTCTCAAAATTTGAACCTCTCATTCTCATAGGCAGACACCCTGGCCCGTTTTCGATGTTACACACTGATCCAGATAGGGACTCCTTCACACATCTCAGCGGTGGGCAGCTCTGAGTTCTCGGGATGGTCTGTTCCATCTGGACTCTGGCCAATTCCCTCTGCTGGACTCTTTGGATTGCCATTGGTGACATTGTTCCAGGCCTCATTCAGAAAAGCAGCACCAATATTGAATGAAAAGACTAAATATGCTAGATTAGATTTCACAATGAGATAAACTTAACTTCCTTCACATTTACCAAGATCACATCCTACAAATATTGCTGTTTAAACTTTCAATGGTCTTCCAGTAACTATCTCGTATGGTGTCAATTTTTCTCTGGCAGTTTGATTAACTTCTTGTTTATCTGTCACTGGAGATTCACTTGCTGGTAGTGAACATTCCATTATGCCCTTGACTGACCTTTACATGCTCCCCCTTTGCCCATGCATGCCTGGCCAGGACATGCAGAGGCAAAAAAGGAGGCAAAAAAAAAACATCTGGAAGTACCGCATGGCCAGTGTAGGTCCTCCAAAACCCATCAGGGTGCACCTAGCCTGTCTCCAGGTGTCCATTTCCAATTATTGAGTATGTGTTGGGGCCTAGATGAATTCCTAAATTGAATATTCTGGAGATGGCATAGTTGAATAAAGTGCTCATCATTTTTTTTTTTTGTTTACATATTCATTAGCCAGATACATCACTTCACATCATTGAATTACCTTCATCAGTTTACTGTCTATCAGAGTCCTTCCTCTTAATATCCCACTTCATCCCTCACCATACTTTTTATCACTTGCATCATTCCACCAACTATATACCTAAGTCCTTTTTTGAATTATACCAATTTTTTATAAATTGTTCACTTCCAGTATGCTAATGGACATGAGGCTTTTAAATAAAGTTAATCAACAAATCAATCAATTAATCAACAAATCAATCTTTGGCTTTAAAAATATAAAAGCTTCAAAAATCATGGATGTTCTCTAATCATAAGTACCTAGTGTTTTTGGGAATTGATACATAAATATTTGCTGATTCCCATGATAGTTCAGGCAGGCTTTATGAAGCTGTCCCAGTGACCCCAAGCCAGTCAAGTTTTCAAGTCATCCAGAATGAAAATGCATGATATGTCAGCATACATTGCTGACCCATTATATACAAATTCATATTAATTGTGGATATCCTGTGGGTTCACCAGGGCAGCCTCAGGCAGTATTGGACTAAACCTTAAATATATGACTGACAATGCGGCTGAAATACTGAATTTCTCATGCTCTGGAAGAATGTGACAGACATATTGGGATCCCCTACATCATTGCATTGCGAGCTGAAAAGCAGTTTGTTTGTTTTTTATCCCTAGGTTGAACTCAGTTAGTAAATCAACAACTGTTCAATGTTACCAAAATTGTGCACACTCCAGGGGTGACTCAGCATGCAATGTTCCTAAATGGGTTAGTTGTGTACATACTATGACAGAAATTAACTTCATACCGAAGCCAAGGGATGATGGAGATTATTATACACACCAGCATTATTTGTGCAGTGTGCACTGTATGGATCTGTGTGAATCAGTACTAAAGGGCAGTGCACACGAGGAGTGGGGCAGCATTATCAGTGCATTATTAACTTCAAGTGTGAATTAGTGTGAACGGTGTACTGCACAGTATATGCCTTTCAGCAGTGCTAATTCTGCATTTTATCTTTCTATTTTGAAATTGCCAATGATCAGTGTATTCACCCTGAACCAAAACATACCTGAACATCAGAACAAGCTACAGTGCATACTAGAACTAATCCAGATGTTCTCATCAGAAATCATGAGTTAAAGTACTGCTATCAGTATATTTGGTACTAAAATCATTTTAAGGTATCATTGTAGTATCAGAAAAATGAATACAGTTGATCAAGGCAGTTTAATGTACTAAGCAGGAAAGAATGTAATCACCAAAACAGCATTTACTGTCTGCAGAATAAAATGTCATATCATGCAGAAGTATTACTTGTTTAATTTTGTATGTGCAGTCAAAACCAAATATATGTACCAGAGATAAAATTCAGGCTTTAAAAAGACAAGTAAAAAAATCTTCATTTCTTCATAATCTTATAAGGATTTTCTTCAGCCTTTGTTTGCTTCCAGCAGACATTTGAGGATGCTCAAAGGAGGCACCTCATGGTTCTAGAAGCTGAATACTCTACAATTAAAATTGATGACAAGAGGATTGTTTGCAGGCTAGGTGTGGCTAGGTGAATTGGGGTTCTTTGTCCTCTAGGAGAAAAGACTCCTAGGTGATTTTTTTCTTTTGTCCTCTCTAATGGGCCTCCATTCATCTGCTAGAAGAAGGAACTCCTCCCAGTATCTTTCTATAGCTATGCAAACTATTTCAGCAGTTTCAATCACCCCCCACTCACTGCTGAGAGGTGTGACCAAAACACCTGGTTCCCTGACCACTGATCATGCATGAAACATAGCAATGAAACTGGATATGCATCAAACAAAGCAATTGTCTTCCTTCAATGCTATACCAGTACTACAGTCCACACACAGCAAACTCCAACCCCTTTCTAAACTGTCCCTTTCCCTGCAATCAGTAGACCTGGTGTTTTTCACTGTTTGGGGACACAGGGGCGATTTGTTAATAACTTCACCTTTTACTGATAGAGTATCAAAATCAATCCTGAAATATAAAGACCTAATGTCTGGACAAAAACTTTCTTTCCCTAATGTCACAACTAAACACAGAGACACTAAAGGTTTTTACATAACAGCACATTTACTATATGGGCCAGCCATGAATCTATATAGGGAAGCTGGTCCGGATACTCCCCCACCACAATTTAGCCTCCGGACCCCATGCTCTAATCACAATTTGCAAAATCACAATTTACAGTGCAAATATTGTAATCCCAATTCTAGGAATGCAATGTTCAGTGTAAATTTTCCAATCCCACTTCTGGGAATACAATATACAATATAATCCAGGCAACAGGCAGAGTTTGGTTGCACAAAACACACAGGACCACAAAGGGAAAACAGAAAACAGAGACGTCTCAGCAGCGAATACGTTACAAATACACATTACACACACTAGCATAGGATTTAACTTTTATAATAGCAACGAGAAACAGCTAGCCACTCCTCCAATGTCCACCAGATGGAGCCACAGGAGCACATGGCAACACAAAAGAAACCCCCAGCAACACAAAAGGAGACCCCCAGCAACACAAAAAAGCCCCCAACACTATAGGAGCACATGGCAACACAAAAGAAACCCCCAGCAACACAAAATGTTTACCCCATGCAAAAAAAAAAGCCCCCAACACTATAGGAGCACATGGCAACACAAAAGAAACCCCCAGCAACACAAAAAGGAGACCCCCAGCAACACAAAAAGCCCCCAACACTATAGGAGCACATGGCAACACAAAAGAAACCCCCAGCAACACAAAAGGAGACCCCCAGCAACACAAAAAGCCCCCAACACTGTAGGAGCACATGGCAACACAAAAGAAACCCCCAGCAACACAAAAGGAGACCCCCAGCAACACAAAGAGCCCCCAACACTATAGGAGCACATGGCAACACAAAAGAAACCCCCAGCAACACAAAAAGGAGACCCCCAGCAACACAAAGAGCCCCCAACACTATAGGAGCACATGGCAACACAAAAAAACCCCACTATAGGAGCACATGGGGCAAAGGCTCTAAATAAATCGCCCCGATCATCGGAGAATTGCGATCAGCGCAATTATTCTTGAAAGGCACACTTAAGGGAGTTAATACTAATATCCTAGGCAATTTTTCTTCAATAGCTTTTGGCAGCGCTGCACTTTAAATACCTTTCAAAGGGGCCCAAGGTAGCAGAATTAATTCATACTACAGTTAATTATCTTACTGGTCCACAAAAGGACTCTGATTTTATCTTACTGGTCCACAAAAGGACTCTGATTTACTGGACGAACGATGGCTTCAGAAACCCCCCCCCGGGGTCCCTACTAGGACCGTTCGTGCGGGTGATCGGGCCACTACAGGTTCCTAGAATTTACTAGGAATTACAGACGGAGTACAGAAAGTAGCAGTACTCACCAGAGCTCTGATCAGACAGGTAGTTTGGATGCCAGTCTATCCAGCCGGTTTTCAATCGGGGATTCAGCCGCAGGGACCAACTGCCCAGACAAATCAAGGTATCCTTCCGAGCACAAGGTGGCCCGGGGCGCCAAGGACCGTTAATCACCTGGAGGGGTCGGTCCCTGACCGGTGGAGGCCCTGATCCTGCAAAAAGCAGTAGTCTTCCCACTGTGGGTGTGATGAGAGAGGCTTTTCTTTCAATTTCCCGGCCAATGCACCAAAATGTAATAGCAAACGCTGTGAAAAGCTCTTATTCAATCACTCACCCACAGAAGGAAAACTCACAGGCAGGCTGGAATGCAAACAGGATCTTTAATGTGCACAGGATCAGACAGAGAGCCGGTACCCTCCACAAAAAGTCTGAACCCCGAGGGACGGCCTACAAGGCCTTATATACAGTACAGTTTTAAACTCATTCTACAATCCCATTTGCCACAGGTATTTCCTGCCCACCAATCAGCAGCCCCTGGGGAAGGTACCTGGGTGACCTGTCCAAACCGGTATGCTCAGGTCTGCTGATTTCTGGGCTAGGGGCTATTGTGCTCAGACCTGGAGTGGGGGAAGGGTGTCTACTGAAATCTCAATGCCTTCTCTTAGCAGGCCGATTACCTCATGGCTTGGGGGAAGGGCTACCTACAGCTAGACCTCATGGCTGCCTCATAACCAATTCTTAATACTTACAATTCTGTTTCCAATCAAATTCTTTCTCAGCTCTTCCACACAGAGATTCATTCTGCACACTTTACCCCATAAGAATCTCCTTCCCAACCTCGAGCTAAAGTTCCTGCGCCAGTATTATATCTGCACTGTAAAAATGTTCTTCCACCTAGCTCCATTTGAAAACAGTTCCCTGTTTCTAGCTTTATTCCAACTCGCAAAGCAGTTTGTTAGTGATTTAGGGCCCCTAAGACGCGTGTGCACACATAAAAGAAATTTGTAGTATAAAGTATTTCCTTTAAAGTTCACTGAGTATCTATGTTATCTATGTAAATTACATCATGCTTTCAGCGTTCTGAGCTTTGCCCATGTGCTTTACAAGCTCAGCTGCTTCTTGCCTCATAATCTATACACACTCTATAAACACTCTACACAATGCACACACACTGGCAATTAATCCATTTTAAGTCATTCCACTTTATTATGGCTTTATTTTTTATTTCCATACTTTTCTGTCACTTTTTCTTTCATTTTATTGTTTTTGTCACTCGTTCTTATTTATTTTCGTTTTGGTCTTCTTTTTGCTTTTTTTTATTGGCCCTGAGGGTTCCGCTAGCCCCTCCGACCCAATCCAGGTTAAAACCGAGCATTTTTCAATCTTTAATTTATTTATACTTTTCTTTTTGCCAGGGCTTCCTGCTCCTTTGCTGGTCCCCCTCCCTACCGGAGCACTTCCGCGTATACGCAGGCACTTCTGGGTTTGGGCCAGTATTTAAAACGTTACATTTTCAGCTTGTGGTAACTTTGGGGCAGTGCGGGGAGCCTCGGGCTTACCTCGCCGTGCTTGCTGGAGGCCTCAAAGGCCATTTTCTTTGCCCTGGGCAGGGCCGGCCCGTCCATTGAGCAAGAATGTTTTTTGCACAGGGCCCCGCGTTTCAGGGGGCCCCGCGCAAAAAACATTCTTAAGCATCCCAAGTTAAAAAAAAAAAAAAAACAAACCGGCTGCTTCTGCCGCGGCAGCTTCAAGAGCTCTGCCGCGGCAGCTTCAAGAGCTCTGCCGCGGCAGCTTCAAGAGCTCTGCCGCGGGGCCCCCCCCTGCCCGGCAGAGCCTCCGTGCATCTTCAGCTCTTCACGTCCAAAACGCGGGCTTCTTTCAGAGCCGCGAGAGTTTCTTTTCTCGCGGCTCTCTTAATCCCGCGGGGCTGATGGGATTTCCCATCACCCTCGGCGGGATTAACAGAGCCGCGAGAAAAGAAACTCTCGCGGCTCTGAAAAAAGCCCGCGTTTTGGACGTGAAGAGCTGAAGATGCACGGAGGCTCTGCCGGGCAGGGGGGGGCCCCGCGGCAGAGCTCTTGATGCTGCCGCGGCAGAGCTCTTGAAGCTGCCGCGGAAGAAGCAGCCGGTTTGGGTTTTTTTTTATTTTAATTTGGAATGATAGGGTAGGGGGGGGGGTGGTTAGGACTGGTAATGGGCTATGGGAGGGGGGGAGGCTAAACTGGAAGTAGGCTGATGGGAGGGGGAGGCTAAACGTGAAGGTGGCCGATGGGGGGGGGGGTGGTGAGGACTGGTAATGGGCCAGGGGGGTGGGGTGGTTAGGACTGGTAATGGGCCGGGGGGGGGGAGGCTAGGACTGGTAATGGGCCATGGGGGGAGGCTAAGACTGGAAGTGGGCTGATGGGGGGGGGGGTTAGGACTGGTAATGGGCTATGGGGGGGGGCTAAGTGGGCTGATGGGGGGGTTAGGACTGGTAATGGGCTATGGGGGGGCTAAGTGGGCTGATGGGGGGGTTTGGACTGGTAATGGGCTATGGGGAGGGGGCTAAGGCTGGAAGTGGGGGGGTAGGACTGGAAATGGGCTGATGGGGGGGTTAGGACTGGTAATTGACTATGGGGAGGGGTCTAAGGCTGGAAGTGGGGGGGTAGGACTTGAAATGTGCTGATGGGGGGGTTAGGACTGGTAATGGGCTATGGGGAGGCTAAGACTGGAAGTGGGCTGATGGGGGGGTGTTAGGACTGGTAATGGGCCGGGGGGGGGGTTAGGACTGGTAATGGGCCATGGGGGGGGGGGGGGTTAGGACTGGTAATGGGCCATGGGTGGGGGTTAGGACTGGTAATGGGCCATGGGGGGGGGGAGGCTAGGACTGGTAATGGGCTGATGGGGGGGGGAGGGTTAGGACTGGTAATGGGCCATGGGGGGGGAGGCTAAGACTGGAAGTGGGCTGATGGGGGGGGTAGGACTGGTAATTGGCTATGGGGGGGGGGCTAAGACTGGAAATAGGCTGATGGGGGGGCTAGGACTGGAAATAGGGTGATGGGGGGGTTAGGACTGGTAATGGGCTATGGGGGGCTAAGACTGGAAATGGGCTGATGGGGGGCTAGGACTGGAAATAGGGTGATGGGGGGGTTAGGACTGGTAATGGGCTATGGGGGGCTAAGACTGGAAATGGGCTGATGGGGGGGTAGGACTGGTAATTGGCTATGGGAGGGGGGCTAAGACTGGAAATAGGCTGATGGGGGGCTAGGACTGGAAATAGGGTGATGGGGGGTTAGGACGTAATGGGCTGATGGGGGGTTAGGACTAGTAATGGGCTATGAGGAGGCTAGGACTGGAAATGGGCTGAGTGGAAGGAGGGCTTGAACTGCAAATAGCTGATGGGGACGGGGGCTTGGAATGGAAATGGGTTGTGAGGGGGAGGGAGCTAGGACTGGAAATGGGTGAGGGGGGGGCTAGGACAGGAAATGGGCTGATGGGCTAGAATAGGACTGGAAATTGGCTGTTGGGGGTGCTAAGATTGGAAATGGGCTGTGGTGGGGGTTTGGATTGAAATGGACTCATGAAGGGGCTAGAACTGGAAGTAGGCTCATGGGGGGCTTGGATTGGAAATGGGCTGAGTGGAGGGGAGCTAGGATTTGACATGGGCTGATGGTGGGGCTAGGAAAGGACTAGAAATGGGCTCATGGGGGGCTGGGATTGGAAATGAGCTGATGGAGGGACTTGGATGGGACTGCAAATAGATGGGGGAGCTAGGACTGGAAATGGGCTTATGGGGGGCTAGGACTGGAAATGGGCTGATGCGGGGACTAGAAGGGAGCGGATGCTGGGTGGGACTGGAACTAGAATGGAGCTGATGTTGGGGGAGGATTAGAATGGGATGGAGCTGGGAGAGTGAAATGGAGAGGGAAAAAATATTTTGTGTGGGAGGGAAGACAAATCTACAATTGTCCGGATATTGGGAGAGTAGGTGGGGATTGAGGATGGAGGGGTAAAATTTGAGTGGATGAAATAGGAATGAGGAAAGAGCAAAAAGGAGAAAGATTAGTATGTTAAAGCAGATGTAGAGAGAGAATGGAAAAAAACTAGAAGAGAGAAGAAAAGACAAATGGACAGCAGACGATGAAGAATTAGCGGAAGACACGAAGAAACCAGAAGAAAGTGGCTGGAGCAATTGCAGCTGAAAAAAAATGCACAAAAGGTAGAAAAATATCTCTTTATTTTGAATTTATTAATTGGAATATGTCAGCTCTGGGAAATGTGCATCATTAACGTCTGCGCTTTGTTTAGTACAAGAGCAAATTAATGTATAGTTTTATTTCTACAGTGTTGTACATTCCAAGTTTGGCTTTTGGGATTCCCAGTTTAATTATTGTCTTCCTGTTTCTAAATTGTGATTCCTTGTTTGGTGATGGTCTATGTTCTGCATGTGTAACTGAGCTGAGGTATTCTGTTTATGTAATTCCTATTTGACATTGCCACTTGTTCTCTTTCCCCAGTAGGTCATGTATTGTTGTTCTCTGAAATGTATTGGTTTAATATTTGCAGCGTTTCCTTTTGATAGTTAGGGTATGGTGCTTTATGAGTCCTGGTAGTGCTGTTAGGATACGGCGGGTTTGCTATGGGTTCTAAATGGGCAGTGTTTGTAGTAGTTCCTAATGTGCCTGGCGGTTGGTATTGGATTATAGTAATGTAGAAGTCTTTTAGTCTTTCTTTATTCATACACTCATTAAGAGGCATGTTTACTAAAAGTTTGTGTATGGTAACATTATGCAAATATTTATGCAAATGAGGCCCCTTATGCAAATGAGGCCCCGCACCGAGTCTCCGCACATGGCCCCGCACCCCCCTTGGGCCGCCCCTGGCCCTGGGTACATGATCACGATCATGGGAAGGCTCACAATTGTGGCGGCCACACCCCCAGCAGCACCTCTGATGTTGCAGGAGACCTGGGGAGCTCAGAAACATGCTCCCATGGGCTCCCCGTGGCACCAAAACACCCCAGAACTGCTCTGCCTTCCTTTTAAAAAGTACTGCCCAGCCAGCACAGGTACATTTTGAAACTGTTTTCTTCTCGGCCATTACATTTAGCTAGCTCCTCACAAACACAGTCTTCAGTAAATTGTTTGAAGTCTTCCTCATTTCCATTCCGGCCTTTTATCTGTGAATACAGAACAAAAATATTTGTTAAGCAATTCTGCTTTATCGGCCTCCACATATTCCTCTCCTTCATCCTCAGGTCTCACAATTCCATCTTTGCACTTCCTTCTGTCCATAACATACCTAAAAAAAGTCTTGTCCTCATATTTTACTGTATTGGCTCTTTTTTCTTGCATTTGCATCTTTGTTTTCTTAATACTGAAGCACACCATTCGGTAATCACTGGAGGTCAGATGATCACCCACTACTACATCAGAAATACTCTCCCCATTTATAAGCACCAAGTCCAGTATTGCCCCCTCTCACTTGGGTTCTGTTACCAGTTACCGGAACAGTTCTCCCTGTAGAGAATCTGGGATCTCCCTACTTTCAGATGCGAATGATCTGCATGATCACTTCTAGAGAGGAGTATCATTGCAAAATGATTTAGTCTACTCTGCTCTGGTAATCTCAATATGTCCTCAATTGGGAGGAGCACAACCCTTAGTAAAAGGGTGCAGATACCTTTACAAGGGAAACCAGAATAGAAAACAGACATTCTAGACAGGATTATATAATGCTAGATAGAGAGTATGTGTCCTGATGTTACTAGGGGTTTTCCTTGGTAGGGAAAAGGTTTAGAGGAAACTATATAATACAGGTCACAAGCTATCTATATATACACCCCCCTCCTCCCAATAGTCAGATTATTCAGCTAGAGAGTGTTAACCCTTTGCTATCTTGTTGAGAATGGCCTTGAGCTGTCAGTATGCCAGCAAAACGTCTCAGAGGTAGACTGGTTAATGCAGAAACAATGAGAAAATAAAACGTTTACGGGTGAAAGTAGATTAAAAATTAAGCTGGAGCCTGCAAACTTGCAAGCAGAATGAAAGAACAAGAAAAAGCTTAATCAAACACTTGAACGCTTCACAGACAGAGAAAGAGAGCGTGTGCATTCTTTGAGAAGTAATGTGAAAGTTGTCAGTGAGAAACAGTTTATTCTTTAAGATGGACATCTAAATCATTTATCACACTCTTTTCCCCTCTCCCATTTTGGAAGTACTGCTCTTCCAGGACTAAAATAAAAAGGGAGAAAACAGAAAGTGAAAAATGTGGGTTTTTTTTTCTGTATAGGATCTTTTTCTGCTTTCCTGAGTATTCAACATCCTTCATTTCTTTCTATTAGATCATTATGCAAGAATGAACTCTAAGCCAAGTTACACAGCTGTTTTTTCCAAATTTGGTAGAAATCCAGAGCGCGAGAAACAAAATCAGAGAACATGGTGGGAATAGCAAAAGATATAGGGTGTCAGGAATGCAGCCCATGGAAGATGGTCCAGTAATTAAGTCTGACCTTGCTGTTCCCATTTGTCAATTCTGTTGATTTTGCAGGAGTTGTTACTAGTGTGTAGAAGGATATAAAGAATGTGTGGAACAGAATAAACTATGCCGTGGAATAGATAGAACAGACAATTTTAATTTCAAAAAGTCAAAGTGCTTGGATAAAAGTTTCAAGATCTTAAGGAAAGACAAGAAACAGTCAGTGCTGTTCCAGAATGAGAAGATTCTGAGGACACAATGGCAATTGTCAGCAGTGTCTACTGTAGAATTTCCAAGTTGCCCGATTCTAGAAGACAGAATTTTTGGTTAGTTCTTATTTTGAACATTTATCTCAAAGCAGCTCAGTGTTCCTGATTCAACTCATTGAAAGCAGTGCTGCAGGGGCCATAATGCATTGAGATGCAGTTGTCAGAAATCCAGAACTATCCTAAAATCTTTTTCTTGAAAGTCAGCAATTTGGCAGCTCTACTACTGTAGTGGGACAAATTAGACTGAATTAAAGTTAGAGCACAGGATACAACACATACTATAAGCTAGAGCAGTGGTTCCCAAACTATGGTCCGTGAACACCTAGGGGTCTGTAAGACCATTACAGAGGGTCCACAGGACATAGAAAACAGAAGGAAGAGGAAGACTGGTAGCAAATGGCTGAGGGTAAGTGAGAGAGACAGATACTGGAGGGATTGGCTGGGGTAGGGAGAGAGAAAGAGTCTAAGGCTGGTGGGGATTGGTTAGAGGGAGAGAGAGAGAGAGAGAGAGAGAGAGAGAGAGAGAGAGACTGGTAAAGGTCAGAAAGGAAAGGAAGATAAAGAGAACTAGTGGGGACTGGCTTGGCACGGAGCAGGGTTCATGCTAAGGTTTCTGGCATCCCCCTGCAAACTATAAATCGTGCCCTCTCCTTCATTACTATTAATGCTGGCTATAATTTTCCAAAACTCTTTTCTGAACTCTTTTCACATGATGCTGGTATTTCTCCTTCAAATCCAATGTTGTAAAAAAATTGCAGTGAAGGAGCAAATGCATAGCCTGAATAAAAATAACTACTGAGCAGTAAAAACATCATATGAATGGGCCGTAATAGTCCAAGAGAGGCCGATTCTGTACTGGCCGTCCAGCCCCTGTAGGTTGATCAGAAAGAAGCATACAGAGGTAGATCCGATTTTGATCCCACGGGGGCTAGACGTGCCCATGTGATCAGAATGGATCTACGGCCTGGGCGTGCAAGCCGGGCCCCGATTCTGATTGGCCGCATGCCCAACCCACCTACCTGTCACACGCCCAGCCCACATACGTCACCATGGCACTGTGGGTCCATTCAGGAGCCATGATCCCCAGCCAACGGCAACACCATCCTTTCCCCACAGCCTGACCCCTGAACTGACCTTCCATGGCCAGGGTCGGGCTGAGGAGATCCCCCTGCACCCCCTCACCTTCCGTCTCTGCCTAGCGCCGTGGTCCCCTGATGTCTAGGAGGACTGGAATAAGTCCCCTATCTCCATGGCCTACCTCGGTCATACAGGGCCAACCTCAGAAGTGGCTCTGTACTTCTAGGTTCTGTCTCTGCCTACTGTCTGCCCTCACTGCACCTCTGTCCCGCTCCCTCCATCCCATGAACAGAGCTCCCCGTATAAATCACTTGTTCATATGGGGAGCTCTGTCCCTGTCAGGCTGTCCAGCCGTTTAGCAGGTCTGGATGTCCGGATCAGATGTCCAGACCTGCTAAACAGAGCTCAGAATGACCCCCAGAGCATACTACATTTTAGATATGGATCAAAAGAAAAGTACTTGGCTATATGGACAGCTCAGAACTATTTTACTCATTGAAAAAATATGTAAGAAAAAGATTTTGTATGGAATGTAGGAATCAGCAACATGATAACTATGCATCGATGTACAACTAGAAACTATAAGCAAAATTGGTTTAATGGTGATGCAAAGAATTGTTGCAATGTAGTCTGTCACGATAGGAAGACAGAGTATTCAAGCATGTCATTAGGCTGCTGTAAAATAAAAATTATGTTCTGTATATATTTGGAGTGGAGAAGGAGCCCAGTGTTTAGAGCTGTGTCCTGGAGACCAAGAAACCAGCATTGGATTCCCTCTGGCACTCCTTGTGGCCTTGGGCAAGTCACTTTATCCTCCATTGCCTTGTAAGAAAAGGCTGGCGATCTACTTACGGTCACACCTTGCCCAAAAAACCCAGGGGCTACTGAGTTATTATTATTTATTTATTTATTACAATTTCTTATATACCGCACTATTGTCAGCGCGGTTTACATACAACCAAATGACCATAACAAACTGTTTGGCTTCACATAGAACAGGAGAAAACAACTTGGATAACATGTTTATGCTTTACATAGAACAGGAGTAATAACTTGGATAAACGGGGAATGCAAACTAAACTACTTACATATGTACAATGAGACCGAGTATTGGGAATTCAGTGTGAACATGTGTACAATGGAGTTGATATATTAACTTGAGGGGGTGAGGGAGAGGCACTTATGTAGTGGTAGGGTTAATCTGGTAGTATTGAGTAAATAAATGGGATTTGAGAGCCTTTCTGAATTTTGATAGGTCAGTAATTGCACGGATGCCTGGTGGTAATGCGTTCCAACATTTTGGGGCATAGATACTAAATGCCCTGTTAGATGTTGCGGTTGTGTACTTTGTTGAAGCCTTTGGAATTACTAGCACATTTGTAGATGGGGTTCTCCTTGTTCTGTTGGGAGGAGCTGGCTGGATGATGTTGGTTAAAGAGGGGGAGGTGATGCCATGGATAGATTTGAAGGTGAGTAACAAAGATTTGAATGTAAGCCTTCCTTGAACGGGGAGCCAATGAAGTTGTATTAGGATAGGCGTTATATGGTCGCATCTTGCTGCTCCTACTAAGATTCTGGCTGCGGCATTCATGGCAAGTTGCAACGGATTTAGAGATGATTGAGGGAGACCTTGGAGAATAGCGTTGGCAAAGTCAAAGTGTGGTAAGATAAGTGCTTGGTATATTGTCCGGAAGTCTTCAGTGCTTAGAAGGGATTGCAGGTGTCTGAGTGACCGGATTTTGAAGTATACGGCTCTGACTATGTTGGATATATGGGTTTTCATATCTAGTCGTTGGTCGAGGGTGACCCCTAAGTACCGAATTGCTGATTTGGTTTGGAGCTCAGCTTCTTTAACTTTTATATGAGTTGGGGGGCAGAATTTCTGGTCTCTGGTGATGAATAGCACCTCAGACTTTTTGTGTTGGATCCTGAGGTTTTGTGATAGGAGCCATTCGGAGACTGTATTGAAGCATTCAATCAGTGGCGAAAGGTCCATTTTTTCTGTGGAGAATGGCATAAATAGGAGGATGTCATCAGCATAAATTAGACAGTCGACCTTGAATGATTCGATAATGTTGAAAATAGGTTGCATGTAAATATTAAATAATAGAGATGAGAGGGAAGACCCTTGGGGGACGCCTTGTCGCTGATGGAAGGGTTCGGAAGATCTTGAACCTGATTTTACATGCTGCCATCTGCCATCAAGGTACGATCTGCACCAATCGAGGGCGACGCCACTTATGCCCTTTTCTTTTAGTCGTTCTATTAGCAGACCATGGTGTACAGAGTCAAAGGCTGCCGCAATGTCTATAAAGATGAGGGCGAAACCTTGATGGATGTTGTCGATACCTGTGACGATTTTATTGAAGAGAGAGGTAAGTAGGGTTTCGACGCCATGGTATTCCCTGAAGCCATGTTGCCGATGGTCTAGTGGGGAGGCTAAATCTATATGGTCTTGGAGTTGCCTTTGTGCTTCCTTTTCGATTATTTTGGCTAATAGAGGTATACTGGCTATGGGTCTATAGGATTCAACTTTGCTTGGGTCCAGTTTAGGGTTCTTTAACAGAGGTCTGATGGATGTTTGCTTGAGTGGTGCAGGGAAAGATCCATTTGAGAATGATAGGTTCATCATTTTTGTGATAAGTGGGCTGAGTTCTGATCGTAAATTTTTAATCCAATATGCAGGGCAAGGGTCAGTTTGTGCAGTCGTGGTGTTGAGTGCTGCAATAGTATCTTCCACATGTTTCTTGGATGGTGTGGAGAACTTATAAAGTAAAGTTGGACTGGTGGTGCCTTGTGCTATGAAAGTGTTAACTTCATCAGTTTGAAATAGCTTGGATTGTAAATGGTTGGCAAACTCTTGTGGGTGGATCTCTTCGGGATGGCTTGGAGATGGTTCCTTAGAGAATGATTTAACTAGTTCGAAGAGGTCACGAGGTTTGTTTAGAGATCTTTTGAGGGTGTCAGTATGGTATTGTTTCATATTTGATAGGATAGCCTCTTTGTAAATTGCAAGGTGAGTTCTGTAAGCTGACAGGTCTCCGGCTGAGTGGGAACGCCTCCATCTTTTCTCTAGTTTCCGTAAATGAGAGCGGGAGATACATAGTTCAGGAGAGAACCAAGGAGAATGTTTTCTATTATTTACGATGTTGTTCTTCGTAGGTTTTTGGGCAATAGCGCTAAGATTCTTATTCCATGAGGAGATTAAATTGTCAAGGTTGAGGGTTGCATTGTTGTATAGGGGAAGAGTTTCAGCCAGTATGAGATCTTTGTTGAAGGCTCTGAAATTTCGAGAAGTGGTGTTGCTTAAGGTTCCATTGCTGTGTAGAGAGTTGTTGTTGATAGGTATGCTGAAATTGATAAGCTTGTGATCTGACCATGGTACAGAAGTGAGTGATGTTACCAGCTTTTCATTTGGATCTTGTAATGACAGAGGGGCAAAGATCATGTCCAGTATGTTCCCTTTGGTGTGGGTGGGTTCGTTGATGATTTGTTTGTAGCCCAGATTATTAATTGCTTCTAGTAGGGCAGTGGCATGACTGGAGTGAAGTGAAGGGAGATTGAAATCTCCTAGTATCCAGTTTGATAAGTTGAGGTTGCGAGTGTTGGCTGCTAGGTCGAGGATGTTGCAGAGATCGTCAGTTGAGGATGAGGGTGCTCTATATAGCAGGTTGATGGCGCATTGATCATTTGCTATGGATATGATATCAAGATTGTTGGTACTGGAGGAGTCTGTTGTATGAAAGTTGCTAGGAGTTAGCACTGACTCAGTGGCACACATTGCATTGCTATGTCTAGGCAATTCACTGTTAATAATCTGGACCAGGAAACCCCAAATTAGTGTCCCTAAAATATGTTAAAGCAATTTGATTACTTTTTTTCCCTAAAATGTTTTACTGCGCCATGCTTTGATAAGACAAACAGCCTTCCACAGACTCCCAAGTGTAAAAGTCACATCCTTAAACAGCCAACCAGTATTGCAAACGATTATCATTTAGAGCCATCCTGAAGCCGTATCATTGAGACAGCTCCCAGAGCTCCAATGAGGTTACAAAATCAGTTGCCCTTGCCTCCCCAATAAATCCATGCTTCTCCTTGCTGGTCACAGGACATTTTTTTCATTTCTTGATCGAGCCTATGTTCTTTAGGCTTTCTCTTGCTCTAGCTTCACTTCTCACTGGCAGTAATGCACTCAGTGTACTGTCAGTAGGAAATAAAGCTGGAGAGAGCGAAAAGTGAGAATAACACGGCCACTTTTCAGCCAGACCAGGGCGTAAGATCCATGCTTTTTCCATTACTCCTAGGTTTTGGGGATTATACTTTCCTCCAGAGTGAGGTGAGAGAAAGAACTCTCACATGTAGGCTTCTGCATTGTCAGCAGAAACTAACACAATGGCTTGGCACAAGTAGCGTGGGTGCAACTAATGTCACCTGAAGAGCAGTAACCGCAGGAGGATGTATCTGCCCCCCCCCCCCCTTGCAGTTAGCCTACAGACCTGCGCTGGTAACACAGTCCACACATGTGTTACCAGCACAGAGCTTAGTAAAAATGCTGCTCAATATGCCAAACAACAAGAGGGGCTTGGCAACCCCAACATAACTCCTGTAACTGCACACTGGATCAGCATGGTGTTAATATAAATACTCTATACAGTCTGCAAAATACAAAGGAAATACAAGAAGCTCACACACAAAGGAACTAAAAGAAAAAGCGAGAATCACAGTGCAGTTTGTAACACCAAATTATAAAATTATAACTCATTTTATTTTGTTGTTATGAACTGTTTATGGTTCTCGCTTTTTCGTTTTGAACATATATTCTGCATCCACAGATAATAATGGGTGCAGAGCAAAATTAGAACGTTCACCCATAGTATTCAATATATATATTAAAACAAAATCTGATTCTGGTCCTCTCAGTAACAATATAAATGCTCTCCAGTACCAGACATTGTGAACTAATACAAAACCCTACAAAAGTAATTGAGGATCTACAGAGCAAATCTACCATACCATACCAGCATCAACTTCCAAAACTCACACAAGGAGCCTACCTAGAAAAAAAGTAGCACTCGAAATATTGTAGCGAGCCCTAGAACATCCATACACCTATTTGAAAAGCCGAACAAGTCAGACTACTACAGTAGAGATCCCTATGTGAAAACTCCATGTTATCAGAACACCTGACCTCGGTCACACAGTCAAAACACAGACCCTCACTGAGTACAGAATAAAAATACGTAGACAAAAATTAAATTGAAACAGAAGCCAGACTCTGCACACATTGCAACACCACAGAAATGGAAAGAGATGCATTTCCCTGTACTATGTCAAATATAAATGTAGCATAAAGTCTGATCACTAAATTGAAAATAAAATTATTTTTTCTACCTTTGTTGTCTGACCTTTTTATTCTCTGATCATGCTGGTCTCAATCTGAGGTTTCTGCTTTCTATGGTCTCTAGTCCATCTGCCATTTCTTCTCTCCCCTTTTGTTTTCTTCACAACTTTCCATCCTGGATATTGATCTTTTCTTTTCAGCTTTCTTCAATTTATTTTTCAATCTCTCTGTCCATGAAGATTTCACTACTCCTTCTTACTATCCAGTCCACACTTCCCACTACTACTTTTCAACTCACACCCCAGCTCTCTCATTCCCCATCTCTTCTTCCCTGATCCATTATTCCCCAGTCTTTTGCTCATCTCCAGCCCCTTCCCTCCATCCAGTGTCTCCCCCTCTCTCTCTTTCCCTTCACCCAATATCTCCACTCTCTCTCTCTCGCCCCATCCTTCCGTATCTCCCTTTTTTCCTTCCTATCTTCCTGTGTCCAGCATCTCTCCCTCTCCATTCCTATACCCCTGTGTTCAGCATCTCTCCCGTCTCCATTCCTATACCCCTGTGTTCAGCATCTCTCCCGTCTCCATACCATCACCTCCCTATTACTCCCATGTTCAGCATCTTGCCATCTCTTTCTCATTGTTTACCTCCATGTCCACCTTCTCCCCTTTCTCTCCCTATTATCCCTGTGTCCAGCATCTCTCCTCTGCCTTCCTCTGTTCCACACCCCCTGTCCAGCACCTTCCCTAATCTCCCTATAAACCCCTGTGTCCAGCATTATCCCTCCGTCTCAGAAAGTTCCACTCCTTGATTCTTCCTATAGCTGTTCTCCCTAAGCTCCCTTCCCATGTTCAGAATCTCCCTGTCATCTCTCTAGCCCCTCTCCCATCTAGCATGTCCTCTCTGCCTCCTTATTCCACCCCTGAATCCAGTATCTTCCCTCTGTCTCCCTGTGCCCCTCCATGTCCAGCATCCCCCTCCACCTCCCAATGCCCCCATGTCCAGCATCTCCCCTGTTTTCCTGCGACTCTGTAACCCCCCTCATCTCTCCTGTTTTCCTGTGATACCCCTCTGCATCCAACATCTTCTCACCATCTCCCTATACCCTCTCTGTGGCCAGTATCTCCCTGTTTCCCTAGCTCTCCATCCCCCTGTCAAGTATCTTTCCTCCACTCTCCAACTCCTTTCCTGCTGCCCCCAACTCTCTCTTCCACTTCCCAGATTCTATCCCTTCTCACTCCCCCTTTGCACTCTCATCCCCTGCCATTCATTCTACTACTACTACTACTGAGCATTTGTATAGCGCAAGAAGTCGTACGCAGTGCTGCACAGACATGTAAGAGACAGTCCCTGCTCATCAGAGCTTACAATCTAGTCAAGACAGACAACACAGAGGGTGCAGGCAGGGATAAAACAAGGAGGAAAGGAAAAGAAAAAAGGAGGTCATTCATCCACCCTCCCCCCATATCTTCTATTCCCTAAAGCATTGCCCCTTTACATTCATCTCATTTTCTCTGTCTCTCTCCCCGGGACCCCAACTCTATTGCCATTGCCCTGCTACCTCAGGGCCTTGCAGCAGGCACGATCTGGCTTATAGCCCATCTGCCTGCAGGCTGACTTTTCCTTGGCTGCCTCAGCAGCCTTGTGCAACCCTTCTGCCCAGAGGACTTGCTTCTCCTGTGGGCAGAAGAGTTGTGCAAAACCGTAATCGCAGCCAAGAAAAGAAGAGCCTGCCTGTGGGAGAAGCAGGTCCCGTGGCGGGCTTTCTTCTTCTGCGCCACAATCAGTGGCCTTGTACAACTCTTCTGCCTGCGGGACTTGCTTCTCCCACACACAGTCTCTTCCCTTCTTGCGTGACTCTTCTGGCCTGTCATCCTGTTGGGGTGGGGGCACTAGCAACAGTACCCTCCTACCATGCTTACCATGCTTATTGGGTAGTGCCAAACTTGGCACAGAGGGGGATCCAGGAAGTGTGGTAGAGATGAACTGTGCGTCCTTGAGCTTTATGAAGGTTAATAAGGGGTCTACATAGCTAAAATGTTTGGGGACCTCTGACCTTGAGCAATAATTGCCTGCTTTGACATTTTTCATACAAGTAGCTGTTCCTGATGAAGGCATATGAGAGGAAACATCTCATCTCACTATGCACTGAGGATGGTCGAGTGGTGATTGTGTGTGTGGCATTTGCATGCTTGTCCTGGTGTCCAATGTGTGCATGTGCTCGCAGTTAATGGTGTATGCTAATTGTGAAGAGCAAGTGCAAAAATGCAAACAGTACATTTTGATGGTAATTTTATAAACTCCTGTGGAGTTTATGTGTACTGCAATGTACATAGTTCATGCCTATTTTATAATATAGAGTATGCACATACTTTACGTCATAAAAAAGGGGTGTAAATGGTAAGATATGCATGCCATGTTAGGCACAATCACTTATGCCAATCAGAGCTGGTGTAAATGCCCACAGCCAGATTTTTAGGAATATGCATAAATTATAGTATTTTATAACTTATGCATGTAGATTTGCACTCTGCTTAAACTCCGCCAAGGGTCCGCCCCTGTGAATGCCTGCATCAAAAGTATGCGCCGTTAGCTTGACATGTAAAATAGCACCCGCCTAAAGTAAGTAAAGGCCCATCCATGCCATCTTGGAAAATACATAACTGATGCACATTGATGGCACATAACTTTAAGTGGCTTCTTATAAAATTACCTTTTTTATGTGCATTGAGTGCTTGGTATTTGGAAAAAGCATTACTGTATGTGCAAAGAGTATGCACTCTTGGCAGATAGCATATGCTATTTTTCAAGATCAGCTGAATATCAAATCCCACAGCCCCTGATGCCTCATGAGATCTCTGTGTAAGGCTGCAGTGGGAGAGCAAGCTATGGCATCTCCATGGCAACCTTATACAGTAGGCACCAAAGTCCAGACCTCTCAAAACACATGACCTACCTCAAATATCCCTCTCACTGTTGTGGTACCAAAGGTCCACCTTAGGAGCATGATAGCCAGGGATGGGCAAGAAACTTCCCTCCATGACTAGATCTTCTCTTAGCCCTGGGCAAAAAGAGGATAGGGCCCTTACCTGCAGCTAGGGGAATCCCCAGGTTGGGGGAAAGCCAGTACCCACAGTCCACTGCATAGAATCAAGGGCAGGAGAGTTCCTGTAGCCTGGGAGACTGAGGGAGGGGCAGAAGACCTGCAGTTTCCTTGGGAGGAGCCAATCACTCCCCGTGAGGGAGTTAACTGTAACCCAGGAAAACGAAAGAGGGGTTAAAGACAGGGAGTTTCTCTGGAATGTGGAGGTCCAAGGCTTGCAGCCTAACCAGGAGGGACAGAAGGGTTACTGGCCCACCTCTCTCCATTCTCAAAGAAACAGTTTATTCTGCTAGCATTTCACTTTTGCAGTGCCAGCTCCTCACCCCTTCCTCTGGTGTACCCATTTGTGGCCATGCCTAAACATGTTACCGAGGACTGGTATTTTTGTGCCCTGCAAGGGGAGTCTGGGCAACTGCCCATGGGCTACAATAAGACAGGAGAGATAACGAGGATCTGCAGAGTGAATGCTCTTGTAGGTCAGTAGGAGAACTATGAACAGATGGGGGGCTCCTCCTTGTGGCATTAGTCATTCCTGAAATAGGTGACTGCATTGACTATCAGCTAACTGCCATTTTTGTCTGTCATTTAAAAAACCCAAAAACAAAATTGTCAGAACATGTTTTAAAATTCCAGAAGCATTAGTGCTTGGAGATTTTTTTCCCCTTTTTTATTTTTATTTATTCCAAACAGTAATTAACAATACTGACACACATGGAAACACAGAAACATGATGGCAGAAAAAGACCACATGGTCTATCTAGTTTGTCCTTCCATATCAGCCACTGTGTTTGTCCCATGCATTTTGAATTCAGACTCTGTCCTCATCTCTCCCAACTCCACTGGGAGACTATTCCATGCATCTACAATTCTTTCCATAAAGAAATATTTCTGCATATTACTCCTGAGTCTATCCCCTCTCACCCTCATCCTATGTCCCCTCGTAGCAGAGCTTGCTTTCAATTGAAAGAGGCTCTCCTCCTATGCATTTATGTTATGGAGGTACTTAAACATCTCAATCATATCTCTTCTATCCCGCCTTTCCTCTAAGGTGTACATATTAAGATCTTTAAGTCTGTCCTCAAATGCTTTATAACGAAGACCACTAACCATTTTAGTAGTCATCCTCTGCACTGACTCCAGCCTGTTTATATCCTTTTGAAGGTGCGGTCTCCAGAATTGCACACAATACTGCAAATGAGGTCGCACCAAAAACTTATACAGAAGCACTATCACCTCCTTTGTTCTACTGGCCATTCCTCTCCCTATGCACCCAAGCATCTTTCTAGCTTTCACTGTCACCTTTTCTACCCATTTAGTTACTTCAAGATCGTCAGACACAATCACGCCCAGGTCCCGCTCTTCTTTTGTGGACAGAAGTACTTCACCCCCTACACTGTATCGCTCCCTTGGATTGTGGCAAACCAAAATAGAAAAATTGCAGCCCAAAATAGAAACTGATCACTTCAAAACATCTTATGCATCTCACATTGAGATCTAGCTATACAACTAGTCCCCCTATCTACCTCCTCCCCCAAGTCTCTAGATAAGACATAAGTCCATGTTAAACTTTTCTCCATGATCATGCCTAATTGCTGTTACCTTCCTGAGTCAATGCTGCCAGTCTACAACAGATGGTGGGTCCACCTTCTTCCAACAAAAAGTCAATTCACAATGCACTGAAATCAAACATGCCATTGCAGGTCAGCTTAAGGATTTGCCTGTCAATTTTGTTAGGTCTTTCCACTAACAGAACAGGTAAACATATCTGCTGACCTGTAGAAATATACTCTGGTAAAGTGCCAAGTCTTTCATCTCTATACAACATGACTAGAAGCCAAGCCTATGAATACATTGATGGTGGATTTTCATTTTCCTTGAACTTTTATCTATGTCACCAAGCAGCCCTTGCAATGCTTGGAGGGGGCACAGTAAAGAAGAGGGGCTTCAGCAGTGTTCTGCCCATACTCACATTTAGGCATGCAGCATCATTCACCTGGTCCCAGTCCTGTTGCTGTGCACACGCAGCTGCAGCCTGAATCCCAAGCCGGCAGTGACTTTGCCTTCAGTCTCAGACTCTTTGCAGGAGACTCTAACTCCGTTCTGTCAACAGAAGCAGCACATCCCTATAAAGAAGCCTCAAAAAGATTTAGCACCTGCTGACAAAATTGGCTTAATTGAACAAATTAAAAATCAACCACTTCACATCAGTCAAAGCCAACTGGCAGAGATAACTGGAGTGGCAAGATCAACATTCACACTTATTATTCAGCTGCAAGAGAAGCTGCAAGATGAATGGGCATTACATGTAGGACAACAGGGAACTTTCCAAATATGAAAGCATGAGGGTAAGTATCCAGAAGCTGAAGAGGCCTTTAATCAATGGTTCTCTATTGTATCTGGATGAGGTGTGCATGTCGTTTTCCAATGTTGAAAACTAAGCCAGAAGATTCAGCTAAAAAGCTGGGTCCTGATGATTTTCACAGCAACAGATGGTTGGTGGTCACAATGGAAATGTAGGTTTGGGATAAAATTCAAGAGGGCACTTGGAAAGGAGGACAGCGCGGCCTGCATGTACAGGCACTGCCTGACTAAGTCAGACTAAGTCCGGATGCATAGCACTGCAGCTCCATTTAAAAGCTGCGATCCCGGCCGCCGGAACAAACAGTTCATTCCCCATAGCCCAACCCCCGATTTGGCCTCCTAGGGCCAGGTTCGGGCTGTGGGGAATGCTCTATGCACCCTGCCAACCTTTTCCGACCCTGGGCCTGCCAATCCCCGATGTCCAGGGAAGATATTCCACCTCGGAGGTGGAATAACCTCCCTGTTCAAGTCACCAATATATACAGGGCCGACATTAGAATCAACCCTGTATGTCCGGGGCTGGCAACTGCCCACTGCCCGCCCTAATGCCGCCCCTGATCCTCCTCTTTCCTGCCCCCGTCTAGCTTTCCCGTACAACCGGCGGGGAAGCTAGACGCCGGTAGGAGAGGGCACGAATAGCGGGGATGGACGTCCATTTGTGGCTCAGAATGAGCCTGTAAATGGAAAATTTATTTTGTCTTTTGTCTTATACACAAACTCTAGATTATACCTTTTTAAATTCTCAATTGCAACTTTGTATAGTTGAGGCAGCCACTTAATTAGGACAAAGTATTCTAGTCCCGATGTGTCCCAATTAGCTGGAATCCACTGTACATTGTAGTTGTACTTGGGGCTTCATGTCCTGCTACTGATCTTACAAGATCAACTGTTCTGGGGGAGGGGAGAGGCAGGAGCAGATGCTGGAAAAACGGAGAGGGAATGCATACTTGAGAAGGAGGAAGGGGCAGATGGGGGAAGAAGAGGCAGAGCAGATTCCAGGAAAGCAAGAGGAGAAAAGGGAATGGATGCTGGAGTAGAAGGCAGGGGGCATATTGCATGGACAAATGCTGGGAAAGAGCTAAGGGCAGGGGATGGATTATGGGGAAGGAGGCAAATGAGTGGATTCTGGGGAAGGGGCTAGGAAACCGAAGAGTAGATACTTAGATCATGGGAGTTGTGGGAGAGTGAGGACACAGGAATTGGGTGGGAGAGCAGAAGAGCACAGAATCCGAGACTGACTGGGATTGGGTAGAGTGTGGGGACTCAGCTTGGATGACGATTGAGTGGTGTGGGAGAGTGGGGATTCGGGATTAGGTGAGGCAGAATGGGATTAGGGAAACAATGGGAACCAAGTATTTGGGAGAGGTATGAATAGGCAGGGCTTTGTTTGAGAGGGTGCTAAAATTGACCCATATGAGTACTGACAGCTTTCTTGCTAAGAAAAATGCACTGTGAATAGGGTTGAGTTAGATGTGCTGTGGGATATGAGACAATGAGCAGAAAAATGGGAGGTTATTGTATGCAGGACCTAAAGGGATTGAGAGGCAGTAGAAAGGGGCAGGGGGTTGTGGGGAGGAGTAAGATCCAGAGGAAAAAGATGAATCTTTGGCTGGTTTCTAGAGAGAGATGTAAGGGAGGAAGGGAAGAGAGAAGAACAAAAAATGGAACAGATCGAGAAGGGGAAAGCAGAAAAAATGAGTCCAGGAACAACCTGATTAGAAGCAATAAAATGATCAGACAGCAAAGATACAAGGAACAGGACCGTATCAAGCTAGAAATGCACCCTGTGTGACTGACGAATCTGTTTTTCCCTCCATCCAGCCACGTTCAATAACTCACTCTTTTTGCGCTTCCTGGAAGCCCAGTGATGATATCAGTGCCCCCTTCTGCGTTTGTGCCCTATGTGGCCGCATCACTTGCATAGCCCTCGGTACGCCCCTGACAAGGAAAGCATTTTATTTTGAGTTGTTGATAACTGGAATATGTCAGCTTTGGGAATGTGTATTTCTTATATCTTTTCTATTTTGCTAAGTACAGGAGGAGATGTTTTTCTTTCTACAGTGTTGCAAGCATGTGGTTTCTCTGTAGGAATCAGCCACACTGGCTTCTTGGGGTTTTCAGTTCAGATTTTATCTAATTTCAGGGTGTGGTCCCTTATTCTATATAGTGACAGTCCACCTGTGATAAAGGAGTATACAAGCATTTAGTTCCTGAGTCCCAGTCTGTCTTGTTCTTTCTCCACAGTAGCAGGTGTACTAGTGAACTAGGCTCAGTATATTTGCAGTTTAGTGATCTGGACTTGCCTGCTTTGGGAATTTAAATGGGCAGCATCTCTGATAGGAGGAAATACACATATATTTCTATTTTTCTAGCATTACTCAGCATACAGAGTCAGGGGCGGCCCAAGGGGTGCGGGGCCATGTTTGGAGACTCGGTGCAGTGCCTCATTTGCATAAATATTTAAATAATGTTAACATGCACCAACTTTTAGTAAACATGCCTCTTCATGAGTGTATGGATAAAGAAAGACTACCAGATTTCTACATTACTAAACTCCAGTGCCAACCGTCAGGCACATTAGGAAGTACTACAAACACTGCCCATTTAGAACCCATAGCAAACCCACCAAATCATAACAGTACTACCAGGACTCACAAAGCACCAGACCCTACCTATCAAAAGGCAACATTGCAAATATTAAATCAATACATCTCAGAGAATACCAATACATCTCCTACTGGGGAAAGAGAACAAGTGGCACTGTCAAATAGAAACTACATAAACAGAATACCTCAGCTCGGTTACACATGCAGAACATAGACCCTCACCAAACAAAGAACAAGGAACCACAATTTAGAAATAGGAAGACAATAATTAAACTGGGAACCCCAAAAGCCAAACTTGGAATGTACAACAATGCTGCAGAAATAAAACTATAAATTAATTTCCTCAGATGTTAAAGATGCACATTTCCAATCCAAGCCCCCCCCTATCAGCCCATTTCCAGTCCTAGCTCTCGCATCCATTTCCAGTCCTATCTTAGCCCCCCATCAGCCCATTTCTATTCCAAGCTGCCCATCAGCCCATTTCCAATCCAAGCCCTACTATGAGTTATTTCCAGTCCTAGCCACTCCACCTGTCCATTTCCAATCCAAGCCCCCCCCAACAGCCATTTCCAATCCTAGCCCCCCTTCAACCCATTTTCAATCCTATCCTAGCACCTCCATTAGCCCATTTCCAGTCCTAGCTCCCCTCCACTCAGCCCATTTCCAGTCCATGCCACCCTCCTCATTAGCTATTTCCAGTCCAAACCCCCTCCCACTCAACCCATTTCCAGTCCAAGCCCCCGCCTCCTGAAGAGCCCCGCGGCTGTCTAAAAAGCTTTAGAGGGAACCGGAGAGGCTCTGGCTCACCTCTAACAGCTGCTGAAGTGAAGAGTGCCTTTTTCTGTACTGTACTATACTGTAGTTTAGGATGCTGCCATGCTGAGGTCAAAGGGGACTTCCTGTTTCCTGGCACCCAGCGTGGCAGCATCTTAAACAGTAAAGCTGCCAAAGTGAAGAAAAAAGATGCTCTTCACTTCGGAAACTGTTAGAGGTGAGTCAGGGCCTCTCCGGCTCCCTCTAAAGCCACCCTGCCTGCCTGTTCTCAATGCAGGATTTTGTTGGCGCGGGGCCCCCCTGAAGCCCAATGGACAGGCTGGCCCTGTACAGAGTGTCTTATTGAAGTTTCCACCAGTTTGCTGCACATTTCTGTTTCTAATTTGTCTTATGATCATTTATTCTGTACTTGGTGAGGCTTTGCATATGTTCTGCATATGTGAACGAGGCAAAATATTTTAAGAGTCATGGAGGTTACCCTTAGATTTCCCTCACTCCTCATTCTTTAGAGAGGACCTCTTTCTCCAGTGCCAGATCAGAGGAGAATGGCCCCTCTTTCTATGGAAAGTGACTATAAACATAGAAGCATAGAAACATGATGGCAGAAAAAGACCTTATAGCCTATCTAGTCTGCCCTTCCATATCAACTACAATAGTCCCCTTTTTTCCTTTAGAGATCCTCTGTGTTTGTCCCATGCTTTCTTGAATTCAGATACTGTCCTCCTCTCTACTTCCTCCACAGGGATACTATTCCACACATCTACCACTCATTCCATAAAGAAATATTTCCGCATATTACTCCTGAGTCTATCCCCTTTCACTCTCATCCTATGTTGCCACATAGCAGAAGATCTCCTCTTGGGCATTTATGCCACGGAGGTATTTAAACATCTCTGTCATATATCCTTTTTCTCACCTTTCCTCTAACATATACATATTAGGATATTTAAGTCATAAGAACATAAGAACATAAGATATGCCATACTGGGTCAGACCAAGGTCCATCAAGCCCAGTATTCTGTTTCCAACAGTGGCCAATCTAGGTCATACGTACCTAGCAGTTTCCCCAAGGGACACAGGTTCCACAATGCTTGTATTGGTTCAAGCATTGATATCCTGGGTCCCTTCTTAATAATGGTTTATGGACCTTTCCTCCAGGAACTTGTCCAAACCTTTTTTAAACCCAGCTACACTAACAGCCTTTACTACATCCTCCGGTAACAAATTCCAGAGTTTGATTACACGTTGAGTGAAAAAATATTTTCTTTTATTAGTCTTAAATAGTTTACCCTGTAGCTTCATTGCATGTCCCCTAGTCTTTCTATATTCTGATAAGGTAAAACAATCGATCTACGTTTACCCGTTCCACTCCGTTCATTAATTTATAGACTTCTATCATATCTCCCCTCAGCCATCTCTTTTCCAGGTTAAAGAGCCCCAACCTTTTTAGCCTTTCTTCATAGGAGTAGCCTTCCATCCCCTTTACCATTTTGGTGGCTCTTCTCTGAACCTTTTCTAAAATTGCTATATCCTTTTTAAGATATGGCGACCAGAATTGCACACAATATTCAAGGTGCGGTCTCACCATGGAACGATATAGAGGCATTATAATATCTTTTGTTTTATTTTCCATTCCTTTCCTTATCATACCTAGCATTCTATTTGCTCTCTTGGCCGCCACTGCACACTGGGCCGAGGGTTTTAACATGGTATCCACAAGGACGCCTAAATCTTTTTCTTGGGTGGTGGTTCCTAATGTGGAACCTTGCATCGTGTAACCATAGTTTGGGTTGTTCTTCCCTAGGTGCATAACCTTGCACTTCTCCACATTAAATTTCATCTGCCATTTTGATGCCCAGTCTTCCAATTTATCAAGATCCTCTTGCAATTTTCCACAATCCTCCTGGGTTTTAACAACTTTAAATAGTTTTGTGTCATCAGCAAATTTGATAACCTCACTCGTTATTCCACTTTCCAGGTCATTTATGAATATGTCAAAAAGCAGCGGACCCAGCACAGATCCCTGGGGTACACCACTATTCACCTTTCTCCATTGGGAAAATTGGCCATTTAGCCCTACCCTCTGCTTTCTATCTTTTAACCAGTTCCTGATCCACAGTAGTACACTGCCTCCTATCCCATGACTCTTTAGTTTTGCCAAAAGTCTCTCATGAGGGACCTTGTCAAAGGCTTTCTGAAAGTCCAGATACACAATATCAACCATATGCTTCATAATGAAGACCACTAACCATTTTAGTAGCCACCCTCTGCACCGACTCCATCCTGTTAATATTCTTTTGTGGACAGAAGTACTTCACCCTGTAGACTGTACCGCTCCCTTGGATTTTTGCAGCCCAAATGCATGACCCTGCATATTTTAGTGTTAAATCTCAGCTGCCAAATTCTTGAGCATTCTTTAAGTTTAGCTAGCTCCTTCCTCATGTTATCTATTCCTTCCTAGGTGTCTACTCTATTGCAGATTTTGGTATCATCTGCAAAGAGGCAAACCTTACCTGACAGCCCTTTCATGATATCGCTAACAAAGATGTTAAAATGAATTGGACCAAGGACAGATCTCTTTGGCACACAACTGGTAACATCCTTCTCCTCAGAGTGAACTCCATTTTCCTGTATCTTTTGCTGCCTCCCACGCAACCATTTTCTAACCCAGCTAGTCACTTTAGTGTCCATCTCTAGGGTGCTCAAATTATTTATATGTCACCTATGTGGAATGGAGTCAAAGGCTTTACTGAAATCTAAGTCCACCACATCTAGGGCTCTCTCTCGGACTACTCCCTGGTCACCCAGTCAAAGAAATCAATTAGATTTGTCTGACATGATCTACCTCTAGTAAAACCATGCTGCCTTGGATCCTGCAATCCTTTGGACTCCAGAAACCTCACTATCCTCCCTTTTAGCAGCGTTTCCAATAATTTACTCACCACAGAGGTTGGACTAACTGGCCTGTAGTTTTCAACCTCATCCTTACTTCCGCTTTTATGTAAAGCAGTGGTTCTCAACCCACTCCTCTAAGACCCCAGGCCAGTCAGATTTTCAGGATATCCACAATGAATATGCATGAGATAGATCTGCATGCACGGTTTCCATTGAGTGTCTGAAACTGGCTAGGAGAGGTTATTTTTTGCATATAGAAGGCCCTGGGGACTTTTTCTTGTAGTGTCTTAAATAGCTAATTTTGGGCCTATGATGTGGTGGGCATAATGTGTAGAAATGTCACTTTGGCTTTCAACCTTTCATACCTTGCTTGTCCTCCTGCTGCCACCCCAAATAATTTTGTCAAGAGTCACCACTGATCACCATACACTATCTGCAGGAAGCCCCTTCTTCAATCTCCAACAAGTGTTGCATTGTGCGATGCTAACTCTGTCCCTGGCAATGGACTGCTCTCAGGCCCCTGTTCCATGGAAGATACACGAGAGGGAACAGGGCTGGTATGTGGAAAAGTTTCTGAATTACGTATTGTTAGTTGGCTGGGCAGCAGCTCTGGGACATAGTAACATAACATAGTAACAAAGTATATGATGGCAGATAAAGACCAGTATGATCCATCTAGTCTCCCCAGTAAGGTGGCTAAAGTGGTTGTAACTGCTGTTCTGTGCAGGTCACCCCTCTTCCCATGCCTTTGTTTAGGGGTGCACCCATCGCTCCATGCAGGTCAACTCCCCTCTGTTTATTGCTTTGATGTCATCCTCTTGCTATAAAGGGTCCACTGTGTCTATCCCATGCCATTTTGAATTCCGCCACTGTATTTGCCCCCATCACCTCCATGGCACAACAGGCAGTAGCAATAAAGAACATAGAAAAGAAGTCCCCTCCCCTTTAAGGCAAGCATCAAGCATGTGCCAATGAGTGCTGAAAGTGACTCCAAACGGTTTGTTGCTTATAAGTTCTACCCCAAGCTTACACAGCTGGATTCCAATCAGAGATTAGACCTGGCTCAGGCCACATAGTTGGTCAATGACCTGCGGTTCTTAAGAAACCCCTCTGTTGTACAGTATGTTCTAGTATAAGACAGCATAGAACATCAGATTGCTCAATAATCAAAAATCTTGTCAGGGGTTATGGTTTTGTCTTCTTTTCCCGCTGAGTTGCTGTGCTCTAAAGTTTTGGCTGGTTTGAGAGTCCCCCTACCCCCTCATTCAGCACCCTCCAACCAGCAGGACACTCCCTCAATCCAGACCCTGCTAACAGTTACTACCCCCCCTCAAGGATCAGCACCACCTACAAAGCAGATGCCCCAGGAAACCACCCAGTATATCTGTAATTGATTCACAGTTATGCTTAGTTTGGGATAAATACTTAATAAGGATTAGTTGCCTACTGTCCTACTCATTTTTTAACGCCACTTGTAAACCAGGCTGAACGTTCGCTGTTAAATATAGTTATTCTTATGGCAAGATATTGGCTTTGATAGGAAGTAACCCAAGCCTGTGACAGGTTTCCAAGTACAGGGAGATGTAAAGTAAAATCCAGCAACACCGCAGGGCTTTTTTGCTTTCTGTACTCGCATATCAGAAACTGACCTCAGCCATGTGTCGCAGAGCAAATGAGCTCATTAGCGATACACTCTGACAGATGGGACATAATCTACTGTCTGTCAAGTGAGTCTTTCCCTTCCATTCATCCAGCACTGAGAAATGAGTAAATAGAGAGCACCAGGTGGTTCATTCAGAAAATTTAGAAAAAATACAGCAAATCAATTTGGAAATCGACTAACACATTTGCATTACTATGTCACTTTTACATTTTTTCCCTTCATGAATGGTTTGTAAGATAGAAGTGCCCGTTACAAATTCTCTGCTCTTTTAACAGAGATTTTCAAGCAGTTCTAAAAAATAACAGGTTACACTTAAAAAATTGTAAAGATTTATTTAGAAATAAGAAATAATTGGCAACAAAAATCAATACTATAAGCCAATAATAAAAGGAAAACAGGAGCACTCTCAGGAAAATCAAAGAAAAATCACAGGGAGATTATAACCCGTTTTTGTTGTCAAGTGCTATTGAGTTGATATAGACTCATGGCAACCTTGTGGCTAGTTATCCTAAACTGTGTTCGATCTTCAGCAGACAGTCCATCTGGGCTAGGGTAACATGGGACTGGCCATATGGTGCTCCTCCCACATTGCAACCCTCCATGAGTTTCTTGCCCTACTATCCTATGGATCCACAATCATAGGGACAAAAATCTCTACAGTATTACTACTCTGTTTCAGTTCTAAGGGAAAGTTATCTTGCTGTATTTCACTCTAAATAGAGCCTTAGTGACACTGTGGGTTCAGGATCCCTATAGAGACAAAGGGTAACTTGCGTCATCGTGGACAGTACATTGAAATCTTTTGCTCAGTGTGCAGCAGCAGCCAAAAAAGCAAATAGAATGTAAGGAGTTTAGGAAAGGAATAGAGAATAAAACCAAGAATATTGTATTGCTTCATTGTGCGACCACACCTTGGGTATTGTGTGCAATTCTGCTCAGCACATCTCAAAAAAGATACAGCGGAATTAGAAAAGTATAGAAAAGGGCAACTAAAATGATCAAAGGGACAGAACAACTATCCTATGAGGAAATGAGAAAGAGGTTAGATCTTCAGTTGAAGAAGCAATAGCTGAGAGAAGGTATGATAAAAGTCTATGAAATCCTGGGTGGAGTAAACAGGTAAAAACAATTGTTTATCCTTTCAAAAAGTGCAAAGACTAGAGGACACACCATGAAACTACTAGTACATGTAAAATAAATAAGAGAAAATATTTGTTATGGAACTCATTGCTGGAGGATATGATAAAAGCTGTTAGTGTAGCTGGGTTTAAAAAAGGTTCAGGCAAGTTCCTGGAGAAAAAGTCAAGAGACTATACTTAAGGTAGACCCAGGGAAAATCATTGCTTATCCCTGGGCGGGAGTAGCAAGAGATCTAGCTAACCTTTGGGGTCCTGCCAGGTACTTGTGATCTGAATTGACCACTGCTGGAAACAGAATAGTGGGCTTGATGGACCTTTGGTCTGACCCAGTATGGCAGTTCTTATGCCACACACACACATGCACAAGGCTTTCCACTAACTCTGCTTTTTAAGCCGGATTCCCTACTGGACTCCACTCTTGCAGTGTCTCTCCCTCTGCTCTCAGCTTAAATAGCATCTCTGTCTCTCTCTACCCTGCTTGGGCTCACCTATGCCAATCTTCTGTTCCCACAAGAAGACACTCAGGAGTGGTGTTCCCCTTAGTTTCTCAAAGTACACACAGCCTCTCTAGCCTCTTCAGGATCAGCTCTTTCCACAGTCACACATCTAGCTGCTCTAGGCACTTCCCTTGGTGTGGCACTCACTTTGAGCTGCGTGTCTCTTTCTGTCTTTCGCGTTCTATGCAGCTTTGCAATAAGTCTCTCTCACCTGTGCTGGCTCTGTCTTTGGACTCCTTCTCAGCAGACTCTCTCTCTTGGGACTAATTTCTCTCTTTCTATCTACAAGGGCTGCCATCTTAGCAGCCAGACTCTGGTCACCTCCTGCAACCTCCTCAAGCAACATCTCCTAAACTGAGCTTTGGTCACCTCTTCCACAGCTGAGGTCTCCCCTAGCTGGACTCTGGTCACTTCTGCAGTCTCTCTGGGGCAGGGCTGATGTTAGATATACTGAGGTCAAGGGCAGAAATTTTGGAAGGGGCCCCAAACTCCCCCATTAGGTTGTGCCTCTTTCAACTTCAGGTAGGCTGGGAGGCCAATGTTACATGGGGGCCCAGGGCAATTGCTCTAGTTGCACTCCCTAATGCCAGGTCTGCTTTCAGGACTCTCTCACTCAATACAGCTTCTCCACAGCCTCTCACCTCCTCAGTGACTCAAACTCCCAATCTTTGGGAGTAGGGTTGCCAACTGGCTCCAGATGCGCCCGACAGGCTTGATCCAGTCCTGCGTTTACTCCATTGCATGCAGGGACATGTAGTTCTGATTTCCCCATTGCACTACATAAGAAAAGCAAGACTACAAGTCCCTGCATGCAATGGGGTAAACACAGGACTGGATCAAGCCTGTCGGGCGCATCTGGAGCCAGTTGGCAACCCTATTTGGGAGTTATTTTTATGCCCTCTGGTCCAGTTCCTCGTTTTCCTTCTCCTCCTCCTCCTCAATGAGCTTTTGGCCTCAGTCTTCTTGTGCTGTACAAGTGCTCCAAGGCCTTTTTTCCTTTCCTGAAGTGCTGTGTACCTTGGCATTCTGGGGGAACTTTTCTTCCTGCTGGCAGTAGAGGGCAATAAAGCAAAACCTTTGATCCTCTCCTCTTGTTCTTAGATGGGGCTCAGTTGCCTGCTGGTCCCTCTTAATCTCCCGTTCTGGTCGTGGTGTGGCGGTTGCAGTGGCCAGGCTCTTTCTGCTACAACTACAGCTCATCCTTCTCCTATGGATCCAGCTATTTCTGACACTCTTGTTCTTCTTCTCTGTGCTGTTGCCTGTTTGTGTGGTCCGGTTCTCCTGCAGCTGTTGTTTACTATCTGCCCTCAGCTCTTCCTCTGCCACAACTGTTGCTGCTTTCCACCATGCTGCTGCAGTCCTGCTCGACACACCATGCATTATCGGTAAAATTGAGCAGTCTTAAAATGTATGCTTTCATTTTACCGATGATGCACGGTGTGTCGATTCTTTCACGACTACTAGATCTAGCTGAGACTTCTTATCATCGCGATCTATTTTAACCGTTTTACAAATTGAGACTGCTGTAACATAACTTCATCTTTCACTGTGTCTCCTCCTTTATTAATACACACATCGTCGGTTTCTGGCGACTGTTTTTAGTGTCCCAAGAGTCACTCTCAGCACAACAGAATCTATCCATATATACATACTCTTCTGGAGAGTTTCACAACTTTATATATACATACATTTTTACTGTACTTTTTTCATATGACATGTTTATCTCCAGTTGAACTGCCCTCTCTCCGATTTTTCACTTCAAAGTTTTTCACTTCAGCTTTTTTAAAGGAAACGATGATATTATATTCATGAGTGTTTTCTTATATTAGTGCACAGTATAGTGTTTTCTCTAAAATTTTATTAGAGGACTCTTTAGGACTATTGGAGGAGTGGCTCAGTGGTTGGGACAGGTTACTTCAGGCCAGAAGGCCAGGGGTTCAATTCCCACATGGGGACAAGCAACTTCAGGCCAGAGGGACTGGGGTCTCTAGTCCCATGGCCACTCCTTGTGGCCTTGGGCAAGCCACTTAATCCTCCATTGCCTCAGGTACACTTAGATTGTGAGCCCTTCAGGGACAAGGGAATAAAAAGTACCTGTTAGTATACATGTAAACCACACTGATTCTAAATAGCACAGTATAATAAATAATCTCTTGCTGCACTTTTGGACGACATCTGTACCTCTCTACCAGTATCAAGGTCTATTTATGCAGATGCATACTCTCATTTTGAAATCTGCTGACAATATTTTCTTATTAATTTTTTAATTACTGTTACATGCTTTTGCAATAAAAAGCTTTTTAGTCACTATTATATGCTTTTACAATAACTATTTCACATAGGATTGGTGACATTGAACAACAGATTCTTTTATGTATGCCATTTCTAACAGTTCTTTTATTACATTATTTTATATGCATGTGTACCAGATTTATTGTGGTTTTAATATTTTTAACACATTGCTATTGTTTATAAATGCTGTTTTTATGTCCTTTGACATATATATATATTTTATGATGATTTTTATAATTTTATTTGCAGCCTTATTTTTATAATTTTATTTGCCTACTGATTTGTATCATCATATAGGGGCATGTTTACTAAAACCCCGCTAATGTGCGGGCCGCAGTAGTGAGCGGATGCCATATAAGGAGTGGGTGTTCCATCCTGAAAAAGAAAAGCCGTGATTGACATATGCGCTAAGGTGCGCGGCGCCCATGTGCGCCCCGCACATTAGCGCATGAGGAAGCTGCGCGAGAGGCATATGTGGCGCGCTGATGTGCAAAGAGAAGAGCAGAGCCACAGCACAATGGTTAAGGCACTTACCGATGGTGCAAGGATCAGGGGTTCAATCCCCCACAGTGCCCAATGAAGACAGCTGGCTGAGGCATTAATTTATAAGGCATTTAAATAATGGGCAGCATAAGGCAGTGCGCTGATGGGCATAAGGCAGCGTGCTAATGTTTTTGGAGGCATTTTAATACTGGGCAGCATAAGTGGCGTGCTGATGTGCATACAGTAAAAGCAGAGTCACAGCACAATGGTTAAGACACTGACCAGTGGTGCAGGGGTCAGGGGTTCAATCCTCCACAGTGCTCAATGTAGACAGCTGCCTGAGGTATTAGTTTAGGAGCTAATCTAATATTAAGTGGCATGCTGATGGGCATTAGGCAGCGTGCTATTGATTTAGGAGTCTTTTTAATATTGGACGGCATAAGGCGGCGCTCTAATGTGCACACACAAGAACAAAACCACAGCACAATGGTTAAGACACTGACCAATGGTGCAAGGATCAAGGGTTCAGTGCCCAATGAACAAGGCTGGCTAAGGAATTACATATTATGGGGAAGATTGCTTTTGGAGTCATTTTATGTTTATTTTAATTTTCACTACTAGCAAACGCACTCTCAAAGCGTGTTAACATAAGGCGGCCTATAAGGCACATTTTAAAGTGCACTGTCAGCCAAGGCACCCTAGAATGTTGCTTATAGGGCGCTTTAGAGGGTGCCGTATGAGGTACCGCAAGGTCAGAGTACTGTTTGTTATGGCAGCACTGTGCAGTTTAAGGAATGGAAAGCATAAGTAGGTGCGCTGACAGGCAAGGAGGAGCAGCAGCAGTGGAGCACAATGGTTACAGCACTGACTGCTGATACAGGGGTCATGAGTTTGCTCCCCAGTGTGCCTAATACGTAAGGCTAGCTGTGGCATCAGCTTTGCATTGTACATATGTTTCCCTGCAGTACTTTATTTTTAATTTATTAATTGCTGCCAGCAAACATGCCCTCACGTGCCGTAATTAAAGGTGCCGTATAAGGCACCCTATAAGGCACTCCATAGGGCACATTATAAATTGCACTGTCCGCCACAGCACCCTAAAATGTCCCCTATAGGGCACCCTATAAGTTGCGTCACAGGATAATGTACAGTGCACCTTATATGGACGGGAACCATAAGGTGCCCTATAGGGCGCCCTATAAAGCACCTTCAGAGGCACCTTATGGGTACAGTACGCTGAGGGTGTTTTTGCTGGCATCAAAATATGTACATTACAAAAAGGTAATGTGTTGGACAACCCTATCAAATAATCCCACTGTGGGTTTGAACCCATGACTTCTGGTTTCACAGGCAGTAAAGTAACCATTGGGCTACAGCTCCATAGCTACTAGCAAGCCCCAGGCTGGCTGCAGAGAGCCTGCATGTCACCACACAGACAGGCTGTTGTGGTCACCAGGACAGGGTTAGCACACCCATACCCATGATGCACTGCACATGCAAATCAGCTGTCCACAGATAAACACAAGATGGGGAATGCACCCCCACAGCACCTCGGCTTGGTAGGGGGAAGTGACCATGTGCACCCCCACAGCACCTCGGCCTGGTAGGGGGTACTGACCGTGTGTTTAACTGGCACAGAGTAGCTACACACCGTCACATTGTGCGGGTACTGTGCTCACCCTGAGTGTGCGGTGAGGCACCCAGCACCAGGTCCACAGCACTTTCCATAGCTGAATAAGGCCATGCTGGAGGTCCAAAGTAGTGTTAAACTGTGAGATAGGTAGTTTCTGCAGAAACACCTTGGATATCTCTGTCTGTCTCAGTCAGGTGTAGCCCCCCATGGACCCCCAGGTGGGCCATGCACCACCACCACCACCACCACCACCCCCCCCCCCCCCCCATATCCAGGGCCAAGGGTGGCAAACAGGGTCTCCCATCAATAGATCCACATTCTACCTCCCTGCAAAGGTGACAGTAGAGGGGACCATCAACCCCAGTCCTGCTGAGGAACAGACACCCCACAGGGCAGTCAATGCAACTCTATACACATCCATAACACAATAGCAGACAGACATTAGGCCTGGATATGGTAAGCTGCACCCCACCACTATCTGATATTCTCCTGCAGCAAGTCATCATCCACTGCACCCTGCAAGTCACTCCATCAAGACACATACCAGCTGCAAGCAGTCTGCTAGTTAGTCCATAGTGCATGTTCCCAGTGGAGATGCATGCACCCAGAACTGGGATGTCAGCATACACAGCAAGCAGATAAATCAGTGACTGGACCCCAAAAAGAAACCCATATCTATCACATGAGAAAAATAATATATAGCACTATGGGGGTGCCTAGCCATGCTGTGGTCACTGCACAGTCAGGGTGAGAGTGATCTCTCAGCAGGACATACTGAGGTCACCCTGTCTGTGTAGGTGGTGGCCGGGCACTAAAATGTCCCAGTCAGTGCCCTATGCCCTGTGCAGATGCACCCTGGCCAGGCCACCCTGTCTGGCCTATACCCATGGTACCTTGCTCCTCATTATGCAATAAATAAATAAATTGGCAGCCCAATACTGGCAACATTGCTGGCAGTGTGGGCTGTGGATGGTGTTTGCAGCCACCACACACTGGATAGACAGACAGCCACCCCCACACCTATGGCAGCATTGTGCCACTATGGAGGAGTTCAGCAGCCATACCCACCACACCAGTCCTGGGCACAGTACAGGCATGGATATGGTACGCAATACTGTTGGGGGTCACTCCCCAGGGTGGTAAACACTGTCAGAGACCAGACCTGAAGCACACACCGCAGACATCCGAATGATTGTTATGGTGGAGCTCAATGAGCAAAATGTGCTTAACTTAGGAATTGATATCTGCCAGTTATCATGGGAAACGTTTGATAGCTGTGTACCATATACCCAGGTGTAGGGTGGCATTGCTAAGGTATGCAACTGCTAGTATTGGGAGATACAGGCAAGGCCCAATGTCCTGCCTCTCCAGGAGGCATTGGCCAATGGGGCCTGTGGGTGTGTGTGTGTGGGTGTGCCTGGCCCTGTTGGCTGTACGGCAGAGTTTCCCAACTCCAGTCCTGGTGTTCCAAACACTGTTCGGATTTTCATGCTGTCCCTTATAAATATGCATGAGCTACATCTGCATACCATGGGGGTGGTGCATAGATGTGCAGCACAGGCATCTTTATTAGAGGCAGCATGGAACCTGAATGGTGTGGGGCCCTCCAGGACTGCATTTGGGAGACTCTGCTCTAGGTAGTGCGGCCGTTTATGGTGTCTGTGTTTGGTGTGGTAAAATATAGGCGTATTAACCATGCGTAGGTTCTCAGCAATAAAGGTTTGTCCTTACTATCACGGTTTAGTTGTGGAAAGATATGTGGACAGGATTGGCAGTAGCCCCAGCTGGCCTTTGAACCTGTGACCTTCTGTTCTTTCATACACTGTCTGTGTGCACTGCACCACCGTGTTGCCACAGATATGCTGCATTCCCTGGGGAGTCCATGACTGTACATCCAACAGAGCCTGTCTGTTGCGGTGGACGGTGCCAGCCTGCACAGGCCTAGGCCACTGTCTGCTGTGGCTTGCAGCCACTGCCCCCTCCACCACCTGTACCCTTCCGCCAACATGCAGACATGTCCTTATCTGGGAAAAGGCATATGACCTGATTGACTGGTGGCACTCCAGGACTGAATCAGGGTGACACGGCTGTCAGTAATGGCCATTGTTATGGTTTGTGTGCGGTGTAGGGTAAAATATGGGTGTTTGAACCATGCTTATGTTCTCTGCAATAAAGGAGTGTCTTTACTATCACTGTTTAGTGGTGGGTAAAAATGTGGAGCCTGGGTTGACAGGAGCCCTAGCTGGGATTTGAACCTGTGACCCTCTGGTCTTACAGGCACTGGCTGTGTCTGTTGCACCACACTGTGGCCACAGAGATGGTGCAGTCCCAGGAGATAGGAAACCTGGCCTGACGAGTCAGAAACCCTGCTCTGCACAATATTACTGTGGGCTCATTTACCTTGTATGGAGACAAACGTGCAAATAAACCTCACAAATGACCTCGGAAAAAGGGGCAAACACCCATATCCAAGCTGGGCAACAGTGATATCACTGGGCAACATTAAACAACACTCCCAGGAAAGCTCCAATAAACTGAAATGATTTTTGAAAGGGTCTACGGAGCGTAGACCCTTCCAAAAATCATTTCTTTTTTTTTGGAGCTTTCCTGGGAGTGTCTTTTATTGTTGCCCATTGATATCACTGTTGCCCAGCTGAATTATAATTTTTACAATTTTTCTTGTGGTCATTTTAAGGTTTTATTTGCGATTTTGCTCTGTGCACATGTATCACACTGCTCACGTTTTGTGAGTTTCCCCGGTTTTGCTGTACATTGCTGACGTAAATGGTTTCTCTTCCCTTTAAATCGGCTCTAACGCGAGGTTTTCACTTGCGGTATTTTTTTGACTGAAATTCAGCCCCGCTCCTGTGCGGGGAGCCTCTCCCCTCCCACTCTCCACTCTCCACCCATTGACCCCGTCCCCCCGCCCCTCGGGAGCCTTCCTCCGCCCTCGGAATGCCTTTCCACGCCTCTATTGCACATCAGCGCGCCGCGCACTTTTGCGTGCGGCGCGCACATGTGCGGCAGCGCACACGTGTGCAGGGCACCAAAAATGCACTATTAGTGTGCGCCCCGCACAATTGCGCGGTTTAGTAAACATACCCCATAGTGTCTGTTACATTTCCTCCCTTTTCCATCCTGCAATTATTAATCCTGATACTTGCTCCCCTTTCCTGCCCTACTGTTTATGTATCCAATATACATTATTTATTTGTTTGTTCATCATTTTAGATTGGGAAGAGTATTATTGTTTCGCCCTTCTGGACAGGCTCTACGCTCAGTCTTTTGTACCCTTTTGGTAATGTATTTTACTTTGTTTTTCTCTAACATTTTTATTCGTGTATGAGCATTACACTTTATACATTTTAATTGTGTGTTTATGTGTCTATTTTTAGACCCCTGATGAAGGCCTAGAGCCAAAACTTGCTAAGTTGGGTTTTCAATAGAGCTTTCCTGATATTTTATATAGTATCTGGCCATGGTCTTTGCCCTCCACTGTTGTTCAGGTAGCTTTAAAAAATGACATAGACTACAAAACATTCAGCTTTCACCATGACAATAGGGCTTCTGGATCTCTGCATGACAGAAGCACATAGGAAAATGGATGGGGAAATGGAGAAAGAATAGTTAGGGGAGAGAGGGACTGATGATGGAAATAGGTTGGGGAGGCAGAGAGAGGGCTTGAAGGGTGGGAGAAAGGAAGGCTAAAAGGTACAAGTCTGGGGAAGAGAGAGTGGTGGGAATGAACTAGGGGTCCCCAACTTCTTTGGAAGCTGATAAGAGGTTGGGAGCCTCTGCACTAGAGAAACACTCTCTATCACTTCCTTTAAAGAAACTAAGGGGTATGTTTACTAAACAGCGCAATTTTGCGGGGCGCACTTGAGCGTGCGCTAAGGTATCTTAGCGCATGCTAATAGTGCATTTTTGGTGCCCCACATGCGTGCGCTCTGGCTGCACATGTGCGCGCCACCCGCAAAAGTACGCGGCGCGCTGATGTGCGATAGAGGCGTGGAAAGGCATTTTGAGGGCGGAGGAAGGCTCCCGAGGGGCGGGGGGACGGGGTCAATGGGTGGAGAGTGGGAGGAGAGAGGCTCCCCGCACAGGAGCGGGGCTGAATTTCGGCAAAAAAATACCGCGAGTGAAAACCTCGCGCTAGAGACGATTTAAAGGGAAGAGAAACCATTTCCGTCAGCAATGTACAGCAAAACCGGGGAAACCTGAAAAACGTGAGCAGTGTGATACATGTGCACAGAACAAAATAGCAAATATATATTGAAAATGACCACAACAAATTCCAAAAACATTATGATCCAGCTGGGCAACACTGATATTAATGGGCAACCATAAAAAACACTCCCAGTAAAGCTCCAAAAAAAGGAAATGAATTTTGGAAGGGTCTACGCTCCGTAGACCCTTTCAAAAAGCATTTCATTTTATTGCAGCTTTCCTGGGAGTATTGTTTATGGTTGCCCAGTGTTATCACTGTTGCCCAGTTTGGTCATGGGTTTGTGCCCCTTTTTCCGAGCTCATTTCTGAGGCTTATTTGCACTTTTGTCTCCGTACACGGTAAATAAGCCCACAGTAAAATTGTGCAGAGCAGGGTTTCTGACTCGTCCAGCCAGGATCCCTATCTCCAGGGACTGCACTGTTTCTGTGGCCACAGTGTGGTGTAACAGACACAGCCAGTGCCTATAAGACCAGAGGGTCAAAGGTTCAAATCCCAGCTGGGGCTCCTGCCAACCCAGCCCCCATAGCTTTACCCATCACTAAACAGTGTTAGTAAGGACCCTCCTGTATTGCAGAGAACATAAGCATGGTTCAAACAACCATATTTTACCCTACACCACACACAAACCATAACAATGGGCAGTACCTACAGCCGAGTCCTCCAAATTCAGTCCTGGAGTGCCACAACTCAATCAGGTCATATGTTTTTGCCCAGATAAGGAATAGAAATGTTAAATAAATAAATAAATAAATAAATGTCTGCATGTTGGCGGAAGGGTACAGGTGGTGGAGGGGGCAGTGGCTGCAAACCACAGCAGACAGTGGCCTAGGCCTGTGCAGGCTGGCACCGTCCACCGCAACAGACAGGCTCTGTCGGATGTACAGTCATGGACTCCCCAGGGAACACAGCATATCTGTGGCAACACAATGGTGCAGTGCACACAGACAGTGTGTACAGGAACAGAAGGTCACAGGTTCAAAGCCCAGCTGGGGCTACTGCCAATCCAGTCCACATATTTTTCCAACAACTAAACCGTGAAAGTACGGACAAACCTTTATTGCTGAGAACATATGCATGGTTCATATGCCTATATTTTACCACACCAAACACAGACACCATAAACAGCCGCATTACCTAGAGCAGAGTCTCCCAACTGCAGTCCTGGAGGGCCCCACACCATTCAGGATCCATGCTGCCTCTAATAAAGATGCCTGTGCTGCATATCTATGCACCACCCCCATGGTATGCTGATGTAGCTCATGCATATGCATGAGGGACAGCATGAAAACCCGAACAGTGTTTGGAACACCAGGACTGGAGTTGGGACACTCTGCCGTAAAGCATCAGCCAACAAGGCCAGACACCCCCCCACCCTCCCCCCCCCCCCACAGGCCCCATTGGCCAATGCCTCATGGAGAGGCAGACCAAACCAAAATTCACTGCAATAGCACCTCTCAAATACTTAATATTTTTGTCGGAGCTAAGCCGTGGGAGGGATAGGACATGTATACTTATCCCCCAACCAGACTGCTAGCTACTTTTTTTCTTCTTTTGTGGTCCTGTGTTATCAAAACCGTTTTATCTAAACTTAAAAAACTTTTACTTAACTGAAGTATCCCAATATCTTCACATCCGTTCTGTTCCGTTGCTCAAAAGATCATCCAGTAGCATGACGCGCGCGTTTCGAGCCTCTAGGCCCTGTATCAAATGCTGTTAAACCGCTCTGTGCTTGGCAACGAAATACCAAAAAACGCCGTCAATGTGGCCAAGGTACACTTCCTCCTTCATGAGTGCGGTAAATTGCTTCACGTATTTAAATAGGAGCCACCCAATGAGAGCAGGGAACCACCCCACTGAACAGGGGAATCCCTGTGCTGATTGGTTAGATCTCAAAAACGTCAGAGAATGCCTTGCCACTCAATCTCACGGTTAAGCCCGCCCGGTTCTACAGCTTCCACCTGGAAGATCCATCGCTGTTCCAATCTGTGTAGTTTTTGGAGGCAGGACATTGGGCCTTGCCTGTATCTCCCAATACTAGCAGTTGCATACCTTAGCACTGCCACCCTACACCTGGGTATATGGTACACAGCTAGCAAACGTTGCCCATGATAACTGGCAGATATCAATTCCTACGTTAAGCACATTTTGCTCATTGATCTCCACCTCTGCGGTGTGCGCTGCAGGTCTGGTCTCTGACAGTGTTTACCACCCTGGGGAGTGACACCCAACAGTATTGCGTACCATATCCATGCCTGTACTGTTCCAGGACTGGTGTGGTGGGTATGGCTGCTGGACTCCTCTATAGTAGCACAATTCTGGCATAGGTGTGGGGGTGGCTGTCTGTCTATCCAGTGTGTGGTGGCTGCAAACACCTTCCACAGCCCACACTGCCAGCAATGTCGCCAGTATTGGGCTGCCAATGTGCATAATGAGGAGCAAGGTACCATGGGTATAGGCCGGACAGGGTGGCCTGGCCAGGGTGCATCTGCACAGGGCATAGGGCACTGACTGGGACATTTTAGTGCCCGGCCACCACCTACACAGACAGGGTGACCTCAGTATGTCCTGCTGAGAGATCACTCTCACCCTGACTGTGCAGTGACCACAGCATGGCTAGGCACTCCCATAGTGCTATATGGTATCTCTCTCATGTGATAGATATGGGTTTCCTTTTGGGGCTAAGTCACTGATTTATCTGCTTGCTGTGTATGTTGACATTCCAGTTCTGGGTGCATGCATCTCCACTGGGAACATGCACTATGTCTGAACTAGCAGACTGTTTGCAGCTGGTGTGTGTCTTGATGGAGTGGTGTGCAGTGGCTGAGGACTTGCTGCAGGAGAATATCAGATAGTGTTGGGGGTGTAGCTTACCATATCCCGGCCTAATGTCTGTCTGCTATTGTGTTATGGATATGTATAGAGCTGCATTGACTGCCCTGTGGGGTGTATGTCCCTCAGCAGGACCAGGGTTGATGGTCCCCTCTACTGCCACCTTTGCAGGGAGGTAGAGGGTGGATGTATTGATAAGGAGACCCTGTTTGCCACCCTTGGCCCGGGGGGGGGGGAAAGGCTACACCTGACTGAAACAGACAGAGATATCCAAGGTGTTTGTGCAGAAACTACGTATCTGAAACATTAACACTGCTTTGGACCTCTGGCATGGCTTCTTTCAGCCATGGAAGGTGTTGTGGACCTGGTCCTGGGCGCCTCATCGCACACTCAGGGTGAGCACAGTACCCGCACAATGTGATGGTGTGTAGCTACTCTGTGCTAGTAAAACACATGGTCAGTACCCCCTACCATGCCGAGGTGCTGTGGGGGTGCATTCCCCATCTTGTGTTCATCTGTGGACAGCTGATTTGCATGTGCAGTGCATCATGGGTACTTGTGGCCTAACCCTATCCTGGTGGCTGCAGCAGACTGTCTGTGTGGTGACATGCAGGCTCTCTGCAGCCAGCCAGGGGTTTGCTAGCAGCTATAGAGCTGTAGCCCAATGGTTGCATCATTGCCTGTGGCGCTAGAGGTCATGGGTTCAAACCCACAGTGGGGTTATTTGATAGGGTAGGCCAAAGCATTATCTTTTTTTTAATGTGCATTTTTGATGCCAGCAAAAACACCCTCAGTGTACAATACCCATAAGGTGCCTCTGAGGGCGCTTTATAGGGCGCCCTATAGGGCACCTTATGGTTCCCATCCATATAAGGTGCACTATACATTATCCTGTGACGCAACTTATAGGGTGCCCTATAGGGGACATTTTAGGGTGCCGTGGCGGACAGTGCACTTTAAAATGTGCCTTATAGGACGCCTTATGTAGACACGCTTTGAGAGTGCGTTTGCTATTAATGATAATTAAAATAAAGATACTAGAGGAGATCAAACCTAAGCTTTCTTTAGAAGCTCAGATGACAAGACTTCGACTTTCATACTTTGGACACATCATGCGGAGAGAGAGATCATTAGAGAAAGACATCATGCTTGGCAAGATAGAAGGTCAACGCAAAAGAGGAAGGCCAGCAATGAGATGGATCGATACAATAACAGCAGCTACGAGTACCAGTCTGTCAACAATGAGCCACCTGACTGAAGACCGAACACAATTTAGAATAGCTATCCAGAGGGTCGCCATGAGTCGACTCCGACTCGACGGCACTTAACAACAACAACAACAACAAAATATAGATAAAATGCCTCCTAAAGCAATCTTCCCCATAATATGCATTGCCTCAGCCAGCCTTGTTCATTGGGCACTGTGGGGGATTGAACCCCTGATCCCTGTACCATTGGTCAGTGTCTTATCCATTGTGCTGTGGCTCTATTCCTATGCTTGCACATCTGCGCGCCGCCTTATGCCTCCCAATATTAGAAAAACCTCCTAAATCAAAAGCACACCACCTAATGCCCATCAGCGTGCTGCCCTATGCCACCCCATATTAGACTGGCTCCTAAAGTAACACCTCAGCCAGCCTTGCTCATTGGGCACTGTGGGGGATCGAACCCCTAATCCCTGCACTATTGGTATGTGCCTTAACCATTGTGCTGTGGTTCTGCTCTTCTGCTTGCCCATCAGCGTGACACATATGCCTGCCGCGCAGCTGTCTGATGCGCTAAGGTGCGGGGCACACAAGGGCGCCGCGCACCTTAGCGCATATGTAAATTCTGGCGTTTCGTCTTCAGCGGGGAACGCCCACTCCTTATATGGCACCCGCACACTACCAGGGCCCGCACTTTACCGGGGTTTTAGTAAACATTCCCCTAAGTACAAGTTTCAAAACTGAACTCATCTAAAAATGTGACTAGAATTACAATTCATGGCATAAAAATACCAATTAAGTCCTATTTTCTCATCCTCCCAAAGCATCCAATTGCCTGTAAACAAACAGCTATAATTGATAATCATCATTTGGGGATGGGGGTATGATTCAATAGCTAATGCCTTCTTAAAATCAGGGTACATACTACCAATAGATGTTTTTGTTATTCAGCCTGTGCGGCTTATGAGATCTGAACTAAAAAAAAAATCTTCTAGGATCAAAAGCCCTAATTAACCCATAGTCCATAGAGAATAGGCAAGTGCCAGAAACACCAATCAGTCTCCAGATGTCTGTTTGAGTGTGCATAGTGTGGTTAACCCCGTGTACACTGGCATGCACAGAAACAGAGAAGTCAGTAGAAAAGGACTGTTTTGGTCTACCCAGTCTATCCATTTGAACTTGCCTGCTGTTTTGTCTAAGGTCTTACATGCATTGTTGGTATTCCCCTCGCTCTACCATAAAGGCCCCTCTGGCTTTTATTTATAAGGCCAGCACCTTTTTGGGGTACTAACAATGGATGTATATGTCAATATTTCAGTCATTTGCATTTGTGCATAAATGAACTTCTTAGAAAATACTGACCAGCGTTAAAGAATGATTGCTGTTAGCATGGCATGTATTTCCCCTGTGAGCATGCACAAGAGTGGAGTTTGGACAGAGCGTTGGCAGTGCAAGGAAGTATGCACGTTGATTATGACATACAGTATACGCATGTGCAGTGCATTGCAAAATTATTCATCCCCTCTATGTTTGTCCTGTTTTCTTGCATTACAACCTGGAATTAAAATGGAGTTTTGGGGTTAGCACCATGTGATATACACAACATGCCTACGACTCTGAAGGTGCAAAATATCCTTTATTGTGACACAAACAATAATTAAGACAAAAAACCCTCTGAAAGCAGGAGTGTGCATATATATTCACACCCCCTCCATCCCCCAAGTCAATACGTTGTAGAGCCACCTTTTGCTGCAATTACAGCTGCAGGTCTCTTAAGGTATGTCTCTATTAGCTTAGCATATCTAGCCACTGGGATTTTCACCCATTCTTTAAGGCAAAATGGTTCCAACTCCTTCAAGTTAGATGGGTTGCGTTGGTGTACAGCATTCTTCAAGTCATGCCAGATTCTCAATTGGATTGAGGTCTCGACTTTGACTAGGCCATTCCAAGACATTTAAATGTTTCCCTTTAAACCACTCCAGTGTAGCTTTAGCAGTATGTTTATGGTCATTGTCCTGCTGGAAGGTGAATCTTTGTCCCAGTCTCAAATCTCTGGCAGACTAAAACAAGTTTTCCCCAAGAATTGCCCTGTATTTAGTGCAATCCATCATGCCTTCAATCCTGACCAGTTTTCTTGTCCCTGCCAATGGAAAACATCCCCACAGCATGATGCTGCAACCACCATGTTTCACTGTGGGAATGGTGTTCTCTGGGTGATGGGAAGTGTTGGGTTTGCACCACACATGGCATTTCCTATGGTGACTAAAAAGTTCAATTTTTTTCTCATCTGACCAGAGAACCTTCTTCCATGTGTTTGGGGGGTCCGCCACATGCTGTTGTGCAAACTCCAAACATGTTTTCTTATTTCTTTATTTAAGCAATGGGTTTTTTCTAGCAATTCGTCCATAAAGCCTCACTCTGTGGAGTTTATGGCTTAAAGTGTTTCTATGGACAGATACTCCCATCTCCGCTGTGGATCTTAGCAGCTCCTTCAGTGTTATCCTTTGTGTCTTTGTAGCATCTCTGATTAATGCCCTCCTTGCCCGGTCTATGAGTTTTGTTGGGTGGCCTTCTCTTGTCAGGTTTGTAGTGGTGCCATATTCTTTCTTGTTATAATGGATTTAATGGTGCTCCGTGGGATATTCAGAATTTGGGATATTTTTTTATAACGCAACCCTTTCTGTACTTCTCCACGACTTTGTCTCTGACCTGTTTGGAGTGCTCCTTAGTTTTCATGTTGCTTGCTTAGTGGTGTTGCAAAGTCAGGGGCCTTTCAGAACAGGTATATTTATACAGGCATCATGTGACAGATCATGTGACACTGATTACACACAGGTGGACCCTAAGCAACTAATTGTGTGACTTCTGAAGTTAATTAGTTGGACCAGATCTTATTTAGCGGTTTCATAGCAAAAGGAATGAATACATATGCACTCATGAATTTTCAGTTTTAACTTATTTTTTTATATATACATTTCACTTCGCCAATTTGGACTTTATTGTTAGTTCCATTACCTAACATCCAAATGAACCTCCATTTTCATTCCAGGTTGTATGTAATGCGACAAAACAGGACAAAAATGAATACTTTTACAAGGCACTGTACTTGCAAAATGCAGGTATGTTCATTTACACCAGCTCTAAAGCTTGTGTCAGTGATTAAGGAGCGTTCTCTTTCACATATGCTAGTATTTTATAAAGACAAGTAGGTACATTTAGGAATGCTGAAAAGCCCTTTAACAAAGTACCCTGTTATAAAAGTACCCTTATGGAGGGTAATTTGATAAGATGCACTTAGATTAACATGCATTTTTAATGCACGTATTTCATGCCTATTTTATAGACTAAGATATGCCTATTCTTTATAAAACAGAGATAAGTTGTTAAACATGCATTGCTTTAAGCCATGAGCTCTTATGCCAGCCCTATGGCTGGTTTAAATGCCTGCTCCTAGATTTTTCAAGAAGATGCGTAAATTATAGTATTTTTTAATTTACACGTGTAACTTTGTGCTCCGCCCATGTCCACTGCAACTCCTCCCTGTACATGCCTGTATACATGATTGGCCAAACACATATACCTTCAGAATAGCAACATCAAATCTGCACGTAAATGCCTATTTACACACATAAATGACTAAAATATCTAGATCTACATGCATAAACATGTGCCTAAATCTAGGCGCAACTTATAAAACTATCCTCGTTATGCTCATCCTTTGTACGTTTGAACTCCACCCATGTTTTGGATCTTATAACCTTTGCTGGAAGTCTATTCCAGGCAGCAATCATTCTCTAAATGAAAAAGTATTTTGTCACCTTTTTTTCGGTGTTTCTACCTTTCATTTCCATATGGCGACCCTTTGAGCCTGATTCTGAAAGGGGCGCATTAATGCCATCCGGACAGCCCCAAGCAAGATGAGCCCATTTCGACTATTTCTGGACCACGGGAACAAAACCTTCCCACAGTGGCCAGATTCGGGCCCAAGGATGGCCCAGTGTGCCCCCGCCGCCTGTGGGGACATCCTCCCCACAGGCAACCCTGACTCCTGTGGCTCAGGACCCCCTTTTCCCCTCCACCTAATCAAAGGCTGGCCTGGAGATCTCCAGGCCTGATCACTGGGTTTGTGTTGCTTATTCCACCTTTGATGTGGAATAAGCAGTGCATCCCCACGGGCCTGGCAGGACATACAGAGCCGTGACCTGAATCGGCCCTGTACATCCTGCCGGGCTGACCCACTGCCACTCTGCCCCGATCCCGCCCCTCACAGGCTCTCCTCATCAGGAGATATGAAGAGTGCTGGAGGGGGAATCGAGCCCAGATGGCATCAGGCCCTTTGTCTTTGAACTTTCTGTTCTATGGAAAAAGTTACCTTCTGGTACCTTATTGAAGCCTGCTAGACATTTGAATATTTGTATCATATCTCCCCTTTCCCTTCTTCTTCTAGAGTACATCTTTAACCACCTCAGTCTCTTGGGATAAGGCTTTCAATGCAATCAATGCACAATTTGGGTGGTCCTTCTTTGAGTTGGATATCACTATCCTACAGATATGATCTCCAAAACTGAACACAATACTTGATGCAGAGATCTGTAGAGAGGCAATATTTCCCTCTTTCTACTAGTGATGCATCTCTCTACCTAAGCATTCCATTAGCTTTGCCAACTGTTTTGGTACGCTGACTGACTACCTGCAGGTGATCCCAGATCTCTTTCCTGTTCAGTGACTGCCACTTCTTCAATCTCTAAAAAAGCATCTGGCCCTTGGTTTTCAACATCTGATATACATGATGTTGCATTTTCCTGGATTAAAACATAGAACCATGTCTTTCACCATATTTCCATTTTTTTAAATCATTTTATCATTCTGATATTCTCCATCCAGCATGTCTGCTCTGTTGGCAGTTTTCATATCATCTGCAAATAGGCACACTTTCCCTACTAACCCTTCTCCTATACCACTTATTGAAGGTAATTTCATAGTCATTTCCTTGCGTTTGTGGACATGTCCACATGTAAATAGCCTCTTATAAAATTCTGACTGACATGAAAGTACGTGCTGTGGCATGATGGTGCATATTTTGCCAGTAGATAAGCACAGGGTCTGGCGTTCGGGTAGAGTGTGGGTGGGGTGCACAAGTATTCATGCAAATTGTAAAATACTATCATTTGCTAGTGTATCTGAAAATTATAGATGCACACATCTACACCAGCTCCAGAACTGATGTAAATCTCCATGCCTGGAATGTAGTTGTGAGATGTGCCACTTAAACTGCTATTTTATAAAGAAAAGTAGGAACCTACTTATCTTTATAAAATTGCCTTACTATAGGCATCTGTACACATGCTTAAATGAGATGCCCCCTTATAAAATTACCTTCATCAAGACATTGAAGAGGACTGGGTCCAACACTGACTCCTGCGGCACTCCATGGATTACTTTCCTTTGACTAGCATGGACCCCATTGATTACCATTCTCTGAGTTCCATTGCTCAGTACTAATTGCACTTGACATCAGTAGCATGGGTGTAACTAATGCCACACGTCAACTAGCATAGTACTGACATGCTAGGCCCACAGAAACTGCACAGACAGACGCACACACACCCTACAGTTACTGCAGACCACCTGCATTAGTAATGTAGCCCACACGGATGTTACTAGTGGTGGCCTCTGTAAACATGCCCCTTGCTGTGCTATCTGCTGATGCATTTACCATTCAGTGTTGTATCTTGTGAGGTGGCCATGCCTCCGTTAGTAATCACACAGGCTTTACATTTATTGCGCATTCGTTTTTGCATCCAGTGTACAATAAGTGCAAAACTTTACTGCACTTTAGTAAAAAGACACACTGATTGTTTCATAATTTTTAAATTTAATTGTGAGTAGGTCAGATTGGGTGGGTCCAAGGTCTGGTACATTTTTTTAAATTTTGTATTTATTAATTTTGAAATATCATTCATATAGTCTCTGAATGAAGCCAAATAGAAAAAGAAACAAGAAAAAAAACACAAATCAATATAGTAACATAGAATATGATGGCAGATAAAGACTAGTATGGTCTATATACTCTATGCCTTTATTTAGGGTTATTTTATTGGAAACCACCATGCCGCTGGTTTGGAAGGCAGTATATTAAAATAAACCATAATCAAGCATAGGATTGTACTGTGCAGGTCACTCCCTCTGTTTGTTGAAATACATGAGATATTTAAATCTGTTTTGATGTCATCCTCTTGCTATAAAGGGATCCACTGTGTCTGTCCCATACCATTTTGAATTCTGTCGCTCTGTTTGCCCCCACTACCTCCATCGGGAGGGCATTCCAAGCATCCACCACCCATTCAGTGAAAAAGTACTTCTCAATGTTGCTTTTAAGTTTACCTCTTCACAGCTTCATTCTATGTCCTTTGGTAACCGAGGTACCCGGATGCCCATCCGCTACCGCACGCCAGCCTTGAACCGCCCCCCCCCCCCACCCCATAGCACACTGCATCTTTGACACCCCAGTTACTCCCACACACTCCCCAGCCACCCCCCCCCCACAGCACCAGGTCCCCAAGAAAAGACTACACACATTCACTGGCCTTTTGGTAAACTTGCTTGGTCGCAGCTTTATTTTAAACATATAACAAACCAGCCCAACATGGGCCATCATAAACATTCTTGAAACCAGATAACCCCCCCCCCCCCCTTTCCGGATGATGCCCCCCACCAGCCATTCCTAGCAAGGTGGTGCATCATCCTCCCCCCATTCCCCTACCGCCAGCCTCGCCATGTTATTAGCAAAGGCCGGCAAGGTGCCTTCCACCGGGCAGAGACTAGCCGTGATGTCTCTCCCCACCTAAGGAGCACTGCCGCTCCCGTGCAAAGAGGCATCAGCCTCAAATGCCCCACCGGGACGGCAAGCGCCAGCTCGCTACCCCGCCACCGGCGCAAGGTAGACCCTTATCCTTGCGCCGCCCCCCCCAAAGAAAGCTGCGACCAAGTCCAACATTCAAGTGCTTCCTGCCAGTCATTCAGCAAAAGATCTTGCCCCACCGGACTAAGATGAACCCCTTCCAAACGGTACAATCCGGCACAGCGCACGTCCGCCCAGGGGTGCAGCACCTGCCGCCCGCCAGTTTGCTGAACCCATCGCCTTATTTGCCTGTTAATTTTGACCAGGCCCCGCGACCACCGTTGCTCCGCCCAGCACGCCGGGCGTGGAACGATATCTGACCACAGTATAGCCACCCCCGGGAGCCACTCCCGCAGCAAAGCGATATCCCTCAGCACAGTTCTAATAAGTTGCCGGCAGGACCAGCTCGCCAGATCATTGCCGCCCAAGTGGATCAGCAGCCCAACCAGCCTCTGCCGCTGTGCCATCTTCGCCTGGATGAAGTCCAAGAGTTGCCACCACTGCATGCCACGCTGTCCCATCCAACACAGCCGCACTCCAGAATCTGCCATCCCCAGGTGCATTCCCAATGGCCTTGATGCGGCTCTTCTCTCAGCCCAATACACAAAGGAATGACCGATGATCCACCACTCGCCGGAGCACGCACCATCTGAAAGGACAAATCGCACTGCACCAGGAGGCAACTCTGAAATAGGAAACAAAATTGTGAATACTGTGATAAGGAAGCTTATCATAGTTCAGGAGGGAGCTATAAAAGAGGTGAATTGGCTCTGAACAAGCAACCTGTCTTTGCTGGTAGAAATACTAAAACAGAATGTTTTCATAAAAGACTACCAGTCCCAGAATGCACCAGGTTTCAAACAGCCTCTAGAAGGGCTGAAGTGGGGAAACGTGTGTTCAATCAGGAGAGCTATGAGGTAATCCCCAATCACTCATCTCCAAGGGCAGGGCTTGATTCAGCACAGCTGGGCTGTGCTAGGGTGGAGTGTCCCTCTAAGCACGTTAAAAGTAAAACATATTCTGCACAGAGACAGAATCGTGAGGAGATCAAGGACAGAGAGAGCAAGGAGAGACAGAAGCAGCAGCAACGTGGAAAGAAGAAGAGAAAGACACCTTGGAGGTCTAAAGAAGGAGCCCACAGCAGTACGTGTGTTGGGAGTCATTTCAGAGGCAAACATACTCCATTGGACTGGAGGAAGCCAGAGGAATGGGGTTATAGAGCCAGGAATTCCCAGACGGCACCTTTGAAGGAGACGGCTGCAGGTGGAAGGGGCCCTAAGACCGTTGCAAGAAGGTATGTGAAGAGAGACCCAGTGTCCAGGGATCTTGATTGGAAGGCTGGACATAAAAGCTGGACTACTTACTGGCCAGGATACCTGGAGAGGAAACCTAACAGCAAAGGAAGCTCAGGTACGAACTTTGATCTATGCCCTAGCTCTTTTCCGGGAAGACAGCAGGGAAATAAATATTATCCTGAGAATGATCAAGTAAGGAATTCCTCTGAGCCAGACCCTGATATTGATTCCATGATATTTGAGGAAGAAGGAGATATATTAAATGATCAGAATGAATACATGGATTGCTCTCTGTCTAGGCTGCTGTGGTAAAATACTTTCTCAATAATACAAAAACCACCAAAAGGAACTATAATTTGTTATTTTATCTACCCAGAAAAGTCTGCAAGAAAGCTTTTGGGTAGGATTGAGTCACGTAGAGAAAGTGAACCAGAAAAGGGGTTTGCAGCTGGCTAATTGGTGATAATTGAGCCAGGCACAAGTGCACGTGAGCTCTGGAAAGGAAACTTTTCTTTTTGTGTGTGTAAATAGAAGAAAGTTATCCTTGAAAAAGAACAGTTTTGTTACTTTTGGGTTTTGTTTTTGCTTCTGGAGCAATGCTAAGAAAGTTATTAGCATGAGCCATCAAAAAGACCTTTTCTGTTTCCCATCAAGGTCTTATTTGATTTTTGCTTAAGAAATTCAGTTACCTTATTTCATGTTTTGTTTTCCTGAATGCAATACTGAAAGCAAGTGTCCTTTTTGTGTTACCAAGTAAATCTGTGTGGGAGAATTAACCCCATGAATAAAATCCATTTTTCTTTGCTTACATTCGTGCATCACAACTCATTATTTTGTGAACGGCTGATTCTGGTATAAGTGAACTACATTCCCCAAAATCCTTTGCAAGTCATAATAATATTTTTTGTCTCTGCTAAGACTGTGGCCATTCACGACCAGTGCCCCCGTTTACAATATCCACCCCCCACCAGAACCTGACAGAGCAGCCCCACCGTGCCCGCCGGCCCTACGCCGTTCCCTCCGGACGAACGTACCCTTTGTACGCACGCGAGCGCCATCTGCCGATGCGCTGAATAACCCGGCCGTCCAATCCTGCTGCTGCCACACTCGTAGCCGCCCCAATCCGAAATGAGTGCGTCGTATAGCTCCGCTCGTCACAGCCCAAGGACCGCAAGACCAGCTGCAATACAGCCGTAAACTGGAACTGAGATACCGGCCTGCCGTCCTCATGCAAGAAAAAAATTTGCCCTGAACCCGAGGCCGGCACCGCAAGTAAGTCCGCAGGGCATTGACCGGGCAAGACGGCAAGGGGGAAATGTCACTCAGGACCACCCAACTGCCCTTACCCATCTGATCAGTCTTGGACCACGGAAGAAACATGCGGACCTGCGAAGCCTCCACCGTCACGTGCTCGAATTGCAGCCCGCCGAACGCTCCCTGCCTAGCCAACCTGGGCACGAGCTCAGTCACCCGAAATGCCCCAAAGAAGGCCGCTGCAAACAGCGCGCGAAACAAAACCGCCTCGAAACCCGAGACCGCAACGCGAGGTAACACCGTACAGATCCGGAGCAAAAGCTTGTAGGAAACCGGGCGGCGCCCGTCACATGCCCGAGGGAGCACCCTGGCCCAACCCGCGAGCAAGCGCTTAACCAGAAAGGACACCCTGGGGTTCCCCCAACCAGCCGCCTTACAAAAGAAGGAAAAGCCAGCCACCACGGATACAACCACCGACCGAGCCCAACCCGCCTTCTTCGCCCACACCACGAATTGGCCCACCAACTCATCTGGCCCCGTGCCACCCCTGCATGTTCAGAAATGTACTCACCTGTGTGAAACCGCGCCTGTGTCCCAACTTGCCAAAGATGTTCCGGAACCGGCGATGCCTGCTCGTCCGCCTCCGGCACCAGCAGCCGGAACTGATCCCACTGGAAACGGGACAGAGCGTCAGCAATGACAATCTGACATCCCGGCACGTGACGTGTCCTAGAGGTGACATTCAAATGCAAACAGGCCAAGACAAACACCCTCATCAAGGCAGCATCCCTCGGGTACTGAGGTGCGTGGCAATTGATAACCTCCACCACCGCAGCGTTATCACACCAAAATAATACCCGCCGGTTGCGCAAGCGCTCCGGCCACACCCAGAACACAACGACGATAGGGAAAAGCTCCAAAAAGGAAATGTTATGAGTGAGTCCAGACTGCACCCAAGCACTGGGCCACGGCTCGGCGCACCATGCCCCCTGAAAGTAAGCCCCAAACCCCGCACCGCCTGCGGCATCCGTAAACAAATGCAAGTCGGCATTTGAAAACTCCGGCATCTGCAGAACCGAACACCCATTGAAATCAGAGAGAAAGGCATCCCATACCCGCAAGTCAGCACGCATTCCCGCAGACACCCGGATCCGATGATGAAGGAGCTGTACCCCCGCCATGGCAAGGGAAAGCCGCCGGGCAAAGGGACGCCCCATGAGCAGAACCCGACACGCAAAATTTAAATGCCCGACTAACGACTGCAGGACACGAAGGGTAACCTTACCCGATGACCCCACGAATGCCACGAGCTCCCTGAGTCGCTCAACCTTCTCTCCTGGCAAGCGTACAACCATGGACACAGTATCAATCTCTATCCCTAAAAAGGTCAGGCAAGTCGCGGGACCCACGGTTTTATTAGCTGCAATGGGAATACCAAAGTCAGCCGCCAGCCCGAGAAAAGATTCCAGCAGCACGGCACAAGTGCGCGCCAGACCAGGCCCGACGAACAGGAAATCGTCCAAGTAATGCACTATGTTGCCCACTCCAGTCCGTGTCTCTAACACCCAGTGCAAGAAAGTACTAAAAGCTTCGAAGCAAGCGCAAGATATCGCGCAGCCCATAGGCATACACTTATCGAAATAGAACCCCGATTCAAAACGGAAGCCTAGCAATGGGAAAGCCGAAGGGTGAACCGGCAACAATCGGAACGCCGATTCTATGTCCACCTTCGCGAGCCAGGCGCCAGCTCCGCATTGCCGAGCCAAACTCACCGCTGCATCGAAGGACGCATAGCGGACAGTGCACTGCTCCCGAGGAATGTGATCATTCACAGAATCCCCCATAGGGCAAGATAGGTTATGGATCAACCTAAACTTGCCCACCTCCTTCTTGGGAACTACCCCCAAGGGGGAAACTGTGAAGACGGGGAACGGGGGCTCTCGAAAAGGTCTCGCTACGCGGCCCAGCGCACACTCCTCCGCAATTTTCTTCCGCACAACCTCAGCCAAGGATACCACAGAACTGGCATTTTTTGACCCTCCCCTCCCTGGCTCGCCCTGCAATGGAATCCAGAAACCCTCTGTGAAGCCTTTTAATAGGAAACTCCACGCCCCCCACCTTTTAGACTGCCCGTACCTGACCAACTATGGGCGCATAACGTCGACTCGCACGGGTGAAGGAGCCAACGCCCGATAAGTTCCCTCACTTGCCACCAGCTGGAGCCCCGGCAACTGCCTTCTGGCTGCACTTACTGGCAGGATGTCCACTCCTGCACAGGGTGCATGCATGCTTGAATTTGCAGTCGGGGAACGGGCAAGACGACTTGTTGTAGCGCCAACAGACATCTCCCCTCATTACACCCCCTTTTGACTGCAGCCCCCCAGGCCCTTGCCCTCGAAAGGGCTGTGGACTCACCGCCATCGCAGTAAGCCCCACCTTGCCACCACCGCCCCCACCTCCCCCACCTCCTGCACCCTTACTCTGAACGGACATTTGCGTTAACCATAGGTTGATGTCCTTCGTCCCCCATGACAACTGCCTGTTCTCCTCCATCATGTCCCAGAACTCCTCATCATAATTCAACCAGGCCCACCCCTCATGGGCCTGCGATGCCGCTAGAATGGTATCCCCATACGCCAGCAGCGCCCCATATTGCTCCGGGAAGTAGTGGCCCCACACGCTAGCTAAACGTAAAGAACGCTCTGGTCCAATTAAGAGTATTGCGGGAGGCCTTCCGCACTCTGCCCGCCTTCTCATCCTCTTTCCGCTTTTTTCTGCTCTCACCCGCACGTTTCCTGCCATCCAAGAGGTGAAAAATATCAATATATCTACGACGCTTGATCCGATGGTGCAATTTCCGCGGCACCCCCTCCCACAGCTCCGTGCAACGCACTACCGCTGTCCCTCCACCCTCACTCTGCTCGCCCCCCGCCGTCACCGAGCCACCCGAGGAACCCGCCGACGAAGTCGAGGACGATGATGACGAAGAAGCGCACCTACAACGACGCACATGCTTGCGCTTCGCCCGAGCTTTTCCCCCCGCCACCCTCCCTGCAGGCGGGGTCTGCGTGCCCCTTCCCATGCCACCCTCTCTTCCCTCATACTCACCAGCCATGCGGGAAGAAGCAGCCGCCCCACTCACAGCAGGGGCCGCCCTCACCGCACCAGACAGCTCTTCTGTCGGACGTGCAGGTGCTGCCAGAGCAGCCTGACCGGAATCAGCCCCATCCATCTTTGTGAGCACGCTCGCCGGTACCTGCATGGGAAGAGGAGAAGAGAAGCCAGCAGCAACCGCCCCTGGAATGCCAGACCCCACACCCGGCCCCCCGCCACAGCTTGACTCTGAGGAGCCGAGGCCGCCAGCGTCCCAGGCCATTGCACCCCTGTACGGGGGGCCCCCAGCTCCCACAAGAGCCGCCCCTACCCAGTCACCCCACCCGCCCCCACAGTACCCAAAACCTCCCCATGTTCCAGGCCCACATGCCCAGGGGCCCGGTGCTCCATAAAGTCTAGGGAGGGGGAAATGACCAGTGCCAGTGCCAGGAGAATAGTCGAGCATGGTAGAAGGAGGGGGCACCCCCGAAAGCCCACCCGCCATTGTACCCGCCCCTGCAGTGTCCACATGCAGCGCATCCACACCCCTAGATCTGGCTACGGCTCCAGCAGGTACCAGCACCCCCTCCCCTTCCCCTTCCATGCCCTCAGCCAGTGACGGGGATCCTGCCACCCCCACCACCGGGCCCTCCTGAGGGGCTGCACCAGCCCCGATCTGGGGGGGGCAGGCTAAACGACCCTGAGGCCCGGCCCTGCGAGACTGATGCCTCCCACGCCCCCCAAGGCACCCCTGCTCTGCTCCATGCGCCTGCGTGGCCCCCCCAGCCAGTGCTTCCCTTGCCACCAGCATGCGCCCACGTGTCAATGCCCCACACCCCCTAGAACTAACCCTTGAGGCCCTGGAACCCTTTCCAGCACTCCTCCTGCCTGACCGGCGAGCCATAGCCCCCTCAAAAGAAAGACAGAGGCACCCCCACCCCAAAACTCCTGGACCGGCCCACCTACTACCGAAGCTAGCCGCGCTAATCCCGATGGGCCTCCCGCCCCATACCAGGCCTGCTGAACACGTGGAGCAGGCCCGATACCGGCATCCTGCTCCCAATCAGGTTTCCCGAAGTCTGCTGACCGCCCACCGTCAAGCCCGCAGAAAACCGCCCCAAACAAAACCAGCCCCCGGGGCAGCGGGGCTAAAGAAAACCACCCCCCTCCACGTACAAGAAAATTGAGGGAACAGGCCGCGAATGGCTAAACACAGCCCTGGCAACACACCTTCACTCCTAGGCGGTCCGACGGCAAGAGGGAGATCACACGCCGCAGATCTCCCTCGCTTGCCACGGTCCTGCCCCACCCACCGGCACTAGCACCAATCCCCAGCCCCCACGTCACATATGTGGGCTGCTGGTGCCGGCGCAACATCCCCCTCCCCCAACATGCTGCCGAGCATGCTCTGGGCCCCGGGGACCTGGTTACAATACCGGCCTCGGGACCCAGCCCAGCGGCGCAGTGGGATTTTTACAGCTTCCCCTTCTTTGAAAAAGATTTATTTGTTCACTAATGCAGACCTTTAAATACTTAAAGGGTATCATACATCCTCTCCCCCTCCTCTTCTCTAAGGTATAAATATTTATGTCTTCAAGTCTCTTCTCATATGTCTTCTGGTACAGACTCCAAATCATTTTGGTTGCCTTCCTCTGGACCATTTCAAGTCTTTTTATATCCTTTGTGAGATATGGTCTCCAAAACTGAACACAATATTCCAAGTGAGGCCTTACCAGCAAATTGTACAGTGGCATTAGTACCTCCTCCTTTCTACTGGTAATTCCTCTTTGCTTGCAGCCCAGCATCCTTCTGGCTTTGGCTACTGCTTTGTCACATTGTAAAGTTACGTGCCGTTGACGCATGTAACTCATGTATTATCAAAGACTTATATGCATGGATGAGCCTTTACGTGCCCACTTTTGCAGGTCCCTATTTTGTAAGTACATCTGTCGGGCCAATGGCACATACTTTCGGTGTGGCATGAACAGGGACCGAGCTGGGACACTGCATGGGCAGTGCACAAATCTAGGCACGTAAATTATAAAATACTATAACTTACAGGCATTCTTTAAAAACCTAGGTGCATTTTCCACCACTTACGCCTCTACTTAATGGAGAAAAGTAGGCACCTGCTTTTCTCATAAAATAGACTTAAGATAGCTGCATTCTGGTTGCCAAAAACTAGGCAACTGATTATAAAATTTCCCTCCCCATGCCTACACCTTCAACGCAGGAGTGATTTCTGCAGTACCTGTGCCAGTACGCTCCATTCATGCTGTTTGAATGTGTCCTGATGCTGCCCTTTAAATCGCGTCGGCATTTTGCTAACAGCGTGGTCTTTCCATAGAGGTTCATGCCGATATATAATAGAGCTAAGTGTTTCTCTTATTTTAAAAACATTTGAAAAATGTAAACACAGCCTGGGTAGCCTATGAATGACAAATTGGGGTATATGTAGCTGCTGATTCAGCGGTGTAATATCCGTGATAAAACTGCATACCCTATGCTGAGGCTCCCTTTACTATCTATTGTGGTAAGGAGAGTGTAGCCCAGCCTGGGGAAACAAAGGGAAAAGAGACTTTTTCCTCTTTGCGGGGGATGGGCGCACCTGAAAACACATACCAAAGTAAAGGCAGTGAAAGAAACCATGTTTGTAGAGCTAGGCCAAAGCCCCGCCCAGACTCCATGGCAACCCTAGGTAAGGATTGGAGATACCTGGGGGTGGAGTCAGAGGGGGAGGTACACTGCCTAACATTTAAGTTTGAGCAAACAGAGAACAGGAGAGGCAGGAACAGCAGCAAGAGCAAGAACAAGGGCAGCCAGAGCAGCAGCCAGGAGAGCAGCAGACACTGTTCCCGGGAAAGGACCAAACACAGTGGCAGGAGAGGACGCAGACTTAGCAGCCTTGGAGGGGGTGGACACCAAGGGAACAGCTTGGAAAGCAGCAGCTGGGGAAAGGCCCAAGTACAGACTAAGTACTTTCCTTCCAGGAGAGAGAAGGACAGAAGGCTGGCTGTGGAGAAGCCAAGACAGGAAGGCTCAGATCCCTCTGAAGAAAAGCAAATCTTCAGGCAGAGGAAACCCAGGGAAGCTGAGAGAAAATCCTGCAGTGATTCCCTGAGTAGCTCTGAGGCAGAGATAGCTGCAGTCAACAGAAGCCACAGCTGTGAAACTCCCACAGTAAAGCTCCAAGGTAGGAGAAAGAAAATAGAGAAAGCTGATGCTTATGACTCTTGCTCAGATAATGAGGAGGGAATTATACCTGGTAGAAACCAGAACAGGAAGAAGGATTTTATAAGGAAAGCTAAACAAGAAAAGCCTGCTAGTGTTTTTCCAAAGGAAGGGAAGGCAGTGCAATGGGATAGGCTGTTTAAGCTTTTAAACGACATAAACCTTAAAGTACCTGAACGTTTCCAAGTTTCCCCTGCAGGCAGCTCAGAAGAAAGCATGGAGGTGGATTGTAGAGAGGATGACCAGGGTTCCACCTGTTCTGAGATGGAATGTGCTGTATGCGTTGCTGCTAATTGAAGGAAGCAAAGTATTAGGAAGAATTCAGGAAGCGGTTACCAGTTTGTCATAGCTGGAAGCTTGAAAGAAAGGAGAGAAGGAATCTTATGTTGAATTACTAAGGTTCTCTGCTAAAGGAAAGTGGATAGTGCAATCAGTCTCTGCGCTAATCAGCTGAAGACTGTTTAAGTGGAAGCAGCTACAAGGGAGCTGGCAGAATCTCTGAGCTCAGTTGTATGCTTGAGCAGCAAGTACCACTGTTAATCCTGAAGTAAGAAATCTCTAAAAGGAAAAGGAAAGGAAGTTTGTTGTAAATAACCCCACTGAAACACACTGTTTGCATTTACTTTATTTTGGGAGAAAATATCCTTGTTTCTTTTGTTGAGTGTGAAAGCTTCTTCAAGGACTGTTACTAACCTGACCCAGAGAAACCAAATAAAATTCCTGTGTGCTTTAACATCCACTTGGTCTACTTTATATATACAACTACACCTTTGAGATAAAAGGGATACAAGATGGACGCCCGTCCTCACTAGGCAATCGCCTAGTAGGGGCGCGTGCGCCACACTATGGTATGAGCTCCTAGAATGGAACTGTAACATTTGTTAAACACAGTGTTATTCTCATTGTCATATGCACTTTGTATGAGGAATGAAATATTGTAGTCCTCTCTTTTCTTTGGTCGTAGCTTGGATGTGAGAGGGTATTGCAGTTTTGCTGCAGTTAGTACTCCACAAAGGCACATAGGCATCATGAGTCTTCATAAAATAGGTGTCCTCCCCATCCTCAAATCCTGGCACCCTCATTGAGTGTAATTTTGTAACAAAGTACTTAGATTAACAGGGCACGAAGACACTTATTTTCACTGACACATAGTCAGTGTGTTCCTACAAAACTCTGGCAAAAGATCCCGCAGAAATTGTTCTCGTGTTGAAGATTTGGCTATTTACATCTGCTCAGTAGCAGGCATAAATGTTAGCACATAAAGTATGCGCATATGTGTGTATCTTATAAAATGTCCACGTAAATTTCAACTCCGCCCAGACTCCTCTCTGAATATGTCCGTTTTAAAAATACATGCCTTCTTCTACTGCTTGTAGTTCTGAGCGGGACCTAATTTTATGAGGCTCTTAGCATGCCCATTCAGTGTCTTACACACAAAAAAGGTTTGTAAAATGACCTCCTTAGTGTGTGTTCCTTCTTTCCCATCATAGAAATCAGCCAGGTGTGCAGTAGGTAGCTTCATGATCTGTTTGACCCTAAATTAGATATTAGGGAATGTATTGATTTAGAAACATAGAAACATGATAGCAGAAAAAGCCCATATGGCCTATCCAGTCTGCTCTTCCATACCAACTACTACAGTCCCTTTTATACCTTTAGGGATCTTCTGTGTTTGTCTCATGCTTTCTTGAATTCAGCTACTGTCCTGGTCTCTACCACCTCCACTGGGAGACTATTCCATGCATCTACCACTCTATCCATAAAGAAATATTTCTGCATATTATTCCTGAGTCTATCCCCTTTCACTCTCATGCTATGACAGTTAGTCCGCACAAGTTCAAGATATGAAACAAATTAAAAAGGAAAAAGAAAATTAGGAGAATGGTGAGAGAACTAGTGTTGCAGCTGGCTTTCAGGAGCAGTATATTAAACTTTATTAGAATCTTCTTGAGCTATAAGAAAATCAAACAGCTGCTTGGCTTAAAAAAAGAAGAAATGATTGATTGTCAAACTGCACAAAACATCTACAAGGAAATTTTAACAAGAAATTTACACCCAAAGCAATGACACTTGGCTTTAAATCCAAGAAGCCTCTAGGTCTTTTTTGCATATCACCAGAAAAATCAGGAAATATTTAAACCTTTTGCCCCTAACAAAAGCTCCTGCATGTTTTAAAAAAAAAAATGCAAGATACTATTTCAGTATGGTTCAAGTTCAAAGACGGCCACAAATGTGCCGCCTCTAGCGAGCTTTCAAGAAACCCAGTCAGTCCATACTTCCCAATCGAGCCCCACTTTGTTCTTCCATCCTTCCTTTGTCATGAGCCCCGCAGGACAGGTATTGCATTCGTACTATGGCAAGCAATCTGCGCGTATTTCCGTGCCATTTCAACTGTAGCTAACAAAGGAGACAGGAAAATTCAATAACTCAAGTTGTTCCTTTTAGTCTAGCTCTCGAGATACTCTACTTTATGAAACAACAACTGCTTATTTATTTATTTATTTATTTAACCAGTTTTGTATACCATTTTATCCTTCAATCAAAGCGGTTGGCAATACAATGGGTCTACATTAAACGAGAGGGGAGGGGCGACAAGATGTACATATAGACTTCAGTCAATTGGTTCTTATTCTCCTCTATGCATGTCAGTGGGGCATAAGTATCCTATGTTACACGTAAAAAGTGTTCTTTGAACAGGAGGGTTTTGAGTGATTTGCGGAAGTCCTTGATGTTGTTTAGGGCTCAGCTCATCCGGGAGGGAGTTCCAAAGAGCTGGTGCCGAGAAAGAAAAAGCTCTGTTGGAGGTAGTTTGCTTTGACTTCTTGTATTCGGTGGGTGTGTGGAGTCTGATGCCGTTAGCTCATCTAGGTCTGCTGGTTGTTTCTCTGAGCAAAGCTTATTCTCGGTTTATGCTGTACTGAGGTTCTACAAGCATCCAAAAAACCACCTTTGTGGGTTGCTGAATTTGCTCCTGAGCCACACCTTCAACTGTCCCAGATACAACTTCCAAATCATCCTTAAACCTTCTAACAAGACATAAAAGAGAAGAACTCAAGTCTTTAATAGTGTCCCATAATGACTCCATAATTAGAACTACAGGAATTTCCATCACACCGATATGTCTTTCCTTGAGGGGCTCTCATTCAAGTTAGAATCAGGTCAAAGATAGAACTCAACTTGACATTCTCACAGCTGCACAGGGGAAGAAGCTGTAGCAGGAACTCCCTATACACAGTTTATGGACAGTATGCCACTCTGGCCAGTTAGAGTCAGTGCTTCCACACCTCTGCAAGCACTTCCGGTTTGCAGTGGTGCAGTTCTCTGTTCAGGGCTAAACGAAACCCCTTCTGCATTATGGTCAAACAAAGATACCCCCACCGACCCAGCTGAAACAACATTTTTTCCTCCAGAGTCATTTGAGTCACTGTCAGAGACCACCAAGAGCCAGAGAGATACTGTAGTTCTTCGACTTTCCCTTGTTTTATACTATCGTGAAAAAATATGAGGAGATAGGAGGAACCAGTCAAAAAAATCAGAGGAGATAGGAGGAAGTGCGATCACACTACTGTTTTTGACGCTATCTTGTCCCAAGCTGGTATATTTTAAACAAAAAAGAGGTTAACAGGTCTAATAGTTCTGTGCAAAGGACTGTAACCGGGTAGTCAGACCCGGTGCTCTACCCTTCGAAACTGCAAATATCCCCCTCCCCCCGCTTCATTACTCATCCCCCATCTTTGCCCACAAACTTCACACACAAACCATTCTTGGAAACAACTGGTCGCAGCTTTATTACCATTCTAACATAGTGAACATTATGAACCATAAAAATCATCTAACAAACCAAAGCAGAGCGATGCCTCACCAGCCATTCAATTAGCAAGGTGACCTCGCCTCCACTCCTGCCACCAGCAAAGTTCCTACCACCCCTTCCCAACTTCGCCATATCAATAGCAAAAGTCTGCCAGGGTTTGTCCGGGTCGTGGGCACCCTGCCCCCACCCAAGTATAGCCTAAGGCTCCGGACCCCGGAAACCTCCAGGATCCCCCCCCCCAACGCTGTGACACCCCATACTCTACCCAACCTCCCGATACAGGGTGGGAGGGTGGGACTCCAGCCCCAAAGACCTCCCGACGTATGTGCTCAGGCAAACGTTGAGGACGCTTGACTATATGCCTGCCTCCTCACTGATTGGCTACCCCACGCTCATCCCCGCGGGCGGAGCCAATGAATTTAAATGACGCCTAATGCGTCATGACCGCTGAGGCCCCCCCCCCCAACAGACATCCGCAGGGTCCCTGCACCGGGCTGAGCACCCGGTTACATGTGGTCGCCAGGACCCTGCCCACGTCCTTTCACTAACTGGGTAGTTGGACCCGGTGCTCTACCCTTCGAAACTACAAATATCCCCCTCCCCCACTTCATTACTCATTCCCCCTCTTTGCCCACAAACTCCACACACAAACCGTTCTTGGAAACAACTGGCCGCAGCTTTATTACCATTCTAACATAGTGAACATTATGAACCATAAAAATCATCTAACAAACCAAAGCGGAGTGATGCCTCACCAGCCATGCTATTAGCAAGGTGACCTCGCCTCCGCTCCTGCTGCGGTCAAGCCACCAGCAAAGTTCCTACCACCCCTTCCCGACTTCGCCATATCAATAGCAAAAGTCTGCCAGGGGTTGTCCAGATCATGGGCACCCCACCCCCGCCCAAGTATAGCCTAAGGCTCCAGACCCCGGAAACCTCCGGGATCCCGCCACCGGCTCAGACCCATTAATGTGTCTGTAATGCCCCCCACTATCAAGCTGTGACCAGTAAGCGGCACACTGAACCACATGCTCCAATGCCTCCTGGCAGTCATTCAAGAGCAAATCCACCCCAATCGGGGATAGATGTACCCCATCTTTCCTATACAATCCGGCACCCTCAACTTCAACCCATGAATGCTTGACCTGGTACCCTCCCTGCTCACATACCCAACGACCTATTTGCCTATTAATTTTCATCAGTCCTCGGGACCAACGCCGTTGCCCCCAGCAGGCCGGCCTTGGGATAATATCAGACCATATTAAAACCACCCCATGAAACATTTTTAGCACCAAGGCAAAATCCTTCTTTGCTGCTCTGATCAGCTGCTTGCATGTCCAGGACACCAAATAATTTCCCCCCAAGTGCAACAGTATAATCACAAACTGTTTCCTTATGCGCTCATGGTGTTGGAGCAAAGGCATCAGCTGTGTCCATCGTAGACCGCGCTCATCCAGCCATGAAGCCGACACCAAAGCAGGATCCAGTCCCAGGTTTATCCCGACAGGCTGCACCACTGCTCGCTGACCAGCCTAATACACGAAGGAGTCCCCCAGCATCCAACAGCCCCGAACACTCTGTCCCCCATCTGCAAAAGAAAACATCTGTTAATATCAACTGTGGCCATTCTGCATGCCCACATCAGAAATGAACATATCCAATAAAAGCCCTAGACCGCCATATCCCAATACTTTGTATCTGCACTCCCAACAGCCCTGCTGCAGCCGCACTAGTAGCAGCACCAATGCGAAAGGAATGCGCAGCAAACAGGCTCAGGTCTTCGCCTATCTGCTGCAAAACCATTCGTAACACTGCCGACACTTGAAAACGTGTCACAAGCCGTGCATCTTTATGGATAAATAGCCCTCCCTCTGACGCTGGGTGAAACCATAAATAGTCCGTCACTGTGGCTACAAGGTACGTTAGACCAACAATCTCCTTAAGGACCACCCAGAAGCCTTTTCCTTGTTGGTCTGTTTTTTATTTCGCTAGCAGGATCCGTAGCTGTCCACCATTCACTTGGACATGCAAGTGCTGCAAACCTCCCCCTACTCCCGACTTAGCAGAGTTTGCTATCAATTCACCCACACGGAAGGCGCCAAAGAATGCCAGCCTAAAAACCACCCGGAAGAGTGTGGCTTCGTATTGTGACTCCACGACCTTAGGTAAGGCCTCACATAGTCCTATAAGTAATTTGTGCGTAATCGGCCGCCGATAGTCCCGCGCTGTCGGCCTCGAATGCTCCCACCCTTGCAGCAACCTGCGAGTGAGGAACCCTCCCCCTGAGGAGCCCCATCCCACAGCTTTTGCAAAAATTGCAAAACCCACCAAATGGCTACGCACTGATGATCTAGTGACACCCATTATCTAGAGACACCCATTCCTTTGGCACTAAGTGTATACTGCCCTATTAATTGATCGGACACCGCCCCCGCCTGCCACACCCGATCCCTCAAAAATTACACAACTTTCTCACAACCTTGCCGATAAGCATCCCATGTCCGCTCTGACACTGAACTCCGCAGCAGATTCCTCATCTCCACAGGCCAAGGCTCCATAAGTTCCAAGGGACCACAAGCCCTTCTGGGTCCGCTTCTGGCGCCAACTTCCGAAACCGGTCCCAGTGTAAACGGGAAAGAACATCAGTAATTCCATTAGTATGCCCTGGGATATGTCGAGCCTTTAACGAGACATTCAGACGCAAACATGCCAATACCACCCCCCCCCTCATTAAGGACGCCACCTGCACACATTGTAGAGTGTAATGATTAATTACGCTCACCACAGCTTCATTATCACACCACCAAACCACCCTGCGGTTGCGCAGCCTGTCCGGCCACAATTCCAATGCAACCAACATGGGAAAAAGTTCCAAGAAGGTGATATTACTTAAAAGTCCAGCTTCATACCACGCCTGAGACCATCTATCAGCACACCATGCCTCTCCAAAATAAATTCCCAAACCTACATCTCCCGCGGCATCCATGTAGAGCTGAAAATCTTCACTAGAAATCTCCGCTTCCATCATCACCGACGTCCCGTTAAAGTCTTTCAAAAATACATCCCAAACCCGCAAATCCTCACGCATAACTCTGGAAACTCTAATGCGGTGATGTGGCTTACCAACCCCCGCAGCCGACGCCGCTAACTGTCTAATAAATACCCATCCCATCGGGATTACTCTGCAGGCAAAATTCAGAGATCCTATCAATGCCTGCATTTCCTTCAATGTTAACTTAGAAGAGGCCAACACATTAGCTACCAACACCCACAACCTCACAACCTTCTCTACTGGAAGGCGCACCTCCATTTGGTCTGAATCCAACTCAACTCCCAAGAAGGTGTTCCTCGTTGCCGGGCCCTCAGTCTTGCTCTCTGCCAAAACGGCACACCCAATTTCCCTGCCAGAATCACAAAACCGTCTAAAAGCGCTCTACACACCGTTGACTGAGCAGCTCCCACAAACAAGAAATCATCAAGGTAATAAACCACATTCATCAAGCCCACCTTCCGCATCACCGCCCACTGCAGGAAGGTACTAAATTTTTCAAAGTAGGCGCAAGAAACTGCACAGCCCAGTGGCATGCATTTGTCGAAGTAAAAGCCATCTTCAAATTGGAAACCTAACAAGTGAAATGCAGAGGGGTGCACTGGCAACAAGCGGAAAGCAGATTCTATATCCACTTTTGCCATCAAAGCCCCGTGGCCAGATTTCTTGACCAACTCGACTGCTCTATCAAACGAGGCGCAGTGCACCATACAACACTCCCCGTGGGATGTGATCATTGACCGATGCCCCCAACAGAAAAGACAAATTATGTATCAACCGAAACTTCCCCCGTTCTTTTTTAGGTATGATTCCTAACGGTGATACCACAAAATTCTGGAAAAGCTGCTTCGTAAACGGACCCGCTATTCTGCCTAACTTCAACTCAACCACCAAATTCTCCCTAGCTATGGTCGCAAAGCATCGCACCGAGGGGGAATTTCTCGCCATTGAGACTGCCACAACACCTTGAACTGGAATAACAAAACCTGACTGAAACCCAAACTGCAAAACTTCCTTATCCTCCCGCTTTGGGTAGTGGCGAAGCAATATGCTTAAAACCTCTACCCTTATTGGAGTGGGGGCCAGGTCAAACGCAACTCTACTACTTGGGAGCCGGCGACGGGGCCAAAGAGGCCCCTTTCTTAATGCATTTTGCTGCCAAGTGTGCCGCGCCACATACGGAGCACAAATGTTTGAACTTGCAGTCTTGGAAAGGGCACGGGGACTTATTAAACCTCCAGCACACGTCCCCAACTCCGCTTGCAACTGGTCATGTTTGCAATATGGTCCCTCTGACCCAAAAGGAACAGTTTACCCCTGCATTGGCCGCCGGCCCTCCTCTTCCCCCAACCCCGCCTCCCGTATTTGCTCTGACTGACATCTAAGTGAGCCACAGGTTAATGTCCTGCATGCCCCAAGTTAATAACTTGTTCTCTTCCATTTTGTCCCTAAACTTTTCATCATAATTTAGCCACGCCCACCCCTCATGGGTCTGTGATGCTTCCAGAATTGAATCCGCATATGCCAGCAACATCCCATAATGCTCTGGATAGTGTTGGCCCCAAACACTCGCCAAACGCAAAAAAGCCCTCACCCAATTCACGACATTACGAGAGACCTTCCTAATCCGGCCGGCCTTCTCATCCTCCTTATGATTTTTCTTACTCTCACCTGAACACTTCCGACCTTCGAGCAAGCGGAAAACATCTAGGTATCTCCGCTTCCGAATTTTATGTCACAACTTCTTTGGCACCCCCTCCCACAACTCAGCCAACGATGCTAACTTAGGAGTTCCACCCCCTGACTTGCTCCCCATCACAATGCTTCCACACGCCCCTTGCCTCCCATGTTCGTCTCCCGATGACGCCGAGGAAGAGCCCGATGATGATTAAGAGGACAATTCCGAACTATGCCGCCACCGACAAGAGTGCTTCTTCTTCCTGTTCGCTTTTCCCATCCTTTCTCTCCGTGAACTACTCCTCTCACATACCGCTACTTGCACCACATGCAACTCACCCATCTCTACCAGATCTGTCGTCCCCATAGCTGGTAGGCAAAGCATCTCCTGTTAAAGATCCTCATTCAGCTGCCGCGAACCGTCTCCTCGTGCCAAAACCCCAGCCACCGAGACTCCCCGCGTAGCCGTTGTTCCGGAGTTCATATTCACCGCACGCGATTGTCCCATCATTCTGTGCACTATTCCATGTGGATTCAGAAACAGAACCTGTGGAGCCAAGAAGGGAAAAATGGGGGGGGGGGAGGGGGAATCCAGAGACCACGCAGGTTGCCAAGCCCCCGCCCACTCAGCCCTAGACGGATCTTGTCCTCCCCCAATCCAATGGTCCCATGCAGCCTGACGCCCAACCGACCCATAAGCCACCTGAACTGCTGGCCCACCCCCAGGGGAGGCTACTCCTCGACCCACCACACTGGGGGCCCCGTACACCAGCATGTCACCCTCACCCCCACCCCACACACCCCTCCATTCCTAAATGGGAAGGGGTCACTTCCCACTGCACTGGTTTCGAACCCCCTTCCCTTAAATTATCCACTACTACCCCCACCTGGTACTACCTGTGCACCCCCTCACATGGCATTAACCACTTCCATCACCCCCATGCCCCCATCATCAGCTGACCCTGAACTCCCTGCCCCCAAGCTCTGCGTCCACCCCAGCCCCCTTGCGTGAAGCTGGTGATCCTCTGTGCCCCCTTGCAGGCCGCTGAACTCTTGCAGCCCCCCACTGCATGGCCATTAACCCCCACCGCCCCCTACGCCCCAACGGCCCCCCCCCCCCCCCCCCCCCCGGCTGCCAACAGGCCTTTCCACCTTGGCCCTGCCAGATCCACGTCCCTTGCTCTGACTTCCCCTCCTAGCTCTCGGTATTAACTACAAAAACACGTTCGATGTAACACATTAAGGGAATGTACTTAAAGAATTAACTTTTCCTCTTCTGCTTGTTCACCAACGTACATTATATTAAAAATTTCTACCTGGAGGTCTCAGATTAGCACCTATTCCCTGGACAGATCATCTGTAAAGGAATATATGTGCTATATCACATCAACGACCTCCTCATTGGTATGTGAAACAGCTAGTGGGTATGGCAGAGACTATCAAAATTCCCCGGGGCTTCTTCAAAATTTATTTCTCCAAACTATAGTTTATGTAATACCCCTCTCTCATTATTAACTGCCATCCACAAAGCTGAAAATCACTTCTATAATATTCAATGATCCTTATGCTCAATAATCCCGACGCTTCCCTTCAGCGCCTTTGAGCGTTTCTCCAATTCGGGTTCTTCAGGGGATCTAAGAAGACCAAAACTTTTTCCCCTCCTAGCAGACATCCTCCCAAATCCTGTAACCACCCCAAGCCAGAGAAATTTTTTTTTTTTTTTATAGAAGGGACACCAAGCCTATGTTAAAGACTGGAAAGGGGGGCTGTTACTTCTGGAGAGAAATCTGAAATTGTGAGTATATACTTCTGGGAATTTTTCTGAAAGGAATTGTTTTTCTTTTAAAGCTAATTAATCTGTGAACCCACTATTTTTTTTGTTAAATCAGTCAGGGCCTAGTAGCAACAGTTTAAGATTCAATTTAAAAACACAGAAGAGAACTTTCTGGTTACCTTTCATACCCAGTAGACAGCTGTAGTTTAAATTTCATAGTCACTCAGGGCCTAGCATCAGCAAAGTACTTTTAGTTTCAAATTAAAACACAGAAGAGAGCTTTCTGGTTAAATTTAGAATCCAGCAGAGAGCTTGTAGTTTAAATTTCATAATAGGTTAGAGCCTAGTAGCAGCAAAGAGCTATAATTTAAATCAAATCAGAATATAGTTTTCCTCAGCAGCACAGGACAAGGTACTGTGTAGCAGCCCTTTTTTAATAAGTGTTATATCCCTCCCTCCCTCCCCACACCCACCCTCCCCTGGGAATTTCACAGCTTTATAGGTACTTGCACAACTTAAAAGACAGGAGGTGCTCTCAGGTGAAGCTCATTACCCAAATCAGTCATACACCAAGGACCTGAGATTAATTAAGCTTCAGGTGAACAAGGTATATTAAACTTCTTAGGTACAGTTTTAGTGGTATAAATATCCATTGCACCCTTTAGTACATATAGAACTTAAAGATCTAAACACAAACTTAAAACTAAGATGCAGACAGCAGTCCAGCAGCGGGATGTGGGCTTTCCAGTCTTTTGCATTGAGTGTCACATGTATGATTTTCTCCCAGCTGGTGAGAGGTCTTACGTGTGCACTAGGTGCAAGGAGCTCTCTGCTCTCAGGGAACGAGTCCGTTCTCTAGAGGCTAGAGTAGCAGACTTGGAAAACATAAGACAGACAGAGAGGTACATAGACGAGACCTACAGGGATATAGTCCTGAAGTCCCACCTCCAGTCTGGCAGCATCCCTGTTGCCATGGAGGAGAGAGGTCACGTGACAGGAGAGCATCACCCTGGTGTGGCAGGAAGTGATCCTGTAACTAGGACCTGTCCTCCAGGTGATGTAAACCCCTCTCGCACCGAGGAGGTTTCTCCAGGGCCAAGTGCCCATGCGGGAAGGGTTAGGACAGCAGTTATAGTTGGTGATTCGATCATTAGGCATGTAGATAGCTGGGTGGCTGGTGGACGTGAGGATCGCCTGGTAACATGCCTGCCTGGTGCGAAGGTAGCGGACCTCACGCGCCACCTAGATAAGGTCTTAGATAGTGCTGGGGAGGAGTCTGCTGTCTTGGTACATGTTGGTACCAATGACATAGGAAAATGTGGTAGGGAGGTTCTGGAAGCTAAATTTAGGCTTTTAGGTAGGAAGTTGAAATCCAGAACTTCCAGGGTAGTGTTCTCCGAAATGCTTCCCGTTCCACGCGCAGGACCCAATAGGCAGGCAGAGCTCCGGAGTCTCAATGCGTGGATGAGACAATGGTGCAGAGATGAGGGGTTCGGATTTGTTAGGAACTGGGGAACATTCTGGGGAAAGGAGGGGCTCTTCCGAAGGGATGGGCTTCACCTTAACCGGGATGGAACCAGGCTGCTGGCATTAACCTTTAAAAAGGAGATAGAGCAGCTTTTAAACTAGATAATAGGGGAAAGCCGACAGTCGCCCAAGAGCGCATGGTTCGGAAGAATGTATCCTTGAAGGATACTACAAAAAGCAGAGAGGTTCCAAAAAAGAGTAAAGTAGCCCAAATGCCCTCGAGTATGGAGCAGACAGAACTTAAAGATCCCAAATTACCCATGTCTACCAATATCCAAATTAATATGAATAAAATACAGTCTCTAAAATGCTTGTATGCAAATGCTAGAAGTCTACAAAACAAGATGAGAGAGTTAGAATATATAGCACTAAACGAGAGGTTAGATATGATTGGAATATCAGAGACATGGTGGAAGGAGGACAACCAGTGGGACACTGTGATACCTGGGTACAAACTATATCGAAATGATAGAGCTGATCAAATTGGTGGAGGGGTTGCGCTCTATGTTAGAGAGGGCATTGAGTCAGAAAGGATTAAAGTTTTGCAAGAAACAAAATTTGCTGTAGAATCTCTATGGATTGAAATTACATGTAAAAAGGGGAAGGCGATGGCAGTGGGGGTGTACTATCGTCCGCCTGGCCAGAATGAACAAATGGATGATGAAATGCTCAAAGAAATCAAGGAAGCTAGCAAAAGTTACAGTGCAGTAATAATAATGGGTGATTTCAATTACCCCGGCATCGACTGGGTCAGTGTCACAACAGGACATGCTAGGGAGATAAAGTTCCTAGATGAAATAAATGACTGCTTCTTGGAGCAGCTGGTTCATGAACCGACCAGAGGGGAAGCAATATTAGACCTAGTCCTTAGTGGAACACCAGATGTAGTGCAAGAGATAAGGGTGTTGGGGCCACTTGGCAATAGTGATCATAGCATGATCGCCTTTGATTTAATTAGTGGAGGAGGGATAGTAAGGAAATCCACAGTACTACCCTTTAACTTTCGAAAGGGAGACTATGATAGAATGAGGAAAACAGTTAAGAAAAAACTAAAAGGAGCAGTTGCAAAGGTTAAAGACGTACATCAAGCTTGGGTGTTGTTGAAAAATACTATCTTGGAAGCCCAGACCAGCTGTATTCCACGCTTTAAGAAAAGTGGAAGGAAGTCCAAAAAATTGCCAGCATGGTTTAAAGCTGAGGTCAGAGAGGCTGTTGTTGCCAAAAAAGCATCTTTCAAGAAATGGAAAAAAGAGCCAAATGATGAAACCTGGAAACAGCACAAGCACTGGCAAGTCAAATGCAAGGCATTGATAAGGCAGGCAAAGAGAGAATTTGAGAAGAAGCTTGCTGCGGAAGCAAAAACGCGAAATAAAGACCTTTTCAAGTACATTCGTAGCAAAAAACCCGTGAGAGAGTCAGTTGGTCCATTAGATGATAAAGGGGTTAAAGGAGCACTAAGAGGCGACAAGGCGATAGCGGAGAGACTGAATGAATTCTTTGCTTCGGTCTTTACTGAGGAAGATGTAGGGATGTTACCCACGACTGAAGTGGTATTTAAAGGTGTGGAAGAATTGAAGGAAATATCGATACATCGGGAAGATGTCCTACAACTATTAGATAAACTGAAGAGTAGCAAATCACCTGGGCCGGATGGTATACATCCAAGGGTGTTGAAAGAACTGAAATTTGAGATTGCAGACCTGCTATCAGTAATCTGTGAACTATCATTAAAATCATCTCTAATACCTGAGGATTGGAGGATCGCCAATGTAACACCAATTTTTAAAAAGGGTTCGAGGGGTGATCCGGGAAACTACAGACCGGTGAGCCTGACATCAGTACCGGGAAAAATGGTAGAAACCATCATAAAGAATAAAATTACTCAGCATGTAGATAGTCATGACCTAATGGGAGACAGCCAACATGGCTTTAGACAAGGAAGATCTTGTCTTACTAATCTGTTATGTTTTTTTGAAGGAGTGAATAAACAGGTGGACAAAGGTGAGTCGGTTGATATTGTGTATCTGGACTTTCAGAAAGCCTTTGACAAGGTCCCTCATGAGAGACTTTTGGCCAAACTAAAGAGTCATGGGATAGGAGGCAGTGTACTACTGTGGATCAGGAACTGGTTAAAAGATAGAAAGCAGAGGGTAGGGCTAAATGGCCAATTTTCCCAATGGAGAAAGGTGAATAGTGGTGTACCCCTGGGATCTGTGCTGGGTCCGCTGCTTTTTGACATATTCATAAATGACCTGGAAAGTGGAATAACGAGTGAGGTTATCAAATTTGCTGATGACACAAAACTATTTAAAGTTGTTAAAACCCAGGAGGATTGTGGAAAATTGCAAGAGGATCTTGATAAATTGGAAGACTGGGCATCAAAATGGCAGATGAAATTTAATGTGGAGAAGTGCAAGGTTATGCACCTAGGGAAGAACAACCCAAACTATGGTTACACGATGCAAGGTTCCACATTAAGAACCACCACCCAAGAAAAAGATTTAGGCGTCCTTGTGGATACCATGTTAAAACCCTCGGCCCAGTGTGCAGCGGCGGCCAAGAGAGCAAATAGAATGCTAGGTATGATAAGGAAAGGAATGGAAAATAAAACAAAAGATATTATAATGCCTCTATATCGTTCCATGGTGAGACCGCACCTTGAATATTGTGTGCAATTCTGGTCGCCATATCTTAAAAAGGATATAGCAATTTTAGAAAAGGTTCAGAGAAGAGCCACCAAAATGGTAAAGGGGATGGAAGGCTACTCCTATGAAGAAAGGCTAAAAAGGTTGGGGCTCTTTAACCTGGAAAAGAGACGGCTGAGGGGAGATATGATAGAAGTCTATAAATTAATGAACGGAGTGGAACGGGTAAACGTAGATCGATTGTTTACCTTATCAGAATATAGAAAGACTAGGGGACATGCAATGAAGCTACAGGGTAAACTATTTAAGACTAATAAAAGAAAATATTTTTTCACTCAACGTGTAATCAAACTCTGGAATTTGTTACCGGAGGATGTAGTAAAGGCTGTTAGTGTAGCTGGGTTTAAAAAAGGTTTGGACAAGTTCCTGGAGGAAAGGTCCATAAACCATTATTAAGAAGGGACCCAGGATATCAATGCTTGAACCAATACAAGCATTGTGGAACCTGTGTCCCTTGGGGAAACTGCTTGGTACGTATGACCTAGATTGGCCACTGTTGGAAACAGAATACTGGGCTTGATGGACCTTGGTCTGACCCAGTATGGCATATCTTATGTTCTTATGTTATGTTCTTATGACTATCCCCTGCACTAAGCCCGTTTGGTTTTTTTTTTTTTAATTTAAGCTGGCATTAGGAACTTGGTCTCCAGCATGGGGTGTCCCGCGGAGACTCCGTCGTGCTCAAAGGTTTCCCTGAGTATTGCTACCAAGCTGCTAAGCCCACCACTTCTATTTTTTTTTTTTTATTTAATATTTATAGAGTTTAATACAAATTAACATCCATACAATATCCATGAATGAAAATGGAAAAATGGAAAAAACAAAATATACATCATTAGGTAATAATTACAGCCATCCCACACTCATTTTCCCTCCGTCAGTCCACAAAAATTAGGAAATAGGGGAGTACTAGGTAATAATCAGACAGATAAATGATACAGTAACATATCAAACAATCACACAAATATTATAACAGGCGAATGGGAGACTTACACGTCAGCTGTATGAGAAGTTATAACATCCTCGACATCACTCACTTCCCTAGACTCCAAGAAAGCTAACAACTGCTTGGGCTCAAAAAACAGAAACATTTTTTGCTTAAAATTAACATAACATTTCACAGGAAATTTAAGTTGGAAGGAAGCGCCCAAGGCCAAAGTCCTAGGGCGAAGAGCCAAAAACTCCTTCCTTCTCAATTGGGAAATTCGTGATAAATCAGGAAATACTCTTACTCTCGAGCCCATAAAAGCTTCATTAGCTTTCCTAAAATACATTTTAAGAATAAACATTTTATCAGTCTCCAAAGCAAAAGTAGCAAGGAGGGTAGTTCTTTCCATAACAATCTCCAGAGAACTCTCAAGGAGACCTGTGAGATCCCCCAACCCCGGATAAGATGGCGGGGCCCCGCCTGCTCCACCTCTACCACCCAAGGATAAATACTGGACCCTGGTTAAGGGGGGAAACTGCTCCGAGGGGATTTTTAACACCTCCCCAAAATACTTCCGCAGCATCTCAGCCGCAGACAATATTGGGGACCTAGGAAATCCCAGGAACCGGAGATTACAACGCCGGGCCTGGTTTTCCAGGTACTCCATCTTCCTAGCAGTTATATTACTATCCTTAAGATGAGTATGGACCAGACCCCGCAACTCCCCCATCTCCTTCTCCAGGGTGGCAACCCTACCAACTTGCCCTTCATGAGCTTTAGACAGAGAATCACAAGTGTCTCTAACCACATTGAATTCCTTTTGAATCGTCCCACAAAGTCTATTCATAGAATGATTCAGAGATGCCATGCCTTCCCATAGCGTTTCCATATTAATTACCGCGGGTCTCACCAAAGCTGGAACCTCAGGAAGTTCTTCCATCCTCGGCAAAAATGCAGACACTGAGTGCTCCGCTGTCACCCCCATCTCACAGCTCCGGCCCCGGCCAGCATTCACCGCAGAGAAAGACACCGCTGCAGCCGCACCTCCTATGGCCTCAAGAGTCGGCGTGCTTGCTGCAACCAGCTCCGGGGTCAAAGCAGCTTCAGAGGATATACTTCCAGGACGCGGCGGCGGTGTCCGCTCCTCGAAGGAGAGCCAGACACCTGACACGCTCTGGGGCGACACTCCTCCCTCTGCCCCAGCCAAAGACGCCGCTCCAACGCGGGGCTCAAAGCCGCACTGCCCCAGAGTTCGTTGGCCCGCAGAGCTTGACGGTTTCTCACCCGGAGGTAAGGCGAGTTGCTTCCGCTTCCTCCGTCCCATCTCACGGTCGCCGCTCCACAGACAAAGACTACTGGTAACAGGCGCTCACAGCTCCGCGCTAACATCCGCCATCTTGGTTACACTTCTATTTTTAAATTGTGCTAGCACCCACTCACCTGTCCCACGGCCACCAACAGCTTCGGGCTCTCCGCTCTGCACATTCCTCCGCTCACCGCTGGGAAAACTGGGGCCTGCCGCAAGCCCCTGCGGGATCCAAGAAGATCCTGCTGGCATTGCCGCACTGTGAGTCTCCCGCCACTGGAAGACTCCTCTCCCTGTTGCTCCCTCTCCGAGATCCAAAGGGGGCACGATCCATCTGTCTGCTCGCCGGCTACCGCTCGCAACCTTCACGGCCCGCCAACCTAGCCCACACTCACCAGCCCTGAAGACCTCCCGACGCAAGTGCTCAGGCGAATGTTGAGGACGCTTGACCACATGCCTGCCCCCTCGCTGATTGGCTCCCCTGTGCTCATCCCTGTGGGCGGAGCCAATGAATTTAAACGACGTCTCAGGCATCCTGACCGCTGAGGCCCCCCCACAGTTGCACGCAGGGTCCCCGCACTGGGCCGAGCCCAAGGTTACATGCGGTCATCAGGATCCTGCCCGCGTCCTTTCACTTATTAAAAGGGAGAACTGTTTATAGGTTTTACTGTGTTATCTTGGGTTTTAACTTTGTAATTTTATTAATGTGTTCTTGTTATAATTGTAGTTATTGTATTTATCATTGTAATCCGCTTTACCTTGACCTATATTGAAAAAGTATCTAATATAAATATTTTATAAAATTAAAGTAAAATAGCAGTGAGGAATGCAGTGCTTACTCAATATATAATCATGTCCATGGGAGTCAACCATGTTGAAGAACTTTGCAAGAGAATTACAAGCAATAAATCAAGGACTTTCAGAAGTAAAAGAGAGTGAGATGTTTTGAGGAATTCTGATAAATAATCCCAGATATATTATATTTTCTTAGCATTTTGCATAGAAATTTCCCTCTCGTATGTTATGCACTGCTGGATCTAGAAACAAGTGGTTTTCTTTGCAACAAGAAAACCTACATTATATATTTCTTTATTCATGGATAAAAGATTTGTTTCTTTGGTTCATACTAGAGGAGTCTGCATTTGGGCAAAGAAGTGAAAGCCCAGCCCACTTCATTTACCTAGGGTTGTACCAGCACTCACATTCCTCACGCACATGCCTTCCCCACTCAGCATGCTTCCCGATAAAAGCAGCGCAGCCCTCTTCCCTCACATGTTGTTGTTAAGTGCCGTCGAGTCGGAGTCGACTCATGGCGACCCTCTGGATAGCTATCCTAAATTGTGTTCGGTCTTCAGTCAGGTGGCTCATTGTTGACAGACTGGTACCCGTAGCTGCTGTTATTGTATCGATCCATCTCATTGCTGGCCTTCCTCTTTTGCGTTGACCTTCTATCTTGCCAAGCATAATGTCTTTCTCTAATGATTTCTCTCTTCGCATGATGTGTCCAAAGTATGAAAGTTGAAGTCTTGTCATCTGAGCTTCTAAAGAAAGCTTAGGTTTGATCTCCTCTAGTACCGACTGGTTTGTTCTTCGGGCAGTCCATGGTATACACAGTATTCGCCGCCAGCACCATAATTCAAAGGCATCAATTTTCTTCCTATCTGCCCCTCACATAATCCCAGCCTTACCAGCCTGTCCTGAACTTTTTCACCACTCCTGTTTCTACTATACCTAAACTGGCCATTCTTCTTCGTTCTGTCCTCCTCCCACTAGCTCTAGTGCTCACCGGAGCTGGACAGAGGAGAATAAAGGCCCAGCAGTTATGGGTTAAGATAAGCAAGTATTAGAGGCAGTTCTGTTTGGTTTGTTTGCTTTATCACCCCCGACCTGGTTAAGTAACGAGGTGATTTACAATAAAACTATAAAAGTAAAAGGAAAGTTTGAGTGTTGTTTGTGAATAAACTGAGCAACCTGTGGATGGATCCCCCTGGAAGAGGGGATGGATGTTTTGTCAAGTTTTATCATTTAAAACAAAAAAACCCCAGCCTTAGTTGTATTTAAATGTGGCAAGCACCCTCTGTAATTCAACAGAAATGATTATTTATGTAACTGCCCCTCAGAAAACTTATAAGCAGTTTCACATCAGAAGAAAATATTTTGCCATTTATAGCACTATCCAAGTAATCGGAAATGAAATTTAAGAATATCTACATCAGCAATGATATTTCTTGAAAGAAGTGACTGACATGGGTCGCATGAAAATGAGAAACACTTTTTGAAAGTAATTTTATAAAATTAGTGCCTAGTTAACATATGGGTTGCCACACATCTATTGCCTATTTTATAAAGTCAAGTACACATGCAGTTGACTTTATAAAACAAGGGTATAAGTGGTCAAAAATGCATGTTAAATCCAGGCACGAGCACTTATGGCAACTCTCTGGCTGGTGTAGCTGCCTGTGCCTAGATTTTTCAAGAACGCACATAAATTCTAGTATTTTATAATTTATGTATGTAAATTTGCGCTTTGTCCAAACTCTGCCCACAGTGAAAGCTTCTGTGATCGGCCCACTGCACGGTTAAGAATAGCAACCAGCTGTAATATGCACATAAAGGTCCAACCAAGCATGTATATCACTAAAAATAGGTGATATCCATGAGTTGATCTTTGGTAAACATACCTTTTAGTTTTGCCTTTTTTTTGATGAATAGCCCAGATCATAAAAAACAGGCTTATGCTACTATTATATTCTCAGAAACAACAATATCAGCAGGTTAAGGGGAAAAAAGAAAAAGACAAGCTTCAGTAGAGGAAGAACATTTTATTTTTCTACAGACTAATAATCTAAATTCTCCTATCCAAGCTGCAGGGAAACGTATAGAAGAGTCTAGTGGCTCTGAGTCATTAGGGAGGAAACAGCAGTAAATGATGACAGATAAGCAGAAAGCATAAGCATGTCCAAAAAAATAGGAGAGGTGAGCCACAGGAAAACCTTGTTCTCTCGCCTTGGTAGCAGCTATGTGCATTCAGCACAGTGTTAGGGCAGGCTACAAGCAATGGTTTTGTTCTGTGCTGCTAAAGTCTATATGCAGTTGAAGAATTATGTTTCTTTTGAGTCAAGCAAGATTTAAATATGAGACCAGAAACAGTGAAGCACATAGCATGAGGTGGGCTTTAAAGCCACTTTCACAATTCTGATTCTTTGAGTGATTAAGATGGGCTTGGGAAAAAATTCTTTATGATTGTTCATTCACAATCGGTTATACTCACAAATTCAGATTTTTAATTATTACAGTCACACCCAAGATACAAGTTTAAACAGAAATACCAGCTGTCCTAAGATGTCAAAACATCCATAAGAAGACGAGATGTGTGAAATACAGTGAAAAAAGTACTTTAATTAGATTGTATAGGGATAACACAGTTAAGCTACTTTGTTTTTGTGTACTGTATATTTTGTTAAGCATATCAGCTAGTTTTGTCAGTGATAAAAGACAAAATTGCCTATGCTACCTGAAGACTGGACAATGGCCAATGTAAACCAATTTTTCAAAAAACGTTCAAGGGGTGATTTGGGAAACTACAGACTGTGGCTTGATGTCAAAGTGGTAGAAACTACAAAAACGAACAAAATTACTGAACAGATAGTCATGGTTTACTGGGACAAAGCCAACATGGATTTAGCCAAAGGCAGTCTTCCTTAGTAAGTTGCTCCATTTCTTTGAAGGCGTGAATAAGCATGTAGATGAAGGTAAGCTGGTTGATATAGAGGACTATTTCATTCAGGCCGTCCAGCCCCTGTACGTCCGGGCAGAATCGGACTATGCAAAGTTAGACCTGATTCTGATTCCACGGCCCCCGCAGGATAAGAATCGGGTCTAGCGCCTGGATGTGCAGTCCGGGATCCAATTTTGATCAGTCACATGCCTAGCCATAACCTGACTAGCGCAGTCAAGCTCCTGAATGGAGCTGCAGAGCCATAGCGTCCCATTGCTATGGCACCACGGCTCCATTCAGGAGCCGTGAATGCCAGCAGCCTGCTAAAATCTTCCTTTCCCTGCAGCCGGACTCTCGATCTGGTTTTTCATGGCCAGGGTTTGGTTGCAGGGAACTTCCTGCACCCCTACCTCATCTATCTCTGCCACTTGCCGCCGAAACGTCATGTCCAGGGGGACTTATTCTACGTCTGAGGTGGAATAAGCTCCCCCATCTAGCTCTGAGGTCTCAGATGTACATGGCCGACCTCTGAATTGACCCTGTAAGTCCAGGGTCATGGACTGCCCATGCCCCACCCTCTCTCTGCCTCCAGAAAGTATCCTCCTGCCCTCATCTAGGCCTTCATGTACAAACTCACTGTTCATACGGGGAGGCTTTTGCTGGGGCCGGCAGGGGGTGAATAGCAGGGATGGATGCCCCAATGGGATAGAATGATCCCCATAGTGTAGCTGGATTTTCAGAAAGCCTTTGACAAAACACCTCTTAATCTGAGATTAGAAACTAATTTATTGAATTTTAGGAAAGCAGTAAAGACTTTGTTGTTTCCTTTGGAGGTACGAGGCATACTATACCCCAGCCCTGGTTGTCTTTCACTACCTGTTAACTACGTTCTTGTGCCTGTTCAGCTGAGTGTGCTTGACTCAAATCCCACACCCTTACGGACTTTCTACACTTTAAATTCATGCTTGTCTCTTTCCAGTCAGCCATAGTACTCTCCAAAGAAGACTATTATGTCCATCTGACTAACTCTCTTACCTCTGACCCTTGCCGTCTCTTTACAACTCTCAACTCTCCCCTCAAGGTGGCTCCACTTCTGACACCTCCTTCCCTTTCTGCCCAAAACCTGGTTGATTATTTCCATGATAAATCCATAAATATCACTCCAATTCCCCACAATGTCAGCTCCTTCCCCCCACTCCCAATTTTCCCCCTCCTACCTCTGCTACCCTTTCTTCTTTTCATATGAACTCAGGAGAAAACCACACACCTTCTTTCCTCCTCCAAACCTACTACCTGCTCCTCTGATCCTATACGCACCTGTCTCCTAAACTCCATCTCCTCCACTGTTGCCCCTTTCACCTCTCATATTTTCAACCTATCGCTCTCCACTGCAACTGTCCCTGCAGCCTTCAAGCATGCTCTCCTCAAGAAACCCTCACTAGACCCTACCTGTCTTTCTATCGACCCATTTCCCCCTTCCCTTCGTTTCTAAGCTACATGTGGTTCACCAACATTACCTCAACTTTCTCTCCTCTCAAGCCCTCCTGAATCCTTTACAATCTGACTTTCATCCTTTACATTCTACTGAAATGGCTCTTGCCAGTCTCCAGTGACCTGTTCCTGGCTAAATCAAGGGCCTCTACTTGATCCTTCTTGACCTTTCTGCAGCTTTTGACTCAGTTGACCACAACCTTTCCTTGATACCTTATCCTTGCTTGGTTTTAAGGGCTATGTGCTATCCTGACTCTCTTCTTATTTCTTCCATCACTCTTTCAGTGTTTGTTCTGTTGGATCCTCCTCTACTGCTATCCCACTCTCAGTTGGTGTACTCCAAGGATCTGTCTTGGGTCCACTCCTTTTCTCTCTATATACCCAGTCCCTTGGTGCACTCTCTTCCTATGGCTTTCAGTACCATCTTTATGCTGATCTACCTCTCTACACCTGAATTCTCTCTGGCAATCCAGGCCCGGATCTCTGCCTGCCTTTCTGACAGTACTGTTTGGATGTCTCACTGCTGCTTGAAATTGAACATGGCCAAAACCGTGCTTCTTATTTTTCCCCCTAAACCCTCCTCTCCCCTTCCTACTTCTATGTATCTTCCCGTTCTATGTAAATGGTTTAATGTTCATGTTATATGTAAACTGCACTGATCTTGAAAAGCGCGGTATATAAAAACAAACAAATAAATAAATAAATCTCAGGGGCGAGGGGTTTTACTCCCAGTATATCTTGGTTCTCAAGAGGATCGGTGGCTTTCACCCTTTTCTAGATCTTCGAGATCTCAACAAGTTCCTGGTGAAGGAGAAGTTCAAGATGCTCTCCCTCGGAACATTGCTACCTTACCTCCACCAGGGAGATTGGCTATGCTCTTTGGATTTCAAAGACGCATACCTGCACATTCCCATCCATCCACAACACCGGCAGTATCTCCATTCATGAGAGATTCTTAGCGAAATTAAAAAGTCATGGGATAGGAGGCAGTGTACTATTGTGCATCCAGAACTGGTTAAAAGATAGAAAGCAGAGGGTAAGGCTAAATGGCCAATTTCCCAATGGAGAAAGGTAAATACTTGATAATTCTCTTCAAAAGTACCTTGTTCCAACTGCTTCTCTGTTTCATTACATTGGAAAAAAAGAAGTTTGATATCTTCCTCTAGAAAGATCTCCATAGTTAACTCATTCCACCAGGTTGGGGTCATTAATGAAAATATCGTTCACCTAAATCTTTCCCTCCTTACTTTTTGAACAGTTGGAATTATCAGCCGAAAATCTTCACTTGAGCATAGACACTTCCCTGGCTCATATTCTTTTAAACTCTCTTCCAAATACTTTGGATGAACTTTCCTTAGGGTAAAGACAAAAGAGAAAAATCAACACAGGTCAAATAAATAATAACAATAACTATATTTTAAGAAATATTAGAAATACACATAAAAATGAAATATCACAGATTGTATAGAATAAAACCTGACATGGCTATGTTTCAGCGAGGCTTGTATCAGTGATGAAAACAATGCTCTTAAAAAGACAGAACTTGTCTATGCAATATATTGTTATCAGTGGCCTAGTGGTTGGGGTAAGTTACCTTGGGCCAGGGGTTCAAATCTCGCTAGAGGACCACAACCTTGGGCTGAAAGGACTGGGGTTTCTAGTTCCACAGGTGCTCCTTGTGGCCTTGGATAAGCCACTTAACCCTCTGTTGCCTCAGGTACAAAAACATAGATTGTGAGCCCTTCGGTGACAAGGGAAAAATATATGTACAGTATTTGAATGTACACCGCTTTGACTGGTAGACAAGCGGTATATAAGCCTAGTTAAATAAAAAAATAAAACCTATCTTTCCAATCAGCATTAGACAACTGAAACAGAGCTTGTAAAACGTCTATATCCTTTGAAATACAATTCCACCAAATTCAGTAAAATGCAGCTCCTCTCTCCAGCATATTTTACTGAATTTGGTAGGGTGTATTGGGCATTACAGAGGTAATTTACGGGGTGAGGTTAGTTGGGGATGAGATTAATTGGGCATGGGGTAGCTGGATAGTTAGGGGGCAGGGTAGTTGGGGATGGTAGAATTTGGTGGATAGGGTAGTCAGGGGTAGTTTTTTGGGGATAGGGATAGCATTAGAAGTTGTTTTGGGGATGAGTCAGTTGCAAAGGAATAGTCATGGGGTAGAGGTACTTTTAGGGGATGGGTGAAGTTGGGGGTTACAGAGTAGTTGCAGGGGGGAGGGAGTAGTTATGGGGAGTATTTGGAGGAAGTAGGCTATTTTGGGGTGGGCATAATTGCAGAGCATTAGTTTTGGGAGTAGAGTAGCTGGTGTGCGAAGGGATTTGCAGGTTGGTAGTTCAGGAGTAGGGGTAGTTCGGATAGTTTTGGGGGTGGGACATTTGCAGAGGGTAGGGTAATTGCAGGGGCTAGTTGTGGGAGCAGATTTGGGGTAATTGTGGAGGCAGTTTATTTATTTATTTAGCTGGTTTTGCTATACTGTTTTTCTACCAGTCAAAATAGTGGGGGGGGGGGGGGGATTTGAGATGGGAATATTTGCAGGGAGCTAATATTGGTGTAGGGTAGTTAGCATGTTGGGGATAATTGTGTGTGTGTGGGGGGGGGGGGTTGAGAGTAGTGGCTGTTATGAGGGGTGGAATAGTTGCATAGATACTTCTGTAATTACCCCCAACTCCCCCACTACTACCCATATCTATTCACTCCTCTCAAAAGTACTCCATCCCCTAAAGCAACCCCTCTCCACAATTACCCCAACACCCCAAACTACCTTCCTTTCTGCCCACACTACCAAGACCCTTTTCTAGTCCCTTGTCATCTTCCACTTAGACTATTGCAACCTGCTCCTCACTAGTCTCCCACTGAAACATCTGTCTCCCTTCAGTCCATTCAAAACTCATCCGCAAGGCTAATCTTCCACCAGCATTACATAACCCCTCTTCTCAGGTCACTTGATTTGGCTTCTGTCTAGAGTTCAAACTTCTACTAACCTACAAGTGCTTTCATTCTGTGACTCCTCATTACCTCTCCTCTCTTATCTCTCTCTACACTCCTCCTCAGGAACTCCGCTCATCTAGTAAATTGCTTTTATCTATGCCTTCACTTCTATTGCCAACTCCAGACTCTTTAAAAAATAAGCACTCCTAATTAATGGTCCAATTTATTTCTATGAAAGAAACAGTTTCAGCTTCTGCAGTTTAAAATCCCTTCTTTCAAACTGCCTCTCATCCATTCTCTATTCTTCTTAACCTCCAGCTAATTCCACCCCCCAAAAATTACTTTTCTTGCAGCTACCCTCATCTCATAATTTCCCCACCCTCAAAACTACTCTTCACAACTAACTCCACCTCCCACAACTTCCCAACCCTCTAAACTACCAAAATTACTACCCTGCAACTACCCCCACAACTACCCCATCACACCTATCCCAACCCCCAAAACAACTCAAATTGTCATTGAAAAGTTATCTGCAGTAGTTTCAGTATCATTTTTTCCAAATAACTGATTGGATCAGAACCCTCGGCCACTTAAGGGATTCCTAAGATTCTGATATTGTTCCTTCTTGCCCGGTTATTTTGGTCTTCCATCTGATTTTCTATTTGAGTGAGGCACTTAGAGAGTAAGCCAATTTGCCCTAGGAGATTGTCATGCCATTGTACTTGTGATTCCAATGAGTCTAATTGTTTTGCAATATCAGCAAGCTTGTCTTTGACTTCATTTAGATCTCCTCGCTTTTGTCTAAGTGTGGTAGCATTAGAAGTTACAAGTTCTTTCACTTGTCTTAATTCTGTCAGGCCTTCACTGGTTTCTTTCTCCGTCGCCAGTTTGTGTGGGGATCCCGCTTCTTGTTTCAATCTCTTGGCGGTGGTAGCTGTGGCCTGAGGAAATTGTAGTCATACAGGTTTCAGCACTGACATCCTCCGTTCTAACGTAGTCGTTTATCTCGCAGGAAACACTGGGGGGAGAGGGCAGGAGGTTCAGGATTCACTGTATGACCACGGGAGCTAGATCCTTAGGCAGCCATTCCACTCAGTGGTTGACTCCACCCCCTCAATTGGGAGTGTTTATATATCTGGAATCCCTAGTCTAGTCCTATCTGGCCCATTTTCAAACTCAAGTTGTTTTTTCACTGGTTTTCCTTATGCTGAATTTCATCCTTTTCTGTTAAATCAGTCTTTCTCAAGAAAGTCCTGGAAAGTCACACAAATCTGATAAGTAAGTTTCTTAAGATCTGCAAAGACTGGATTTAAGTAGAAATATGCATTCATTTGAAAAAAAAATAGAAATGTCAGTGACATGTCTTACATTGCTTTCATGTCATTTTTAATTTGAAATGACAGAAAACCCCCAACATTTGTTTTTTTTTTCTGTGATATCAATAGTGCATCCTACTGCTCAATAGGGTGCACAGTTGAGCGATAGGGCACAGTATTTGAGCAATAGGGTACTCTATTGATGACATTGCCCCAAAAAACACACAAACAATAAAATGAAACATTTTGTAAATCACATGGGAAACTGAACAAAATGAGAATGTTAAGCCTGCACACCATAAACACGACTGGATGATAAAGGCAGGGATCTTCCCTTGGAGCTCAAAAACATGGGGTGGAGGTGCTGGACCACAATGTCATAGTGGTACCTCTTTGAAATGGCACGAATGGATGGCCCTGAAGTGGAAAAGTGGGGGAAGACTCCATTTTGGCCTTCAACATCTTGATATGTACAGTATACGTTGGAAAACAAAGTCGGGAGAAGGGAGATATGATAGAGATGTGTGAATATCACCCTGGCATAAATGCACAGGAGGAGAGCCTCTTTTAATTGAAAGAAAACTCTGCAGTGAAAGGGCATAGGATGAAGGTGAAAGGGGACAGACTCAGGAGAAATCAGAGGAAATATTTTTTATGAAAAGAGTAGTGGATGCCTAGAGTTGCTTCCCAGTGAATGTAATAATAAGGAGGATTGCATCTGAATTCAAAAAAACATGTGACAAACACAAAGGATCTGTAAAGTTAAAAAAGGAACTGTAAAGCTTGGCGGTTGGTATGGAAGGGCAGACTAGATAGGCCGTATGGTCTTTATCTGATGTCATTTTTGTCTGTTTCTAACATTTAGCAGCCTAGGCAGAGGCCTACATTGCCTATGCCTAAATCTAGACCCGAGGGATTCAGCTAAGATTTGGAAAGATACAAATTATTTCTATATCACTGAGGCTTTTACTTGTAAAAGGCACTTACCTTAGAATAAACAGTCATTCTGATAGTTGCAAGCACAGAGTCTTACAATGTGACTCTATAGCACTCTCCTTTGGTTTGGGGCTGTCGGGGGGGGGGGGGGGAGAAGTAAAGCAGACTAATACTATTGGGAAAATCATGAATTTCATGGCTAGCAAAGTTTTGCAAGTAACCACGGAAAGTAAGAAACATTACCAGAACTCGCCTATTGCATCTCTCCTGGAGCAGTCCTTTAAATTACAATACGATGGAAGTCAGACTCCTAAGGATCTTATTAATACACAAATAAGGAATTAATATTTGTTAGACAAACATTGATGGCTATAGTATTTAAAGTCAATATTTTATGTCATGGTAATGCAAACAGATCTTAAGTAGTTTAAATGAGGGATAGAGTTTCTCTAAGAAAGTATGACGAATGGGTTTTGTTCCAGGTTCCTTTCTCCACTTCACATGGACAAACACTGATATTCATGCCAGGATGCATGCAGACTCTCTCTCTCAGGGTTGAGCCAGAATACCCTTCTGTCTTGATTTAATCACATGGATGCAGTAGTCTTAGGGGAATTCCACTCCAGCAGCATATAGATTTCTTGAGAGAAATATATTCAGCGCTGTGCCTGACAGGCAATGGTTTCCTGCGAGTGATTTCCGAGGTACGCAGTGTCCTCCTCAGAAAGATGCAAGAAGCCAAGGCAAGCTAATAGTAAAACTGAGCACTCACTATGGAGCATTTTCTTCACACTATAAATTTGTCAGTTTCCAAGAGCAGCTTACTGGACTAGGAAATATGTATTGGATTTCCTCTCTTTCTACTGTTTTTCATATCCAAAATCTTTAAGGGATTTAGGGTATAAGGTCCTCAGCGTTCGTATCTTGAAGTAAATGGAATTGGTGGGTTTTTTTATCTGCTAATGAAAAGTAAGGTTTTGGTCTATTATTAAGGCTAGGTATTTGACTTGTGTCTTTATTGTGATTGTGAAGTCTCCAAGAGGAATGGAGGGTGGGGGGACAAAGGATGGGTTGGAGGAGGCCTGAATGGCTTCTATTTTGGCTTAGTTAATTATAAGGTTGTGGTGGTGGAGACACTGTCTTATTTTGGAAAAGCACTTGCTAATGTTGGTGAGGTTTGGCTTGGATATGTTAAAGGGGGCAAAGAACATTATATCATCCGCGTATAGTTGGTATTGTATGTGGTATTCTTGGAATATTCTGCATATAGGTTGGGGAAAGATGTTAAAGAGTGCTGAGAGGCTGGAGCCTTGGGGGACTCCTTGAGGAAGGGTGAATGGTTGGAAAGTTTTATTGTCAATTTGTACTTGTTCTGTTCTGTTTTCAAGGTATGAAGTGAACCAGTTTAGTGTTGTATCTCTAAGGCCTTTGTCATAGAGTCTGTCAAGGAGCTGTCTGTGGGGAAGAGAATCAAAGGCTGAGGATAAATCAAGGAAGATTAGTGTACATCCTTGGTCAGGAGATTGGGTGTATGTTATTATCGAGTCGAGGAGGGAAGTGATCAGGCTTTCCATGCCATGATTCCTTTTGAAACCATGTTGTAAGGGATCGAGGGGGGAGTGGTCATCAATGTAGTTTTGAAGCTGGTTTTGTACAGATTTTTTGGTTATTTTTGCTAATAGGGGGATGCTTGAGATAGGCCTGTAGGCTGCTGGGGATGTGGGGTTGAGTTTGATTTCTTTCAGGATGGGGCAAGCATGATACCAGTTTTAAGGGAGGTAGTAACCATGGAGTGAATGAAGGAACTTAGTGTTTCTTTTGTATTTTTGATCCATGTGACTGGGCATGGATCTAGGGCAGTGGTGGTGGTGTTAAAGCTTTTAATGATATCTACTATGTTTTTAAGTGATGGAGGGTCAAACTGATTCCATGTTGTTATGGGGGTTAACTTGGAAGTTTGGGCGTATGTATGGGCGCTGGTTTTGGATGAGGGTGAAGTGTATTTAGAGCAGAGATGGTCTGCTATGGTTTGCAGGGAGATTGAGTGGAGCTTGAGTGGAGGAGTGGCCTAGTGGTTGGGGCAAGGTACTTCAGGCTGGAAGGTCGGGGTTCAAATCCCACTAGAGGACAGCAACCTTGGGCCAAAAGGACTGGGGTTTCTAGTCCCACAGGTGCTCCTTGTGGTCTTGAGCAAGCCACTTAACTCTCCATAGCCCATGTTCCCTGTAAAATAGTTATCTCCAAGTTATAATGCCCTGTTCAATGTAATTTCAGTTTGTTCAATGTAAACTGCACTGATGCAGAATAGCGCGGTATATAAGAGAATGTAAATAAATTCTTGGTTTGGTGTATCTTTTCGAAGAGCTTTGGCAATGGAGAATAGTTCCCTAGGTTTATTTATAGAACGTAGGATTATGCTCTCATTTTATTCTCTTTTCTGTTTTAGAGTTTCGTTGCAGTAGGTGGGGAGCTTTTCAGAGTAGGAGGTGAGGTTGGACGGGTTGCTTTGGCGATGCCAGCAGTGTTCAAGTCATTCGAGTTCTGTTTTTAGATTATGTAGGGAGCACCATGGTGCTCTTTTACGGTGTTTTAGAGTGTGCATTTTGGGGGCTACTTGTGCCACTGTGGTCAGGATAGTGTTCCATCTGTTGATTTGATCATCTAAGTTGGCCTCATTGTCAGGGGTCGATTCTAGTTGGAGTATTACTTGTTTTAGTATTAGGTTAACATCAAATGGTCTAAATTTATGGGTCTGAGAGGATGGGGGAGGAATAGTATTTTTGTTGTGATTAGGTGGAAGAGAGAATAGTATTAAAGAATGGTCTGACCATGGAACAGGGTGAATGGTTATGTGGTATGTGAGAGTTGGCTATCATATTGTGTGGAACGAATATCAGGTCTAAGGTGTTACCCTTGTTATGTGTAGGTGAATTGTAAGGTTTCCATGGCTTCCAAGAAAGAAGCGGCGTGTTTTTGTGAAGTTGATGAGAGGTTGAACTTGCCTAGGATGATGAGGGGGTGTGTAGTGGTTTGTGGGGTGCAAGCAGATTTGAGTATTGAGGAGAGGTCTAGGCTGTCTGATTGAGGTGCTCTATAAATTAGGCATATGGTGAGCGAGTTGTGTGATAGTTTGTGACTATAGCATGCTCCTTTGTTTTGTGGCAGCTTGTGGCAGAGGGAGAGCAAAACCAGCGGTGGAAAAGAGGTTTTCCTAACATAGGAAGCATAAGATTTAAGGCAGTAATAATAACATCGTATTTTTAAAAAAATTAAAGAGATCCTTAGAATTATTAAGGCCAGGTCTAACTTATTAGCTGTATAGATCTGGCATGGGTGGGGAGGTGGTGGAATATATGAGATGCCTGATTAAAGATACTCTGAAGTACATAGGTACTATTTTAAGGCGGAAGAGCACTGCTGCATATCCTTGGGGAGAGAACTCTGAGGGAGAGTTCTTAACATAGGCAGGTGGTATATTCATCTGACCCTCCCCCAAATGCCCCTTTTGTCATACAGACCAATAAGACATCCTACTCACTGTTGTGGGTTAACTTGGCTGCAGCTTTATTATTACATCACCATAGCAACAATAAATACACAAAAGACTTACAGTAAAAGGGGGTGAGGTTCCAGTCTAGTCACCCAAGCCAGCATGCGGTGAGTCATTTTCTATTGTCACCAACTGGCTGGACACGGGGGCTGGGGCCGAACTTGTCAAGCTGAGCTAGGTCCACTCCCATACCAGCAGCCTTGCCATGGTGATGTCTATGCCGGGTCAGCCATTGTGTGAGGAGACTCATTGGGGCACCCTGCCTTGCTGGCAGCTAGGGTGCCCTGCCCTTTGGCTGTGCTCTCTGCATGCCTGCAGCCTGGCTTGGGTAACCACCACAAGCAAGTACAATCTTGCCTTTCATGTGTCCTCCACTATGGAAACCTCCCCTCCAGCACCAGGGGTCATCCGCAGTGCGACATACTCTGAACTTGCCCGAAGAAAAGCCTGTAGTGTCTCATGTAAGTCATTAAGAAAAAGGTCAAGTCCAATGTCCAATAGGTGACTGAGATCTCTCCTAAAATAGCCAGGCATTGTGGGATGTGTTAAGTCATGCCGGACCTGCCAATCCCTGGTATGCAGAATGTTCAGGCTGACCTGCCTTTTGATCTTGAGCTCCCTGTTCCAGAGACAGTTACCCGGCCACTTGAGGCAGGGAATGAGCTCAGACTAGATGTAGAGGGTCTTGGGAAGGTTGTCGGCCGCCCGGGACAGGTCCTCCCTGATAAGGTCAATGAGTTGTTTTCTGGTCCTTTCCTCTAAGGTGGACAGTCAAGGTGTCAGGGGGAGCATGTGCCTATCAGTGCTGTTGTAGTAATGGCCGCAGCTGCATTCTCCCCATGCTTGGGAGCCCCAGCCATAGAAAGTGTATGCCGCATTTGATTAGTCCCAGGTGGATCCCAAGTAGCTGCATGGATACCCTCTCAGCTGCCCGGTGGACGAAGGAGTGTCCAATTATCCAGACCATGTGTTCTGCAAGACAGGCTGGACAGAGCTAGTGGAGGCAGAGTCAATTTGCATTGGGTTTCCCATGCGGGTAAATGTATAAAGCATATGCTCAGGGTCACCAGCATCCCAGCACCTTGATCGCCTGTATTAGGATGCCCCTTTCTGCTGCCGCCAACGCTGCCCCAATCCAGAAGGAATTCATGCCAAACAAACTGGATTGCAGCCCAATAGCAGCTAAAAATGTTTGGAATACTGCTGTGAACTGGAATTTGGAAAGTGGCGTGCCATTGAGATATACCAGGAACGGTTGACTCTGGGTGAGCTGTGCCACTAGGTATCTGTGTATGTTGGCTACTGGGCATGTCCGAAGCTGGGCACTGCCTTAAGTGAGGTGACTTGCCCTTTTCCGTTCTAATCGTTTTTTGCCCCAATGATCCGGATGTGTAGTAGGCCTTCTGACATTGAGACGTCCAGAAACTGCACTCCGGAGTGGACCTAGTCTTCTTGGAGGCAGTCACCAATTCACTGATTCTGAAAGCACCAAAGAATGCCAGAGTGAATGCTTTCTGGAACAAGCAGAATTCATACTCTGATGAGCATGTGATTGGCAACACTGCCCACAGCCTATCCAGTATTTCATATGTTACTGAGAGTTTCCTGTCAGGCTGCCCTTGCCCATCCTTTTAGCAGCGTCTTCAGCAGGAAATTGTTGCAGGGGTTGCCCTAGCCTGCCAGCTTGGTCAAAAAGGAGAATCCTGACAGGTGGGACTGAACGATGTGGCGGGACAAGTTTTGTGTGCCAGCATATGTCATGTACACCGCTAGCAACCTCGGCTCCAGTGGTCCCTGTCTCTAGTCATTGGATGTCAGAAGGACTAGATGGATGGATATCCTTGCAGGTACGCTGCCCAAGTCCAGGGGATCATGGCCCACCAGATGAGCTGCCAGTCTATGCTAAGGTTGGGTCCCAGATTGAGTACACGAGTGCGGTGAGGTGCCTCACTGTTATTATTCTGCCCTGGTGCATATCATGCGCGCACTGTAATATTGAGCTGCAAGCATTTTAGCACAAATTTTAACAGGAGTTCTGCTACAATGACACTTTGCCAATTAATTGTTAACAACAGCCATGACTGCCTGATTGTCGCAGTAGAATATGAATCTCTGGTTGTGCAGATGGTTGCCCCACACACATATTGCCACATACAGGGGAAAGAATTCAAGCAGGATGATATTTCTGGTGAGGCCCCCGGTCATCCAATGCTCAGGCCTGGGAGCGGCAATGCAGACATCCCAGAAGAATATGCCCCTACCACATCTGTGAAGAGGTCCAAGTCCACGTTGTTGAGCGGGCCCTGCTGCCACATGCTCATCTTGTTGAACGAGTCAAGGAAGTGTAACCAAAGTTTCAGGTCCTGCTTTAAGCCCCGCAAGAGGCAAAGGCAGTGATATCTCTTGTGCAAGCTGCCTGTTGCATGTGTGAGGTGTCTCAGGAAGGGCTATCCCATACGGATCACAACAGGTGAAATTCAGAAAACCAATGAGCGACTGGGCCATCCTGAGGGTGATTTTTCAAAAACCTTTTGTAGCACCAATTTCTTTCTTGAGCTCCTCCAGTTTGTCTCGAGGGAGTCGGGTGACACCATGCCTAGTATTGATCTTGATGCCTAGGAATGACAGTGTCTGAATTGGGCCCACCTTCTTGTCCTTTGCCAGGAGGATGCCAAATTCCTTTGCAATTGCCTGGAATGCATCCAAGAGAATTGCGCAGGTGTCAGAATGTTTGAGTCCAATGAACAGGAAGTCGTTGAGATAGTGCACTATGGAATACAGCCCAGTCCACCACTGCACTACCCATGGAGAAAGGTACTGAATGCCTTGAAAACCGAGCATGACATCTGTCGAAATAGTACATGCCCTTGAAGTAAAAACCGAGCAGGGGAAAGCAAGTTGGCTAGATGGAGTAGCCTAAAGGCTGATGTTATATCAACCTTGGCAAAGTACGAGTACCTACCCACAGCCCAGACAGTGGTCAGGGCCTGGTCAAAGGATGCATACTGCACTGCACAGACAGTGCTGGGTATGAAATCGTTCACTGAGTACCCTTGTGGGAAGGAGAGGTTGTGTATTAGTCTATAGTTCCCGTGGACTTTCTTGGTGGACCACCGTCAGACAGGAGCTGCAGAAATATGGGAATGGCAGATATTTTTCCTGTACAATGGGCCAAAGATGACATAGTGGTTGTACAGGATGCACGATGGAGTCCTGTATGGGTTCATAGAAATCAAGGCAAAACAGTCAACCTGTCACTGATCCTTCTCAATCTACACACAATGCCTCTGGAATGCACTCCCGGAAAGGATGAGAACCACCAATAAAGATCTAAAGACACACCTCTTTTCAGAGTATTATGGACCAGAAACAGAATAAATACACGAAACATAACTACTACAATAAATATGACCCACTAACAAAGCTAATAGTTACAACCCAGCTCAAACCCTACCACCTAATAACACTCCACAACCTGTAACAAGCAATCATGTAAATAAGATGTTAAACCCCTTCTCTCCAAGTTTAATGACCTGTTCTATGTAATGTATCCAGTTATTGTTTAAAGTTCCCTCTCCAAGTTTAATGACCTGTTCTTTGTAATATTCAGTGTTACTGTTCCACGTAAACCCCTTTGAATACAAAAAAAGCGGTATAGAAAAATTGTTAAATAAATAAATAAATAAATAGGACGGGATGATAAAAGCATACTGGAAGCCATTTCTTAAGCAGAGGGAGGAGTGGCCTAGTGGTTAGGGCAAGGTACCACAGGCCAGAAGGTCAGTGGTTCAAATCCCACTAGAGGACAGCAATCTTGGGACAGAAGGACTGGGGTTTCTAGTCCAACAGGTGCTCCTTGTGGTCTTGGGCAAGCCACTTAACCCTCCATTGCCCATGTTCCTTGTAAGTATTAGTTAGTGTATGTGTCTCATATCCCCTCATGTTAAATGTATCCCCCAATTGTGTTGTGACCACTTTGATTGAAGGATAAGGTGGTATACAAAACTGTCTAAATAAATAAACACTTGGCATCAGTTCTCCAGGTATATATCTAGCCAGGGGTCCATAGCTCCAATGGAGACTGGTGTGGGGGCTCACTGAAATGCAGCTTTACTGCTTTTGATGTGGTGTAGCTTTGGGCTGGAGCCTCCTGATGCACTGGGACTTAGAATGGGGGGGGCTGAGCAATGGAGTCAAGCATGTTGGTATTTTCAGCCTCCAAAGGAACATGTGCCTTTATTGAAGCGTCTGCAAATGTCACTGCCAGATGCTGGTTTGCTCGTGCCAGTCAACACTTTCCTTTGGAAATTCTGCTTGTATTTTGTGGTCATCCTTTGGAGCTATATTCCGATGTCATCAGCACCCCACGACATGTTGGACCTCATTTCCATCTTGCCCCATCGTATGACAGTCATGTATATCCATTGTATTCCTTTGAAGCATTTATGATCATTTTGAGGTAGGCCAACATGTGTCCGAGTTGCATGAGGTCCTTGCGGTGAGTGATGCTGATCATACGAGCATACAATAAGGTCCATTTGGTGATATTACGTGGGATATCACGATCCACTGGATACAGGAGATTTCTAGGTGTTGCTTCTCCATTGCCCTTCCAGGAGCCTGAAAATTTAAAAGTATTCTCTTCTGATGACCTTCTTCCTGAGTGACTGGGACACCATCTTCCACAATTCTGTGATGTTGGGGGCCAGGGAAGCATGCACACTATTTGGCCCTGTCCCTCTCCGCCTCAAGAGAGGAAGAGGAAGATGATGAAGAAGAGTAGCTGGATGATGAAGATAACTGGGACTGCTTGTGCCTCCTCCTTCATTTATGGGAGAGTTTAGAGGGTGTAGTGGCCAGGGCCATGGGAGCGGGCAGGGTAGGTGCACCGCCTGCTGGGGGGATAGGAAGGACGTTAATGGAATAATTCTCACCTGCTGTCGCAGGTTCTGGGGGACCCAATGCACTTGTAGTAGCTGTGGCAGATGAGTCACCCAGCTATGGCTATTGCTGAGTCCCTGTGGGTTGTGAGCTTGCCACAGGGGATGCTATTGCGTTGCCAATGCATGATGTGTTTTCAGATGAGAACCAGTGCTGATCTGCACTGCGGGAACATCTTTGCTTCTGGAACATGTAGTGATTGCGATGCCTCTGTCATCAAGGGCTGCTTGAGACAGAGCCACTTGAAAAGCTGCTGGGCATTGAGCGGCGCCCTCCTTTTTGGTGTCGATGGTGCAAATGGCATCCACGCCTGCACGATGATCTGTGGTGGCACCGGTGTGAACACCTCACTGTGCTTGAAGATCACCTACTGCTGCCACTCCAACTTAATGACATATAGCAGTGTCTTCTCTGTCTGTGGGGTGTCTGGGGCATACTGCTGTGTTGGCGGTGTTTTTGGGATGAGTCTGGGGCATGAAAGTCTGGGGAATGGTGATGCCACTGGGTGTGGCCGAGGCATGTGAGTCAGGTGAACAGTAGTCCATATTATCCTGTCACCCAGGTTCACTGATGCTGTGCGGAGGGTGTAGAGTTGCTAGGGGGCACTCTCTGGGATCTGTGTTCAGATGGATGGGGGTGTGCAAGGACGGTTCAACAGGGCTTGGGGAGTCCGTGCTTAACTTGGGTGGGGAGGTGTCCGGGACTACTTTCCTTGTGGTTGCTGCTCCTCTCTTAGGTACTGGAGTCTCAGGAGTGTCGGCATATCTTGCGGGGAGCTTCTTCTGTCTCTGCAGGAGACTAGGTGCTCCGTCTGCTGGCCCAGGGTCCTTGTAGGTTCATGGGTGTCTGCCTTGTTCGGTGTCCAGGGGTAGCACGTGGGCTGGTTTGTTGCTAATCTCTAAGAACAGGTGCATGCTGCCCTCTTTCAGGGATACTCTCACATTCAGGTTTCTAGCGGGTGATGTAGGTGGGTTGTCAAGCTCCGTGGGGTGCTTTTGTGTCTGGGGGTGCATTCTAGGCATGGCGGTATGGCTGCTCTGTCCACTCCCTCCCTCGACCAACTCCGGCTCCAGGAATCAATAAAATACACCAGTGGATGCCAGGGAGCTGGCTCGCTCTCACAGACACCCACCTCTGCTGTACCAGGTTGCTGATGGCTGCTGAAAACTCCTTTTCTGCTGGGCTCCAGGGTTTGTGCATTCTCCTTTAAGGATGCGGGTCTGCCCACTGCTGCTCCTCACTGGCTGCACACAGCTCATTCCCTGGACACATTTGGGCTGCTGAGGTCCACTGTAGGCTCCCATCTTCAGTTCTGCCTCTCCATTGCCCAATGCAGGCCTCCCGGACACCTCAGCTTCCTTTGTGCCTCGTGTGGACGCTCCCAGGGAGGCTGAGAACTAGGTCGGATAATCTTTCTTTTTTTTTGATGAGCAGCTCAGTTACTCTTCATGGTGGGCAGGAGCAGACTATCGAAAAGGAGAATTGCTCTGCCCTGCTAACCTTTTATCAGGGCCATGATTTTGCCGAGGGTGACGTCACACCATGACAAATATCACACATTCCAGTCATGGTGGGAAGTTTTCCTGTCCTGGTTCTGGCAAGATTGTGGCCCTGATTCACAGGGGAAGGGTTAGCAGATGGGCTTCTGCCATGTTAAGCTGCAGGCCCATCACACATGAGCTCCAGCCCTTCTATGAACTGTTGTAATTCAGATGGAGTTTGAACTTGAAGGGAGCCAGAAATGTGTGGTGCGATAGGATTGAGGAGAGCTATGAAAAGGAAAAAAGTTTGTTTTTCAAGATGAGGAGAATATTTGAGCTTGTTAGAGGTTGAGAAAGTGTGGTGATATCTGTTAAAGTGTGTTTGTTTGGGTTTTTTTAAGTTTTTCTCCAGTTTTTGGAGCCCTTCCAGGAGAAAGGTGTGATAAATTGAGAAACACTACACATTGAGTAATTTCTTTGGACTGGGGAAAGGTTGTTGCCTTTCTGATGTTCTATGGCAGTGTGAGAGGAAATTAGGTTGTTTTTTTTTTAAAGCTGACAGCTAGTGACAGCCAGAAATGAAAGAGTATTATTGGTTTCAGATACAGCACTGGATCAGTTAATTCATACATTGACTAAAAGAAAGCCATGCTATATGTTTCCGGAGAAAGGTTTTCTTAATAAAGAGCTACCCATGGTGCTTGGTTTTAAATCAGCGCTGTACTGCATTTGCTGCTCTGTGTGTGTGTGTGGCCAGAAAACTCATCTAAGATCAGGATCAGAATAAACTATCCTCTGGAAGTTAGAGGAAATCTGTGGTCTGTGAGGAACATTTTAAAGTGAGCCAATGCAAGTTTGATTCCACTCACTTGCACTGCTTGGTGACCACAAGTGTGACTGAAATATAGCAGAAGTACATCTGGCTCTTACTGTAGTGGGTGGTGTGTGAATACTGAATGCTTGAGTGATCTGGGGCTTTTCTTTAGACGAGTCTCAGGATTATTTGTTTTTTAAAATTTAGTTAAAAGTAAAAGTCATAAAATTTAGAAGACATAGAAACATGACAGCAGAAAAAGACCACTTGACCCATCTACTCTGCCCTTCCATATCAATTACAATGGTCCCCTTTTTTCCTTTAGAGATCCTCTGTGTTTGTCCTTCGCTTTTTTGAATTCAGATACTGTCCTCGTGTCCACCACCTCCACTGGGAGACTATTCCACGGATCCACCACTCTTTCCGTAAAGAAATATTTCCACACATTACTCCTGAGTTTATCCTCTTTCACCCTCACCCTATGTCTCCTCGTAGCAGAGCTTGCCTTCAATTGAAAGAGACTCTCCTGTGCATTTATGTCATGGAGGTATTTAAACTTTTCAATCATATCACCTCTATCCCACCTTTCCTCTAAGGCAGAGGTTCCCAACTCCAGTCCTGGAGGGCCAACCATTCAGGTTTTCAGGCTGTCCTAAATAAATATGCATGAGATGTATTTGCATGCACTGCCCCATTGTATTCAAATGCATCTCATGCATATTCATTAGGGACAGCCTGAAAACCTGAATGGTGTTTGGCCCTCCAGGACTGGAGTTGGGAACCTCTGCTCTAAGGTATACATATCAAGATCCTTATGTCTGTCCTCATATGCTTTATAATGAAGACCACTAACCATTTTAGGAGCCACCCTCTGCACTGACTCCAACCTGCTTATATCCTTTTCAAGGTGCAGTCTCCAGAATTGCACAGAATACTCCAAATGAGGTCGCACCAGAGACTTAAACAGAGGCATTATCACCTCCTTTTTTCTGCTGGCTGTTCCTCTCCCTATAAACTCAAGCATCTTTCTGGCTTCTGCAGTTGCCTTTTCTACCTGTTTAGCTACTTTAAGATCATCAGACACAATTACGCCTCACCACCTACACTGTACCGCTCCTTTGGATTTTTGCAGCCCAAGTGCATGACCCTGCATTTTTCAGCATTAAATTTCAGTTGCCAAATTTTAGACATTCTTCAAGCTTAGCTAGATCCCTCCTCATGTTATCTACTCCTTCCTGGGTGTCTTCTCTACTGCAGATTTTGGTATCATCACAAATAAGCAAACCTGTCATTCTGCAGCTTGAAGAAACAATCCAGTCTCAACTGTAAGGAGACATAGACCCATGTCCAGTGAGCTGGATAAAGACATCACGGAAGGAACCTGCTCCCATAATACTCAAGATAGTATATGCATCATTATCGAAAGGATACTTCTCCAAAGATCTTAAAATAGCTTCAACTCGACCAACACTAAAAAACCCCTCACTAAATAAAACAGATCCAACTTCATATAGACCTATTTTGAGTTTACCTTTTTTGTCAAAAATATTAGAAAAGGTAGTTCAACAACAACGGCAAGAACATGTTGATGAAAAAGCACCGCTGGACCCACAGCAACACAGATTTCGAACAGGTCATGACTTAGAAACACTGCTCATATCACTCATGGACAGGATAATATGAGGATTTGATAAAGAAAAAGGGCTTCATATTACTTTTCCTGGACATTTAGACAGCTTATGATTCTATAGACCATAACATACTTCTGAAAAGACTACATGCTGCACACTTCTTGGCACTGGCCGTGACGGCTTTATTCAGCATTAACTGGTCTTTGGTTCCATAAGCTCCTTTCTTATTGCTCTTCTGCTCTATTGCCATGATATTATTGGAATCAATATATTTGTATATTCTGTCAGCATCTATTGCTGTAAACAGCTTATAGATTTTAGGCAGATAAGTTATTGGTCTGTAATTTTTGGGTACAGTATTTGGAGCTCCCTTTGGAAAGAGAAGTAGCCATTGTGGTGTTAAATCTGGCTGCTTGACCAACTGGTTTTTACAGATTATTAAATCTTGGTAGAGTGATGTAAACTGTTTGAGCCAAAAATTAGACGTTGCATCGGGACCAGGGCTTTTCCAGTTTGGAACTCTTAACCTGTTTTCCAACTCTCTAGTTGTTACATTTGACCATTCCATTGGTTTGATTTTTACCTTTAAATCTTCTCCCATATGCAGGGTAACCATTCAACCTCTTGATTATACTCTACTGAGTCTTTGTATAAGTCTCTCCAGAATGTTTCTGTTTCAACTTTCGTCGGTGGTATTTGCACCATACTAACTCTATTCACATTGTCCTATAGAACTTATTATGATATCTCCCTTTTCTGTTTTCTTCATATCTCTGTAATGTTTGTGCTTCTGCTGTTATTTTCAATTTATTATTGGAGCATATTAATTTAAGATCTTCTGTTAATGCTGCGTGTTTCAATTTGCTTTGCACTTTTTGTGGGGATTTCTCTCTTTTTCTTGCATACAGAGGACCCAGTGCCAGAACTGCTGGCAACTGAGCAACCTGCATCATAAAGGCACAATTATTGTTGTTGTTGTTGTTGTTGTGCCATCGAGTCAGTGACTGTTGACAGACTGGTACCCGTAGCTGCTGTTATTGTATCGATCCATATCATTGCTTGTCTTCCTCTTTTGCATTGACCTTCTATCTTGCCAAGCATGATGTCTTTCTCTAATGATCTCTCTCTTCGCATTATGTGTCCAAAGTATGAAAGTTGAACTCTTGTCATTTGAGCTTCTAAAGAAAGCTTAGATTTGATCTCCTCTAGTACTGACTGGTTTGTTCTTCAGGCAGTCCATGGTATACACAGTATTTGCCACCAGCACCATAATTTAAAGGCATCAATTTTCTTCCTGTCTATCTTTTTCACTGTCCAGCTTTCACATCCATATGATGTTATTGAAAATACCATGGCTTGAACAAGTCTAATCTTTGTTTGGAGAGAGACATCTCTGCTCTTGAGAATCTTGTCTAGGTCTTTCATAGCTATTCTGCCAAGAGCAATGAATCGTCGGATTTCTTGACTGCTTGTTGCTTCTTTATTGATAGTTGATCCAAGTAGATTAAAGTTGTCCACGATTTCAATTTCTTCTCCTTCAACGATGAACTTATTGATTTTGCCAGTTGTCATGATCTTTGTCTTCTTTACATTAAGATGCAGGCCCATTTTAAGACTATGTTCCTTGATCGTGAGAAGCAAATGTTTCAGATCACCTTCACTTTCAGCCAATAATGTGCTATCATCAGCATAGCGAAGGTTGTTGATGAGTCTTCCAATCTTCACACCTCTGTTGTCTTCATAGAATCCCATGAATCCCACTTCTCTGATAATTTGTTCTGCATATAAATTAAACAGGTAGGGGGAAAGTATGCAGCCTTGTCGTACACCTTTGATGATTTTAAACCATTCTGTTTCTCCTTGTTCCGTTCGAACTGTTGCTTCTTGATCGATGTACAGATTGCGCAAGAGAACGATCAGGTGTTCTGGTATACCCATGCTTCTTAATGTGGCCCAGAGTTTCTCAAGGTTTACGCAGTCAAAAGTCTTGCTGTAGTCGATAAAGCACAAATAGATATCCTTTTGGTATTCTTTAGTCTTTTCAAGGATCCATCTCACATCCGCGATGATGTCTCTTGTTCCTTGCCGGTTCCTGAACCTTGCTTGCACTTCAGGTAGTTCTTGTTTCAGGTATGGTTGTAGTCTCTGTTGAATAATCTTCAGTAGAATCTTGCTGGCATGTGGGATCAGAGCGATTGTGCGATAATTTCCTCAGTCAGTTGGATCATCTTTCTTTAGTATTGGTATAAAGACAGATCTTTTCCAGTCAATTGGCCATGTTGTTGTCTTCCAAATTTCCTAGCAGAGCCTTGTAAGTATGGTAACAGCTGCATCAGATTGCTGTAATACATCTATGGGAATGCCATCAATGCATGGTGCTTTGTTCTTTGATAAGGCTTTCAATGCTGCTTTGACTTCTTCTTTCATCACCAATAGTTCCGGATCATAAGGTACAGGTTGAAACGGCTATTGGTCAACTTGATCTGTATCATATAAAAACTCTGTATATTCTTTCCACCTTTTCTTGATCTTCTCAGCATCATTCAACATAGAACCTTGAGCATCTTGTAACATTCAAATTCGAGGCTGGAATTTTTTCTTTAACTCTCGTAGCTTTAGAAAAGCCGATCTTGTTCTTCCTCTAATATTTTCTGTTTCTATTTCCTTGCATGTGTCATTGTAGTACTTTCCCTTGTCCTGTCTTGCTGCATGTGGGAAATCTCTGTTGAGTTCTGTGATTGTGTTTCTTTCTCCTCTGGCTTTAGCTTCTCTGCATTTCTAGGCAATTTTCAGTGTTTCTTCTGTCATCCATTTTGGCCGTTTTTGATTTATCACCTTTTGTAGAGACTTCTCACTTTCTTCCAACACAAATTTCTTGATGTCATTCATAATTCTTCTGGAGCTCTGTCATTTGTATCTAAAACAGCAAATTGATTTTGCAGGCAGTTTTTAAATTCCAGTGGTATATTCTCAAGGTCATATTTTGCTTCATTCATGAGTCGCTTGCTCTTTTTCAACTTTAGCTTGAGTTTGCATTCTAGTAGCTGATGATCTGTACCACAGTCAGCTCCAGGTTTTGTCTTTGTTGATGTTATAGAGCTTTTCCATCATTGACGTCCACAGATGTAGTCAATTTGATTTTAGTACAATCCATTAGGTGAAGTTCATGTGTACAGTCGCAGCATTTGTTGCTGGAAGAAGGTCCACCCCCAATTTCGGTCTGAGGAGCGCCTCTGATCCCACCCCACAGCTACTGGTTCTTCCATCCCCATGGCTACTGATATTATCACCCCCATCTTTGTAGCCATCACTAATTTTGCTTTTACAGTAGCCTCTGTAACCCGCTGACATGTATTTTAGCAGTATGAAAAGACATTTTTCACTTCTTTGTATCTTGAGGCCCCCTGTAATGGTCTCATGGACACCTAGGGTTCTGTAGACAATAGATTGAGAATCACTACTCTATAAAAATGCATTCCTCAAGATTCTTGTTTGCCATGTATATTTGTCTTGAATAGATTTTATTTTGCTTATTTGCTTGCCTCCTGCATTTTATAATCTCTGTCTCTCATTAATTGGGATTAGTCGGAGTTCCCATCTTTGTCTGCCTTATAAATCCCATCCATCTCCCCTTTCCCTCTCCTTCCTGTCTCTTTTCCCTGCTCCTATTTTCCTTTCTTCCCACTTTTTTTTACCGCCTTCTGGTCCATTTATGTGCCGCTAACTTTTTATTGTTAGTACATTGTAAAACCCAGTACCTTATTACTTTATTGACTGCTTATATGTTTTTAGGTTTTGTTTTTATTTTTTACGCTGACCTGTTGTGCCTTTGCTCTAAGGATGGTATAACAAGCACTCACATAGTCTTTACAGTGCTCTGCACAACTGGCAGCACTTTAGAAATGATAAATTGTAGTGGCAGTAGTGTAGTAGTAGGGTTGATTTATGTATTGCTCTTGTAAGAATCAAAGTTGAAGATTACAAGGCCTAAAATGGCCTACCATTGCAGGTTGTAGAGGACAGCACTTCTAGCAGATTTTGGGAATACTTGGGAGATATATGGTAGACAGTGATGGAGAAAGGACTGAGAAATCAAGTAAAAGACAATATGGGGGGGGGGGGTTGGCATTTGTCTGCATATTTGAATTTATAATTAAAGTGCATTTTAGGGTGTCAATGCTAAATCTGTTTTATAAAGATAAGTAGGCACCTACTTGACTTTATAAAATACTAGCATCAGTGGTCTAATGTGCACCTACATTGCAGGCATCAACATTTTTACCAGCTCTGCCCACATTCCACCCAAGCTCCGCCCACTCGTATACCCACCAGTTTTTAAAATATGCACCTCCATGACAAAGTGCATACTTTTATACTGGTTGGGATTTTATAAATGGTCTTTTGCATGTGTATGACTTTATAAAATTACCTCCAATATGCTCATCTACCCCAAATGGAAGAATCTCAGGCAGACTGGATAGGCCAATTTGGTTGTTATCTACTATGCTACTATGCAATAGATGCTGTTGTTAAGTGTTGCCAAGTTCATGTTGACTCATGGTGACCCTGTGGATACTTGTCCTAAATTGTATTTGATTTTCATTCAGGTGGCTTGTTGATAGAATGGCATCCATAGCTTCTTTATTGTATTGATTCATTGCATTGCCAGTCTTGCTCTTTTGTGCCAACCTTCATCCTTGCCAATCATGATGTCTTTCTCTAATGATTCTTCTCTTTATATGATGTGCCCAAAATATGAAAGTCAAAATCTTGTCATTTGAGCCTCCAAGGAAAGCTTAGATTTGATCTCCTCCTGCACCAACTGATTTGTTCTTCAGGCAGCCCATGGTATATGCAGTTTTTTTGCCAGCACCATAATTCAAATGCATTAGTTTTCTTCCTGTCTTGCTTCTTCACTGTCCAACTTTTGCATCCATATGATGTTATTGAAAATACCATGGCTTGGACAAGTCACATCTTTGTACTTGAAAGTCTTATCTAGGTCCTTCATAGACATTCTGTCAAGAGCAATGTGTCATTGGATTTCTTGACTTTGTGTCCTTTCATTATTGATTATCCAAGCAGGTTGAAGTCTACTATTGCTATTTCTTCTCCATCAAGGATGAAATTAGATATTGAGCGGCAAAATTAACTGGCCAATTTTAACTTGTTAACATTTTCAGCTGAATGGTTGAAGTTTAGCTGAATATTCTGTGGTTAGATTTCAGGCAGTTATTTATGTGGTCCTACTTAGGAAGACAAATTTAGCTATTTAGTTCTGGATATCACGCTAAAAGGCTATATTTTTTTTTTATTTTATATTTATCAATTTTACAATATAAACCAAGCATAACAACTTGTACAGAAAAGACATACTTGTAGAAATAACAAAAGGTAAAAAACCAATAAACCAAGCAATCAATTAAATACAAGTACATCATAAGTCCTCAAAAGGGGGGAGTATACCAAAGAAATATAAGTGGGGGAGAGGAGACACCCCACTAAACAATACTTAAGAATTAGAGGAAAAGAGGCAGAGAAACTAACGATCATTAAATCTATACAGAACTAGGCTTACATTGGTGAAGAACTAACATCCCGTGTGGCGATAAAGGAGGACAACTCATTAAGCTGAAAGAAAATATATTTCTGTGAGCGATATAGTACAATACATCTACAAGAAAACCTTAACGTAAATGTTGCCCCCATTTGAATAGCCCCAGGACGTAATAACAGAAAAGATTTCCGACGCTTCTGCGTTTCCCTCGAAACATCGGGGAAGATGGATATTTTCTTACCTAAAAACATGCTGGTTCTCTTCCTATAAAACAATTTAAGCAACCACTCTCTATCAGATGAAATAGCAAAGGAAACAAGCAAGGTAGATACTAATACATCCTCTTCCTTAGGAGACTGTAGTAAAGCTGATACATTCAAGGAGTCAAACTCCAATTGCCCCATAATCACTTTCTCCTCTTTTTTTCCCGAAGGAATATAAAAAGCCTTTACAATTGGTGGAATCAACTCCAATGGCACAGATAAAGAGTCCTGCAGATATTTCTTAAATGTATCCACAGGGGCCACCCCTGGAATAACAGGAAAATTAAGCAATCGGACATTAGCCGCCCGAGTAGCATTTTCTAATAACTCTAATTTCAGTTTTAAAGCAGTTTGATCTTTCATTAGAGAAGCAGTCAAGTCAGAAGTTTGTAAAAGCTTCTGATCAGATAAATCCAATCTAGCTTTAGTTTTTACCATATCATTCGATATAGAGAGCACTTTCTGTTCAATAGAAGCAGTTTTCACTAAGGAGAGAGCCAACTGTTGATTCACTGCTCTTGATAGTTGAGTAATCGCTTCCCAAATAGTTTCTAACGTCACTACAGAAGGACGAACACAGGTTAGCAAAGGGGGTGATACCAAATTATTCTCACCCAACGAGTCCACAACCGAATCGCCAATTCCGACGGGAGCTTCAGCACAGCCTTCTCCCCTGGAAAGGATAGCCACTGTACGCAGCTTCCGAGCTTCAAGTGTAGGGAGGAGTGGTCTAGTGGTTAGGACAAGGTACTTCAGGCCGGAGGGCCGGGGGTTCAAGTCCCACCTGGGGACAGCAATCTCAGGCCGGAGGGACTGGGATTTCTAGTCCTACAGGCACTCCTTGTGGTCTTGGGCAAGCCACTTAGCCCTCCATTGCCCATGTTCCCTGTAAGTATTAGCGTATGTGTCTCATATTCCCTCATGTTAAATGTATCCCCCAATTGACCGCTTTGTCCCAGTGGGATATAAATACAGCTAAATAAATAAACCCCTGGTGCTCCCCGCACAGATTCTAGGTCCCCTACCCCTCCGGGTGGGGAAGTCGAACCGGGCGTCAAAGGGGACCTCGAAGCACCAGGTGGAACAGGGGGAGAACGTTCTTCTGGGGAGAGAGAAATCTCCAAGGAAGCAGCTACCAAAGACTCCTCAACAGACACTGTGAGCCCCGCTCTAATCTCCCCTCACTGATCGTCAGACAAATGAACAAAACGATCCATCGGGCCCTCCACGGCAGGCCCCGACTCGGCGGGAAGAGTCTTGGACTTGCCCTTCCACTTCGGCATTCTGGATCAAACAGAAGCAACCATCGCCATCTTGAAAATTAGCCACTCCCCTATATTTGAAAACTTCCATCCAGTCCTGCTTCTGTTCAACTAAATCTGTGCACATAGCAGTTTTGCGGGTACTTTTGTAAAATCATTCCTGTATATATGTGGCTTCAGGAGTAAAAGTCTGTGCTTTGACATCACCTGTCCTTGATGGTGCTCATTTCTCTCTCACACCCTCCTTCCAGTATCTAGGGGTCATCTTAGACTCCGTTCTTTCCTTTCATGATCATATCAGTCTAATTGCGCAACGCTCTTTTTTTTCCCCTTCGCCACATCAGGGCAGTCCACTCTTTTCTGTTACCCCCAGCTCTTGTTACTCTTGTTGTTTCTCTTGTTTTTTCCTATCTGGATTATTGTAATTCTGTTCTGGCTGGCCTTCCTTAATATGAACTCCATCGTCTTCAACTCATCCAACACACAGCTGCTAGACTGATCTATCATGCCTCACAATTTGATCATAATCTCTATATGTATGTCTTGTCACACTTCCTCTCCTGTTGAATGCAGACCCACAATTTGGGTTGACAAGCACTTTGATTGAAGGATAAGGTGGTTTACAAAACTGGTTAAATAAATAAATATCACACCCCTGCTTATCCATCTCCATTGGCTCCCTGTTCCATATCATATTCAGTTTAAAATCCTCATTCAGGTCCCACAGTATCTTTCCGCCCATGTCTTACCCCATACCCCTCACCGCTCCCTCCATTCTAGCCACATGAACCGACTCCTTCTTCCATCACCTTCCCACGCACATTTGAAATCTATTTGTCACTTAGCTTTCTACTTTATTGGCTCCTCCCTCTGTGTTTTCCTTTTCTTGTTGTCTTGTGCTGCTTTCCTATCCATTACTGGCATTCCTTTTCTATTTGTTAATAATTGAATTTTATTGATTTGTACACCGCTCTGCTGTCCCCATCAAGTTTTAATAAATGAAGGTGCTCACTTTGCTTGTAGGTGTAGCTGGGGATGTGGTCTGGGTGGAACTTGGGCAGAGTTTGCACATATCTTGATTTATGTGAGCACATGCCTAAATTAGACATGAACTTTTATAAATTGCAGGCATGTTTCTCCCACTTACGCTAGGGTTTTATAAAGAAAAGAAGGCACCTATTTGTTTATAAAATAGTGCTTACATAGGCACTTCTATAGGCACCTATCCATAAAGCATTATAAAATTACCCTCTATGTGCATAGAGTTTAGCAGGATTAGGAGGCTTAGATTTTTAACTGGTTAGATGTATTAAGTTAAAACCCTGTTTCAGGTGCATTAATCTCAAATATTTATCCCTGTGTGTCATAGCTTAACTTGTTCTCTATGGTAGAGATGAGGACAGTAACTGAATTCAAAAAAGCATGGGACCAACACAGAGGATCTCTAAAGGTAAAAAGTGGACTGTTGTAGTTGTTGTTATGGAAGGACAGACTAGATGGGCCTTGTGGTCTTTTTCTGTCGTCATTTTTCTATGTTTCTATGTTTCTATGATTTAAATAATATGAATCATGGGCTAACCCAGTGACTTAGTGACAATGCTCTGTACTGCTCCCCAGGTTGCTAGTGTTCACAGGCCTTGAAACGGGAGAGAGCCATAGCCCTTATGCAATGGCAGCACCCAGGGATTGGATGTAAGGTCCATAATGTCCAGGTTCTGCAAAGATCAGGAACTGACATTGTCATGACAGGACCAATTTGGGAAGGTGTAGAAAATAGGGGGAAATCCCTACGTAGTTCATGGCATCAGGATCCCAGCCTTTGTTCTGTTGTAAGCCCAAAGTAGCTGGAGGAAACTGCCAGGTTAATAAAATCAGTCAATTTATCACCACCTCTTCTGCATAACCTTACAAATCCAATATTTCTGGCAGCTCACTCTGAATTTTTTCCCTTTAGAATTTGGCCCAGCAATTCCACTCTCAAAGTGACTTAGGTTTATGTTTCTATTGTTGATTTTAAAAGTTCTTCTATCCTTGAGCCAGCCTTTGTACCAATAAAGACTGCCTCTAATGCAGATAGGCTAACCTTAACATTAAGCATGACTCATTTTTGAATTAGTTATTATATTTTAACAGTTTCTTGGCACCAGAATGCTGTCTTTGCTTCAGAATTATATGTAATATGTCTCCTAGGATCTCTTTTTCATCTGTGCTATAAAGGTCATGTCCAATGTAGTTCATTTTTTCCTTTTATTCATCAGAACTCTCAATGAATTTAATTTTGCAGTAGTGCTATAGCTTCGTAGTCACATAGGCCCTCATTCTTTAATGCAGGTTGCGGGGCTGTACATCTCATTGGGACATGCAGCCTCACAATCGCCTAAACCTATTCCCCCATCCGCTCTCCCTATATGTTCTGTGCTTCAGGATGGGGAGAGCCGGCAGGGGGCGGGAGGGGACAGGATCAGGGCCGATTCAGGTCATGACTCTGTACGTGCTGCTGGGCCTTCTGGACTGTACTGCTATAAGCATTTTTTTTTGGCAAATCAGGGCATGGCAGCCAGCATTGGTGAATCGGGGCCAGGGCCAGGTGTGGGGGGGTCCCTGCTGTTTGATCCAGACTGCGGGATGCCACGGGCAGCAGGGATCTTGGGGTCCAGATTCACGGTAGTCTGGGGTGCCTGCGGGGAGGACGTCCCCATAGGCCAGGCCGTCCTCAGGCTCGATTCTGGCTCCCGTGGGAACGTTTTGTTCCCACGGACCAGAATCAGGTTCTAACAGCCTCGTCTTCAGCGGGGACACCCAGTCGGCCCGGATATCCTGATTCCAGAATTGTGCTCACAGGGGGTAATTTTAGAAAGGATTTTGCTTGCGTCAAACCTGTTTAACTCACATATAAGGCCTCATAAAATCATCCCATGGGTTACAGGCATAAAAGTATACATGGTAGCATGACGGTGCATACTTTTACAAGAGCCGTGTGCAGGGGTTTTCAGGGAAACAGTTGGGCGGAGCATGGGTGGAATTATGAAATACACATGTAGCTTAAAAAATACACATATACTTCACCCGAACAGATGTGCATGGGTACATTTTCGCCACGATTTCTGCAGGTCTTGTGAGGCTATTTTATTAAGACACATAGGTGCCTACATTGTCTCTATAAAATATCCTCAAAATAGGATCCAATTGCCTTTTTTACCTAAGCAACCTATTATAAAATTACCCTCTAATAGTCTTATGGAAAGAGAACAGCAAACGAGTTACTGACTCTACAGCTTCTGAAAGCACTTTGAAAATAAAACCATCATTCTAATTATTCTTAACTCGCACACTAGTTGGCAATCTTAGAAGTATAGCCAAAGACAGAGTAGGCACAGAAGCAGAACTAATTCCAAAAATTATATTGTGTCCCTTTGGAACCTGATTAGAATTCATTCATGGGTTAGTATGGGAACGTTTGCATTGCTTTCAAGTGTTTTGTTCATGCACAGACACAAACAATATAGAGCTCTGATTTAACTAAGCCCTATAGCTCCATGCTAGCTATTGCATGGACAAGGTGAGTAGGCCCTAAAGAAAGCTTGATGCTTAATGTGTCTATTTTATAAGGGGAAACAAATGCATACTTTCCCCTTATAAAATAGGCCTAAGTAACCTGAAGAAAGGACAAAAAAAGTCAGGGCCTATCTTTATGCCTGGTTCTGAGCAGGTGCAAATATAAGCACAGACGTTTTCAGTTTTGTACATGTGTATTTTATAAAATGGAAAATAAGCATGTAAATTGCAAACTCAACCCATTTCCACCCCCTGGAATGACTTACTTTGCAGATGCATACAACTAGGTGCACAGTAGGCTGTGTGCATAATTTTGTTCACAGAACTCTGGGGGTCATTTTTATAAATGCCAAATTCTGCACCTAGAACAACAGTTTAGGAATCTTTTATAAAATTACCCCCAAAGTGTTGGCATTTTTCTATGACGGCCTTGTTCATTTGCAGCTTATAGGCAGAAAATCTATCAAGTTACAGAATATTCAAAATACCTATAAGAATAAACTTGTTTACAATAGTTAGAGCATAGCTTAACAACCAGATCTTCAGTTTTATCAAAGCCAGTTAGGACATAGCTTAAAGAATAGAGTAGGAATTAATTTTGTGTACAGACACCAGTTAAACCATGGTCGGGGGAGAGAGGACCTTTCCATCAGGACCCTATCTGCGCCTCCTGCTTGCTGGTTTAGTTGGCTGGAATCTGGAAGACCTAAAGCAACAGAAACAATGCCACTAAGTTGCCACACCTCTAAAGTGTTTTGATTGGCCATTCAGAGTTTAAAGCTCAGCATGTTGCCATGCGGCCACAGGCACGTGGCCACAGGGCACGTGGTGTAAGGAACATGTGGAAAAAGGGCCATGCCCCTTTGGAGCCCTGCTAGGCTGGCGTGTTTCAGCTGGAATATGCTCAAGGGAGCTGGAAAGCATAAGGAGAAAAGAGAGCCAAAATCCTCTTTGCCGTCTACACCTAAGGCCCGATAGCTGGCCCCACGGATAAACATCTGGTGGCGTCAGCTGTTTCTATCTATGCTCAAGTGGAACAGGCCCCCGAGAAGTCCCACTCACTATCGGGGATGAGTTTGAGCTCTGTTAGTTTGGCTCCTCCACTACAGCCTGGTGAACATTTGCGGTTGGAGGAGGGGCCGTCTTCCTTCCCCACCGGAAGATATGTGAGTGAGGTTAGTGCCTGCTCTGAGAGTGAGATTGGAATTGAAATGGTGTCTGTTCCTAAAATGTTAAATTTTACTAAGTTGGTGGAGAATCTGAAGCCGCTTCTTCCCGCCCCGGATATATTGTTAGCAGATATTTGGTCTATGGTATCCTCTATCAATATTATGATAAAGAGTCTTAGTCCCAGATCCAAACTTTCTATGGAGTTGGTGAATAAAATTTCAACATCTAGATGGTTGTGTGTGTGGGGGGGGGGGTGGGGGGTGGTGCAAGTGAAAATGATGGAATGGGAGCATTCTATTTAAGGATTACGAAAAACAAGCTTAGCTATGGTTAAGGATCTAACCATGTTTAGGAGACAGGTTGAAGTTATGGAAAATATTATAAGATCATGGAATTTATGATTTCTTAACTGTCCTCAGACACATTATTTGTCAGGTATTAATCTCTTAAGAAAATATCTTAAAGAGGTACTTCTTATAACTTGTTGTTGTTAAGTGCCGTCTAGTCAGAGTCGACTCATGGCGACCCTCTGGATAGCTATCCTAAATTGTGTTTGGTCTTGAGTCAGGCGGCTCATTGTTGACAGACTGGTACTCATAGCTGCTGTTATTGTATCGATCCATCTCATTGCTGGCCTTCCTCTTTTGCGTTGACCTTCTATTTTGCCAAGCATGATGTCTTTCTCTAATGATCTCTCTCTTCGCATGATGTGTCCAAAGTATGAAAGTCGAAGTCTTGTCATCTGAGCTTCTAAAGAAAGCTTAGGTTTCATCTCCTCTAGTACCGACTGTTTTTTTCTTCGGGCAGTCCATGGTATACACAGTATTCTCCGCCAGCACCATAATTCAAAGGCATCAATTTTCTTCCTGTCTATCTTTTTCACTGTCCAGCTTTCACATCCATATGATGTTATTGAAAATACCATGGCTTGAACAAGTCGAATCTTTGTATGGAGAGAGACATCTCTGCTCTTGAGAATCTTATCTAGGTCTTTCATAGCCATTCTGCCAAGAGCAATGCGTCGTCTGATTTCTTGACTGCTTGTTGCTTCTTTATTGATAGTTGATCCAAGTAGGTTAAAGTTGTTCATGATTTCAATTTCTTCTCCTTCAACGATGAACTTGTTGATTATGCAGTTGTCATGATCTTTGTCTTCTTTACATTAAGGTGCAGGCCCATTTTGAGACTATGTTCTTTGATTGTAAGAAGCAAATGTTTTAGATCATCTTCACTTTCAGCCAGTAATGTGGTATCATCAGCATAGCGAAGTTTGTTGATGAGTCTTCCACCAATCTTCACACCTCTGTTGTCTTCATACAATCCTGCTTCTCTGATGATTTGCTCTGCATATAAATTAAACAGGTAGGGGGAAAGTATGCAGCCTTGTCTTACACCTTTGCTTATTTTAAACCATTCTGTTTCTCCTTGTTCTGTTCAAACTGTTGCTTCTTGATCAATGTACAGATTGTGCAAGAGTACGATCAGGTGTTCTGGTATACCCATGCTTCTTAATGTGGCCCAGAGTTTCTCATGGTTTACACAATCAAAAGCCTTGCTATTGTCGATAAAGCACAAATAGATATCCTTTTGGTATTCTTTAGTCTTTTCAAGGATCCATCTCACATCCGCAATGATGTCTCTTGTTCCTCGCCCTTTCCTGAACCCTGCTTGCACTTCAAGTAGTTCTTATAACTTATGCCGATGAAATACCTGTGTCCAATGTTTATTATATTACTACACATCCGCTTACAGAGGGGAGTAATGGAGTTGCTTATGTTGGTATGGAGAAGGCTTCTAGTTTAGATCTCTCAAAGTTTTATGAGAATCTTCTCAAAGACAAAATTAGTAACTAAGCTCCTCTTGTGGTTACCTTCTTAAACTTGATGGATAAAAATGTGGTGTTATCAAAGTACTTTAAAATTAAGGAGATGCCCTTTTGTAGGCAACAAGTTACTATTTTCCCAGATGTTTCCCATTCTGTGTTCACAGATGAAGTGTTGGGAATGGGATCTCAGAAAACACATAATAGGAATGATAGTGAGACAGCTCTTGAACAATTTTCAGAACGCTGTGTTCAAGAGGAGCTAGCTAAACTAAAAAGACACAGAGCGATGGGGCCAGGCGGGATACATCTAAGAATACTGAAGGAACTTAGGGAAGTTCTGCCAGCTCCGCTGTCTGATCTTTTTAATGCTTCTTCAGAGTTGGAAGTGACCCCAGAAGACTGGAGAAGGGCACATGTGGTCCCTTTACACAAAAGAAGTAAGGAGGAAGTTGGCAACTACAGGTCAGTTTTTCTGACCTCTGTGCTGCATAATTTAATGACGTCATTGCCAAAGCAGAGGACAGTAAGGTTTCTGGAATCCAATGGATTGCAGGATTTGAGGCAACATGGTTTTACTAGAAGCAGGTCTTGTCAGAAAAATCTGATTTCTACGACTGGATGACCAGAGAATCGGAATGAGGAAGAGTACTAGATGTGATATAATTAGGTTTAAACAAAGCCTTTGACACTGTTCTGTAAAGGCAACTTTTAAATAAATAAATTGAGTGCCTAAGGATAGATCTTAAAGTGACCAAAATTGGTTGAGAGGGAAATGACAAAGGGTACTGGTAAATGTAGTTCACTCTGAGGATAAGGGCCTTACCAGCGATGAGCTGCAGGGATCAGTCTTTAGTCCAATTCTTTTTAACATGTTTATAAGTGATATTGCAGAAGGGCTGCTGGGTAAGGTTTGCCTCTTTGCAGAAGATACCAAAATCTGCAATTAGGTAGACACCCAGGAAGGTGCAGGTAATATGAGGAGGGATCTAGTAAAGCTTGAAGAGTTGTCAAGAATTTAGCAGCTGAGATTTAATGCTAAAAAATACAGGGTCATGCATTTTGGCTGCAAAAATCTAAGGTCGTGACACAGAATAAGGGATGGTGTACATCTGTGCATGAAAGAAGAGCAGGACCTGGGAGTGATTGTTTCTGATGATCTTAGATGGCTAAATAGGTAGAAAAGGTGACGGTGAAAGCCAGAAAGATGCTTGGGTGCATAGGGAGAGGAATGGCCAGCAGGAAGAAGTAGGTGATATTACCTCTGTATAAATCTTTGGTGAGATCTCATTTGGTGTTTATGTGCAGTTCTGGAGACCACACCTTCAAAAAGAATATCAACTGGATGGAATTAATGCAGAGAGTGGCTACCTAAATGGTCAATGATCTTCATTATAAGGCATATGGGGACATACTTAAACATCTCAATATGTATACTTGTAAGAAAGATGGGAGAGGGGAGATGATAGAGACATTTAAATACCTCCATGGCATAAATGAACAGGAGGAAAGCTTCTTTCAAATGAAAGAAAACTCTGTAGAGAGGGGGCATAGGTTCAAGGTTAAAGGGGACATCTCAGGAGTAATTCAAGGAAATATCTCTTTATGGAAAGAGTGGTAGATGCATGGAATAGTCTCCCAGTGGAGGACTGATTCTGAATTCAAGAAAGTATGGGAATGTAATGCATAGTAGTTAGTATGGAAGGGCAAACTAGATAGGCTGTATCGTCCATATTTGCAGTCATTTTTCCGTTTCTATATTTCTATTTGGTAGAGACTTATATGAGGACCCTGTAAAGCACAATCAAGAGGTAGAATGGTTATCCTGCATATGGGAGAATTTGGAAAAAGCAAACATCAAACTAATGGAATGGCCTGAAGTAACAACTAAAGAATTGGAAAGCAGGTTAAAAAGAGCTCCCAAATGAAAGAGCCCTGGCTCAGATGGAGTGCTCAATATTTGGTTCACTTAACATGACTCCACCCAAATCTGGTAAATTGCAAAAAACCAGTTGCTCAAGCAGCCAAATTTAATACCGCAATAGCCAATGACAGGAAGAACATGTCTCCTTCCAAAGAGAGCTCTTAAAAATTACAAGCCAATAACATCATGGCAGAGGGGCAATAAGTGGGGAGCATATGGTGCAAAAGACCAGTTAATGCTGAATAAAGTCACTATGGTCAGTCCTAAGAAAAGCATAAATCTCAGTGTAACATGGATTGACTATAAAAAGCTCCCACAGTCTCGGATAATAAATTGCCTCATAATTTCTATGTTCTATGTTAACTGTTCCATGTAATATGATGTTGTTTTGTAAACCGTGCTGATCATGAATAGTGTGGTATAAAACCAAATAAATAAATAAACAAAATAAATCCTGAATTCTCTGAGAAAATCAATTTTACCATGGAAATGTGGCAAACTATGCTCCATCTGAAGTATCAAGATCCAGTGTGGAATATTTCCGGGATACTCTTTGTCACTACTTTTGGTTTCTATAGCACTTAATCTATCGAGTGCTCTCATTAACTATGTGATGCGGATTTAGCCTTAATCCTAAAGATGGTATTAATCCAGAAATAATATCACACTTATTGTTTGTAGATGACTTGAAGATCTACAGCTCCAGTGACTGACAATTAGCAGTCCAGTGCAGAGAAAAGCTTCTCAATGACATCAAGATGACTTTTGGCAACTTTCTTTAGTGGAAAATTTAGAAAAATTCAAAGCATTTTCTTGAAGGATGATTACGATATCAAGGAATTTAAACAGGAAGATGTATATAAACCTAGGAGTAGATGAAGGAGAGAAATTCGAGCAAATTCTCTCTTTGCTTGCCTTATAAGAACACGAGAACACAAGAAATGCCATACTGGGTCAGACCACGAAACTCAGTATCCTGTTTGCAACAGTGGCCAATCCAGGTCACAAGTACTTGGCAAGTTCCCAAAAAGGTATATAGATTCCACAATGTTTGTCCCAGGGTAAGCAGTGGATTTCCCAGGTCCTCTTTAATATTGGTTTATGGATCTTTCTTCCAGGAACTTGTATAAACCTTTCTTAAACCCAACTAAACTAACAGTTTTACTACATCCTCCAGTAACGAATTCCAGAGTGTGATTAATGTTGAGTGAAAAAATATTATCTCTTATTACTCTTAAATGGGTCACTTTATAGCTTCATTGTGTGTCCCCTAGTCTTTCTACTTTTTGATGGCGTAAACAACCTATCTATGTTTACCTGTTCTACTCCATTCATTAATTTATAGATCTCTATCATATCTCCCCTCAGCCATCTCTTTTCCGAGTTGAAGAGCCCTAACCTTTTAAGCCTTTCCACATAGGGGTATCCTTCCATCCTCTTTACCATTTTGGTGACTCTTCTCTGTACCTTTTCTAATTCTACTATATCCTTTTTAACATATGGCGACCAGAATTGTACATAATATTTAAAGTGCGGTCGCACCATGGGACAATAGAGAGGCATTATAATATACTCAGTTTTATTCTCCATTCCTTTCCTTATGATTCCTAGCATTCTATTTACTTTTTTGGGCACTGCTGTCACTGGGCAGAGGGTTTCAATGTATTATCCACGATGATGCCTAAATCTTTTTCCTGGGTGGTGGTTCCTAATGTGTTTATGTTTATGTTTATTTCAGTATTTGATATACCGCCCCCCCCCCCCCCATTATACCGGGGCGGTTTACAGCATTGCCAAAAACAAAAAGAAAAAGAAAGAGAAAAGAACTACAATTCATATATAGGACAGAGGGGAGAAAGTAACAATCAGTCAAACAAACATAGTAAAGGGGAGTAGAGCCTGGTGGAGGGTTGGAAAATCAGGGGGGAAGGTTAAAGGCAGAAGTAAAGAGGTGAGATTTCAGGAGGGAATGGAATTTAGGGTAAGACTCCTCTAGACGCAGGGCTGTCAGAAGGGAATTCCATAGGGATGGACCGAGGTAGAAGAAGGCAGATTGTCTGGTCGATTGTAGATGTGCATGGGTCGGGGAGGGCAAGTGAAGGCGGTTGATGTGTACCAAATGGAGACTACGAGAGGGAGTGTGAAAAACCAATAGATCAGCTAGATACTGGGGACTACGTGTGTAATTGGCACAGTGCACAAGCGTGAGAACCTTAAATCTGATCCGAAAATCAAATAGGAGCCAGTGGAGATGGTGAAGGAGGGGGGTGATATCATCCCGAGGAGAAGCATGAAAAATAAGTTGAGCCGCAGTATTCTGAACTAATTGTAATCGGTGCCGCTGATACTTGAGGACACCAGTGAGGACAAGGTTGCAAAAATCCAGTCTAGAGATGACTAATGAAAGAAGAAGCGTAGTGAGAGCCTGTGGAGAGAGAAACGGTCTGATAGCACAAACCCGCTGAAGATAGAAGGAGCGCCGTGATACAAGGAACCTTGCATCATGTAATCGTAGTTAGGGTTGTTCTTTTTTAGTTGAATAACTTTGCACATGTCCACATTAAATTTCATCTGCTATTTGGATGTTTAGTCTTCCAATTTATTAAGGCCCTCTTGCAATTTTTCACAATCCTCTTGCATTTTAACAACTTTGAATAATTTTGTGACATCTGCAAATTTGATCACTTCACTCATTATTCCCATTTCCAGGTCATTTATGAATATAATAAAAAGCAGCAGGCCCAGCACAGATCCCTGGTGTACTCCACTACTCACCTTTCTTCATTGAGAAAATTGGCTATTAAGCCCTACTCTCTGCTTTCTATCTTTTAGCCAGTTTCTGCTCCACAGTAGTACACTGCCTCCTATCCCATGACTTTTTAATTTCACCAAGTCTCTCATGAGGGACCTTGTCAAAGGCTTTCTGAAAATCCAGAGCAGGTTGTGAATATGAACAAAAAATACTTTGAAATGCCTGTATACAAATGCTAGAATTTTAAAAATTAGGATGGGAGACTTAGCAATAAATGAAAGGTTAGATATAATTGGCATTTCAGTGACCTGGTGGAAGGAAGATAACCAATGGCACACTGTGATACCAGGGTACAAATTATAGTGCAATGATAGGGCAGATCAAATTGGTGAACGAGTGGTGATATATGTTAAAGAAAGCATCGAGTCAAATAGGATAAATGATTTGCAGGAAACCAACTATACTGTAGAATCATTATGGAAAGAAAATCCATGTGAGAAGGGTAAGGGAATAGCAGTGGTGGTGTACTACCATCCACCTGGCCAGAATGAACTGACAGATGATGAAATTGTAACAGAAATTGTGGAAATCAACACAGTAATTTTATTTATTTATTAAGACACCATAATTTATTTATTTATTTATTAAAGATTTATATTCTGCTCTATTAAACTAGGCAGATTACATTGAAAACACCCATAAAACAAACACATCTCATAACTGAGGAAACAGGAAATAATATGGTAATAAAAATATTTTAAAACACAGATAACACATAAATATGAAGACATTTCAGAAATCACGGATTAAAGGCTATCATTGATGATCCAGCCTATTTAATGTGCCTTGAATACTAAGATTGATCCTTAAATTAAATCTATAAAAAAGCAGGTATGCCTCTAGCTTTAGGTTAGCCATGAACTTTGTAAATATGCTTGCTCAAATAAATATGCCTTTCATTTTTTTCAGTAACTTCTAATCTGAGACAACATTTCAATTACCCTAGTTTCATCTAGGTCTGGTTCACATAAAGACATGGTTAGGAGATAAAGGGACTCTTTTACATTGCGCCCATAGAAATAAAAGGGCTGTGGGTACTTAAGGCAAGTTAACTTCATTGCAACTAGTTACAAGCTTTAGTAAAAGAGACCCAAAGTTTCTAGATGAATGAAAGAGCTGTTTCATGGAACAGCATGGACCGACACAAAGGGGAGCTATTTTAGATCTGGTTCTTAGTGGTACACAGGATTTGGTGTGAAAAAGAGTGGTGTTGATTTCATTTGGTGCCAGTGATCAAATGAAAACATGATCAAATTTAATTTAATAAATGGAAGGAGGACAGCAAGAAAACCTACTGGGCTGGCATTTAATTTTCAAAAGGGAAACTATGATAAAATGAGGAAAATGGTTAAGAAGAACTAAACGCAGCCATCTTGGAAGCCTAGACCAGATGTATTCCATGCTTTAAAAAAGATGGGAGGAAGGTTTAAAGATGAGGTGAGAAAGGCTGTTATAGCAAAAAAGATATCTTTCACAAAATTGAAAATAGATCTGAATAAAGAAAACAGTAAATAGCACAAGCATTGGCAAGAAAGATGTAAAGCAGTGAAAATTTGAAAAGAAGCTTACCATGGAAAAAAAACTCATAATGAAATCTTTTTCAGGTACATTTGAAGCAAAAGGCCTGTGAGGCAGTAAGTTGCACCATTAGATGATAAAAGTGTAAAAGGGGCACTACAGGAGAATAAGGGCATCGTAGAGAGATTAAGGGGGCTATTTTAGAACAGATATGCTTTAGATGGACATCTCAAAAAGTAGACAAGGACGTTGTAAAGGCAGGGACATGCAGAAGGCGATTTTAGAAACAGACAGTTGTGCAGGTTCCCATGGTAGCCACACCCAACTCTGAACGTTCTAGAAGCGTATCTGGGGGCATTGCATAGCAGTATTTTGCATAGCAGTTGAGAAGTGCTGGGTATAGTATCCAAACATCCCCCTCTAGAGCTGCTATAAATCATGAATAGGCAACGGACTTTGCTGTCCATGCTGATTACAGTTTGCGACTGTGACTGGAGGAGCTTGTACTGAAGAGAGATTGGTATGCTTATCTTTTGTGTCTACTGAGCAGTCTTTGTTGCCATCCTCCTATGTTTCTGTTATGCATCCTCTTCCCCCCAGCAGTGCTCACCATGCCCACTTGCTGACCCCCAGCAACAACCATTGCCTTCCCTCTCTGGGCCCCACAGGCCCTCCTTGCCTAGCAGCTGTGTGTTTCCCTATGCTCCCCTACAGTCCATGTATTTCAGTCTGTGCCCGTGCCATAAGACTGTGAGCAAGTGTGTGCATGTGTATGTTTGCATGGAGGACAGAAGGTGTGTCCTGTGGTGTGAGTCTTTGTGTTAGTGTGTGTATCACAGTCTGTCCGTCTGTCTGTGTGTCATTGTTTCATAGAACACAGTGCACTGGGTGCTGGTGGTGGGCTCAAAAGGGCATTGGTGGTGGGACATAAAGGGTGTTGGTGGTGAATAAAATCCATGGATGCTGTGTCAGCATGGTTTGTGCTTGCCCTGTAGGAAGAGGCCCACAGGAAGCCAGGAGGAAGAGAAAAGGGCACCCCTACCAGATAGTGTACCCAGTCAGGGTCCAATATCTGGACCTCATAGATTAGTAGTGTCTGATCCAGTTCAGCTATGTCAGGAGTGGATCCCCTCCTCTGCTCTGCCACATCCAATTCGTTCTGGCTGTCATGGCAGGACTCAGCCTGTCAGCAGTGTCCCAGTGTATATCCTAATTCTTGGAAGGCTTTCTTACCTGAATAGCTGATTACATAAGTTTCCCCTCCACTATGCAGCAGAAGCAGCAAACCATGCTGCAATTCTATGATGTGGCATGATTCCCTGCAGTGCTGGGTATAATAGACTGCATACATTTGGCCCTCAGGCTCTCAAAAGGAAGGGAACCAACCTCCCACTCTAGGAAGGCTTTCCACTTCATGAATATGCAGGTGGTCTGCAATGCCCAAGGCAAAAGAATGGATGTATTTCCACGGTTCCTAGAGTCATGTCATAGTTCATATATTCTCACACAATCAGGCACATATGAGTGGTTCACCAGTGGAGATATGACTGGAGGTTGGCTCCTAGGTAAGCAGGCAGATCACCTATGCCGCAGATGACAAGTGTGTGTGGAGGATGTCAGAAGGAACAACCAGCAGTCCCAACACAATGTACTCGCACCAAGTGCCTTTAGTGAATAAGCAGCAAGGGTGCTAGAAAAGACAGTTAGTATAGCTCACAGGAGAGAGCAATGGGCAGTGGCCCTGAGAAGCTGGGTTCAAATCCTACTGTTATTCCACACACTGAAATGGCAGGATTACTCCCCCCCCCCCCCACCCATCCATTTCCTTGGCAGTAAGTGAAATAACAGAACCACATGCCATCAGTGCAGGGAAGAAGGTGGTGAAGTACAACCTCCGAGCCTAAATCTGGGGAGCACAGGCAATCACCTACCCAATATACTTTGTGGTGGGAGGCACATGAAGGAAGGATCCACAGCATAGCAAATGTTAAAATACATTTTGCAAGCTGCTTAGTCTGTACAATACCAGTACTTCCCCCAGTCAGCTGCAGTTGCTCCCACAGCAGAATAGCCCTGGCACTATGATACAATGCACAATTAGATGCCCATGTATGTCTGCTGCATGGAGTTGAGAGGGAAGGCTGTAGTCATAGCAAGGTTGATGGAAGAATGTCTGTACCGTGATTCATGGGGAGGAGAAAGGAGGTATGTTTTAAGGGCATAGCTGGCAGCATCCATAGCCACCTATGGACTAAAAGCTGCATATGGCAGGACCTCTCAAAGATGTCAGCAGAGATGTAAAGAGATAAGGGACAGCTATGTCCATAACCATAAGCACTGATCTCCTATGTCCTCTCCACCAACATCTCTTGCAGGTGACAGAAGATATCCACAAAGGAGCTAGCTAATGACCACAATAGCAGCATCCAGTAGTGAGGCAGAGAAGCAATATAACCACATAGAACCACCAGAACGATTATAGAATGTACTGTATGTTGGCCAGCTTAAGGCCTGTTTCAGATACCTGGACAGATCTGGAGGCAAGCTGCTACAGCATACAGCCCCACCAGAGTATGTGAGATATACATGGCATGCTGCATGTTGCACAACTTTGCACTGAGGAGGTGGCAACCCATGCCAGCTGGAGACCAAACAGTAGAGACCATTGCAGAGGAGGAGCCAACTCCCAGCCAAGAGGAAACATAGCACTCATACAGGCATGGCATTGACATCCAGAATCAAGCTCACTGAGACAAATGTCATGTGATGGTAAGTGTTTTATTGACATTATGAGCACCACAAAACATGTATATTACTACTATTACCCATACTCTCCATCACCAACCCCACTGCCCACACACACTGCACACCTGTTCCCATTACATACATCCCCTTCTCACAGGCACTCTCCCAATCACACCTACCTGTCTAAACCATTATACTAACCCACGTCCCCCCTTCTGCTGCACAATAGCAACTTTTCCTGCATCCTGCATTCTCCTCCATCCCCCTAAAAGCTCATTGTGTCCTTCCTCCCCCATTCACCTATGTTCTTAGCACACATATCACTTTGAAATATGCCCATATGGTCTCACATACTACCACTTGCCATGGTGAATGGGGAGTTTGATGCCCACCATCCCTTTCCCCTTTCTCTTCTCCATGTGTCCCTACCCCTTGCACTCTTCTCCTGGCTAGATTGAAGGGACTGGGAAGCAGGGGCGGCCCAAGGGGGGTGCGGGGCCATGTGCGGAGATTAATTGCGGGGCCTCATTTGCATAGGGAGCCTCATTTGCATAAATGCTTGCATAATGTTAACATGCATTTTTAGTAAACATGCTTCTTAATGAGTGTCTGGATAAAGAAAGACTAACAGATTTCTACGTTACTATATTCCAGTGCCAACCGCCAGGCCCATTAGGAAGTACTATAAACACTGACCATTTAGAACTCATAGCAAATCCACCATATCATAACAGCTCTGCCAGGACTCACAAAGCACCAAACCCTACCTATCAAAAGGCAACACTGCAAATATTAAACCAATACATCTCAGAGAATACCAATGCATCTCCTACTGGGGAAAGAGAACAAGTGACATGGTCAGATAGAAACTACATGAACAGAATACCTCAGCTTGGTTAAAATGCAGAACATAGACCGTCACCAAAGAACAAGGGATCACAATTTAGAAATAGGAAGACAATAATTAAACTGGGAACCCCAAAAGCCAAACTTGGGATGTACAACAACACTGGAGAAATAAAACTATAAATTAATTTCCTCTTGTACTAAACAAAACACAAAAGACGTTAACGATGCACATTTCCCAGAGCTGATATATTCCAGTTAATAAATTCAAAATAAGAGTATTTTTCTACCTTTTGTTGCTTGTGCATTTTCTTTTCAGTTGCAATTGCTCCAGTCATTTTCTTCTGGTTTCTTTGTGTCTTCTGCGAGCTATCCATTTTCCTTTCTTCTCTTTTAGATTTTTTCCAAATTGTTTCTCTATATCTGCTTTAACATACTGATCTTTCCCCTTTTGCTCTTTCCTCCATTTCTTTCCTTATTCCTTTATCATCCACTCAAATTTCACCCTTCCATTCTCAATCCCCTCTTACTCTCCCAATACCCGGCCCATCGTAGACTTTTCTTCCCTCCCACACAAAATATCTTTTCCCCTCTCCATTCTCATTCCCCATCCCTTTCTAGTCCTCCCCCAAAATCAGCTCCTTTATAGTTCTAGACCCACCCAGCATCTGCCCCCTTCTAGTCCCAGTCTCCCAAGCTTCCACATCAGCCCATTTCCAGTCCTAGCCTCCCATATGCTGTTTTCCAGTTCCATTCCAGCCCCCCATCAACCCATTTCCACTCCAAGCTCCCCATCAGCCCATTTCCAGCCCTATCCAAACTCCCATCAGCCCACTTCCAGTCCTATTCCAGCCCCCATCAGCCCATTTCCAGTCCTATTCCAGCCCATCACCCATTTGCAGTCCATGTTCCCCCCATCAGCCCATTTCTAGTCCTATCCTAGCTCCTCATCAGCCCATTTCCAGTCCTAATCCCCCATATGCTCTTTTCCATTCCAGTCCCCCATCAGCCCATTTCCACTCCACGCTCCCCCATCAGCTAATTTCCAATCCGAACCCCCTCGTCAGCCCACTTCGCCCTATTCCAGCCCACATCAGCCCATTTCCAGTCCTAATCCAGCTCTTCAGCAGCCCATTTCCAGTCCAAGTTCCCCCCCACCATCACAGCCCATTTAGTCCATTCCCCCTCACCATCACAGCCCATTGCAGTCCTATTCCCCCACCATCACAGCCCATTTTGCAGTCGTCCCCCTATCACAGCCCAATTGTAGTCCATTCCCCCCATCACAGCCCATTTCCAGTCCCCCCCCCCCACCATCACAGCCCATTTCCAGTCCTCCCCCCACAGCCCAATTGCAGTCCATTCCCACCCCACACATCACAGCTCATTTCCAGTCTGTTCCCCCCCACCATCACAGCCCACTTGCAGTCCCCCCACAGCCCAATTGCAGTCCATTCCCCCCCACATCACAGCCCATTTCCAGTCTGTTTCCCCCCATCACAGCCCATTTCCAGTCCGTTCCCCCCCACCATCACAGCCCATTTCCAGTCCGTTCCCCCCTCCTCCCATCACAGCCCAATTGCAGTCCGTTCGCCCCCCATCACAGTCCATTTCCAGTCTGTTTCCCTCCATCACAGCCCATCCAGTCCTAGCCGCCACCCCCCTCCCCTCCCCTCCGAAGAGCCCCGCGCCGTCTAAGGGGCTGCAGAGGGAGCCGGGGAAGCCCACGCGAGGACCCGGCTCCCTCTGCACAGCCCGCCAACGTGAAGAACCTTTACCTTCATGCCGGCGGCTGTTTTAATGAAGCCGCGAATGCTGGGAAAGGTTAAAGGCAATGCCCTTTAACCTCTCCCGGCATTCGCGGCTTCATTGAAACAGCCACTGGCGTGAAGGTAAAGTTTCATCACGCTGGCGGGCTGTGCAGAGGGAGCCGGGGCTTCGGCGGACTTCCCCGGCTCCCTCTGCAGCCATCCATTGAGCGAGAATGTGGTTCGCGCGGGGCCCCCTGAAGCGCGGGGCCCTGTGAGAACAACATTCTCGCTCAATGGACGGGCCGGCCCTGCATCCCTTGAACTAGAAGAGTCATTCTCCTCCTCCTCCTCTCCTAGGTGGCACTGTGAAATGCAGGGAAGTGTGCTGTGGGCCCAGAGCCGCAGGGTGGAGCTCCAGGTATGTTTATTTTTTTTATTTATTTATTTAAACAGATTTGTATACCACCTTATCCTACAATCAAAGTGGTCACATCTGGAGGGTTACATTTAACATAGGGGAACTTAACATCTAGACAGTACAATTGGAGGGTTACATTTATCATAAGGGTAACATTTAGACAGTACGAGGTAGTTAACAGCATTATATTTTGTTTGTTTGGGATGAGTGGGTATTGAGTTGATGTTATGTTATTATCTTGTATGCCTATTGAGATGAGTGAGTATCGAATTATCGGCAATAGATGCATTACCATTTTAGTGGGGACTGTTTTCTGTCTGCTGAAAAGTTTCAATAAAGAGATACGTTTTGAGGTCCTTTCCGAAGTCTATTAAGTCATCTAATGCTCTCAGGCTTGTTGGGAGGGAGTTCCAGAGTGTGGGCTCTAGTAAGGAGTGAGATCTTTTTGTTGTTTAGTCTTGTGGAATCCTGCAGGTGTGCCGATCATGTTGTCTTTATTAGTTCTTCTCGGTCTGTTGCAGGTATCCTTCATTATAATGTATTGGAGTGCCTCTCCTGAGAGATGGTGGATGATTTTAAAGATGATTAGGATTATTTTGAATTTTGCTCTGGCCATCATGGGTAGCCACTGTAGTTGCTGTAAGACTGGGGTGATGTATTCAGATTTTGGAGTGTCTGTAATGATGCATGCTGCAGTGTTTTGCACCATTTGGAGTGGATGTAGGGAGGAGGGTCTAGTGGTTAGGACAAGGTACTTCAGGCCGGAGGGCCGGGGGTTCAAGTCCCACCTGGGGACAGCAATCTCAGGCCGGAGGGACTGGGATTTCTAGTCCTATAGGCACTCCTTGTGGTCTTGGGCAAGCCACTTAACCCTCCATTGCCCATGTTCCCTGTAAGTATTAACGTATGTGTGTCATCCCCTCGTGTTAAATGTATCCCCCAATTGACCGCTTTGACCCGGTGAAAAGCAGAATATAAATACAGCTAAATTAAATTAAATTAAATTAAATTAAAAATGTAGGGTTTGTTGAGGGAGGCCTTGATATAGCGAGTTTTCATAGTCAAGCAGAAGTGTAATGAATGCTTGGCATACTGTGCAGAAGTGATCCTGGCGGAGTAATGACTTGAGTTTTCTGATGATCCTTGGACGTTGATAGGCCTTGTTTGCGGTTTTTGTGATGTGGGATTTCAGGTTTAGTGCTCTGTCCTTTGTGATACCCAGATATTTAACCTCATCTTTAACTACTATAAGCTTATCTAAAATGCTGATGGTTTGTGGTGGAGTTAAGGTAGTGTTCCTGGCAATGAACATTGCCTCAGTTTTATCGTAGTTGACCGTCATATTATTGGCTGCGAACCAAGTGTTCATATCTTCATGGCATCTGGTTATAGTTGTTATGTTGAGCGCTAGTAGGTTGACTGGGGCATACACCATGATGTCGTCAGTGTAAATGTGATATTGGAGCTTGTGACTTTTGATGATGTTACATATGGCTGGATGTAAATATTAAAGAGCATTGATGATAGGGTTGAGCCTTGTGGTATTCCCTACGTGACGGAGAAATGTGATGATTTCTTTTGTGCGCATTTGACTTGTTGCGTTCTGTTCTCCAAGTATGAAGTAAACCATTTTAGAGTATTTTTGCATAATCTTATTTGTTGCAGGCATTGCAGTAGTCTGGCGTGTGACACGGTGTCGAAGGCTGCCGAGATGTCCATGAATACAAGCAGGAATCCATTCTTTATGGTGTCTATGCCTTTTAAGAGATTGTCAAAGAGGGAAGTAAGTAGTGTTTCAACTCCGTGTTGGGGTTTAAAACTGTGCTGATGGATGTCCAGTGGGGCATTGATGTCAATATGGTCTTGTAGTTGGTGTTGTATTGCTTTTTCAATGATTTTTGCAAGGAAAGGTAGACTGGAGATAGGACAGTATGATTTTGGTTCAGAGAGGCTGAGGTTGTTGCCTTTAAGTATCGGTCTTATCATGGCGTGCTTCAGAGTTTGCGGCATGTATCCTTGTTGGAGTGAATCTTTGACGATTTTGTGAATGTGATGAGAGAGCTGGGTTTTAGTGGCTTTGATCCAAGCTACTGGGCATGGGTCTGATGGTGAGGTTGTTGTGTTGAGGCCACTCATTATGTCCTCAATTTGGTGTTTTGAAGGTATGCTGAAGTCTTCCCACCTTTGATGCTCCTCTATCGTTTCATGGCCATCTGTTTGCAGTGTGATGGAGCATGCCAGGGTGTTGTTTTTCGATTTTATGTAGGCTGCATATTCCTATGGGTTAAGATGGTGGGTATTATGCTGTGTAGTGTCCTTAGTTAGTGTTTGGACAATTCTAAATAGTTCTCTTGGTTTGTTGACAGAATTCATGATTAGGTTGGTATGGTGTTGCTGTTTACGTTCATTTATTAGGTTGTTGTATTCCATTTGCTTGTCTCTGTATTGAATTAGTGAGTCATGTGACTTGTTTTTCCTCCATTTTCTCTCCAGTTTTCGGAGGGTGGGTTTTGCGTCTCTAATATCACTTGAGTACCAGGGGGCATTGGGTCTCTTGTGTGCTTGTGCTTCTGTACTTGCAGGGCCTGATGCTGCATTTGATATTATGGAGTTCCACTTCTCTATGCCTAGGTCAAGGGTTTCATAATCTTGCTGAAGTTGTGGTTTGATTTCATCTATGAATGCTTCTTTTTTGAAGGCTCTAAATCTCTTGGTTATGGTCTCATTTTCCATGTGTTGGATGAGGTCATTTAGGGTCAATGTGAATTCAATTAGCTGGTGATCTGACCAAGGAACCAATGTAATTGTTGGTGTTGTCGTCTTACCCTGCTCCACCAAGTGCTTTGGGATAAAAACCATGTCTGGAGTTGTACCGTGTTGGTGTGTTGGGGTGTTGATAGCTTGGTAATATTTTAGTGATTCCATGGCTTTTAGGAATGATGCAGCTTCCTTGGTAGATGTGGAGGTTAGGTTGTAGTCTCCTAGTGCAATGAGGGGCTTGAGTTTTTTGCTGTGTGCACATATTGCTTCAAGTACCGTAGAGAGATATTCTGTTGTGGTTCCAGGGGGTCTGTAGGTGAGGGAGATGCTAAGGTGTTTGTTGGCTATGATGATTGTGTTGGATTCTATCGTGTTTGAGGTAGAGATTGTTTTGAATCTTTTCTGGTCAGTATTAGCACTCCTCCTCCTCTCTTTTGGGTCTTGATGCAATTAAATGCTGCGTAACTTTCTGGGATGATTTGATTTAATATTACCTGGTCAGAATCATCTAGCCAGGTTTCTGTGATACATATTATGTCTAGTCTTTTGTCATGTATGAGATCACGGATAGTATTTGGTTTGTTCCTGATTGATCTGGCGTTTAGTAGGGCAAATTTAATGTTGGTTGTTGTGATTGGGTTGGTGGGTACCTTATTTGTGAGGTGGGTATGTTTAGTACATGTGGTATTATGTGGTTTGTGGACTGAAGGCTTAGGATGTTGGTGTTCTTTAGAGAGGGGTGCGTTTGGTATCCATTCAGGTTGGGTGGTATGTAGGTGTAACAAGGGGATTTGTTCGTTTGGTCTTATGCCCTGTGTGTATGGTACGAAAGTGTGTAGGAGGGTAAGGTATGCAATGAGGTAGTGGTGAGTGGATTGCATTTTACTCTCTTTACTGACCTGGGATTGACTGGAGTTGTATCCTAGTGGTGGTAGGTGTTTAATCCTTCTCTAGTGGTTCTATATTTGCCTGATCTTTTGGTATAGTTTCTCTCCTCTTCTTACTTAGTTCTGCTCTAGTAATGAAGTCTATAATGTATGTAGTTTGTTATTTCGCAGCCCCAGAGAAGCAAACAAGGCGTAGGTTAGTAATGGGGTAAATTGTGGTTTATGTTTTCTTAAAGCAATGATGTTAGTGGTGAGGTAGCAAAGCACTAGTAGTGGGAACTACAGCTATGCAGCATATATTATCTACATCGTGTTAATTAGCACGTTTTGTTTACAGTACATGCTAGTTTTTACATTCAGTGAGGCAGCATACAGACAGTTAGGTAGCAAACATACAATGATGTGGTAAGTGAATCTATTTGATATCCAGCATTTGTAATGTCATGCTATGCTTTGCAAGCGGGTCAGCACATGTACTTTCAAGCAATGAGGTAGTAAAAGAGTTAGCAGTTTATTCTTTGTATTTTGTTTTACTTAGTGTGATCTGTTTCAGTATTCTTCTGCGCCATGGGGGATAGTTCTTGGACTGTGCCTAAGGGCCACGCCAAAGGGCTGTCTGGTGAGGCCCTCAGGTGCGGGCGCATCCAATGGTGCCCTCTCTTTAACTCTGCTGGCGGGAAGCTCTCCGCTACCTCCGCTCCACTCCAATCGCTCGGGGGAGCTGGAGGGAGGTGCCGGGTGGTGCTCCTCTGCACCTGATGGCGCCCTCTCTTTAATCCTGCCGGCGGGAAGCTCTCCGCTGCCTCCGCTCCACCCCGATTGCTCAGGGGAGCTGGAGGGAGGTGCCGGGTGGTGCTCCTCTGCGCCCGATGGCGCCCTCTCTTTAATCCTGCCAGCGGGAAGCTCTCCGCTGCCTCCACTCCACCCCAATCGCTCGGGGGAGCTGGAGGGAGGTGCCGGGTGGTGCTCCTCTGCGCCCGATGGCGCCCTCTCTTTAATTCTGTTGGCGGGAAGCTCTCCGCTTTGTGGAGGGTTTCACTGCAGGTATGGCTAGATGATTGCCATGTGCCACCTCTAATGCAGAATGAGAGTACAGAAGACAGATGGCTAGCTGACTGTAATGAGATCATGCACTAACCACTGGTACATGGGTGAAGGATGACTTTTGCTGGCTGAAGGTCTCCCTCAGATTCTGGCAAAGTCTCTGTATTTCCTCTAGGAGGGCATGAGTATGATCTTTTTTTTCCACTGCACTACAAGTGACTGTTGCATGATGTCGAGCTGCTGCCGCCATAGCTGTAGATAATTTGCATTCTGCTGCAGCAGCCTTTCCCTGCATTACAGTAAATGTTGGCTCCACTGGCTGGTGGCATGGCTACCCTCTTCCAGCATTGACTCTGCCTCCTCAGCAGATGGGTCCATATTGCAAAAAAAGGGATAGTGGTGGCAGCTGAATGGCATCTCCACTAATCTTGTCCTCCTCTACCTCCCCCAGGTATTGCACCTCACCACCTTTGGTGTTTCTTGTCTCCATATCATTTCTGGATGGCTGTTTCTTTGATGCCTCACCTGTGACCTCTGACTGCTGCAGTGTCTGTCTGTGCATCTAGGATGACTCTGTCACCATGCTGGTTGTCATTAGCCCTGGTGTCATCCTCAGCATTACCAGTATCCTAAGCATTTGTAGGTATAGAATAAGGGGTATACGCACTTGAGATAGTGACTGACTATAACCTACTGCTACTATTACTACTGATCATTTGTATAGTGCTACAAGGGGTACACAGTGCTGCCTATTCTGTCATGTGAGCATACCATCTATGAAAATAATGTCAGTGTGCAGCTGTCTTTGCATTTCAATGGATTCTGAGTGCATAGGTATTTTAGGGCTGAGGGACCACTGCCAGGGTACATGAGAAAGTGCCAGAGATGTGTGACTAATATAGTCTGTACAGTGTGGAAGGGGAGAGGGAAATGAAAGGTTTTGCCTGGTATCCCTGTGCATGCTAGCCACTGCAATACCATCCAGCCTGGTTCACCTAAGCATGGCTCCAGGCGCCATAATTCCCCCCACCAGCCAGCTCCATGCCATCATACATAGCATACGTATCTCCAATTGGGTTTGATAGAGCAATATAAACACCATTTGGTGATCATACATAGCATGACTACAGGGCTACAGGTCCACTGTGACAGTTTATGCCATTCCATGTTTTACATCTGCACTTATTTACAGAAAGCCGTGCTACCCTGCTACGCGGGACATAGTAACATAGTAAACGACAGCAGATAAAGACCAGTATGGTCCATCTAGTCTGCCCATTAGTTAAGTTTATTTTGATTTTATCCTGTTGCTGCAAAGGGATCCACTGTGTCTGTCCCATGCCATTTTGAATTCTGTCACTGTATTTGCCCCCACCACTTCCATCGGGAGGGCATTCCAAGCATCCACCTCCTTTTCAGTGAAAAACGTATTTCCTGACATTGCCTTTCAATTTACCCCCTTGCAGCTTCATGTTATGCCCTCTAGTTTTACAGCTTCTCCGTCTTTGGAAGAGGTTTGTTTGTTCATTATTTCTCTTTAAGTATTTAAAGGTCTGAATCGTATCTCCCCTATCCCTCCTCTCCTCCAGAGTGGTCTTCAAGTCTCTTCTCATAAGGCTTCTGACGCAGGCTCCAAATCATTTTGGTCGCCTTCCTCTGAACAGTTTCCAGTCTTTTTACATCCTTTGCAAGATATGGTCTCTAAAACTGAACACAGTATTCCAAGTGAGACCTCACCAGTGACTTATACAGTGGCATTAGTACCTCTTCCTTTCTGCTGGTAATTCCTCCTTGTATGCAACCCAACATCCTCCTGGCTTTTGCCACTGCCTTGTCGCACTGTTTTGCCACCTTGAGATCCTCAGAAATAATCATAGTAACATAGGGACAAAGCATAACAGGCTATAGCAGTTCTGGAGGGCCTAGAGCCAATTGGCAAGTAGAATAGTGAGATCTGTGTGGGAGTACAGGGGCCAATGTCGAATGCAGTCACTGCTATAAGTCAGTATATACGGTGGCTGCGCAAGTTATAATGCCCTGTTCAATGTAATTTCAGTTTGTTCAATGTAAACCGCACTGATGCAGAATAGCGCGGTATATAAGAGAATGTAAATAAAAAAATAAATAAATAAATAAAAATAAAAAATGAGGGTAAGAGTTAATGCTGGTGCAGATATCAGTACAAACGTATGCAATACATTCAGACAGTAAGGTATGTGTCTTACAGATGTCAGGTACTCACTTTCAGATTGGGACACTCTGGAGTTGTCGAGATACCTGAACCTCTAATAGAATCTTTGTCCATGGTAGCCAGGATACATTGCTCCAATTCTGCAAGGACTGGAGGCTGCCCATCAACTGCTGTTGTCATGCCTTTCACTTTGTTCAGTGTTTCATGTCTCCCCACTTCATCTTCATGTCCTCAATGTTCCTGTTTCAGTGGTATATGGCATTGTCTTTTATACAGATACCATGCCATGCCAGAGGTGCTGCTTGTAATGGGCACTGACCTATGCACTCGTGGAGCCAAACAACAGTATGTTTCACCAGTATCCAAAATGGGGTTACAAACATGCGACTTCACATTTATGGGTGGGTCCAGGAAATGCAGGCTTTAAATATTCCCACATTCAAAATGGCCCATTCCTGTAACTGTTCACGTTGGATAGATGCCTGCAGACCTGATTCCAGAAGCATTCACATGCTCACTGTTTGGTGGTATGTCAAAGCCAAGTAGGACTTTATTGCTCTTTGGAGTCACTGCATGTGTCCCACAGTCATTCCTCTTGTGGTTGCATCCCTACAGTATATGGATCTTCTGGCAATGTAGGCCCCACATCCAGCTGCATCTGTGTGCACAGGAATATCCTTATGAGTGAGTGTGGCAGCACAATTTTTGATATTTATCTGGGGCTGTTGGAGGTATTGTGTTATGATTTGCAAATATGTCATGCTACTGTCTCTCACAAGGCAACTTTTCTGCTCTGCCTTATGTTATTCTAAGCTTTCTTTTGATGGCAGCTGTGAGAAGAATGGCTAGTGGGATCCTCTGAAACTGTTGGAGGCACTGCCAGGACATTGTGCACTGACATGGCGAAAGTCTACAAGGTTGCCTGTTCAGACTTATCAGATTGTAGGACCATGCTACATTGGGCTTGTATATCAGAGGGGTATGGTGAAAGGTACACATGCTGCTTATGATTGTAGAGATGGTGACAATCACATGGGATGGGCCTTCATGTTGGTATAGCACCATATATTTCACCAGAATAACATTGACATCGATCCATCACCTCTCTAGAGTTGGGCCTTTAATGGTGTATCTGTGTCTAACACTTCTTCCAACAGTTCATTTTCCATGCAGCTCTATGCTCACTAGCCAGTGGTGCTTAGCTTTATTTGGAGTAGCATGTAAATCTCTACAGCATTCTATGTTGCTGTATAACAGAGGTACCTGTGCAGACAAACAGTGTGAAGCTTTGGGGGCCTTATCTGTTGATAGGGGCAACATAGGACTGATTCTTTTGTTCTCCTATGTGTAAGCCTTTGTTCATGGAGAACCCACAGTCCTTGTCAATGTGCACTAATGTCAGTTGACAGCACATCTCACAAACCCACAATTGTCCCATCCTACTCAGATCTGTGGCATTCAGTCCCTGACTATTGCCCTATGGGATGTGTGAGGCCTGGTTTGATAGAATATCTGCTGGACTCTCAAGGGGCGGCTCTGTCATGTGAACATTGGTGTCATCTGGTATCCTGGTTTGCAGGATGGAAGCCACAGTGATGGTCATATTGGTCAATTGTAATTGTCGCGACTAGATTGTAAGCTCGGATGAGCTGGACTCTGACGAGCAGGGACTGTCTCTTGTATGCATGTCTGTACAGCACTGCGTGCGTGGCGCTATATAAGTGCTAAATAATAGTAGTAGTAACATTGGTCAGGTCCTGGACATCATCCCTGATAGTTCCTATGTGGTGGTGAAAGTAGATACCCCTCCAAGGGGAGATATGCCCTTCCATACACAATTTGCACTTTCCCAGGCCCTTTAGTGTTGCAAGTATAAAGTATAAATGATTTCACACTGACACATATATTACTCCAAAACATGAATACACTTTATTTATAAAATATGAGACATGGTATCCACACATCATTTGTCCACTAACTAGACTCCTCGCCCCTGTGAACCGAGAAGGACTGGCCTAAGGGTTTCTGCCGCCCTAGGCAGAAACCTCAGCCTCACTGCCCGCCACAACTGCCGCTGCACTCCCCCAGCCTCCGCTGCCGCCTCCCCACAGCTGCCACCGATTCCATCTCAGAAGGGGAAGGCGGGCAGAGGCAGTATTTCAAAAAGCAGTGGCTTTTTGCTGCTGCTTTCTTGCCCGCAGCATGCCATGTCCTTCAGCACACATAGCTTGCCACTTCTGATCCCCTTCTGACACAACTTACTGTCAGCAGAGGGTCAGAATTAGCAGGGCATGTGTGCTGAAGGACATGGCCTGCCACAGGCAAGAAAGTGGTGGCAAAAAGCAGCCACTTTTGGAAATACTGTTGCTGCCACTACCCGCCTCCCCCACAAATAGAATCAGCGGCAGCTGGGGGAGGCAGTGTGGCCGGTCATGTGTGCCTGTGCTGCTGCCGCTGCCCACCCAGGCTGGCTACCCTAGGCATCCGCCTAGCTCACCTAGTGGATGGGCCTGCCCTGGTACCGAGGGAATAAGGGCTGAGACATGCCAGCAGCTGGAGTATTGCCTCTGACATGGCATGCATCTCAGTTCTTATTCCCTCCAGGTGTTCCACCATAAGGTCCTGGGCTAGGTGATGACATCAAATCCCTGCTTCACCTCCTGCTGGATAGCTGGGAAATACAGCAGGACATCAGGGCAGAATTAGTCCTAGGTGGGCCTCATAGTGAAGCACCTACCTCAACACCACAAAATGGTCATGCTGTGCCACCAATAAAAACTGGGGTGATACAGCATGTCCTTCTGTGCTATCCCCTTTCCCTCCCGCCCCTCCCCAGCCTCCCCCCACCCCTGAACTCCTGCCCTTCCTCGCCCTCCCCCTTCCATCCTCCCACCCTCCATCCTTCTCCTTCTCTTCTCCCCCAGCCATTCTTCTACATCCCCTCAGGCATTAGACGGGGCATTTGATCTGGTGGATCAGGTGATCATATGTAGCATAGCGGGTAGAGGTATCCCCACAACTCCTCTGCAGTCTCTGCCTCTATATCAGTGTCCCCTGCCTCACCCTCTGCTTTCTCCTCCTTCTCTAGGGAGGTATCAATAATGAGGTGGCTGCTATAGTTGGAGAAGCTGGGAGTTGTCTAGATAGTTGCCTCTGTTGTCACTATGGTGCCATCTGGTCCTAGTTGTCCTAAAGGCAATGGTGCACCATTGATGCTGCCCCTGTAGTAATTTCTGCTACTGTTGCCACAGCTTCTGCCATTGTTGGGAGTAAGATGTCATGTCAACCCTGGGATTTGGCTTGCCCATACTGGTGATAAGCTCCCTCATTTGCCTTCTCTACATCAGATGGTCCACAATATGTGACCCACACCATCCAGATGGTGGCTTCACCCACATGGAGCAGGGGACAGGCTGACAGAGGGCCTGTGCTGTGCTGCATCCTATTTTCTGAGGGCTATGTGGCCTGGCTTTGCCCTATATTGCTGCATCTGGCAGCTGTAACCTCTTTTTCTTGGCCAACATCTGACCTATACAAACGAAGCAGCAGGTTCATATGACAGGAAACAGGCTCTTTATTATAAAAACAACCCTAATGTGTTTTGGCTCTCTATGTTTTCCAACAGCTGACCTATACAATTTCCCAGAGTGCTCATGGTTATGCTCTTCCCACCTACACTTGTAACATCCATTTCTCTCTGGCAACCATCCTTCCACATGCCAGACCTATCTCACTTGATTATTTATTTATTTAACTAGGCTTACATACTGCTTTTGTACCAGTCAAAGCAGTGTACATTCAGTTACTGTATATATATTTTCCCTTGTCTCTGAAGGGCTCACAATCTAAGTTTTTTTTTTTCTGTACCTGAGGCAATGGAGGGTTAAGTGACTACTTGCCCAAGGCCACAAGGAGCACATGTGGGACTAGAAACTCCAGTTGTTCTGGCCCAAGGTTGCTGTTCTCTGGTGGGATTTGAACTCCTGGCCCTCCAGCCTGAAGTAACTTACCCCAACCACTAGGCTACTCCTTGATCTTTCATGGTGGCATCTGTGTGATATATGCTCATCCCTTTGCCATTTACATCTCTGTCCTTCCCCGGCCCTCAAACTGGGGCTCCCTGGCCTATTGATGACTGTTCCATGGCACACAATTTATACCCCTGTGGACAATTTAGCCACCTCCCCTATTCAAGACCTCTCCCATTTGCTAGACCACTGCAGTCCTTCACCCATGTCTGCCAGATCTTTGAATGCCCTTTCCTGCTGATGTGCAGCAGATACCAGGCTCTGAGTCCCAACTGACAGAACTGGCATGTGCTGTCCATCTCTTGCCTACCCTTTCCCTTGCTGTGCTGTCCTTGACAGCTGTTCAATGGCATGCACAGACCTCGCCAGAGACCTCTATCACACAGGCCTCCTGCGCACATTGCTATAGTTGTGCTCACAGACATACCACATACCTTGCTGCGCCTGCTGCTGCCTCCTTAGTCACTGCAGCAATGGGGGCCTCTGGTGCTGAATGGCCCTGTAGAGAGTTTCCTATTTCAATGGCACCTTCTGTGCAGTGCTGGCTGCACACCTCTGTGTGGTGCATTTTACTGATATTTCTGTGGATTCACGTTTTATCTCTCTGGCTTGGAATAGTCTACAGGCTTCCTCCTGGTGCACAGTGTGTTTCCATGTGACATGATCCCAGCCTGGCCTTCCTCCTTTCCAGATTTCTGACATTAGCTGTGCCTTTTCTACTTCCCTCATTCCTATGCAACCTGCACTTAACTCTGCTATGCTCAGAGGGTTTTCTGCCACTTTCCCCTTTACCCACAGAGTTACTGTAATGTGTGCTCCCACTTTGTCTACTATATGACTGCTGCAACTTTTAGTGTCACTGCCTGTTCCCTATTCCCTACGTACGTTTGGCTCCTGACTGATCCATATCATCACTCTGCCTAGAGCCCAGGGCACTCCTGTATACATAGAATTTTTGGCACTTACTGAACAAGGGCCTGGCTGATCCATTGCCAGTCCTGGTGTGTCTCCTGTTAAGTGGCCCTGTGTCTCTTGGTGGGTTCAGCACTTCCTCATTAGCAATGTTCATCTGGCAGAGCCTATGTGTCTTGGCCCTGCTGAAATTGGATTGCAGCATTGCCATTGCTCACTTTCCTGTGTCCTCATGCAGAGCCTCTGCATGCCAGTATGTACATGCATACTTCACATTGCACATGCAAGTCCACATCCCCATTTCTGCAAACAGTTCCCTGTATAACAGCATCACCATATTTTCCATGCGCCGCACATACGATTGGCAGTCTTGCGCCTTATGTCCAGCTTCTCAGACGTTGGCATGACAATTTCATAAGAAGCCTGCACATTCACGGGCCCCATTTCTGAAACTGGTTCCATTAGGAACATGTCACCATTTGCACATTCTCCCTGCTGATGCCATGTTCTTTCTAAAATCCCATTTCACGTGAATTCTTTTCTTGTGGTCTGCACTGAAGAAGATGTAGGGGAGATGTGCATTGCCAGAGATGATATCTAAAGGTGATGAATTGGAGGAAATGAGCCAAGTCTTGATGAAGATGTAATATTTCAATTTGACAATTTAAAGAGTAGCAAATCACCTGGATGCAAAGGTATACATCCCAGGGTGTTGAAAGAACTCAAAAGTGAAATTGCAGACCTACTATTAGTAATTTGTAAACTATCATTAACGTTATCTATATTACCTGAACATTGGAGAATGGCCAATGCAATACTAATTTTTAAAAAGCATTCTTGGGTGATCTAGAAAACTACACACCATGATATTACCAAGTAGTTATTTCAAGCCATCATTTTATCTAATGTATCAGCATAGTATCACACAAATTAATTAGGCCTACAAAATAAAAATACCCATACATCTGCTGCTGTAGCTCTTGCAGTGTTTCAGGGCCTACCCTGTCTCTGCTAGGCCCTGGGAGAGGATGCAAAATTCCTCCCAAAGCTCCAGCAGGGGATGATGCAGGTACAGCATCTGTGACAGCTGATGGAAGGAGATAGCTTCCTTGGAAGGGCACGACCTCCAACAGCAGGACCATCTTGAGAACACCTTCCTCCTCTATCTGGGGTAAAAAGGAGTGAGGGTCTATGGAGAAAGAAGGAGAGGGAGGGGGAAGACAACACTGAGGAGAGAGCTGTTTGTGATGATGGCAGTGGTGCATTTGCTGCTGGTGATGCTGGACCAGGCCTGTGCCCGCATCACTGGGTGGCCACTGGTGGAAGTTGGGGAGCTGCCTTCTGGGCTGCTGTAAAAGAAAAAACAGGTGGGTTGACTATATGTGGTAAACACATCATTGAATAAAGTTCCCTCAGTGGCTATCAATGATTTGAGTGAGCTAGCAGTGACCTAGCGCAGGAAGAGGGTAGTATAAAACAGTTAAGAGCCAAAGGCAGGGGTTGACATCTGGCAAGCTTTAAATGGAAAGATTTACATAAGAACATAAGATATGCCATACTGTGTCAGACCAAGGTCCATCAAGCCCGGTATCCTGTTTCCAACAGTGGCCAATCTAGGTCATAAGTACCTAGCAGTCTCCCCAAAAGACACAGGTTCCTCAAAACGTGTATTGGGTCAAGTAGTGATATCCTGGGTCCCTTTTAATAATGGTTTATGGACCTTTCCTTCAGGAACTTGTCCAAACCTTTTTAAACATAGCTACACTAACAGCTTTTACTACATCCTCCGGTAACAAATTCCAGAGTTTGATTACACGTTGAGTGAAAAAATATTTTCTCTTATTAGTCTTAAATAGTTTACCCTATAGCTTCATTGCATGTCCCCTAGTCTTTCTATATTGTGATGATGTAAACAATCGATCTACGTTTACCCATTCCACTCCATTCATTAATTTATAGACCTCTATCATATCTCCCCTCAGCCGTCTCTTTTCCAGAGCCTCTCTTTTCCATAGCCCTAACCTTTTTAGCCTCTCTTCATAGGGGTATCCTTCAATCCCCTTTACCATTTTGGTGGCTCTTCTCTGAACCTTTTCTAATAACGCTAGATCCTTTTTAAGATACGGCAACCAGAATTGCACACAATATTCAAGGTGCGGTCACACCATGGAACGATACAGAGGCATTATAATATCCTTTGTTTTATTTTCCATTCCTTTCCTTATGATACCTAGCATTCTACCTGCTCTCTTGGCTGCCGCTGCACACTGGGCGGAGGGTTTTAGCATGTTATCCACAATGATGCCTAAATCTTTTTCCTGGATGGTGATTCCTAATGTGGCACCTTGCATCGTGTAAACATTGTTTGGGTTGTTCTTTCCTAGGGGCTTAACTTTGCACTTGTCCACATTAAATTTCATCTGCCATTTGGATGCCCCGTCTTCCAATTTATCAAGATCCCCTTGCAATTTTCCACAATCGTCATGAGTTTTAACAACTTTAAAAAGTTTCGTGTCATCTGCAAATTTGATAACCTCACTCGTTATTCATAAATGACCTGGAAAAGGAATATGTCAAAAAGCAGCGAATCCAGTACAGATCCCTGGGGTACTCCACTATTCACCTTTCTCCATTGGGAAAATTAGCCATTTAGCCCTACCCTCTGCTTTCTATCGTTTAACCAATTCCTGATCCACAATAGTACACTGCCTCCTATCCGATGACTCTAGTTTTGCCAAAAGTCTCTGATGAGGGACCTTGTCAAAGGCTTTCTGAAAGTCCAGATACATTATATCAACCGACTCACCTTTGTCTACCTGTTTATTCACACCTTCAAAAAAACATAACAGATTAGTAAGACAAGATCTTCCTTGTCCAAAGCCATGTTGGCTGTCTCCCATTAAGCCATGACTATCTACATGTTCAGTAATTTATGTATTTATTTATTTACATTCTTTTATATACCACGCTATTTTCCATCAGTGCAGTTTACATGGAACATTTTACATACACATTTCAAACGACTTGATTTGTGTTTACATTTAACAGGAATAGGAACTTATTTATTTATTTATTTTTATTTATTTAAAGTTTCTTATATACTTGGAAAGAAACACGGGTAACTATTTACATCTGTACAATGCGAATTGACTTGACATTTGCGTAGATTTGCCTAGCTAGATGGTGAGTGATCAGTGGTGCTGTCATCTGGGTAATGTAAGAGGAAGAGGTAATGTTTCACGGCTTTTCTAAACTGGGTTAGATTGGTGATTTCACGGATACTGTGTGGAAGGGTGTTCCAGCATTTAGGTGCGGCAAGCTTAAAAGCCCTGTTCGTTGTGCTCTGGCTACACTTGGTCGTTACTTTAGAGACTACTAGTTTATTGGCGGCATGAGATCTTCTAGATCTATTAGGGGGGGGGGTTATCAGTATGAGATTGGATAAGGAAGATGGGGCGAGTCTGTTTATGATCTTGAAGGTCATTAATATGGTCTTGAATGTGATCCTGCCTTTTATAGGGAGCCAGTGTAATTGTTTCAGGATGGGTGTCATGTGTTCCCTCATGGAAGCGCCCTGGAGAACTCATGCTGCTGAGTTCATTGCTAGCTGTAATGGAAGTAGAGTGGATTGTGGGAGACCATGGAGTATTGTGTTGGCATAGTCGAGATGTGGTAAGACCAGGGCTTGATACACTGTCCGGAAGTCATCTGGTTCCAGTAGGGAGCATAGGTGTCTGAGGGATCGGATTTTATGGTATACGGCTCTTGCTACATTGCTTATATGGGTCTTCATGTCTAGTCGCTGGTCAAGTGTGACTCCCAGGTATCTGATGGAGGGTTTGATCAGACGTTCAGCATCTTGGACCTTCAAGTAAGGTAGTGTGATGAAATTTGTTCTTTATGATGTTTTCTACCATTTTTCCTGGTACTGACATCAGGTTCACTGGTCTTTAGTTTCCCGGATCACTCCTGGAACCCTTTTTAAAAATTGGCGTTACATTGGCCATCCTCCAATCTTCAGGTAATTCAGATGATTTTAATGATAGTTCACAGATTACTCATAGCAGGTCTGCAATCTCATATTTCAGTTCTTTCAACACCCTTGGTTGTATACCATCCGGTCCAGGTGATTTGCTACTCTTCAGTTTATCAAGTAATTTTAATACATCTTCTCGATGTATCGATATTTCCTTCAATTCTTCTGCAGTATCACCTTTAAATACTACTTCAGTCATGGGTAACATCCCTATATCTTCCTCAGTAAAGACCAAAGCAAAGAATTTATTCAGTTTCTCCGCTATGGCTTTGTCCCCTCTTAGTGCCCCTTTTACCCCTCTATCATCTAATGGTCCAACTGACTCTCTCACAGGCTTTTTGCTACAAATGTACTTGAAAAAGTCTTTATTATGTGTTTTTACTTCTGCAGCAAGCTTCTTCTCAAATTCTGTCTTTGCCTGCCTTATCAATGCCTTGCATTTAACTTGCCAGTGCTTGTATTGTTTCCAGTTTTCATCATTTGGCTCTTTTTTCCATTTCCTGAAAAATGCTTTTTTTGGCAACAGCCTCTCTGACCTCACCTTTAACCATGCTGGCAGTTTTTTGGACTTCCTTCCACTTCCACTTTTCTTAAAGTGTGGAATACAGCTGGTCTGGGCTTCCAAGATAGTATTTTTAAAGAACACCCAAACTTGATGTAAGTCTTTAACCTTTTCAACTGCTCCTTTTAGTTTTTTCTTAAGTATATGCCTCATTTTATCATAGTCTCCCTTTTGAAAGTTAAAAGGTAGTACTGTGTATTTCCTTACCATCCCTCCTCCACTTATTAAATCAAACGCGATCATGCTATGATCACTATTGCCAAGTGGCCCCAACACTCTTATCTCTTCCACTAAGGACTAGGTCCAAAATGGCTTCCCCTCTGTTTAGTTTATGAACCAGCTGCTCCAAGAAGCAGTCATTTATTTCATCTAGGAACTTTATCTCCCTAGCATGTCCTGCCGTGACACTGACCCAGTCAATACCAGGTGCTGTAACCTTTGTTAACTTCACTGATTTCTTTGAGCATTTTATCATCCATTTGCTCATTCTGGCCAGGCGGTCGATTGTACACCCCCACTACCATTGCCTTCCCCTTTTCACATGGAATTTCAATCCATAGAGATTTTACAGAAAATTTAGGGGAAGGGAATGACAGTGGGGGTGTACTGCCGTCCACCTGGACAGAATGAACAGACAGATGATGAAATGCTAACAGAAATTAGGGAAGCTTGCAAAGTTTACAACACAGTAATAATGGGAGATTTCAATTACCCTGGTATAGACTGGGTAAAAGTCACATCAGGGCATGCTAGGGAGATAAAGTTTCTCGATGACATAAATGACTGCTTCATGGAGCAACTGATTCAGGAACTGACATGCAAGGATGCTATTTTAGACCAAGTCCTCAGTGGAACAAAGAATCTAGTGCGAGAGGTAATTGTTTTGAGGCTGCTTGGCAATTGCGATCATAACGTGATCACATTTGATTTAATAAATGGAGAGAGGATAGCAAGGAAATTAACTGCACTAGCATTTAACTTTCATAAAGGAGACTATGCTTAAATGAGGAAAATGGTTAAGAAAAACCTAAAATGAACAACTGCAATGGTTAAGGGTTCACATCAGGCCTGGGCATTATTTAAAAATACTATCTTGGAAGCCTAGACCAGATGTATTCCATGCTTTAAAAAAGGTGGAAGGAAGGTCAAATGACAGCCAGCAAGGCTTAAAGGTGACGTCAGAGAGGCTGTTATAGCTAAGAGAGAATCTTTCAGAAAATGGAAAAAAGAGCCAAATGACGAAAACAAGAAAAAGCATAAGTACTAGCAAGTTAAATGCAAAGCCTTGATAAGGCAGTGTGAGAGCCAATGGGAAAGGATTAACAGAGAACATCTAAAATGTTGTCCAAATTGATGGCATTGGCATTTGATGTGTTCTGTGAGTTGCTAGAGGTATTAGGTGACATCAGATGGAAGAAATGTGAGAAAAAACCACATTTTATTTATTTATTTATTTATTTAACTATTTTCTTCTATACCGCCCCTTCCAGAGATCAAGGGCGGTTTACATGTAACAGTTTAACAGTATTGTACACATCTGTATACATTTACATTGAACAGTAGAATTCAACTATTTACATTGAACAATAAAATTTAACTTTGTAAGGTATTAAAGTAGAACAATCGTCAAACTATTTACAATAAATATTTACAGTGGCTGTGTGTGGTGAGTAGGACAAGTGTAGGAGTTGGAATTTATTTCCTTTTATGCATAATTTCCTTTTATGTCGTAAATGAGGGGTGAGGGGGAGGGGCAGACAGGGAGTTAGTTAACGGGGGTTTGTGTATGTGTGTCCATGTTTGTTGTGTAGCATGTTTTGGGGGAATAGGGGATTTCAAAGTGCTCTGTGAATAGGTAGGTTTTTAATTCTTTCCTGAATTGGGAGAGGTCTTTTATGATTCGAATGTGTATTGGGAGGTCGTTCCAGAGCATTGGAGCAGCGAATGTGAATGCTCTGGAGCTGGTGGTTTTCTTAGTCTTCCGGATAGCTTTTGGTGTGATGAGGGAGTGGGCTGCATTTTGTCTGTGGATTGTGTGCATTCATCTACAGAGCACAAAGAGAGATGGCATCACAAGCATAAATATGCCAACTTAGCATGGGCCTAGTGTAAAAACTGTCAGAAGATATCAGAGAACTAATAAGACATATTTTCTTTATTTCTTGAAAATAAAGGATGGGAAGACAAATCAGGTGAAGAATTGAATAAGTGGGAAAAAGGTCAGATAACAGGGAATAAATCTGACAAAGGCCCAAGCAAATGGTTATAAACATTTGGCATATAAAAGGTCAACAGGTCAACAGAAATGGGAGTGCAGATATGACAGGACAAAGGAAAGCATGGAAGAGAGAATCCAGATACCTGGAGTTGAGAACAAAGGAACCAGTTGGAAAATACTATAATGGGACAGAACTTTTAAGGATCGGAAATTTGCACCCCATTTTCGGAAGAAGGTGGCTTGCAAATTTCCGTTGTATGTCTGCTAATGAGTGAGTGGGTATGATTCTGATTCGTTGTGCTGTGTGCATCTGTCTGTGTGAAAGGATTTCATTAGTTTATCTCTGAGTATAGCTAGGAACCATATATGCTTCTCTTTCACTGTGCTAGGATCTGTCGATGGACAGAAAAGCTTTAAATTACTTTATAGCTGTAACAGAAAAAGCAGAAGGAAAAGTGTTTAAGTGTTTTACTTGTAAGGAGAGGGTGAGGGAAATACTCCAAATTACTTTGTATTTAGTTAGTTTTGTTATGCTTTCTGTATGCTTGCTTCTGTGATATAAGAAAGAAATAAAGGATCTTTTTGTAAGGAAAACCTGTGAGAATATTGTTCCAGGTACGAGTATAATTTGCACGAGGTGTGGTCTATTGGAAGGGGGTGGTAAGCCCTCCCTGTATGCATGCCAGTTTTGTTCCCCTCTTGCAAGGAGAAGGTGGTTGGTGATCCGTCTGGCCAACGGAATCAGCCTTCCCCTTGGTCTGTACAGCAGGCAAAGAGAAAATGTGAAAAAAAGCTTGCCATGGAAGCAGAAGCGTATAATAAAAACTTTTTCAAGTGAGGGGAGTCAGTTGGACTATTAGATGATGAAGGGGTAAAAAGTGCACTGAGAGAGGACAAGACCATAGCAGAGAGACTGAATGGATTTTTTACTTCAGCCTTTACTGATGAAGATTAGGAAAGTTAACCATGCCAGAAATTATATTTAGAGGTGATATATCAGAGGAATTGAAACAAATCCTGATAAATTATGAGGATGTAATTCAACTAATTGATAAACTAAAGAGCAGCAAATCGCCAGGACCGGATAGCATAAATCCCAGAACTGAAATATGATATTGTAGAAGTACTATTAGTAATCTGTGAGCTATCTTTAAAATTATCTGTAGTACCCGAAGAGTGGGGAGTGACCAGTGTAATGCCGATTTTTAAAAAGGGTTACAGTGGTGATCCGGAAAACTACAGGCCAGTTAGCCTGATATCAGTACTGGGCAAAATGGTAAAAATTATTATAAAAAACAAAATTACTGAACATGTTGATAGTCATTGTTTAATGGCAGAAAACCAACATGGATTTACCCGAGGAAAGTCTTGTCTCACCATTCTCTTAGATTTTTTTGAAGGTATGAACAAACAGGTAGATAAAGATGAGTGTACTGTATCTGGATTTTCAGAAAGCCTTCGACAAAGTCCCTCTTGAAAAACTCTTGGGGAAATTAAAAAATCCACAGGATAGGAGGCAATGTACTATTGTGGATTAGGAACCAGTTGAAAGATAGAAAACAGGAAGCAGGGCTAACTGGGCAATTTTCTCAATGGAGAAAGGTGAATAGTGGAGAATCCCAGGGATCTGTGCTGGGCCTGCTGCTTTTTAACATATTTATAAATTACTTGGAAATGGGAATAACGAGTGAGGTGATCAAATTTGCAGATGATACCAAATTATTCAAAGTAGTTAAAACACAAGAGGATTGTAAAAAATTGTAAGAGGACCCTGATAAATGGCAGATGACATTTATGTGGACAAGTACAAAGTTATGCACTGTGATAAGGAAGACTCTAGTGAGCCCATGGAAGTAGAAGAAAAGAATGATTCTACCTTTAGGAAAGGTCACAGCCCTGCAAAGCACATGTTCCAGCATTTCTCTGGAGAAAACAAACACAGTGATTCAAAAGCTAAGCTGACATACCCAAGCCCTGATGACATAGCAACAGGCTTGGAAACTGATTACAAACACCTGTCTAGAGAGTCAGGGAGGTTGATCAGAAAACAGGGATATAAACCAGGGCTGGAGGGTGAGTCAAGAGAGCAGCATGAGGGAGAGCAGCAAAGGGAGCAGAGCAGAGAGCAGCATGGAAGGCAGCCCAGACGGGAGCACAGTTGGAGGAAACACAGTAGCTGGAGGAAAGAAGCCACGTGGAGGAAAGGAACTGAAGCAAGCAAAGCAGAAGGGGAGAGGACACAAAGGTGGTCTGGAGTGCTCAGAGAGAAAGAGCAGGAAAACCTTCAAACCCCAGCACTGAAGGAAAAGGTTCAGAGAGTTCAGAGGTGGGTGCCTAAGACTCAATGCAGAAGTCTGCAGAGCCCAGCCTTGAACGGAGAACCGTGGCAGAGCTCCAGGGAGGAACCTAAACTAAGGGACAAGGGACTGTTTCCCCAGAGCTGGCAAGAGATAGCCGCACAGCTGCAGAGAGGAGTTTCCTCAGGCTCAGGTACTGCTTATCCCTATTCACTAGAGCTGTGTTTAAAAGACCCACAGGGAGTTTTAGGGAGAAAACACCCTGAGGCATTTGCCAGTAGTTTAAAGCAAGGCAGTGCAGCACAAGAACCTGAAGCAATGCAGGTGGACTCTAAGGAGAGTGATTCCTTACAGCCAGAACAACCTATGGATTGTACTTTGTGCTTTGCAGACAGTATTGAAAGCCTTTGCTAAACTGTATAGTATAAGCTGAGTGTAACATAAAGAAAAGAAGATATTTACTTTGGTAAAGGAAGCTGCCATGGTTTGGTTCTTTGCCTGTATACGTGAGAAGCAGCTGCATTTGGATTGAATGAATGTAAAAGCTCAGCCAGCACACTTGTATAAAGAACCTTTTTGAGCAAATACTGGAGAAGTATCCTGGTGCAACTTACTTTGAACCTTTGCTTTTGGGAGAAATAAACTTTGTTATAGTTTTGCCTATAACTCTGGCTTCATGACTATTTTCTATCAGAAGGAAAACTACTTTTCCCAGCATGTATCACGAGAGGAAAGTTGGTTGATTTAACCTTCAATAGAGAAAAATAATGGCTACCCCAGCCCTCCAAGCCTAAGGCAGAGGTCGGGGTATGACAGCACTTAGGGAAGAACAATCCAACCTATAGTTACATGATGCAAGGTTCTACTTTAGAAACAATCACCTAGGGAAATGGTTTAGGTGTCATCGTGGATAATACTTTGAAACCCTGTGACCAGTGTGCAGTGGTGGCCATGAAAGCAAATAGAATGCTGGGAATCATAAAGAAAGGAATGGAGAATAAAACCAAGGATATTATAATGCCTCTGTATCATTCCATGGTGTGACAGCGCCTTGAATATTGTGTGCAATTCAGTCACCATATCTTAAAAAGGATATAGCAGAATTAGAAAAGTTACAGAGAAGAGGGACAAAAATGGTAAAGGGGATGGAAGGATATCCCTAAGAGGAAAGGCTTAAAAGGGTAGGGCTCTTCAGCTTGGAAAAGAGACAGCTGAGGGGAGATATGATAGAGGTCTATAAATTAATGCATGGAGTGGAATGGGTAAGTGTAGATCGGTTGTTTACTCCTTTAAAAAGCAGAAAGACTAGGGGACACACAATGAAACTACAAAGTAGCACATATAAGACTAATCGGAGAAAATATTTTTTCACTTAATGTAATCAAACTCTGGAATTAGTTACCAGAGAATGCAGTAAAAGCTGTTAGTGTAGCTGGCTTTAAAAAAGGTTTCAACAAGTCCATTAACCACTATTAAAGAGTACTGGGGAAATCCACTGCTTACGCATTGGACAAGCAGCATGGAATCTGTCTACTTTTTGGGAATCTGACAGGTACTTGTGACCTGGATTGGTCACTGTTGGAAACAGGATATTGGGCTTGATGGACCTTGGTCTGACCCAGTATATCATTTCTTATGTTCTTATGTTCATAGATTTGTTTTAAATGCCACTGCAGTGGTTAACTAAGATCCAGATATTCAGCATCAGTATCTGGGCTGTAGCTGTGCTGAATATCTGAATAGAGTGGTAAGTGGCCACACTATGGGAGTCAATCTAGAACACAAATAAGGGGTTTGTACGTGCAGTGGGACGTTTATGTGCTGAAAACATCCCCGACCATATTCCAAAACACTGCTGACATGCACGTCCACAGCGCTAGCATGGGGATCTCAGAATGTGACCAGAAGGGGCGGAATGGGGATGTGGCCAGCTAGGAAAACATATAAAGCATATTCAGGAAAGGCCTGTGTACACAGTAAGTGTTTCCCAGAAATGTCTACGTTATTCCTGCTGAAACATGGAATAAGGCCAAGACTTAGAAAAAAAATCTACTCTTCTCTGCAATTTGTCCCAGATTGAAGAATGATTGTGAAAGTATGTTTTCAACTGGTGTGACTGCAGTCTGGAAAAACACAAGATGCAGTTGTAAGGTACAGAGAGCAGAGATGACGGAACTTTGGAAGGAATGGCCACATTAATAATCACCCTTACAGAAATATTAAGAGCAGCAATGGTGTTTATTCTGCTATGCTTAAATGTGCTGTTTCTGCTAAATGAGCCAATCTAGGGGACCTTAACAATTCCCATGTTCTGAAAAATGAAACTGCTGATATAGGGACAGTATGGGTGTGAGCTGGGAAAGAATTCTTGTTTGGGTGAGAAACGGAGATCATATATTTAATCCTAGTACCCCATGCTATTATGTTATATCATCGCTGTTATGTATAGGTTTAGGGCATCATTTTGACAGAATTATGTTGTTGTGACAGAAAGTGAGAGTGTCTGTATGTGTGTTTTGAGGGATGCCCGGGATCTGGTGTGATCATCTGCAGTGCAGGGGGGACATGAAAGCCTGGACAGACCTGAACCATATGGATGACTACAGTGTCACCAGGCGCCAATGTGAACGAACCTGCGGGCACATCCAGACCCGCGGATCCGAAATTAGTTTCAAAGGAGGCCTGTTTTTTATTTAGACGTGTCTGTGGGCCAGGTGTGCATGTTATGGAATCGTGCTCCACATGGATAGTGGAGATATTCCATTGGATAAACTACCTCAATAACTTAGATCAGTCTTTTTTGCTGCCCTGAGTTATCTGGATAGTTTATATGGGTATCCGTCTGAATATTGTTGCTATCCAAATACGTGGCGGGACTGCCCACACTCCACCGTAGCACTATATGCTATATGGTTTATTTTTTCTTAACATACCGCCCTTTGAATCAGCAGCAGGGTGGTTTAAAATAAAATCATTGGCTTGAAAACACTAGAAAGGACCTACAAATCTAAAAGGAGAGCAGACCATCTCAGCCACCAAAGCTCTCCGAACAGGTTAAGCGTCCAAGCGGAAGCCCTGTTTCCTCCCGCTCGGAAGCTCGGCCCAATCGGGGCTGTGGGAGGAGGGAGAAGACCCACAAAAGGATGCCGCCATCGGGACCAGACCACCGCAAACCATCTCAGCCGCCAAAGCTCCCCGACCGGGTTGAGTGCCCGAGCGGAAGCCCCAGTTTCTACAGATCAGAAGCTGCAGCCCAATCGGGGCTGTGGGAGGAGGGAGAAGACCCACAAAAGGATGCTGCCATCGGGACCAGACCGCCGCAGACCATCTCAGCTGCCAAAGCTCCTCGACCGGGTTGAGCGCCCGAGCGGAAGCCCCACTTCCTCCCGCTTGGAAGCTCCAGCCCAATCGGGGCTCTGGGAGGAGGGAGAAGACCCACAAAAGGATGACGCCACCGGGCGGGCCCGTGCCTCAGGGCCTCACCAGAGGGCCCTTTGGTGTGGCCCTTAGGCAGGGCACAGAAGTGAGCACGCCGAGACCACCTAACACAAAACACCAGCCATCCTGACAGCAAGTCCTCGCGAGCCAAAAGTTGAAAGCAAAAACACCCCAGCAATCGAAGGACAGCAACCAAAAGAGACCTCACAAGGTAACACCACCATGGCATCTGCCCCCTACCTCCCCATAATCCTCCTACTTACACAACTCCTTCCACACAACGCAACCACGCACTACATACCTGCCAACACCCGGTGATCCCCGCCACTGCCACACAATTTATACCCTACCTTTCTCAACACCACATAACACTCACACAAGAATCACACAGAATGGATGCACAAACCTAAACCTAACTCACACACCCACTCACACAAAGCATGAAGAGCACCCTACAAGCCTCTGCCAATCTCCATAGAAGTCATTAACGCCAGGTTGATAAGAAACAAAAGCAATATCCTAGCAGACCACATAGAAGCTCAGCAACCAGACATTTTCTGCATCACTAAAACCTGGCTCACCCCCACTGACAATGTGCTCCTCAACCAATTAGTCCCCTCCACCCACACTGCCTTCAACTGCTCTCGAAAACACATAAAAGGAGGAGGAGTGCTGATCATCACAAGGAACAACCTAAAGCTCAAATGCCAAGCCACCACAGAGACAAGTCAATGCAACACAATCGTCGTCGAGAACAGGCAGCTAACCCTGTGTCTCACCTACAGAGCTCCACATGCTCCCCCAGACGAACTATCATCCATACTGAAATCGGTTTGTGCATCCAACAACCTCCACAAACCTCTAGTGGTGCTTGGGGGCTTTAACCTTAAATCTACCACAACCAAGGATGCAGAAGCCTTTTTGACAGTCATGGACTCCCTTCAATACACCCAAATCACCAGCGCCCCCACACACAAACACGGATCATCTCCCGACCTCATCTTTGCCCCCAACAACCTCATTGAAAATGACATCATCACAAGACCATCGATCACACCAGTGCCCTGGTCGGACCACCACATAATAAAAATCAACTTACAGTCGACAAACCACAACAATCACCAAGACAACCAAGCTACTCGGAGGAGATTTAAAAACTTTGACAAAGATACTTTCCTTCAGGACACCCTACCCCACCTGCTCACAAATACAGAGGACAAAAGCCACTGATTCCAGTACTCACAAAAGACACATTAAAACCAGGACCACCCCCTGGTACTCAAAGGAAATCCGAGAGGCAAAAAAAGCCCTAAGACAGAAAAAACGTCACTGGAGATGCACCAAATACTCCACCACACAGGACCTATACCAGTCAAATCAAAAAGAATACAACAACCTCATCAACCAAAAGAAAAGAGAATACTACACCAACCTAATCCTCAAATCCGCCAGCAAGCCTAGAGAACTATTCGATATAGTAAAAACCCTCACCAATGAACCTAATCCTGAGAATTCGGATCAAATAGATCCTCAGATATTTGCAGACTACCCACAGGCCAAGTTCACTGCCTCCCCCCAGATGACCACAAGTGATACCTACAAACCTACTCCATCCAACCGTATCTGGGAAAAATTCAGCATCCCTTCAACTGATCAGATATCACACATCATCGCATCACTAAACACCAGCATCGCCCCCACAGACCCATGCCCTGTGGTCTGGATAAATGCAGCAAAAGAGGAGCTCATCAAATTCATCCACAATATGGTGCACAACTCCCTAACCCAGGGTATCATGCCTAGCACACTAAAGCTAGCAACAATACGCCCAATGCCGAAAAAATCCCCTCTAAGTAAAACCGATCCAGCTGCCTATAGACCCATCTCAAGCCTTCCTCTCCTGTCAAAGATCATCAAAAAGGTGGTTCAACAACAACTCCAAAACCACATCGACACCCATGCCCCCCTGGACTGCAATCAACATGGCTTCCACCCAAACCACGGCATTGAAAACCTACTGATTTACCTCTTCGACAGTCAGATCCAGGTCATCGACAATATCAAGAAGGGCATCATCATGATCTTCATAGACATCTCCTCTGCTTTTTAAACCGTCGACCACAAAACTCTACAATCAAGACTTCAGGGAATTGGTCTACACGGCACCACTTTGAACTGGTTCACATCTTACCTCACAGACAGAACCTCCAAGTCAAATGTGATTCAGCCACCTCCCGACCTTTGAAAGCTACCCAGGGTGTCCCCCAAGGCTCCTCCCTCTCAGCCTTGTTATTCAACCTGTATATGCAACCTATCTGCTCTATCATCAAAAACAACAAAATACAATATACCATCTACGCAGACGACATTATGATATACACCCCCATCAGCCTTGACAACCCAGACTACTCCAGCATAGCCAACTGCCTGCAACAGATGACTAGCTGGCTACTGGAAAACAACTTAACCGTAAACTACAAGACAGAAGCGCTAATCATCACCAGAAACTCTGCCTTCAGTCCTCCTCTTGTCATCAAGCTGAATGACACCACTATACCAATAAAACCTGAAGTAAAGTATCTCGGTGTGACACTCGACAAAGATCTGAACCTTCAATTTCACATCGCCAAAACCACCAGGAATGCATACCTTAAAATGAGAACCATAAGACGCCTCAAGCCAATTCTCTCACAGGATCACTTCCGTACAGTCTGTCAAGCTCTTATCACTACTGCAACCCCATCTACCTTGGACTCTCAGAACAAGCCACCCGGCCATTACAGAGGGCCCAAAACACGGCCACACGAATAATAACAGGATCTTCAAGGCACGACCACATCACCCCCATTCTCAACCACCTCCACTGGCTCCCAATCAGCTCCCGCATCCGTTACAAGGTACTACTAAACACATTCAAAATCAAACAGAACATCTCCGCAGATAGTCTGAAACCCCTCATCAGACCTGACCCAGGCTCCAGACCCAGAAGCAGAAGCACACCAGACACTATCAACATACCCAGAGCCTTTGCTAAAACACGAAAAGACACTTCAAAAAGAGCACTATCCCTGGCCGCACCCGTGCTCTGGAACTCACTCTCCAATGACCTGAGATCAAAGGACTTCCAGAAGATGCTCAAAACAACGCTCTTCACAGAACACTACAAGGACATCACATGAACCGACCAACGCCCTTCTCTCTGCCCACCAAAATGTAAAAAATGTAAATAGTTCCTGTACATAGCTCATACTGTATATAGCTCACCACGCAATCAACTGTACTCCACTCACACACGCACTCTGTCAGTTTTTCATGGTATGCCCACACCCACGCACCCTGCCACTTGATTTGTTTGATGTGTAAACCGCTTTGATTTCAGGGTAAAGTGGTATATAAATCCTTTTAAATAAATAAAATAAAATAAATAATAGTGCCAGGTCAATATAATTTTCAGTAACACTATCTAGACAGTGCCACTGAAAATCACCAGAAAGACCTGTCCAGCGGCACTTGTCTGGGTAGAAAGTGCTGCTATCTGGATAAGTGTTTTAAATATTGGACCCTCACACTATGACTAGAACAGGCCAGAGCAGTCTTAGTATGCATTCACAGGAAATGAAAAATGCCAGGGTATTGTACATCACATGGGAATGTCGTCATGAGGTTTCATGAGCACAGTAATCATCATTTTCTGAAGATCTGCACATATGTAAATATTTTGTCCAAAGAAACAGACAAAGAAGAAAGAACAAAGCCTAAGAATGGTGGAGATGCAAAGCGACCCATTCTCTGGAGGGAGGAGATCTTTGGTCCTTCCTGGCATTTCAGCTTATTTCGCACTGCAGTGTGGAATCTGTAGTGTGGCTTCCTCCATTTCAAATCAGCATTGCAATTACCAGACTATAATGGGGCAAGACGTCAAAAGGCTGGGTTCCTGGGCAACTCTGCAATAGAACTGATGTTACCATAAGGACAAAAACACAATGGGGCTCAGACTGCTATGTGGCACCAAGGTGCTACATCTCCACCTCCAGGATTAAGACGGATGGTGGTAATAAATGATAGGCAGCACAGTATATATGCTATCTAAAAAAAGCTGAGTCTGGCACTGATGCTACTGATATGTCAATAGAACACTTTGGTAATTCACTTATATATTCTGGTACTGCCATTAGTTGCTCATACTCTTCTGACCTGAAGAAGAAGGTTTTAACCTTCGAAAGCTAGTCCAAAAATGTATTAAGTTAGCCCAATAAAATGGTATCATCTTATGTTCCTTATTTGTTTATCTTCTTGTTTAACTACCATTAAAGAGGACTAACACAGCTATTACGCTACCTTAGCCATGAATAGAGCTGGCATGCAGGGCTGAGAATGGCAGAAAAAAGAGCTTTAGCCCTAGTCAGAAAGGAAACTTACAAAATGATCACAAAATTTGCAAGAGATCCTCAAATATTAGGGTGAAACCCTATTTTCAAAGCTGAGAAAACATGTTTGTCATTGTCTTTCAATAAAGCAGGGACCCACCAGCTGTACCTGAATCTGTAACTCACTTTGAGCTCATATTCAGAAAGCTGAGTGATTATATCTAGAATTGAAATCCAAGTCGGGAGTGCGAAAACGTCCAGGCAGTCACTTTTTTAAAATCTTTTTCTTTTCTGCCCTCCCTTTGCAATTCTTTAGAATTGAATGCACCTTCTTTTCCTCACAGAAATCAAAGTCACATAATTCAGGGGATCCAGCTGCACTAACTTAAAATGACAAGTAAATATGATCTCTGAATTACTGATGGCTCTAAGTCCTTACATGCATTGCTTTGTGAAGCTCTTTCATTGAATTACAATGAACCTTAACAGTGGTTTCAGCAGCACCAGCAAAACAGAACCCAAGAGGGGACTGAAAGTTCCTGCTCATTGTAAAGCTGTTGGGTACAGTCAAGGATGTGAAGGCTGTAATATGTTTCCAATTTATTATTCCTTTTTCCTGTTTAAAAAACAGAGATCGCTGCTCCATTATTTAGCAGAGGGACATGCAAGCCAAAAAGAAGATGAATCAACTAAAAAAAATGGCATTCCTTCCATACACATCAGAGTTATACTTAATCATTAGACAGAAAAAAAATGAAAGTTCTAGAAATATTTCCAAATTGCCTAGTGTGTCAGGTTTAGACTGAATGCCACTTAATTAATTTCAGATTGAGCCTTCGAACAGTGTTGCACAACTATGTAAGAATACCAGCTGTAGCAATGTATTGTACAGAAACATAAAGCATTTTTTGAATTACAGTGCACACCCAGAAGATGTCAGCTGACCTCTTGGCATTCAGAATGCTCTGTCATGGCATGACCTATTAACATTTGGAAATCTTTTCTCCAGGAATCAGCAGCAATAGTACTAATGCCTATTTAGAAAAGACTGAATTCCATAGAAAACTTCCAAACAAACAAAATTTCTAATGAATACTAAAATCATATTGTTCTATGCCATTTTGAACATAATTTATTTTTAGCTCACACCTTTCCAGTGGTAGTTCAAAGGTACAGTCAGGTATCTTCCTGTTGCTGGAGAGCTCACAATCTAACTTTATATCTGAGGTAATGGAGGATTAAGTGACCTGTCCAAGGCCACTAAGAGTGTCAGTGGGATTCAAGCCCTAGTCTGTCTAGTTCTAGGCTGCTGCCCTAACCACTAGGCTAATCCTCCACTTAGAAGTGCTGCAGGACCCATCCCATCCGATGTGAAAGGCAATGTCAGAAAATATTTTTTCACTGAAAGGGTGGTGGATGCTTGGAATGCTTTCCCGATGGAAGTGGTGTGGGCAAACACGGTGATGGAATTCAAAACAGCATGGGACAAGCACAGCGGATCCCTTTACAGCGACAGGATAAAAACAAAATAAACTGAACCATCTAACTTCTCAACAAATAGGGGTGTCCTACATGGAGTGGTGGGTCCACCCCTAAACAAAGACATGGGGGGGGGGGGTGGCCTGCACAGAGTGACAGGTGCACCTACTCTTGCCGTATCTTGCTGGGCAGACTGGATGGACCATGCTGGTCTTTATCTGCCGTCATTTTACTATGTTACTATGTGCTTTGTGTGCAGGAGCATTCCATTTCTAGCCTTAGCAGTATGTACATGCCATCTTGCTGTAACATTCCCCTTTTGGGATGGTTGTGTTGGTTCTGCCTACCCACTACCTAACCTTAGTACCGAGGATGTAAGGTGTGTTTTCACTGTTGGTTTTGAGTGTGTTTCTCGGTTTCATTTTGGGGGTGGGGTGTGTATGTAAAAGCTGAGCTCAGGGTTTTGTTTTATTTTGTGTTTTGTGTGGAATCAGTATGTGATTCTGGAAGTGTCTGTGTGTGAATTTGGAGAGACTGTCAGAGGTTTTATCCACCTCTCTTCCTGGGTGTGGAGAGAAACTGAAGGAGCAGGCTTCCTATCCAAGCCTAACCAAAGGAGTCAGATTGAGGGAGCTGACTTGTTAGCCGAGTATAACAGAGAATTGCCTGCTGCCTACCATGTACAATGGAAAGATTAGAGGAACAGGATCCCACTGAGAAGGTGGAAAGGACACTATAATCTGATAAGTGCTAAGGATCCCTAATTAGGATCCTTCTGCAAGCAGCAGAACTGTTAATATTTAAACTGGGATTACAAACACAAATAATTCAAAGAGACACAGCCCATGTCACCAAAGACTGTGTATTTGTTGTACAGAGGTTGTTTGCTTTTCATTGTTTGAATTGGACATTTTGTTTGCAGTAAAAAGAATTGGAGCACCCAATTTGGAGTCAAGAGCATCTTTAACTTATGCACCAAGTGCCTTGAAGGGATCCCCTGGTGATAAGAATATATGCTAGCTGAGTAAAGAAGAGGGAGAGGGCCAGGCATAAAATTGTTCTGTGACCTGGCCCCTGCAGAACCAACCTACTACCCTAGAGCAATGGGGGACTGTATAAATCCACTGAGCTCATAATCCTGATTCCATCAGTGGCCAGCTTGGCCACTTTGAAGGACTTGGCAGAACCTAATGGGGAGATTCTTTCCCTGTTGTTCGCTCCCAGAAGTAAGAGGTGGCAATCCCTAAGTCCATCTGGATAATGATTAATGTACATGTTCTTCACAAACTCATTCAAATCTTTTCTGAAATTCTTAAATCAATTGCCTTGACTACATCCTTCAGCAATATGTTCCCCAGTTTAATTGTGTGCTGATGGAAAAAAATGCTCCCTTAAATTTGTTTTAAATACTGGTTTGTCAGTGTCAGCTTATGCAGTAGCCAGCCTCTGCAGAATCCACCACTCTCAAAGCTTGCGTAGATCATGGACTGGGTAAGGATAGATACATTGTGGCACAATTTGGTGAAATTTGCAACAACATCAATAAATTCTCTCAGTGCACGTCACACTAATTCCATATTGAGGGACTAGAATGATTTTTGGTTGTGGAATGTGGCTTCCCTCTGAAAAGGAAGTCTCAGTGCCATATGGGTACAATCCATCAACCCCAGCACAGAAGGGAACCCAGCCACCTCATGACATTGAAGCATTGTCTGTTGCCTCTGCGGCACTGTGTGAGGGAATGCAATATAGTCTGAGGTACACAACAGGAAAGCACTCAGAAACTGGGTGATGCACTTGGACACTGCCACTTGGCTCAGACCTGCAGCAGCTGCCAGGCATCTTTTGCTAAGAAAGCGAGTGCTGTTGTCCCTTTAGCTGCACAGGCAGGGCCTGTCCCCTGGGTATTATTGTACTGAGGTGGGGTCCCAGCTCCTGGTACGGGTAATGTATGGCTGCCCTATTAAAACGGGATCTGGTGACACTGTGGCATCAGTAAGGTCTATGTACTGGCTTCTCAGCCTAGGTACTCTCCGATAGGGTAGCCTACTTGCTGCCCTCCTCCTTACTTTATCTGGGGATAGGTCCAAATGTGGTGAACTGGATCTGAAATTGGTTGACTGATGGACAACAGAAGGTGGTGGTAAATGGAACTAATTCAGACAAAAGGAAAGTGCATTGTGTTGTGCCTCAGGGAGTGGTCCTGGGCCCGATATGGTTCTATGAATTTGAATTTGTGAGCGATATCGTGAAAGGATTGAAAGGTAGAGTCTGCCTTTTTGCAGATGACATAAATATTTGTTACAGAGTGTACACTTTTGAGGGCATGGACAACAGGAGGAAAGATCTACAAACACTGGAAGAATGGTCTAGTGCTTGGCAGTTGCGATTTCATGCAAAGATATGCAGAGCCATGCACCTGGGATGCTGAAATCCAATGGAATTGTATGCTATGGGGGGAGAGAGGTTGGTGTGCATGGACCATTTATTTTTTTATTTATTTAACAGTTTTTATATACCGCCTTATCGTTAAATCAAAGTGGTTTCCATTGAACTCACGTTTACAGAGAACTTAAGAAATTCACATGTTTACAGAGAACTTATGAAACTTGCAATTACAATAACTTATAAATGGGCTAGGGTGGGGAAGGGGCATGGAGACATGCAGGTGATGCAAAGAAGCATAACTTATGTACAAAGAATTTATATACAACAGAGTATGTAGCAGAGATTAAGCTATTCTAGGGTTAGATGGGTTTAATTATATCCATGTTACGTGGTTTCATTGAGTTGATCTGCAAAGAGGAACGTTTTTAGCTGCTTTCTAAAATCCTTCATGTCAGTGGTGGATCTTAGCTTCCCAGGTAGAGTTCCAGATCGCAGGTGCAGCAAGTGGTTGATTCCTTTGCTTTTTTGTGAGAACAGGGTGTAGGAATGGTGTCTATCGTGCTTTGTCTCCTAGACCTCTGATTGTGAATATTGTAGAGTGTCGTCTCTAGTGTTCCCGCTGACATGTTGTTTCTTATCTTAAACATGGTAAGAGCAGATTTGTATTTAGCACGGTTGGTGATAGGTAGCCAATGGAGCTGGTGTAGAAAGGACGTTATATGATCATGTTTCTTTGAATCAGTGATGATTCTGGTGGCAGTATTTTGGACCAGTTGTAATGACCTTGTAGCTAGTTTTGGTAGCCCTTGATAAATGGCATTGCAGTAGTTGAGCAAAAGGGTTATTATTGCCTGACAGACTGATCGGAAGTGGTCCTGGTTGAGGAGAGGCTTGAGTCTTCTAATTGTAGCCAGGTTATGTAAAGCATTCTTGGTGATTCTATTGATGAGTGGTTGTAGGTTTAGATTACGGTCGAGGGTTACTCCGAGAGGGACCTCAGAGTGCTAGTGTCTGAGGGCCTCAAGGTGCCGAAACAATGCAACAAGATGGTAGCCACAGCCAGAAGGATGCTGGGCTGCATACAAAGAGGAAAAGCCAGTAGAAAGGAGGAGGTATTAATGCCTCTGTACAAGTCATTGGTGAGACCTCATTTGAAGTATTGTGTTCAGTTTTGGAGGCCATCTCCGACAAAGGACACCAAAAGACTTGAAAAGGTTCAGAGGAAGCCAGCCACAATGATTTGTAGCCTGTGCCAGAAAATGTATGAGAAGAGACTTGAAGACCTAAATATACATATCCTAGAGGAGAAGAGGGACAAGGGAGATATGATACAGACTTGTAAATACTTAAAGGGTATCAATGAACAAACAAACTTTTTTCAAAGAAGGGAAAGCTATAAAACTGGAGGACATACAATGCAGCTGCAAGGCGGAAAACTTAAAAGCAACATCAGGACATACCTTTTCACTGAAACGGTGGTGGATGCAAGGAATGCCCTCCCGATGGAAGTGCTGTGGACAAATACAGTGATGGAGACCAAAATGGCATCTGACAGACACAGTGGATCCCTTCAGAGCAAGAGGATGTATTGAAAGCAAACTCACATATCTCTTCATAGAGGGGGGCTGACCTGCACGGTGCAGCAATTACAACCACTAGCCACCTTACTGGGCAGACTAGCTGGACCATACCGGTCTTTATCCTCTGTCATATACTAAAGTAACTATGTTGGGATGTTACAGTCTGCCTCATGCAGCATAGACATTGCAAACCAGGCATTCATTTCCTCCATGGTTTGTGAATCCCAACACCAGTTCCCCCCTTTGCAACACTCCAACCCCATTGTGCATACAGATACTTGCACTTACAGGGATGAATCCTAGAAGACAGCAGAAAACTGGCAAAGTCCTGGCCTTGTTCCATGTATAGAAGCATTGAAACATGATGGCAGAAAAAATCCACATGGCCTATCTAGTCTGCCCTTACCTATCAACTACAATAGTCCCCTTTTTACCTTTAGAGATCCTCTGTCCCATGCTTTTTTTGAATTCAGATACTATCCTAGTTTCTACCATCTCCACTGGGAGACCATTCCATGCATCTGCCACTCTTTCCATAAAGAAATATTTCCACATATTACTCCTGAATCTATCCCCTCATCCTATGTCCCCTTGTAGCAGAGCTTTATTCAACTGAAAGAAACTCTCCTCCTGTGCATTTATGCCATGAAGGTATTCAAACATCTCTATCACATCTCCTCTATACTGCCTTTCCTCTAAAGTATACATATTAAGATCATTAAGTCTGTCCTCATATGCTTTGAAGACCACTAACCATTATAGTAGTCACCCTCTGCACTGACTCAAATCTGTTTATATCCTTTTGAAGGTGTGGTCTACAGAACTGCACACAATACTCCAAATAAGGTTGCACCAGAGTCTTATATAGAGGCACTACCCCTTCCTTTGTTATGCAAGCCATTTGTCTTCCTATGCACCCAAGTATCCTTCTGGCTTTCACCGTTGCATTTTTGTGTTTAGCTACTTTAAGATCGTCAGACAGAATCAAGTCCAGGTCCCGGTCTTCTTTTGTGGACAGAAGTACTTTGCCCCCTACACAGTACCACTCCTTTGGATTTTTGCAGCCCAAATGTATGACTCTGCATTTTTTAGCATTAAATTTCAGCTGCCAAATTCTAGACCATTCTTCAAGCTTAGCTAGATCCCTCCTCATGTTATCTACTCCTTCCTGGATATCTAATGTATTGCAGATTTTGTTATCATCCACAAAGAGGCGAACCTTACCCAACAGCTCTTCTGCAATATGTGATAAGGAAGCTTATCATAGCTCAGGAAGGAGCTATAGAAAAGGTGAAGTGACTCTGAACAAGCAACCTGTCAGTTCTGGTAGAAATAAGAAAACAGAATTTTCCCATAAAAGACTACCAGTCCCAGAATGCACCAGGTTTCCAACAGCCATTAGAGGAGCTGAAGTGGGGAAACGTGTGTTCAATCAGGAGGGCTATGAGGTAATCCCTAAGCACTCATCTCAAAGGGCAGGGCCTGATTCAGCACAGCTGCGCTGTGTTAGGGTGGAGCACTCATCTAAGCAGAATAAAGGTAGAGTTTATTCTACAGAGAATTATCCTCATCCTCATCATCATCTTCATGATCAACTTGGATATCCTCAGTTTCATCTGGAGGATCATCAGAAGCAGAAGCCAAACCGGACGGACAGAGAGGGCAAGAAACCCTTTGGAAGAAAGAAGAGAAAAGCCTTTGGGAGGTCTAGGGGAGTCTGGAGCAGTACGTATACTGGGAGGCATTCCAAGGGCCAGCATACACCATTGGACTGGGGAAAGCCAGAGGAATGGTGCTGCAGAGCTAGGAATCTCCAGACGGTACCTGTGAGGGAGACGGCTGCACATGGAAGGGACCCTAAGACCCGTGCCAGAAGGTATGTGAAGAGAGATCCAGTGTCCAGGGATCTGGATTGGAAGGCTGGACATAGGAACTGAACTACATACTGGCCAGGCTATATAGAGAGGAACTCTAACAGCAATGGAAGCTCAGGTATGAACACTGATCTATGCCCTAGCTATAACCTTGAAAGACAGCAGGGAAACAAGTATTCTCCTGAAAGTGCTCCACTGAGAAATTCATCTGTGCCAATCCATGATATTGAACCCATGATTGTTGAAGAAGGGGGAGAGATTGCAGATGAAGGATGTGTTTACATGGATTGCTCTCTGTCTAAACTCCTTTGGTGATTTTCTGTTACAAAGTACAGCAACCATCACAAAGAAATACAAACTTGTTCTTTAATCTACTCAGAAAAGCTCCTGAGTAGGATTTTTAGCCACGCAGTAGAAAGCAAGCCAGCTAAGGGGTTTCAGCTGGGTAACAGCTAGCAATTGAGCCTTACCTAATTGCTTGTGAGCTCTGAGGGAATCACTTCTGAATCTATGTGGGAAGATATAAGAAGTTAACCTGAAAAGAACAGTTTTTCTTTTCTTTGTGGATTTTTGTTTGTTGTTTGATACACTGCTAAGAAAATATTAGCTAAAGCCTACAGAAAAGACCAGTTTGTTACCAACCAGGTCTTATTTCTTTTGCTTTGATTGCCTGACAAGTTCAAATGTTGTTTTCCTGATTTTGTTTTTCCAAGTTTAACACTGAAAGCAAGTAACCTGATTTATGTGCTACCAAGCATATCTGTGTTGGGAGAAATAACCCCATAAATAAATATCTTATTGGCTTTACCCTCAAGCACAACTATTTATTGTGAGCAGCTGTGTCTGGTGTGAATGGACTGCATTGCCCACAATCCCTTGCCAATCATATTGATATATGCACTTGCCAAGACTGTGAACATTCTCACCCAGGCAGCCGTCTGACAAATGGCGTAGTTTTTCGGATTGCTTTTGCACGAAGGGATTTACTTGCTAAGGATTACAACTAAAGTTCAAGTTTAAAGCTGGGAAAAAAAGATTTTGCCTCAACTGCACTTTGGAGGAGAAGTGGATGTTCCAGGTAGCTGTCCCAGGAGGAAAAGACCCTGTGCAGAGCTGGATTCATCACTGGCATAAGGTAACAAGTACCTGGGCATGTCTAGTGGTGGATGGGAGTAAGGCACAGGGGTAATTGGAAAAAAAAAAGTAGAAAAAAAAATACCTGTTTGGAAGGTGGTGCACTTTGTTTTTTTTCTTTGTTTCTTGCAGGAATCAAGATGGATCCAAGGGAACTAGCTGATTGGATGGCAGCCCAGTTTAGCAGGCAACAGGAGCTAGCACAGCAGGCTCAGGACACTGCTATGAAAGCCTTAATGGATCAGCAGAGGCCAGTGCTTGATCTGGTGCAAGCCCTAGTTAAGCTGCAGAACCAAAGTGGACCAGATGCAAGACCAGCAGTAAATACTGGTACACCACATGTGGACAGTGTGGGACTCAATCAAGGAATTGGGGCATTTAGTTTTGGGAAGCTAACTCCAGATGATAATGTTGATGATTTTCTAGAGTCTTTTGAAAGAGTGGCACAAGCATTAGCATGACCAGAGACCCAGTGGGCAGTAAGGCTGGCAGCCTCATTAACTGGAGAGGCGCTTGCAGCTTACAGAGCAATGCCAGCAGCCCAGGCTTTGAATTATAAGGATGTAAAGGCTGCTATTAGAGATCGCCTAGGGTTGTCTATTTCAGAGTATAGCTGAATGTTTAGAGCTACTACATTGACAGTGGGTGAAACACCCAGGGCTCTGAGTCAGAGAATCAGAGGATTAGCTGTAAAATGGTTGGAGCCTGAGCAAAAGACGGTAGAAATGTTATTAAACATTATTATGCTTGAACAATTTATGTCTACGGTGCCTAAAGATTTGCACACTTTCCTTATACAGCAAAATTGCCAAAATCTTGGAGAGGCAACCATGCTAGCAGAGAGATTCTTGGAAGCCATGCAGGCTTGCCATAGAATGGGTGGCCCTCTGAAGATTGGTGCTGAGGCAAGATGTGCTGTATCAGAAAAGAAAATAATTAAAAATGTTTCTGAAAGTGAATGTACTGTATCAAACCAGATGACACAGTGGAGTAGAAAGAAATATTTCAAATGTGGAAAATGGGGACATTTAGAAAAGAGATGCCAGACACACACTAGCTTAATGGGTGTGGATGTAAAACAGCCCAAAGAAGGATTTCTTTTGATGGTTGATGTGCAAGGAATTACCACAAATGCTTTGCTAGACTCTGGGGCAGACCAGAGTATGATGTCAAAAAGGCTTTGGAAGAGGATAGAGGCCCAAGAAGGATTTGTGCCTAGAACCCCTGAAAGCCAAGTTCACATCAGATGCATTCATGGTGCTGCAACATCATATCCCACCTATAGGCTAAGGGTTAAGTGCCTGGGGAAACAAGAGGAAGTCCTGTTAGCAGTGGTGCCTAGGCTACCCTTTGATTTGGTTCTAGGAAGAGACTGGCCAAGATTTAAGCAGGGACTAGTGGAAGGGCTAGGAAAGAAGGAGGGAGAAGGATTAATGGAAATAGCTCCCGGGCCTTTCTTTGGAAGTCCTCAGTCCCTAGCTAAAAAGATGGTTAAGCTTCCAGAAGGCCAAACTATAGGTAATAAGAGGGGTCTTGTATCCACCCGCTCGCAGGCTAAGGTAGAGAGCCAGCAAAAGGAGGAGGGGGAGCAGGCAGAGTTATTAGGAGACTTACCCTCTCATGATGATTTAATAACCCCATCATCTGGTAAAGTAAGATAGTTGAAAGCACAAACGAGGCGTGAGAGACTTTGCAGAGCACAGGGTAGGGCTGAGATGTTAGCTGGTCAAAGTTTACCCTGGGTGCCAGCTGAGTTAGTGGCAAAGTTTCCTAACTTTCCACAAGAGCAGCGAGCTGATCAAGCTCTCACCCGAGCTTTTAAGTATGCTCATGAGGTCAGGGAGGAGTTGCCCAGATTCAGACTAGATAATGATATATTATATAGAGAGAGTCAGGACTCCAGAAATGGGACCATACGTAAACAATTGGTGGTACCCACAACTTTCAAAGGGCTAGTACTTAGACTAGCACATGATCATCCAGTTGGAGGTCATAAAGGGATGCAAGGAACGCTGGATCAAATACTTATGCATTTTTACTGGCCAGGTATCTTCAAAGAAACTGCCCAGTTTTGTGCTGCATGTCCAGCGTGTCAGCGAGTTACAGCGGCTCACCCACCGGTGGTGCCATTGATTCCCATGCCAATTATCACAGACCCAATTGGTCGCATTGCCATGGATATTGTAGGCCCATTAGTCAAAACGCCCCGAGGTTTCCAATACATCCTAGTTATGGTAGATCAGGCAACAAGGTTTCCCTGGGCCATACCATTGAGGAATGTGTCTGCAAAAACAATAGCTTTAGAGCTAATAAAATTGTTTTGTGAAGTGGGATTCCCAAGAGAGGTGTTGACTGACCGAGGGTCCAATTTTGTATCCAAATATTTGGCCCAGGTCTGGGATGCCTTTGGCATTCATCACGTAAAAACCTCAGCCTACCATCCACAATCAAACGGTTTGGTGGAGAGATTCAACCAAACTCTCAAACAAATGTTGAGAAGGGGGTTAGCAGGAGAGGTAAAAGAATGGGATATGTTATTGCCCTTTGCCTTATATGCCTGCAGGGAAAGAATTCAGGTGTCCCTAGGTGTAACTCCATATGAATTGATGTATGGTAGGGCTCCCCGGGGTTTGTTAGATATTTTGAGGGAACAATGGATTGATCCTGAACCGGGAAGTCAGGAAGTGCCACAGTTTCTACATGACTTGAGAGCACGTTTGAAAAGGACCTCGCAGGTTGCTGAGAGGAACCTGCAGGACAGTCAAGTGCGCCAGAAAGGGTGGTATGATAGGAAGGCCAAAAGCCGCCAATTAAGCATTGGTGAAAAGGTTTTGGTTCAAGTAGCAGGTACTGCTCCAAAATTTGAAGTACAGTGGAAAGGGCCATGGAAGGTTGTTAAACAAGTGAGCCCAGTGTCTTATATGGTAGAAAATGCAAGAGGGCGTAAGCAGACCTACCATATTAATGTACTTAAGTCTTGGAAGGAGAGGCCTGTAAATAATAATGACCGTGAAGCCAGTCAGGAAGTAAGTGAGCTTCAAAAAGATAACACTCTCGTAGGTATTACGGACTGTAGGAAAGAAGTTTCACCAGTTAAACCAGTCCGTAATAACTTAAGCAGGGGGGTATGTGATAAGGAAGCTTATCATAGCTCAGGAAGGAGCTATAGAAAAGGTGAAGTGACTCTGAACAAGCAACCTGTCAGTTCTGGTAGAAATAAGAAAACAGAATTTTCCCATAAAAGACTACCAGTCCCAGAATGCACCAGGTTTCCAACAGCCATTAGAGGAGCTGAAGTGGGGAAACATGTGTTCAATCAGGAGGGCTATGAGGTAATCCCTAAGCACTCATCTCAAAGGGCAGGGCCTGATTCAGCACAGCTGCGCTGTGTTAGGGTGGAGCACTCATCTAAGCAGAATAAAGGTAGAGTTTATTCTACAGAGAATTATCCTCATCCTCATCATCATCTTCATGATCAACTTGGATATCCTCAGTTTCATCTGGAGGATGGAAGAAAGAAGAGAAAAGCCTTTGGGAGGTCTAGGGGAGTCTGGAGCAGTACGTATACTGGGAGGCATTCCAAGGGCCAGCATACACCATTGGACTGGGGAAAGCCAGAGGAATGGTGCTGCAGAGCTAGGAATCTCCAGACGGTACCTGTGAGGGAGACGGCTGCACGTGGAAGGGACCCTAAGACGCGTGCCAGAAGGTATGTGAAAAGAGATCCAGTGTCCAGGGATCTGGATTGGAAGGCTGGACATAGGAACTGGACTACATACTGGCCAGGCTATATAGAGAGGAACTCTAACAGCAATGGAAGCGCAGGTATGAACACTGATCTATGCCCTAGCTATAACCTTGAAAGACAGCAGGGAAACAAGTATTCTCCTGAAAGTGCTCCATTGAGAAATTCATCTGTGCCAATCCATGATATTGAACCCATGATTGTTGAAGAAGGGGGAGAGATTGCAGATGAAGGATGTGTTTACATGGATTGCTCTCTGTCTAAACTCCTTTGGTGATTTTCTGTTACAAAGTACAGCAACCATCACAAAGAAATACAAACTTGTTCTTTAATCTACTCAGAAAAGCTCCTGAGTAGGATTTTTAGCCACGCAGTAGAAAGCAAGCCAGCTAAGGGGTTTCAGCTGGGTAACTGCTAGCAATTGAGCCTTACCTAATTGCTTGTGAGCTCTGAGGGAATCACTTCTGAATCTATGTGGGAAGGTATAAGAAGTTAACCTGAAAAGAACAGTTTTTCTTTTCTTTGTGGATTTTTGTTTGTTGTTTGATACACTGCTAAGAAAATATTAGCTAAAGCCTACAGAAAAGACCAGTTTGTTACCAACCAGGTCTTCTTTCTTTTGCTTTGATTGCCTGACAAGTTCAAATGTTGTTTTCCTGATTTTGTTTTTCCAAGTTTAACACTGACAGCAAGTAACCTGATTTATGTGCTACCAAGCATATCTGTGTTGGGAGAAATAACCCCATAAATAAATATCTTATTGGCTTTACCCTCAAGCACAACTATTTATTGTGAGCAGCTGTGTCTGGTGTGAATGGACTGCATTGCCCACAATCCCTTGCCAATCATATTGATATATGCACTTGCCAAGACTGTGAACATTCTCACCCAGGCAGCCGTCTGACAAATATCACTAACAAAGATGTTAAGATGTGGACCAAGGAAAGATCCCTGGGGCACACCATTGGTAACCTCCTTCTCCTTAGAGTGAGCTCCATTAACTTGCACCCTTTGCTGCCTCCCACTCAACCAATTTCTAATGCAATCAGTAACGTTAGGGTCCATTCCTAAGGTGCTCAATTTGTTTATAAGTCACCTTTGCAGTCACCTAGCAACTCCTTCGTAAAAAACGCCAACCTCACCCGACCATATTAAACTAGAAACACACTAATCGTGTGACATCTCCCGATGTACATCAATATAGAAATATATATTTAGATAACCTAAAATACACCTCCCTTATCTCATGTAAATATTTAGAGTCCTTCGAATCCCTTACCAATATTACCCTCTACATAGGATGACTACTGTTAATATTGCTTATTTAACAGATATCCATAGGTTAGACATTGTTTTATATTATTACTGATGTTATTTGTACATAGTTTTCCTACTGTTACTACAGTTAATTGTTATATGTTACTGATGTTCTATGTAACTGCTACCATTGCAGAACAAATTGTTAAAATGTGAACCGCTGCTGATCACCGGAAGGAGCGGTATAAAAATGGTGTGCAAATAAAAAAATAAAAAATAAAACGGTGTCAAAGGCATTATTGAAATCTAAATAAAGTACTGTTGAATTGTGTATCTCACTGTTTTTTGTGAACCGCGCTGATGCCTAATAGTGCGGTATATAAGAGTCTATAAATAAATAATAAATAAATAAATAAATAAATAAATACACCACATCTAGGGCTCTCCCTCGGTTCAGCTCCTTGGTCACCCAGTGAAAGACATCAATCAGATTTGTCTGACAAGACCTGCCTCTGGTAATGGTGAGTTAGCCCCGCCCACTCCCACCCCGGGCATGGCCACCGCCCCCACTTGACATGCCCACCGCCCCCACTTGACATGCCCCTGTCCCCACCCCCAAGGATGACATAATCCACTCAGCGCCCACTGCCTACATCATCGGAAATGACGTCACCGGAAACAGAGTGTCATCAGAAATGGACCGTGTCCTTTTCCGATGACCTCAGCAGAAGCAGAGTGACTGACTCCAGAAATGTGTTTTGCTTCTGGTTAATGTTTACATCTGCAAAAAACAGGAATCCTGGAAAACAAAAAATACTTTTCTATCTCCCACTGCCCCAGTTCTTTTTTCTCACAAAAGATTCTTAGCACAGCACAGGGCTTTTCACAGAGGCACAGACAGGGTAGGAGCTTTTCTTTACAAATGTTAAACCTCAATTAACATATCTTTTGTTAGAGAAACCAGTGCTGTCCATGTGATAGAATTTTGCTTTTAAGACCTCATGGTTAGATAGAAATCTTCTGGCAAACACAGTGTAGTTCAGACTGAAATACAGAGACAGAGAGAGCTGAGTTCAAATCCCCCTAATACAGCTACTTTTTGGAGAGAGAGAGCTGAGTTCAAACACAGCCACTACTATTTTTTAGTGGCTTTGAAAAAAACAATACGGAGAGACAAGTCTGAACATGCCTCTCTAGGGTGTGGTAACACGTGATTGGTTGAAACAAGAGGTCTGTTCTGAGCATGCTCCAGGTGTTCTGAGCATGCTCCTGGTGTAAGGCTGTGTGTCCTGTGTAAGGGGAACATTTTAACACAGAGATTCAAAAAGAAAAAATGGCTCTTTTTGGAACACCAAGCAGAATTTCCAGCAGGGCACACAACATTAATTTGGTCAGATATTATTGGATTCTCAAGAACCCTGCGATTCTGACACCGAAATTGACTTAACAACTGACAACACAATGGATCCAGAGGATATAGATTTATATTATGCTGCTGCAATGTAGAAACAAACTGTTTATTGGAAGAACTAGGATCAGCAGAGGTAAGAGAAGGTTTTTTTGTACAAAACTGTTGTAACGAATCTACGCTCCTAGAAGAGCTAGAGGACATACAGGCAACCAATCTACGCTGTTTGTGCTTTCTCTGGACATATCAAAGGGAGGCATTTGATGTCATAGTCAGCCAAAGGGACTACACAAAACCTGATTAAATAAACACATTTAAATCTGTTATACAAACAACGGTGACCTGTATTATCAAGAAATGCTGGCAGGCCGTTATGCATAGAGACTGTGCAGCTTGTGTAATACATGCTCCAGGGCAAAGACATCATGATTGTCTGACACAAGAAAATACAACAGAAAATCCATAAAACTTGCAACAGGTTGTGTCTAGGACCTATTGTAAATGTTGCCATGACTGTTGGTCATAAAATGAAAGCAACTGCCCTAGTTTATGGAAATTTGAATTTTTTGTTTGAACTCAGAGATTTTAATATCAGTAGAAATCCAGGACAACTGCTCAATATTTTGCTTAGATCTGCAAACTGTGATATAGAGCTAGTAGAAGGTTTAATCAGTGACAGAGATTATAGATCATTCTTTAAAAAATGTTGCCATGATTGTTGATCATAAAATGAAAGAAAATGTATGTATTTCCAGAATCTATTAGTTGAACATACAGATTTATTTATTTTATTTATTTATTTATTTGCATTTCTTATATACCGCACTATTTGCGATCAGCGCGGTTTACATAAAACAAATGGTATCCGACAATAAACAAAAGTCAGGTCATTACATTGAACAGGAACAAGTAACTTGGAAAACAGGGATGAACAAAAATTATATGTATACCTTTATTTTTTATTTTTTTTAAACTTGTAATGCACAAATAAATCATATCACAAGATGAAACCATTTTATTTGAAATAAAACATTTCGAACCTACAGTTTTGTGTGGTGTGTTTTAGGAATGCTTAGTTAATTAAATCTACAATGGGTTGTCTGGAAAAAAAAATGGGGCATCTAGGTGTGTCCTAAACAATAGGCCATAAGATAAGAATGTGCAGAGCTCTGTTGTAGAACTAAAAGCCAATTAAGGCGTCTGGGAAATGGGGGGGGGGGGGGGGGAGGGGAATGTGTATTAGCCACATACACAATATATAGCATCTATTACAATGTACTGTCTGCGAAAAAAAAGGCATTCTGAATTAGCCAGGTTGTATGATAAGATTATGAGATCCAGTACATTTCAGCAGCCAGAAAAGATCACATAGGGGTATGTTTACTAAAACCCCGCTAATGTGCGGGCCGCACTAGTGTGCGGGTGCCATATAAGGAGTGGGCGTTTCGCGCTGAAAAAGAAAAACCGGGATTTAAATATGCGCTAAGGTGCGCGGCGCCCATGTGCGCCCCGCACATTAGCGCATGAGAAAGCTGCGCAGGAGGCATAAGTGGCGCGCTGATGTGCAAGAAGAAGAGCAGAGCCACAGCACAATGGTTAAGACACTTACCAATGGTGCAGGGATCAGGGGTTCAATCCCCCACAGTGCTCAATGAAGACAGCTGGCTGAGGCATTACTTTAGGAGGCATTTCAATATTGGGCCACATAAGGTGGCGCGCTGATGGGCATAAGGCAGTGCACTATTGCTTTAGGAGGAATTTTAATATTGAGAGGCATAAGGCGGCGCGCTGATGTACAAGCACAGGAACAAAACCACAGCACACTGGTTAAGACACTGACCAATGGTGCAGGGATCAGGGGTTCAATCCCCCACAGTGCCCAATGAACAAGGCTGGCTGAGGCATTATATATTATGGGGAAGATTGCTTTAGGAGGCATTTTATTTTTATTTTAATTATCACTACTAGCAAACGCACTCTCAAAGCGTGTTAACATAAGGTGCCCCATAAGGCACATTTTAAAGTGCACTGTCCGCCAAGGCACCCTAGAATGTTGCTTATAGGGCGCTTTATAGGGTGCCATATGAGGTACCGCAAGGTCAGAGTACTGTTTTTGATGGCAGCACTGTGTAGTTTAAGGAATGAAAAGCATAAGTAGGTGCACTGACAGGCAAGGAGGAGCAGCAGTGGAGCACAATGGTTAAGGCACTGACTGCAGATACAGGGGTCATGAGTTTGCTCCCCAGTGTGCCTAATACATAAGGCTGGCTGAGGCATCAGCTTTGCAATGTACATTTTGTTTCCTGCAGCACTTTATTTTTATTTTATTAATTACTGCCAGCAAACACGCCCTCACGTGCCATAATTGAAGGTGCCGTATAAGGCACCCTATAAGGCACTCCATAGGGCACATTATAAAGTGCACTGTCCGCCACGGCACCCTAAAATGTCCCCTATAGGGCACCCTATAAGTTGCGTCACAGGATAATATATAGTGCACCTTATATTAGATGATGGGTTAAAGGAGCACTAAGAGGCGACAAGGCGATAGCGGAGAGACTGAATGAATTCTTTGCTTCGGTCTTTACTGAGGAAGATGTAGGGATGTTACCCATGAGTGAAGTGGTATTTAAAGGTGCGGAAGAATTGAAGGAAATATCGATACATCGGGAAGATGTCTTACAACTATTAGATAAACTGAAGAGTAGCAAATCACCTGGGCCGGATGGTATACATCCAAGGGTGTTGAAAGAACTGAAATATGAGATTGCAGACCTGCTATCAGTAATCTGTGAACTATCATTAAAATCATCTCTAATACCTGAAGATTGGAGGATCGCCAATGTAACACCAATTTTTAAAAAGGGTTCCAGGGGTGATCCGGGAAACTACAGACCGGTGAGCCTGACGTCAGTACCGGGAAAAATGGTAGAAACCATCATAAAGAATAAAATTACTCAGCATGTAGATAGTCACAACCTAATGGGAGACAGCCAACATGGCTTTAGACAAGGAAGATCTTGTCTTACTAATCTGTTATGTTTTTTTGAAGGAGTGAATAAACAGGTGGACAAAGGTGAGTCGGTTGATATTGTGTATCTGGACTTTCAGAAAGCCTTTGACAAGGTCCCTCATCAGAGACTTTTGGCAAAACTAAAGAGTCATGGGATAGGAGACAGTGTACTATTGTGGATCAGGAACTGGTTAAAAGATAGAAAGCAGAGGATAGGGCTAAATGGCCAATTTTCCCAATGGAGAAAGGTGAATAGTGGTGTACCCCAGGGATCTGTGCTGGGTCCGCTGCTTTTTGACATATTCATAAATGACCTGGAAAGTGGAATAACGAGTGACGTTATCAAATTTGCAGATGACACAAAACTATTTAAAGTTGTTAAAACCCAAGAGGATTGTGAAAAATTGCAAGAGGATCTTGATAAATTGAAAGACTGGGCATCTAAATGGCAGATGAAATTTAATGTGGACAAGTGCAAGGTTATGCACCTAGGGAAGAACAACCCAAACTATGGTTACACGATGCAAGGTTCCACATTAGGAACCACCACCCAGGAAAAAGATTTAGGCGTCATTGTGGATACCATGTTAAAACCCTCGGCCCAGTGTGCAGCGGCGGCCAAGAGAGCAAATAGAATGCTAGGTATGATAAGGAAAGGAATGGAAAATAAAACAAAAGATATTATAATGCCTCTATATCGTTCCATGGTGAGACCGCACCTTGAATATTGTGTGCAATTCTGGTCGCCGTATCTTAAAAAGGATATAGCGATTTTAGAAAAGGTTCAGAGAAGAGCCACCAAAATGGTAAAGGGGATGGAAGGATACTCCTATGAAGAAAGGCTAAAAAGGTTAGGGCTCTTTAACCTGGAAAAGAGACGGCTGAGGGGAGATATGATAGAAGTCTATAAATTAATGAAGGGAGTGGAACGGGTAAACGTAGATCGATTGTTTACCTTATCAGAATATAGAAAGACTAGGGGACATGCAATGAAGCTACAGGGTAAACTATTTAAGACTAATAAAAGAAAATATTTTTTCACTCAACGTGTAATCAAACTCTGGAATTTGTTACCAGAGGATGTAGTAAAGGCTGTTAGTGTAGCTGGGTTTAAAAAAGGTTTGGACAAGTTCCTGGAGGAAAGGTCCATAAACCATTATTAAGAAGTGACCGAAGATATCAATGCTTGACCCAGTACAAGCATTGTGGAACTTGTGTCTCTTGGGGAAACTGCTAGGTACATGTGACCTAGATTGGCCACTTTTGGAAACAGAATACTGGGCTTGATGGACCTTGGTCTGACCCAGTATGGCATATCTTATGTTCTTATATGGACGGGAACCATAAGGTGCCCTATAGGGCGCCCTATAAAGTGCCCTCAGAGGCACCTTATGGGTACAGTATGCTGAGGGTGTTTTTGCTGGCAGCAAAAATGTACATTAAAAAGAGATGATGCTTTGGGCAGCCCTATCCAATAACCCCACTGTGGGTTTGAACCCATGATCTTTGTCTTCACAGGCAGTGAAGTAACCATTGGGCTACAGCTGCTAGCAATCCCCTGGCTGGCTGCAGAGAGCCTGCACGTCACCACACAGACAGTTTGCTGTGGTCACCAGGATAGGGTTAGCCCACCAGTACCCATGTTGCACTGCACATGCAAATCAGCTGTCCACAGATAAACACAAGATGGGGTATGCACCCCTACAGCACCTCGGCCTGGTAGGGGGAAGTGACCATGTGCACCCCCACAGTACCTCGGCCTGGTAGGGGGTACTGACCATGTGTGTTACTGGCACAGAGTAGCTACACACCGTCACATTGTGCGGGTACTGTGCTCACCCTGAGGGTGCGGTGAGTCGCCCAGCAGCAGGTCCACAGCACCTTCCATAGCTGAAAGAGGCCATGCTGGAGGTCCAAAGCAGTGTTATTTTGTGAGATAGGTAGTTTCTGCAGAAACACCTTGGATATCTCTGTCTGTCTCAGTCAGGTGTATCCCCTATGGACCCCTAGGAGGATTATGTACCACCACCCTTCTCCTCTAGGGCTGAGGGTGGCAAACAGGGTCTCCCATCAAAAGATCCACATTCTACCTCCCTGCAATGGTGGCAGTAGAGGGGACCATCAACCCCGGTACTGCTGGGGAACAGACACCCTACAGGGCAGTCAATGCAGCTCTGTACACATCCATAATGCAATAGCTAGCAGACAGACATTATGCCTGGATATGCTAAGCTGCACCCCCAACACTATCTGATATTATCCTGCAGCAAGCCTTCAGCCGCTGCACCCTGCAAGCCACTCCATCAAGACACATACCAGTTGCAAACAGTCTGCTAGCTAGTCCATAGTGCATGTTTCTGGTGGAAATGCATGCACCCAGAACTGGGATGTCAGCATACACAACAAGCAGATAAATCAGTGACTGGGCCCCAAAAGGAAACCCATAAATATCACATGAGAGAAATACTATATAGCACTATGGGGGTGCCTAGCCATGCTGTGGTCACTGCACAGTCAGGGTGAGAGTGATCTCCCAGCAGGACATACTGAGGTCACCCTGTCTGTGTAGGTGGTGGCCGGGCACTAAAATGTCCCAGTCAGTGCCCTATGCCCTGTGCAGATGCACCCTGGCCAGGCCACCCTGTCCGGGCTATACCCATGGTACCTTGCTCCTCATTATGCACATTGGCAGGCCAATACTGGCAACAGTGCTGGCAGTGTGGGCTGTGGAAGGTGTTTGCAGCCACCACACACTGTCTAGACTGACACACACTCCGACACCTATGCCAGCATTGTGCTACTATAGAGGAGTTCAGCAGCCATGCCCACCACACCAGTCCTGGGCACAGTACAGGCATGGATATGGTACGCAATACTGTTGGGGGTCACTCCCCAGGGTGGTAAACACTGTCAGAGACCAGACCTCAAGCACACACCGCAGACATCAGAATGATTGTTATGATGGAGCTCAATCAGCAAACTGTGCTTAACGTAGGAATTTCTATCTGCCAGTACTCATAGAAAACATTTGAGAGCTGTGTACCGTATACCCAGGTGTAGGGTTGCATTGCTAAGGTATGCAAGTGCTAGTATTGGGAGATGCACGCAGGGCCCAATGTCCTGCCTCTCCAGGAGGCATTGGCCAATGGGCCCTGTGGGTGTGGGTATGGGTGTGTCTGCCCCCGTTGGCTGCTGCTTTACGGCAGAGGTTCCCAACTCCAGTCCTGGTGTGCCAAACACTGTTCGGGTTTTCATACTGTCCCTCATGAATATGCATGAGCTACATCTGCATACCATGGGGGTGGTGCATAGATATGCAGCACAGGCATCTTTATTAGAGGCAGCATGGAACCTGAATGGTGTGTGGCCCTCCAGGACTGCATTTGGGAGACTCTGCTCTAGGTAATGCGCCTGTTTATGGTGTCTGTGCTCGGTAGGGTAAAATATAGGCGTATTAACCATGCGTATGTTCTCAGCAATAAAGGTTTGTCCTTACTATCACGGTTTAGTTGTGGGAAAAATATGTGGACTGGATTGGCAGTAGCCCCAGCTGGGCTTTGAACCTGTGACCTTCCGGTCCTATAGGCACTGGCTGTGTCCGCTGCACCACACTGTGGCCACAGAGACAGTGCAGTCCCTGGAGATAGGAAACCTGGCCGAACGAGTCAGAAATCCTGCTCTGCACAATTTTACTGTGGGCTCATTCACCTTGTAGGGAGACAAAAGGGCAAATAAACCTAAAAAATGACCTCAGAAAAAGGGGAAAAAAACATAACCTAGCTGACCAATAGTGATATCAATGGGCAACATTAAAAAACACTCCCAGGAAAGCTCCAAAAAAAGAAATGATTTTTGGAAGGGTCTACGGAGTGTAGACCCTTCCAAAAATCATTTCTTTGTTTCAATTTTCAATTTTTATTTGCTATTTTGTTCTGTGCACATGTATCACACTGCTCCCGTTTTGCTGTACATTGCTGACAGAAATGGTTTCTCTTCCCTTTAAATCGGCTCTAACGCGAGGTTTTCACTCGCAGTATTTTTAAGCTGGAATTTCAGCCCCGTTCCTGTGCGGGGAGCCTCTCCCCTCCCACTCTCCACCCATTGACCCTGTCCCTCCGCCCCTCAGGAGCCCTCCTCCGCCCTCAGAATGCCTTTCCACGCCTCTATCGCACTTCAGCGCGCTGCGCACTTGTGCGGGCCCGTTAGTGCAGCGCGCACATGTGCGGGGCACAAAAACGCACTATTAGCGTGTGCTAAGGTACCTTAGCGCACGCTCAAGTGTGCCCCGCACAATTGCGCAGTTTAGTAAACATACCCCATAGTCTCTCTACAGCTTGCAACTCCTCTGAAACACTGTGATCAAAGACACGGCTTTCACCACACCCTCCGTATTCTGTACCGGCGTGTGTAGATTCACTGGCAGAAAAACTTTCACTGTGTGATCGTTTCCTGTTAGACTTCGCTCCCATAGCCGTTGGTTTTCTAACATTTTCTCGATCTGAAAAAGAAAAATGTAGGGGCTAATACTTTTTTTTTTCTTTTACAGCAGCCTTAAAATTTAAGAGCTGGATAAAACCGGAATACTCACGATTCTGCTTGTCTTTTGGTTTTCTGTAAGGTGCCGTCTGTTGATTAAGCTGGTCATCTTGTTTTGTAGCATCTTCTTGGTCTAAAATAAAAAAGATTAAAGGTTGAGGCTGTCCTCTGAAACACTGTGAGACACATTATAAAGAGCATAGCTGCTGGAAAAATTAAAAACCACCGGACATACCTTTTAACATTCTTTGTTGCCTTCTTTTTGTAAGAGAAAGTTTATTTGCAACCCCATTTTTCTGCTCCTATTTTTTTAAAAGACAATCATAAGAGACAGAAACATTACATAGCCAACAATATTTTTTTTTTAAAAAGTAAGACTCAGATCTACCCACCATGTAGGTTTAATTAACTAAGCATTCCTAAAACACACCACACATAGGTTCAAAATATTTTATTTCATCTTGTGAAATGATTCATTTGAGCATTACAAGTTAAAAAAAATAAAAAATTATAAAGGCATACATATAATTTTTGTTCATCTGTAGAGAGACTATGTGATCTTTTCTGGCTGCTGAAATGTACTGGATCTCATAACCTTATCATATGATCTGGCTAATTCACAATGCCTTTTTTTTCGCAGACAGTACATTGTAATAGATGCTATATATTGTGTATGTGGCTAATACACATTCCCCCCCATTTCCCAGACACCTTAATTGGCTTTTAGTTCTACAACAGAGATCTGCACATTCTTATCTTATGGCCTATTGTTTAGGACACACCTAGATGCCCCATTTTTTTCCAGACAACCCATTGTAGGTTTAATTAACTAAGCATTCCTAAAACACACCACACAAAAGTGTAGGTTCGAAATGTTTTATTTCAAATAAAATGTTTTCATCTTGTGATATGATTTATTTTGTGCATTACAAGTTTAAAAAAAAAAGGTATACATATAATTTTTGTTCATCTGTATGTTCAACTAATAGATTCTGGAAATACATACATTTTCTTTCATTTTATGATCAACAATCATGGCAACATTTTTTAAAGAATGATCTATAATCTCTGTCACTGATTAAACCTTCTACTAGCTCTATATCACAGTTTGCAGATCTAAGCAAAATATTGAGCAGTTGTCCTGGATTTCTACTGATATTAAAATCTCTGAGTTCAAACAAAAAATTCAAATTTTCATAAACTAGGGCAGTTGCTTTCATTTTATGACCAACAATCATGGCAACATTTACAATAGGTCCTAGACACAACCTGTTACAAGTTTTATGGATTTTCTGTTGTATTTTCTTGTGTCAGACAAACATGATGTCTTTGCCCTGGAGCATGTATTACACAAGCTGCACAGTCTCTATGCATAACGGCCTGCCAGCATTTCTTGATAATACAGGTCACCATTGTTTGTATAACAGATTTAAATGTGTTTATTTCATCAGGTTTTGTGTAGTCCCTTTGGCTGGCTATGACATCAAATACCTCCCTTTGATATGTACAGAGAAAGCACAAACAGCGTAGATTGATTGCCTGTATGTCCTCTAGCTCTTGTAGGAGCGGAGATTTGTTACAACACTTTTGTACAAAAAAAACTTCTCTTACCTCTGCTGATCCTAGTTCTTCCAATAAACAGTTTGTTTCTACATTTGCAGCAGCATAATATAATTCTATATCCTCTGGATCCATTGTGTTGTCAGTTGTTAAGTCAATTTCGGTGTCAGAATCGCAGGGTTCTTGAGAATGAAATAATATCTGACCAAATTAATGTTGTGTGCCCTGCTGGAAATTCTGCTTGGTGTTCCAAAAAGAGCAATTTTTTTCTTTTTGAATCTCTGTGTTAAAATGTTCCCCTTACACAGGACACACAGCCTTACACCAGGAGCATGCTCAGAACAGACCTCTTGTTTCAACCAATCACGTGTTACCACACCCTAGAGAGGCATGTTCAGACTTGTCTCTCCGTATTGGTTTTTTTCAAAGCCACTAAAAAATAGCTGTGGCTGTGTTTGAACTCATCTCTCTCTCTCCAAAAAATAGCTGTATTAGGGGGATTTGAACTCATCTCTCTCTCTCTCTCTGTATTTCAGTCTTAACTACACTGTGTTTGCCAGAAGATTTCTATCTAACCATGAGGTCTTAAAAGCAAAATTCTATTACATGGACAGCACTGGTTTCTCTAACAAAAGATGTGTTAATTGAGGTTTAACATGTGTAAAGAAAAGCTTCTACCCTGTCTGTGCCTCTGTGAAAATCCCTGTGCTGTGCTAAGAATCTTTTGTGAGAAAAAAGAACTGGGGCAGTGGGAGATAGAAAAGCATTTTTTGTTTTCCAGGGTTCCTGCTTTTTGCAGATGTAAACATTAACCAGAAGCAAAACACATTTCCGGAGTCAGTCACTCTGCTTCCGCTGAGGTCATCGTAAAAGGACACGGTCCATTTCTGATGACACTCTGTTTCTGGTGATGTCAGCAAAAAGCGACAGTCCATTTCTGATGACACCCTGTTTCCGGTGATGTCATTTCCGATGATGTAGGCAGGGGCGTGGTTGAGGGTGGGAGGCTGTGGGTGTGGCACAAACCTGGAAGTGGGTGCTGATTGGCTAATGCCAATATTGTGGGGCAGGGCGTGGGTGTGGCACAAACCCGGAAGTGGGTGCTGAGTGGATGATGTCATCCTTGGGGGTGGGGACAGGGGCATGTCAAGTGGGGGCGGTGGACACGCCTGGGACAGGAGTGGGCGGGGCTAACTCACCATTCACTTCTATGGGAGGGGCGTGACCTAAGGCGGGACATACACCGGAGGTGAACGCTGATTGGCTCCTGTCATCCTTATCTCACCTGTCAATCAGCTTATCTCACCTGTCATTCAGTTTGACGAGTAGTGTACCCATTATACTACTAAGCATTGAAAAGGTCAGTCAGTGGAGCCGCTAGAAGGTCCCCAAGTTGTTTCAGTATTCTCAGATGTATCCTATCTGGTTCCATCACTTTATCTACTTTTAGTTTAGCTAGTTCCTCATGAACACAGTTTTCTGAAAATCATTCTAGCTCCCCATCACTTCTGTTCCTATTTGTGGGTGTTTTCTGAGGTCTTGCTCCTGGCCCTTCATTTTGAACAGAAAAGAAATATTTGTTAAGTAATTCCACTTTATCCTCATCAGCTTCTTCATATTCCTCTCCTTCACCCTTGAGTCTGACAATACCACTTTTGCACTTCCTCCTCTCACTAACATATCTGAAAAATATTTTATCCCCCCATTTTAGTGCATTGGCTATTTCTTCTTCTTTTTGTATCTTTGCTTTCCTGGCAGAAATAACTTGAATGTCTCCGGGAAAGGCCAGAAACATGCATGATGCTTTCAGGAATATGATATACACATCTCCGGGCTGGACATGTCATTGTTCCATCCCCTGGAGGACACGCGTGGATATCCCTATGTAAGTGAAATAGATGTGCACTGATGCAATGTTCTGGAATATGTTCGTAGACTTTTTCACCGAATAAACGTCTCCGGCAAATATCAAAATGCTTATTTGGCTTCTGGAATGATCCTGATTTGGGACATCACCAGTAGACTGTTAAGGCCCTTCAGTTTCCACTAATTGTGTACTCTCATTTTCCAAGACAGAGAAGGCATTATGCATGGATATTTCTTGATGGAGAGGGCGTCTCCATGTTACAAGTCGCAACCTACCAGAACCCACTGTGATCCTTTTGTTCCTAGGATGTTTGATTCTTTGTGGGAGTGCTGGTGAATTGTTTTTAATTTGTATGTAAGGGAGGTGTGTTTCATTGCAGCTAATTCTTTCCTTGATAGAGTCCATTTTTTATTCATAGTAGATAACTTGAGACATATAGGGCAAGTTCTAAGACTCCAAATGATTCTTCTTAGAATTACAGCACCACAGCCATTGCATTGAATACACGACATGTTGATTGAGAGAGTTATAAAGCAGTTCTGGCAAAGGAGAAAAGGCAGACGTTCCACTTAATTGGAGGACAGATGAGTATGATATGAAGACTATATAGGCAAGTGCAGCTCTGGGGTGAGTGGGAATTTAAGTGTCCCAGGCCAGTAGACCTTTATGAATTGAGGGTGCACTCATATTTCTGATTAGAAAAGGCTAAGCAAGGAATACAGACAACCTAGATTTTCCTAAGCTTCTAACCAAAATTTAGCTTGTTTGCCCCTAGACTGTTGATTCTAGAGGGCTGTGGACAGGTAGAAATTTGCATGAAAAAAACCTTCTCCTTTGCAGAAAGAACAAAGAGGAAAAGAAAAGTAGGGTTTTTTTTTGTTTGTATTATGTACAGCTATTCTAATACCACAGTAGTATTTTAAGAGGTCAAAACCAGTCATAAATAAGCAATGTAAAATCTATATCAAAAACCAGCCAAAACATAAAAGGTTAGAATAGCTTAGCTGTGTAGATTCTCCTTAAGCAATGAGGATGAGTTGCTCAAGTTTCAAGGATGAGCTCCACAAGTGGAAGGGTAGAGTGGATAGGCCGTATCATCTTTATCTGCCGCCATGTTTCTCTTTTTCTAAACATGCCCCTAAGTTAGTAGATTATTTATTTATTTATTTATTTGGTAAACATTTGTATACCGCTGCTTCCTACGATCAGCAGCGGTTTACTTTACAGAATCATTATGTATCGTATAATACAGTGATTTTTTGATATACATTACGATTAGGCAATGATTTACATAAGACAGGAAAATCTGTTGGATCCAATATATATTTGATTGAGGGCACACAAATCTAAGTATACATTTGATTGCAAGAGCGTGGGGCCCAAAATATACAAATATACATGATTAAATACCGGTGTTTTAAATGCCGGCGCGGTGGGCAATAGACATTTGGTTGAGGTAGAGTGTCGCATTTAGGTCAGGTTGTAGTGGGCCTGAAATAAGTGAGTTTTGAGTTTCCTTCTAAATTCACTCAAGTTGTTTGTGAGTTGCAACTCGTGTGGGAGTTGGTTCCAGTGGATTGGTGCTGTATATGTGAATGCCCTATTGCTTGTTTCTGCTTTGACAGTTCTTATGCTGTTCGGCACATAACTGTCATTTATGTGCCGAACAGCATAAGAACTGTCATTTATGTGCCAAACTTATGCTGTTCGGCACATAAATGAAAAACATTTGCTTGCATGCATGCATAAAATGTGTAAAGTGTGTGTTTGAGATGTGAATGAATGCGTGTGAAAAAGAGCAACAATAAAGCTGTGGATACAAGGAGAATTTGCCTAAGAGATTTGTTGCATATTACACAGAATATTGTAAGAGCTATAGTAGGGCAGAAAGTTTTTAAAAGATGAGTTCCAATATCCTCAACAATAAAAATAGTTTTTCATGAAAACTTAAATGTTTATTTGAAGGCAATTACTTTTTTTGAAGGGGAGGGAGGGTGGTGTTAGATAAGAATAAATGAAGAGGGTTTGCATAATTTAAGTTTAATAAACTTTTATATGTCAAAATTGCTAGCGTAACTCAAGCAAGTGGTGTATTAGGGAGTGCTGGGGCCATGATTCAGCCCCTGAGACTCCCCACAGTTCTTTTGGCGGGGGAGAAAGATTTATTTTAAAGCCTTGGGGCTTGGAAAACTCCTTTGGAATCCAGGAATAAAGACACATTTATTTTGGTAGGTATTGTTCTAAAAATAAAACCATTTAATTAATTAGAAAATGTCAATCAATTGGCAAATAGTGCATTTCTTGTGAGTTCTATCTATGACAAGAATCCAGATCGTCACATACAGAGTTCACCCTACAACACAGAGGCTTCCTTTGACTCCAAACCCCTTTTGTCTACTTTTTGGGCTCTTTGGCTTTTTGGAGATTCCCCTTCTAGGCAGCTGAATCCAGTTGGTGAAGTCCCCTTTTCCTCTGAATCCACAGGGAAGATTCCCTGCACCCAATACCAGAATGAAAGCTTCTTCTTCCCGAAATTGTTCATCTGAGCTTTCCTATGACAATTCCCTTTTGAAAAAAATCCAGCTGCCAATCTTCTTGGCTAGGAAATCAGTGACCACTGGGAAGGGGTCCCCTTAAAGGTGCACAATAAAGAATAGAAGCCCACAGTGCCATTTAAAGACAAGTTTAGTAGAACTCAACACCACACTACCCTTCAGTGCAATGGGTAAATTAAGCCAGCGCTCACCTTTGCAAATATCCAAAACAGGAATTTAAATCATAAACCATTAAGGCAAGCAAAACCATTACACACAAACAGGAAACAAGCCCAGACTGGTATTTCAGGAACATTAGGCAAAGCATCAATGAGGAATCCAGGCAATAACAATGGAAGCACAAAGATAATCTGAGGACAATGACACAGCCCTGGACCAGCTCTGGGGACAGGGCAAATAAATCCCCATCAATATGGGCTGGCCCCAGCAGGGCCGTTCAGGACAAGACACACCCAAAGACAGGAGACACAGCAACAAACACACCCATTTAACTAAAACAAGAGAGATGGGAACACAACTTTTATTCAACCAAGATAGGAGAGACAGGAATACAGCTCCTCTTAGATGAGTGGTCTATTTATTTTATTTATATAACTGGTTTTGATATACTGTTTTTCTACCAGAACGGTTTTTCTACCAAAACGGTTTACAAAGAAGAATGTGCACAATAATGGGAAGAAAGCTGTATTTAGGCTACAAGAAACAAGGTGCAAGGTGTTTCAACCTTTTCTACAAATGTCGCCAATTCAGGTGCTTTAGGTGACCCCGATAAATTGGAATACTGAATATTCAAATGGCAAATGAAATTCATTGTGGACAAGTGCAAAGTTATGCACCTAAGAAAGAACAACCAAAACTATGGTTACATGATGTAAGGTTCCATATTAGGAACCACCACCCAGGAAAAAGGCGTCATCATGGATAATATGTTGAAGCTCTCCATCCAGTATGCAGCAGCAGCCAAGAAAGCAAATAGAATGCTAGGAATCATAAGGAAAGGAATGGAGAATAAAACCAAGGACATTATAATGTCTGTATCATTCCATGGTGCGACCGCACCTTGAATATTGTGTGCAATTATGGTCGCTGTATCTTAAAAAGGATATAGCATTATTAGAAAAGGTACAAAGAGCCACCAAAATGGTAAAGGGAATGGAAGGATACCCCTATGAGGAGAGGCTAAAAAGGTTAGGGCTCTTCAACCTAGAAAAGAGACGGCTGAGGGGAGATATGATAGAGATCTAGAATTTAATGAATGGAGTGGAACGGGTAAACGCAGATCGATTGTTTACGCCATCAAAATATAGAAAGACTAGGGGACATGCAATGAAACTACAGGGTAACCTATTTAAAACTAATAAGAGAAAATATTTTTTCACTAAACGCGTAATTAAAACTCTGGAAATCATTACCGGAGGATGTAGTAAAAGCTGTTAGTATCGCTGGGTTTAAAAAAGATTTGGACAAGTTCCTGGAGGAAATGTCCATAAACCATTATTAAAAGGGACCCAGGATATCAATGCTTGACCCAATACAAGCAGTGTGGAGCCTGTGTCTTTTGGGGAAACTGCTAGGTATGTATGACCTAGATTGGCCACTGTTAGAAACAGGATACTGGGCTTGATGGACCTTGGTCTGACCCATTATGACATATCTTATGTTCTTATAACTCTCATGAGAACAAGAAACCTGCGATAGATTTTCCATTGAAAGGGAACCTTCCACTATTACTGCTCAGAAGCTTCATGGCTGCTGAAGGCTTTCACAGCCTCTCTTCTAGTTCTATGGACTCTGACCTTGAATCCTGGGCTGCTTCAGAAGGCAGAATCCAGAAACGTCTGAGTTCTGAGTTTTATTCTTTCTCAAAAATATTTGAGCAGCTCCCACTGGGATGGGTCTGCCCCTAGCTAACATTTCCTCACTGATGTTACTGCTAAGAGTGTCTGCACAGATAATTTGCATCATTAATTGGGAAAAGGGAATAGTAGATCACCTTGCATTTGTATATGAACTAATAAGAGCTGAATGGCTGCAGCCACCTTGCAATATGGACTTACCAGACTCAAGCAGAAGTAAATATCTGGGTAACCAGAATGAGTGAAAGGATATTTAGAAGCAAGTCTGTGGGCAAAGCAAAGGTTATTAGTACAGTGCCAATGGTCTCTACTCCTCCTGTGTGCTCTGAAAATTAATTTTAGAGTATGGTGAATATTTTTTTTAGCTGGTTATCTTATAAATAGCCCCTTTTTCAAACAGCTGCTGTCCAGCACAAGCTGAAAAGGTTTCATTGTTTGGTCAAAACATGAGTCCAAATTATTACTGATCTTGCTTATCTGTCAGCTTCTTTTCTCTTGTTGGTGAGTTCTCTAACTTCACTAGATCCTGTGGCAGTCTCTCCATATGGGTTCATTTTTTTGTTTTGTTTTTATTTCTAATTTTCAACATATCACATCAAGCAAAATATATATACTTGAAGGAAAAAAGACAGCACATATGAAATGCATAAAAGCGGAAATTAAAACACTCAATTCCAAATAAAATCACATAGAGAACAAGCTCCAAATCTATATGTGCTAGACTCTAACAGCCCACAATAATGAGATATGTTAGTTCTGCGCATACCATGACAGTCATGAAACTCACTTCTAAGCCAGGGTATATGGAGTATGATCACAGTCTCTCAAATTTACTGCTAGTGCTCAACGTAATACTTGCATCGTGCCAAAGACAGTTTCCTTCTGGAGTTCGTAAGATGTTACATGCATGGGTAGTTTGTCAAGATGTGCTTGGAAATTCTTCTTTATCAAGCCTCTGGCTCCCAGTAGAATGGGAAATATTTCTATATCATTCTGCCACATTTTTTTGGCCTCTGTCTGTATTTCTTGATACTTCAGGATCTTCTGCCTCTCCATGCAATCCATCGAATAATCACTTGTAACCAACACCTCTCAATGCCATTCTAGTGTTTTTCTCCTTTACCACTATGTCTGGTTCCTCGCATCCAGTTTCTTGTCCATTGGAAAGGAAATGTCCCATGTGATCATAACCTCTTCATTCTCTGTAATTCTCTTAGGGTCATGATCCCAGTGCTTTTTGGGCACAATGATGTTGTAGTGCTTACGGAGCTTCCAATATATGAGGCATGGTACTTTGTTGTGCCTTTCTGTATAGATATTTTTCACCATCAGAACTTCACAGCCAGCTATGAGGTGAATCATTGTTTCCAGTTCTTTCTTACAGAATTGACATATGCCTGTGTTGCCAGTTTTTCAATGCTCGCTATAAACTGTCTCATTTGTAATCCCCTATCCTGGGTTGCAAATATTAATCTCTCATCCTTCAGCTTCAGTTCACCTCTCCTTAACCATCCATGTGTCCATTCGTGATCGACAAAGAGTTCCTGGAGTAACACTTTGGGCCTGATTCTGAGCCACAAATAGTGGGGATCCATCCCCACTATTCATGGCAGCTCCTGCCCCTAACTAATTTCCCTGCCGGTTGTGCGTGGAAGTTACTCGGAGGTGGGGAAGAGGCATCCCGGGGGGGCGGAGAGTGGGCGGGCAGTGGGAGGTTGCCGGCCCTGGACATACAAGGCCGATTCTAATGTCGGCCCTGTACGTCCATGGCTGGCAAAATGGGCGGGAAAGTTATTTTTTCTGTTCACTCTGAGACGCGGAAGGGGCTGGGGGGACCAGGGTTTATTCCCCGCAGCCAAATCCTGGCCTTAGGAGGCTGGATCGGAGGTTGGGCTGTGGGAAATAAACCTTAATTTCTGGCGGCTGGCATCGCGGCTTTTAAATGGAGCTGCGGTGCCATGGCAACATGATGCCATGGTGCCGCGGCTCCATTTAAAAGTCTGCCTGAGCTATCCGGGCAATGCCTGTATGTGCAGGCTGGGACTGAATCGCAATCCCAGCCTGCACGTACAGGTCTGATCAAGATTCTAATTCCGCAGGGCTAGACGTTCCCCGCGGGATCAGAATCGCTATCCCCTTTGTACGTCTGGCTCAGACCAGATGTACAAAGGGGATGTACATGCGGGACAGAATCAGACTGTTTGTATTTCCCACTATATTTTTGCATTTGCCACTTGTTCTTCCTCATTTACTGATCTAATTCTTTGAGGAGTTTTTTCTCTTGTTTTATAAATTCTGTTGCTTGCTTTCCTGTGTGTATTTGTGGATTCTCATTCATTTCCTCTAGTCATTGGAATGCTTGTCCAAGTTTGATGATGGAGGCAGATTTGAGATGTTTACTTTCATATTTCAGCACTTTTTATATATTTGAATCTAATGATGCTGTTAAGTAGGCCTAGTGGCCTATGATAGTAGTTCTGTATGTATAATCAATCTTTATGAGGCCTAGCCCTCCTTCATTGCTAGGAATGTACATATTCTTGTAAATTATTTCATGGGCATGGAGGAGTTTTCTTGCTTGCACATCCAGTTTTTCAAGATCTTTAAGAGGCCAGTCTATAATCCCAAAGCTGTATGAAAGTACAGGACTTGACAGCTTGTATCTTATTCTGTGATGTTAAGGCACTTTTCAATAATGATTTTAACCTTCTATAATATTCTTTACTGATATTTTCTCTCAGCAGTTTCTGTTTGAGTGTCATTCCTTCCTCTACTCCAAAATATTTATATTTGCCTTCCTGTTCAATTTCCTTGATGTCACAGTCCTCAGCCAGGGAGATGTTTTCTGTTTTGTTCAATTTTCCTCTAAAAAAAAAGTTGCCTTCATACATTTCTCTAGGCCAAATGTCATCCTGATATCTTCAGAAAAGCTTTTCACTACACAGAGTTTCTCTGATAATTATTGGTCATGTTACCTCTGGGTTGTTACCTTCTTTAGGATTCAGGCTAAATTCATATCCTAAAGAGTTGATGAGAGTACTCATTGGATTAAATGCCATACAAAACAGAAGTGGCGACGGGGAATCTTCCTGAAATATTCTTTGCTAGATCTTAATGTAGGAATGATGTACTGAGCATCTTCATATTTCAAAAATAGGGTGGTTTGCTACATTGTCATGGTGAACTTAATGTACTCTATCAAATCAGGATATATTTTATTCATTTTAAGGCAATTTATTATCCAAGAGTGTGGAACTCTGTCAAAACTTTTCTTATTATCGATCCATGCTATATTGAGACTTCTGCTTTTCTAATTGCTGTCCATGATGGCCTTATTTAACATTAACTGGTCTTTGGTTCCATATGCTCCCCTCTTATTGCCCTTTTGCTCTATTGTCTTGATGTTATTGGATTCATTATGATCATATATTCTTTCTGCATCTATTGCAGTAAACAGGGATCTCATCTGTTGAGTATGTCAACGCGTCCACGTCATCATCCAGGTATTCTCCGGCATTTAAGGATTCCTGGTGCGGCGTTCTGCGCCGCCGCGGCGCGCACCACGGGCGCGCGCCGAAGGAGCGCACCCAAGGAGCAGGACGTGCTCCTTGGGCGAGCTCCTTGGGGCGACGACCGGGGTGACCGGCACCGCTGGTCTCCATGCACCTTCTCCCTTTGGATGCCTTCCCCTATTGTAGCCGTGGTCCTGCTCCTGCTGTTCACTCTGTGCACCTCTTCACGTGCTGCTTCCTGTCTTGTTCCTGCTCCTGCCAGCTTTGACCCTGCCCTGGTGAGTATGGCCGCTATTCCCGTTCATTGGAGTCACCGGCCGTTGCCCGCTGCACATCCCCCCACTGGTTTCTCGACGCGTAACCCCTCCAATCTCCTCCCTTGTTGCTCCTATCTCACTCCCCCGATTCCCACTGCCCTTCCCTCCCCACCTCCGCTTGCCACTTCTGCCACTGCCACTTCCCTCCTCACACTTTCTCTGGCCCTCCTTAACTGTCGGTCTATTCGCTCGAAGACTCATTTGGTTCATGACCTTCTGGTCCAACATTCCCTGGACGCCCTCTTTCTCACGGAGACTTGGCTTCGGGAGGGGGAGGACGCCCTTCTTAACCAATGCCTCCCGCCTGGTTATTCAGCATTTCATACCCCCCGCCTCCGCCGTGCAGGAGGTGGGGTGGCATTAATCTTCAGGTCCACACTCTCGCTTTCCCTTGTATCACCTTCCCCGGCCTACCCCGAGTCCCTACTAGTCCGCACTGATTCTCCCTCCCCAATCTACTTTCTTCTTCTATATGTCCCCCCTTCCCTACGTCCAGACCTCTGGGATGCCCTTCAACTCACCCTATCCGACTCAGTTCTCTTGTCCCCTCGCCTAGTCACCCTAGGCGATTTCAATGTCCATCTGGCCCCTCCGTTACGCCCACGTGATAAGGCTCTTATCTCTTTGTTTTCGGACTTATCCCTCATACAGCATGTTGCCTGCCCTACCCATGCCTCCGGTCGGACACTGGACCTTGTTCTTACCCTTGACCCATCCACTCACATACCATCCCCTATTCGTTCTGTTCCTGTTCCTTGGTCAGATCATCATTGTCTTCTCTTTACTTTTCCCTTCCCATCTGTTAGTCCACTGGCTCCCCTTTCTGGCCCCACGAGCTCAACTACTAGACGGCGTCTGACTCCCCATACTTTGCGCTCTTTCCCCCCAGCCAGTTCACTCTTTTCACATGACTTTACCATGTTGTCTGTTGACCAACAGGTTCACACCTGGTCCTCTACCCTCTCTGGCGTCCTCAACGATCTTGCTCCCCTTCACACCGTGTCTCTTCGCCCTTCCACTCGGCACCCCTGGTATCATTCCGGACTTTTCCTCCATCGCTCCCACCTGCGCCGGATCTTTTCTTTCAAAGATCCTCGAAAAACTGGTGTTCTCTCAAATTGCCTCTCACTTAGATTCTACTTTGGCCCTTCACCCCCGACAATCAGGATTTCGTGTGGGCCACAGCACTGAGACCATCCTCACAGCCCTCCTCTCTGAACTGCACCGTGCCCATGACTGTGGTGATCTCTCTCTGGTGGTATCTCTGGACCTTTCCTCTGCTTTCGACATGGTTGATCATCGCACTCTCCTGTCACATCTGTTGGACTTTGGTATTGGTGGGACCGTTCTGCAATGGTTCCGCTCCTTTCTATCTGCACGCTCCTCCTCCATACACTCCTCCCACTCCACCTCCTCTCCTTCCCCCGCTATCTGCGGCGTCCCCCAGGGTTCTATTCTAGCACCTCTTCTCTTTAACGTTTTTCTCGCCCCGTTAGCTTTACTAATCCAACAATCTGGTATTTCCTTTTACATCTACGCTGATGACATTCTGATGGTTCACCACACCTCCTCTTCTGTCCCCGACCTTGCCCCTCTCAATCATTGTCTTTCCACAGTTTCGTCATGGTTTGCTTCCAATTTCCTACACGCTAATCCTGCCAAGTCCTACGCAATCTGGTTTTCTTTTGGACTCCCTTCTCCCAGCTTGTCGCCTGTTATGTCTTCCTGTCCCATTCCTCTGGTTTCAACCCTGCGGTATTTGGGCGTCACCTTGGACTCATCCCTCTCCTTTCACCATCATATCTCGGCTGTCATTCGCACTTCTTTTTATCACCTTCGTAGGATTCGGGCTGTCCGATCATCTCTTCCCCCCTCTTCAGTTGTTACCCTTGTCCTATCTCTAGTTATGACCCGATTAGACTACTGCAACGTCATATACGCAGGCCTCCCCTCCTCCCAGCTTCGCCGCCTTCAAGTCGTGCAGAACGCCGCCGCTCGTCTCATCACTGGTTCCCCAGCCCGCTCCCATGTGTCTCCCTGTCTTCTCGCTCTACACTGGCTCCCAGTTAAATTTCGTTTTGTCTTCAAGTTTCTTATCCTCACGCACAAGGCCCTCCACTCCAGCACTCCTCAATATTTATCAGACGCCATTCATTTCCAGCCCTCTCCTCGTCTTCTCCGTTCTGCCTTTGGTAACCGCCTTTTCCTTCCTTCACCCTCTCAGGCCCACTTAGAATCGACCCTCCACTCCGCCTTCTTTTTCCTGAGCCCTGCCCTTTGGAACTCACTCCCATTGCCTCTACGCTTGGAACCTTCTTACCCCCATTTTAAGAACCTCCTCAAGACTCACCTCTTCTATCTAGCCTTTGACCTTCCCCCTCCTGCCGACGGTGCGCTGTCCCCTGGTCGTGCCCTCCCCCCATGACTCTCCCCCTGACAGTCCACTCCCCCTTCCTTTCCTTTCTGCCCTCCCACCTCTATGCCCCTCTTGCCCTACTGGGCCTTTTCTCTCTCTGTTTTAATCTATCCCCTCTTTCCTATCTGTTTTTGGCGTTCTTTTCTGACTTTGTTTCTGGTAGCCTGTGATTGTATTGTGCACCGCCCTGACGCTTCGGCCTGGGCGGTCTATCAAATGTTGTGAATAAAGATAAAGATAAAGATATGTCTCATGTCTCAATTTTATTCCGCTATTCTTCACTGTCTCTTTCCTCTTGGATAATATATTCCTTTAGTGACAGCTAACATTTTATAGTGATGATGCTCAACTAACTCGGTGAGTAGTCTTGTATTATGTACTCTATGCACTTCCCTTAAGCAAGTCAACTGGTTTACTTCAGCTTCTTACAACTGAATATCCACCCATTATGACAGAAACTCTCTTTCTGGGCAATGAATCCTTAATCAATTATTTTATTTTAACATCTTTCTCTTTTTGACTCTGACTTCACAGGTGCTTTTTTTACTTATGAACTTTGTATCACCCATAATCTATTGCTTTTATGTAATTTCTCTAATATATATAGCCCTGTCTTGCTTTATATGTGCAATACTGCCTGTCTTCACCATTGTCCTGACTGTGCTGTCACCACCAAGATTCTTTATAATGGGTTTATTTCGTTACTTCTTAAGTAATAACACTAGTGTTTTGTAAACTCCCCAGGTTCCTAATCTCTTGTCATCAGTATTCTGTTTGCTTTCCCATCTAATACACAGCAGCAGGAACAATCCAACACAATCTTAAAATTCCTTTTAATGTTCAGAATCCAGTTGAAAAATATGCTGTGTGATCCCAATAAAGTAAGTTTCTTCCCATTTGTGTCTATAAGAATGCATACTATGGCTCAACTCATATTTTCAAGACTTCTTCCTAGATACCTTCCTAACTTTATTTCATAATCTGTTTATCGCCCATCTTGCCCTTTTTAGTCTCCTGTCACCTGAATTCAGCTATAGTTTCTGCCTAATTTTTGATAGTTGTACTTTCTGACTAGAGCGGCCAACCAACCTGACATTGCTGTATCACAGTGTGTTTTAACGAGGTTTGAAATACATAGAGGCCTATTCCATAACATATACGTACGATCCTTGGGCACAACATCCAAATTGAAAACGTGTCCAAATGAAATCTGATTCCACAGCCATGGACATAGATGAACTTGGCATGGCCCGTACAGAGCACTATGGTGTACAAGAGATGGGTATATGCCACCAATGGCTGTGTACATCCCCGTGCTCACCGTATTCAGAAAAGATGTACATATGCAATCCTGCTCATCTCAGCGACATAGCCGCGAATGGCCATGCCTCCCCTATAAAATGTGCATCTCGTAAGCTGCTGTGCTCATGGAGAGTGATGTTTGGATTCAAAATTACAATGAAAGCTGAAGATACATCTAAGCGGATGCAAGTGAGGCAATATCAGCCAGTCTGTGGCATGCCCAGAACACTACAAAGCAATCGCAGTGCACTGTAATATAGTAGAAAACAAGTAGAGAGCGATGTATTTGGCACAGGATGCAGTTCAGCATCACATACATGGCAGTAGAAGACCTCCCTAGGTATGCATGTTGTGAACATCTTTGGAACATGTCTGTACAATGATAAGTATTGACATGAGCAAGGCAGAACAGGTCCCCCATAGCAAACTGCCCAAACATATCCCTGTCACTAAACAGGGGCCCTCGCAATGACAGCAGTCAGCAGTGCAAGCACCACACAGACATGCCCAGAGACACCATCGTCACTCTCTACAATTGTGTACATTTGTAGAGACCAATGATGGTGCACCTGGGCATGTCTTACTGCTGTTTGCACTGCTGAATGCCCTCCTTCTGAGGGTCCCTTATTAGTGACAGGGATATGTTTAGACAGGTAAGCTATTGAGGACCTGTTCTGCTTACACCTGCCTGATCTCACTGGCAAATGGTGACGCTGCAGTCATCCCTACAGTGCAGGTACCTGCCAGCCATCCCTGCCTCCCCCCTAGAAATGTGGATGAGCGATCCAGATCCTCTCGTGCAGCACTCCAACCTCCCCCCCCCCCACTCACACTCACTTGCAGTCCCACAGAAACATACCTCTGCCAAAAGGATGTCCTGCACTTATCAACGTAAAAAATATAAAGCCGAACATAGAACTCAGGATAACTCAACCAGCAAAATACATATTTCTACATTTGTAAATGTATATATATATAGATGATACATAATATGGTGGGCCTCAAATAGATTTAGAGCTTTACTAGGCTCAAACAGTCCCTCCAGTATATCAGTCTCAAGGACCAAAACTAGTATACTCATTGTACATCATAGGTGCACATTTATATCCAACCTAAACAGAGAACTGTGCACAAAATAAAGGACATATGGCCATTTCCTTAATATATCACCCATTATTGTGTTTCCATAAGACACATAACTGAACTTATCTGCCTCTGGGGAATGTACACATTGAATAGAGCAAACTGAGCCGGCTGAGTGCTCACCTTTCAATGATAGCTGGGGTAACATTATCGCATGGAGTCCAAGGGCTCCATCAACTGTCTCATTGTCAGGACATCAGCAGTGTTAGGGAACCCAAGCGTTGCCCCTTTAGTACACACAGCAAATGGCAGCATAGCCGGAACACACACCAGTGCTCTTCGAAATACATTTGTGGGGGTGCTTATTAATGTTTCTTTAACTTACAACCTCCCTCTCCTCTGCTTTCTGCTCTGTATGGCTGAATTATGTGGTTTTTCAGACTGCAGACACATCGGTGCACAGCATAAGTGTCACATCTATTCACCACCATGGGCTGCATTGATGAGCAGAGCAGAAAAGTTTCAAACTCCTGCCCTTATTCCATTTTTCTGCTGGTATAATGTGGACATATGTTGAGAATACTGAGGACATACACAGGGCTCTCCTGAATATGATTTATAGGTCTCGGTGGCTGGCCATGCCCCCATTGCACCTCCTCCCACCCACATTCTGAGATCCCCGTTTCAGTGCCATGTACGTGCAAGGCCATGAAGGTTCAGAATATGGTTCTAGACATTTTTGCATAAAAAACTTATATCCCACATGTCCACGTGGCTTATTCATGTTTCAGAATAACCCTCTTAATGTTTTATTTGATATGATCAATTAGCTGCCTTTTAGAAATGATTTACCCAAGGCAGTGGATGTTAAATTAGACAGAAAATCAACAAGTTAAATTAAAAAGATAAATAATATGGCAATTCAGAGTAAAACAGTAGGGCATATGATAAATACATAAACAGTCTCCAGGTGCAGTTGGCTAATCAGTAACACCACTCATTAAAGACATGGCAGAATAACCAGACTTTCACCTGCTTTCTGAAACGGCATTAGCTCTCAGTTAGGAGTAAATCTTATGGGAGTGAGTTCCAGAGGATGGGAGCTGCTCCCAAAAAGGCTCAATGGTAGGTGCTGGATCTCTTGATTTCCTCTGGTGAAGTTATAAAATTAGTAATGTTCTCAATCTTCCCTTAAGGTCCATTGGATATGGGCATATAAACCAGAAGTAAAAGAACAGATAAACAGATTGCACTGGAAAGAGATCTAAATGCAATTTTCCAGGCAGCAGTAAGGGAATCACTAACTTAAAATCAGGAACAAGAAATTCAATCTTTAGAGAGAGAAAGAGCGACTATGCTGAAGAGATAACCAACTAGAGTTAGGAATGTGTGCTACTATATTAGAGTGCATAGTTTTACCACTGGCCCCTTTTTATGCAATGGGTCCTACTTAATAATGTGCATTAATGGTAGTGCTTATTTATAACTCTTGCTGAAAGTTTGCAGGAGGCCTAGTGAGAGGAGAGATGGCCATCTTCTGTTGAACCTGTGGCTCTCAGAAGGATCACAATATCCCACAGTAAAATGTTCCCACTCCAGTGAACTAAGACACAAGATTTGGGTCTGTGAATACAGTATAACAGGAGAAGCTTTTTGCTAGTAACCCTAGAATAGAAAAGTTTCAAGATCTGCTAAGTAACTCAATTCCAAGACGAAGCTTGTTTGGCCAGTCCTAGTTTTAAACTTAATCCCAATGCAGTGTGATATCTGTAGTCCCTGACTCTGTCCATTGAAATCAGTGCTGCAGGTCTCAATGCATCAGGAATCCAAGACTGGCCTAAAATCCCCCACCTACACCTGGGGAAATGGCAGCTCTAGGTTTCATTGTCTTATGCCTTAAAGGAAGTGGGAAAACATTCTACTGAAAATAAACAAGAAGCTGAAGGGAATCCAGCAGGACTTTAAACTATGTAGGGGAATCCAAGAATGGGAAAAGCTCAGAGGAGAGAAAGACATGGTAAGAGCGGCAACCTCATAAAAACTTGGAGAAGCAAATCACTTGTAAATCCTTATGATTTGTTATTAGTGTGGTCTGGCATTGGGACAGAAATGAAATCTGAATCTTGCGTGTTTGACCTGTTAATCTAAGACCAGAAGCTCAACAGTTTTCTGTGATCTGTATACCTTCACTTATTCCTCTGGAATGAATTGTCAATATTTTTCCCATTTGTTAAAACTATATGGGTCTTGGCTGGAATATTTTATTCTGGTGCTTTTTCTTTCTTCTTTTAATTCATGTTGTTGGAACTGTGTTAATTATTTGCAATTTAAACTGAATCATCCTGGATGATTATCTTGAAACGAGCCATAAGGGGGGCCAATAGCATTCCCGTCTTTAGTCTACTGAAATGCTCATTCAATCAAGCTCTGCATGAATTATTATTAAAATACAGAGAGATTCAGAAGGTATTTCTACAGGATGAGTATATATGTGCAAAGTAATTAAATGACATTGGCATATTACTTCGATGCACTGTATTTTTGAGCAGGCCGGGATTACAGCATACAGAAGGAGAAGAAATAGGAGAACTGATCTCTTACTCCACTTATCAACTGAATGAATCTTGCAACTATTCCCAATGTGGTCATTATAAAGGGTGTGGTGTAACCATTGAAGGTGAAGAATGGATGCACCCAACCACAATATTACCTGGAATTCGATGTTTGTAAGTCATATTTATTATATGTGTTTATTCATCTGTATGTCAGAACAAAGAGGCCAGTGAAATTAAGAGTGACTGAGCAGCTTAGTAGACTAATGAGCCCTGCTAGTGGCTCATTTTTAAGATAAAGCATCCAAGAAGTTATCTGTTTAAATGACAAGTAACTGGCACAGTTCCAGAAACATGGCGTGGTGGGAACAGGGAACTACACTTAGGGGCATGTTGACTAAAATGTGTTAATGAGATTAGCATGGGGTTTACTGAGTCATAAGCATGCTACAGAAACTATTGCCGTGCACTAAAAATGCATCCACGGTAAAAATCCCACACTAACCGCTTAGCGCAGGTTTGGACGGAGGCTGGGCAGGTCGCGGCAGAGTGTGGGCATTCACTGCAAAGTGCAGTTAGCATGGGTATCAGTAGCATGTGCAGATTGCACATTTTGCAGTTAGCGAGGGTGCACTTATTGACACCTCAAGGGATAGTGTTAACTGCACCTGCGATAATTACATTACAAGGCTTAGCATGGGGGTGGCACTGGGCTGCACTAGCTGCCTGGGAACATGCCGGACATGGCCCCATTTTCTAGTGTGGATCTAGTGCCAACCCTGTGCAAAGTGTTGGGGCTTCACACACAGTAAAAATGCCCCTAAAATTATAACAAGCAACAATGGCTTTTCTACTTCTGTTCAGTTCAACCAAAGGGTCGAAATTTAGAGATTAAGTGTGGTTCTTTATTATAGAATTAATGATTTAACTCCAATAATTATACAAGATGAAAGTTATAAATAATTAGTGTGATCGATTTGATTGGTTGAGAGCACCTATATAAAAAAGACGCTGATGCTTTATTGGTTACTATTTGTTCAAGTGGAAAGAAGTATTCATAGGGAAAATGAGCACCCTAGGGATGGACCCTAAAGTTACTGCTTGGGTTAGAAATTGGTTAGGTGGGAGGCGACAAAGAGTACAAGTAAATGGAGCTCACTCTGAGGAGAAGGATGTTACCAGTGGTGTGCCCCAGGGATCTGTCCTTGGTCCGATTCTTTTTAACATCTTTGTTAGTGATATAGCGGAAGGGCTGTCGGGTAAGGTTTGCCTCTTTGTGGATGATACCAAAATCTGCAATAGAGTAGACACCCAGGAAGGGGTAGATAACATGAGGAGGGATCTAGCTAAGCTTGAAGAATGGTCTAGAATTTGGCAACTGGGATTTAATGTTAAAAAATGGTCATGCATTTGGGCTGCAGCAATCCAAGGGAGCAATACAGTATAGGAGGTGAAGTACTTTTGTCCACTAAAGAAGAGCGGGACCTAGGCATGGTTGTGTCTGATGATCTTAAAGTAGCTAAACAGGTAGAAAAGGCGACGGCAAAAGCTAGAAGGATGCTTGGGTGCATACGGAGAGGAATGGCTAGCAGAAAAAAGGAGGTGATAATGCCTCTGTATAAGTCTTTGGTGCGACCTCATTTGGAGTATGGTGTGCAATTCTGGAGACCGCACCTTCAAAAGGATGTGAACAGGATGGAGTCGGTGCAGAGGGTTGCTACTAAAATGATTAATGGGCTTCATTATAAAGCATATGAGGACAGACTTAAGGATCTTAATATGTACACCTTAGAGGAAAGGCGGGATAGAGGTGATATGATTGAGATGTTTAAATACCTCCATGGCATAAATGTTCAGGGAGAGAGCCTCTTTCAATTGAAAGCAAGTTCTGCTACAAGGGGACATGGGATGAGGGTGAAGGGAGATAGATTCAGGAGTGATATGCGGAAATATTTCTTTACGGAAAGAGTAGTGGATCCGTGGAATAGTCTCCCAGTGGAGGTGGTAGAGATGAGGACAGTAACTGAATTCAAAAAAGCATGGGACCAACACAGAGGATCTCTAAAGGTAAAAAGTGGACTGTTGTAGTTGTTGATATTTATTTATTTATTTATTTATTTGTATTTCTTCTATACCGCACTCTTTTTCATCAGCGCGGTTTACATTAAACAGGAATACTCATTTCAATCAACAGACTGTGGTGAGCTTACATATAACAGGAAATATACAACTGGGATTATAACTTAGGGAAACTATGTACATATTTGTAGCATGTATAGGACCTATATACACGGGATAGAGTTTCTTTTCATCATCTTAAATAGGGCGGTTACACTTTATCAGAAAGTGTTAGAGGGTTGATGATGTGCTTTGGAAATGTAGAATGAAGAGGTGATGCTTTATGGCTTTTCTAAATTGTTTGAGGTCAGTAATAGCTCTAATGTTGGGAGGTAGGTAGATATGGAAGGACAGACTAGATAGGCCATGTGGTCTTTTTCTGTCGTCATGTTTCTATGTTTCTATGTTTCTATACTAACTTTTGCTCCCCCTTGATGGAAACTTATCATTTTAAACATGAATTTATGTCAGGAGATGAAACACTGAAACATTATATCATGTGAATTCAAATGAATAATTTTTGATGTATAAATAAGAATGAATTTAATGGACTGACAAAATAATTTTTGGAATGATGATTATATTAGAAGTCTACAGAACTCCCTATATGAAAGTCATTTTTAATAAGTAAGATTTGACTACAGTAAGGCCTTTGATTGCATAAATCATGAAAAGGTCTGAGCCACATTAAGAAGCATTGATATACCAGAAAACCTGCTAGTTCTCATGTACAACATTTATATTGATCAAGAAGTTCAAATGGAACCAAGAGAAACAGAATAGTTAAAATTCGACAAAGCTGTGTGACAAGGCTTTACACTTTCCATATACCTGTTCCATTTATGTACAGAACAAATTATCAGAGAAAGACAACCGAGATGTGAGGACTGGTGGAAGACGCATCAACAAGCTTTGCTATGATGATGATATCACGTCTCTGGCTGAAAGTAAAGACAATCTAAAACATCTGCTGATCATGATCAAGGAACACAGTCTTAAAATTGGCCTGCAGAATATAGACTTAAAATTGGCCTGCATCTTACTTAACATGAAGACAAAGACCTTGACAACTGGCAGAATCAATAATTTCATCCTTTATGGAGAAGAAGAAAAAAAAAATAGTAGTCAACTTTAACCTGCTTGGATCAATAATTAATAATGAAACAACAAGCAGTCAAGAAATCTGGCCATATTACTCTTGGAAGAATGGCTATGAAGGACCTGGATATGATTTTCAAGTTCAGAGATATATTTCTTTTGGTGGAGCCAAATGCCCAGGGATGACTAGGTCAGGCAGTCACACAGATATCAGAACACAGCTGCTCGCCTTATCACTCGCTCCCCTGCTCACTCCCATGTCACTCCCTGCCTTCTCTCACTTCACTGGCTTCCGATCAAGGTTAGATTCATTTATAAACTTCTCATTCTTACACATAGGGCTCTGCACACCAGCACTCCACAGTACCTGGCTGACACTATTCACCTCCAACCAGCCCCGCACCTCCTTCGTTCTGCACATGGTAACCGTCTTTTCCTCCCCTCCCCTTCTCAGGCCCACCTCGAACTCACCCGTCATTCTGCGTTTTTCTTCCTAAGCCCCGCCCTTTGGAACTCATTCCCACACTCTCTTTGCACCAAATCATCTTTCCCCCGTTTTAAAGTTCTTCTCAAAACACACCTCTTCTAGCAGGCCTACGATCTCCCTGTTCCTGCCGATGGTCTCGCCTCCCCTAGCTGCGCTCCCCACCCCTCATAACATAGTACCCCTACAACCAGGCCACCCCATTCCTTCCACTCCCTGTTGCTTTGTTTTTGTCTAAAATAGTTTAACCTCTGGTTCTGTCCCTGTTCTTTGTTTCAGTCTGCTTTATCTATCCCTGTCCTATTTGCTGATGGCGTTCCTTTCTGGCTTTAATTTTCAGTGGCCAATATACATTTTTCTATTGTACACCGCCCTGACGCTCCGGCATGGGCGGTATATCGAACCTCACAATTAAAGATAAAGATCAAGCTAAACCTTGCCTCTGCCCCCTTAACTCCAACACCGACAGACTTAAAATCCTCAAGTAGCAGCAAGGAGAGAAACAGGAGCGGTCCCCTTGGTGCTGTGGGTGGAGCAGAAAGTCAGACTTTCCTATAACAGACCTCTCAGAGCCAGAGGTGGGGGGCACCGATGGATTGGGAAGACCGGAACCAGGATGGAGGGCAGGGTCAGCTCCTACCTGGGACTTCAGAGTTGCAGTTATGTAGGAACAGCTGTCTAGTCCAGAGCTAATGGAGACAGACCAGACCTCGCCACTAGAGGGGGAACCAGAAGAAACGGTTATTGTTCTACCAAGAAAAGGTAGGACCCCCTGGGACTGTAATTGTTTAAAGCTTGATTGAACTTGCTGAAACAGCGTGGGAGGGAAGCAGCGATGCTGGCAAACTTACAAACACTTATCTGCAAGAGAGGGGCTATCTGCCTTAGTTTTTCAGAGACACACAGAAGCTCTGTGGAAAACAAAAAGGGCAAATCAGGTGAATTGGGAAAAGACTGTGAGGACTGGAACTTTGAGTTAAGATAATCTGAAACTTTTATGAACTACTGGTTTTGAACTGCAAAGCACTTATCCTCCTGAGAAGGGAGAAATTAGCATATAGTTTTTGCTGGCTGGTTACCAGGGAGAGTGCCATGAAACCCTGGAAGAGAAACAGCAATAGTGCTAATTAACCACAGTCTGAAAAGGAGAAACAGGAACTGTGAGCAAAACTGATAAGAAGGTTGCTTTCAAGCAAGACTCTTATTAGCATTTCCTCCTTGCCTTCGGTAACCTGGACAAACCAGGAGTTAGGCACTAACCTAGCTGCAACTAATTATTGAGGTGGCGTTGAGCCTTATCATTGGACTGCATAGAGTGAAAGGTGCTAATTTCCGGTATGTGACCTGGGCTGTGTTTAATATAAATTGAAGGACTGAGGAAGCAATCAAACCTGAACTATTGAACTAAAGGAGTTGATGCTTCTTCTTCTGTGAACTCCCATAGAAAAGCAGAAACTGTTCTGATGAGTTACTTTTGCACTTTTGTTTGACTCAATTTCCCAGACTGCTTAGCCCTACAAACAGGGGCGGCCCAAGGGGGGTGCGGGGCCATGTGCGGAAACTTGGTGTGGGGCCTCATTTGCATAAATATTTGCATAATGTTACCATACACTAAATTTTAGTAAACATGCCTCTTCATGAGTGTATGGATAAAGAAAGACTAAAAGATTTCTATATTTCTATAATCCAGTGCCAACAGCCAGGCATATTAAGAACTACTACAAACACTGCCCATTTAGAACCCATAGCAAACCCACCGTATCATAACAGCACTACCAGGACTCACAAAGCACCAAACCCTAACTATCAAAAGGCAACACTACAAATATTAAACCAATACATTTCAGAGAATAACAATACATGACCTACTGGGAAAAGAGAACAAGTGGCAATGTCAAATAGGAATTACATAAACAGAATACCTCAGCTCAGTTACACATGCAGAACATAGACCATCACCAAACAAGGAATCACAATTTAGAAACAGGAAGACAATAATTAAACTGGGAACCCTAAAAGCCAAACTTGGAATGTACAACAACAATATAGAAATAAAACTATAAATTAATTTCCTCTTGTACTAAACAAAGCGCAGATGTTAATGATGCACATTTCCCAGAGCTGACATATTCCAGTTAATAAATTCAAAATAAAGAGATATCTTTGTACCTTTTGTGCATTTTTTTCAGTTGCAATTGTTCCAGCCACTTTCTTCTGGTTTCTTTGTGTCTTCTGCTAACTGTCCATTGTCTGCTGTCCATTTATTTATTTATTTATCCATTCTTATATACCGCGCTATTCAAAGTCAGTGCGGTTTACATCAATTTGTCCTTTCTTCTCTCTTCTAGTTTTTTTCCATTCTCTCTCTACATCTGCTTTAACATACTAATCTTTCTCCTTTTGCTCTTTCCTCATTCCTATTTCATCCACTCAAATTTTACCACTCCATCCTCAATCCCCACTTACTCTCCCAATACCCGGCCAATTGTAGATTTTTCTTCCCTCCCACACAAAATATTTTTCCCCTCTCCATTTCACTCTCCCAGCCCCATCCCCATCCCATTCTAATCTCCCCCAACATCAGCTCCCTTCTAGTTCCAGCCCCACCCTGTATCCGCTCCCTTCTAGTCCCCGCATCAGCCCATTTCCAGTCCTAGCTCCCCCATCCATTTCCAGTCCTATCCAAGTCCCTTCATCAGCTCATTTCCAATACCAGCCTCCCATCAGCCCATTTCTAGTCCTTTCCTAGTCCCACCATCAATCCATGTCAAATCCTAGCTCCCGCACACTCAGCCCATTTCCAATCCAAGCCCCCCATGAGCCTACTTCCAGTTCTAGCCCCTCCATGAGTCCATTTCAATCCAAGCCCCCACCACAGACCATTTCCAATCTTAGCTCCACCAACATCCAATTCCCAGTCCTATCCTAGCCCCTCTATCAGCCCATTTCCTGTCCTAGCTTCCTCCTCGCACAGCCCATTTCCATTCCAAGCCCCACTCCCCATCAGCTATTTGCAGTTCAAGCCCCCTTCCCCTCAGCCCATTTCCATTTCAAGCCCCTGTTCCCATCAGCTATTTGCAGTTCAAACCCCCCTCCACTCAGCCCATTTCCAGTCCTAGCAACCCCCCCAACCCATTACCAGTCCTAGCCCCCCCATAGCCTATTACCAGTCCTAAGCCCCCATCAGCCCACTCCGTCTTAATCCCATCAGCCCATTTCCAGTCCTAACCCCCATCACCCAATTTTCAGTTTAAGCCCCCCCATAGCCCATAAGCAGTCCTAACCCCCCCATCAGCCCACTCCCAGTCCTAATCCCATCATCCCATTTCCAGTCCTAACCCCCATCACCCAATTTTCAGTTTAAACACCCCCCATAGCCCATTACCAGTCCTAACCCCCATCAGCCCACTTCCAGTCCTAAACCCATCAGCCCATTTCCAGTCTTAGCCCCCCCATAGTCCATTACCAGTCCTAACCCCCCATCACCCCATTTCCAGACTTAGCCCCCACATCACCCCATTACCAGTCCTAACCCCCCATCAGCCCACTTCCAGTCCTAACCCCATTAGCCCATTTCCAGTCCTAAGCCCCCCCCCCCCCACCCCAGCCCAGGGAAAATTAAAAAAAAAACGTGTCTGCTGCCGCGGCCACGGCAGAATCGAGTGTCCCGCGGGCCCCCCCCCCCCCCCCCGCCCAGCAAAGCCTGCCCTCCCTGCATCAGCTCCCTCTCCGCAGTCGCACCGGCTTTCAGAGCACGAAGGAAGAGTTTCTCCCTCGTGGCTCTGTTAAGTCCGCAGTTGCTGATGGGAAAGTTCCCATCAGCCCCCGCAGGCTTAACAGAGCCGCAAAAGGGAAACTCTCCCTTCGTGCTCTGAAAGCCGGTGCGACTGCGGAGAGGGGCCCTGTGCAAAAAACATTCTCGCTCAATGGACGGGCTGGCCCTGCCTACAAAGCTGGAGCTTAAACATGTACCATTAATGTAAAGGGTTTAACAGACAGTGCATATACAGTAACTAAGCTGGTGAATGCAGTTAAAGGCTTGCTTTCTTTGCTGAGATAATAAAGCATTCTTTTGTGTTTCATAGACTGGTATTTGGTGAAAAGGCTTAACCAAGGATAGCATGCCAGTGAGAAAAGCACCATAGAGCACCCCATGTCTGCCACAAATGGTATCATCTGTGGGATTTCCGAACATCACACTGCTTGAGCACCAGAGCAGATGCCTGTGCCACCCTTAGCAATGCCTGTGATTTATGGCCACCAGGTAAGAGTACCTAGTGAGCACCATAACTAACCAATGAGGGTATGTGAGAATCAGGAATCTGCTCTATGAGGCAGAGAGCTGCTGAGGCTGTAACAGCCACATTTGGTTTGCTCTTTCTGTTTGTTTCTTGCAGAAGTCATGGAGCCGGACAAGTTGCTAGATCGGTACTAGAGGAAATCAAACCTAAGCTTTCCATAGAAGCTGAAATGACAAGGCTTTGACTTTCATAATTTGGATACATCATACAAAGAGAAAGATCATTAGAGAATGACATCATGCTTGACAAGGTCGAAGGTCAGTGCAAAAAAGGAAGACTGGCAATGCGATGGATCAATACAATAACAGCTATGTATGCCATGCTATCAACAATTAGCTGCCTGACTCGACGGCACTTAACAACAATGACAAGATCATATTAAGAGTGAGTAATGACAAAATGTAAAAGTTAAAATCACAGACAAATTAAATATATGTATGAGAGGGATCTCTATGAAATTGTATTTTTATGAGAAGCCATATTAGTGAGGTTTTATCTTGATGAATTAGTTCATTATCATAAAAATAGGACATACAGTGCCTTGCAAAAGTATTCATCCACTTGGTTTTTGTCCTGTTTTGTTGCATTACGTACAACCTGGAATGAAAATGGAGGTTCATTAGGATGTTAGGTAATGGACCTAACAATATAATCCAAATTGGTGAAGTGAAATGACAATAAAATATCTTAGGCCCAATTCCATCCTGGACGTACATGCCCTCTGTACGCTCAGCCTGAACTGGACATACAGAGGGCATTGCGATTTTGATCCCATGAGGCACGTCTAGCTTCGCAGGATCAGAAACGCGATCAGGCCTGTATGTGCAGGCCGGAACTGCGATTCAGTCCAGCCTGCACATACAGGCCTTGCCTAACTAACTCAGTCATGGCTTTTAAATGGAGCCACGGTGCAAGGGCGTCTGGTTGCCATGGCACCATGGCTCCATTTAAAAGCCGCGATCCCCGGCCAGCAGCTCCTGAAGCTAATTCCCCGCAGACCGACCCCCGATCTGGCCTCCCAGGGCCAGGGTTGGGCTGCGGGGAATGCCCTCTGCTCCCATCCATCCCTTCCCAGCCCTGGGCCTGCTGATCCTGCAGAATCGGGGAAGTTCCCCATTCAAGTCGCTGGCCCCAGATGTGCAGGGCTGAAATTATTTATTTAGTTAGTTAGTTAGACAGACTTGTATCCCACCTTATCCTTCAATCAAGGTGGTCACGTTAGAATTGGCCTTGTACATTTGGGGCCGTCGACTGCCCACTGCCCACCCTAACACTGCCCCTGATCCTCCCCTTTCCCGCCCCGTCTAACTTCCCCGTACAACCAACGAGGAAGTTAGACACCGGCGGGAAGGGGCACAGATAGCGGGGATGGACATCCTGTTGGGACACCCATCCTCGCTATTTGCAGCTCGAAATGAACCTGCTTGTATATATAAAAAAAACAAGTAAAAACTGAAAAGTTGTGAGTGCATATGTATTCATCCCTTTTGCTAGGAAACCCCTAAATAAGATCTGGTTCAATCAATTAACCTCAGAAGTCACATAATTAGTTGATTGGGGTCCACCTGTGCAATCACTGTCACATGATGCCTGTATAAATATACTTATTTATTTATTTATTTATTTAACAAGCATTTCTATACCGCTCTTTCCCATGGTTCAAGTGTGGTTTACAGAGAACAATGGTTATAAGGTATGGAGGGGTTCATACTTGTTCTGAAAGGCTCCTGACACTGCAACACCATTAAGCAAGCAACATGAAGACCAAGGAGCACTCCAAACAGGTCAGAGACAAAGTTGTGGAGAAGCATAGATCAGGATTATGTTATAAAAAAATATCCCAAATTCTGAATATCCCACGGGGCACCATTAAATCCATTATAACAAAATAGAAAGAATATGGCACCACTACAAACCTGACAAGAGAAGGCTGACCACCAAAACTCACAGGAGGGCATTAATCAGAGATGCTACAAAGACACCAAGGATAACACTGAGGGAGCTGCAAAGATCCACAGCGGAGACGGGAGTATCTCTGCATAGGACCACTTTAAGCCATACATTCCACAGAGTGGGGCTTTATGGAAGAGTGGCTAGAAAAAAGCCAATGCTTAAAGAAAGAAATAAGAAAACACGTTTGGAGTTTGCACAGCAGCATGTGGCGGACCCCCCAGACACATGAAAGAAGGTTCTCTGGTCAAACGAGACGAAAATTGAACTTTCTGGCCATCATGGGAAACGCCATATGTGGCGCAAACCCAACACTTCCCATCATCCTGAGAGCACCATTCCCACAGTGAAACATGGTAGCGGCAGCATCATGCTGCGGGGATGTTTTTCATTGGCAGGGACAGGAAAACTGGTCAGGACTGAGGAAAGATGGCACTAAATACAGGGAAATTCTTAAGGAAAACCTGTTTCAGTCTGCCAGAGATTTGAGATTGGGACAAAGGTTCATCTTCCAACAGGACAATTACCCTAGACATACTGCTAAAGCTGGTTTAAAAGGGAAATATTTAAATGTCTTGGAATGGTCTAGTCAAAGCCCAGACCTCAATCCAATTGAGAATTGGTGGCATTACTTGAAGATTGCTGTACACCAACGCAACCCATTTAACTTGAAGGAGTTGAAACAATTTTGCCTTAAGAAATAGGTGAAAATCCCATTGGTTAGATGTGCTAAGATAATAGAGACATACCCCAAGAGACTTGCAGCTGTAATTGCAAAAGGTGGATCTACAATGTTTTGACTTTGGGGGTTGAATATATATGCACACTCCTGCTTTCAGTTTTTTTTGGTCTTAATTATTGTTTGTGTCACAATAAAGGATATTTTGCACCTTCAAAGTCGTAGGCATGTTGTGTATATCACATTGTGCTAATCCCCAAAACTCCATTTAATTCCAGGTTGTAATGCGACAAAACAGGACAAACACTGGTCACATAATTTCATAAGAGCTCTTTTCTGTGTGTTAAACAGGCTTTATACATGGACGAAACTTTATAAAATTACCCCCATAGAGATAATTAAGAACATAAGATATGCCATACTGGATCACACCAAAGGTCCATCAATCCCAGTGTCCTATTTCCAACAGTGACTAATCCAGATAACAAGTACCTGTCAGGTTCCCAAAAGGTAGACAGATTCCATGCTGCTTATCCTAGCGTTAAGCAGTGGATTTCCTCAGTCTGCTTTATGGACAGTTTCCTCCAGGAAGTCATCCAAACTTCTTTTAAACCCAGCTATGAAGTGTGATCAAAAAATATCAAGACTTGTTGCGTAGCTATATAACAATATGTCACATCACATGCTATTAAGCATGCAGTGACCTACTTATGTACTCTGCATGTGCAGAGTGTAGTGTGGCTATAGCACACTTGTACTTTTTTTTAATCATGTGATGTCTAGTATCGTGTAAAAGCAGTTCGTCAGATTTACGATAAGTGAAAAAACTGAACTGCGAATTTGCATTAAATTCTGCCAGAAACTTGGAGAGTCATGCAAAGAGACTTATAACAAGTTACAGGAAGTATATGGTGATGAATGCATGAGTCATGCTCAAGTGTATGACTGGTACAAACGTTTCCAAGAGGGCCACCAAAGTGTTGACAGTGACAAACATTCTGGAAGACCATTCCGAAGTAAGAATGAAGACAAAGTTGAAGCAGTGTGTGCCGCAATACGCTCAAATCGTCAATTGATCATCAGGGAGCTCGCTGCAGACATGGACATCAGTTTTGGGTTGGTAGAGTCCATTCTTGGGGATGAGACTGCAAAATTCATGCTGAAACTCCTGTCCCCTGACCAAAAAGATGATCGACTGCAGCCAGGGAGTTATTGGAATGCATTGAAAATGACTCCGATTTAATCAAAAGAATATTACTGGTGATGAATCATGGGTTTATGGTTATGACCCAGAAACTAAGGCTCAATCCTCACAATGAAAGACTCCAGACTCTCCCAGACCCAAGAAATCCTGTTAGGTGAGGAACAATGTCAAAATATTATAAAAAAACACTCCACTTATACCAAACTTTACTATGATTGAGTCACAGATATAAATCTTATATAATCATCAATTTAAATATAGAAAAGGCAACGGCAAAAGCTAGAAGGATGCTTGGGTGCATACGGAGAGGAATGGCTAGCAGAAAAAAGGAGGTGATAATGCCTCTGTATAAGTCTTTGGTGCGACCTCATTTGGAGTATATTTATTTATTTACATTCTCTTATATACCGCGCTATTCGACATCAGTGCGGTTTACATTGAACAAACTGAAATTACATTGAACAGGGCATTATAACTTGGAGATAACTATTTTATAGGGAACATGGGCTATGGAGGGTTAAGTGGCTTGCCCAAGACCACAAGGAGCACCTGTGGGACTAGAAACCCCAGTCCTTCCGGCCCAAGGTTGCTGTCCTCTAGTGGGATTTGAACCCCTGACCTTCCAGCCTGAAGTACCTTGCCCCAACCACTAGGCCACTCCTCCACTCAAGTGTGCAATTCTGGAGACTGCACCTTCAAAAGGATGTGAACCAGATGGAGTCTGTGCAGAGGGTGGCTACTAAAATGGTTGATGGTCTTCATTATAAAGCATATGAAGAGAGACTTAAGGATCTTAATATGTACACCTTAGAGGAAAGGCGGGATAGAGGTGCTATGACTGAGATGTTTAAATACCTCCGTGGCATAAATGCACAGGGGAAAAGCCTCTTTCAATTGAAAGCAAGTTCTGCTACGAGGGGACATAGGATGAGGGTGAAGGGGGATAGATTCAAGGGTGATTTGCGGAAATATTTCTTTACGGAAAGAGTGGTGGATCTGTGGAATAGTCTCCCAGTGGAAGTGGTAGAGATGAGGATAGTAACTGAATTCAAAAAAGCATGGGACAAACACAGATGATCTCTAAAGCAAAAAAGGGGACTGTTGTAGTTGTTGATATGGAAGGACAGACTAGATAGGCCATGTGGTCTTTTTCTGTCATCATATTTCTATGTTTCTATGAGAGGTCTCAGACATACTGGGCACAGTTTAGGCATTAAAACGCCCACTCAAAATTGCCCTATTGCATCAGTGACCTCTTTTGTCAGCAGTTCTTCAGGCAAAAAACAGTTTATGTGCATAAAGCTTAGCTTATACAAAGAAACTCTTCAAAGCAACAAAAGAGGTCACTGATGCAATAGGGCAATTTTGAGTGGGCGCTTTAATGCCTAAACAGTGCCCGGTATGTCTGAGACTTCTCGTTTATATTTAAATTGATTATTATGTAAGATTTATATCTATGACTCAATCATAGTAAAGTCTGGTATACTGTAAGTAGAATGTTTTTTATAATTTTTTGAAATTTTTCACTCTGAAAGTGACCAGTTTATTGGGTGAGGAACAATGTCAAAGTCATGCTCCAAGTTTTCTTTGATTACAAGGGTATTGTTCATCATGAGTATGCTCCAACGGCTAAACCATCAACAAGGAGTACTATGTCCAAGTTCTGACTCGTTTGAGAGATGCAGTTCATTGTAAGAGGCCAAAGTTGCACAGGAATGGTAAATGGTTGCTTCATTACGATAATGCCCCAGCTCACGCATCACATCTTGTCCAGCAGTTATTGGCCAAACACCAAATTGAGCAAATCCATCAGCCTCTATACTCACCTGACCTTGCACCTTGAAATTATTACTGAAATTATTACTGAAAGGAAGGAGGTTCGATGACTTGGAGACCATTAAGCAAAATTCAACACAGCAGCTTCACAGCATAACGAAAAAGACATTTCAAAATTGTTTCCAGCAATGGCAGAAATACTGGAGGAAGTAGGTTTTATCAGAAGGGGACTGCTTTGAAGGAGACTGAGTGCAATAACTGTCAGTGTTATACTTCTTGTGTTATTGTACAATTCTCAATATTTTTTGATTGCACCTCGTACTCTAACAGCTTTTACTACATCCTCCAGCAACAAATTCCAGAGTTTGATTAGGCCATGAGTGAAAAAAATATGTGCTACATTGTAGTTTTATTGCATGTACCCTAGTCTTTCTACTTTTTAAAGAAGTAAACAATCTATGTTTACCCGTTCTACTCCACTCATTTTATACACCTCTATCATATCTCCCCTCAGCCATCTCTTTTCTAAGCTGAAGTGCCATAACCTGTTAAGCCCTTCCTCATAGGGATATCCTTCCATCCCCTTCATCATTTGGACACTCTGTGCGTTTTCTAATTCTGCTATATCCTTTTTTTAGATATGGCGAACAGAACTGCACACAATATTTAAGGTGTAGTTGCACCATGGATCGATACAGAGGCATTACACTACCATTGGTTTTATTCTCCATTCCTTTCCTTATGATTCCTAGCATTCTATTTGCTTTTTTGACTGCTGCTGCACACTGAGTCCAGGGTTTTAAAATATTATCCAATATGACACCTAGATTATTTTTGTGGGCGAGGATTCCTAATGTGGATCTTTGCATCATGTAAGTGCAGTTTGAGCTATTCTTCCCTAAGTGCATAACTTTGCACTTGTCCACATTAAAATTTTAGAAAGGATTTTTTACATGTAAAAGATCTCTTACAAAATTACAAAAAGGCCTCTTACAAAATTTCAAGATTGCGCAATGCCAAGAAGACATGCATTTTTATGCAACTTACATGTAGCATAGTAAATAGCGGCAGATAAAGAGTGGCATGGTCCATCTAGTCTTCCAAGTAAGGTGGCTAGAGTTGTAGAGCTGCATCTGCCACTCTGTGCAGTTATCCCCTTCTATGCCTTTGCTTTAGGTTGTACCTGCTGCTCCAGGCAGGTTACCCCTCTTTATTTATGAAGTTATTTACATTTGCTTTGATCCAATTCTTTTTCTATGTAGTGATCTGCCTCATGCCTTTTCAATTCTGTCACTGTTTCTGCCACATCACCTCCTTTGGGAGGGCATTCCAAGCATCTACCATTCTTTCCATTGAAAAGTATTTCCTGATGTTGATTTTACTGTAAGTTTACCTGATGTTGCGTGCTCTGGTGAAGAGTTTCAAGAGAGCAATGTGTAGAGTCATGATTTATGTGCACTTCTTATAAAATATATATGTACTTTATGAGTCAACATTTAAATTTGCTCTCAAGTAGGTTTAGAAGTCCATGGCTTCAATCTATGTGTGATTTCTGCTACTTTTGTCCTAGTATTTTATAAAGACACATAAACATCTCCTTGGCCTTCACACATAGGTCGTCTGTTGTAAAATTATTCACTACATGTTGTTATTGTTGTTAAGTGCTGTCGAGTCGGTGTCGACTCATGGCAACCTTATGGATATCTGTCTTAAACTGTATTTGGTCTTCAGTCAGGCATATCATCATGGACAGAGTGGCATCCATAGCTGCTGTTATTGTATTGATCCACCTCATTGCTGACCTTCTTCTTTTGTGTTGACTTTCAACCTTGCCAGGCGTGATGTCTTTCTCTAATGATCTCTCTCTTCACATGATGTGTCCAAATTCTTGTCATCTGAGCTTCTAAAGAAAGCTTAGGTTTGATCTCCTCTAGTACTGACTGGTTTGTTCTTTGGGCAGTCCATGGTATACACAGTATTCATCATCAGCACCATAATTCAAAGGCACCAATTTTCTTCCTGTCTATCTTTTTCACTGTCCAGCTTTTGCATCCATAAGACGTTATTGAAAATTCCATGGCTTGGACAAGTTGAATCTTTATATGGAGAGAGAGAAATCTCTGCTCTTGAGAATCTTGTCTAGGTCCTTCTGCTAAGAGCAGTGCATCATCAGATTTCTTCACTGCTTGTCATTTCTTTATTGATTATTGATCCAAGTAGGTTAAAGTTGTCCACTATTTTAATTTCTTCTCCATCAATGATGAACTTATTTATTTTGCCAGTTGTCAGGACCTTTGTTTTCTTTACGTTAAGGTACAGAGCCATTGGTCTATACTGTTTTATTGATGTAAGTTTAATGCAATGCATCATATATTTGATCTCCTGAGTGGTAGTCATTAGAAAAAGGTTTTGTATTATAATGAATAATATTGGAGAAGTTTCAGGTGCCTAACAATGTGGCTTGGAATTTCAAGGGTCTGTTGAGTAAGTCACTGAGCAGCTTGAATCTGGAACTCAAGTGACTGGAAAACTAATTCTGCCCCATCTTATGTCTCTAGATGTGCCATATATGAAAGTTGACATTTCATCTTAAATAACAAAATGATAGATGTATCCTGTCATTACCACTACATCGCACACAAGTGGACAGAAGTCATTCCATCTAATTGGAATTCCTGAGTGATTGCAATACTGTGAATATACCCTCCCTGGTCATTAAGAAGCTCCTTTCCCTTTGTTATATTACAGTTTGTGGTATGATTACTGGCCCACTTTTATTTAACTACTTCCTTTTGTTTTGTGTGTGCGAAAGGATGAATTGGACCTCTGGTTGTACTGTGATGAAACATATTTTCATTTAGTTCTGTAACATGGTTATTAATTTAAAATAGTGCATACAATTCCAGATGGATAGCTATGAGTTATCTATTCTTTGGGATCCTGCCAGGTAGTTGTGACCTGGATTGGCAATTCTTGAAGACACGATACAGGGTTTGATGGATCTTTGGTCTGACCCAGTATGGTGGTTCTCATGCTCATATAAGAAGCAAAATCAATCCAAGGACTGGTGACATTTTGTGACTTACTGAGGCATAAGCTTTTGAGGCTAAAAGCCCACTTTGCTAAATACACCTTGTTCTTGAAAACATATGCCTCAATAAATTGATTAGTCCCCAGCACCCACTATTGTTTCTTCTACTCAGATTTGTATTACTACCCTCCTAGAACCTTTTATACCTTTTCAGTTTAACATGTGTACTAATATTGTATGGAGTCTATTTTTACAGCATCATTCATAAATGACATTTAAATATATTTCTAACATTTAGATGTATTAATCACATACATTTCATTTCATTTATTAGTTTTTATAAACTAACATATGTACATCTAGGCAGTGTACAATAAAAAAATCCATAAAAATTGCATAAAAACAAATTAAAACAAATCCTCAATGGCAGACATAGCACCTACATTCAGGGCCGGCTCATCCAGTAGGCGAGCTAGGCGGCCGTGTAAGGCAGCCAACCTGAGTGGGCTGCTTTATGCCACTGTTTTTTTGCCTGCAGCAGGCCATGTGCCTCAGTACACATAACCTGCCACATCTAATCTCCTTCTGACGTAACTTACTGCACACATAACCTGCCACTTCTGATCCCCTTCTGACGTAACTTACTGCACACATAACCTGCCACATCAAATCTCCTTCTGACGTAATTTACTGCACACATAATCTGCCGCTTCTGATTCCCTTCTGACGTAATTTACTGCACACATAATCTGCCGCTTCTGATCCCCTTCTGACATAATTTACTGTACACATAATCTGCCACTTCTGATCCCCTTCTGACGTAACTTACTGCACACATAACCTGCCACATCAAATCTCCTTCTGACGTAATTTACTGCACACATAATCTGCCGCTTCTGATCCCCTTCTGACATAATTTACTGCACACATAATCTGCCGCTTCTGATCCCCTTCTGACATAATTTACTGTACACATAATCTGCCGCTTCTGATCCCCTTCTGACATAATTTACTGTACACATAATCTGCCGCTTCTGATCCCCTTCTGACATAATTTACTGCACACATAATCTGCCGCTTCTGATTCCCTTCTGACGTAATTTACTGTACACATATTCTGCCGCTTCTGATCCCCTTCTGACATAATTTACTGTACACATAATCTGCCGCTTCTGATCCCCTTCTGACGTAATTTACTGCACACATAATCTGCCGCTTCTGATTCCCTTCTGACGTAATTTACTGTACACATAATCTGCCACTTCTGATCCCCTTCTGACGTAACTTACTGCACACATAACCTGCCACATCAAATCTCCTTCTGACGTAATTTACTGCACACATAATCTGCCGCTTCTGATCCCCTTCTGACATAATTTACTGTACACATAATCTGCCGCTTCTGATCCCCTTCTGACATAATTTACTGCACACATAATCTGCCGCTTCTGATCCCCTTCTGACATAATTTACTGTACACATAATCTGCCGCTTCTGATCCCCTTCTGACATAATTTACTGTACACATATTCTGCCGCGTCTGATCCCCTTCTGATGTAATTTACTGCACACATGGCCTGCCATGGGCAACAAAGTGGCAGCACAAAGCCATCACTTTTAAAATATTGCCACTGCTGCCACCCACCTCACCTCCAAAATGGAATTAACGGAGGAGGCTTGGCTTGGGGGGTGGTATGGTTGGGGTTTCTGCCTGGGGCATCAGAAACTCTTGGGCCTGCCCTGCTTACACTACAAATATATTAACACCCTTCAAAATTACATATAATAAAATCATAATTAATAGCAAGTTCAAAGTAAACCTCTGAGGGTGGGAGGGGGGGGGGGGACTTTCAAAGCTATTTAGGCTATTTGTAGATCTGCAAACCATCTAAATGGCACCAAGTGGAAATATTCAGCAGTACTAACACGGTTATCCCCAGGTGATGACACTAAATGCCCTGATGTTGGGGCATTACGGGGCAGAGCGGAGGCGATACCCAGGGATTACTGGCTAGTGGCAATATTTAGCCACTAACCACTTATCCCAAAGCAGTGAAAGTTAAGCTCCTGAAAGGCTTGCCTAACTTTCACCGCTTTAGCTAACTGGGCAGTGGCTGAATATCGTTGCTGCCCTGTTAGCAGTGGCACTACCCAGCCAACCTGGATACTCAATGCCAGTGGCCTGATTTGGCCCCGGCATTGACTATCGGGGTTCAGAGTTCAGCAGTGATGGCTAGCTGCTGCCAACAAATATCCTCCTCAGTTTCTACCTGAATGTTCAATACACCGGTATAGAGTTCCACAGCTGATGTGCTGCAACCAAAACAACTCTAATTCTAGCAGAAGCTGCTGTAGGAATACATAACAAATCTTTGTACTAAATCTTAAAATACAAGAACTATGAGGAACCAATTGAACCTCCAATTCATTTGCCATTAACCTATAGACCAGGCATGTCCAACAGGTAGATCGCGATCTACCTGTAGATCGCGGAGGGGTCAGAGGTAGATTGCCAGCCCCACTTGGCTCCATCTCTCCAGCAGCTCGCCCCGTCACTAGGAGAGAGCTCGTGCCAGCAGGTCATCTGCTGAGGGCTTGCCGCCGCTGCTGATCCTTTGCCTGTCTTTTTTCCCTGGCTGCGGGAATCTTGCCTGCGGTTGTATTGGGGGCACTTGTTGTTTTTGTGCCAATAGTTTGTGGGTACCCCAGGGGTCCACTGCCCGTGTCCCGCGACGAGACTCCACAGGCCCGGTGTCATACCTGGTCTCCTGCTTCTCAGAATCACTCATTCCTGCCCCCGCCCCAACACCCCTTAGAAGTGTGTTATATACCGGGCGATATCCATTCACCCGAGCTTTACCTGAATACACTTACCGTATTAGTTGTGTCTTGTGCTGGTCATTGGTCGCTTTATAGTTCACTTTCATTAAACATTTTCGGCAAGACACAACAAAATGTCAAGAATTTGGTGATTTTGGCGGACTTTTCCAATTTGGTTCTAACTTGCCTATGCCTTGCCTTCGAATTGGTTCAAACCACTGTGACTTTTGCTTGCCTCTGCAATTTAATTTTGCCTAGCCTTTGCATTGATTCTACAATGCAATTTTATTTTGCCTTGCCTTTGCATTGATTCTACACTGTGTGCAGAATTGATTAAATCGCATGTGGTGGTATTTGAACTTGTTTGGCTGTATTTGATTTTATCTGGTTTGCTGGACAGGTGTTTGAGTTTTTTTGATGATTGTTTGGTGGTATTTGATTATTGGTGCCAGTATGATGAATTCTTATTTTTACTTTTAGAACTGCATGTGTGGTTTTTGGCATCTCCAGTCCTTGTATTGCACATCATCCAGAGGTCTTCAGTTCCTGTTGATCTTTAATACTTTGGGATAGTGACAGTTTTGGACCAGATTCAGCCAGTGTTTATACTAACTTAGCAGATTTGGCCTTCTTACATCCAGCCACCCCAGTTTAACGAAGATGAGTGTTCCAAAGAAGAGCAAAACCTACCACTTTCATGATGAATGGGAAATGGACTACTTCTTCATCATAGTGAAAGACAAATGGTGTTGTCTAATTTGTAACGCCCCAGTATCTTTGCCCAAAAAGGGTAATCTGGAACGTCATTATAAGGCTCTGCATAGCAATAAGTTTGATGCTGATTTTCCACCCAAAAGTGAAATTCGTAAACTGAAGCTCAAAGAACTTAAATCGAAATTGTCTACTCAGCAACAGTTGATGGTGAAGCCAAGGTCACATTCGGTCAATGCAACCTTCAAGGTCAGCAACCTGATCGCAAAGAAATGCAAACCTTTTACCAAAGGGGACCTTATAAAAGATTGTTTTCTTGAAGCAGCTGACAATCTTTTGGAAGGATTTAAAAATAAGAAAGAGATCATAACTGCTATTCAAGATGTACAATTGTCAAGAAAAACTGTCGTGCGGCGAATAGAAAAGATGTGTTGGAGGATGTTTCAAATTGTGTTGCTTTCTCACTCCAACTGGATGGATCTACAGACATAAGAGACATAGCCCAGTTACTAGTCTTTATCTGGATGGTTTTTGAAGACGTCAGTGTTAAAGAAGAACTACTTGGAATGATTTATTTAAAAGGGAGAACTACCAGTCAGGAAATATTCAGTTCTTTCCATTCTTTTGTAACAAAGTGTAATCTTCCATTGCATAGACTTGTTTCCATCACTACTGATGGAGCAAGAGCAATGACAGGTGAGGTTAATGGTTTCATAGCCCTCTGTAGACAGCATTACTACTACTACTACTACTATTCAGCATTTGTAAAGTGCCACGCACGCAGCGCTGCACAGCTAACCTACAAGAGGTAGTCAACATACAAGAGACAGTCCCTGCCCGTCAGAGTCATGCTCTTCAGAGCTTAAAATCTAGTTAGAGCAGTACATTAGATAGAACAGTACAGAGCATTAGTCAGTTCTGGCAAAGGTACAGTGTGGTATAGTTTGGTCTGTAGTTTGGTCATAAATGATAACGGGGGTTAGGGTGAGATGAGGACTTCCCAGATTTCCTTTCTTACCACTGCATCATTCACCAGCAAGTTTTGGCAAGCAAGAGACTCAATACAAAGACTGTCATGGACATCACTTTCAAAATTGTAAATTCAGTTCGTGGAAGATCACTTCAAAGACGGCTTTTCAATCTTACTCTTGATGAAGGGGCAGCGGAAATCATTTTGCACACAGATGTAAGGTGGCTAAGTAGGCACAAATTTCTGCAAAGATTTCATGATTTGCTGAATGAAATAAGAAGTATTTTGAAGGAGAGGGGAGATGACCAAGCAGAGTTGGAAGATGAGGAGTGGTTATGTGATCTGGCATTTCTTGCTGACTTTACAGGTGAACTAAGTGATATGAACCTTAAACTACAAGGTAAAAACAAATGCATTGGTGAGATGATGAGTACGTTTTCATCCAAGAGCAAAATTTAAGCTAATGATGACTGACCTTGCAAACAACACTTTTGATCATTTTTCTAATACGCAGGACCATCTGGGACAATATGCAAATTTTATTTTTCAGAACGAGAAGTATGTGACAGAAATCTGTTCTGTGATTCAGGAATTCGAAAATAGATTCTGCGACTTCCAAAAAATTGGAACAGTTGTGGAGTACTTGTCATACCCATTCAAAGTAGATGTGGACATTAAAGAAACTGCAGCTGCTATCAGTAATAATTACTCATTGAACAAGCCATCTCTTGAAAACGAAATATTAACCCTTAAAAATGACATTTTTCTCAAGACCCGTGCTGAGCAAGAATTGTTTTGGAAGCTAGTGCCTAGAGACAAATTTACCAACTTGAGAAGATGCAGTGAAGCTGTACACTCCTGTTTCGGTTCAACTTATTTGTGTGAATCTGTGTTTTCCCATCTGAAAATGACAAAGATTACACAACATTCCAACATGACAGATGAACATCTCCAGGATTCCCTGAGACTGGCCCTCATGCAATATTCACCCAACTTCAAAAAGCTGTTGGATGAAATGCAGGCTCAGACATCTCACTAATGAGCAAGAGCGAAATATTAAAGATTGTGCAAGATCAGCCTGGATCAATACTCGACTTAAATTTAACACAAATTACTCAACAAAAGTTAAAGAAAGTTATTAAGACAGTTAAAGAAAGTTATTACTCAATAAAACTTTAAGAAAAATGTACTTTCCATTTCGCCTTGCAGTTCTTACTGGATCTTCGTCTCTCTGTTTTGTTTTTGCTTAATTTGCTTAAGAGCTGATCACATCCAAGTAAATGACAGAAAGTTCATTAAAAATGGGGGGGGGGGGAATCCTCCAACTTTATTGGTTTAAAATTTAATTTGAAACTAATTTGAAACTTAATTTTCATGGTGGTAGATCACCGGCACTTTTGGCCGGAAAAAGTAGACCACGACCTGTTCGAAGTTGGACATGCCTACTATAGACCAAACAAAGACATTTAAACTGAATTCTAAATTTAATAATCTGCCAATGAAAATCACACAGAACTGCAATAATATAATGCATTTTTCTAATTCCAGCAATAACTCCAATAGTAACGAATTGCAGTGGACAAAGAATCTGCAAGCCCTACGCAAAGCAAATTACAATAATCCAAAAAGGCATCATGAGAGCTTGAAAAACTAGGTGAAAATCATTGCTGAAATAAGGACGCAAATCAGCCCCTATAGTACGGTTTACCACGTATGATTCCACTTTCTAAGATATAGAATATTTCTGAATAAATAACCTTGCTATTTTTGACATCTTAGTGATTTCCTTAATTTGTTTCAGTTCATAGATGCCCCCTTTATTTGTTGTTCTTCTGTTTTGAATGGGGTCTCCATTAGCGTCTGATTTAGAATAGCAAATTACAGCATTTGGGCCAGCATTCAATGGACCTACATGTTCATTGGTGGCTAGTGATCACAGAAGCCTCTATCTGTATTTTCAGTCCCTATACAGATAGTGTAGAGGGATTTTTGGCCTGGCCCTATTTGTACAGTGAAGGGGTGGAGCAGCCAAATTATCTGGATAGTCATGATTTTCAGCTGCTATTTGATAACTTATCTATTTATTTTAGGCATCCTGAATATCAGGTCTAAACTAAATGGATAGTGGCAGTGGTGGTGACCACACAATACGTATATTTAGCAACAATAATTACGGGGGTTGTTTTCGATTTACACATGTAAAAATGTCAACTTACATATGTAAATTGCATCCATGTGTAAAAGGCCATTCTAGATAGAACCCATTTTACATGTGGACATCCATATCACATCTATGTTGCATGGGGGCGTATCAGTCGAGTGCATGACCAGAGCAGCACCAGAATCTACACGTGCATCCCTGATTTCATATAGGGTATGCCTGCGTAAGACTAAAATTGTCTATGCCTTCCTGACATGACTGGGGGGGGGGGGTAAATGTTCCTCTTGTACTTCCCTTTACAGGAGGAATTAAGAGGGATATCCTCCTCTATCCCCAAAGTTTACTTCCCTCTCTTAATCGCAACGAGGAAAAGAGATAGGTCTCTGTAGTTAATTAGTAGCATCTATACATCGATTTGCAAAATGGCAAAGATGAACATGTAAGTGCCGGCATGCACACCTGCCAGCTGTATAATGCCAGCACTTAACAATTCTTAAGTTGCCGGGTTTCTGATGCCATTTTTTCCCATGTTAATCTTTGTGAAACCGATTTATTTAAAAGATTTTATATACCATCTTCACGACAACGGTCATTCAAAATGATTCCTCCCGCTGCACGTGGATGCCATCTCCGCGTATTCCTGTGCTTCTTTCTGTGATATAAAGTGCACATCCACGGTGGGAGACAGAGATATACCGATTTTTACAACGGCCTTACATGTGTCCACTCTCTTCTCTAAAGTAGACACAGGTTTGCAGATGCTTTTACTTGAATGTTGCTGCAACTGTATAAACGGCCTTTCTATAATGCACCTTTTTCTCTATAGCAGCTCTGAATATATGTATTCATTTAAATGCCAGTGCTGACATTTACATGAATCTGCTCGTCGCTGCCTGCTGGAAAATGACTCTATTAATTCCTGCATTTGGCTACATCTGCTCTTCGGGGGGATTTCAGGGGTATTGCTATTTCTCTCCGCACACAAATAATGAAGATACTTTTCCACTATTTCTTTCCGAGCAGCTTGGAAAATACTTTATTTTTTTGTTGCAAGATTTCAGTTACTGATGCGCTCTTCTTTATATTTGAAAGTCTTTAAATATCTCAATTTATTTTTTAGGAAATAGTGTAGCCATTTAGGGATTGCTCAGAAACCTAACTACATTCCTTAAGCGTACTTGAGTTTTATGATTAACATAGACACGGGGTTGTCAAAACCACATCTCAGCAACCACAAAGAGATTTGGCAGATTAATTTCCTTGAATGCTTCGAAACAATACTTCTCAAAATAAATCCTGGCTTTCCTGTGATTGCCGGAATGCATAATTCTCTACCCATCTTGTTTAGCAAATTCACTAGGAAGAATCTTTCACCAGCTCACACCTTATTTTATTTATTTGTGGGGGAGGTATATGTACTTTTTTTTTTTAGTGCCATCAAGTCAGCACTGACTCCTAATGACCCAGTGGCTTCTGGGTTTTCTTGGCAAGGTGTGACTGGAAGTAGATTGCCAGGCCTTTTCTTCTGGGGGTAAAGTGACTTACCCAAGGTTACAAGGAGTGCCAGCAGGAATTGAACCCTAAATCTTCTGGGTATTAGGCAGGTGGTCTAACCACTAGGCTACTCCTCCATATATATACTTTAAGGGGCATGTTTACTAATGAATGTTAAGCTTTTACAGCTAATGTGGGGCGTTAGTGCAAAAAGCGGCACATTAACTGCAAAAGCCGCATGTTACCTGTTGAGGGCGTGCAAGCATTTCCCGGCAGTTAACGTGGCAAAACTGTAGAGATCGTGGTGTTGATGCAACTAACGCCACCCACTGAGGTGGCGCTAGTTGCACCCACAATGTCTGAAGCTTTGACAGTTACCATGTGCTAGTAATGCCCGCAACAACTGCATGTTGCCGACATGCCCACTCTCCACCCTAATCCCGCCCACTCAATTAGATAATGCTCAATCAGCACATGGCACAAAAAACACCATCTGCATGTGGCCCGTGATAGCTGTTACCATGGTATATTGCTCCCATATTATCACCAAATTAAGAGCTATCAAGCTTTAGTAAATATGCCCCTAAGTGACTTTGACACCATCTGATGAGCTTGTGAAGTATTACTGTTGCTATTACTTATCCTGCACCCTTTCAATGAGCCCTTCTCACTCCCAAGTCCGCCTTAGGAACATTAGGAAATTATGCATCATGCAGGTGGAAAAAATGAGATATTGAGATCAGTGGCAGAAAAGCAAAGCATTCTCCTTTTTCTACAATCATGCTTGCTACAGTGTGTTACTGACCTCACCCACATGGAAATCTTCTTTCAAAAAATGTGGAAAAAAGACGTAATGTGGTTTTGCCTTCCAAATCAGTGTTCCAAAGTGTCTTGGCTCTCAGAGAAGTAATCCCTACATTGGAAAAATGAAACAGAACTGCAGTATTTGTGTGGCGCGCAGCCTTCTCTGCTCCATGTTCTGTTTACAGATGTTGACTGATACAAATTATAGCAATCTGATTAGCAGGTTTAAAAGTCTGATGTGATGCAGGCACATGTAAGAAAAGAATGACCGTGCCAATCAGGTCGTTCTGATCTGTGTTCTAGGCATGCGTTTTCCCCATCTTGATTAAGCAAATAGTTCCCCATGTGGAATGTCTCAATCAGACCAAATGTTTGTTGAGATGTTTAACATATGGTTTTGAAACTGCAGTATTTATCTTTTTCCCCTGTTCTTCCTCTCCACAATCTGGTGAAGTGGCATAAGCGAAAAACAAAGAATAAGAAAACGTTTCAGATAATTCAGCTGGCTAATAATAAAATTTCAGATCCTACATTTTAACTTGGATTTTTATTTTAGTACCATTTATGTTTCCCCTCCCACCACAGTACCGAAGAGTCCATATGGCCTCCAGTTTCATTACTTTATAACAGGAATCCTCTTTGCTTCAGTAAGGGGGAATAAGAGAAGGATATATGCTGCAGAGGAACCATCTGCTCTGGTAGCAGGGTGATGTATAACGTGGGAGTCTATGGGGTCATTTTAGAAGCCCTATTCATGATTGCATGTCTGAAAATGCCCATTCAGACATGCCACTCATGGCCATGCCCCAAGAGCCATTCTAAAAAAACACAAAAAAACAGATGCCCAGTTATTACTAAAAAGATACACATCTGTGCCCAATTTTTGAATGGCGCCACATGTCTGAACCCACTGGAAGACATGTCCATGTCTATACTTTAACTCAGGAACAAAAGCAGCAGGTGCACAGACAAGTGGTAGAAGGCACTTTATTCACCAAAACGATATCCCAACGCGTTTTGGCCAAAAGGCCTTCTTCAGGGGGTGCAAACCTCAAAAACAGAATAGACAATCATATAATAAATAAATAATGCATAGATAATTATCATTACAAATTTAAAAATTAATCAATCACTTAATTAATTTAAATTAATTAAAAATAAATATCTGTTTATACAATCAAAGAAGACCAACATCAATAAAAACAGCCTACTCATGGCTCTTTTACAGTGGATTGATATAAGATATTACCCAATATTGATTAGAATAATGTTTTTTTAATTTCTGACACCTTGCACAACTTGTATGCATTGTCTATAGGTGTATTTTGAGGTGTCTTCACCCAACTCACCATTTGATGATCATCATAGTGACACTTTGAAAACCAAGTATTATATGAGTACACTGAGTACTCATTTCAGGTTCGTTTTACTTTTCATACTAACATGTTTCATTGGTCCTCCTTTCCCCTGTTGAATAGCATCTTGGACGCCAGTTCACCTTTCATTCCCCTTGTTTGGTTTTATGTGTATTTCAGCCTTGAACTTTTCTCCAGTCTGGAATGTATATGTAATTAGTTTTATTGATGTTAGTCTTCTTTTCATATAAACAGATATTTGCTTTTAAATTGTTATTAATTTATTTATTTATAATTTTTTATTTATGATAATAATCCATGTATAATTTATTTATTATATGATTGTCTATTGTTGTTTTCAAGGTTTTCACCCCCTGAAGAAGGCCTTCTGGCCGAAAAGCATTGAGGTATCATTTTGGTGAATAAAGTGCTTTCTACCACTTGTCTGCACACCTGCTGTTTTTGTTCCTTGCTCCTATGTGGGTATGTGCTCTCCATTGGACTCTATACCTTAACTCAGGTCTATACCTTAACTCAAATCTTAAAACTGTTCTATTGGCCTGGGGTCTATATGAAGGTCGGATTTTTGTCAGGTCTGTCGACAATGTCAGAAAATTACCAATGCTTTTATACCAAAAGCTCCTTTAGATACACTATCAGTAACACAGGATCCTTTTTCAAGGACAGCTTATGACATGGTACATCCCTTAGACTATAGTGCCAGGGGACACGTCTACATTTTAATAACAGTGGACCATGCAATATGCTTTCCATTATTCATTGCTCTTCATTCAATATCAGCCAAGCATGAGAGCCGATAAAACATTTCTGTCAAATGGAATTTCCTCTCGAGGTCCTAACAGATCAAAGAACCAACTTCCTGAAGGGACTTTGAAACAACTTTGGCAGACTTTTGGCATAAACATATTCATAATGCCACCTATCATCCCCAGACAAACAGACTAGTAGAAAGGTTTAAACAGACCCTAAAGAAAGTGCTAAGGAGAGGTTTAAATGGCCAATATGCTTACTGGGTCAACTTTTGCCTTTTGTGGTGTATGCCACAAATGAATGATTCAGTCTTTGCTTGAAGTATCTTCTTTTGAGCTTTTTGAGGTCTTATGGACTTCAAGGAATAATGGGTAGAAAAGGATGGTCCAGCCCCATTGAATGTAGTGTCTTACTTGATGGGTTTGAAAGGCAGAATGTGTAAAGTGATTGAGGTGGCTGAAAAAATGAATTTGCCACCAAAACAAACAGAAAAACTATTATGAGAAGGGTGCTGAAACTAAGAATCTAAGAAAGGACAAAGTCTTAGGCCTAGTACCCAATGCGCTCCACAAGTTTGTGGCCCACTGAAAAGACCCAATGATAAAATAAAACTGGGCTTATAGATTATAAAGTCCAGAATAATAGAGGCCACCTCCAAACAAATCATGTTAACTGATTGGAAAGAGAGGTTTGGGTTGCTCTTTAGAAAGAAGAAAATGAAGGAAATTTTGGTCCACAGCTCTGTGACCTGCAACAAGGTCAAGGCAAGACTAATGAACACATAACTTAATGGCAGAAAGTACTATTAAAACAGTTAGATGAATTTTCTGATTTAATTTCCCCTCTCACAGGGCAAACTGATATAATGAAGCATGATATTATGATCTCACCAGGACAAATAATACATCAACATGCCTACTGGTTTTCAGAAACAAAGCATAAAGACATTGAAAACATGTTACAAATGAGAGTGCTTGAGGAGTCTAGAAGCCCTTGGGCAAGTTCTGTGATCCTTGTCCCATATCGGATGGGACCCAAAGGTTCTGCATTGATTTTGATACCCAATTTTCTCCAACCTCTTCCCCTTTACCGCTGCCATCCTTTCTTCCTTTTCTAAGATTTCTGAGGAGGAAGCCACGCGTCTTCTTTCTTCCTCCACTCCCTGCTCCTCTGACCCTATTACCACCCATCTTCTAAGCTCCATCTCCTCCACTGTCATCCCTTCCATCTCTCATATTCTCAACCTATCATTCTTCATTGCAACTGTTCCTGCAGCCTTCAAGCATGCTGTGGCCATACCTCTCCTCAAGAAATCTTCATTAGACCCTACCAATTATCGACCCATCTCCCTCCTCCCCTTCATTTCTAAACTACTTGAATGTGCAGTTCACCATTACCTTGACTTTCTCTCCTATCAAGCTCTTCTGGATCCACTGCAATCTGGCTTTTGTCCTTTATATTCTAGTGAAATTGCTTTTGCCAAAGTCTCCAGTGACCTGTTCCTGGCAAACTCCAAGGACCTTTACTTAATCCTCATTCTTCTTGATCTTTCTGCTGCTTTTGACACTGTTGGCCACAACCTTCTCCTCAATATCTTGTCCTTGCTTGGTTTTAAGGGCTTTGTGCTATCCTGGTTTTCTTCTTAATTCTCCCATCACACTTTCAGTATTTGTTCTGTTGGATCATCCTCCACTGCTATCCCACTCTCAGTTGGTGTACTCCAAGGGTCGGTCTTGGGCCCACTTCTTTTCTTTCTCTACACCCAGTCCCTTGATGCACTCATCTCCTCCCATGGTTTTCAATACCATTTTTACATTGACGACTTTCAGATCTACCTCTATATATCTGAAAATTCTCTGGCAATCCAGGCCTGGATCTCTGCCTGCCTATCTGACATTACTGCCTGGATGTCTCACTGCCACTTGAAACTGAACATAGCCAAAACCAAGCTTCTTATTTTTTCCCCTAACCCCCCCCCCCCCCTTCCACCTTTGTCAGTCTCTGTGGTTAACACTTTACTATTCCCTGTTTCTTCGGCTCACAACCTTGGGGTTGTCTTGGACTTCTCCTTTACACACATCCAACAGATAGCTAAAACCTGTCATTTCAGAATCTTTCCTTTACTGACCAAATAAAGAAAACTACTAATATAATATACTCTAAGCTCCGTATCCTCCAAAACCTTAAACCCCTCTTAAGCCCAAACTCCTTTCGTACTGTCTGCCAGGCCCTCACTATCCCTATTTTTGACTACTGTAATCATATCTACCATGGCCTTCCTAAGAACACTATTCAACCACTTCAATTAGCTCAGAACATGATAGCTCGACTCATAACTAATAACCCTAGATGTTTCCATATCACACCTGTCCTCTATGATCTCCACTGGCTCCCCATCCAATACAGAATTAAATTTAAGGTTCTTACTCTTACATATAAAATTATTTCCAAAGAATCTGCCCCATGCCTCTTCCCCCTCCTTCTTTCATCCAATAACACAAGACCACACCGCTCTATTACCAAAAACTTACTGACCATCCCTATAGACAAGAGAACCTGCAAACAATCTATTAATAACAGGGCCTTCTCCCTCTATGCCCCTTCCTTATGGAATACCCTTCCTCCTGAACTTCGGAACTGTTCATCCCACTCTGAGTTCCGTAAGAAGTCAAAAACCCATCTTTTCCTGGAACATTATTCCCTCCCACCTTAGCATTTCACTTGTTACACCCCCTCCTTCTCCTCCTCCATCACTTAAACTCTATTACACTACAGATGTCCCCATATAATTTCATATGTAAATAGTTGATCTTTGATCGCTGTACACAGTTATTCTTGTTACTATATGTATCCAATGCTATGTTCCATGTATATAGTTATTCTTGTTACTATATGTATCCAATGTTATGTTCCATGTAAACAGTTGAAACACCCTGCTATAAATTTTTCTATGTAAACCGTCTTGACTTGTAGAAAGACGGTATATAAAAATTGTTAAATAAATAAATAAATTTCTTTCTCTTATAACATCAGCAAAATGTGCCCCTTCCTTTCTGAAGACACCACTAAGAAATTTATCCACTCTTTAGTCACCTCCCATCTAGACTATCGCAACCTCCTCCTTGCTGGTCTCCCTCTGAATCATATCACTCCCCTCCAGTCTATTCGAAAATGTCTAATCTTCCACCAGTCCCAATATTATCATATAACCCCTCTTCTCAAGTTGCTTCATTGGCTCTCTATCCATTTCCGTATCCCGTTCAAACTTCTCCTACTGATCTATAAGTGCATTCATTCTGCTGCTCCTCACTACCTTTCTTCTCTTATCTCTTCCTACACCCCTCCTTGAGAAGTCCACTCTTTTGGCATATTGCTTCTGTCTGTGTCCTTCTCTTTCACTGCCAACTCCAGACTTCGATCCTTTCACCTTGTTGTTCCTTATGCCTGGAACAAACTACCTGAGTCTGTATGTCAGGCTTCATCTCTGGTCCTTTTCAAATCCAGGCTGAAAACTCACCTCTTCAAGGCTGCTTTTGAATCCTAATCCACTTAGTCTCCTATGTGTTTCCTTACCATACCACTAGATGTATCCTTGTCTTCAGTTGTTGTGTTGTCTGTCTTAACTAGATTGTCAGCTCTGATGAGCAGGAACTGTCTTTTACATGTGCTTGTGCAGTGCTGCGTATGCCTTGTAGCACTATACAAATGATCAGCAGTAGTAGTAGATTCATATCCCATGCCATGAGTGGATGAATTACTTGAAAAATTAGGGAAAACATCCTTCCACACAAGAAAACTTATGCTACAATAGAAAAGGAGTATCTAGCCATAAAGTGAGCCCCACAAACATTCCAATACTAACTAACCCATCACAAAAATATTTAAAAAACACAAAATCAGTCATTTTATCTATGCTGATGACATCATGCTCGCCCTCCCCATAACCACAAAAACCCCCACTTATAACATTCTATCCGAGTGCATGGCAGAAACCACATCCTGGATGGAAACCAACTACCTCAGCATCAATCTCAAAAAAACTGAAGCAATGTTCGTATCAAAATCACCTGTGGCTGAAGATACCTACCCAACAACAATCTCCATCAATAACACAACTATACCTGTTAAAAAAGAGGTAAAATACCTAGGTGTTATAATCGACCACACACTCACCATGCTACCACACATAAAACAGACAGTAAAAACCATATTCTACAAACTCAAAACTATTCAACACTTAAGGCCCCTTCTTGACACGCATGACTTTAGATCAGTTGTCAGCTCACTCATAACCCCTCACTTTGACTATTGTAACAGTCTCCTAATCAGCCTCCCACAAAAGAATATCTACTTATTACAAAGAGCACAGAACATTTGTGCAAAAGTAGTCACTAAAGCCCGCCTAGCGGACCATGTAACCCCTATACTGCTAGAACTACACTGGCTCCCTATAAATAACCGAATCAAATACAAAACACTACTAACAACCTTCAAACTACTAAATGATATTGCCCCCTCCCATCTATCCACACTCCTTCACGCCCCAAATGATTCAAGAGCCCGCAGACTAAATGCAACCCTCTCACTGGAGTTACCAAAAACATTCAGGAGGACTAAAAAATCCACCAGTGCCAGAGCCTTCACATTCACCGCTCCCACACTTTGGAATGACCTCCCAATAGACATCCGAATCATAAAGGACCTCTCTCAATTCAGGAAAGAACTCAAGACATACCTATTCTCCGAACACTTCGGAATCCCCTACCCTCCAAGTTCAGCCACACAAACAAAAAAACCCCGCAAAAACACAATTAACTGAACATACACAGCCCCCCTCAAACAGTCCTCCCAAAGACACACAAAAAAACCCACGAAAAATGGAAATAAATTCCATCACATACACATACACACACACGCACACACACACACACTTGAATAGTGAATTCACTACACTGTATCCTAACCTTTTTGTAAATAACACCTGTAAATAGAAATGTTAGCTCGCTGCCTATTCCCTGTAAAAAGTTAGAAACCCTGGTTTGATAGAATTTGTCACATTCCTCCTTGCTTCTCACCACCACCAAAATATTGTCTATTACACAACTTTTTGTTCGTGGTGAGAATCGAGGAGGAATGTGACACATTCGATCTACCCTTTTGATGTCTAGGCCATCTGTACCTTGTCCACTCACAATCTTAAATGACAGAGGTGTAAGGCAGGGGTCTCCAAATCCAGCCCTGGAGGGCCACAAACCAATCAGGTTGGCAGGCTATCTCTAATGCATATATATCTCATGCATATTCAATAGGGATATCCCGAAAACCTGCAGGGTTGCAGACCTCCAGGACTGGATTTGAGTAGCTCTGCTTTATAGGAAGAGGATAAAATCAAAATAACTACTTTTTATACCTCAACAAATAGAGAGGGGGGGACCTGCACAGAGTGGCAGGTATACTTACTCTAGCCATCTTACTGGGCAGACTAGATGGACCATACTGGTCTTTATCTACCATCAAATACTATGTTACTACAGTATATTGTTTAAATATATATTGCCTTTGTGTAGGTTATTGTTGGTGTTGGGTGTACATTATTTTATTTATGCAGATGATGTGCAAATTCTTATTCCTTTTTTCAGCGCTTTAAAGCAAGCTGAAGGGGTTGTAGTCAGCTGTGGCAGCCATTAAGAGCTGAATGTTGACATCCGCATTGATTTTGAATGTCGCAAAGATGGAGCTTTTATTTTGGTCTTTGGTGGGTCCTGTGAGTGCTGTATCCCTTGATGGGTTTATGTCCCTGGGAATTTTCCTGTACTTGAAAATGAATTTGAGGTCCGAAATTAAGTCTGTTGTTAAGGTTGCTTTTTTTTAAGCTTCGAATGATGCATTGTTTAATACCGTTTTTTAGACTTTGCAGGCTTTTGTACTTTTGTTGTTAATGCACCTCAACTATTGTAATGGTTTTTTATGTGGTCCCCTGCTAAATCTGTGTGTGCTCTGCAGATAGTTCAAGATGCCACAGGACGACTTTTGGTTAGTGTTAAATGTTTTGACCATATCTCTCCAGTTTTGGCTTCTTTCATTGGTTTCTGGTGGAGCAGAGGGTAAACTTTAAAATCTTGATGTTGGTGTTTCAATCATCGGCTGGAATGGATCTTGTTTATATTTCATCCCAGTTGGAGTGTTATGTTCTGGGCCATAGTTTACAGGCAGGTCGTCATTTTCTTTTGGATGCTCCTTCCCTACTGGTTGCTCATCTTTGCGATATCCATTGTTGGGCATTTTCTATTGCAGCCCCTCAGTTATTGAACTCTTTACTCCTAGAGTTAAGCTTGATTTCTGATACTCTTATTTTGGAAGAAGTTAAGGGTCTATCTTTTTGGGTCGCTTTTAGTGGGGATGGCTGATTTTTAGGTTGCATTCAGTTATTTTCCCTTTTAAGATTACTTTTATTGAGGAGGAAGTGACATCACCCGTCTGAATGGCCATGTAAGCGGCGAGCTCCAACCCGACCCCAGTGAAAGTGGAGATAATAAAGCCGCGAATCGACGGAGAAAGCAAGGAGAAGCTGTGTGGTGGGCAGTGGAGTCAGTGGCGAGAATGACCACCCGGAAAAAAAACACGGACCTGCGGGAATTTGCTTTTGCCGGAGCGGCAACGGCGGCAGGAGAAGGCAAGATGGCCAGAGCAGAGGCCACGAGGTGAGAGCAAGCAGAAATGACGGCAAAGGGTCTGGAGAGAGTAGAAGCCAACTCAGAGCCCAGCGGTTTGGGACCGGTGACCAGAGAGGAGCTGAAACAGTGGTTCGCCGAGGTCAAGGCAGAGGTACAGGTCTCAAAAACGGCATATGAGGGACTCATGAATACACTTAAAAAGGAGGTGGGAGAAGTAGCAGCCAGGCTGGGAGATCATGAAAATCGCCTGGAGTTGCTAGAACAGCAGCAGGAGGAGTGGGCTGAGCAGCGGAAAGAGGAGGAGAATTGGAAGGAGCAGATTAAACTGAAGTTGGAGGATCTGGAGAATCGCTCCAGGAGGAACAACTTGAGAATTAAAGGAGTGCCAGAGGAGGCTGAGTTTAGAGACTGTGCAAAAGTTGCAGAGGCAGTGTGCCTGGAGGCCTTGAGGCAAGGTGGTGAGGAGGATCTGGGAGAGCGAATTCAGCTGGATAGAGCCCATAGAGCACTGGGCCCAGTGTGCAACAATCAGCCCAGGGACATCATTATATGTCTCAAGGACTATAAAGTAAAAGAAAAAATAGCAGCCAAAATGCGAGGGCTGAGTAACTTCAAATGGCAGGGCTACTCGGTGGCCATATTTGCGGATCTCTCCTTGGGGACATTGCAGCGGAGGAGGGAACTGGCCCCCATTACTAAGATCCTAAGAAAGGAGGAAGTGCGGTACAGATGGCTGTATCCGTTCAGGCTGGCATTCACAAAGGGGGACATTACTTGGCGAATACAAACTGTGGAGGCAGCTTGGGTTGCTCTGATGGAGGCGGGTATGGAAGGACCAGCGGAAGAAGCTAGAGCGGAGTGGACGAAGGGTGTGCAGGAGAGAGCATGGAGAGCCACGTCCGGGGGACTGCACCGGGAGCGCCCTAGAGAGCCGGACGGATACTATCAAAGATCACAGCAGAGAGGAGCGAAGAGATGATGGACAATGTATCAGGGTATAAGGAGGGGAGCTATTGATAAAGCAGGGGATGGGACATGTGATGGGTGAAGTACCTGTAGGATGGTTGGCTTGGGCTGCGGGGTGAGTATGGGGAAGGAGGGGGATGGGGAGGGGGTACAAGTGGGTTTTTGGGGGTGAGAAGGGGGGAAGGGGGGTAGGTGGCAGGAGCAGGGGGGGATAGGCAGAGTCGGGGTAATGAGTAATACGGGGGGGTCCGGGGAGGGCGGGTGACATACAACTCCAGGTCAGCCTTGTCAGAGACGAGGCAGGGGGACAGGGGAGGGGGGAAGGGAGGGAGAGGAGGGGAGCGGAGGAAGTAAGGAAGGGGGGAGGGGGTAGGGAGGGGGAGACAGGGAAAGGAATCTTGAATCTGAAGGGAAATAAGGGAAGGGAGCGGGAGACATGGCAACAATCAATACTAAAGGATTACGGACATGGCGCAAGAGGCGCCTGCTGGAACAGGAGGCTATAAGGTTGAAGGCGGACCTGGTCTGCCTACAGGAGACCCACTTGAAAGTTGGTCAAGAAGGGCTGATAAGCTCACGGAACTACCCGAGAGTCCTATTGGCTGGTCAAAGGGAGCAACCAAGGAAGGGGGGGGGGGGGATACTGATAGGACAAAAGTATAAAGGTGCGGTGGTGGAGGAACGGAGGGATCGCAAAGGCAGATGGGCAGCAGTTAGAATGAAGGTATCTGGGAAGGAGGTGTGGGTAGTAAGTATTTACGGGCCTAACACAAAGAGAGAGGAATTTTATGAGAGCCTCACGCTAGAATTGGAGGGATGGGGGGCCATACCGGTAATTATAGGGGGCGATTTTAATATCACAATGAATCCAAGGCTGGATAATAGAGGAGGGGGAGGGGGGGAAGGAGAGGAGTAGTTTGCTAAAATTAAAAGAGAGGCTAGGCATGGTGGATATGTGGAGAGTGAGGCACCCAGGGGAAAAGAACTACACTTTTTACTCAGCAGCACACGATATGTATAGCAGGTTGGATATGTTGTGGGTGAGTGGACAGTGGGGGTCTAGGGTGACAGAAATGGAAATAGGTAATATAACATGGTCTGATCATGCTCCCATGCATATTGCATTTGATTTGGGGGAAAGAGACAGGAGGGTGAGATTTTGGAGGTTGAATGAACCACTGCTGAATGATAAAGGATATGTGGCCAGAGTTAAAAGGGTGATCAGGGACTATTTGAAGTGCAATTGGAATGGGGAGGTGGCCACGGGAATTATGTGGGATGGGCTGAAGGCGGTGGTGAGGGGACACCTGATAAGTATAGCGGCACAGGAAAAGAGAAAAAAGAGGGCGATGGAGGACGGGCTGCTGCAGCAGGTGGAGTGGTTAGAAGGGAGGCACCAAGAGGGAGCAGAGCCTCGGGTTTTACAGGAGCTGTTAAAGGCGAGAAGGGAGCTGAGTCAGTTAAGGGCTGTAGAGATTGCACACACTCTGGCAAAATTAAAACAGGGTTGGTATGAGGGGGGAAATAAGGGGGGAAGGAAGCTGGCGTCCCGGTTGAAAGTGAGGCAACAGCAGTCAACGATAGGAGGGGTGCGCAATCCAAAAGGGGAAATGGTGTATAAGGCAGAGGAAATTAGGCAGGCCTTTGTAGCTTATTACGGAAAGCTGTATAGTAGCGAAGTGCAAGGAGATGGGCAGAAGGGGGAGGAGTTTTTGGAGAAATGTAGTCTGAGTAGGCTCACGGAGGAAGAGGCGGAGGAGTTGGGGAGTCCGGTGAGCTATGAGGAAGTGAAAGGGGCAGTGAAATCCTTCAAGGAAGGGAAAGCCCCGGGACTCGACGGGTATACGGCAAAGTTCTATAAAGTCATGCAGGAGGAGATAGGAGGATTGCTGATGGAGGTCTTCAATGGGGTGTTGCGGGGGGAGGGACTTCCCAGATCTATGGAGGAAGCAGGTATAACGGTTATACCAAAGGAGGGGAAGGACCATACTGTCTGTGGAGCCTACAGACCCATATCGCTCATCAATTTAGATGCAAAAGTGTTGGCCAAAGTCATGGTGGCTCGGCTGCAGAAAGTAATGCAGAAGTTAGTGCATCAGGATCAGACGGGGTTCATTAAAGGGAGACAGGGAGGGGATAATATCCGTAAGTTGTTGAATGTTATTTGGTCCTTGCAAGAAACAGGCAGGGAGGCTGTCTTCCTGAAGGTGGACGCCGAAAAGGCCTTTGACAGGGTTGAATGGAGGTTCATGATGCAGGTGTTGGACAAATTTGGTTTGGGAGAGAAATTTTTGAAGTGGGTGGGAGCACTGTATGCCTGCCCACAGGCCAGGATAAGGGTAAATGGGGGGTACTTGGACAGCTTTAGGTTGGGCAGACGTACACGACAGGGGTACCCCTTGTCACCCTTGCTATTTGCCTTGGTCATTGAGCCGTTGGCGGCTTACATAAGGGGGCAAGTGGATATTCGAGGGATTGAGGTGCAGGGACAGTTAAGCAAGGTTGCACTCTGCGGATGATGTCATCTGTACTTTCGGACGCCCGTTTGTCAGCTTACCGAACTTGCTTAAGGCGGTAGAGCATTATAGTACAGTGTCCGGGTATAAGTTGAATCTGGACAAGACGGAAATATTGGGCTTTAATTTGGCAGAGGGGTTAGAGGAGAGGTTGAGGGAAAAGTTCCCATTTAAATGGGTGAGAGGAAGTTTTCGCTATTTAGGCAAACAGTTGGGTAATTCAATAGACCGCCTGCCGGACTGGAATTACAAACCCCTAATAAGGTCTTAGATAGTGCTGGGGAGGAGTCTGCTGTCTTGGTACATGTCGGTACCAATGACATAGGAAAATGTGGTAGGGAGGTTCTGGAGGCTAAATTTAGGCTTTTAGGTAGGAAGTTGAAATCCAGAACTTCCAGGGTAGCATTCTCCGAAATGCTTCCTGTTCCACGCGCAGGACCCAAAAGGCAGGCAGAGCTCCGGAGTCTCAATGCGTGGATGAGACAATGGTGCAGAGATGAGGGTTTTGGATTTGTTAGGAACTGGGGAACATTCTGGGGAAAGGAGGGGCTCTTCCGAAGGGATGGGCTTCACCTTAACCGGGATGGAACCAGGCTGCTGGCATTAACCTTTAAAAAGGAGATAGAGCAGCTTTTAAACTAGATATTAGGGGAAAGCCGGCAGTCGCCCAAGAGCGGATGGTTCGGAAGAATGTATCTTTGAAGGATACTACCAAAAGCAGAGAGGTTCCACAAAAGAGTAAAGTAGCCAACATGCCCTCAAGTATGGAGCAGACAGAGCTTAAAGATCCCAAATTACCCATGTCTAACAATAGCCAAATTAATATGAATAAAATACATTCTCTAAAATGCTTGTATGCAAATGCTAGAAGTCTAAAAAATAAGATGGGAGAGTTAGAATATATAGCACTAAATGAAAGGTTAGATATGATTGGAATATCAGAGACATGGTGGAAGGAGGACAACCAGTGGGACACTGTAATACCTGGGTACAAACTATATCGAAATGATAGAGCTGATCAAATTGGTGGAGGGGTTGCTCTCTATGTTAGAGAGGGCATTGAGTCAGAAAGGATTAAAGTTTTGCAGGAAGCAAAATCTGCTGTAGAATCTATATGGATTGAAATTCCATGTAAAAGGGGGAAGGCAATGGCAGTGGGAGTGTACTATCGAGCGCCTGGCCAGAATGACCAAATGGATGATGAAATGCTCAAAGAAATCAAGGAAGCTAACAAAGGTTACAGCGCAGTAATAATAATGGGTGATTTCAACTAACCCGGTATCGACTGGGTCAGTGTCACGTCAGGACATGCTAGGGAGATAAAGTTCCTAGATGAAATAAATGACTGCTTCATGGAGCAGCTGGTTCATGAACCGACCAGAGGGGAAGCCATATTATTTTTTATTTACATTCTCTTATATACCGCGCTATTCTGCATCAGTGCGGTTTACATTGAACAAACTGAAATTACATTGAACAAGGCATTATAACTTGGAGATAACTATTTTACAGGGAACATGGGCTATGGAGGGTTAAGTGGCTTGCCCAAGACCACAAGGAACACCTGTGGGACTAGAAACCCCAGTCCTTCCGGCCCAAGGTTGCTGTCCTCTAGTGGGATTTGAACCGCCGACCTTCCAGCCTGAAGTACCTTGCCCCAACCACTAGGCCACTCCTCCACTCCATTAGACCTAGTCCTTACTGGAACACCATATCTAGTGCAAGAGATTAGGTTGTTGGGGCCACTTGGCAATAGTGATCATAGCATGATCACCTTTGATTTAATTAGTGGAGGAGGGATAGTAAGGAAATCCACAGTACTACCTTTTAACTTTCGAAAGGGAGACTATGATAAAATGAGGAAAACAGTTAAGAAAAAAACTAAAAGGAGCAGTTGCAAAGGTTAAAGACGTACATCAGGCTTGGCTGTTGTTGAAAAATACTATCTTGGAAGCCCAGACCAGCTGTATTCCACGCTTTAAGAAAAGTGGAAGGAAGTCTAAAAAACTGCCAGCATGGTTTAAAGGTGAGGTCAGAGAGGCTGTTGTTGCCTAAAAAGCATCTTTCAGGAAATGGAAAAAAGAGCCAAACGACGAAACCTGGAAACAGCACAAGCACTGGCAAGTCAAATGCAAGGCATTGATAAGGCAGGCAAAGGGAGAATTTGAGATGAAGCTTGCTGCGGAAGCAAAAACGCAAAGTAAAGACCTTTTCAAGTACATTCGTAGCAAAAAACCTGTGAGTCAGTTGGTCCATTAGATGATAAAGGGGTTAAAGGATCACTAAGAGGCGACAAGGCGATAGCAGAGAGACTGAATGAATTCTTTGCTTCAGTCTTTACTGAGGAAGATGTAGGGATGTTACCCATGACTGAAGTGGTATTTAAAGGTGCGGAAGAATTGAAGGAAATATCGATACATCGGGAAGATTTATTAGAACTATTAGATAAACTGAAGAGTAGCAAATCACCTGGGCCGGATGGTATACATCCAAAGGTGTTGAAAGAACTGAAATATGAGATTGCAGACCTGCTATTAGTAATCTGTGAACTATCATTAAAATCATCTCTAATACCTGAAGATTGGAGGATCACCAATGTAACACCAATTTTTAAAAAGGGTTCCAGGGGTGATCCGGAAAACTACAGACTGGTGAGCCTGACATCAGTACCGGGAAAAATGGTAGAAACCATCATAAAGAATAAAATTACTCAGCATGTAGATAGTCATGACCTAATGGGAGACAGCCAACATGGCTTTAGACAAGGAAGATCTTGTCTTACTAATCTGTTATGTTTTTTTGAAAGTGTGAATAAACAGGTGGACAAAGGTGAGTCAGTTGATATAGTGTATCTGGACTTTCAGAAAGCCTTTGACAAGGTCCCTCATCAGAGACTTTTGGCAAAACTAAAGAGTCATGGGATAGGAGGCAGTGTACTATTGTGGATCAGGAACTGGTTAAAAGATAGAAAGCAGAGGGTAGGGCTAAATGGCCAATTTTCCCAATTGAGAAAGGTGAATAGTGGTGTACCCCAGGAATCTGTGCTGGGTCCGCTGCTTTTTGACATATTCATAAATGACCTGAAAAGTGGAATAATGAGTGAGGTTATCAAATTTGCAGATGACACAAACTATTTAAAGTTGTTAAAACCCAAGAGGATTGTGGAAAATTGCAAGAGGATCTTAATAAATTGGAAGACTGGGCATCAAAATGGCAGATGAAATTTAATGTGGACAAGTGCAAGGTTATGCACCTAGGGAAGAACAACCCAAACTATGGTTACACGATGTAAGGTTCCACATTAGGAACCACCACCCAAGAAAAAGATTTAGGCGTCATTGTGGATACCATGTTAAAACCCTCGGCCCAGTGTGCAGCGGCAGCCAAGAGAGCAAATAGAATGCTAGGTATGATAAGGAAAGGAATGGAAAATAAAACAAAAGATATTATAATGCCTCTATATCGTTCCATGGTGAGACCGCACCTTGAATATTGTGTGCAATTCTGGTCGCCGTATCTTAAAAAGGATATAGCGATTTTAGAAAAGGTTCAGAGAAGAGCCACCAAAATGGTAAAGGGGATGGAAGGATACTCCTATGAAGAAAGGCTAAAAAGGTTAGGGCTCTTTAACCTGGAAAAGAGACGGCTGAGGGGAGATATAAGTCTATAAATTAATGAATGGAGTGGAACGGGTAAACGTAGATCGATTGTTTACCTTATCAGAATATAGAAAGAATAGGGGACATGCAATGAAGCTACATGGTAAACTATTTGAGACTAATAAAAGAAAATATTTTTTCACTCAACATGTAATCAAACTCTGGAATTTGTTACCGGAGGATGTAGTAAAGGCTGTTAGTGTAGCTGGGTTTAAAAAAGGTTTGGACAAGTTCCTGGAGGAAAGGTCCATAAACCATTATTAAGAAGGGACCCAGGATATCATTGCTTGAACCAATACAAGCATTGTGGAACCTGTGTCCCTTGGGGAAACTGCTAGGTACATATGACCTAGATTGGCCACTGTTGGAAACAGAATACTGAGCTTGATGGACCTTGGTCTGACCCAGTATGGCATATCTTATGTTCTTATGTTCTTATGATAGGGGCGATAAGGCGGGACTTAGGGAAGTGGAAGGGAATACATCTGTCCTGGATGGGGAGAATAGTTGCTATAAAGATGAATGTGTTGCCTAGGTTACTGTTTGTCTTTATGGCATTGCCTTGTAAAGTCTTGAGGAAATGTCTTAAGGGGCTGCAAGACTTGATAATGAGGTTTATTTGGGAGGGGAAGAAGCCGAGAGTTGGTAGGGTCACGATGTTTAAGCCACGGGATGAAGGGGGGCTGGGAGTACCTAACCTGGTCAAGTACTATGCAGCAGTGCAGCTGAAGACCCTGTTGGTGGGGAGGGGGAGGGGGAAACACCGCAATGGGTGCATATGGAGAGAGGGGGGGGGAAGGTTTGGAGGCGGAGGTGTGGGGAGGAGAGGGGAGGGGGCTGGGAAGGGGTAGTCAAAACCCACAGCGAAGGGTGACGCTGCAAATTTGGGGTAAATGGAGAGGCTATCTGATGCAGGGGAAAAGCGTGTCCAGGGAGACGTATTTGCAGGGGGGGGGGGGGGAGGAATAGTCAAATAGTGGGCGGGGAGGGGGTTGGAAAGGGTGGGAAAGGTGCTGGATTCAACAGGCAAGATCAGGCCGTATGCTGAGTTACAAAGGGAATATGGAGTGAGAGACACTGAATATTATGCCTATATACAGCTGTGGTATTATCTGCAAAGGCAGGAGCTTAAGAGGGACTTGCAAGGCAGGCTAATGGAATTTGAAGAATTGATGGCTCAGCAGGACATCGTGAAGGGTCTTGTTTCTAAACTGTACAAAATATTGAATGCCAGGCCGGAGGGGAAGGCAAGATGGCAGGAACAGTGGGAGGAAGAATTGGGGGGGACATGGGGGGAAGAGAGGTGGAAGGGAATCTATGAGGGAGGAGGCTAGCGTGGGGAACGGCGTTGGTGGAAAACTGCCTCAAAGTTCGGCTTAGGATGATCTGGACCCCTGCTCAGTTGCATCGAATATATCCGGAGAGGTCGGGAAGCTGTTGAAGGGGGTGTGGGGAGTGGGGGGACCTCCTCCATATGGTTTGGAGACGTGCCATAAAGTGCAGCCCCTGTGGCGAAAGCTAGAGAGTTACTACAGAGAGGTTTCAGGGATAAGGATAAAACTAACTCCTGCCCAACTGGTTCTCACTGAGGGGGAAGATGAAGGGAGTTGGGGTTTGGCCATTTTCTGGAGCTACTGTGTGGTCGCAGCTAGGCTGGCAATTTTACAGAAATGGAAGAATGAGGAAATTCCCACAATGAGAGATATCATTGGGAAGCTGGAGACATTTTGGGGGATCAGCAGGGGGGGTGCCTGTGGGCGAAATAAAGAAGCCAAGCATGCAGAGATCTGGCAAGAGTATGAGGCCTGGAGAGAGAGTGGGTGGCATGTATGGATGCAGCAATCGGGGAGATAGGGGGAGGGTGATATTGGGGGGGACAGGAAAGCGGAAGGTGGGGTGGGGGATGTAGGGGGGGGAAGGAGGGGGCAGTTGTGTGCAACACAGGGGCACTTGGAGGCTGCCCTGAGCCTGGAAGGTGGAGGAGAGAAGGTGGGCTGGAGGGGGAAAATTGGAAGAATTGGTGTTTTTGTGGGACTGGGTAATGTGTTGGGTGGATATGGGGGGGGGGGAGGACTTGCCTATGGAGGGAGGGATATTGTTGATAAGGTTGTTAGTTGAAGGGGATGTATATTGTTGCTATTACTATTACTGAAGAAGTACTCTGCACCTCCCCTCACCTACAACGAGGCAGGGCTCTTGGGTATAACAGAAATCCACACACAAGGCAATGAGAAGGTTAATTGGTAAATCAGTAAATAATACACAACACACTTCCATTATAAAAATCAACCAAAGCTTTGGGAGAGCAAGCTAGGCCGCTGCCTATGTTTACTCTGACATCATAGCTTTCGGCCACTTTATTTATACGTAAAGATTTGATTATACAGCATAATTCTCACGTTATTGTTCTACGTCAGACATCACGTATCCATAACATACATCTCTATATCTCTGCGTCATAGGCAATCATGAGAAGACATACATATATTCCAAGACATAACTATGTAGGCATTAATTCTAATTAATTCTAATACTGACAGTTTGATATCTCTAACCCGAGACTGCGAGACTGGGAGACAACTTGACCTTTACTTATCTTCTATAAACATGGACTAGTGTTTGTTATCTGGAACCTTTCACCTAATTATCCTAGCTGAACCTTACAAGGATGTAACTGAATACAAAGCTCTGAATGGTATTAACTCTTCTCTAATATTAATCCCTAAAAAGCCAAATAGTGATGCTAACATGCCTTGCAACGGCCTAGATAATGAATTCCAAACAGAGGAAACAGAATAAAAAAAAATCAGAAAAAGAACTTACATAACTGCTACTTGATACAAAAGTACGATTTCTAACCTTATCTAGTAGGCCTTTCACTATTTTTCCTTCATCATCAAGCAAACAATAATTAATAATAATAATACAGTATTTAAATAAATAAATAAATAATCCATACATGCCATTTTCCTTCGCTAGGAGATAGTCTAAAACCATGCGATTCTAGGCTGCATAAGCAGACACCGTGTCCACGGCACCTTGTAAATACGTCTATCTGAGATTTAGTTAAAGGACTTGTAGAATCCACCAGCTGTTGTGCAGCTGCTATGGCTTTATCCTGAGGGGAAACATCCCTTTTTATGCCATTTTAAGAATTATTCAGGGTTGATAATAAAGTAATATTTTGGTAAGGTAAAAAGCGCCATGGGATGTCTAACTGGGCAACATAGCAAGTACCTGCCCAACCTCTGAAAAATTCTGCATATACAAGATTACCACACACAAAATAATCTCTTTTTAAAGCCACTAATCCATTTTCCCAAATTATCAGGTTGTGGGGACAAGATATATTCTGTGTATAGTTATTCAAAGCCCACTGAGTAATGTTCATTTCTTTAATTTCAACAGATAAATTACGTTCCCAGGGATGGTAGTACCCTAACAAGGGGAAACCCATGCACTTGGTTCCCTTGAACTTGCAGTAATTGTACTACTGAAATATAGGATTTTCTGACGTGGGATTTCTTATACCAAATAGAAGAATTATGTAGCAGTGCTATTCTACAGATGTTCCACAGGGTGTCCTCTACCTTTTTCCCTGTACTTTGAGCCATAAAACATTTTGGAGGGGACTTTAGAGGCGTAGAGCTAACTACTCTAGGTTCTGTGTTTGTATGTGACCATTGTACAGTAGTTAGATTAAGCTATGTCACGAAACTCTTTAAAGGCTTTAGGCCTAGCTCATGGTAGAAACCCATGCTGAGTGGCTGTCACAGTTGGAAAGCAAACCGCACAATTTGATAGATTAAACTGTTTCGTAACTGAGTGTAAATGTGACTCAAAAATATTTGGATATTCCCCATAACTTTCCCAAGATTCTAAATGAAGTACTGCTTCATTAACAATAACATGCCACAGCACAACTAAGACCAGATAAGGAAACATTCTTAGCAAACCTCAAAATATCTGTAACTATAATTACTCCAAAAATAAACGTTCTAAAACAAAATGAAAATACACCTACTTTTCTTAATATGATGAAGCTATATACTATAGCTACAACTACCCCTAATTCAAACTTTTCATAAAGTAGAGGTTAAGTGCCAAAAGGTCATTGCATATATATCAGTAAAACACTAATTCAAACTAACTTTATCCACCTAAGCAGCAGTATGGATGCTGGAAGAAGGTGTTTTGCATGATTAGTTCATTCAAAAAAAACACTTAAATCCTGATAGTCTTTTTCTGCAATATCACTGTTGTTCAATGAGTCTCTGCGTTGCAATCTCTTGATTCACTGATGCAGGGAACCACCTTCTGGATCCTGTGAAGGAGCCTTTTTACACTGTGTAAGATGTATCCAACGAGAGTGTCCTTCCACTTTACAAGCTGAGTATCCCACCAGGAGCACACGGAATGGACCTAGGAACTTGGGAGCCAGAAGTGTCTTTGGATGCAAATTCTTAATCAGGACCCAACCTGGTGACTTCACTTCTAGATATGATGATTCTGACGGAACATCTCGCTGAGGATTCACCTGCAATAAAGGGGAAACAGACAGGACTGAGTGCAATTGTGAGCAATAAGTCCAAATATCGCTGCGCAACAATTGAGGATCCGGGATAACTGCCAATTCATATGGAGAGGTAGCTGGATGTCCAGTAACTATTTCATATGGTGTGGCTGGGGGAATTACACACTGCCATAAGGGCAAAAGGAAGGTCTTCTGTCCAATATGTAGCCCAATCCTGTGTCAGAGTGCGTAAGTGACCTTTGAGTGTCCTAGTCATCCGTTCCACTTGGCCAGAGCTTCTCGGATGATAAGGAGTGTGCAGTTGTCTCTTAATACCAAACCAAATTTTCCAGACACTCGCAACAAAGGCTGGACCCAGACAAGAAGAAAGAACAAAAGGTACACCCCAAACAGGAATAAACTGAGTGAGCAGTAATCTGATGGCAACCCCAGCAGTCATACTGGTAGTGGGATAAGCCACTACCCATTTAGAGAAAAGACAAGTGACCACCAAACAATTACCACCTCCCTCCTCTGGCACAGGGCAGATCTGCAAAATCAAAAAGAGTCCGGAAGGCAGAAATGCATATAACTGACCCTAAGCTGACCCTACTCTGCCAGTCTTGAAACAGTGCAGACAAGCTGTGCCAAAAAAAGAAAACAAAAAAACTTCAGGCGATATCGGAGAACAGCAAAGGCATAATTCATAGTCACCGTGGTGATGCTTATGATGCAGGAACAGGGCAATTGGAAACAATAGACTGTCAGGACAAAGAAGCAGATATTCCTGTCCCCAGTAGCTGGAAGAGGTGAAGAAAAAAAAAAAAAAGAAGTATCGTGATATCGCTGCAAGAGAATTGAAAGGGAAAACAAAGTCATATTAGAAGGTGCTAAATACAGCAATGTCGGAGACACCGATGCTCGAAGAACAGCTTGCTGTGCTTCTTGGTCTGCAAAATGGTTGCCCTTTGCAAACACTTCTGCTAGCTGTGCACTGGTAAATGGCAAAAATGCTGAGTCCACTACATCATTAACTGTTGTGACTGCATAGCCCATCTCATCTCTGAAAGTAGAACCATTCACAAACAAAGTTATATCCGGGGCTGGTAAAGATACAGGGGAAAGTTCAGATCTAGCTTGAGAAAATGTCAAAATAGTTTGGAAACAATCATGAGACCCATCCTCCTCCACAAATGTTGAAGGGTTGCATATTGATGTAGTACAGACTGAAACATGAAGCGGAGAAAGTAGTACTTCCAGAGTCAATAAACGTGTGGAGGACAATGGCTGAGTCTTGATTTGATAGAACAAAAGGGCGCTGTAGAACCAGAAAATCTGTAAGTTTCAATTGCAAAAGCCACTGCTACCAAACTACGTAGACATAGTGGGAGTCCCAAAGTCATTGCATCAATTTGCTTTGAGAAATAGCCTACCGGCTTGCAACCAGTTGGGAAAGCTTGTAAAAGCACACAGGTAGCAGAGGAATCAGAAATAGCTACATACAATTTGAATGGTAAAGAATAATCATATGCAATAAACATGGCGCATTTCCCAGTGCAATTAAATTAGTAATATGAGCTAATAGAGACAAAGAATCTGACAAACTCATAACATGGTGAACATAAAAGCAACTCATTCACATATTGAACTAAAGAGGAATGGTCGAGTCTTACATCAAATAATGCAGTTCTTAGGGCCTGCGAAAAATATGCAGGACTGTCAGTGTACCCTTGATACAAAGTGGTCCAAATATTTTGTTTATTTTCAAAATGGAAAGCAAATAAAAAAATTGGCTTTCTTTGCAAATTCTCACTGAAAAATAAGCAGAACTCAAATCTACAACAGAAAACCAGGTAGTCCCTGAAGGTATCTGTGTCCAGATATCATGTGGACTAGGTACCAAGGGAAAAATTGGCAAAATCACATTATTTACTGCTCACAGGTCTTGTACAAATCTATAAGTCTTACCGTCAGCCTTTAGTACAGGAAGAATTGGAGTCTTACATGATGAAGTTGTAGAATAAATGACACCTTGTTTCTGAAGATCTTCAGTCACAGGATGAATTCCATCAATGGCAGCTACTGGCAGTGGATACTGCTTGAGTCTAGGAAGCTGAACTCCAGGTTTCACGGTGATTCTCACAGGTGGGATAGAAAGACATCCGACATTAGATCCTGGCACTGCCAACAAGGTAGACGGAAGTTCTTCAAGAGCAGGATGAATGGTCCTGCATCTGCAGGAGACGGCACTTCAGAGAGAGAGAGTACAGCTGGAAATATAACTTGCCACTCATCCAGGATAGAGTAGCATGATGTGAAGTCAGAAAATCCCGACCTGAAAGATTCACTGGTAAAGTGTCTCCCTCAATGCTTTCACAATGTACTACCGGAGCTTGTGCTAGGTGAGTGTGATAACTGGCAGGCAAATCCTATAAATGCAGTGCTGATGTTGTAGCTCCTGTATCAATAACAAACTTCAAAGTAGATCCTCCCAGCTTAGCTTCCAACTCACCCTGAGGAGTTACATTCAAACTTAACAATAGTCATGCATCCCAAGTATCATCTCCACAATCTTCTGGGTTAGAGAAGCACTGATATACGGGAGTGAATTCAGCTGTTACCGGAGGGGGAGGAGAGAAATCAGCTCTCTGGCCATCAAGATTCCGATTCCGGGGACAGTCTCGCCGCAAATGCCCAATCTCACCACAAGTATAACAAGTACGCATTTCTCTGGACTGTCCACACCCTCGCTGAGGATTCCCATAACCTCCTCCGTTTTTACCTCTCTCCCCTGCCCATGGGTGGCTGCATAAACAATCTGTAAATTGAGCAATTTAGTCTTTTCACATCTATTTTAGTTCGCTCTTCTTGCTGTTCCTTGATAAATTTCAACTCACTGTATCAAGCTCCTTTCAGAATTGCATCAGCTGTTCTAGCTGGCCAATCTATTATTGAAGTTTCTAAAATTTCTTTTATTCTTGGAAATAAACCATTTACAAAAATATTAGTGAATCCTGAAGGTGAGTCTTCTGCCTCACCAGAATAGTCTTTAAAAGCTAGCATACACCTAGTGTGAAAATCTGTAACCTTTTCACCCCTATACTGCCTTAGAGATGTTAATCTCGACCAATCCTTTACAGGTTTGCATACTACTTTAAGGGATTCTAACAATTTTTCTCTACATAAAAACAAAATTATCTCTTTGTGTAATTCTTGGAAATCTATCACAGGGTCTGTCACGAACTGGATGAGTGACCCTATGAAAATCAGCTGGATTATAAAAACACAGTTCTGAGCAAATTATCTAGAGCTGCCCAAATGGGATTATAACTGTTAATTATTTGAGACCATAAAGACACAAATCTACCAGGGTTATCCCTGTAATTCAGAAAAGTTTTAGTCAAATCAAACACTTCTTTAAGTAGTCACAATATCATTTCCCACAGCTGCTTCAGTTTAACAGTGGCAGAACATAAATTATATAGAATAGAGCCTAGATCATAATATAATTGATCACACTCCTCTTTGCAAGAATCATAATAGCTGTCCAAATCTCTCTCATTTTTATCAATAAGTTCATCAGAAACACTCAATTCTTTCGCAACAGAAACATTATGACCTATTGCTACTTTTAAGATTCTTATTACAAGTACAACACTTCCTGTTTCTTGGTACAAACGTGCTCTCAATTCCTTGAGCTGGGTGACATTCCAAATATCCAAAATACACAATTCTACGCCCCCTAACTGCTGTTGCTCTTTAAGTATTTTCTTTTTTCTCTTAGTTCTGCTACACGAGTGATCCTCACTCACTCAGCTGGTCATTAGTTACATTTCCTAACACAAACAACTTTTGTTTCAAAACGTAAACATTACTATGTTTATCATCATGTACCATCCGTTCCCACCATGTAAGCACATTTGCATGGTTTACCTTTAACCGCTAACTCATATCAAGGGCAATGGACCCTATCTACAGAGAAAGCTCCCTCCAAAGGAAACTGCAAATCCTCATTACCTTTTGTCACTGAATCCCTATGTGCTACGGAATCGATGGCTACATCACCATGCTTCTCATATATACAATAGAAGCATACAATAAGGGCTACCTTTTTTTAAACACTAAAGCCCTAACTCTGTCATGCCATGCACGCATCTGAGACAGAGCCTATCTACTTAACAGATTACCCATCACTAGTAATACTCACAAATCTTCTGGCACCTTCTGCCCTTGCCTTGAATGCAGAATTCCGCTATCCGAGTCACGGCACTAACTGAAGAAGTACTCTGCACCTCCCCTCACCTACAGCGAGGCAGGGCTCTTGGGTATAACAGAAATCCACACACAAGGCAATGAGAAGGTTAATTGGTAAATCAGTAAATAATACACAACACACTTCCATTATAAAAATCAACCAAAGCTTTGGGAGAGCAAGCTAGGCCGCTGCCTATGTTTACTCTGACATCATAGCTTTCGGCCACTTTATTTATACGTAAAGATTTGATTATACAGCATAATTCTCACATTATTGTTCTACGTCAGACATCACGTATCCATAACATACATCTCTATATCTCTGCGTCATAGGCAATCATGAGAAGACATACATATATTCCAAGACATAACTATGTAGGCATTAATTCTAATTAATTCTAATACTGACAGTTTGATATCTCTAACCCGAGACTGAGAGACTGGGAGACAACTTGCCCTTTACTTATCTTCTATAAACATGGACTAGTGTTTGTTATCTGGAACCTTTCACCTAATTATCCTAGCTGAGTCTTACAAGGATGTTACTGAATACAAAGCTCTGAATGGTATTAACTCTTTCTTAGGGATAGTACATATTGTTGAGTGCCCTAGCAGTATACACAGCCCTGTACAGGCTAGCTTACTTTCAATTACTATTTTAAAAGGGGGTAGTGCTGCGGATGATAATGATGTCATGGGATGTGATGGGGTGGGATAGGAGGGGGGAGAGGGGGTGATGGGGGGAGTGGGGGGGTTGAGGGGGGGTATTGGGCGCCACCATTAGAATAATGTTAAGGGGATATGGCTGGTGGACTGCTTGTATGATGTGTTGAAGATAAATAAAAATTATTAAATTGGAAAAAAAAGATTACTTTTATTGATTTTATTGTATATTTTGTTGTAACCCTCCTAGAAATTTAGATAGTGTGCGCTAGCAATGTTTTAAATAAATAAATAAATAAATAAATATTGTTATATTGTTATATAACGTTATATTGTTACTTGTAAATAGTTCACTTGTTCTATGTAAAACGACTAGGTATGCACTATCACATACCATATAATTTACTGTTCCTTGTAAACCGCACTTGATACTTGGGAAAGAGCGGTATAGAAATAACTGTTAAATAAATAAAATAAATAAATTGTGGCGCATTGAGCAGGCCATAAGTATCTAGCAGAAGTTGGATAGGCTGTAGAGGAGAGGATTCTTCTCTGGAATGATCTAGGCAATGGAAGCAGTTCTTAAGCAAGTCAAAGTTCCTCTCAGTGACGGAGTGGGTATATCCGTGGGCCCTGTTATACCACTCCTCTATATCATGGGTGCAACAATAGAGGTCAAGGAGTCACCTCCACAGAGAACCTCTATCACCTTTGTGGGTTGAGAAAGTGAAAAAAGATTAGAGTCTAGCACCAGAGTATTTGGTGTGCTGGATAGCACTGCAACCATGGACTCTGTTTGACAATTGTTGCAGCTACCAGGGACTACTGGGACCACTTAATATGTGCAAGTCTAGGTGATGAAAAGGACTGGTGCAGAGCTTACTTCACAGTCATCCACCTGTGATTTCTCTGCTCTTGAATCTGTCATAGATACCAGAGTGGGTAGGATGTATAAGTCATAGAATGAACCTAGGAGTCTGTGAAAGACATCAGTTACCTCCCCCTGTGCATTGCAGATCACCTGCATGTTCAATGAATGGACATCTCTCTTTAGCTTAGTTGGTGGATTACAAGGGATATGAGATCTGCTGCTGGCCCTATATCTATTGGAAACATCATTCTTCCTTCCTGTACCTCTATTCCCATGCCTACTCCTCCCAAGTATTGTGATTTGGTCAGACTAGATTGCAAGCGCTATGCAGCAGGGACTTTATCTCTTGTATGCTTTTCTACCGTGTTTTGTATACCTGGTTGTGCTTTAGAAATGGTAAATGTTCTCTGTAAACCGCAACTGATCTATGGAAGGTGCGGTATATAAATGATTGTTTAAATAAATAAATAAATTGTAGTAGATAATGATCTCCCTTCGTCTGCCTATCTATCCTGCCTACACAGTTTGTGTTCCTTTTCTCTCTGATTCAAGTATGCAGGCTGTTTGCACTCACAGAGGCTAAGAAAGTTTTTTTAAAACTCAGCTTTCTCTTACACAGCCTGCCTTCCTGTGTCTCTTTGGCCTGGCCTGTTTGAAATCCCTTTCTCTCTCACTATGCTCTGTCTGGTTCTAGACCCACACCAAGAGAACATGACAGTTTTCTGTGACACTCCGAAGGAAACAATGCTACAACTGCCTCTTTCTCACAGAGCCCCGTCAGTGTTCTTATACTACATTCTGAATATTTTTGCAAGTTTTTTTTTACTTTAGCAAAGTAATTTCTGAAATTAGAACTTTTTTCTCTGAATGAAGGAGACACAGTGGTGCTGGATTGCTGATGTTTGGTTTCCGTTTCCTGTTGAACTGCTGATGTAATCAGCCATGAGATTTGGGAGAAGTAAGGCAGAGATAGGCTTATTTGATTGCATGCCAGAAAGTTCCAATGTGATTGATAAAATGACTCATGCTTCTGCTTACTCCCCCTCCCAAAGTAGCTTTGCTGTGTCTGGCTCCATAGGCTATACTAATATTGTGCCAAAAGCGAATGTGAATGAGTAAGAATTTTGACTCATTTCAGCCTCATGGTCATCTGTTTCATTTAGAGCAGTGCTTTTCAAACTTTTATCCAGTATGACCCCATTTTAACAACTGAAAATTCACATGATCCCAGATGATGAAATCAAAATCAATCAATTAATTAAATAATTAAGCTATGCTTATATATCGCTTTTCACCAGGTCAAAGCGGTTTCCATTAAACAACAAGAGATACATCGAACATGTCATAACATATTTACAGTTTGAATGAGGGTGTCAAGAGGGTACGGAGGTTATACAATCAACATGGTCTCAACTTATATATAATCCAGATTGGGTAATATCAAGAGTTCCTTACTTATCTACAATACCGATTCCTATCTTGGTTGCAATTATATTGTGTACTTCTTAATCCGGTGATGATGGGGTGTTGCATGACTCTGCGCCGAAGTGGTCTCTGAACATGTACATCTTTAATTGATTCCAAAAGGAAGAGAGGTCTGCGTTGTTCCAGATTTTGGTTGGTAGAGCGACAGGGTGTAGAGTTCCAATGGACAGGCACAGGCTTGGTAGTTGTGTTTTGTTCTTGCATGTGGTATGGTCAGAACGTTGTTATTGGTCTGTCTTGTGGATCTCCTAGAGTTTGGTTATGGTAGGAGGGTGTGTAGATGGGACGTTTGTTGTTGGTATAGTGTTTTGTGAATCAATAGTAAGGTTCTATACTTCAGCCAGGATTCCAGGCAGAGGATGTGGAGATGCTTCAATGTTGGTATGATGTGGTTATATTTCCTTGCCCTTTGTATGATCCTGGCAGCTGTGTTAAGGGCTGTGTGTAGAGGGTGGAGAGTGGGAGTCCTTGATATAATCACATTACAGAAGTTGAGGTGGGGGAGTGTCATTGCTTGCAGTACTGATCTGAAGTCCTGGGGATCTAGGATGGGTCTGAGGCTCTGTATCATTTTGGTTTTGAAGAATATCATTCTTGTGGTTTTTGCTATTTGTTGCTTGAGTGAGAGAGTTTGGTCGAGTATGACTCCTAGATATTTATTTGCGTTTAAACTCTTATTTGGGTTGTTCCTAGGGTGAGGTGGGTTGGTGGAGCAAAAGTTTGATCTTTTGTGACAAATAATGCTGGAAAACCTAATTACATGCCAGATTCTTGTAGCCGGTGGATGAGGTTGCAGTGGGATATTGTGTTGAACGCTGCTGAGATATCTAAAAAAATGAGTATGTATCCAATTTGTTTGGTTTGTATTTCCTTTAGCAGTGTATTTATTAAGGAGACCATGAGTGTTCCGACTCTGTGTGATAGCCAGACGCCATGCTGTTGTGGGTCAAGTAGGTTGTTCTTGTCAATGTTGTCTTGTAGCTGCTGCTGTACTGTCTTCTCAATGACCTTGGCAGCGAATGAGAGGCTTGCTATGGGTCAGAAGGAGGCAGGATCCAATGGGTCAAATTCAGGCTTTTTGAGGGTGGGGCAGATGATGGACATCTTGAGGCTAGCAGGCATCTGGTCTTGTTCAAGTGATTCATGTGCAATGGTGGTGAGTGCTGGGCTTAGTTCTTGTTTTGTCATCTTAATCCAGCTAACAGGGCATGGATCGAGGTGGGAGGTGCTGGTGTTGAGGGTTATGATGCTTTCAACCTTCTCCTTGCTTACTGTTTCAAACATGCACCATATGCTAGTGAGGATGGTGTGGTGCCGGTTCTGTGTTGGAGTGAGTGGGACATTGGAGATTGGGTGGAGCTGTTTGTATTATGCAGCGAGCTATTGTGGGGGAATGATTGGGAGTCGATTGGTATGGTTAGGGGATTTGGTCAGCTATCTGACAAAATCAAAAAACCCAGGCAGGCAGTTAAAAGGTGCGCTGAGTAGTTTTGAGTGGTAGTTTTTATATCTTGTCAATTTCAGTGCAATAGCAGGTCTCCAGTCTCTTACTCTCCACTCATCTAAAGTAGAAAGCAGTGTCAACAGTCACAGCAGTTAGCACAGGGTTCCTTGTGTCAGTGTGCAATCTGTGCATGGGTTTCTAATCTAACAGGAAACTTACCCTGGAGGGGACAAGAGCCTAAGAATGTTCACTGGTTCACAGGCCACATGCTGACTGGTGATTGCCACTACTTGGCATAGGTCACAGTGAAAGTCCAGAGAGAAGGGGAAATGGCTGTTTCTGTGACCCCATCCCCTGATGATGTGACCTCATTTAGAATCCCGATCCCAAGTTTGAGAACCACTGATTTAGAGGCATACAAACCGAAAATGCTCTTATTTCTCATGTTTTACCATTTATCCGAAAGCAACTTCACATCCCTAGTGATTGACATCTTGAAATGCTAGTCTGAGGCAAACTGCAGCCTAGCTATTACATCATGAGCTTGAGTTCAAATTGTCCCACTTTCCAATGTAAATATTGAAAAACGCTCAATTCCATCAATTAAAGAATCCAAATCTTTTCTCTAACATTTTTATCTCTTATGGTTACTCATATGGTTATTCTCACAATTGTTGAAAGGTCTCAGACTGTTTTGGCACTTATTTTCAGACTTATTATATGTCCAACATTTGTGCCTAATAGCATCAATGACCTTCAACAAATAAGAGCGTGTGAAGCTTCTATCGCCTTTCTCCTCACTTGATTACAAATGCTGCTATTTAAACTTCCATAACCACTCAATATTTTCAAAATATGGCAAACATCAAGTGCTTAGCTTCTACTATGGTTTCATCTTCACACTTCCACTCCGATCTCTGATCCCTCCGTCGCGTTTCACTTTAGCTGTTTCCTCAGGGGATCACTATTCATTTTGATCACTATAAAAACAAAACCCATTTCAGTAACCACTCACATTCTAATCTCTCCCAAAGATCCTAATATATGTCTCCTTCCTTTCCTAATAACTATGTGGAGGTAAAACCACCTACCGGAATAATAAATGATGCTGCACGCGTCTCATAACACCTCAAATGTGGCGACTCTATCTTAGTAATACTTCATTCAGGTCGCTTTTAAAAAACGCCGCACATGCGGGTTAACGGTTGCTACTCCCAATTTTAAAGCTTTCTCTTCTACTCGTTTATTGGTAGTTCTTATAGCCCGCCCCTGAGAACTACATTCTTGCCCTTGAAATTACAGTCCAAATCGTTCTGTCAACAGCTTCCGAGAGGGAAAATCCTTTAACTCCCATAGTCACTAATCTTTAATATTTCTAAACTAATTCAGTCCCTAACCATATGACCTAATTCAAGTCAAAATATCACGTGTGATATCAAGCCATACACTCTCCCTCTTTTAACTTTATCTTTCATATGCAGGATGTCCAATCAATGTTGGCATTAAGACCTGCCGGTGTCACCGATTTCAGAATAAATATCCATTTCTGCTCTCGAATAAGTGGAGATTATTCTTGCGATTTACCGGCTATCTCTGCCTGTACTCTATCTATGCAGAAACATCTTAATAGTTCAAAAATATGTCCCATTGTTATACAGTGCTGGACTAACAGTGCTTCTCTAACCTTGCACTTCAACCGACTCCTATGTGCCCCTTCAATTGCAAATTTGTACATGAGCAAATTTGAAGAACAATGGATGGTTAACATCGCAGAAATTGAGAAAAGGGGAGGCTCTCCTTTGATCTTGGGGGATGTGCACTTTCAAAATGCAAAAATGTATTGCGGTCTGTCGATTTATGATAGACAGATGTTAACTACTCTCCCTTCCCTCTGCTAATGACTACATCCAAGTAAGACAATTTGTCCTTATGATATGTAGATGTAAATTGTATATTATGATCACATTGATTTAGCCACTGAAGGAATATAATTCTAAGCTTTCTTCTGAACCTTTCCACAACATAAAGACGTCATCTATATACCGACTCCTTTGGATCACATTGGAAACATATGGGGACTGAGACATCCATTGTTCTTCAAATTTGCTCATGTAGAAATTCGCAATTGAAGGGGCACATAGGAGTCGGATGAATTAAGATGTTTCTGCATAGACAGAGTACAGGCAAGGATAGCCGGTAAATCGCAAGAACAATCTCTCCTTATTCGAGAGCAGAAATGGATATTTATTCTGAAATCGGTGACACCGGCAGGTCTTAATGCCAACATTGATTGGACATCCTGTATAAGAAAGATAAATGTTAAAAGAGAGAGAGCTATGGCTTGATATCACACGTGATATTTTGACTTGAATTTGGTCCTATGGTTAGGGACTGAATTAGTTTAGAAATATTAAAGATTAGTGACTATGGGAGTTAAAGGATTTTCCCTCTTGGAAGCCGTTGACAGAACGATTTGGACTGTAATTTCAATGGTAAGAATGTAGTTCTCTGGGGGCGGGCTATAAGAACTACCAATAGACGAGTAGAAGAGAAAGCTTTAAAATTGGGAGTAGCAACCGTTAACCCGCATTTGCGGTGTTTTTTAAAAGCGACCTAAATGAAGTATTACTAAGATAGAGTCGCCACATTTGAGGTGTTATGAGACGCGTGCAGCATCATTTATTATTCTGGTAGGTGGTTTTACCTCCACATAGTTATTAGGAAAGGAAGGAGACATATATTAGGATCTTTGGGAGAGATTAGAATTTGAGTGGTTACTGAAATGGGTTTTGTTTTTATAGTGATCAAAATGAATAGTGATCCCCTGAGGAAACAGCTAAAGTGAAACGCGACGGAGGGATCAGAGATCGGAGTGGAAGTGTGAAGATGAAACCATAGTTGAAGCTAAGCACTTGATGTTTGCCATATTTTGAAAATATTGAGTGGTTATGGAAGTTTAAATAACAGCATTTGTAATCAAGTGAGGAGAAAGGAGATAGAAGCTTCACACGCTCTTATTTGTTGAAGGTCATTGATGCTATTAGGCACAAATGTTGGACATATAATAAGTCTGAAAATAAGTGCCAAAACAGTCTGAGACCTTTCAACAATTGTGAGAATAACCATATGGAGTAACCATAAGAGATAGAAATGTTAGAGAAAAGATTTGGATTCTTTAATTGATGGAATTGAGTGTTTTTTCAATATTTGAATTTTTTATTTATTTTCGCTCAGAGAAAGACCATAAGCAGTTGTTTCACCACTTTCCAATGTAGCTAATCTTGTCTTTACCCTGAATTAGAAATCCTTAGAATCAAATATAGATAGGGTTGCCAACTTTTTGAAAGAGAAAATCCCGCCACCTGTGGCTAGTCATGCTCCGCCCATGCCTGCCCCAACCCCGCCCTTTCCCGCCCCTGGTCTGCCCCCACTCCACCCTTGCTCCAACCTTTGTCCCCAAAAAATTGCAGAGGCAATGTGCAAACTGAATGAGCAAGGTTTCTACACATTCTTAAACAGAAATTCTATACTGACAGAATACGCAGCATTGGTTGTACACACACACACACACACACACACACACACACACAATACAGACAGGTCTTCATCAATAAATGATCACAAAAAAGAGAAATATATAGACAAAAATTAAACTGAAACCCCAAGAAGACAGACTCTGCATACAGTGCAATATCAGATAAATGGAGATACAGTTCCCAACACTGTGTAAAATATAAAGATAGTACAAAGTCCAATCATTAAATTGAAAATAAAATTATTTTGTCTACTTTTGTTGTCTGACCATTTTATTCTCTGATCATGCTGGTTCCAATCTGAGGCTTCCGTTTTCCTGTCTTCTCTTAGCTCGTTTTCTATGGTCTATAGTCCATCTAGCATTTCTTGTCTCTTCTTTTCTTTTCTTCACTTCCTTCCATCAGCCTATTTCCAGTCCCAGTAACCCTTCATCAGCCCCCTTTCCAGTTCCCCCCTCCTATTACATTCCAATGTCAATCCCCTTCGGTTCCCAGGACTTGAGTGGCATCTAGTCTCTTCTAGTCCCCCTCCTTCCTCACTGTCCAGCCCCTTGTAGTCCAAACATCATTCCAGGTATCAGCTCACTTCCACTCCCAGTGCCTCCCCGTGTCAGCTCCTTTCTAGTCACCCTACCCTCTGTCCATCCCCCTTCCAGTGCCATCCCCATGTTTCTGCTCCCTTCCAGTCCCAGTGCCCTCCCTCACCTTCCAGCCTCCTACCCATTACCCAGTCACTTACCAGTACCATTCCCAGGTGTCAGCTCCCTTTGAGCTCCCTCCTTCCCCTCTCTGTCAGCTCCCTTTCAGCCACCTCCTCCCCACCTTTCAGCTCTCTTCCAGCTCTCACCTTCCACCTGTCAGTCCCTTCTGCCACCTCTTTCCCCTTGTAGCCGCTGCTCCTGCTTCTTACAGGGCAGCGGCTGCAATAAAGTTAAAGTAAAAATAAATTTAAACCTGTGTGGAGCCTTCCGCCCCCCCCCCCCCAGTGCAGCTTCATCTTCCCTCCCCAGTAGAGCTTATATTCCCAACAAGCTTCACCCCCCCCCCAGTAAAGCTTTACCTTCCCCCTGTCCCCCCCAGTGTAGCTTCACCCCCCCCTGTATAGCTTCACCTTCCCTCCCCAGTACAGCTTTACCCCCCCCCCCCAGTACAGCTTCACCTTCCCCCACTCAGTGCAGCTTAACCCCCCTTTCAGGGCAGCTTAACCTCCCCCCCCCCCCCGCAGCTTCACCCCTTGCAGCCTCTGCTCCTGCTTCTTACAGAGCAGCGGCTGCAATAAAGTTAATTTAAAAGAAAAGGACAACCTGTGAGGAGCCCTCCGATCCTAGGAAACTCCTTCTGCAGTGCCAGGGCTAAAAAAGGAAGTGATGTCAGAGGGGGCGGACGCTGCAGAAGTTGTTTCATAGGATCGGAGGGCTTCTCACAGGTTCTCTTTCCTTTTAAATTAACTTTATTGCAGCCGCTGCTCTGTAAGAATCAGGAGCAGCGGCTGCAAACGGGTGACAGTGATCGTGATCACAAAGCCGGTTTTCTGCTCTGGCTGCGTCCGATCTCACGGTCAGAGCAAAAAAACGACTTTTCAAGGGCCGGTTTTGTATCTCTGCCGGCAGCCAGCCTGGCCATAGAAAAACCGGCCAGGCCCGCTGAAAACCGGCCGGTTGGCAACCCTAAATATAGAGGATCGGTAAAAGGTTCCAAAAATAAAAATTTCTCTATTGTGCTTTTTGTCTTCCCAAAGAAAAATATCCTTCTATTTTATTATGTTTTCTGGAAGACTATTGTTAGCATGTTAGACTATTGCCAATATTTCAATCATCAACATATATTATAAGCTGACACAACGGGTGTGCAATGTCATTTGCTAGCAGTGCACCTTTTGGTGATCCGCTTTCTGCAGAGAATTTGGAAAGCTTCCCAATTATACAATATCTTTTTGATTCCATGTGAGAAAAAGATACTTCCTACTAAGCACAGCTGGTTAAATAGTGGAGGTTATGAACAAGGTCAGACAACAGGCCCATGTTTTTACAGCAAGTTACGGAGGAGAACTAAGTGTGATTACCCTAATAATAATATATAGGACAGATGTAAAAAGGTTTTGTGGTTATATGACATGGTGTCTTAAAATTCCTGGGCTCCTTAAATAACAAGATGGACAGGAGGCTGTTAAGACAAATAGTTTGGATCAAAAAACACATTCTTTTAGTTCCACTAGAAACTCTAAAAAACCCTGGGTAGGAAAATAATGTTACACCGTGTGGTCTTTTCTCAGCTAGCTGAGCCTGCTGAACCCATAATACACAAAAAGAATACTTCACTCTGTGAACGGAGTACAGCACTGCTATCTGACTCATCAGAAAGCAAATAAATCGAGTACTAAACAAACAAACCTCAATTTGCCTAGAAACAAATCCCAACTCTCCAGCTCGGTTTTCATTTTATTTTTGCAGTTTACAGCCAATAGATGCCATCTTGACCATATCAAGCTTATCACAGAAACATTTAAACCAAATTGACACAATATTCAAAACAAGTTATATGTACACCGGCAGTCATGAAGCATATAACTTGACTGTCTGTGTATTCTGAAAAACATACAGACAAATTGGGCCAAATATCTGGCTGAAAAGCCAGAAACAGTTCATATATTTCTGGCTGGGTTTGGGCAAAGTGAAGGCAGACTATAAAATTATCCATTTGCAGCGATATTCAGCTGCTAAATTGATTTATATGTTTAATTTAAGTCCGCTGAATATTAGACCTAAAGTAAGCTGGTATTGCCAGCAAGGTAACCACGATATCTGTATATTAAGTGCCGCTACCTATACAGATACGGTTCTGCTTGCTCCTTATGACTGAAAATACAATAGCAGAGCACCATCCCCACTAGCAGCAGCGCAGGCAGAGGACTCCCACGTAGCATGGCGAGAATGTTGGCCACAGCCAGCGTTTAACTTAATCTGGTTGCCACACTGGCTAAATACTGGGTCTGTCCCCCAATGACAGGCTGGCAGCAGGGTGGTCCCCTTTAATGATGTGGCTATCACTACTGTAGCATCACTGGTGGCTTGGAATGTTAGCATCCTGTTCCCTGGCAAGGTACATGGTCACACTCCCCCCCACCCCCTCCCCAGGCCTGGTGCTTTGGGTAGTCATTTGTCTCTTGAACCCCTTCTGACAGCCCTGACTGTATATTTTACAATTTAATGTGCTGTTTTAGGTTGCATGATTTCTAAGTCACGCGGTTGCGCTTTAAACATGTGCAGGCAAAGTAAGGCTGGTAATTGTTGTGGTATCTGTTCTCAGAAATTTCAGGGAGATCCTTTTTCCCTACCTTTTCATGTGCGCTGCTGGTAGATCACTACAACCAATTATGTTTTAGGCGCACCATTCCTTATTTGGCAGTACAGTAGTGGTCTGAATTGCCCAAATAGTTGAAATGTATCTGTTCTTTACCTCAGTTTCGTAAAAGGTTGAAAACATGATTGTTTAATCAGAATTAATGGTATTCTTCTATGGATGTGTATTTTCTTTGCTGTAAACCGCACAGAACCACTATTTAGTATGGTATTATTGTGGTATATAAAATTGTGTTAGTTCTCTTGATTGTCTAATTTTATCTAATCTCTCATGTTTTTATTATTCAAGGAAACTCAGTGCTAATGAAAGGTGTCAGATTGCTAGTCTTGGGAATCCAAGTTATTTATTTATCCATAAAACATAACTACTGTACATGACCAGATTAAGTTCATGTCCTTCGGAAAAGCATAGTTACTCACCTGTAACAGGTGATCTCTGGGAACAGCAGGAATTTAGTCTTCACATATGGGTATTATCAGTACCGACGGAGCCTGCGCGGGAACGCTCCCCAGCGTCCAATAGGAAAGCTTTTGGGAGCATCCCACAGCACCTGCATGCTGCCTTCCCGTCTTTCCCAACTGTCCCTCTCCAATTGAGTTTAAAGCTGAGACAAAAGAGAGAGGGAAAGAGAGAAAGAGAGAGAGAGATAGAAAGATTCAACTCCTAGGGGAGGTGGGTGGGTTGTGAAGACTAAATTCCTGCTGTTCCCGGAAATCACCTGTTACAGGTGAGTAACTATGCTATCTCCAGGAACAAGCAGGAATGTAGTCTTCCCATATGGGGACTCCCTAGCTGCAGATGCCAGGAAGATGGCCCCAGAAAGTTGTGTGCCCTTGTGAAAGGGCTCCACTTCCCACATGGATCTCTGGCATCCTACCAGGGATGGTGGGTAGGAGTTGATTAAGTCTGGAACAGTTGTTGAAGAACATCCTGACCAAACAAGGCATCCCGGTGAGAGTCCTTGTCTAAACAGTAATGGGCTGTGAAGGTATGTACTGAAGCCCAAGTAGCTGCTCGACAGATGTCGTCGATAGACACAGATTGAAGATGAGCCATTGAGGCTGCCATGGCTCTCACATTGTGAGCTGTGACATGGCCTTCAAGAGGAAGGTTCTTACTCTCATAGGCAAAAGATATACACTGTGCAATCCAGCTGGACCATGTCCTTTTGGAGACTGGAAGTTCCAAATGACTAGGATCAAAAGCAACAAAGAGTTGAGAGGATTTTCTATGTTGCTGTATCCTTTGCCAGTAAAAGGCCAAAGCTCTTTTACAGTCCAAAGTATGAAGGTTCCTTTCTGCATTTGAGGTGTGAGGCCTTGGAAAGAATACAGGAAGGTAAACCGCTTGGTTTATGGAATATCATTTTTATTATTATTAACATGAACATTTTCCAGATTATACACACAATAACAAGATACTTCTCGTCAAGCAACGTCACTTAATACATAACCAGGTATACAACAGGTTTCTTTACATCAACTTGGAACCACCCACCTCCAAGAACTATGAACCAACGCAACAACCAGCATCCCAATACAATCACTGTGCCAACAGCTTGGTTATGATAAAGATGGCCATAGCATCCAACCCCCTCCCCACACACAGAAAGCAACACAATAAATATAACACTACGAGCCTTAAGTGTGCATATAAGTCCCCCTCCATGCCCCTATACTACCCCTCCCCTGACCTCTCTTTATCCTACCTCCCACTCCTCCCCCGCTCATTCCTATCCCTCATCCCCACCGCCCTCCCCTTGTCCCTTCCCTCCCCTCTCTACCATTCCCGACCCCCATCGGAGACCTTAACCTTGTACAAGTTGGTCAGCACCACTCCCTCAACCCCAGCACCCACTAACCATCCACCTGCCCACCCTCCTCCATAACTAATAGTGGAGCCCAGATCTTCTCAAAACTCAAAACTATACCGCCTTATCGTTAAATCAAGGCGGTGTGGCATATCAATCAAAATCAATAATAAAGTGTGGTTTGTAGCATGCAGTGTGAGAACTGAGAAGTGTAGTGTGTGGGGCAGTGCGTTAGATTATATCGGTGAATTATTTATATAATGAACTATATACATATATACAAAATGGGGCTGTTTGAGAGGCGTGCTAGGATTGAGATTCTGTAATGTCTTGGGGGTGGGATCGTGACCCTGTAATGTCTTGAGGTAGAAAATTTATGTGAGGTCCTTGAAATGTACTGTAAATAGATCAGTCTTAAGAAGTTTTCTGAAGTCCTTGAGGTTCTTGGTTGATCTTATGTGATCTGGGAGAGAGTTCCATATAGGGTGCTGCCAGGGAGAATGCCCTCCTTGATGTGGCCAGCCTTGTTTTAGCAAATTCTTTTGGTGTTCTGATGGTGTCTGAGGTTCCTTTTCTTCTTGGTCTCTGTTGTCATCGGTTTTTATGAGAGGGCATAGGCTGTCTGCTGATAGGTTGTGTATTATTTTAAATATGTGTAGAAGTACTTTGAATTGGATTCTGGAGCTGATTGGGAGCCAGTGTAGGTGGCACAGTATGGGGGTGATGTGATCGTGAATTGTGTGATCTGTCGTGAGTCGTGCGGCTGTGTTTTGTGCTAGCTGTAGTGGTTTTATTGTCTTTTTAGGTAGTCCTTGGTAGATGTGATTACAATAGTCTAGGGTTGGAGTGATGATGGCTTGACAGACTGTTTGGAAGTGTTCATGGGCGAGGATGGGTTTGAGCCTTCTGACTGTCCTCATTTTGATGTAAGTGCTCTTTGTTATTTTTGCAATGTGGGACTGGAGGTTGAGGTCCTTGTTGAACGTTACTCCCAGGTATTTTATTTCTTCTTTTACCGGTATGATGGTGTTGTTTAGGTTGATGGTGGCCGATGGTGAGAATGTCCGGTTTCTTGTGATGAATAGAGCTTCAGTTTAAGATTTAATGTGAAGAAGTGCAGAGTCATGCACTTGGGTAGCAGAAATCCAAGGGAAATGTACGCGATAGGGGGCGAGAGGTTGGTGTGCACAGATCAGGAGAAAGACCTTGGTGTGATTATTTCTGAAGATCTCAAGGTGGCAAAACAGTGTTACAAGGCGGTGGTAAAAGCCAGGAGGATGTTGGGCTGCATACAAAGAGGAATCACCAGCAGAACGGAAGAGGTACTTATGCCACTGTACAAGTGACTGGTGAGGCCTCACTTGGAATACTGTGTTCAGTTTTGGAGACCGTATCTTGCAAAGGATGTAAAAAGACTGGAAGCTGTTCAGAGGAAGGCGACCAAAATGATTTGGCGCCTGTGTCAGAAGCCTTATGAGAAGAGACTTGAAGACCTAAACATGTACACTTTGGAGGAGAGGAGGGACAGGGGAGATATGATTCAGACCTTTAAATACTTAAAGGGATATAATGAACAAACAGACCTCTTCCAAAGACGGGGAAGATGTAAAACTAGAGGGCACAACAGGAAGCTGCAAGGTGGCAAATTGAAGGGCAATGTCAGAAAATACTTTTTCACGGAAAGGGTGGTGGATGCTTGGAATGGCCTCCCGATGGAAGTGGTGGGGGCAAACACGGTGACGGAATTCAAAATGGCATGGGACAGATACAGTGGATCCCTTTACAGCAACAGGATAAAATCAAAATAAACTGAACCATCTAATTTCTCAACAAATAGGGGTGTCCTGCATGGAGTGGTGGGTTCACCCCTAAACAGGGACGTTGGGAGGGGTGGCGTGCACGGAGCGTCAGTTGTACCTACTCTTGCCATCGTGCTGGGCAGACTGGATGGACCATGCTGGTCTTTATCTGCCGTCATTTACTATGTTACTAAGTCTCCTGTGACTTCCTTAAGGAACATTCCCATATACAAAATATAGGAACTGATCCTAGCAGAGACCATGGAAGCCTGGAAGGATCGACGTCCAAAAGCGTCAAGAGTCCTACACTCACGTCCTGGAGGATTAGATGCATGCCTTTTTGCACTCTTTATGCGTCTCATGGCTGATTCCACCACCATGAAATGGTGTGGTAATTGAGTCTTCTGAAACCCAGGACAAGGAGGAACTCGATACATGATGTCGAGTCTTCGAGAATGAGGAGATGTGGTCAGAGGTGTTTCCCACATCCTTCACATAAGATCATTCAAGATCTCATGAATAGGTAAGGTAGCTGCCTCCTTGGGAGCTTTAGGGTATTGTAGGATTTCTAACTCCTTTGCCCTAGGCTCTTTTTCAGGAGCCACTGTGAAGGAAAGACCCCGGGCCACATCTCGGATAAAATCCTGAAAGGACATATCCTCTGGTGGAGACATCCTATGCTGAGGAGAAGAGGAATCCTCGGGAAGAAGTACTCTGGTATCGGCAGAGCTTTCAGAATCTTCAGACTCATCCGAGGATTCGAAGTATCTCCGATCCGGGTGATCGTGCAAAGCACGGTACCAGTACCGATCGAAGTCAGCATTGGAGTGGTCCGGTACCGACTTGTTGATGCCGGATAGAGACACATGACTCGGTCCCAGTAGAATACCTGCTGATGTCGATGCAGTCAATGCTGGTACCGGAGTCGGTGCTGGTACCGGTTGAATTGTCTGAAGCGGTTTCAGGGGCATCGAGGCCGTGAGAAGAGCCACCAGACTGTGTTCAATAGCCAAGAATCTCTGGTCTATCAACGCTGCCGATGATTGGGTATCGGTGCCGGATAAAGCAGCTGGAACCCCAGAGCATGGCACCAGTAGTTTTGCCGAGGTTGAAGCCTCGAGAACATCCTGGAGCCCCGTTAGTGCTTTGGAAGCTGAAGTCTCCCGCCGGGGCTATTTTGCCGGTGAAAGTCCCTCAAGGGCAACGCCAGAGGCATCTCGATGTTTAGAAGGAGATCTACCCTTTGAGGACTGGCTAGATTTATGTTTAGTTACCTGAGATCCATGGGAGGAAGATGAAGCCCTGGAGGACATCGATGCCACGGAGGCTGCATCGGAGGGAAAAAGGGTGCTAAGCTTAGCAGCTTGGTTTTGCCGGCCCCTTTTTGACATAATCCCACAGGCAACACACTCTGAAATAGGGTGGTCAGGACCTAAACATTTGAGGCACCACTCATGGGTGTCGGTGACGGAGATGGTACCGCCACACTTAGAACACTTTTTAAAACCCGAAGCGGGTTTTTCCATTCTGAGGGAAAAAGTTGGGCCTAGTGCCCAAAATGGCACGTGGCACCTGAGATTAAAATTACTGGAAAAAGACTCCAGAAACAAAGTTTTTTTATTTTTTTTTTAGAAAAAAGAAAAGAAGAACCTGCAGTACCAGTATAGCATCGAGGGAAGGCAGACACGACCACAAAAAAAGAAGTATAAGAAGGGAATTTTTCTGCAGTGACAGGATGTGCGATCTGTCGGCTCTGCAGAAAACGAAAAACTGGAGAGGGACAGTTGGGAAAGGCGGGAAGGCAGCACGCAGGTGCTGTGGGATGCTCCCAAAAGCTTTCCTATTGGATGCTGGGGAGCGTTCCCGCGCAGGCTCCATCGGTACCAACGATACCCATATGTGAAGACTACATTCCTGCTTGTTCCTGGAGATAGGCTGATCCAGTCCAGGGTTTTACCTCTGTGCACAACTGGAGAGGCATTTCAGATTTCCCTAAGAAAATAGCTCAGTTTTAGATTCAATTTACCAGTCGCCTATATTAAGTTGGTTCCCTTTCATTTTAAAGGGTGTTAAGCAAAGAATAAACTAAAATCTCAAAGGGAAATCAGCAATAATGTATACTTTGAATCAAAAACAAATGATGCTCTATGGAGAAACTTAAAAGGCGCATTTTAGAAAAGATGTGGCAATCGCAACGGAGATGTCAAGGTTGCGATGTTTTCAGTTCTAGCCGTATGTTAGGAAAGGTTCTGCTAAGCACGAGCATTTTCTAAAATACAAACAAGGAGGTGCAGGAGTACTTGAGTATATACCGATATGTGGCATGGGAGGAACCATTTTGCACACTGGAAAAATCAACATAGCCAACTCAGCAGCTCCTATGTAGAGGGGCCAGCACTTACGTGTGGAACTTGGTAAGTTACTTAGTTAGTCTGGGCCCTTCTAGTAGTTAAAGCTGAATTACAGTGGGTGGTTCCCTGTCCCTAGAGGGCTTGCAATCTAAGTTCGTACCTGAGACAATGAAGGGTTAAGTAACTTACCCAAGGCCACAAGGCATGTCAGTGGGATTTGAACCCTGGTCTCTGTAGCCACTAAGGAGGCTGCTCTAACTACTAAGCTGCATCACAACTCCTTCACAACAGCCACGCATAAGTAGCAGCACTTATAGATGTATATCAGCCATTCTGTGAACCTACATGTATAAATGCTTCCAATTAACTATAGCTGCTGCTTTCTTGATTTAATTTCAGTTTGGAGGTGGAAATAAAAAACAATGGGGGATTAAAGCAGATAACCCACATAGTTCCTCCTTTAAAAGGCTGGGATCTTTTTAAAAACACAGATGTGCCAAGGAGCAGGTACAAATCCAATGTAGGCCATATATGTGTATTCCTTATATGAAATGGGGAATACACATGTAGATTTCTGACCCACCCAGGCCACTCCCTAACCATGCCCCTTTCTACATAGGACTGAATTGACACATGGATGTCCTTACTTTCTGAAGCTACACATGGATGCCATTTCCATGTGTACATAAACACCTGATTTTACATGTGGAAGCTGCGAATAAGGCTTCTAAAATAACCCGTTAAATGTTCAAAGACAAAATATCGTCCAGAAGAGGTGAGGAAGAGCAGAGTACACTATTCAACAGCAGTGGCCGGCAAAGCCTTCCATGAACTTGTTGCTTGTTTGTAAATGTTCCTTGTAAACCGCTCTGATACTAAATAGTGCGGTATATAAAAGCAAATAAATAAATAAATAAATAAACTGGAAGACACTGCTAAGGAGTATACCATTTCTCAAAATTGTCTCCCTGGACTAAGGGTGTCTTACTATCGAAGCAGTACCTCTTGATACTATAGAGAGTCATCTTCACAAAATTCAGGAGGGGTTGATGAAGCAGTCTCTTCATAACAATGCAGCTTCTGTGCTTTACTTTCAGCAGAAATTTTGGAAAGATTCCCAACTATAGAATACTTTCTGATTGGCTGGTACATTACAGGAGATCTGATATGCATTGTGATATGGTTGACTGACTGACACCTGCTGTGATGGCCAATATAGATTAGAAAGTGCCAGTGGTTAGAAAGGGGCTGGGGCATCCCAAAGCATAGAATTTAACAGAACTGCAGCAGCGGGGTTTTACATTAAAAATAGGACTGCATTCTGGCACAGAACAAAAATATGTGAAGCACAGATTTTGATATCTCACAAAAGAGACAGGAGAATGAAATGTCTAAACAGGTTTCCATAGTGAAACCAGGGCTGATGCTAGGCTTTCTGACACCCCTCTGCAACCTATAGATCAGCACCCCCTCCCTCATTATTATTAATGCTGGCTACACCCCAACCCCTTCCCCCCCCCACAAGCTCCTTTGTGAACTCTTTTCACATGATGCTAGTATTTCTCCTTCAAATCTAGTGCTGTAAGAAATTGCAGTGAATGGGCAAATGCATAGCCAGAATAAAAATAACTACTGAACAGCAAATATTTAGCATCATATGAACAGGCTATGATAGTCCAAGAGCATGCTAAATTTTAGATATGTATCAAAAGAAAAACACTCAGCGGTACAGACAGCTCGTAAATATGCAGGAGAAAGATTTTGTACAGAATGTAGGAATCAACATGATAGCTATGCAGTCAATATACATCTAGAAAATATAAGTGAAATTGGTATAATGTTGATGTAAAGAATAGTTGCTACATAGTCTATCATTGTAGGAAAACAGAGACAATATTAATGTATTGCTAATTTAAACTACATAGAAACATAGAAACATGATGACAGAAAAAGACCACATGGCCTATCTAGTCTGTCCTTCCATAACAACAACTACAACAGTCCACTTTTTACCTTTAGAGATCCTCTGTGTTGGTCCCATGCTTTTTTGAATTCAGTTACTGTCCTCATCTCTACCACCTCCACTGGGAGATTATTCCATGGATCCACTACTCTTTCTGTAAAGAAATATTTCCGCATATCACTCCTGAATCTATCTCCCTTCACCCTCATCCCATGTCCCCTCGTAGCAGAACTTGCTTTCAATTGAAAGAGGCTCTCTCCCTGAACATTTATGCCACGGAGGTATTTAAATATCTCAATCATATCACCTCTATCCCGCCTTTCCTCTAAGGTGTACATATTAAGATCCTTAAGTCTGTCCTCATATGCTTTATAATGAAGCCCATTAATCATTTTAGTAGCAACCCTCTGCACCGACTCCATCCTGTTCACATCCTTTTGAAGGTGCGGTCTCCAGAATTGCACACCATAATCCAAATGAGGTCGCACCAAAGATTTATACAGAGGCATTATCACCTCCTTTTTTCTGCTAGCCATTCCTCTCCGTATGCACCCAAGCATCCTTCTAGCTTTTGCCGTCCCCTTTTCTACCTGTTTAGCTACTTTAAGATCATCAGACACAACCACGTCTAGGTCCCGCTCTTCTTTAGTGGACAAAAGTACTTCACCTCCTATACTGTACTGCTCCCTTGGATTGCTGCAGCCCAAATGCATGACCTTACATTTTTTAACATTAAATCCCAGCTGCCAAATTCTAGACCATTCTTCAAGCTTAGCTAGATCCCTCCTCATGTTATCTACACCTTCCTGGGTGTCTACTCTATTGCAGATTTTGGTATCATCCGCAAAGAGGCAAACCTTACCCGACAGCCCTTCCGCTATATCACTAACAAAGATGTTAAAAAGAATCGGACCAAGGACAGATCCCTGGGGCACACCACTGGTAACATCCTTCTCCTCAGAGTGAGCTCCATTTACTTGTACTCTTTGTCGCCTCCCACCCAACCAATTTCTAACCTAAGAAGTAACTTTAGGGTCCATCCCTAGGGTGCTCAGTTTGTTTATAAGTCGCCTGTGAGGAACAGTGTCAAAGGCTTTACTGAAATCTAAATACACCACATCTAGAGCTCTCCCTCGGTCCAACTCCCTGGTCACCCAGTCAAAGAAATCAATCAGATTTGTCTGACAAGACCTGCCTCTGGTGAATCCATGCTGCCTCGGATCCTGTAATCCGCTGGACTCCAGAAACCTCACTATTTTCTCTTTCAGCAGCGTTTCCAATAATTTACTCACCACCGAAGTTAAACTAACCGGCCTGTAGTTTTCAACCACATCCTTACCTCCGCTTTTGTGTAAAGGCACCACATGAGCCTCTCTCCAGTCCTTTGGCACCACTCCCGACTCCAACGAGGCATTGAAAAGGTCAGTCAGTGGAGTTGCTAGAACGTCCCCAAGTTCCCTCAGTATTCTAGGGTGTATCCCATCCGGTCCCATCGCTTTGTCTACTTTAACTTGAGCTAGTTTCTCACGAACACAGTCTTCTGAAAATTGTTCAAGATGTCCCTCGCTTCTGTTCTTATTTGTGGGTGTTTTCTGAGGTCCTGCTCCTGGTTCTTCATCTGTGAACACAAAACAAAAATATTTGTTAAGCAATTCCGCTTTATCCTTATCAGCTTCTACATATTCCCCCCCCTGCACCCTTGAGTCTGACAATACCACTTTTGCCCTTCCTCTTCTCACTAATATATCTGAAAATGTCTTATCCCCCCATTTTATTGCATTGGCTATTTCCTCCTCCTTTTGAATCTTTGCCTTCTTGACTACTTTGCTAGCTTCTCTAAGTTTTTCCAAATACAGATGCTTGTCTTCCTCTCTCTGTGATCTCTTGTATTTCATGAAGGCCTCCCTCTATTTCATGAAGGCCTCCCTCCCATGTGTTAAGCAGGTTTCTTTTTTTTTTTAAACTTTTATTTTCATTTTGCAACAAACAAAAGAAACAACACACCAAAGAAGACAAAACAATTATACAATAAAGAAAGTAAACCCCATTACCCCCCACCCCCACGCTTCTTCTCTAGCTGATTATGTCAGCATGTGAGCGCTTCCAAACAACAGTGATTATACATCAAAACAATCAAAAGAGTATCTGCGATACAGAATAATCATGGGACAAAGGTATATACAAATTTAGACAGTCATATGAGAGCATTGAGCAGAATGTACATAGTCATTGAGCATCTTCCATTTAGACCGATGATGAGGAGTCTGGGTGGGGGAAGCAAACATACGAGGTACTTGTTCATATTTACTGTAGAGACAGACATGATTCCACCATTCATTGGGGCTCAGCTGGGAGCTATTTTTCCAGTATTTCGTAATTAGGGAAATAGCAATGCCAAGCATAAAGTCCAAAAGGAAGTAAGCCGTTTTTGGAAGAGAGGGGATCCCCGCAGCTGAGCGAAGTCCCACTATCCTCCAAGAAAGGGGCTCTTGAAAGTGCAAAATAGACTGGATACGACCCCAGACCCGACGCCAGTAATACTGTAGTGCGGGACATTCATACATAACATGAGGTAGTGAACCAATGGCCGCATGACATGTCCAACAACTATTGCCCTGAGTAGTGTTCCATTTGGCTAATCTATCAGGAGTGTAAAAACACCGGTGGGCTAGAAAGAAGAGTGTCTGAGTGAGTGAGGCGGATCGGGAGACCCGTGTCACTCTACTCCAAACAAGGCTCCATTGCTCCGGGGTCAAAGTCACATGCAATTCTCTCTCCCATGCTTTCTGCGCTATAGGGGTATCCCTAGTTATAGCATTACATAAGGTTTTATAAAAATTGGATGCTACACCCGGTGAACTACCGATAGATCGGATAGTCTCCAACCAACCTTGTGTAGGGGAGGCCGATGGCGGGAGCACCTTAGCACTCCGAAGGCAATGCTGAAGTTGCACCAACTGAAAGTAGTGTTTCGCTGGGAGACCATATTCAATTTGCAATTCACTAAAAGTTTTCCAGCGACCTTCATGGAACAACTGACTAGGAATCCAAATGCCCCTAGTGTACCAGGGGCTCCACGCCATCGGCTTATTTTGTATTCGAAATCGAGTGTTGTACCAAAGTGGGAGCTTGTCTAACGGACAGAGTCGGGAGTCTAAAGATTGCATGAGATTATTAAAGGCACCTAAGGTGTCTAAAAGCATTGGTGGAAAGTGGGAGTCTGATGGGAGAGTCATACCAGGGAGAAAAGTAAGAGGAATCGGTTTGCAAAGGTCTTCTTCTATGTCTAGCCACACAGGTCTGCTCGGTACTGGATCTTCCAGCCAACGAGCGCCTTGTTTGAGAAGAAAAGATTGATGATACTTCAGGAAATCAGGGAATCTAACACCCCCATTTTCTTTATCAGCTTGCAGCTTATGTTTCGCTATCCTAGGTGTCTTGTTTTGCCACAAGTATCTAGTCAGAAGGCCCTCTATATCTTTATATATACGTCGAGGGAAGAGACAGGGCAACATTTCTAAGATATAATTCACTTTCGGGACAATCATCATTTTATGGTTTCTAATCGACCCCACCAGGTAAGTGTTAAAGGAGTCCAGCGGTGAGTAAGCGCCCGGACTTTAGAGGTTAAGTCTTTGGCATTAAAGGAGATAGTGTCTTCCAAGGGAGAACAATAGTGAACCCCAAGGTATTTGACCATGCGAGGCTGCCATAAAAAGGGGAAGGGTTGCATATCTGCTTGATGAAGCAAAGGATTTAATGGAAAGGCTACCGACTTGGTCCAATTTATCTTATAACCGGACAGTTGTGAATATTTACCGATTTGCTCTAGGACAGCCGGTACTGAGTCTATAGAGACAAAAAGCATAAGATCATCAGCATACGCTGAAATTTTGATTTCCCTATGGGTGAAGGGGACTCCATGAATCTCCTCCGATTGCCGGATTAGTAAAGCCAAGGGTTCGAGTGCAAGATCGAAGAGAAGTGGAGACAGTGGGCATCCCTGGCGAGTGCCGCGTTGAAGGGGAAAAGGCTGAGACTTTAAAGCATTGGCGCATATACTGGCTGTAGGCTGTGCGTACATGGTGCGAAGACAACGGAGAAAACTTTCCCCGAATCCGTACCAGCGGAGGACTGCAAACAGGAAGGGCCACTCTAAGCGATCAAAGGCCTTCTCAGCATCAAGTGAGAGGCCAACAAATGGGCGATCAAGATTAACTGCGGTAGTCAGTACATGGCATAGAGTCCGAGCATTGTCAGCAGTTGATCTACCAGGAATGAAACCGCATTGATCTGGGTGTATTAAGGTAGGCATCCTATCCGAGAGCCGAGTAGAGAGAATGGTGGCAAAGATTTTATAGTCCGCGTTTAGGAGGGAAATTGGACGATAATTAGCTGTTAGTTGCGGGTCTCTCCCCTCTTTCTCAAAAACCACTACATTTGCCATTGAAAAGGACCCAGAAGGAGAACCCTCCTCGGCCAAAGCAGAAAAATAAATTTTCAAAACTGGAGCTAAGTCAGCGTGAAAGGTTTTGTAGAATTCAGCAGGGAGACCGTCTGGGCCTGTGGCTCGACCTGAGGCACATTTCTTGATAGCAGAATGAATTTCTGAGACAGTAAATGGTGTGTGTCCAAGGCCACTCTATCTTCGTCAGATAGGGTCGGTCTTTGTACCCCTGAAAGTAAGCGTTCAAATACATCTGGCTCAAAATCACATTCAGATTGATAAAGCCGAGTATAAAAATCACGAAAGAGTTCTAAGATTTCGGTATCTTTAGTGACCAAGCCCCCCCCCGACGGATTACGGAGGGCGGATGTTAAGCAGGTTTCAAGGATAAATCAGTAGGTCAAAAGTTATAGCACTGTGAAGAATAATTAGTAAAATAGGCCAACAGTATACAAGCATGTCATTAAACTGCTGTAAAATATGAAAATATACTCTATATTATTCATATGCCGGCATTTCAGAATGCTTTGCTGTGCCCAGGCAATTCACTGTTTAATAAATTGGACAAGGAAGCCCAAACAGTGTCCATAAAATGTGTTAAAGCAATCTGATGACTAGTTTTCCCTAAAATCTTGCTTCGATAAGACAAATAGACTTCCGCAGACTCCAAAGTGTGAAAGTCACATCCTTAAACAGCCAACCAGTATTGCAAAAGATGATCATTTAAGGTCATACTTATCCAGCATCTTTTAAAAGCTCCTAGAGCTCCAGTGGGGGTCACAAAATCAGTTACCCTTGCCTCCCCAATAAATCCATGCTTCTCCTTGCTGGTCATAGGACATTTTTTCATTTCTTGATTGAGCCTGTGTTATTCAGGCTTTCTCTCGCGCTAGCTTCACTTCTCACTGGCAGTAATGCAGTGTACTGTCAGTAGGAAATAAAGCTGGAATGAGAGAAAAACGAGAATAACACGGTCACTTTCTGGCTGGACCAGGGAGTAAGATCCATGCTTTTTCCATTACTTCTAGGTTTTCAGAACTTCTTTCCCAAAATTATACTGTCCTCCAGAGTGAGGCGAGAGAACTCTCACACGCAGGCATCCGCATTGTTGGCAGAAACTAACATAATGGCTCGGTATAAGCAGCATGGGTGCAACCAATGCCACCTTAAGCACGGTAATTGCAGGGGGGATGTACCTACCCCCTCCTACAGTTAGCCTACAGCTCTGTGCTGGTTACACAGCCCACAGGCGCGGGGCTTAGAAAATGTGACAAGCAATAATAAGAGCTTGGGAACCCCAACATAACTCCTGAAACTGCACTCTGGACCAACACGGCGTTAATGTACATATAATCTGCAGAAAACAAAGGAAATGCAAGATGCTCACAAGCCAAGGAACTAAAAGAAAAAGAGAGAACCACTGCAGTTTATAACACTGAATTATAACTCTTTTTATTTTGTTATAAATTGCATTATGGTTCTCGCCTTTTCTGCATCCACAGAAACCCCTCCATCGACAAGGGTGCAGAGCAGAACTAGGACATTCACCCATAGAATTCAATATATATATTTAAAAAATAAAAATCTGATTCTGGTCATCTCACAAGCAACATGCAGCAAACATTCTCCAGTACCAGGTATATTGTGAACTAATACAAACCCTACAAAAGTCACTAGAGATCTACAGAACAAATCTACTGTACCATACTAGCACCAACTTCAAAAACGCACACAAGCAGCCTACCCAGAAAAAAGCAGCACTGGAAATATTGTAGCAGGCCTAGAACATCCATCCACCTATTTGAAAAGCTGAACAAATCAGATTATTACAGTGCAGATCCCTATGTGAAAATCTGGTCACACATTCAGAACAGAGACCCTCAGCAAGTCAGGGTAGTCAGTCGGGCCTGTAGACTCCAGGAGGCCACAAAATCGCAAATTGCAATGATGAGATCGATTCTTGAGGTCTTTCAGCTTCAATAATATTTTGTCCTGTGCAGTTTGTACTATCTTAAGTTTTTGAGACCACCCGGTAATAGCCGCATCATGTTCCTCCAGCATAAACTCACTATGCGTTGATCCAGCTCGTGAATATCTGCGCGCACATCCGACATCCAGGTCTGCAATCATGTTGGAGAGAGTTAATGTCCCCTTTAAGTTCTGAGAACCACTGTCAGAATTCATCTCGCAGGGAGCACAGGTCAGTTGGTGGTTCACCTACACGTTCAAGTTTCCAAGGATCCTGGGCTGTGGGGTGGCAAGGCATGGCCCGCCATTTTGTCAACCACTGTAGTATCCCTGCCCTTAGACACAAATGATTTGAGGTCTACTGGCATTTCTTTTTACGCTCCCTCCATCCAGGCTATCGGGGTACGCGTTATGCTGAAAGAGGGATCGTTAAGAAATCGGGAGGTATGCCAAATTAATTGGTGAAGCTAATAGATCACGGGAGCCGAAAGACTAGGTGGCCATCATGGACATGACGTCACCAGAACCACCTTAAGTGTGCAATTAGAGAAGATATTTTTTCTGATTTCTTTTAAAAGAACTACCTATTTATTTCATCAGTCCTAGTACTATTTGAAAGGGTAAATTACCAATTTCTATTTACCCATTCCACAACAGTCATGATATTATAGACTGGGCTGGCTCAAGGGTTTCTGCCATCCTAGGCAAAAGCCCTAGCATGCCGCTCCCCCTTTCCCCATTTTGAGCCATGCTACTACTGATTCTAGCGGCAGGGTCGACTCAGCAGCAGTGGCAGGCCATGTATGCCAAAGCACATGGCCTGCTGCTTCTGCCGAGTTGATGCCGCCCGGCAGAATCAGTGGTAGCAGAGTGCGGTGGCTTGGCATGGCTCAATTCAGCATGAGAGGGCGGCAAGTCATGTATGCCATGCCGCCTGTCGGAGGTCTTCTGCCCTAGGAGACTGCCTAGGTTCACCTCTACCATGTCTTCCCTCAGACATCTCTTCTCAAGGCTGAATAGCCCTAATCTATTTAGCTTTTCCTCATGGGGAACCATTCCACACTTATCATCATTTTGGTTGACTTTGTACCTTTTTCTAGTTCCATATCTTTTTTTTTTAAATGCGGCAACCAGAACTGCACACAATACCGAAGATGTGATCAAACCATGGATCTAGACAGAGGTATTATAATACTGTATTCTCTGCATTCGTTATTACTACTATTGCAACCTCCTCTTCGCTAGTCTTCCTCTGAATCATCTCTCTCCACTTCAAACTGTTCAAAACTCAGCTGCACGACACATCTCCACTCTTCTCAAGTCACTTCACTGGCTCCCTATCCGTTTCCGTATCCAGTTCAAACTACTACTACTGACCTATACCTATAAGTGCCTACATTTGGCTGATGACCTGAATTACCTCTTTCTGGTGGCTACTTCCCTTTTCTACAAAACATATCCCAGCTGGGTTAAATTGGGTCAGTAATAGCTGCAAGAAATCTTAGAGAAAGCTTTTTAAGTATAGAAAATGTTATATATTGATATTTGGTAGGTAAAACTCTTCATTTGTAGGCCAACAAAAATCTGGTAATCTTTTGTCTACACACAAGCACTAACATGGCAACCACATTACTATAACCTAGCTTTAGCATGGGCAACTTAAATCAAATGAGGTGTACTGGCTCCATCTAGTGGTCAGATCATGACATGCATGTCACTGAAGCTCAAAAAACATTACTTTCTTACCAGCTTTCCAGAAACAAATGGTCAGTATGAGATGAAAATTTGGAGTTAGCCCACATAATATTTTTCTTAACTAATTTTTGTGCACTGAAGTAAACTGGACTGTTTTCTTAAGTAGTTTGATTAAAATGTTTCCTTGCTATACATAATCACCTGCCACCCTAACGCCATTTTTTTGGGCTGAAGCTGGCTCCTTTATGACACCCTTTATCTTAAAAATAATAAGAGAATAAGGACATCATTTTAGAAGCATCTAGACTTGTAAATGGCATTTACACATCTAGATTACATACACATGCAAATAGTGATTTCGGGAGCCTGCTCTTTGCGTGTCTCTGCAGAGATTTCAGGGGGGCATGTCTGCAGCATAGCTTGGACATGCCTTTGGTGTGCCTAAGAAATAGACATGGAATTACCATTTTACAATGGAAAGCCATATGTAAAGTAAAAATATTTTATGTCTGCTTTTACGCCTGCTCCAGGGCACACATCAATGCCAGCTTGAAGGGATAGGGGGACAGGTTGATGGAATCTCCCAACCCCTGCCCAAATGAGCACTCCCCCTTCACTCCCCCCAAACCCCTTCACAGATGAACACCTCCCACCCCAACAGCAGAAGTACCTTATTGGGGAGCTGTGATCTGGTGCGAATTTGCTATACAGAGGCAATTGAGGGGCAGAGGTTAGTCCAAAACATTGTCAGCGACTTAGATTGGTCCAATGCAATCAGTGGGGCCAAGGCTCAGTTCCTACTCATAAGGCTACTTTTGGATTCGGACCCACTTATCCTGAGCCAACTTTTTTTTGCCCATTTTTTAATTTTCTTAATATCTTATTCTATAAACCACTGTTTGCCACAGCACTTTAAAAGTGGTATAGCAAGCATGGGAATAAATAAATATTCACATCATACCCTTGATTCACAGATACATGCGCATCTCACATACACCATCTGTCACTACATATACTATATGCATTCACACTACTACTACTAATCATCTGAATAGTGCTACAAGGTATATGCAGCCCAGAACATATAGCTGTAAGACAGTCCAGGCTCATCAGAGCTTACAATTTATTCATTTAACAGGTTTTATATGCTGCTTTATCATTTCAATCAAAGTGGTTTACATTGAAACTTAAACTTGGTAATATACATTAAACAGGGACATTAATAACTTGGATTTTTTCTGAGGCAATGGAGGGTTAAGTGACTTGCCCAAGGCCACAATGAGTGCTAGTGGGAATTGAACCCTGGTCTCTAGGTTCCCAAGCCAGTGTTCTTAACCATTAGGCTACTCCTCCACCCAATCTAACATCCCCTACCCTACTGAGACACGTTTTACCATGGCTGTTTCAAACAAGTCTCCCACACAGACATACCTTAGTCTGTGAATGGAGGAAAGGCGTAATGCACCATTCCTTAACATCCATGCAGATCAGTGGGTTAGCTCCTCCTCCTACCAGCAGATGGAGACACAGCCAAAACATTTGACCTCAGTATATAACACGGGGCAATCCAGAGGTCTCTCAGAGACTGGTGCAGCAACCAAGGAAATGAGTTTACAGTCCCGGTCACTGGAAACACTGTCCTTGGAGCCCCAGGATGCTCAGGGGGCAGGTGCCAGTCCCTTTGGGGCCACTCTTTTGATCTAAGGAAAACCTGAGCAGTTAGACTCATCAGGATTCCCAGTGACCAGGGCAGTAGGTCTGAGGGGGGGAGGGCAGGTGCCTGTCCATTTGGGCAACTCCCCAAACCTAAGGAACATCTGAGCTCTCTTGGATTCAGCTGTCAGGGGGTAGAGGACAAGCTGGGTGGGAGCTTCTCACTCTCTGGACTTAGGGCCAGGCAAAGATATGAGGAACAGACCTCTCTGGTGGCTTCCGCAAGCCTCCCCTCTCCCCCCCCCCCCCCAGCTCAATAGGAGGAAGGACTATAACATTTGAACCTGAAGGCAGGAACCAGAACTGGAGCATTGGGTTTCCTAGAAATACTGCTAACTATAATGCCTGTAGAGTATGGTCACAGTAATTCTGAAAGAGCGTGGTAGGAGCAATGACCTCTTCCTCAGCCAAAGGTAAAGTGGAAAAGAGAGGAGTGGAGCATAAGGGAAGCGAAGGGATTAAAGAGAAGAAAGGGAAGAAGCAGAAGGGAAGTGGATGAAACATAAGAGAAGTTGTGGTGTTAGAGGATGAAAGAAGTGGGGTTAGAGGCTAAGAGGAGAGTATGGGAAGGAGTGAAAGGAGGGTGGCAGGGAAGGGAAAGGGTGCAAGGTTGGGTAGCAGGGAGGAAGAGTGTATGGATGAGTGGAAGAGAAGGAGGGAGAACAGACCGCACCTTCAGGTGACGGCCATCTGGATATTTATGGCTCATTAGCCAGCAGGAACCTTATTGCTCTTTAACATAGTAACATAGTATATGACCGCAGATAAAGACCAATATGGTCCATCTAGTCTGCCTGGCAGGCCAGCAAGAGTAGGTGCACCTGCCGCTCTGTGCAAGTCACCCCTCCCCATGGCTTTGTTTAGGGGTGTACCCACCGCTCTGTGTAGGTGACCCCTATTTGTTGAGATATAGGAGATAGTTATGTTTATTTTGATTTTATCCTGTTGCTATAAAGGGATCCACTGTGTCTGTCCAATGCCATTTTGAATTCTGTCACTGCATTTGCCCCCACCACTTCCATCGGGAGGGCATTCCATGCATCTACCGCCCTTTCAGTGAAAAAGTATTTCCTGACATTGCCTTTCAGTTTACCCCCTTGCAGCTTTATGTTATGCCCTCTAGTTTTGGAAGAGGTTTGTTTGTTTATTAATACTCTTTAAGTATTTAAAGGTCTGAATCATATCTCCCCTGTCCCTCCTCTCCTCCAGAGTGTACATATTTAGGTGTTCAAGTCTCTTCTCATACGTCTTCTGACGCAGGCTCCAAATCATTTTGGTCGCCTTCCTCTGAACCATTTACAGTCTTTTTATATTCTTTTTATGTCTCCAAAACTGAACACAGTATTCCAAGTGAGGCCACCTCGGTGACTTGTACAGTGGCATTAATACCTCTTCCTTTCTGCTGGTAATTCCTCTCTATATGCAACCCAGCATCCTTCTGGCTTTTGCCATCACCTTCTCACACTGTTTCACCACCTTGAGTTCCTCAGAAACAGTCACTCTGAGGTCCTTTTCCTGGTCCATGCACACCAACCTCTCACTCCCTATTGCAAACAATTTCCTTGGATTTCTGCTTTCCAAGTGCATGACACTGCACTTCTTCACATTAAATCTTAACTGCCAAGCATTAGACCATTCTTCTAGATGTTGTAGATATTTCTCATGTTCTCCACTCCCTCAGGGGAGTCCACTCTGTTTCGAATTTTCGTGTCATCTGCAAAAAAACAGACTTTTGCATTCAGTCCTTCAGCAATATCACTTACAAATACATTGAACAGTACCGGTCCCAACATCGAACCCTGGGCCACACCGCAAATCACCTTCCTTTCATCTGAGTGAGTTCCGTTTACCATCACCTTCTGTCGTCTGTCAGTCAACCAATTTCTGATCCAATTCACCACCTCGGGGCCCATCCCCAGGATGTTCAGTTTATTGATAAGCTTCTTATGAGGAACAGTATCAAAGGCTTTGCTGAAATCTAGGTAGATCACATCCATCAGATGTCCTTGATCTAATTCTCTGGTCACCCAGTCAAAGAACTCAGTTGGGCAAGATCGTCCATTGCTAAAACCATGTTGCCTCGGAAAGCCCTCCAGAGACAAAGTGCTCCGATCCCTGAGGTATGCAGGGGGCAGGCGTTGGCCTGGTGGGAGACGTCCCTAGATAAATAATACTAAAGCTGAAGCTGGATTAGATATCTTCGGCTAACCCTTAGAACATACAGGAGTTCAAACTAAAATGGAAACAATGGTGCTGATTTATTGCTGAGGCACCATTTGGAGTCTCCCTACACTTTCCGGAAGAAAGGCTCCTGGAAAATCACAGCCTGAGATTTGACTCTAAGGACCTGGTTCTAGAGGAAAGAAATAGGCCTTTTTAAGAGTAAGCACAAGCATAGGTGTCAGAAAGGGGTGGGCCACACAGGCCTTGGCTCCACCAAAAATGTGGCATGATAGGCTATAGGCTGCCTGCGGGGGTCCCATTCCTCACAGGCAGAAGAAGGGAAGCTGCGATCACAGAAAATATCCTTCCTGTATGCCTGTGTGAAATTGGATCCCCGTGGGCAGAACAGGAAGAGTCTTTGCCATGATTGCGGCTGGAAGACAGCAGGCTGTCCATGGGGATCTCATTCCCCACAGGCAGAAGTAGAGAAGCCGTGGTCGCAGCAAAAACCCTTCCAAGAGCTTGGGTGTAGTTAGAGTTTGCCCCCCCTCCCCTCACCCAAAAGAAGGCGGCCTTCCGCCACTCCTGGTCCCAAGCATCAAAACCTCAGAATCACAGTGTGGTAATATGGTTTTAGGTTTTGGTGAATTTTTGAGTACCTTTAGCCTAGAGCAGTAAGTTGGATCTAAATTACATAGAAAGAAGTCTTACCTTTCTGTTGCAAAATGTTTCCCCTTGTTGCTTCCTCAAATTTAAAAGCAGGAGTCCATTATTGTTTCTCATACATACATACAAGAAAACATCCCTCATTCATATATATTTACCTTCCAAATTACTAAAAACACTTTTATATAACATTAAACTTCTTTCTGCATATGAGTGTTAATCCATATAAGATATAAAGTTTAATAGATAATGAATAAATAATATATGGATTAACACTCAAATAGCTCTGACATTGTGAGCTGTGACATGACCATCAAGGATCAGGCCTGCCTGGGCATAATTGAAAGAGATGCAGTTTGCCAGCCAAATAGAAAGTCTACCAACCTTTTGTTTCTTTTGACTCAAATAAGCTAGGGGCTGCCATTTCCAAAGGCTCTCTTTCAATGGGCTTTTGTCAAGTAGAAGGCAAAGGCTCACTTACAGTCCAACATGTGCAATGCACTTTCCCCTCTGTGGGCATGAGGTCTCAGGAAAAATGATGAAAGAATAATTGATTAATTAAGGTGAAAATCCAATACCACTTTTGGAAGGAATTTAGGATGAGTATGAGGGGCCACTCTCTTATAGTGGAATTTGGTATAAGGCATATGAACTACTAGGGCCTGAAGCTTGCTCACTCTGTGTGCTGAAGTGAATGCCACCAGAAACAATACCTTCCAGGTCAAGACCTTCAGAGGACAGGAATTGAGTGGCACAAAGGTAGCTTTCATGAGCAGTGCAAGAACCACATTGAGTTCCCAAGACACTGCGAGAGGCTTGTAGGGAAGCACCTCTGCATAAAGTGAAAAATTAAAAGCTGTACCAAGATGGACTTTCCTTCTACACCTCGAGAGTAAGCTCCAATTGCAATGAGGTGGATCCTGATGGAGTTAGACTTAAGTCCAGACTTGGAGAGATAAAGAAAATTCAAGCAGTTTTTGTGTGGAATAGACAAAAGGATCTAGGGCTTGGCCTTCACACCAGACAGCAAACCTTTTCCATTTTCAGGAATAAGACTTTCTCATAGAGGCTCTCCTGGAGGCCAAAAGGACTTTGGTTACACCATCTGGCAGGTTGAGCTCAGATAATATTAGCCTCTCCAATTCCATGCTGTGAGGGTCAAGGACCGGATATTGGGGTGCAACATCGTTCCACCATCCTGCAATATTAGATGTGGTGCATGACCGATCCGGAGCGGCTCCTGATTGGAGAGCTGCAGCAGGAGGGGAAACCAAGGCTGTCTGGACCAGTAGGGAGCGATGAGAATCATCATGCCGCCATCTGTTTTGAGCTTCAAGAGGGTCTTTGCAATGAGAGGTATTGGAGGATATGTGTACAGAAGATCCTCCCCCTTCCCCCAATGCAGGAGGAAAGCATCCAATGCTAGTCTGCTGTGTGATCTTACTGTGGAGCAGAACTGATCCACCTGGGCATCCTGAGGGGTGGCAAGCAGATCTACTATATAGAGGGGATGTCCCACTCTTGAAATATACAACACAACTTCCCTGTCCAGTGTCCTCTTGTGACTCTATCTGCCAGAGTGTTTTGCTCACCTGGCAAGTATGTGAATCTCAAGTCCATTCAGTGCCCGATGATGAACTTCCACAACCAGACTGCTTCCCAACACAGAAGGTATGAGTCCGTTCCTCCCTGCTTGTTGATGTAGAACATGGCGACCTGGTTGCCAGTCTGAATCAGAGCAATTTGGTTGGCTAGTCTATTTCGGAAAGCCCTTAGAGTTTTTGCCACTGCTCTCAGTTCCAAGAAGTTGATCTGATGGAGACTTTCTTGGATTGACCAATTGCCCAGGGTGTGCAACCCATCAAGATGAGCTCCCCACGCCAGCTTGGATGTGCGGTCATCAGAACATTTTGGGGTGAACGAGAGGGGCGGTGACATACAGACGATCCCTAAGTTGACTTGTGGCCTGGGTCCATTGAGTCCTCAGAGTCCACTGAGCTTGCCTCATTTGAAGGCGTGCCAAGGGTGTGACATGTACTGTAGAGGCCATGTACCTAGAACAGTCCTGTGAGCTAATACCTGCTGACTCAATTGAGTTTCTCCCACGTGCCATCAATCTGTGAAATCAGTCATGCGGTAGGAAGGCTCTTGCCTGAGTCGTGTCGAGAAGGGCTCCTATGAATTCCATTTGCTGGGTGGGCTGCAGGTGGGACTTGGGGTAATTTCAAATGAACCCTAGTAGTTCCAACACCCAAATGGTCAAACGTGTTGATTCTTGGATTCCTTCTGGAATGACAAACACTCCCAGCATCCAGAGGTACGCAGTATTACTGCAAGGCATTTTGTGAACATATGAGGCACTGAGGCTAGGCCAAAAGTCAACAATTGGTATTGGAAGTGTTGTCGCAAAGGACAAATCTGAGATACATCCCACTCACAGGAGGTATCTGAATGTGAGTATATGCATCCTTCAGATCCAGGAAGCATAGCCAATCTCCTTTTTGAAGGCAAGGAAGCAGGGTGCCTAGAGAAATCATTCTGAACTTTTGTGTTACCACGTCCTTAGCTCTAGGATGGGACGGTATCCCCCCCCCCCCCAATTTTCTTGGGGATTAGGAAGTACCTGGAATAAAACCCTCAACCTTTTTGCTCTAGTGGCACAAGCTCAATTGCGAGATCTGACAAAAGGACAGTGATTTCTCTTTGAAGCAGTTTCTAATACAGAAGGTTAAGATGATGGCCCTCAGGGAGCAATTTGGTGGTAGTTCCAATAAATGTAGTCTAGTCTGTAACCGCTTTGGATGATCTGTAGAACCCATGAGTCTGAGGTTATGAGGGACCATCTTTGTGAAAAAAGAGTGAGCCTTCCCCTGACTGGAGGGTTTCCTACTGTGGTTATTGGAAGAGTATCTATGCTCCAAAGGAACCAGTTAAAATCCCACCTCAGGTTTTGGCTGAGAAGCCAGCTGGGACTTCTAAGGCTCTCTCAATGCTGCTGTTGGCGAGGAATCTGTTTGCGCTGGGAGGTCTGGGGCCCAGGAAAGTACCTAAGCCTATGAGAGTAATAAGTCTTTTTCTGTCCCCCCCCCCACCTTGGTACCTCCTGCAATAGGCCAACTTGGATGTGTGCTTTGCGAGATTAGGAAGAGTAATGTGCTACTTTTCTATAAAGCCAGCCTTCTTTCGACCTGTTCCCTGAATAGATTCTCTCCATGGCACAGAACATTAGCAAGCTTGATCTGCACGTATTGTTCCAGGTCTGAGGACTGGAGCCAGGTGAATCTCCAGGCACCAATACCTATGGCAGAGGTTCTTGATGCCGATTCGAAGATGTTAAGCCACTTAGGAATGATATTGCTCCAATTATTTTGGAGGGATAGACTGAGACAGCTTGGTGGGATTGCACATGATATTCTTCAAGAATATGCCCATGTAGAGCTGGTAAGAGGCCACACAGGCTACTAGCATGGAGCTCTGAAATGAGCTCCCTAAAGAGTCCAATGTCCAAGCCTCCCTTCCTGGGGGCACTGAAGAATGAATCTTGGTACTCTTAGACCTCTTTAGGGCAGATTCAACCACCAAGGAATGGTGAGGAAGGTGAGGCTTCTCGAATATGGGAGCCTTCTGAACTTGGTACATGAAATCAAGCCTTCTACTGACTAGAAGCACAATGAGGAAGTTCTCCCACATTGTCATCTGTACTCTGCAGGATGTGGTACACAGGTACTTTAACTGCTTCCTTAGGGGCTGAGAAGTTCTGCAGGATCTCCAACTCTTCTGCTCTGGACTCATCCTCAGTCTCCAAAGATGATGGTATGGCCTTTGCCATATCTGGCACAAAATCCTGGAAGGTCATGTGCTTGGGAGGGGATTTGCATCACTCATGAGGTGAATGGTCTCACAGGAACTCAGGACACCTGCCATCTAACAGGTCTTCCATTCCCACATCTGTCACCCAGCATTCTGACTCAGATTCAGAGAGAAAGTTGAAGTACTTCTGAGTCTCTGCCTGGATCTCTCTCTTGGTCTAAGGGGATTGTGAGCTCCTACAGAAGCAATGATGATGCACTGATGCTATTCTAGAACTCGAGGGTGCATCGGACCCCAAGGTACTAGAGAGGGATATTGGCTGGGCAGGTACCGGTGTCGGGGCCCTAAGATGCCCCAATGTCGATGCGTCTCCTGCAGGCAAGGCGTGCATCTCAAGGATTGGCTGCACGATGGCCGATGCTGCTGGCATTGAGGCCCTGGCGTGCTGCACCACCAAGAGCACCGTGGTGTGCTCCTCAAGAACTTGTAGAAAGTGCTTCTCCATAGCTGCTGATTCTGAAGACTGTGGGCCCACAGCAACTTTGCTCAATGAACCTGGTAACTGTATATGAGTACCGGCAGCTTGGTCTCTGCTCTCGGTAGGCTGTAGATAGAAACATAGAAAAATTATGACAGAAAAAGACCACATGGCCTATCTAGTCTGTCCTTCTATATCAACAACTACAACAGTCCCCTTTTTTCCTTTTGAGATCCTCTGTGTTTGTCCCATGCTTTTATGAATTCAGATACTGTCCTCATCTCTACCACCTCCACTGGGAGACTATTCCATGGATCCATCACTCTTTCCGTAAATAAATATTTCCGCATATCACTCCTGAATCTATCCCCTTTCACCCTCATCCCATGTCCCCTTGTAGCAGGTACTTGCTTTCAATCGAAAGAGGCTCTCCCCCTGTGCATTTATGCCACGGAGGTATTTAAATGTCTCAATCATATCACCTCTATCCCGCCTTTCCTCTAAGGTGTACATATTAAGATCCTTAAGTCTGTCCACATATGCTTTATAATGAAGACCACTAACCATTTTAGTAGCCATCCTCTGTACTGACTCCATCCTGTTTATATCCTTTTGAAGGTGCGGTCTCCAAAACTGCACACAATACTCCAAATGAGCCGCACCAAAGACTTATACAGAGGCACTATCACTTCCTTTTTTCTGCTATCCATTCCTCTCCATATTTTTATTTATTTATTTAAGTTTTTTTATACTGCTTTATCATTTTGATCAAAGTGGTTTACATTGTAACTTAAACTTGGTAAATGTACATTAAACAGGGACATTGATAACTTGGATTTTTCTGAGCAATGGAGGGTTAAGTGACTTGCTCAAGGCCACAAGGGGAATCAAACCCTGGTCTCTTGGTTTCCAAGCCAGTGCTCTTTCTAACTTTTGCTGTCACCTTTTCTACCTGTTTAGCCACTTTAAGATAATCAGACACAACCACGCCTAGGTCCCGCTCTTCTTTAGTGGACAAAAGTACTTCACCCCTCTATACTATATTGCTCCCTTGGATTGCGGCAGCCCAAATGCATGACCTTGCATTTTTTAACATTAAATCCCAGCTGCCAAATTCTAGACCATTCTTCAAGCTTAGCTAGATGTTATCTACACCTTCCTGGGTATCTACTCTATTGTAGATTTTGTTATCATCCGCAAATAGGCAAACCTTACCCGACAGCCCTTCCGCTATATTACTAACAAAGATGTTAAAAAGAATCGGACCAAGGACAGATCCCTGGGGCACACCACTGGTAACCTCCTTCTCCTCAGAGGGAGCTCCATTTACCTGTACTCTTTGTCACCTCCCATTCAACCAATTTCTAACCCAAACAGTAACTTTAGGGTCCATCCCTAGGGTGCTTAATTTGTTTATAAGTCGCCTGTGAGGAATGGTGTCAAAGGCTTTACTGAAATCAAAATATACCACATCTAGGGCTCTCCCTCGGTCCAACTCCCTGGTCACCCATTCAAAGAAATCAATCAGATTTGTCTGACAAGACCTGCCTCTGGTGAATCCATGATACCTCGGATCCTGTAATCCGCTGGACTCCAGAAACCTCACTATTTTCTCTTTCAGCAGTGTTTCCAATAATTTACTCACCAACGAAGTTAACTAACCGGCCTGTAGTTTTCAACCACATCCTTACTTCTGCTTTTGTGTAAAAGCACCACATGAGTCTCTCTCCAGTCCTTTGGCACCACTCCCGACTCCAACGAGGCATTGAAAAGGTCAGTCAGTGGAGCTGCTAGAACGTCCCCAAGTTCCCTCAGTATTCTAGGGTGTATCCCATCTGGTCTCATCGCTTTGTCTACTTTAACTAGTTTCTCTCGAACACAGTCTTCTGAAAATTGATCAAGATGCCCCTCGCTTCTGATCCTGTTTGTGGGTGTTTTCTGAGGTCCTGTTCCTGGTTCTTCATCTGTGAACACAGAACAGAGATATTTATTATGCAATTCTGCTTTATCTTCATCATCTTCTACATATTCCTCCCCTTCACCCTTGAGTCTGACAATACCATTTTTGCCCTTCCTCTTCTCACTAACATATCTGAAAAATGTCTTATCCCCCCCCCATTTTATTGCATTACCCCTCCGATGTTTGTTTGTTTTTCAGGATGAGCTCTTCTCTCTTTGGAGCAGCTTTGAGGGGCACTGTCATGGACACACATCGCTCTCAAAGCCTAGCCTTAATGTGCTCCGACACCGTTGCACCAGAGTCTTCACTCAGCACTCAGTTCGATCACCCCTTGGCATCAATGAAGACAAAGTTGAATCCTTCCTTGTCTTCTGGTGGAGATATCAATGGCTGATGCTCCAGGGCATTATGGATGCTCGACTTTGAGTGGTCTTGAACTCCTTGATGTCGGTGCACCGCCAGTGTCTGATGCAGCATTTGAAGCCATGAAGACTAGTGCTGTCGAGGTTGATGTTGGATCAGACTTGTGAGCACCAGAACGTGATTTGCATTGCTTCTCTTGACCTTTGAGGCCTCTTTCTGTCAAATGCAAACACAAATTATAAGAAGAGGGCTGATGATCGGGACTCAGGCACTGGAAGCACTAGCTGTGTCTATGCATGATGGATATGGTCCTAACACACTGGGTACACTTTTTTTAAACCCACTGGCAGGTGTCTGGGACATGTTGCCCAGGAAAATAGCCACAGCAAAATCAAATGACTTGATTTTGAAGCAAGGCCCGACTGCAGCACTGCAGCCTAAGGGGGCAAAAGTGGCATGGAAAAAGAACTAAAAATAAATGATCGAGGGAGACAAAAACTATAAAAGGGAAAAGAGAACCGAGATGGCAAGCAAAGGGTAGAAACTTGTAGTGCAGAAACCCCCTTAGGGGCAAAGGAAATTTACAAGTGGCAAACATTTCAAGAACACGTCCATGGGCTCCACAGAAAATGAAAGACTGATCCAAGATGGAAAGCAAGCAGGAAGGAGGCACGCAGGCATGGTGAAGCCTTCCAAAAGTTTCCAATAGAAGCTGGGGAGTGTTCTCGCACAAGGCCGTCACCCATACGAGGGGACTCATTCCTGCTTGTCCATGGAGAATCCTTGTTATCTAATCTACTGGTCAGACAATTTGTTAAAGACTTTGAAACTGAATGAGGGTGCAGGGTACCTTCACATACAACAGTTAAAAAGAAATATTCAAATTTTTTGCGCTTCATGTCTGGTGATATGTCAAAGTGTTGGAAATAGGGGATAAAGCCAAAGCCAAGCCTTGTCTTCACTGTAACCCTTTTATCCAATCTTATTAGCAGACGGGAGTCACACTTGGGTGTTGCCAAGTCCTGATACAACTCAACACAGCCCCAGTGGTTCTTCTGATTGGGGGGGGGGGCCTTTAAAGCCCTTGAAGATCAAAATATCAATCTAGAAAATAATCTCCAAGGTGCAAGCTTCTCTGCCTCGGCCTTTACCCTCAACAGGGAGGATTGAAGAGAACACCATCTGCAACCTATCTGCTTCACCCTCTGTCCCAGAGCCATGAAGTCATTTTTGATACGCTTGGATGGATATCCATTTGTGCCAACATGGATGAGCAACATCGGATAATAGTCACTAGGCTTGATGAGTCTCAGCAAACTCTCTGTAGCATCTTGGATTTTGGTACCTGGCAGACAGCACACCTCTCTGGACATCAAGTCTGGTTGGCAGATGGATGCCTCAGTACCCCTCAGAAGAGATTCACCAACCACCATTGCCTTTCGCTTCTTTGCGGTCACTGATTCTGCAGCTTTGGGATGCTTGAGCTCTGGTTCTTCCCTTTCCTGGGATGCTTTCACCTCCTACACTTCCAGGGCTGCAAACTGGTTCTTCAATTTGAGGGCTGGAGGAGTTGGATTGTTGATTCTGCAGGCTCTGGTAACTCATGTCCAACTCTCTCTTCATTCTGTAGCCTCCCATTTTCACCCATCAATGTACTTCTCGCTATCTTGAAAGCTTCTCAACCTTGCCACATCTCTGAGCTCCTCTACTTGTTTTATGAGGGCTTCAGCTTTCAGGCATCTTTCACATAGAACTAGTCCCTCAACTGGCATTGGGCAGTCTGTCTGGCAAAGGCAGAAGCTGTAATGGGGGCAACAGCTTTAGCAGAATGATTTTTCCCAGCCATCATTCAGTTGGTGGAACTATGGTGCCTGCTGAAGTAAAAAAAAGAGATACCTACCAAAGTCCCTAACTTTTCCTGCTAAATAGTTATTTACTTACACTAGTAAATCTTGATGTTTGTTTGTTTTTATATACCACCCTATCAAGAAATCAAGGTGGTTTACAATGAACGATTATATATTACGATTATATATTACATGTGTCTGAAGTATATAGATTAATGGGTTCCTTTGGTAAAATTACCTAATCAAAGCTCCTTGATGAATAGCAAATTGTTTACTTTTAGTAGATATCCAAATATGGCACTATTTGCTTCCTACATTTTCCCTACCAACCACTAAAAATATTTTGTCTAAGTCAACAAACTAATTGGGGGGTTGCCCTATATGCAGAAGCTGATGGAGATAAAGCAGAATTGCTTAAATATTTCTGTACATTACCTTGAAGGACTTATGGTTGGCTATAGCAAATATTGACTCTAAGGTTTCTACTACTGTTAAATCTCTTTGTACCTTTACAAAGGAATCTGTTCAGAAATTTCAGGAGGTCGATAATAGGTTGCTGGAGGTTTCCAATAACATTACCAAGATGGGAGGTCAGCTGCAAAAAGTGCAGCAAAGCAGTGTTTCTGCTATTAATGATTCATTGCTAGTTCATTACAAGCTAGAGGCCCTAGAAAATTATACCAGGGTCAATAACCTCCATATTCTTAATTTTCCAATGACATCACTATTATCAGCTGAAATTCTTGTGGATAAGTATTTCAAGGAAGTTTTGCTATTTTCCTGAGATGATTGCAATTCAGAAATGTTTTTATTTGACATCGGGCAAGCGGTTGATGGATAAGGGAGGGGAGGGGTGGATGTATTATCGCCTGATGTTAATCAGGATTTAACTAATTTCCTGGAGGATTCTACTGACACTATAGCAAAGAGGACCACTTTGTTTGTTAGTTTCCTTTTTATCTGTTGCGGACAAAGTTAGAGTTTTGAAATCCTTCTTTAAAAATAAGGAGAAATCCTTTTGTGGTAAGAGATTGAACATATTTCTGGATGTTTCTAGAAACACTCAAGTGCGTAAAAGGGGTTTCTTAGCATTGAAGTCTAAGACTGTTGAACTGGGAGCAATTTTTTTTTGTTACCCATGTAAGTGTATTATTACATTCCAAGGGACTATGTATACTTGTTTTTATTTTTCTCAGTTATTAAAGTTTATATTAGATAGGAAGTTGTAGGAGGTGGGTACCTGTTGAGTTTTGGGATAGCCTGCCAGTTTATTTATTTATTTACATTCTCTTATATACCGCGCTATTCTGCATCAGTGCGGTTTACATTGAACAAACTGAAATTACATTGAACAGGGCATTATAACTTGGAGATAACTATTTTACAGGGAACATGGGCTATGGAGGGTTAAGTGGCTTGCCCAAGACCACAAGGAGCACCTGTGTGACTAGAAACCCCAGTCCTTCCGGCCCAAGGTTGCTGTCCTCTAGTGGGATTTGAACCCCCGACCTTCCGGCCTGAAGTACCTTGCCCCAACCACTAGGCCACTCCTCCACTAGGCGGTTTCTCCCCTATTGACATCTAAAGATTATTGTTTGATGTCTAGGTTTCCTGTAATGTTGCATTTTTAGTCTCTTGTGATGTGGACTAACGTTGTGACTGTATGTTCTTGCTCTTTTGTCTCTTATGGGATATGTTACTTTGCATGACCTTCATGGAGCAGCAGGTTCATGAACTGACTCCATAAAGCTATTTTAGACCTAGTCCTTAGGGAGGAGAGCAAGCACAGCACTAGATTTTATCTCTCAAATCCACAGCACTAGATTTTATCTCTCAAAAGGGAGACAATGATAAAATGAGGAAAATAGGTAAGAAAAAACTAAAAAGAGCAGCTGCAAAGGTTAAAGGGTGGATAGAATTGTTTGAAAAATACTGTCTTCGAAGTCCACATGAATTCCACACTTTAAGAAAGGTGGAAGAAAGGCCAAACAGCTGTCAGCATCATTTGAAGGTGAGGTCGGAGAGGTTGCTGTAGTCAAAAACGCATCGTTCAGGAAAATGGAAAAAGAAGCCAAGTGACAAAAATAGCAAACATAAGAACTGACAAGTTAGATGCAATGCACTGATAAGGCAGGCAAAGGGAGAGGATTTTCTATGTTGCTGTGTCCTTTGCAAGTAAAAGGACAAAGCTCTTTTACAGTCCAAAGTATGAAGATTCCTTTCTGCATTTGAGGCGTGAGGCCTTGGAAAGAATACAGGAAGGTAAACCGCTTGGTTTAAATGAAAGGGCGAAACCACCTTTGGCATAAAGTGTGGATGACTCCTAAGGACTACCTTATCATGATGGAACCTTGTATAAGGAGGATCAGCCACCAATGTTTGCAATTCACTGATGCGACATGCTGATGTGATTGCAATGAGAAAGATAACCTTCCAGGAAAGGAATTTCAAAGAGGTAGTGGCTAATGGTTCAAAGGGCGGTTTCATGAGCTGCCCAAGTACCAGATTCAAGTCCCATGTCACCTGTGGTGGCTTAATGGGAGGCTTCGTTAAAAGAAGGCCTCTCATAAATCTCGCTATGGTGAGGTTTTAGCACTGCTTGGGAAGCTAACTGTACAATGCGAAGGCAGCGGGGTTGTGGAAGGAAGGCCCTTGTCTGTCTGGTATCCAGAAGAGCTCCTATAAACTCTAGGGATTGAGTGGGAGCAAGGTTGGACTTTGGGAAGTTTATGACAAGTCCTAAATACTGAAGGATGCGCATTGTGCGAGACAGAGCAACCCTGGCCTCTGGCTCTGAAGGGGCTCGCATGAGCCAGTCGTCTAAGTAAGGGAAGACGAATATTCCCAGGGTGCGGAGAAATGCTGCTACCACAGCCATGCATTTTGTGAACACTCTTGGTGCAGAAGCCAGGCCAAAAGGAAGAACCCTGTATTGGTAGTGCTTCCCTTGAAACAGGAATTGAAGGAACTTTCGGTGAGTTGGATGGATGAGAACATGAGTGTACGCATCCTTGAGATCTAGAGAACAAAGCCAATCCTGACTCCGAAGGTATGGCAGCAGAGTTCCTAGAGAAATCATTTTGAACTTCTCTCTGAACAGGAATTTGTTAAATTATCTGAGGTCTAGAATGGGTCTGTGTCCTCTTGTTTTCTTTCGAATAAGGAAATAGGGGGAGTAAAACCCTGTACCCCATTGGGGAATGGGCACCTCTTCTATTGCTCCTTGAGCAAGGAGCATTGTGACTTCTTGACCTAACCGAACGTTGAGAGAGGTCTGAGAATTGAACTGTCTTACTATTGTAGGAGGAGGCATGCTGAGGAAATGAAGCTTGTACCCCTCTCGTATAATAGAGAGTCCAATTTTCTGCTGTTATCTGACACCATCTGGGGGCACAATGACATAACCTTCCTGGGATGGTGGAAGGTTCTGGGCCGTTCAGGGCCAGGAACAAAAGTTCCCTAGACAGGAGTCAAAGCCCCTGTGAAGGCTGAGTCTGCTGAGCCGGTTGAGGCTTAGCTGCTTTTGGCTTCCTTTGTTGCCTAGGTTGTTGCTGCTGTCCCTTTTGGGCAGACTGACCTGAACGATGTCCCTGCTGGGTATAAGAGGGATAAAACCTTTTCTTCTTGCTGAAGAATGGTTTCTTAGAGGATCTTTTCCTCGCAGGATCAGCTGTAGATTTGGACAATCTATCCAAAGTGATATTGTCAGCATCCATCTCATTAGCTTTTTCCTGCCAATTCTTGCCAAAGAGATTCTCTGCTGTGCAAGGTATATTCCCCAGTTTGTCCTGTACCCAGATTTCCAAGTCAGATGCCTGGAGCCAGGCAATCCTATGTGCACCTATGGCAATCGCAGAGGTTCTGTTTATGCATTCAAAGCAGTCAAAGGCTGCACGATTCACAAACTTGGAAACATTCTGAGCATGTTTAACAAGAGTAAGATAATCTTGCCTTTTATCATCAGGAAGGAGAGGGCTCATAAGCTCTAAGTCTCCTGTGACTTCCTTAAGGAACATTCCCATATACAAGATATAGGTACTGATCCTAGCAGAAAGCATGGAAGCCTGGAAGGATCGACATTCAAAGGCGTCAAGAGTCCTACACTCACGTCCTGGAGGATTAGATGCATGCCTTTTTGCACTCTTCATCCATCTTATGGCTGATTCCACCACCATGGAATGTTCTGGTAATTGAGTCTTCTGAAACACAGGACAAGGAGGAACTCGATACATGGTGTCGAGTCTTTGAGAATGAGGAGATGTGGTTAGAGGTGTTTCCCACATCCTTAACATAAGATCATGCAAGATCTCATGAATAGATAAGGTAGCTGCCTCCTTGGGAGATTTAGGGTATTGTAGGATTTCTAATTCCTTTGCCCTAGACTCTTTTTCAGGAGCCACTGTGATGGAAAGACCTCGGGCCACATCTCAGATAAAATCCTGAAAGGACATTTCCTCTGGTGGAGACATCCTACGCTGAGGAGAAGAGGAATCCTCGGGAAGAAGTACTCTGGTATCGGCAGAGCGTTCGGAGTCTTCAGACTCATCCGAGGATTCGAAGTATCTCCGATCCGGGTGATCGTGGAAGGCACGGTACCGATCAAAGTTGGCATCGGAGTGGTCCGGTACCGACTTGTCGCCGGATAGAGACGCATGACTTGGTCCCGGAAGAATACCTGCCAATGTCGATGCAGTCTGTGCCGGTACCAGAGTCGGTGCCGGTACCGTTTGAATTGTCTGAAGGGGTTTCAGGGGCATCGAGGCCATGAGAAGAGCCACCAGACTGCATTCAATAGCCAAGAATCTCTGGTCTATTGATGCTGCCGATGCTTGGGTATCAGTGCCGGTTAAAGCGGCCGGAACCCCAGAGCATGGCACCAGTAGTTCTGCTGAGGTTGAAGCCTTGAGAACATCCTGGAGCCCCGTTAGTGCTTTGGAAGCTGAAGCCTCCCACCGGGGAAATTCTGCCGGTGAAAGTCCCTCAAGGGCAATGCCAGAGGCATCTCAATATTTAGAAGGACCGGCTAGATTTATGTTTAGTCCTGAGATCCATGGGAGGAGGATGTCGATGCCACGGATGCCACGGAGGTTTTGCCGGCCCCGTTTTGACATCATTCCACAGGCAACACACTCTGAAATAGAGTGGTCAGGACCTAAACATTTGAGGCACCACTCATGGGTGTCGGTGCCGGAGATGGTACCGCCACACTCAGAACACTTTTTAAAACCCGAAGCAGGTTTTTCCATTTTGAGGGAAAAAATTTGGCGCGTGGCAACCGAGAAGAAAATTACTGGAGAAAGACTCCAGAAACAAAGTTTTTTTTTGGGGGGGGGGGGGTTTGAAAAAAGAAAAGAAGAACTGGCTGTACCGGTATAGCGTCGAGGGAAGGCAGACGCGACCACAAAAAAGAAGTATAAGAAAGGAATTTTCTTTGGTGACAGGATGTGCGACCTATCGGCTCCACGGAAAATGAAGAACTGGAGAGGGACAGTTGGGAAAGGTGGGAACGCTCCCAAAAGCTTTCCTGTTGGACGCTGGGGAGCGTTCCCGTGCAGGCTCCGTCGGTACCGATGATACCCATATGTGAAGACTACATTCCTGCTTGTTCCTGGAGATTACAGATTATTTTAATGAAAATTCACAGATTACTAATAGCAGGTCTACAATCTCATATTTCAGTTCTTTCAACACGCTTGGATGTATACCATCCGGCCCAGGTGATTTGCTACTCTTCAATTTATCTAATAGTTGTAACACATCGTCCCGATGTATCAATATTTCCTTCAATTCTTCCGCACCTTTAAATAACACTTCAGTCATGGGTAACATCCCTACATCTTCCTCAGTAAAGACCGAAGCAAAGAATTCATTCAGTCTCTCCGCTATCGCCTTGTCGCCTTTAATCCCTCTATCATCTAATGGACCAACTGACTCTCTCACAGGTTTTTTGCTATGAATGTACTTGAAAGTGTCTTTATTTCACTTTTTTGCTTCCGCAGCAAGCTTCTTCTCAAATTATCCCTTTGCCTGCCTTATCAATGCCTTGCATTTGACTTGTCAGTGCTTGTGCTGTTTCCAGGTTTCGTCATTTGGCTCTTTTTTCCATTTCCTGAAAGATGCTTTTTTGGCAACAGCCTCTCTGACCTCACCTTTAAACCATGCTGGCAGTTTTTTGGACTTCCTTCCACTTTTCTTAGTGTGGAATATAGCTGGTCTGGGCTTCCAAGATAGTATTTTTCAACAACACCCAAGCTTGATGTAAGTCTTTAACCTTTGCGACTGCTCCTTTTAGTTTTTAATGAACTATTTTCCTCATTTTATCATAGTCTCCCTTTCGAAAGTTAAAAGGTAGTACTGTGGATTTCCTTACTATCCCTCCTCCACTAATTAAATCAAACGCGATCATGCTATGATCACTATTGCCAAGTGGCCCCAACACCCTTATCTCTTGCACTAGATCTGGTGTTCCACAAAGGACTAGGTCTAATATGGCTTCCCCTCTGGTCGGTTCATGAACTAGCTGCTCCAAGAAGCAATCATTTTATCTAGGAACTTTATCTCCCTAGTATGTCCTGCCGTGACACTGACCCAGTCGATACTGGGGTCATTGAAATCACCCATTATTATTACTGTGCTGTAACTTTTGTTAGCTTCCTTGATTTCTTTGAGCATTTCATCATCCATTTGTTCATTCTGGCCAGGCAGTTGATAGTACACCCCCACTGCCATTGTCTTCCCCTTTTTACATGGAATTTCAATCCATAGAGATTCTACAGCAAATTTTGTTTCCTGCAAAATTTTAATCCTTTCTGACTCAATGCCCTCTCTAACATAGAGCACAACCCTTCCACCAATTTGATCAGCTCTATCATTACGATATAGTTTGTATCCAGGTATCACAGTGTCCCACTGGTTGTCCTCCTTCCACCATGTCTCTGATATTCCACTCATATCTAACCTCTCATTTAGTGCTATATATTCTAACTCTCCCATCTTATTTTTTAGACTTCTAGCATTTGCATACAAACATTTTAGAGACTGTATATTATTCATATTAATTTGGCTATTGGTAGGCATGGGTAATTTGGGATCTTTAAGCTCTGTCTGCTCCATACTCAAGGGCATTTGGGCTACTTTACTGCTTTTTGGAACCTCTCTGATTTTGGTAGTATCCTTCAAGGATACATTCTTCCGAACCATGCGTTCTTTGGTGACTGTCGGCTTTCCCCTATTATCTAGTTTAAAAGCTGTTCTATCTCCTTTTTAAAGGTTAATGCCAGCAGCCTGGTTCCATCCCGATTAAGGTGAAGCCCACTCCTTGCTTCAGTACCACCCTCGCTCTGCCCATGTACTGTCCCTGCACTAATTTAATAGTACTGGGGCAGTCTGTGGAGATATTCTGTGGCACTATTTGCATAATGAGGCTGAATATCTTGGTCTGCACCCTTATTCAGCAGCCTCCTGTTGGCTATCCAGATAGAGCTTTGAATATTGCCTCGACAGTTTCTACTTTGTATATTATTGTGTCTCCACTGCTTACTCCTAGGATAAGCAATATGGAATCGGTCTACCTTTTGGGTACCTGACAGGTATTTGTAACCTGGATTAGCGACTGTTAGATAAAGGATACTGGACTCGATGAATCTTTGGTCTGACCTAGTATGGCATATCTTATGTTCATATGACTAAAATGCCCCATCAATATGGAATCATGTACAACTGGGAATGTGTGAGATTATTTGCTGTATGTGTGCTGAGGAAGAGGTAACTGACAGTGATAAGGTAATTGCCAGGGGCTGTTTTTGGGGAGGGGGGTGAGGACAGTTTGAAGTGTGCTGGGGCAATTGCTGGGGGATTGGTTTTTTTGGATGTAGGTAGTCTTACACTAAGCAAAATTTGCTCTTGTTTACTGCAGGTGGTAATTTGTGTTCCGTGTGAAATTTATTATTTTTTTTGGTTAACTGTACTGAACCACTGCGTCAGGGAGCCTAGTGGTATATAAGCATGTATTAGATTGGGCAAGCCACTTAACCCTCCATTGCTCATGTTCCCTGTAAAATAGTTATCTCCAAGTTATAATGCCCTGTTCAATATAATTTCAGTTTGTTCAATGTAAACCGCCTTGATAGCATGAAAGGCAGTATATAAGAAATGTTAAAATAAAATAAAATTAGATTAGTATGCAGGGTGGTGGAGCAGTTACAAGAAGCAGTTTATGGTGTGGCAGTGTGCAGGCCATGGGGCCATTTTTGAGTAGTTTATTGTGCTGAGACAATTTGTGGGGTGGTAAGATAGTTGTGGGGTGTAGCTTTTAGGGAAGGGGCAGTTGCTGGGGGTTGTTTCTGGGGAGAGGGCAATTAGTGGGAAGGTAGGACAGTTCCAGGGATAGTATTTGGGAGTGATACAATTTGCAGGGTGATAGGCCAGTTGCATTGGAATAATATTTAAGGGTGGGGGCAGTTTGCAGTATAGCTGGGCAATTGCTGGGTGTTAGTTTTCATGAGATGGGGCAGTTGCAGGACAGCTAGTTTTTAGAGATGGGAACAATTTACAAGGTAGTGGGGCAGATACTGGGGGTGGGAAGGGAACAGAGCGAGGCAGTTTGAAAGGAGGAATTCCTTAACTATTGTTTCACTGTATGTAATTTTCTATGCTACAGAATCTTGGAATACTTTCTCCCATAGAAACACATTGGACCAACTTTTAGTGGGAGCTTATTTTTTTGGAACCCCCAAACTGATCTGGCCCATTTTTTAACTTCATGTGTCCCTCTTTTACTGGTTTTTCCCACATGCCTAGTTTCATCTCATTCTGTTAAAGTTTCAGGAAGTTATTATGCACCCAGACAGAAAAACAGAGACATTCTTGGACCCTTTTTTGTATAATTCTTTCCAACTTCCGATGGGTTGGGAAGAATAAAGAGTCCTTATTGGACAAAGTTCACTTTATATGTGAATTAGTAGGCCATAAAATCAATACAAAGGTGATTCTTCACAGAGGGTATAATCTTTAGAGTGGTGGTTTCCAAATCTGTTCTGGGGAACCTCCAGTAAGTTTGATTTTTCAGGATATCTATAATGAATACACAGGATGGAAATTTGAAGTGACTTGCTCAAGGTCACAAACAGTGGGAGGTAGCGGAAGCCAAGAACCACGGCCAAACACAGTAGATTATCCAAAAAACTTTAATTGCAAACCCAACTAAAAGGTTTCGGCCTTAGGCCTTCTTCAGGGGTCTAAGGATAGACACAGACATAAAATTAAAATATGAATAATCATAATACAAACAAGTTAAAAAACAAAAAAAACATAAAAAGTCAGTAATACATCGAAAAATAAATAATACACTACCAAAGAAGACAAAAAAGAAACGTCAAAAGGGTGGACCAAACCACTCTTCCCAATCTATGGTAAATGAATAAACAGAATAGGTGAAACATACAAACCATTTATAATGAGGATAATCCATGTAATAAGCATAAAATAAATGTACTATATATATATTGTATATACAAGTAATGCCATAAAAAATATATAGTTTATAAATAATAAATAGAACAGACAAACAAACACATGTCTACTTGCACCTACAACAATAGCTGAAGCACTAAAAAAAGTAAAAACGTATAAGAAGCAGAATCATATGCTGTAATGAATTAAGCAGTCATAAAGAATAATGCCTGAAGAATATACCGACATGGTAATATAAAATGCATATAAGAACAATAAATACTTTAAAATATAAATACCTAATAGCGTACAGGCAAATTAATATATAATGCATATGAAATCTAATAAGTGCAACAACACGTCAGACAGCATTAGAATTGTAATAAAAGGCCATGCTATAGCCACCATAGAATGTGAGACACTGTAGTCAAAAACAAGAGGTGCCAATATAACTTTCTCACAGTGAGGGAGAGTGACTAAAGTGTGGAAAAAGTGTAAAAAAAAGGATATATTGTAAAATATTCTATAAACACCTAAAAGTACAATATATCATGTCTGTAACACTGCTTTAAAAATCGCCATGGTAACTTCTCTTTATATGAAACACAAGATCTGGCAGGAAGTTTCAACAAAAATGTTCTGCCAAGGGAAAGGACCCTGGGCTTCAAACCCAAAAATTCCTTCCGCCTCAGCTGAATATTCCTAGCTAAATCAGGAAAAATACGTACACATGAGCCCATAAACTACTGACTGAAATTCTTAAAATACAAACGCAAAATCAAAGCTTTATCGGTCTCAAGGGCCAATGTAAAGAGAAGTTATGTATGTTTTTTGAGCCCGGCCAGCTTCTGGAGTTCCTTGCGGCTAGGGAGGATAGCATTGTGAATTTAGCTTCTCAGACGGCTGACGTGTAAGTCTTGCACTGCTTTATCATATTTTCCTATTTTTATTGTAATTATTTTCCTGATGCCTCTCCCATGTAATGTTGTGGGCTGATTATGGCAATGTATTATGGTATTGCTATATTGTATATGGATTTGATTTATTTCTTTGTTACCATTTTTCCTTCATTCACTTTTGGAGTTGAATGTATTTTCAAAACTCAATAAATATTTTAAAAAAAAAATCGCCATGGTAAAATATTGGAAAAACCATTAGGATTGATATTAAGAAATGAGGCAATCTATTGTCGACAAATTCATAAAGTAGAAATCACTGCGATCAAAAGCAGAGGGTGCCAAAATAGCTCACTTACAGCAAGAGAAATCAACATCAATATAAAATAATATTCCAAACAAGAACTGTTGTAAAAGTGATCAAAATATGCTGTAAACGTCTGAAGACTTAATATATTCAGTATAAGGCACTACTTTAAAAGCCAACTTAATTAAAAGCCATTAGGGTTTGTATTAGGAAGTGGGGCCGTGTAATTTCTACAAAGTCATAAAATATCCCCATGGAAATGAAAGGACGGATATGTTAAAATAACATGAAATCATGACACTACAAATAAAAATTGGAAGATGTAAGATGGATAGTTAAACAGTAATCATATTTAACTTGCTATATTGAAGGGAATGAAAGTGGGTAAATACAAGCTCAAGGCTCAAGAGCCAAAAGGAGACAGAAACGTTTACAGAGCAAACATATTTACAATGTGGAGAGCAAACCAAAAAGTACATGGACGCAATCGCATTGATAAAAACAAAAAATCTTAAATAAAAGCATAGAAACGACGAGTGAATAAAAGGTGAAAGAAAGAAGACGTTACCATCAGCATCGCTAGAGCGGGAAAACGCCGCGCAGGTGCAGAGAAGAGAATAAAAGCACAGGAATAAAACCTCCCACTGCAGACGTCATCATGATTGACAGAGCCAAAGGCTAATACAAAAAGTATAGCAGCCTAGAGCAGCCGCGCAGGTACAGAACGACAAAATTCGAGGTGATGGAACATCACATTGAGCAAATTAAAAGCTATAATATATAAAAAGGAGGAACATCATCATAAAAAAGAGATAATGATAAAATGAAATAAGATCACTACTAGGAATGAAACTAGTTAAAACGATTATAAAAAAAAAGTATTGGGCAGAACATCAACTTTAAAAAAAGAAGAAAGAGATAATGATAAAGTAAAATGAGAACACTACTAGTATTGAAACTATAATTGAAAAAGTATTTTGCAAAAAGCATATATTGTTCATGCATTTAATAAAAAGTGAGAAGCATAGTAAAGAACACTGAATGGGAGGAAAACAAAGGGGGGGGAAGGAAGGGGAGGAAAGAAGGAGGGGAAAAAAGAAGAAAGAAAAAAAAAGGAGGGGGAAGGAAAAGGAGAAAAGGGGGGGGAGGAAAGAGGGGAAAGGAGAGGGAAGGGGGAGGGGGGAGCGGGAAGGGTTTAAAAATGAACAAATGCTTATAAAAAGACATGATACTCAATCTCTTTATTTAAGCCTCCTGGGGCCACTGCATTGAATTGAAAAATGAACCTCTGTTCTTCTTGAACTAATAAAGGGTCAAGATCTCCACCCTGAGGGGAAGCGGTTACTTTCTTAATGACAAAAAACTTTAGGTCGTCAAGGCTATGCTGGAATTGACTCCAATGTTCCACTAAAGGAGCTGTCTCAATTTTCCTTTTAATACAGCTTTTGTGTTCCTGGAGAGTGTCTTGATAGCTCGAATGGTTTTGCCAACATACAGGAGAGAACAGGGACAGATAATGATGTACACTACATGTGTGGATAGACAGTTAGTCCTGGTGTACAATTTATAGTGTTTTTTAGCGTGTGGATGTATGAAAACATCATATAGCACAATGGCATGTTTGCAGACAGAACATTTGTTGCATTTAAAATGTCCCTCCTGTGAAGATGGACTTAAAGCTGGAGGCATATATGAGGAAACCAATTTATCAGCTAAATTACGTTCCATATTGTAGGCAATAGTTAAACGTTGGTTATAAAAAACAGGAGCATGTTTGAAGAATATGCCAATGGGTCTTCAAAGGTTTTTGAATGTTCGAGGAAAGATGTGAGAACCGTAAAATGCAAATAAACTTATCATCTGAGGTTTTGCTTTTAGGTAAAAGCAAATCTTGTCTAGAAGTCGAACAGGCATGACTGAACCCTTTGTTGATGCAATCTATAGGATATCCTCTTGCATGGAAACGCTCGGCCATGTCGTAGGATTTATTCTTAAATTCTTCATAATCAGTGCATAATCTTCGGAGGCGCAAGAACTGTGAAATTTTTCTTTATCTGACTACTGTGAAAGCTGTCAAAACGGAGTAACTTGTTCCTATCCGTGGGTTTGCGAAAAATTGTGGTGTTGAAGCCAGTTGGAAATTTCCTAATAAGAATATCTAGAAAAAAAAATTCTGTGGAGCTAAATTGCATCTTGAATTTGAGATTAGTGTCCAAAGTATTCAGCCAGTTATAGAAATCATGTAACTCACTATCAGTGCCCTTCCATAAGAATATCATCAATATACCTCTTCCAAGATATAACAAAAGGTGAGAAAGGAGATCCATTCAAATGATTTTCTTCAAATTCTGCCACATATAGATTGGCTGTATCTGGTGCCATAGCGGCACCCATGGCTGTACCCTTGATTTGTTGAAAAAATTGATGTTGATCTTTGTCAACTCAGCATAATGATGCGTTAGAAGTCATGGTTGGACTGGCATCAGCGAGGGTCAATGATGTGATGATAAGCTTCAGTTTGGCATCTCCGTCCCCTGCGGTTGTCACTGCTTCTGTTCTCTTCTACTCTGTGCAATACTACAATTATTTAACTTTGGTCTCTGCACTTATTGGGAGTTGTGACTGGGTCGGGGGGAACCTTCTCACTGACCAGCTCCAAACTCAGTCATAATTCCCAATGCGGCCCTCAGATCAAAAAGGTTTGCCCATCCCTGCTACAGCAGGCTTTTACATAAAACTCCACAAACACAATTGGAAAAAGAAACGGTTTGCTGCAACCCCAAACCAAAACTAATTAAAACAACGAATCCATGATAAATACTGGGACGTTAATTTTTGAAAGTACTCATGCGGTTGGCAGCCAGTGCCATCTGCCTATAAGTTTTTTAAAAAAATGTTCAGCTCATGAAGCTACTACCTTATGGCTGTATGAACTGCAATATGGCCATAGTGAGGAGTTTTAAATTTGGGTGGAATTTACTGTGGTCTGAAAACTTAAGGACAGTGGTGATATGCTGCTGCTGCTATCTATTTAGGTTAAATGTGTAAGTGCTACCACACAAGCAGCGGGTAACATAGTAATATAGTAACATAGTAAATGACGGCAGATAAAGACCAGTATAGTCCATCTAGTCTGCCCAGTAAGATGGCAAGAGTAGGTGCACCTGCCGCTCCGTGCAGGCCACCCCTCCCCATGTCTTTGTTTTAGGGGTGAACCCACCGCTCCATGTAGGACACCCCTGTATGTTGAGAAATTAGTTAATTTATTTTGATTTTATCCTGTTGCTGTAAAGGGATCCACTGTATCTGTCCCATGCCATTTTGAATTCTGTCACTGTATTTGCCCCCAACACTTCCATCGGGAGGACGTTCCAAGCATCCACCACCCTTTCAGTGAAAAAGTATTTCCTGACATTGCCTTTCAGTTTACCCCCTTGCAGCTTCATATTATGCCCTCTAGTTTTACAGCTTCCCCGTTTTTGGAAGAGGTTTGTTTGTTCATTATTTCTCTTTAAGTATTTAAAAGTCTGAATCATATATCCCCTGACCCTCCTCTCCTCCAGAATGTACATATTTAGGTCTTCAAGTCTCTTCTCTTAAGGCTTCTGACGCAGGCCCCAAATCATTTTGGTTTCCTTCCTGTTGGGATATTCTGGTTTAGGAATAGGTCTGCTTAGGTTTTGCCTTATGTGCTGTTTGTGACTATAATCCTGCCTGTCTGTGGCTTGCACGAGCACCCTGCATGAATGGCACAAGAAGACAGAGCAAGTGGGCTATCCAGGAACAAGATGATGTCTGTGGCCTAGTACAGTCTGGAAGAAACCTTACTCTGCATAGGAATATGCGGTGTTAGGCCCAGAAAGCAAATACAGGCCAGGCCAGAAAATAATTAACAGAAAAATAGTTAAAAGAAAATTCTCAAGCCCTGAAGAATGAATGCAATCAGTGCCGGGAAATAGAACACATAAGTGGGCCCCAAGGAATGCAGGAGAGATACGCTCCACAGCACAGATAAGGAAGACCTTGGAATACAGCTGCAGACCCTAAGACATAATCATGAGGGAGGGGGTCCCATCTGGAGAGCTTTAGCAAATGTTTGCAAGCAGCACTGGCAAACATTTGCGCACAGCTCTAACTTGTGCAGACGGCTTTACAACTTTTTGTAGGAAGTATAACAGATTTGTGCACACGGAACAAGACTCAGTGCAGGAGTTGCTACAGAGAGGGATATATAAGAAGGCAAGCCACAGAGCTCGAGGCTGCAGAGGCCTTCTCTTTCCCCCATGGGAGGGAGAATGTTGCTCGCCCTCAGATCTCTAAGACAGGTATTTTCCTGTGCTTATGGAGTTTGCTTGTACTAATAAAGAGGGTTTTTTTGCTGACAAGAAACTGTGATCTGAGTTCTTCTTTTGGTTTTTCTTCTGGTGTACGGGTCCCATGTGCTCCAAGCAATCTTGGTAACTATTAGGGATGCTTTTGTAGGTAAGAACCCGCCTACAATTGGCGCCTGAACAGGCCTCCCGAGTTTTTGCTTTAAAAAAAACAACTCCTAAATTCTAAATTGCCCAGCGTTTTCTCTGGCTCATTTTTTTTTTGGGTCAGAGTGTGTACCGTCTACCTGGACGAAGAGAAAACAGGTCCCCGTCTACGTGGACGACGAGAAAACAGGTACCGTCTACCTGCACAAAGAGAAAACAGGTCCCCGTCTACCTGGACGACGAGAAAAGAGGGCGAATGAGAGCTTTGGGATCCTATGAAAACTTCAGTGGTGCATATTGCTTTCCTGTCTCCCCAGCGAGGACAGAAGACTTGCCCATTTCAACCGGTGGGTGAGTAGTGAATTCACACCTGTATATATGTCTTTTATCTATGTAGAGAATCTTGCATTGTTTTGTACCTAGTTGTAAATATTAGGGAAAGGAAGTTTTGCCCAGACATTATGTTTTATTTTCTCCAGGATTGCTTGGTATATGCGTGAGACTGTACGTACATTTCAGTACGAAGCGCCTGTGTGTCCTTATCTGCGTTTCCGTGCTCTCGCGAGAGGGACGGCCAGGTTTGGACGAAGTGTAAGGATTGCGTGATTGTATAAATCCTGGATTTTGTAACCGTCCCTCTGTACATAAAGAGGTTTTGAAAACAACAAAAAAAACCCAAGTAAAATAGGCGAAGTTACCAGCGAATTTACCAACTCCTCTGCAAATAAAGAGGTTTGATTTTTATATCGGTAAAAGCGAAGTTATTAACAGGATCTTGCCTGTAATTAAAGTGTCCCCAAACAGTGAAAACACCAGGTTTACAGATTTTAGGAAGAGGGACAGTTAAGGTGAATATTTCAGAAAGAAAAACAAAATAACAAATCTAATGAGAGATAGATAGTAAGAACGGGAGATAAGTCCGGCCCTAATCCCATAGATTGCCTCATTAGACAAGAACCCCCTGTTGAAACCCTTAATAATAGATTGTTCTGAAGAAAAAAAAAGAAAAAAATGGGAAAATTCTCCTTATCTGGGATGCTCACAGACCAGAGGGGGCGACAATTAGATCACTTCAAAAGAACTAGTCTTGTTACATAACACTGTACACATCAATTGTAATTCTGGAGTTCTGGACTTCTGAAGCCACGGGAGTGTGAGGGTTGTTTTCCTTGAACATTGCCGGCCACCTGGCCAGTGTCCTGGCTGTGTTTACTGGATAACTGCCCCTATATGTCGCCTGATGAACGATAGCTAATTGTCTGTGCAACAGCTGGCTGTTTGCAGCAGGATAAGATGGGTGCTTGTTTCAGTTAGAGAGAGAGAGAGAGGCTGCCAAGGGATTTTTTCTGGGGATGGACGCATCGCCTAGAGAAAAACTCCCGATTGAGAAGTCTCTCTTGTTTGTTTAAATAAAGCATCCTTCAATTGAAGTGTGACAGGAGATGAAGTTCTAAACTCTTTCGGTGAAGTATTATTCCTCCGTAATTAACTTTCTAGTTAACATTTTCTTCTGAATTTAAGTGCTTTTAGTTATCGTTATTCTAATAGCTTTCTAGGTATCTTTTTAAATGATTATAGGTAGATAAATGAATTACTTTACACATTCAAGATCAAATTGCTGAAGGACATGACTGCAGCTGAATTCTGCAGCCGAGAAAGAAAAGAAAAAACGGTTTAGCAAAAAAAAAAAAAAAAAAAAAAAATTAGGGACCTGATTCCGTTCTATGTGTGATAGTTATAATTTTTGTGAATGAATGGGAAGATCTTCCATGCTTTGATGTCTTTACATATTTCATAAACTGTGTGGATTTGTGTGCTGTGACAAAGGTTAAGAAAAATTAAGTGTTTGACAGAAGGATAGAAGTTAGTAACTTAAATGGAAAAACAAAACAAAACAAAATTGAATTGCTTGCCAAGTTACATCAAGCAAGTTTATTTACTTAAGGGAAGAGGCTGAATGATACAACTACATTCAAACAAGTGAATTAAATAATTAACCTGATAGTTCCTTTGCTTTTAAAGCAGTATGTACCAGTGCTGCCGTTTCCCTTCTGGAAGTGCCTGGTTCAGCTCTGTATAACACTCGCCCAAATTTATGCCTTCTTAATTCGCTTTTATGGTCCCCGGAATAGAACTGCTTAGAGTTCTTTTCTAAAATCTGACTGATACAAACAAGAAAGATATAAAAATTAAGGAAACTACTTCCATTTTTCCTTTGACCTTCAAGGTAGAGGTTAAGAACCTTGAAGGACAATGTGGCCTCCTGAGCCAGTAGTTACCAGATTGCAACTTGAGAATGATTTAAATCCTAAGTGAATAAGAAGTTAATCGTGTTTGGATTTTATCTTTGAAATATATATATAGATATAGATATAGATAGATAAATAAATATATATATATATATATATATATATATATATATATATATATATATTTGGTTCTGACTGCATGTGCTATTAAAAAAAAGAAATAAAAAAAAAGGGATATATTATGGCAAGCACCTCATAGAGGACATAATTATTGTTCATATATTACAGAAACAACCAGAAGAGCTGTAACTATATTTATTTAGGATTTAACATTCTCAAACAATGTTTTATTTTAACTCTTAGTGTTTACAACTGCTCTGTCTTTTCTTCAGCTGCTTTGAAAGTCAGGAAAGAGACCTACTGTTTATTTTGCTAGAGAGAACTTCAAGGCTGGCTGTAATTCTAATTTGACTGTTCCCCCGAACTGTAAGATTCAAGGGAATTACTTCGCATTGTTGAGCTCTGTGCTGCATTAGTGGGACAGAGACACTGTTTATTCACACTGTTATGCTTGTTGACCATTTGTTTCCCACAATACTACTTTTAACAATTGTTTTAGCAGCTGTGCCAACTAAGGATACATTCGTATGATATACATAAAAAGTGTTGTGAGGGGTAAAGTGGGATTGCAGCAATCCAAGAAGAAGGGGGGGGGGGGGCACAACATTCTTTTTTTTGTGCTTGCAAACTTCAGGCAACTGGATTAGTGGAGTGAGTGAAAGACATTCTGATAAGAAGTTATTTAAGATCCCATGCAGCAGGAAAAATTGAACTGGCTCTTCGGTGATGTTGGCTGTGCCTGTGGACAACAGCGACCCCTACTGCAACTGCATAATGTTGACTTTTGTGTGATTTTTCGGACTGGTTCAAGCTTGTTTGCAATTTATTTAGAATAGTACAAACAGTATTGTGTGTTCTCCCCTTCTGCTCTCCCTCTCTGGAGAGTGGTGGGTATCTGCTGTATTATGTTTTAATGCTATCATGTATCCAAGAATATCAGGGTTTTACTGCTGTTGTACTTAATTTTTATCCTTGATGTTAGGCCTTTTTTATCTCTCATTTTTCTCCCTTTTTCTTCCTTCCAACTCCATACATTTTTTTTCCTGCCTGGAAGCCAGTGCATCAGGCTCTATTTCTGCTCTTTTTCTAAGCCATGCTTTAGGCTTACCTCTTTAAGGCTACTTTTGAATAAGTGATTCCCACATTGTCTATTTGATTTGGCTAATTACACTGGAGAGGTTAGACCAGAGCCTCTGTGATTTACCTTGTAGGGCTTCGGATCGCGTTCCAAGAAATTGCTGATCGTCTGTATCCAGTTCACTATTGTCACTTCCCCTTTTACTGCTCAATTGACTGATGCAGACACCTGGATACACGTCAGCCATCTGAAAGAAAGCCGTCCCTAGCTGTCGTGCCTGATTGAATAATTTTCTTTCCATGCAAACTGTTTCACTGTTCCACGACTCAGATGTTTGCTGTCAATCCTACTCCATGGGCTTCCCTGAGCTTCCTCCTTTTTGTCTCCATCGTGCTTGTGCTACTTATTGAGTTCCTTCATCCTGATGGACAATTAGCTTCACTTCTGCATGTTCACAACACAACCCACATCTCCACAGAAGTTCTCAATCAAACCCAGCCTTGAACTGAACTTTTACCTGGACATTTATTGTTGAGATTATTACAAATGAAACTAGCAAAGTGCTTATATTGCTTGCCAAATAACATACTCAAATGTGTACTGCCATTTATCAGAATCACTTAGCTTTAGATTATTTGCTTGCTGCTGAAGGTGGCGTTTGTGGAAAGTTTAATTTGACCAATTGTTGCTTACAAATAGATGATCATAGCCATGTTATTACTGAAATTACTGACCATATGAAAAAGATTGCTCATGTTCCTGTGCAAACTTGGGATGGGTTTAATCTGGGTGGTTGGTTTGGTTCTTTTTTTCTCTGCTTTGGGTGGGTTACGGGACATTTTAATTTCCATGCTACCGTTTATCGCCTGTGCTGTTATTATGTGTTGCGCATTTCCTTTCCTGATTGCATTTGAATGTACATTGATTAAGTCTTTTGCTCAAACCCTGTATATTGTATCTAGGAATCAGTATGAGTTGCTGCCTCTTGAATGATACCTCTCTGTCACAACTGGTTGCCGTCCATGGCACATAGTATGGGGTTCCCCACCTTTGCCCGTACACAAGAGAAAAGAAAAAGAAAAAGAAAAATTGGGGAATGTTGGGATATTCTGGCTTAGGAATAGGTCTGCTTAGGTTTTGCCTTATGTGCTGTTTGTGACTATAATCCTGCCTGTCTGCGGCTTGCACGAGCACCCTGCATGAATGGCACAAGAAGACAGAGCAAGTGGGCTATCCAGGAACAAGGTGTCTGTGGCCTAGTACAGTCTGGAAGAAACCTTACTCTGCATAGGAATATGCGGTGTTAGGCCCAGAAAGCAAATACAGGCCAGGCCAGAAAATAATTAACAGAAAAATAATTAAAAGAAAATTCTCTAGCCCTGAAGAATGAATCCAATCAGTGCCGGGAAATAGAAGACCATAAGTGGGCCCCAAGGAATGCAGGAGAGATACGCTCCACAGCACAGATAAGGAAGACCTTGGAATACAGCTGCAGACCCTAAGACATAATCATGAGGGAGGGGGTCCCATCTGGAGAGCTTTAGCAACCTTTTGCAAGCAGCTCTGGCAAACCTTTGCGCATAGTTCTAACTTGTGCAGACGGCTTTACAACTTTTTGTAGGAAGTATAACAGATTTGTGCACACAGAACAAGACTCAGTGCAGGAGTTGCTACAGAGAGGGATATATAAGAAGGCAAGCCACAGAGCTCGAGGCTGCAGCGGCCTTCTCTTTCCCCCATGGGAGGGAGAATGTTGCTCGCCCTCAGATCTCTAAGACAGGTATTTTCCTGTGCTTATGGAGTTTGCTTGTACTAATAGAGGGGTTTTTTTCCTGACAAGAAACTGTGATCTGAGTTCTTTTTTTGGTTTTTCTTCTGGTGTACGGGTCCCATGTGCTCCAGGCAATCTTGGTAACTATTAGGGATGCTTTTGTAGGTAAGAACCCGCCTACACTTCCTCTGAACAGTTTCCAGTCTTTTTATATCCTTTGCAAGATATAGTCTCCAAAACTGAACGCAGTATTCCAAGTGAGGCCTCACCAGTGACTTATACAGTGGCATTAGTACCTCTTCCTTTCTGCTGGTAATTCCTCTTTGTATGCAACCCCACATCCTCCTGGCTTTTGCCACTGCCTTGTCACACTGTTTTGCCACCTTGAGATCCACAGAAATAATCACACCAAGGTCCTTTTCCTGGTCCGTGCAAACCAACCTCTCGCCCCCTATCACGTATATTTTCCCTGGATTTCTGCTTCCCAAGTGCATGCCACTGCACTTCTTCACATTAAATCTTAACTGCCAAGCATTAGACCATTCTTCCAGCTTTTGTAGATCTTTCCTCATGTTATCCACTCCCTCAGGGGAGTCCACTATGTTGCAAATTTTCGTTTCATCTGCAAAAAGACAGACTTTTCCATGCAGTCCTTCAGCAATATCACTCACAAATACATTGAACAGTGCCGGGCCCAGGACCGAACCCTGGGGCACCCCGCTAATCACCCTCCTTTCATCCGAGTTCCATTTACCATCACCTTCTGTCATCTGTCAAGTCAACCAATTTCTGATCCAGTTCACCATCTTGGGACCCATCCCCAAACTACTGAGTTTATTGATAAGCCTCCTATGAGGAACAGTATCAAAGACTTTGCTGAAATCCAGGTAGATGACATCCATCACATGCCCCTGATCTAGTTCTCTACCTTATAGACAGCTGCATCACTTATACTGTAAAGCTGTGGTCAACATTATTGGCACCCTTGCAGTTCAACCCCTTAATGTCCAATATCTCCTAAAAAAGTGGCCAGTGAAATGGCTTTGGACTATATATATACACGCATATTTGATACATAAAAGAATTAAATAAACAAGACTAATTAAAAAAGGAAATAGTAGGAAATAGAATATAAAAATAGTATATAGTATAAAAAATTGCCAGGACATGATTATTACCAAAACAAAAGTAACACCCATATATCATGTATGACCCTACTCTAACATGTACCTCAAGGATAAAAAAAATTGTTTTATATTAATTAGCTTTTTATTGTCGGATCATTTGCCTTGAGAGGAAACCCTCTCTCATAGCAAACCCTCCTTTTCTCTTTATTAAGAGCTACAAAATTGCTCAAATTTTTAACCTTAAAATTCGAGGAACCATGCAATCAGCGAGCCCTCAGTATCACTTATCTCTTGTGAATGAACCACTGTTCAAAAGTGTTCGAAAATATTTCCAAACCCGAGCTCGAGTTTCCACTGGGATCCAATGACAGCCAAAAACGTGGAAGGGGGGTATTCAGTTTGTCATTCCATGTCTTTCAACAGAAGAATGACAGACAAATATGTCTCCTATTTCAACCATTTTAGCCCCCGGAAAGGATTGAGTACTGCTCCACTAAGTCCAAGCCATTATTAAATGCTAACGCAACACAGCGCCATTTTTCCAGCCGCTGTAAATTCACAGCTCTTTCTCAAGTGATTGATCTGTTCCAGACTAATTTCTTCTATCCACTGAGCATTGTGATAGAAGAAATCAATATAAAACAAAAAAAATGTTTTTGATCCTTGAGTTAGAAGTTAAGAGTTGGGTCATTTATGATATATAGGTGTTACTTTTGTTTTGGTAATATTTTGTAGTAACCCATTTTGGTCTTTAGTGTTTAATAGGACATGATTTAGCACCCTTGTAAACAATTCAAATCAGTTTGAACAGAAGAACCATATTCCCACTGCAGTAAAATTAGATATACTGGTATTGACAACTGATCACAGGTATGACTTGAATCAACCAATGAATGATGGCTCTAACATTTAAAATGGCCACATTCACTCCCTGCTCCATTTTCACAATGGTGAGACAAGAGAGTTTCCTGAGACCATCAGAAAAGCCATTATCAAACATCAAAGGGCTACAGAGCAATCTCCAAAGAACTTGGGATTCCTGTGTCTACAGTTCACAAATTTTCTGCTCATGGAACTGTCAAGAACTATCCCAGGACATGGTTGGAAGAGGAAAATTTAATTCAAGAAGTCTTCGAAGGTTAGTGTGAACTGTTGGAAAAACACCATGTACAACATACAAAGAACTTAAGGCTGTCCTGGAGAAATCTGGAGTGGTGGTTTCAACCCGCACCATACGTTGCACACTAAATAAAGAAGGACTTCATGGGCGAAGGCCAAGGAGGACCCCACTGTTCAAAGACAGACATAAAAAGGCATGCCTGATCTTCGCCCAAAAGCTCCTTGAGAAACCATAATCCTTCTGGGAAAATGTTCTGTGGACAGATGAAACCAAACTTTAGCTCTTTGGCAATGCAGACCAGCAATTACAGGAGAAGAAATGAAGGGTATAAGAAAAAAATAAATCACCCTTCCTACAGTTAAATATGGTGGAGATCCCATAATGTTCTGGAGCTGTTTTGCTGCCTCAGGAACTGGAGGCCTGGAATGTATCAAAGGAATCATGAAGTACGAGGACTATCAAGGTACTTTAGAGCAAAATGTGCTACCCCGTGTCAGAAAACTTGGCCTGGGTCCTCCAGAAGGACAGTGACCCAAAACATACAACCAAAAATACAAAAGAATGGCTAAAAAGGAAAAAATGAACTGTTTTAAACTGGCCAGCAAAGAGTCCTGATCTTGGTCCAATTGAGAACCTTTGGAAAGAGCTGAAATCTGCCAATGGTAAAAGGAATCGTGGAAACATTCATGAGCTGGCTCAATCGCAGTTGTAGAGTGGGAGAAACTACCAGCAGACAGATGTATGAAACTTATAGATGGCTACAAGAAACATTTGGAGGCTGACATCACTGCCAGGGTTGTACAACCAAATATGTAGGGTGCCATTAATATGTCCAGGTCATATTATGTTTTATCGCTTACATTACTTTGTCTTAGTTGCACAGACATCTTTTTTTTGTTGTATACCTTTGAGCTTACTATTAAAAAATTATGATGGGGGCAGAGCCTAACTTAGGGAAAGATGGATGTGTTAAGGCCTTGCTCTGGAGGGGCGGCATAAGAATCCTCTCTCTCTCGCTGTCATTTTGAGTGTGAGACCTCTTGAATTTTGGTCTAGTCGTCCCCGGATATGTCCGGCCCCAAGCCAACGCGCCTGGAATACTCAGGAGCGCAGAGTACCAGTGCAAAACAATCGAAAACGGAGCCTCTCTCTCTCTACACAGCATGGCGGCAGCACAAGATTATCCCGAGGCCTTGCAGGAGCTTCTTTCTGAAGTACGTGCTGTTAAAGATATGGTTAAATCAAACGGAGATTCACTGCTTATAATGCAAGAGGACATTATTTCTCTTAAAAAACAGTCGATTATGTTTCGGCTGGAAAAAACTGAGAACATTGTTGCAATGCACGAGGAGCGATTGCAGGCTGTTGATGAGCAAGCAAAGCAAATCCAGATGCTACAGAGGGATTTGGAAGATGGAAACAATCGTGCCCGTAGAAATAATGTCAGGATCTTGGGAGTTCCTGAAGGAGCCAAAGGCACAGACATTTTGGCCTTCTTGCAAGCAAGCTAGTTCCTACAGTGCTCAAGGTCAAGTTTACTATGCCGTTTGAGATTGAGAGAGCTCATCGGGTCCCTACGCAGCCTTTGATATCTGGCAGACGACCACATCCGATTATTTTGAAGGTTCTTCGGTTTCAGCAAGTCTCACAAATAATGGAAGCTGCTAGACTGCACTCCCTATTGGTATACCAGGGCCACAAGCTACTGTTTTTTCCAGACTTTGCAAAAGCAACTTTGGATCGGAGAATGAGCTTCTTAGCTTTGCGTCCTCGATTGCAGCAGCTCCAGGCTTGGTTCGGGCTACTTTATCCTGCCCGCAGGAGAGTCACCTTGCATAATCAAACCAGGACTTTTGACGACCCATAAGTTCTACATGCTTTCTTAGAGGACAAAGAACTGGTGCTAATGTGGTGATAAACCTGTTTAACGCGCAGCAGTGTGCCTGGGCTAGCAGGGAGCATCAAACTTTTTCCAGCTGGAATTAATAGCCTGGTAATGGATCAATGGCGCAAAATATGAGTAGCTGCAGGGTGGTCTTTTATAAACTGGCTCTCAACAGGCAACCTAAGACTCTTTTATAAAGGTCGAGTGTATTCCTTTTGTCAGCTTGCTTCGGGCTGACTTCCAGTTGATTCAGTTGAGGCACTGTATCGGGAAATCCACTATTGATATCAGTTCTCTAACAGAGGAATGGGGGCTCCTTAATATAATAAGTGAACAAACAGACCCTGAGGGTAGCTTCTCATTACTATCAGTTAGTAACCCATTGCCCTCACTCATACTCCATTGGCACCCAGTGTTCCATTTGGGAACATGATACTGGGGTTCCCCTCTCTTCGAAATCATTTATTTATTTTTATTTATTTAACTGCATTTATATACCGCTTTTCACCGGGTCAAAGCGGTGTAACATATAACATAAGGGGGGGGGGCAATTTTTCTATGTAATTATCTCATGTATATAGTTTACCCCGGTTCTCCAAGTTTGTACTCCTGTTCGATGTAAACCAAACAGCTTGTTGTTATGGTCTTTATGTTATAATGTAAACCGCGCTGATGCCGAATAGTGCGGTATATAAGAACTTGTAATAAATAAATAAATAAATAATCACCAAGGGGCAACAATTAATGATTTGGGTAGACATAGACATGTATACTTCTGCTGAATCTAAGTATTAGATCATGCGGATAGGGTGGTATTTCTGTTCAGAGATGTTCACGGAATAGGATTGTCTTCAGCTGTTTTTTAAATGATGTGATGTCAGCGTTGTTCCTGATGTGGTTCGGTAGAGAGTTCCAGAGGGATGGAGCATAAAGTTCGAAGGCTCTGTTGCAGGTCCGTTGTGTGGATTTGGTTCTTTTGTGGGGGACGGCGATGGAGTTATTGGAGGAATGTCTGGTTGATCTGTTGTGGGATGGGCGAGGCAGTAGGGGGTGGAGTGAGGTGTTCCGTGTTTGGTGGATAGTCTTGTGGATAAGTAGGATAGCTTGGACAAAATCATGGACAAAATCATGGACAAATGGAGAAATCATGGACAAAATTTTGAGGTAAGCTAGTCAGAGTCTTTCAATCCACCTCTATCTCTCAGGCATTGCATTTTTTCACACATAGAGCCCATTATACTCCGATAAAGGTCTCCAAATGGGATAAGACAATGGGCAATGTATGCTGGTCTTGTCAGAGTGACATAGGCACTTTAGCCCATCTGATTTTTGATTGCCCTAATGTTCAGTCTTACTGGTCTCCGATATGGGAGTGAATTCAAGCTGTCTTGGGATTCAGGACTACTCTCACCTGGACTATTATTGTATATCAATCAATGGCTAGCATTCCGTCTCTGCGGAGGGAATGCCATTTTTTGTTTGATTTCATGATGGGAGTGGCACTGCATCTCTTAATCGCCAATCGGAAGCACACTGTGAATCTCAGTTGGCACACATGGTGGAATCGATTATGTTTATACTGTAAATACGAGCAGATGCCGCGTCAAGGTTCATCTCAGCTATCTTCTACTTCGCATAAGTGGAAACCCTTGTATAACTATGTATCTGTAGCACACTATGTCGTAGCATAGGGTGCAATGATTTGTACTTGCATATGGTACTTGACATCTTATGTTGTACACTTAAGATCTTGTAGGTTATTCCAGATAGACACTGGGCCTTGGGGGGTAGGGGCAGGGGTGGGGTTATTGGGGCTCTTCTTTAAGTTTAAAGGGGCATGTTCTTTGTTGTATTTGTTAGAAACTTTAAATAAAGGATTTAAAAAAAAATTATGATAACACACAGTTGGAACATTTCCAATTATTTCTCAAGATATTGTACACAACATACCTAAAATGCCAGGGTGGTAATACCATAACTGTATTCAGCGAGCAGAGATGTACAATTTTATATAGACATATGATCGGTAGAAAGGTTATATGCCTGCTCTATTTCTATACTAACTTACTAGTGTTTGTCACTGCTACTGTATTATTCTGGTTCAGCTTCAAGTAACTTTCCCTAATCCATGGCAGATATAATTCTCCCTCTTCCGCCTACCTACATTAAGGCCAGCATTCTGTGCAACAATATTTATTTATCTCCATTTATAAAATGATATATCATGTGGATACTCCATACAAGAGAGAAAATTAATTTCACAAAGTGATTTAAATCATTCAGGTTCATTTAATAAACTATTCAAAATATGATGGCTTTGCTATATACAGAAACCACACTATAGTACTTCATAATATTCAGATCCAGAGAGAAAAATATGCTTGTTTCACTCACCATGTTAGCTTGCGTGTACTAGTCACATCACGATTCGTACATGTAGGGCACAGCTGTCATTTATTAAGTCTTACAGGGTTAATTTATTTATATTGATATGTTAGATGATTTGCACACTTTTCATTTGCTTAAAAAGGACTGTGTGCATATTACAGATCTTTTCTCACCATGGGTTGATAGGGGCCATTAGAGTTTGTGTGATATTTAGTGGCATAACAAATTTAAATGCAATGCTTCAGGGAAAACCCTGCACTGATGAATATCTTATGACCAGTGTATAATTACCCATACATGCAAATCTTAATATTGCCTTCCAGAATACACAGCAGTTCATATCAATTATAGAGGTTTCATGGCCCCTGTCGTCATCCAGGGGAAGAGCTCTACTACAAATTGCTAAAGTTTGTTCATCTGGCTTTACCAGAAAGCAATTATGAATCCACTAGTCATTTCTAAAAGAAAAGTCTTACTTGGATTTCACTAATATGTAAATATTAAGATGAACAACTCTAAATATATTAAGTTAAGAATTGGCAGCGTTTACTGGTATGGTTGCCAATTGGCTCCAGATTTGTCTGACAGGTTTGATCCAGACCTTGGTTTACTCCACTGCATGCAGGGACTTGTAGTTCTGATCTCTTAATTGCATTTCTTAAGACTAAAAGTCCCTGCATACAGTAGGGTAAACCAAGGTCTGGATCAACCCTGTCAGACAAATCTGGAGCCAGATGGCAACCATACCAGTAAACACTGCCAATTCTTGGTTTAATATATAGTTTAATCATTAGCAACCGGTGATAGAAAACTGCTTCTGGGTTTCAGAAGAAGCATTGGACATAACATTCGAGGATTTCTGCTGTCCAGTCAAAATCTAGCACAGCTCTGTATTCTTCCGGTGTCAGTAGAACGGTGAAATAGATGCAGACTGAAAGAATCTATCTTCATAGCTTTCCCTTCAGATTTATTTCTTTGAGAATGGATCAGACCACACTTTCAAGCCTATAGACAAAATAATGCAAAGGCAAAGTATTATACATTTATTTAATTTATTCAATGACTGAATTCAACAGCACCTTTTCTTCCTATAAAATCTGAATGGGCTTCATAAGTTAATGATCTGGAAACACATACTTTAGGGCCGAATAGCAAGGCACTACACCACTCGTGGCAGGTCTACATGAAAGTTTACAAAAGGGGTTGAACAAAAGGAACTGCCATTGTTATTCTTAAAGCCTGATAAACAGGACAATAAAGTGACTTTTCCATGGGTCTCATAGGAAGTAAGAGCAAAAGGGTTTCTCAGCTTTTCTCAAAGCGGTGGTTCAGTTGTTTAACCACTACCCAACACTCACATCCAGAACTTATTCAAATACTATTACTTGTGTGTTAGGGAACTAATATTCTTTGCTAACCCTTAGGATTATGTACCAGCAACTCTTTATGACCTATCCAACCTACCGCCCTTTGCTGCTCAAGAAAACACAGAGAAGAGGCAGAAGAAGGGAACTCAGTCCCAGGGATGAATATTGTCATTAGACTGACTAGCTTTTGCGATAACATACTCTGAAATGATCTCTCGGGTGATGTTTAGGGAAGAGGGTGAGACAGAACTCCACTCCATCTGACAAATAGGTGTGCAGTATTTCTAATAAGGAGAGTTTAAAAACAGCTTCAGAGGATGTGGATGCGGACTACATTTGCTCTCAGCAGGGTGCCATCCCATACACTTGATGACAGTAGACTACAGGACCATGAATTAAGGTCTGCTCTATGCTCCAAAAGGTTGTTTGTTTGAGTGGTCTTTTTGTGGTCACGGATAACAATTATTGTGGGAGTTTTTGTATTGATACATCTGTCTTCTACCTTCTTAAGAAGATATGAGATGTGTTGGTTGTATGCTATGTTGGTTGAACAATAAAGTATTATATAATTTTAAAAAAAGCATTCTACAAAAATCTCTTCCTAAGAGATTATAGCCTGGAAGAGAAATTCTATGATAATTACTACACACTAACTATTAAAGTGCTGCGGCAACGGTTAGCTGTCTAACATGGGAATTATTACACTCTGACATTGCTAGCTCATTCAGGAGCCTGTTTACTAAGCTATGTGCTAACCATACCTTTAATGGCTTTATTCAACTTGTCCTTGAAGATGAGGCAGATTCTGGGGGAATAGAAAACTACAAAAAATGTGGAGGCAGATACAGTCACTATAGAGCCATTAAGGTCAGTGATGGGCCAAACTATGGAAATCTTACTCCGGAAAACAATAAAGCAGCACCTCAAAACAAAAGGACAGCAACCAACATGGTTCACAAAGAGATTATCCTGTCAGACACAAGTATGATAATGTATGTGTCCATCTGACCAAAATAACTGTAATTAAAAAAGAGGAATACAAGTACTGTAGTTATTATAGACAACCCCCCCCCCCCCCATAGTTTTAAACAATATTTATATCTCTGGCTCATAAAAATTCTGACCGACATCCAAGTTTATTAAAAAAAAAATGCTTATCCCAGATATCAAAATCAGCTCCCCATATGTCTTGTACCCAATTTCACTGAAACCAGAGAGGTGATACCTATTGCATATGTACATACTAAAAATCCAAAGCAGGGGACTGTAACACACAACGGGGACTAGGAAAACCCACCTTTATTAAGACTACAGTTACCTTATAAAAGAATAAATAATATATAAACTAAATATGCCTGCTTCAGGGGTCACAGTTAAAACATTGCCAATTCTTAGAATAGAAGCAGCGAAACCAAGCTTTGAGCGACTTGTTGGAAACATATGTGTTTGATCTCCATGGTGGCTCAGGGCTAGCTGTGACCAACAAGGCTGGCCCAAGGGTTTCTGCTGCCCCAGGAAGGCCCCCCTGTGCCCCTCCCCTTCGGCATTCATCTTCTCACCTGGAGGAGGGAGAAGGGGAGGGCGGCATGGCAATCCCTCTCTTCCTGAAAGCAGCGGCAGTGCACCACAGCAGGTCTTAAAGCATCTGTGCACATGCACACTCACGGTCTGCTACTCCTGTCCTCCTTCAACACAACTTCCAGTCAGTGGGGGGCAAAAGTGGCAGGCTGTGACTTCACGCATCTTAGCAGTTGGTTTAAGGCTTGCAGCGGTGCTTCCAGGAAATGAGGAATTGCCATGCCACCCACCAGGATCTGCCACCCTAGGTGACGCCTAGTTTACTTTGTGGACGGGCCAGCCCTGGTGACCAGTACTAAATTCTTCAGTAGAAACCTTGGAAAGAGTGACTCTGGTTTCTGTCTCCCTTTTTAGCCCAGTCCTTTTTAAAATTGTGTTTCCATCACTATTGTTTGAAATTCAGTTCCCTCTGCTTATGTTTTTTTTTTTGTTGGTTCTTGTTAACAGCATTGATAAAGTTTAAATTGTGATTCCTAAGCAGGCATGCACCAAAGCATGTTGGGCTTCTAATGCTCTGTTTTTTTATGATTTAGATATGAATTTATGTTGATGTTTGTTAATATATTATTTATACTTTTAAGGTATTTATTTATTTAACTGATTTTGGTATACCGTTTTTCTACCACTCAAAATGGTGGACAGCTAACTAACAGTGGAAAGACAAGTGTGTTCAATCATTAAGGGGAGCGGGGTACAAGGGTAGGTGCTAGGAGAAACACAGTAGCGAAGTCAGCAGGTAGGGCGCAGGAGTCTGTCCGGTAGTTTCTTAAGAGGGCTATCATGTGTTGTAGTGCTCCCGGAAAAGATGTGTTTTCAGGTGCTAGCAGAAGACTTTTGTTGCCTAGATACTTCTTAGGGTGAGGAGCAGCATGTTAAGGTAATTGTATTCTTAAGGGGTTTGTACTTTGGGCTTTCCTGGGCCTGTTCCTTTTATTGTTTTTTGTATTATACCCAGTTTCTCCATTCTGTTCACACTACTGCTCTCTATATCTGTTCCAAGCATGCCAATTAATGTTATGTTATTACCTTTGCCACTCCATGATGGTAACCCTGGTCTTTCTGTAAGTCTAATGTAGCTATACCATTGATGTTAGGACAGTAACCACTGTCACTCTGTGTTGGATACCTAGGCTGTGTGGGTTTTTGCTTCTATTGGAGTGGAGGAGTAGCCTAGTGGTTGGGGCAAGGTACTTCAGGCCGGAAGGTCGGGGGTTCAAATCCCACTAGAGGACAGCAACCTTGGGCCAGAAGGACTGGGGTTTCTAGTCCCACAGTTGCTCCTTGTGGTCTTGGGCAAGCCACTTAACCCTCCATAGCCCATGTTCCCTGTAAAATAGTTATCTCCAAGTTATAATGCCCTGTTCAATGTAATTTCAGTTTGTTCAATGTAAACTGCACTGATGCAGAATAGCATGGTATATAAGAGAATGTAAATAAATATTCCTCCCCTCTCTTCAGTCCTCCCTGTTGAAGGTAAAGGCCAAAGCAGAAAAGCTTGCATCGTGGATGGTGTCATCGAGAGCATTTTTGTTTCCTGGACCCTAGGATGATTGTCCAATGGCTGCTGAACAAAGATAGCATCCACCTAACCAAGAAAGTTCAAAGAGCCTTCCGCAGCAGACTGGCTAACCTAGTGAAGAGGGCTTTAAACTACATCTGTTGGGGATGGGTGAAAAAATATCCCAGGTAATAAGACATTAAATATATCTGTAGAAATGTGTATAAGGGGCAACATCTGGAAAGTGGTGTGCATAAATGCCCACAGTATGGGAAATAAGATCCCAGATGCTGAGGCTTTAATGGAAGAGACTGACTTGGATTTAGTGATGGTTACGGAGACATGGTTCACGGACAACCATGACTGAGATTTACTATACTTTATTCAGGAAAGATAGGGTAGGAAGAAGAGGACAAGGAGTGGCACTATATGTAAAAAATAATATTAAAGCTATAGAATTACAGGGCTTAAAAGGGAGCAAGGAGGCACTGTGGGTTAAACAAGAAAAAAAGAACAGGAAATCCATTTGCATTGCTGTGATATAAAGATCTCTCTCACAGGGAGAAATGGACAGAGATTTAATAGAAGACATATGCACTATTGCCATGAAAAGAGAAGTGCTACTTATAAGTGATTTCAATATGCCGGATGTTGATTGGCACATCTCTGCTGTGGTGTCATCCAGAAGTAAGGAGATCCTAGATTCTCTGCAGGGAGAACTATTCTGTCAACCGGTAACAGAGCCCATACATGAAGGAGCCTGCTGGACTTAGTGCTTACCAACAGGGAAAGTGTATTTGATGTTATAGTGGAAGATCATCTTACATCCAGTGATCACCAGATGATGTGGTTCAGCATTAGAATTAAGGGTGATAAAATCCATTAAAAAGCAAGGGTCTTAGACTTTAGGAAAACTAACTTTGCAGAGACAGTCAATACCTCAAAGAGTCCTTAGCGGGATAGGAACAGCTGGGGGATGTAGAAGGGCAATGGTTAAAACTGAAAGGTGATATTTTAAGGACAACAAACCTTTTTGTTAGAAAGGTTGTTGTTGTTGTTAAGTGCCGTCGAGTCGGAGTTGACTCATGGCGACCCTCTGGATAGCTATCCTAAATTGTGTTCGGTCTTCAGTCAGGCGGCTCATTGTTGGTCTCAAATGAAGTATCTGAAAAGGTTAAGAAAAAGAGGGTGGCCTTCAAAAAAATACAAGAGATCACAGAGAGAGGAAGACAAACATCAATATTTGGAAAAACTTAGAGAAGCTAGGAAAGTAGTCAGGAAAGCAAAGATTCAAAAAGAAGAAGAAATTGCCAAAGCAATCAAAAGGGGGGACACGACATATCTCAGATATGTTAGCGTAAAGAGGAAGGGCAAAGGTGGTATTGTCAGACTCAAGGATGAAGGGGAGGAATATGTAGAAGCTGATGAGGATAAAGCAGAATTGCTTAACAAATATTTTCATTCTGTGTTCACAGATGAAGGGCCAGGAGCAGGACCTCAGAAAACACCCATAAATAGGAACAGACGTGTAGAGGATCTTAAACAATTTTCAGAAGACTGTGTTCGTGAAGAACTAGCTAAAATAAAGTAGACAAAGCGATGGGACCGGATGGGATAAAACCAAGAATATTGAAGGAACTTGGGGATGTTCCAGCAACTCCACTGACTGACCTTTCCAATGGTTCTTCAGAGTCAGGAGTGGTCTCCAGAGGACTGAAGAAAGGCACATGTGGTCCCTTTACACAAAAGCAGAAGGATGAGGTTGAGAAATGCAGGCCGATTAGTCTAACGTCTGTGGTGAGTAAATTGGAAACGCTGCTAAAACAGAGGATAGAGAGGTTTCTGTAGTCCAATGGATTGCAGGATCCAAGGCAGTTTAGGCTTACCAGAGGCATGTCTTGTCAGACAAACCTGATTGATTTCTTTGACTGGGTGACCAGAGAGCTCTAGATGTGGTGTACTTAAATTTCAGTAAAGCCTTCGACACCGTTCTGTACAAGTGACTTATAAATAAATTCAGCACCCCAGGGATGGACCCTAAAGTGAATGACTGGGTTAGAAATAGGTTGAGTGGGAGGTGACAAAGGGTGCAGGTAAATGGAGCCCACTCTGAGAAGGATATTACTAGTGGTGTGCCACAGGGATCTGTTCTTTGTCTGATTCTTTTTAACATTTTTGTTAGTGATACTCGTATTGTGGAAGGGCTGTTGGATAAGGTTTGCCTCTTTGTGGATGATACCAAAATGTGCAATAGACACTCAGGATGGAGCAGATAACATGAAGAGGGATCTAGCTAAGCTTGAAGAATGGTTGGTTGAGAATTTGGCAGCTGAGATTTAATGCTAAAAAATGCAGGGTCATGCATTTGGACTGGAAAAATCCAAGGGAGCAGTACAGTGTAGGGGCAAAGTACTTTTGTCCATGAAAGAAGAGCAGGACCTGGATGTGACTGTTTCTGATGATCTTAAAGTGTCTAATCAAGTAGAAAAGGCAACTGCGAAAGCCAGAAGGATGTTGGGTGCATAGGGAGAGGAATAGCCAGCAGGAAAAGGAGGTGACAGTGACTCTGTATAAGTCTCTGGTGTGACCTCATTTAGATTATTGAGTGCAATTCTCGAGACCACACCTTCAAAAGGATATAAACAGGATGGAGTCGGTGCAGAGGGTGGCTACCAAAATGGTTAGTGGTCTTTGTTATAAAGCATATGGGGACAGACTTAAAGATCTTTCGCCGGTGGGTGTCTTGATCCCTTCCCACCCCTGAAATGGTTTCTGCCGAATGACAGAGAGGGGACCATGGGCACCTCGCACCAAATGGCCGAGCAAGGAATTCTATGAAAGGGAATTTGGGAAGGAGACCAATAGCACTGAGCTAAGGTGTGTATGCTCAGTGAATGCCGTTTCAGCAGGAAAACTCATCCCGCTCCCCGCTGCCGAGGCCAATCAGGGCCGAAGAGGACACTCAAATCTTCAGCGCCGTTAGGCACAGCAGCATGAGATCTTAATTGGTGTCTGCAGCAGGGAGTGGAAACCGAATAATCCTCCCACTCCACTCCATCAAGGCCAATCAGAGCCAAAGAGGGCACTCACATCTTCAGCGCCATTAGGTGTGCCCGCGCCAGAGGGCCCTTTGGTGTGGAATTAGGAAGAAAAACATAACCGACAGAGAAGACTACTCCCTTCACTACAACTACCAAAGATCATTCACCCGGACAAAAGGTAAAAACCCCTATGAAAGACCTCTAAGTTCCAAAACTACATCTTCAACACCACATACATTCCAACAACCATGAGCAGCAATACCCCACAACCAAACACAAACCACACCAAGCAATACCCCTTGACCACACCCTTCCAATTCACAAAATTCCAACCCCAAAAACAAAAACCTACCCAAAACTGACATACTGAAAAGGACTCCATGATAGCTATATACATAACCCTATACACACTACTCGCTCTTATCCTCCTAGCGACACACACAATAACCTCTTACCCCTCAATATCTACCCCTATGCCCTCCACACTCACCATCCAACTTTCACCCGCCCCAACCAAACACATCATAAAAATACCAACCCTCCCCCCATCACTACTAACATCAGGACACCAGTACAGATACTCAGATGTGTACTCATCACAAGATCAATAAGAAATAAAATTCACATCATCAATGATCTGATCACAGATTATAAACTGGACATTCTCTGCATAACCGAGGCCTGGCTCACGGACATCGATAACGTCCTCCTCAACCAGATCAGACCAGAAGGCTTCTCACTTTTCCACTGTCCAAGAAACAACTGAAGAGAGGGCAAGGTTAATGCTAATCAAATCACATCTCCACTTCTATCCCCTATCAGCGATGAGCACTAGACTGCATCACCATAATGAATAATCAACTAACTATCATCCTCAGCTACAGAACTCCCACTCTCTCAACCAATGACCTATCAAGCATGCTAGAAAATGTAATAAATAACTCTAAAAAAACAAGTACCTTCTCATCTTAGGGGGACTTCAATCTCCCATCCCTTCCTCGCAGCCATGACATCTATGGACCTCACACAAAACTTCCCCCATATACAACGGCAATACCCTCGACCTAATCTTCACCCCATCCTCCCAATCAACACAAGCCTCCCTCACACGATACAAATGAACATCATTTTTATTTTTTATTTAGACAGTTTTTGTATACCGCCTTATCCTTCAATCAAAGCGGTCACGACACAATTGGGGGAAACATTTAACACGCGGGGATATGAGACACATACACTAATACTTACAGGGAACATGGGCTATGGAGGGTTAAGTGGCTTGCCCAAGACCACAAGGAGCATCTGTGGGACTAGAAACCCTGGTCCTTCCGGCTCAACGTTGCTGTCCTCTAGTGGGATTTGAACCCCCGACCTTCCGGCCTGAAGTACCTTGCCCCAACCACTAGGCTACTCCTCCCCGCCCTGGACGGACCACAGCCTCATCACGTTCTCCCTCCCAATCAAGTCCACAATACCACAGACACACCAACAATAAACCCCTCGATGGAAGCTGTGGAATTTAGGTACCTGCCAAGTACTTGTCATCTAGATTAGCTATTGCTGGAAACAGGATACTGGGCTTGATGGACCTTGGTCTGACCCTCTATGGCATTTCTTATGTTCTTATGTTCATGATGTATCTTAGCTCTGTAGGCAGTGAATTCCAGAGGTCTGGTGCATATAATGGAAAGGATCTTGGTTGCATTTTGTTAGCTCGGTTGGTAGAGCTACCATGTTTTGCATATATTTCCTTGTTTCTCTATTCCTTGAAACCATGTGGATTGTAGATCTTAGACGAGGTGCCGATATGTTCTGGAGAATTTTGAATATAATTATTATTGCTTTGTATCTTATCCGGCTTACTAGTGGGAGCCAGTGCAATTGCTTTAGTATAGGGGTGATTTCTTTGTTCCCGTTATGATTCTTGCAGCTGTGTGCTGTGCTAGCTGGAGTTGGTGAAGAGTGTGTTTGGGTAGACCTTGGAATATGTTATTGCCGTAATCTAGGTGTGGAGATATCATGGCCTGATATTACAATACAAATTTGCCAATTAATCACCTAAGGAAAAGTGGCAGTAGGTCCACAATTTTGCAATGTGCAAACTGTTGTTGCTCTTTCTGGCTGCACTAGATAATGATTTTTGTGATGAAGTCATAGAAAAGGTTTCTTTTTGACAACTCTCCCATGAACATCACTGTTGTTCATGTAACACTGTCAGTTAAACTTTTCAGTAGCTCATTTGCAATAATTTGTGGGCTCTGTTTTTAAGATCTGACCAGAAATATATTTCCTTTTTATCTTGAAATGTATTAATTTATTTCCAAAATTATTATTTTTATTCTAAAATTATTTTGAAGTTTATCAAAAATACAACCCTATATTTATCAGTTTGATATATCGTAACTGATGTGCAAAAAAGATAATAATTAATATATCTTTACAACATAGAACTTTGAATTAGATTATTATCTTTTTTTACACATCAGTTATAATGCATGAAACTGTTATAAATATAGGATTGTATTTTTGATGGACGTCAAAACATAATTTTGGAATAAATTAATAAATTTCAAGATTAAAAGGAGTTTTTTTCCGACCAATGATGGATGCTAAGCCTAGCATATGAAATATATTTGAGAGTAGCTTGGAAATGCTGAGATCCTTTTTCTACAGTTTAGTTATATTTCTAGAGAGTTGTTTGTGGCTTTTTTTAGGGTTTTGATTACTATCTTTGGATAACCCATTTCTTGGTATGTACAATGATAAACATAACATCTTTCTGCAAATTTTAATGCATAAGGTGACATTTTACTTACCAGATAATGTCCTTTCCTTGACTCCTGCTAGACCAGTCTAGACAAGTGGGTTGTGCTCCCCTACCAGTAGATTGGTGGAAAAAAAGAACCAATGAAAAGCCCAGGTTTCAATGACATCACTCTCGTGCCTCTATTCGCCTCAGCCACCAGAGGCCTCTTTAGTATCCATCCCAAAGCACATGGGAGAACATGGCAAGCCTCAGACAACCTCAACATGGGCAACACTGAGATATCAAACAGAAGAGAACTATGTACAGGAAAGCAGAAACAGAAGGCTGTCAGTAGAAGATTGATTTGCTTGACTCTACAGGTCCATCATAGAAGGCTCGAAAGTACAGCCGCAGAATAGCAGAGCAAAACACAGTTCCAGGGGCGGGCCCTGGACTGATTTAGCAGGACTCAAGGCAAGCCACTTAACCCTCTGTTGCCTCAGGTACAAAAACACAGATTTTGAGCCCTTCGGGGACAAGGAAAAAATATATATACAGTACCTGAATGTACACCGCTTTGACTGGTAGAAAAGCGGTCTATAAGCTTAGTTAAATAAATATTTGGTAAGTAAAATGTCACCTTCTTACAACAAGGTTATGTTTACCCCTGGAGTAAGAAAAATAATTTTGCCATGGAAGCTTATCGGCGGAATAGGAGTTACTCCCCTCTAATAAGGAGAAGCCCGAAGAAAGGGATGAGATGGAGGTGGAACCTGCCAAAAAACATAATAGGAGCCTGTCCAATGATCCTCTTGACTCTTTCGCTTCACTTTTTGATTCTGCTAGGCCAAATTTGACCCAAAAATTTTATATGGATTGCCTTTGGAAGGGGGGAGGAAAAGATCATGCATGCCCACAGCCCAAAACCACAGAATTTTGCAGGACTGAATTTCAACCCAGATACCGGGGGATGGGCAGAGGCAGCGAGAGCATACAACAATAGTCTCATACCAGGAGGTCTCATACCAGGAATGATTGGGAACGTTCTTAATTCACTTTCACCAGTAGAATTGGAGGTTTTAAACAAAGATCTTTCATTTGTTTCCACACCTTGGTATGACCCCTTCTGTACTAGGGTTGATCTATTTAAATTCATTAGAAAATTTAAAAGTTAAAAATTATATTAAAAACAACAAGAAAACAAGTGGGGTGGCATCTGTGATTCATAAGAAATCCATATGGATTCTGCCTCCAAATACTAATCTGTCTATTGATTGTAGAACTTGAGAGCAAACCAAATACTAATCTGTCTATGGATTGTAGAACTTGAGAGCAAACCCTAACGGTCTTATTACAATATTACTCAGGAACAGAGAGAGGTTCTTGACTCCCTTAGGTCCAACTATAAGTTTGTGATAAAGCCAGCCATAAGGGTTGTGCCCTGGTAATCATGAACAGCTCTGACTATATACAGGAGATTCGACGACAACTTGGTGACTCTCTACTTTCTATAAACTACTTGATAGTGATCCTACCGCCTCTCTTAAATATAATATTGATTTCTTTATACAGATTGGTTTTGAGGCTGGTTATGTCACCAAGAAAAAATGTGATTTTTTTGACCATTCCATACCCTGTTATGCCGAACATTTATGTGCTTCCAAAGATTCATAAATCCTTGGAGAAACTGCCTGATCGCCCTATAATTTCACCTATAGGGTCGCTTTTTGAGCCAATTTCTTTTAAGATCTTTTGTTACCCTGGTCCCATCTTATACTAGGGACTCTGCTCATATTATTCAGATATTACAGGACTTTGACGGATACCACAAAGACTTGATTTAGTCACTTTAGATATTTCCTCATTCTACACGAATATTCCCCAAAAAGAGGCTATTTTGATAGTGGAGCAGACACGTTTTAATCGTACACAATGCCAAAAGATTTCTATTCATTTTCTTACTCACTTGCCACTTACTGAAAATTTTTTTTGATTCGATAGACTGTTCTATAAACAGATTAAAGGGGTGGCCATGGGCTCTCCGATGGCACCAGACGTTACTAATTTATATGTTACACTTTTTAAAAAAAAATTTTATTTTCTATTTATCAAGTTTTATAAATACACCAAGAGAACTTGGAATAGGAAATACAAGCGATGGTCTAACAAAATGAAAAACTCAAAAGAAGAAATCATAACACAAAATTACAAAAACTCTAAACAGGGAAATCAAAGATCATCTTAGCTAAATAGTCCACAAGAGGAGTGATCCAAGAACACAATTCCAGAGGGGTGGAAATAAAACAAGAAATATACAATAGAAGAAAGCAACAGGACAATGTGGCAACATATCACACTATCAGTCCCACAACCTCCCCACACTCCAACCAACTCAGTCAGCCCTACAGCTTCTTAGCATCCAAAAAGGAATGTAATTGAGAAGGTTCAAAGAAATGATACACAGAATTCTGATAATGAATAATACAATTGCAAGGAAATCTTAATTGGAACTTCGCTCCCAGAGGTATCACCTCTGTGCACAGATCCAAAAATTTCTTTCTACGGACTTGCGTCCAACGGGACACATCCGGAAAAATCTGAATCCTGCCCCCCAGAAAGGAAATATTAGTTTTCTTAAGAAACAAACGTAATAATGCATTCTTATCTGAAAGAAAAACAAAAACTAAAAGTGTCGCTCTGGACCCTACTGTTTCAGAAGACTGTTCCAAAAGTAAAGACAAATTCCCCAAATTCAAAGAGTCCAATGAAACTTCAGCTTGAGGAACAGGACTCATACCAGTACTACCAGTAGCCACACCAGATGGTATATAATAAATCTTCTGCATAGGAAGGAGACCAGCATCAGGGTAACCAAAAATTTCCTTAAGAAATCTGTGAAAAAGAGTTCTAGCCGGAGAGCCAAATACCTGCGGAAAGTTCAATATCCTCAAGTTCAGAGACCGGGAAATATTCTCCAAATTTTCAATTTTCCGAAGAAACAACAACTTGTCTTGAGAAGTTTTCCCCTGCTGCTCCTGTACCTGCTGAATCCGTTGATCAAGCACCGTTAACTGATCCTGATGTTCCACAAGGCTCTTCTCCATACTTTCCACTCGAGTAGGAAGCAGGGTCAGTGCCTGAAAAGCTGCAGCACAAACCTAATGAACTGACTGGAGAGCAGACCAGATAGAGCCCAAAGTCACTTCTTGGGGACACAGAAGAGGAGGAAAAAACAGCTGGGAATTGGAGTTGGAGGTAGGAAGAGCAACATTCCCCTGCTCTAACGAACCAGCACCAGGTGCTAGAAGCAACACCCCCGCCGAGGACGCCGGCACCTCTCTCCTAGAATGACCACCTTCAAACTGCACTTCCTGCATCACCGTTGCAGTGCCGGCGACAACTTCAGCAGGTGGAGGAGGGGTGGACGGACCTGCAGGGCTCAGCGAAACGTCGCAGCCCAGGCAGAGGCTCACCTCCGCCGCTGCCGTGGGAACGCCCTCCGTAGCCACCGCAAAGCTATCCATGGTTCGCTGCCCCGCCGGTAAGCCTCCATTGCCCTTAGCCTTCTGCTTCGGCATAGGGCAGGGAGTGAAGAAAAGCCTTCAAGAGGAAAAGAAAATGCAAGGTGAGAAGAGCAGCGAACAGCGTGTCCTGCTATGTCTTATGTTACACATTTTGAATCTCATTTTTTAACCAGACATCCTTTTATTGACTGTGTCAAACTATAGAAATGCTACATCGATGATATTTTTCTCATTTGGGATGGGGATCAGGAGAGGTTTGACTGTTTTTGTTTTTTTTAGATGGATCAACACTCTTGATTGTAATTTACAGTTCCAGGCACAATCAAGTAGGGTAGAGATCCCTTATTTTGACATCAAGATTAAGAAAGAAAATGAAGGGTTTTCTACTGATCATATTGCAAACTGATGGACCAGAACCATTTTCTCCATTATCAGAGTTTCCACAACAGCTCCATTAAGAATAATTTTCTGATCAGCAAAATTTTACAAATGAAAGCCGCATTTGTTCTGATGCACAGGACTTTGAAAGGAATGCTGAGGAGTTGTTTGACAGATTTGTTGAGGGTTACCCCAGAAGATTGTGCATAAGGCACAAGAGGGCGGCAGACAAAAATAGTCTTTACTTACCGAGGTTGATAGACGCGGCCATAATAAACTGATCTGCCCTCTTCCCTTTTCAATGCACTCAAGTCACATTTCTAGGATCATCAAAGAGGAGTGGCATATATTTCAGACCATTCCCACTTTTGCCTCTCAGGATGTGACTATAGATTACAAGAAGAACCCCAGCTTATCCAATCTGCTTGTTGCCTCAGCTCTCCCAATTCCATGTCGGAAACCCAGACTGACAGGTCATTTCAAGTGTGGACAATGTTCAGTTTGTGTGCATACCATTACTACTAAAGATGTTATTCATCCACACACGCAGACTCATTTCCCCCTCACTGGGTTTATGAATTGTAACTCAGAACATCATTTATGCCATCATTTGCCCCTGCCAGGCCATCTACAATGGGAAGACCCACCGAAGTATGAAGACTCATTTTGTTGAATGTCGAAGCTACTTAAAACAAGGCCTTTAAGGGAAACCCTTTGAGGCTCACTGGTGAGATAAAGGACATACCCTGTCTGATCTGAAATATCTGGTCGTGAAGCAGGTTCACCCCCACTGGTGTGGTGGGGATCTGAACATCACGCTGATATGGCCGAAACCGAGATTTATTTTTCAGATGCATGCACTTCACCCTTAAGGTTTAAATCTAGACACAGATTATTCTCCCTGTCTTTGACCCCCACTTTAGCATTGCCTGTTCATTTTTTATTACCTTTTATTATTCTCTTCTTCTTAATCATTTTTTAATATATTTATTTTCCATACATTTTTGGTTTTCATCATGCCTACCTTCAAATTCCATTTTTTAGTGACCTTTTTACATTGGTTTTACTTTTGTGGTTGGATGTTCGGGTCCCCCTTTGAGTAATCCTGTTGTTTTAAGATTGTATGTCTTTTAAGCACAAACCCCACTGCTTTTGAACTGTTTTAGTATCTATATTGGTTTATAACCAATTACAGTTTAGGACAACTGTCCAGAAGGTTGCCATGAGTTGACATCGACTCGATGGCACTTAACCATATATAAGCCAATGTTGTTGTTATCTTTTATTTTATGCTTGTAATTTTCTGTTTTAGTTATTTTTAACAGATATCTTTAGGTTTTTCTGTTTTTAAGTGGTCCCATCACATTGGCCTGACATTAAACCTTGTTATTGACCCTTGTGGTTGGATGTCTGGATCTCCCCTTGAGTAACCTCGCTGTTTTTAAGTACAGGTCCAATTGTTTCTGCGTTGCTGTATGATTTATTCTGGCTTCTATAATGTCGTTTTTTAAATTTTAATGTTTTTAATGTCCTTTTTGTCCATTTTTTGCCTTATGTTTAATATTTATAATTGTATTTCTTGCCTCTTCTTCACTACATTGATGGTCTGTGATCTGCACATCTGGAAGCCCCCCTCAAACAGCCCCTTTTGGAGTGGCCCATCTTTCTAACCAGGATCTTCAGGAGATCTTTCTTCATTTGCCTTCTTTTTTTATTGTTCAAGCTGGATTTTTAGATCACTAGATACATATGTATCACTTTATTGAAGTTAAAGGACAGTCCCCCAGACTTTGAATTTACTGTACACACATTCAGTGTTTAATGGAGACTCCCATTTCCCCAGTGGATCACATTGAGTCATTACATCTGGTTTTAAATGTGTACAATGGTGTCCTTAGCACTTTCTGTGTTTTGTATGCTGCTTGGACTGTTCATATCAGGTTTATGAGATTGATTTTCTTACAGTCTAATCTCTAGTGAGTACACATGCATGCTGGGGGTCCCTTTGGTTTCCCTGGGCTTGGTTCAGGCTGAAATTTTTATGTTTCTTTCAGAATATGCTATTAATTCAGACAGTTCTCTGCACTACTGGAGGTTCCTTTTTGTATTTCTAATTTTGGCTAAGCATTGTAGGTGCTGCATTTTTTGTACTTTACAATTTGTGGTTCTGACAAGTCTTTTGTGTTTTATTCCTAGGATTAGGCCATTGGGACAACCCCCCCCCCCCCCATTTTTTTAATGGTTCCCTTCTTTTTTGATTTATTACCTTAAAATCTGAGCACCGTTTCTGCTGATGTTTTTTATTTTGCTTTGCGCTCCTCTCTGCACCCCCCCCCCCAAAATCTGGGCTAATTCCTGCATATTATAATTTTTAATACAATTTTAACTTTTAAAATCTTGATGTCAAGTTCTGTATTTAATAGCATGCCAGCACATCACTTTTTTATCTCTTCTTGAGTTATTCTTTTTCACCCTTGTAATTGATCTCCTGTGTAATTCTACATTGTGATTGGCAGGCTCCCTCCACTTCTCAAGCTCCTTCTTACTCTCCTTTAATTGTACAATTCCTTCTGGTTTTTCAAGTTTGTTAGAGCATGTTCTCTATTGCCTACATTTTTATTTATTTATTATAAATTTCCATACTGCATTTTCCTGAAGATCAAATGCGGTTTACAATAACAATATTTTGAATAGTACATCTTCAATTACAAAGAACTTTTATAACTATGTACATTAACTGCAAAAGGCCAGCTCACATAGTACAATATATAATTTCTTTAAACTATATACAATTTCGTTGATAGGTAGGGGAGTATAAACAATTTCAATGTCAAGTAGTAGAACATGTTGGGAAGGGTTGATAGGGGAGTGACAATGCATTATGCTGGAAAGTTTATGGAGAAGAGGGAAGGGGGTCAATAGTGTTGTGATCTGTATGGGTTCCAAAATGAAAGGTAAATAGATGGGGTTAAGTTTTTTTCAGAATGTGAGGAGGTCATTTACTTCTCTTAGGTAGTCTGGTAGATTCTTCCAAAGATTAGGGGCAAAGTGGGAGAAAGCCCTGTAGTTTGTTAATTTTCTTGATTTCCTGAAATTGGATGGTATTGCGAGTTTATTGTTATTGCAGCCACATTGAGATCGAGTGGTAGTATCTTTGGTGATGAGAGATATGATGGGGCAATTTCTTTGATTAGTTTAAAAGTTGTGATTAGTTTTTGTAGTCAATACGGCTTTGTACTGGGAGCCAGTGAAGGTCATACAACATAGTTCACATACACTTTGGCACCTTCGGCAAGTATTTATCGGTTGCTACTATGCATTTCTTCCTGTGCTTTGCTTTAGATGTAATTCCTGGCGAGACTGCTAAGATACAGTATCGTCCTCTGTAGGTGCGTTTACATGTACAACACTATTGTTCTATATAGCTTGTCCTATTTACATTCTTGCTCTGCATTCTCAGTCTTATTAATTCATTATTCGTTTTTTTATCTGTATTCAATTTTTAATGTTAATTGTGGCTAATATTAATTCATGTTTTTCTTTTGGGTTTTGGATTGATTTTTGATTGCATGTATGTTCCATTTTAGAATATTGTTTATAGACAATCCTTATGTTACGTTTTATATCCATATATCACCCTTTCCTAATTTTATGTTTCCCCTTTTATATTGTAATATGTTTTTCTGTATTTTTTTATTTTATTATTTTTATTTTGTTTTATGAGGTTTCAAGCCCCTGAAGAAGGCAACTGCCAAAACTCATGTAGGGTTCTGACCTCTCAGAATACTCAATAAAACCTTTGGCACCTTTCACGGTGTGCCGTGATTCCTGCTTTCTTTGCTGCACTAAACATATGAGGTCATACATGGCATCAGAAAAGAAGGCCGTAGCTGATTCCAAAAAAGGGGTGGTATCATCTGGCAGAACAGCCTGAATTCACTGAAGCAAGGCTCGAGATGTTAGGCCTGCACATACTGCCAAATGAAAAATAGCAGCCACCATGGTAAACTGGTTCTTCAATGATGAATCCACCTTTTGGTCCAGAGAATCCTTTAAGGCTAATCAGCCTTCCACAGGAATGATGGTCCATCCAGGAATGAATGCGACCTGTACATCCACCTTGGGAATACCAAACCACACAATGCACTCTTTTTCCAGGAGAGCGTACATCATCTTATACACCCTTAGCCCCTTAGACAGGGAGTCGGAGGAATCCCACTCCGACCAGATCAAGTCCTTGATCAGCTACAGGAACGAGAAGACAGTAATGGATTTCCACACCTCTTGTAGGAGTGGATGCACCTTCGGTTCCTGCTCTGTGCCTGGAGCATCTGCCAAGCTCAATGTGGATGAGACCTTGGCAATCAATGCCACCATTTCCGCCTTCCAGAACAGGTGGATAACACCAACCTCTTCACAATCTTCCAAAGGCGAGAGTACTTCTTCGTCCACATCAGAGCCCAGAACAGAGACATCTGAATCCAGGTCACAGTACAAATCTCGGACAGATCCCAGTTGATCTCCATCTCCAGGGGGCACCCTTTGCCAGGTGACACTTAACCATAGGCAACCAAACAGGACTTCCACTTTCAGCCTGCCCTTATAAGACGGCACTCAGGGACACCCAGAGGCCACAGGGTCTGAATTTCCATGCCAGAATGACCAGGCCTGCTGTAAAAAGGAAAATAATTCCGGGAAAGACAATCTGGAGTCTGGAAGCTCTCCTCTCAAAATGACCCCCCAACACCAGGGGACATTGCCGCTGCAGATCCCCTGGAGGGCGGGGAGCAGCCCACAGCACGGTCACCAGAACCTCCAGCCAGCTGGTTAATCCTTATCCATGGTGCCATCCACCAATTCCTCTTCAAAGACAGGCAAGGCTGAACTAACTGCATCCCCCCCTGAGAGAGACGGAACAAGTCCTCTAGGGACAACATAGAAGCTGCCATGCAAGAAGATCAGAGTCTAGAAGTCAGAGATGAGGCACCTCTCTTGCCAAGGGCTAAACAATGTTTCCAGGAAGAAGACATAGAGAGTTAAGGCAAGTATCACACCAGTGTGTGCTAAGGCCATGGTGGCCCGGAAAGCACGTGTTAACAGTGCTATTACAGACGCTAGGGTAGGAACATATTTTGGAGCCACTCAGGCAGAATGCATGCACAGACCATGCGACTGCCAGACGCACAATAGTAAACACACTACTAATGTGCGCAGAAAACGGCAGAAAACCCCCACAACATGCCAACAGTTGTCAGCAGTCCACCCCGAAACGCAGCCCAGACAGATGTAATCGGAAGCCCCCAACAAAGACAATGACAAGGTCAAGCCTTGGTACTCACCCCTTGAGAGCCCCAGACAGAGAATCCATGCTAGGCTCAGTTCTACTCCCCTGAAACTGTTTCTCTGGCTTTGAAGGCACTGCGTTTAAGGTGGCTGGCAGGCAGATTCCTTGAGGCTGCTGAACTTTTACAATCCTTCCAGATCCTTTCAATTTTCTGGCTGTTCAACATGCTCTTATCATAAGAGCACAGAGGTGAACCAATTTTCCCTCCTCCTATCGCTACCGAAAAGACCACAGTCTCCCACGTTACACTCAAGTGAGAGAGTCACCCTCAAAGTGGTCGTTCACGAGCACTTAAATCCGTCTTTTCCTCTCAATCATTCAGCTTTTCTTCAGAGAGGAGAAAATCCATCCATCATCTGCTAGAGACAAAGAAATATTGAAGAGACTTCTGGTGGCTTAGAAGGATAGAGGCATAGGAGCGATGAAAGCTAGGCTTTTCATTGATTCTTTGTCTCCATCAATTTGCTGGTAGGGGAACACAACCCGCTTGTCTGGACTGGTCTAGCAGGACAATATGGAAATACATGTTCTCCTGTATTACTGTACTAGTCAAGTATTTATTTAAATTCTAGCGAGCGAGTTGCAGGGTTATGGCTTTTGTGCCAGAATTTCTGATGAATTATGCATTACCAACTAAACCAGAACTAGTCTGTTTTCTGATCAGTGACCTAAAGCTAAGCAAACACAGTACACAAACTTATTCTTGTCAGCTTTACCTGGTGGCTGAACATTTTCTTGAATAATACCAGATCGATTTTCTGCCTGTTCTTTCTCTGTTAAGAAAACAAAATTATGTAAGGAAAAACAAGATGATATATTTCTAGTAGTAATAATTCAAGTATGTGGAGCCAACCCTATATTTTAAATCCAAAGATCCTACTCATTCTTCCAAATCCATTAAAATATATTTTTCCTTTGGCAGGAATATACACATGAATAAGAAACCCAAGGCCTATCTACTGTACCCATTCCTGATGCAAGATGCAGAGACTATTCAATCTCAGGCATTACAGATTACCTCTATCTCAAGTTTTCTTGAATTTTGTTACTATTTGGATACTACCACCTCCACTGGTAGGTTGCTCCATGTATCTGCCATCCTTTTTAAGTCTTTGCTTGAGCCTTGAATCATGACACCTTGTACTAGAACTCCTTTTTCTTAAAAAATGCTTATCGTACATTTTTTATACCTTTGAGCATCTCTATGATACATCCCCTTCTTTCTCTTCTCTTATAGAGTATATACATTTAGGTCCTTAAGTTTCATGTCATAAGGCTTACGGTGCAATCTCTGAACCATGTTGGTGGCCCCCCCAGAGGGCCGGGGTTTCAATTCCCACTTGGAGACAGCAATCTCAGGCTGGAGGGACTGGGGTTTCTAGTCCTATAGTCACTCCTTGTGGCCTTGGGCAAGCCACTTAACCCTCTGTTGCCTCAGGTACACATAGACTGTGAACCCTTTGGGGACAAGGGAATGTATTCAGTACCTGCTTATAGTGATTGTAAACCACTCTGATGCCTTTCAGCCTGGGTGGTATATCAAGAAATTGCATAAACATAAACATATCCTTGATGCCACCTCCAGAACAGGAAACTGCTCCCTGTGTTGTTGTTTTATTTTTAGGTCAGTTTGTGGTAGTATATATTGTTTATGCATTCAGTGTTACTTAATATTTTTAGGCATGTTTTGCATAAGCAATAAAGCCTACTGGGGAGGCTTCAGCTGGTACTGCAGAATTGTCTATCTGTATTCATCACTTTGTTTGGACATGCATAAACAGATATGTATGATGCCCCTGCCCTCAAAGAGTCAGCATGAGTCCTAGGCTCACTGGAATGAAAGAGGGGCCTGGCTGCCTGAATACATCAATGGGAGTTTCCAGGTCCTGCAGGCATGAAGAGCAGAGCCTGGCTGTCCGAAAGCCAGGAATGGGCAGGTAAGGAGGAGAGGTATAAATAGAAGAGGTGTTTAAGGGGCAGATCATGGAGAGAAGGGGCAGAATTAGAGGAAGAAGGCAGGAAAAGCATAAGGGGATGGGTGGTGCTAGAGAGAGGTTATGGAGAAGAGGGGTGGAGCAATGGAGAGGGGCAGGATTAAAGGAGGGGTTGAGACCTGAGAGAGAGCAAGTGAGGGAATGAAAGGCAGGGAAGTTTGAGAGAGTACAAAGTTGATGGAATGGGATGGGGAGAGTGCATGGCTGGGTGAAGGGAAAGAGAGTGAAGAAGGGAGGGTATTAAAGGGTAGGGATGGTAAACTCATCACTCACACACACATGTACACACCAACACTCCCTGATAAACACAAGTATGCAAGCATCCTCCAACATCCATAAACAAAAACATACACGCACCCCCAAGACAATGACACAAGCTTACACCTCTCTGTCAAACCCATAACACCCCCATACATATGTACCGACACCCTATGACACACACACACACAAGTCAATACCGCTATAACACACACACATCTACACAATCCTCTAACACCCCTCATGACACACACATGCGCGCAAACACCACCTGACACATGCCATGGTACGCACATACACACACACACAGGTGCAGCCCAATACCTCAATGACATATGCACACATCAACATGAACCCCGACACCCCTATGAGGCACACATATGAACCCCCACTACATGTCTGATTCTGCAAAATGGGGGAAACACGCTATAGTGTGTCACACTGCAAGCATATACTTTAAGTTTTTACTGTTGCAAGCTACAGAGAAATATTCTGTAGAGCAAGAGATTCAAAATATTTGTAGAATAAATTAAATTAAATTAACTTTTTTCAGTGCCCACCATGTTTCCTCTTCCATTGTCAACAGATGTTGCTGTGTTGCCCCTCATTTACCCCAATACCCTTCCCGTCTTCTGCTCTAATGGTTAGGTCATCCTGTTCTCCGATACACTGTTCTTAATTCACAGGTCACTGTACTGTACGTTCACTGTTCCTTTTGTGTAAGTGATGAAGCACATTATTATGCAATCTTGTAACACTGTACAACAAGCAATACATTTTACTTCTAAGTACTACATCCTGTTTTTTTGTGCAGTAGACACAACAATAATGCACACTTGTCAAGATTATGAGCAGAATTAAACCAAACGACAGATTCACTAAGCATTACAGAGGGACCATGATAGAAAGGGGTCAAGGTACTGTATTATATTGAAGTTGAAGATGAAAAGGCCTGAAATGGTATATCACCAGATGTGGTAAAGGACATTTTTTAGCAGATTCTAGACATGTTTGATATGATTATAGAGGGAAGTGGTGAAAAAGTATTGAGAGATTAAGGAAAAGACAAGATGGAAAGAGGAGGTGACATTGGGTCGGATACAAGGATTTGCATGTTCAAAAAGAAGGGAGCATGGTCAGTTGCATGGAAAAAAATGCCAAAGCATTTAAGAGTCCAGTGAAAGCTGTGTGAGCTGTGTTTGGTAGATTGACGTGGAGTGTGTTCAGTGCTTTGAAACTAAGTATTGCTTTAACATTGCTCCCTCCTTTTTGATCATTTATCATTATACTGCCTTAAAGTCAGATATGAATTCTGTGTGTGGATAAAATATTATGAGTGTTGATGTGATTGTTAACCCATGAAGGATCAGGGGTACACTAACATTTAACAAACACCATATGGGGGAAGTGATGACGTTAAGGAAGTGGCTGGTAAAGTCTTTATTACCATTAAGCCTGCATATTGAGCCCTCAGCTGTTAGATAAATAATTGTACTGGGAAATATGTTTATAAATATTTTTTGAAAAGCAGCATTTTGGGTCCGAGCTCATGCATTCATTGCAGATATCCTAAAAACCTGACTAGCAGGAAGGACACTAGGACATATTTAGGAAGCTCTGGGCTATATAGAAACATGCAGCAACTTTTTCAACTGTAAATCTGGCACAGTAATGTTGGAAAAGCAGCATCGGGGAGGGGGGGGGATGCTGTGAGAGAAATCAGGGTAGATTCGTCAGCAAAAGTTAGAAAATTCTGTGACACGTACATACTTTCTATTATTTATTTTATTTATTTATTTGAACTCATTTTTATACCGCTCCTTCCAGTGATCAGCAGCAGTTTACATTTTAACATTCAGTTCTGCAAAGGATAGCAGTTACATATAACAATAGACAAACTATGTACATGGCAAAGTTAGTGTAAGGATTCCAAAGAACTCAAAACTATTTACATATAGAAACGTATATTTTCGGTTAAGTAAATACAGATATTTACAATGACGTACAATGTGAATGTCGCATGCCTAGTGGGTTTACAGTTTAATATACTCATGGTGTGCTTGGTGTGTCATATGATGATGGGATTGGTTGGGATCCATCATGATATGGTTTATATTTGAATACAGTTTTGATTTAAGTTATTTCTGACAGATTGTAATATTCTTGGAATAGGTGAGTTTTGAGGTTTTTGCGGAATGATTGGAGGTCCTTGTTGGCTCTTAAGTGTCAGGGAGTTTGTTCCATTGTGTGGGGGCTAGGTAGGTGAATGCTCTATTGCTAGTATTCATTTTTACCTTGCGTATAGAGATTGGAATTTGTAGAGTGTTTAGATTGTGTGTACGTCTTTTTCTGTTAGGGGGTTGTATATTAATGAGTGTGGCGAGGAAGGATGGGGCGATATTGTGTATTAACTTAAATGTTGTAATTATTATTTTGTATCTGATGTGTGCTTGGATAGATAGCCAGTGAAGTTCTCATAGAATAGGTGTGATGTGGTCTGAAATCCGTCCATTCATTAATATTCGAGCTGTGACATTCTGGGCCATTTGAGTATGTTTGTTTTTTTAGGTAGACCAACAAGAATACCATTACAATAGTCCAGATGTGGGGTTATGAGTGCTTGTACTATTGTTCTAAAATATGAATGTTCAATGATATTGCGTAAGGGTTGTAAGATTCTTATTTTGTGGAAAATAGTTCTATTTAGTAGTCTTAGGTGAGCTTCCATACCAAGTGTCCTATCAAGGGTCACACCTAAGTACTTTAATTCTTGTTTGATGTTGTAAGATATATTATTTAGTATGATTGTGGGAGGATGTTTAAATTCTGGGTTTTTAGAGATAAACATTACTTCCATTTTTTTATGATTGATGCTCATGTTGTTTTGTAGAAGCCATAGCTGTGTTTCTTTGAGGCAAGTTTCTATGTGGGTATAATCCGGGTTATGTATATCCAGTTGTGTATAAAGCATTATATCGTCTGCATATAGATGATGATTTATTTTGTGCTTTTGAAATATTGTGCTTTCCTGAATTTGGATACAGTTTTTGTCTCTACTACCTCCACTGGGAGACTATTCCACACATCTACCACTCTTTCCATAGAGTAATATTTCTGAAAACTACTCCTAAGTCTATTTCCTTTCACCTCCATCTGAGGCCCCCTCATTGCAGAATTTTCTTTCAATTGAAAGAGGCTCTCCTTCTGTGCATTTATGCCACTGAGGTATTTAAACATCTCTATTATATCTCCCCTCTCCCATCTTTCTTCTAAAGTATACATATTGAGATCTTTAAGTCTATCCTCATATGTCTTACGACAAAGCCCACTGACCATTTTGGTAGCCACCCTTTGCACTGACTTCATTCTGTTTATATGTTTTTGAAGGTGTGGTCTCCAGAACTGCACACAATACTCTAAATTAGGTCTCACCAAAGACTTATACAGAGGCACTATCACCTTCTTTTTCCTGCTGGCCATTCCTTTCCCTATGCACCCAAGCATCCTTCTGGCTTTTCCCATTGTCTTTCGTGGACAGAAGCACTTTGCTCCCTATATTGTACTGCTTCCTTGGATTTTTGCAGCTCAAATGCATGACCTTGCATTTTTTAGAGTTAAATCTCAGTTGCTAAATTCTCGACCATTCTTCATGCTTCGCTAATTCCCTCCTCTTTTGCAGATTTTAGTATCATCTACAAAAAGGCAAACTTAACCTGATAGCCCTTCTGCAATATCACTTAAAAATATCTTACCAAGGGCAGATCACTGCAACACTACTGGTAACACTTTACTCCTCAGAGTTAGTGCCATTTATCTGTACCCTTTGACTCCTCCCACTCAAAGAATTTCTAACCCAGTCACTTTAGGTTTATCCCTAGGCCATTCAATTTCTTTATAAATTGCCTATGCAGAACAGTGTCAAAGGCTTTATTGAAATCAAAGTACATCACAACTAGAATTCTCCCTCTGTCCAACTCTCTGATCACCCAGTCAAAGAACTTGAGATTTGTCTGACCAAACCTGCTTCTTATAAAACCATGCTGCCTTGAATCCTGAAATCCACTAGATTCCAGAAAACTCACTATCCTCTGTTTTAGCAGCCTTTCCATTAGTTTACTCACCACTGAGGTCACACTAACCAGCCTGTAGTTCCCAACCTCATCCTTTGTTCCGCTTTTGTGTAAAGGGACACTTGCACCTTTCTCCATTCTTCTGTGACCACCCCAGATTCTAAAGAAGCATTGCAAAGATCGGCCAGTGGAGCTGCTAGAACTCCCTAAGTTCCTTCAGCACTCTCAGATGTATCACACCCAGCCCCATTGCTTTGTCTACTTTTAGTTTAGCTAGCTCCTTGTGAATACAGTCTTCTGAAAATTGTTCAAATTCCAGTTCAATTCTGTTCCTATTTGCTGGTGTTTTGTGAGGTACTGCTCCTGTCCCTTCATCTGTGAACATAGAACAGAAAGCAATTCCGCTTTTTCCTTATCAGCTACTATATATTCCTGCCCTTCACCCTTCAGTCTGACAAAACCACTTTTACACTTACTCCGCTCGCTAACATATCTGAAAAATGTTTTGACCCCCATTTTACTGCGTTGGCTATTTTTTCTTCTATTTGTATCTTTGCTTTCCTGAGTACTTTCCTAGCTTCTCTAAGTTTTTCCAAATATTGACGCTTGTCTTCCTCTTTCTGTGAGCTCTTGTATTTTATGAAGGCCACCCTCTTTTCTTCACCTTTTCAGCTACTTCTTTTGAGAACCATAGTGGCCTCCGTTTTGTTTTACATGTACTTACTTTCCTAATAAAAAGGTTTGTTGCCCTTAAAATAGCACCTTTCAGTTTCACCCACTACTTTTTTACATCTTCCAGCTGTTTCCATCCCACTTATGACTGCTTGAGGCATTGTCCCATCTTGGAAAAATTAGCTTTCCTAAAGTCTAGGACCTTCACTTTTGACTGGACTCTATCAGCCCTAGTGCTATTACTAAACCACACCATCCGATGATCACCCACTATAACATCAGAAACACTCTCCCCATTTGTTAGCATCAGGCCAATATGGCCCCTTCACGTGTGGGTTCTGTTACCAGCTGTCGATATAGTTCTCCCTGTACAGAATCCAGGATCTCCCTACTTTTAGATGATACTGCAGCAGGGATGTCCCAGTCAACATCTGGCATATTGAAATCACGTATCTGCAGTACCTCTCCTTTCATAGCAATACTGCAAATGTCTTCAATTAAATTTCTATCCACTTCTTCTGCCCGTGCAGCAGGTCTGTATATAACACCAATACAAATAGATGCTCCATTCCCTCTTTCCAGTTTAACTCACAATACCTCCTCCTTCTCTCATAAGCCCTGTAATTCTGTAGTTTTAATATTAATCTTTTACACTCTCTTCCTCCCTTTCTTCCTCGCCTGTCCTTCCTGAATAAATCATAGCCTGGTATAATTACATTCCAGTCTTGGCTCTCTATAACTGCCACTCAATCCAAGTCAGCCTCAATGTAGAATATGTCAATGGGGACGGCGTACATTTGTTCACTGTTTTTGGTTTTGCCCCCTGATACAATGTTTTTGGGGCCAGGTGTGTGCCCGCTTGAGCGCTTGGGTGGAGGGTCATAACTCCTATGGCGGCCTCCTGCTTGTTCAACAAATTTACTGTGGGAGAACATCTTAGGAGTATACAGTGTCACTTCTGTGAGAAGGGTTTTCTCATAGCTAAAAAGACTATTTTGAGAGAATGGGTATCTGGCAATGCTCTCAACATTGTTATGGGAGACAGCAATGTGAACCTTTGGATATGGAGCTAATATCAGCTAAAATTCATGGGTCCAAGATGCAGGATCGCTTTCTACTTTTGTGGGCTACATTACTGGATCACCTCCCTGCTCAGATCAGGGGAAATATTCTTAATGTCATGGACACTTGAGGTCTACACCCACTGATGGCAAGACAGGGGAGTAGAGGGGTGGGGGAGGGGAAATTTATACTAAGAGGGGAAGGTATTGAACTTTTATAGTTTTACTTGCAGCATAATATATGGCTGGATGTTGTTGTTGTTAAGTGCTGTCAGCAGGATATGAATCTCTAATTCATAGACTGGGAGTTTCCCTTGTTGCAGTTACTATGATAGCTGTATTTGAAGAGGGATAACTCTATGATTTTTTTAATCTGCATATCTGGACAGTTACTTTACTGTATAAGCTGCTCCGATCGCACTGTAATTATGTCCTTTTAGTCTATGCTTTTGCACTCTCTTCCCTAGACGTGTTGTTGTACTTGGGAAAGTTGTAAGATTGTTATTAACCCTGTCACCTGTTTTGACAACTCTCAATAAAAAGTAATTTCACTGAAAAGGATACAGCGAAATTAGAAAACGTACAGAGAAGAGCCACCAAAATGGAAAAGGGGATGGAAGAATACCCCTATGAGAAGAGGCTTAAAAGAGATGGCTGAGGAGAGATAAAGGTCTATAAATGAATGAATGGAGTAGAACGGGGTAAATGTAGATTGACCACTTACGCCATCAAAAAGTAGAAAGACTAGGGGACATGCAATGAAGCTACAGTGTAACCCGTTTAAGAAATAAGAAAAAATATTTTTTTCACTCAACACCTAATCAAACTCTGGAATTCGTTACCGGAGGATATAGTAAAAGCCATTAGTGTAGCTGGGTTTAAAAAAGGTTTGGACAAGTTCCTGGAGGAAAGGTCCATAAACCATTATTAAAGAGGACCTGGGAAATCCACAGCTTCCCGAATACAAGCATTGTGGAAGCTGTGTGTCTTTTGGGAACATGCTAGGTACTTGTGACCTGGATTAGCCACTGCTGGAAACAGGATACTGGGCTTGATGAATCTTGGTCTCACCCAGTATGTTCCCATACTATGAGCATTTCTACACATTGCTTTCCAGATGTTGCCCTTTTTACTAATGTCTACAGAGCTATTTTATTTACCTGGGGGCTTTCTTCATCCATCCCCAGTATATCTAGTTTAAAGTCCTCTAGTAGGTTAGCCAGTTCGCTGCAGAAAACACTTTGACTCTTCTTGGATAGGTGGACACCATCTCTGCTCAGCAGCCTTTGTAAGATCATCCCATGGCCAAGGAAACCAAACTACTCTCAATGACATAATCCACGCAGCCATGCATTAATTTCTAGGATGCGAGCTTCTCTGCCTTTACTCTCAACAGGGAGGATTGAGAAGAACACCGCCTCTTCTTTCCAGCCTTCCCCCTGAGGGGACAGGGCAGGGCCAGGGGAGACAAGCTTATCTGCACTGCTACACCAGTCCAATACTGGCTACTCTTAGTGCTGAACCAGCATATATACAAGTGATGAGATCATTAAAAGTTGCACTGGTTTACCTCCACCTGTGTCTGAGGAAAATAACCCATTCATCTGGACTGGTCTAGTAGGATTATAAGGATGTACCTGATTCAGTGGAATAAATACACATTCTGCCATTTACTACTACTACTGCTTATCATTTGTATAGTGCTACAAGGTATAAGAGACAGTCCCTGCTCATCAAAGCTTACAATCAAATCAAGACAGAAAACACAACAACTGGACACTAGGATACATCTAGGTCAATGGTAAAGATACACATTGGTGGTTAAGAGGATCAGAATTCAAAAGCAATCTTGAAGGGCTGGGTTCCTAGCTTGGATTGAATAGAGCAAGAGAAGGAGCCTGATGTACTGACTCAAGTAGTTTGGTCCTGGCATATGGAGCAGCAATGTGAAATGAATGGAGTTTGGAGTTGGCGGAGGTTGAGAAGGGCATAGATAAAAGGGATCTGCCAGAAGAGCGCAATTCCTGAGGCAGCAGCAGTAGTAGTTATAGTATCTTTATAGAGTTCTAGTTTTGCAGCTAATGTACAGACATATAAGAGATCACAGAGAGAGGAAGACAGGGATCTATATTTGGAAAAACTTAGAGAAGCTAGCAAAGTAGTCAGGAAGGCAAAGATTCAAAAGGAGGAGGAAATAGCCAATGCAATAAAATGGGGGGATAAGACATTTTTCGATATGTTAGTGAGAAGACGAAAGGCAAAAGTGGTATTGTCAGACTCAAGGGTGCAGGGGAGAAATATGTAGAAGCTGATAAGGATAAAGCAGAATTGCTTAAAAATATTTCTGTTCTGTGTTCACAGATGAAGAACCAGGAGCAGGACCTCAGAAAACACCCACAAACAGGAACAGAAGCGAGGGACATCTTGAACAATTTTCAGAAGACTGTGTTCGTGAGAAACTAGCTCAACTTAAAGTAGACAAAGCGATGGGACTGGATGGGAAACACCCTAGAATACTAAGGAACTTGGGGACGTTCTAGCAGCTCCACTGACTGACCCTTTTCAATGCCTCGTTGGATTCGGGAGTGGTGCCAAAGGACTGGAGAGAGGCTCATGTTGTGCCTTTACACAAAAGTGGAAGTAAGAATGTGGTTGAAAACTACAGGCCGGTTAGTTTAAATTCGATGGTGCGTAAATTATTGGAAACGCTGCTGAAAGAGAAAATAGTGAGGTGGATTACAGGATCCGAGGCAGCATGGATTCACCAGAGGCAGGTCTTGTCAGACAAATCTGATTGATTTCTTTGACTTGGTGACCAGGACGTTGGACCGAGGGAGAGCCCTAGATGTGGTGTATTTAGATTTCAGTAAAGCCTTTAACACTGTTCCTCACAGGCGACTTATAAACAAACTGAGCACCCTAGGGATGGACCCTAAAGTTACTGCTTGGGTTAGAAATTAGTTGGGTGGGAGGCGACAAAGAGTACAGGTAAATGGAGCTCACTCTGAGGAGAAGGATGTTACCAGTGGTGTGTCCCAGGGATTTGTCCTTGGTCCGATTCTTTTTAACATCTTTGTTAGTGATATAGCGGAAGGGCTGTCGGGTAAGGTTTGCCTCTTTGCAGATGATACCAAAATCTGCAATAGAGTAGACACCCAGGAAGGTGTAGATAACATGAGGAGGGATCTAGCTAAGATTGAAGAATGGTCTAGAATTTGGCAGCTGGGATTTAATGTTAAAAAATGTAAAGTCATGCATTTAGGCTGCAGCAATCCAAGGGAGCAATATAGTATAGGGGGTGAAGTACTTTTGTCCACTAAAGAAGAGCGGGATCTAGGTGTGGTTGTGTCTGATGATCTTAAAGTAGCTAAACAGGTAGGAAAGGCGATGGCAAAAGCTAGAAGGATGCTTGGGTGCATACGGAGAGGAATGGCTAGCAGAAAAAAGGAGGTGATAATGCCTCTGTATAAGTCTTTGGTGCGACCTCATTTTGAGTATAGTGTGCAATTCTGGAGACCGCACCTTCTAAAGGATGTGAACAGGATGGAGTCGGTGCAGAGGGTGGCTACCAAAATGATTAGTGGGCTTCATTATAAAGCATATGAGGACAGACTTAAGGATCTTAATATGTACACCTTAGAGGAAAGGCGGGATAGAGGTGAAATGATTGAGATGTTTAAATACCTCCGTGGCATAAATGTTCAGGGAGAGAGCCTCTTTCAATTGAAAGCAAGTTCTGCTACGAGGGGACATGGGATGAGGGTGAAGGGAGATAGATTCAGGAGTGATATGCGGAAATATTTCTTTATGGAAAGAGTAGTGGATCCGTGGAATAGTCTCCCAGCGGAGGTGGTAGAGATGAGGACAGAGTCTGAATTCAAAAAAGCATGGGACAAACACAGAGGATCTCTAAAGGTAAAAAGGGGACTTTTGTAGTTGTTGATATGGAAGGACAGACTAGATAGGCCATGTGGTCTTTTTCTGTCGTCATATTTCTATGTTTCTATTTGGGGGGAACAGAGGTTTCTTCAAGAGATGGAAACTCTCTTCTCTCTGATCACAACTATCCAATGTACACGGGATTGGATTTACCTTCTCGGTACCCTAAGCTGGAGAGGGAGATGCCAAGTCTCATTCATTAGGACAGGGCTTCGCAAATCCAAGGCACCAGGTCACCATGGAAAACAAAAATTTGCAAACGGCACCTGGGATTTTCTTGCCCCTCCACCTTTAAAAATGTGATGGAACAGGCAAAAAACAGGAGGAGAATGCTGGGCCAGGAAGGTAACAGGTTGCCTGCAGGGATTCCATCCCCTGCATGCAGAAGACGGCTGCGATTGGGCCTACAAAAAATAAAAGTTAGATGGGTTTGGGGAGGGGGGAAATGAGGCAACAAGAATTTAAAGAGGCAATAATTTAAAAAAAAAGGAATGAGGAAAGGGTGGGAGTGCTAGGGGGTAGGGAAAAGGGGAGAGAGTGGGGAGGGGTTGAAGGGAAGAGGGACGAGTGCAAGGTTGGAGGTTAAAGGGATGAATGCATGGGAATAAAAGAACACAATCTGTATATGCCAAAAGGTGAATCTCCCCACCCAAAACACACACGAGCACCCCACCTACACACGTGTGCACACAAACAGGCAGTCCACCTCTGCACAGCAGATACACATATAAGCACTCCACTTCCACACCACACCACACACATGCATGCATACACACACACACACACACACACACACACACAGTCATCCCACCTCCGCACCACACACATACACATGTGTAGCTTAAAGGATCAGTGGCGGTGGTGGGAGTTGGAGGAGGAGGAGTGGGATCACTGCCTTCTGTTGGTACTGTGCAGTGGTCTGTTAAGAGCCTGATTTATTAAGGTTTTTCCTCCATAGAAAAATAGGAAAACAATTTTAATAAATCAGACCCTAATACTTAAAAAAGAAGCTGCAATATACTTTTTTGGAGGGCGGGGGTTTCGTGACTGGCTTCTAGGTTTTTAGGCTGGTTCCTAGATTCTAAGGAAATTTGTCATGGTTTGCATTAGGAGAATGTCATACTCATTTGAAGGCTCTCTCACTTTCACATTCTTTGAGGCTCTTCTCTCAAGCATTAGAGCTCAGTGCTAGTGCAATGATCCTAATCACTGCTTTTATGAAAGATAAGCCTATGTGAATAAAAAACAAGTGACCTAGTCAGTAGGAAGAAATTTGAGCTCACCTTCCTGTGTACTACCTCCTCTTGCCACATCCCTTTTCCCTAGATCTACAAGTACAGGTGCTGAGAAACCTACATACATACTTTTAGCAACCGAGTGGAGATCAAATTTCAGTCCAGACAATTTATCCATGTTGCTTCCATTATATGCAACATATATCATGCAAAAAAAAATTGCAGTTTAGTACTTTTGCAGTTTAGCCTTTACAGAGGCTCCAAAGGAAAGCAAATGTCATTTTATGCAATTTTTTTCATTTACATTTAAATCATTCTAACTACCCCGGATGCACCATCTGAAAGATCTCATTGTTTGGACTTCAATCTCACTCTCTGGGGAGATGTGGTGATTTGGAGTCCCCTTATGAAGCACCACAGTCAACAGGTCACCTTCTCGGGGCAGTTTCTCCACCTCCGCACTACAGAGGTGCACATACCATGACAGTCATGAACTTCACTTTTAAGCCAGGGTATGTGGAATATGATCTCAGTCTCTCAAATTTACTGCTAATGCTTGGTGTAGTACTTGCATTGTGCCAAAGAGAACCTCCTTCTGGAGTTTGAAAGATGTAACATGTATGGGTAATTTATCAACGTGTGCTTGGAAATTCTTCTTAATCAAGTCTGTGGCACCCAACACGATGGAAAATAACTTGGTATCTTTCTGCCACATTTTTTCCTCTGTGGGGGAGATTCTCTCTCATGGGCTATTTAGTCTTAGCAGCAGCATCCCATCAGATATCCAGAGTACTCCAATTGCCACTAGCCCACTACTACACATTTAAAGGAGCAAGTCCAACAGGACGGTGTTGTTCCCGATGCCTCTTACAGACTAGCATCCCTAGGTAGCAGCCTATACTGCCTACTGGGAAATCCCAGTCCAGTTGTACACAATGTTCCAGGGCAACGGTTTTCACCCAGTCCTCTGGGCACACCCAGCCAAGTTTTCAGGATCCCCATAAAGAATATGAATGAGATACATGGGAGATAGTGCACAAAAATCAATGCATCCATCCATCCATCCCTTCCTCCTGCCTATGTAACGCTGTATAGATTCCTGCATATATTTTGGTATTTACATCTGTTGCTCATACTGTCTTGACCTGAAGAAGAAGGTTTTACCTTTGAAAGCTAGCCTACAAATGTATTAATTTAGTTCAATAAAAAGGTATCACTCTATTTCCCTTTTTTATTTAACCACCTGGATACTCACCCAACAGAAAAAGGTCCTGCTGTACTAAACTGCAAAATGTTTTTGCTAAAAGGGGCTTTGAACTTTAAAATAGTACAAAAGACCAGTGTCTTTTCTGGTGTTTAAGTCAGAAAACCCCTTTTGGGAAGAAGTTTAGTAAAAAAAAGGCCACCTTTATAGTAAACTTTCATACAAAGTAGGAAGGTAGAAACAAAAGGCTGTCAGTAAAAGATGAGCCTGTAAGCCAAGTATAAAATCATGATGGACCCAAGGGTATCGCAACAGGAAAAACAGAGCATTACAGTTTCAGGGGCAGGCCTTGGTCTAGCAGGACCCAAGGAAAGGACATTATCTAGTAAGAAATGTTGTCCTTCTAGACCAATCCAGAAAAGTGGGATGTAGCAAAGCTACAACATCACTGGGCGGGAAGAAAACACAGCAGCTTGCCCAAAGTGAAAAGAGGTGTCCCCGATGCTGCCAGACAAATATCTGCAGGGGCCACCAAGCTACGCTCTGCCCATGGGGATGAATCATGGGTCCGCCATGAATTTATACTTGGCTGTACAGGCTCATCTTTTACTGACAGCCTTCTGTATTTACCTTCCTGTACATAGCTCGCTACTGTTGATTACTTATTGTTGCCCACATCTGAGGTTGTGTGAACCTGCTTGGGTATAATGGGCATGCAAGCACTCCGGAATAGCCCGTTCCATAATAGATATGCTGAGGCTCCTTAATCCAGCACCCCAAGGTCGACTTGGCTGCTGCCTCACCCTTGCACGGGCCAGCAAACAGCAGAAAAAGATGGTCTGACTTACGAAAGAAATTTGTATCCTCCAAGTACCGGAGAAGCACCCTCCAGACATCCACAACGTGAAGATCCTTATCATTCCCCTGGCACTGCTCCTTAGAGAAGAAGGGCAGGCAAACCATCTGGCTCATGAAAAAGGGAGACAGCACTTTAGGCAAGAAGGCAGGCACAGGCTGAATGGAAACAGCCTCAGTTGAAAAGGACAGATAAGGATCTCGGCAACACATAGCCTGCAGCTCAGAGATCTGCCTTTGATTTAATTAGTGGAGGAGGGATAGTAAGGAAATCCACAGTACTACCTTTTAACTTTCGAAAGGGAGACTATGATAAAATGAGGAAAATAGTTAAGAAAAAACTAAAAGGAGCAGTTGCAAAGGTTAAAGACTTACATCAAGCTTGGGTGTTGTTGAAAAATACTATCTTGGAAGCCCAGACCAGCTGTATTCCATGCTTTAAGAAAAGTGGAAGGAAGTCCAGAAAACTGCCAGCATGGTTTAAAGGGGAGGTCAGAGAGGCTGTTGTTGCCAAAAAAGCATCTTTCAGGAAATGGAAAAAAGAGCCAAACGACGAAACCTGGAAACAGCACAAGCACTGGCAAGTCAAATGCAAGGCATTGATAAAACAGGCAAAGGGAGAATTTGAGAAGCAGCTTGCTGCGGAAGCAAAAATGCGAAATAAAGATTTTTTCAAGTACATTCTGTCACGAGGTAACGCCAGCAGAGCACATGGAGGTAAGGGAGAGTGAGCAAAACAGCAGGGAAACTGACAGCTCACCTTCACATATGGGAAAGGGTTGCCAGGAGCAACAGTGGAAAACACAGTCACAAGGTGTTAGGGAACGCCCGAGCAGAGAGGGAGCTCAGAGCTCATTAGAGAATAGAGAGCACCTGCATGGAGGCGGGGCCCAGGCTAACACCAAGTGCAATATATTGAGGACTCACTTACCAGCAGATAGAACACGAACACGAGAGGGAACTCGGGATAGAGCAAGAGAAAGAGAAACAGAGTTGTTCTTGAGTGGGAGAAGAACAAACGTACCTGGAACTGCTGGGCTGGAAAGCAGTGTCCACAGAGCTGTGAGGACAGAGCCAAAGAGAATCTCCGAGGAATCAGAGGTTGGTGACTGGCAAAGAAGCTGTTGGGAACAGCAATGCATAGCCTCCCAGTATCCTCAGGAGCATTGCTGTGAGGCAACTAGGAAAGGCAGTCCTACAGCCAAGGTTACAGGCTACAAACTGTTTAACTCCAGGAAAGCAGAGGGGGAAAGTTTTTACCCTGAGGCACATTGGCTGGAGTCAGGAAAACGCCGTGGAAAAAGGGTAACAGAACAGAGCTGTGCTCGTCAGAGAAAGCAGGAAGCATTAGAGCCTAGAGAGAGATGTATTCTCCCTAGTAAGAAGGACTTAAAACACCCTGACTTCCTCTGTTCATACAAAGAGCTCTGTAGCTCTCAGGACTCTAAATACAAGCATTATGGTGATTTCCCACAAGCCACTAGGATAGTGGAGGAAGATAATCTTTTTACTCCCCGGCAGAGACAGTTTAACTTAAAGGGCATTTGGGAGCCAGAAGTTCACTCTGACGAGGGAGAAATGCAGGTGGAATTTCCTGAAGATGTTTCAGAGGGCACTGCAATGGACTGTACATACACTTTGTCAGATTGTGTAAACTCTTTATGCTAAAGCAACAAGAAGTGTGTGATGGAAGAAACAGCTGCAGGTTGCACGTGAGTGAAAAGAGCTGTTTCTGTTATTTTCTGGTGCTGTTTGATTAATGCTGAAGGAAGCTTATTTTTGTTCCAGTATTTTCTTTAATTGTGTTACCAGACGTATGGTCTGTTTTCCTTTTATGTTCCATGGTTTTGAATCCGCCCCGGACGGGGAATAAAACCTGAGTTTAAACCTTACCCTCTGCCTCAACTACACTTATTGGTTAAAGGTACAAACTACGGGAACCAGAAGGCTTTGCTACTGCCTTCCCGGGGACATAACTGCCAGTAAAATACTGCCTCACCAAGCTACCCAAGCCCTCCTTAGCCACTGGGCAAGCTAGTGGGTCACAATTCGTAGCAAAAAACCTGTGAGAGAGTCAGTTGGTCCATTAGATGATAGAGGAGTTAAAGGGGCACTAAGAGGCGACAAGGCGATAGCGGAGAGACTGAATTAATTCTTTGCTTCGGTCTTTACTGAGGAAAATGTAGGGATGTTACCCATGACTGAAGTGGTATTTAAAGGTGCGGAAGAATTGAAAGAAATATCGATACATCGGGAAGATGTATTACAACTATTAGATAAACTGAAGAGTAGCAAATCACCTGGGCCGGATGGTATACATCCAAGGGTGTTGAAAGAACTGAAATATGAGATTGCAGACCTGCTATTAGTAATCTGTGAATTTTCATTAAAATCATCTGTAATACCTGAAGATTGGAGGATCGCCAATGTAACGCCAATTTTAAAAAGGGTTCCAGGGGTGATCCAGGAAACTACAGACCGGTGAGCCTCACGTCAGTACCGGGAAAAATGGTAGAAAACATCATAAAGAATAAAATTACTCAGCATGTAGATAGTCATGGCCTAATGGGAGACAGCCAACATGGTTATAGACAAGGAAGATCTTGTCTTACTAATCTATTATGTTTTTTTGAAAGTGTGAATAAACAGGTGGACAAAGGTGAGTCAGTTGATATAGTGTATCTGGACTTTCAGAAAGTCTTTGACAAGGTCCCTCATCAGAATCTTTTGTCAAAACTAAAGAGTCATGGGATAGGAGGCAGTGTACTACTGTGGATCAAGAACTGGTTAAAAGATAGAAAGCAGAGGGTTGGGCTAAATGGCCAATTTTCCCAATGGAGAAAAGTGAACAGTGGTGTACCCCAGGGATCTGTGCTGGGTCCGCTGCTTTTTGACATATTCATAAATGACCTGGAAAGTGGAATAACGAGTGAGGTTATCAAATTTGCAGATGACACAAAACTATTTAAAGTTGTTAAAACCCAAGAGAATTGTAGAAAATTGCAAGAGGATCTTGATAAATTGGAAGACTGGGCATCGAAATGGCAGATGAAATTTAATGTGGACAAGTGCAAAGTTATGCACCTAGGGAAGAACAACCCAAACTATGGTTACACGATGCAAGGTTCCACATTAGGAACCACCATCCAGGAAAAAGATTTAGGCGTCAATGTGGATAGCATGTTAAAACCCTCGGCCCAGTGTGCAGGTATCATAAGGAAAGGAATGGAAATAAAAACAAAAGATATTATAATGCCTCTATATCGTTCCATGGTGAGACCGCACCTTGAATATTGTGTGCAATTCTGGTCACCGTATCTTAAAAAGGATATAGCGACGGGGGGCGGAGCCTGATGTCCAGCGGGTTAGACGCTTCGCGCTGAAGCTCCCGAGGGGCCTACTCAGAATCCTGACTTAATACCTACATTAACTTGATATTTTGCTCCGAACTTACCGGGGTGCCTCGGGGGAGATGGCGGCCCATAAACCAGCGCGCTTAGACTTCGGATCTCCATCTTCTTCACACGGAAAACGTTCCAAGACAGAGCTGCCTTCCCCACAAAAGATGGTGCCATTTCGGGATAACCCCGAAATGCAACAGGAGATCTTGGAGGAAATACGTGGTGTGAAGGAACTGGTGCAGTCTAACGGAGAAGCGCTCCGAGCCATGAGAGAAGATTTTGGTGTGCTTCAGGATCGTTTTGAAGGTCTTTCATTACGGCAGGACAATATGGCGGGGGTCCTCGACTCGCACGTGGTGTGCTTGGTGAAACTGGATGAGGCTGAGCGTCAGATACAGACTCTACAAAAAGAGTTAGAGGATAGCAATAATCGAGCCCGTCGCAACAATGTCAGGCTCATTGGTGTACCGGAGGGCGCGGAAGCAGGAGATATGAGAGAATTCCTGGTCAAAACTCTTCCCTCCTTGCTGAAGATTACTTTTCACAGAGATCTGGAAATTGACCGAGCACACCGTGTTCCTACCAGCCTGGCGCTCAATCGGACGACCCCCCGGCCCATAATTTTTCGTCTACTGAGATATCAGCAAGTTGAGCAAATTCTAAATGCTGCCCGGGCGAATCGTCATTTGGAGTTTGAAAATCATAAAGTCTCCTTCTTCCCTGACCTGGCTAAGCCCACAGCTGACCGTCGGAAGAGACTCCTTGCTTTTCGACCTCGACTTCAACAGTTACAGGCTCGCTTCGGCATCTTATATCCAGCGAAGCTTAGAGTGACTCTCCATAACCAAACTCGTACCTTCGAAGATCCTGATCTGCTAGCAACATTTCTAGCTTCTAAAGAAGCAGACCAGATGCGCTAACCCAGCAGCTTGGATGGAACCCGCTGGAACTGTCCGCCATTTTGAATGGCCCGATGCGGTGATTGCTGCCTGAAACGGAGACTGCCTGGACTTTCTTTCTCTTTATATATACCTTATTGGTCTCCTTTCTTTCCACGATGAGATCCTTGGTTAGTTTCGGAGCCTTCGGAGCCTGTATAGCACTGTAGGATTTATGTATCAATTCAGGCCTTCTCTGGGGTTTCTCCCCGCAGACATCAGGCCGCCAGTGATTTCTGGGGTTTTGCTTCTTCTCTAGGCACTCCGGTGCTTATTTTGTTATAAGGGGCGCTTCATGGTTTTCCTTAGTTTAATTCCTATCATGTTGTTTCTGCAGTCATTTACTGGTACTATGAGCGACATTGTGTACCTCTGTGCGCTATTATGTTTCTTTTTCAGATTGTTTAACTATTTGGCATTGCTTTATGTACGTTATCACTACTGATTGTAAAAGGCATCAATAGTCCATTCCAAGGAGGGACAATCCCTAGCTCTCTTAATCATGATTATTCTGAGTTAGTGTTTTCTCAGGAGGCCCATTTACTGGGCATAGCTATTTTCTATCTCCTTTATTACGAAATACTGGAAATTGGCTCCCATCTGAACCTCAATGATTGGTGGAATTATGTCCATTTTACTGTAATTATGAGCAACTACCTCGTCCGTCAATCTCTTCCACTCAAGCCCTTCACTGCTGGTATAAAAGGAAGGTGTTCCATGATTATGTACTCACTGCTAACTGCTCTCATTTGGCTGTTTACTTTGTATACATATCTGCCACAGGATCAGCCTGTATCATCAATACCATTTCTGCTTGTTTGCTGTACAATAACTGTTGTGTGTAAGCGCTTATGTGATGACTCTTATTAGTTTAGAGAAGAAGCATAGGGGTGGGGGGTACTTGGGGTTGTTTTCTTATTGTATGTGTGTATTTGTATCTTTTGGTGTGTTGTTACTTTTGTTTGTTGTAAAATGAAAATAAACGTCTTAAAAAAAAAAAAAAAGGATATAGCGTTATTAGAAAAGGTTCAGAGAAGAGCCACCAAAATGGTAAAGGGGATGGAAGGATACTCCTATGAAGAAAGGCTAAAAAGGTTAGGGCTCTTTAACCTGGAAAAGAGACGGCTGAGGGAAGATATGATAGAAGTCTATAAATTAATGAACGGAGTGGAACGGGTAAACATAGATCGATTGTTTACATTATCAGAATATAGAAAGACTAGGGGACATGCAATGAAGCTACAGGGTAAACTATTTAAAACTAATAAAAGAAAATATTTCTTCACTCAACGTGTAATCAAACTCTGGAATTTGTTATCGGAGGATGTAGTAAAGGCTGTTACTGTAGCTGGGTTTAAAAAAGGTTTGGACAAGTTCCTGAAGGAAAGGTCCATAAACCATTATTAGGAAGAGACCCAGGATGTCAATGCTTGACCCAGTACAAACATTGCAGAACCTGTGTCTTTTGGGGAAACTGCTAGGTACGTATGACCTAGATTGGCCACTGTTGGAGACAGGATACTGGGCTTGATGGACCTTGGTCTGACCCAGTATGGCATATCTTATGTTCTTATGCCTTGCGGAACAAATCGTGACCAAGAAGACAGTCTTGAGCGTCAAAGGTAGTGCGCTTCAATGGCTCAAAAGGGGCCACCATCAGTGCTCTGAACACCAGAGAGATATCCCAGGAAGGGATCACACACCCAAGGGGAGACACAGATGTCAGACCCCTTGGAGAAAACGAGAGACGAATGGGTACAAGGACAAGGACTTGCCCACCATCGGACCATGAAACAGGTCAAAGCTGCCACCTGAACCATTATGGAGCTAAGTGAGAGGCCCTTGTCTAGGCCATCCTGCAGAAAGGCCAACAAGGAAGACACCTTCACTGCCTCAGGAGTCAAGTGCCATATGCCGCACTAGCACTCAAAGAGGCACCATATCCATACGTATGCCAGCTTGGTAGACCTCCTCTGGGCACCAAGTATAGTAGATATTACTGCTGGAAAGTCGCCCTTATGTACTAGCAGTCTCCTTTCAGGATGCCATGCCAGAAGCTAGAAGGGAACCGGGTCCTCCAGAACGATCAGTCCCTGCTGCAATAGTCCCCGAGATGGAGGCAGCTGACGAGGAGGCACTTGAAGGAGCCTCATCAGATCTCTGAACCATACTGTCCGCAGACAATCCAGTGCCACCAGAACAATCCTGCCTGGGTGGTGCTATATATGCAGAATCACATGCCCCACTAGGGGCCATGGTGGAAACACATACAGCAGCCATTGACTAGGCCAAGGCTGGGTCAGGGCATCAATGCCCTCGGACTCTATCTCTGTGCGGTAGTTGAAGATACAGCACACTTTGGTATTGGAGCAGGTCACCACTGGATCCATTTTGGGGCAACCCCGGCAGTGCAGAATCAACTGAAATACTTCTTGACTCAACTCCCATTTGCTGGGATTCAGTGAGTGCCGACTGAGGAAGTCTGCTTCCACATTGTCCACTCTAGCAATGTGCTGAGCTGACAAGGCTAGAAGGTTCTTCTTTGCCCAGGCAAACAGGAGATCCATCTCCAGGGCCACTCCGGCACTTCTTGTGCTGCCCTGCCAATTGACATAAGCCACCACTGTGACATTGTCTGAAAACACTCGAACTGCCTGGCCCATGACCAGGGGCTGGAAATGCAGAAGAACCAACCCAATAGCCCTCACCTCAAGGCAGTTGATGGACCACACCGCTTCCCTGTGGTTCCAATGGCCCTGGGCCATATGGTCTCAGCAATGGGCTCCCCCAGCCCAAGAGACTGGCATCCATCGTCAACAGAATCTAGGAGAAATCGTCCAGCAGAATGCCCTTCCTCAGATGACAGGGCTGCCGCCACTACCACAGGCTGGACTTCACCATCAATGGGAGAGGTAGCCTGCGCTTGAACTCCTGAGAACTCGGGGATCATCGAGTCAACAAGGATCACTGGTGGTCCATCTAGTAACCGCTGTGACCTGTGCACCTACCTTGGGAATGTCAAACCACTCTCCACTCCTCCTCCGGGACAGCGTAAATCGTCTTATAGATTCTTAACCCTTTAGGCAGGAAGCCGAGTGAGTCCCATTCAGACTGGATCAGATCTTTGACCACCTCCGAAAACGGGAAGACAGTAGTGGATTTCCATATCCCTTGAAAAAGCGGATGTACTTTTGGCTCCTGCTCTGTGCCGGAAGCATTTGTCAAGTTCAAGGCCCATGAGACCATGGAAATCAACACCACCAGTTTCTCCTTCCGGAACAGATGGATCATGCCGGACTCTTCATAGTCTTCCAAAGGTGAGAATACTTCTTCCTCCTGTTGTTTCTTTGGAAGGACAGACTAGATAGACCATGTGGTCTTTTTCTGTCATCATTTTTCTATGTTTCTATGTTTCTCCACATCAGAGCCCAATACCAATTCATCTGGGTCTGAGGCACAGTCAACATCTCGGACAGCTCCCAAGTGCTCCTCATCTTCATGGAGTATCCCGTGCCAAGGATGCTTAGCCAAAGGCAATCAAGCAAGGCTTCTGCTTCTAGCCTGCCCGGTATGAGATTGTGTCTGGGGGGTACCCTAAGGCCGCAGGGTCTGAATTTCTATGCCAGAAGGACCAGGCCTGATGCAAAAAGAAAAAACATTCCGGGGAGGACAATCCAGACTCCAGAAGCTCTCCTCTCAGAAAAGGCTCCCTGACACCAGGGAGCATAGCCACCATAGACCCCCTAGAAGATGAAGACCGGCTCACAGCATGGTCGTTGGCCGGATGAGCATCCTTACCCTTAGTGCCATTCTGTTCCTCCTGCCCTAAGGCAGACAAGAACGGACTAACTGTATTGCCTGGCTGAGAGGTGGAAAGCATATCCTCCAGAGGCAACTCAGAAGCTGCCATACAAGAAAGGCAGAGTCCAGAATCCAAGGATGAAGCTCCTCGTTTGCCACAGGTCAAACGTTTCCTGGAAGAAGAAATAGGGAAAATATCGCCAGAGCAAGCGTTAAGGCTGCATCGGCCTGCAAGTGCGTGTTAACTGCACTTTTACAGAACACTCAGTAAAGGCGCTAGAGAAAGAGCATGTGTTGGAGCCGCTTGGGCAGAACACGCGATAGGACTGCACAACCCCCCAGGCACTCAATAGGCAAAAATGCTACTAACACGTACAGAAAATGGTTGGAAACCCCCACACAGTGCCAGTGGTTGCTAGCAGTCCACCCCAAATTCTGTCCCTCAGAGACAGAACCGGGAGCCCTCAACAAGGACAATGACAAGCCTTGGTACTCAACCCCTGAGAGCACAGGGCATAGGATCCGTGCTGGGCTCAGCTCTACTCCCCTGAAATTGCTTCACTGGCTGTGTTTATTTTTCAGCAGCACCCCTCTGAAAGCCTCCTGCAATCTTTGGGAGTGGGGGGAGGGAGGAGGAGGAGGAGGGAGAGGGCACTGAGGTTGTGTGAGGCTGCTGTACTCTTCCAGATTCTTCCAAATCCTTCCAATTTGTGGCTGCTCAATAGGTCATAATCATAATAAGGATGTGAAGCGGAACCAATTTTCCCTCCTCCTATGGCTACCTAAAAGACTGAAGTCTAGTGAAGCCTCCCACGTTGCGCTCAAGTGACAGAGCTACCCCTTTAGGACTTAAGGTAGTCATCCACGATCAGATTTTATACAGAGAGGAGAAAATCCATTCACCATCTGCTGAAGACAAAGAAATACTGAAGGGACTTCTAGTGGCTGAGCCGGATAGAAGCATGGGAGTGATGTCATTAAAACTTGGGCATTTCACTGGTTCTTTGTCTCCACCAATCTGCTGTTAGGGGAACACAACCCACTTGTCTGGTCTGGTCTAGCTGGATGATACGGAAGCTGCAATATTTTTATAACTTGTTGCATTGGCCTCAGAAGGTAAAGGATTGTGTTTTATGCTATGTGAACAATAATTAACAAAACTCCCAAAGGGATGTCTACTACTCAGAGGCTTTCTGGAAGTCACAGTGTCATTGAAGAGATGGTATGATACCTGATAACGTGACAGATATATTTCAAAGCACTAGGCTCCATTCCCTAGGCTAGAAAATTGACAACCTATATGGAATGATACCAGTTTACATTTATTGCTAAAGAGAAGAAACATGTTATTTCCCACTTACATGCCTTTTTAGTTTATTTATAGACATTATACCGACTATCAAAACATTTTCTAAGCAGTTACAATAAAACTCACACAATCAATAAGATACATTACATGCACTTAGATCCTTGCACACCGCTATCAATTTTGCTCCAAAATGATTGCTGAGAACCCTCTACAACTTCCAGGTGTTGCTTCATTTATTTTGAAATTTACTGAGATTTGTACTATTTGTTCAGAAGTGTACAAAGCAGTTTGCCCATGCCACATGTTCTATGTAGGAAGACTTATTTATTTTATTTATTTAGCAGCTTTTCTATACCGCGCTCTTCAATATCAGTGCGGTTTACAAATAACAAATTCTTGCAAAGACAAAGGGAACAGCCTTGTGCATACATTGAAATAGGATCAATAACTTGGAACTGCAACTGGGAGAACTATTTACAAATCCAGCCACTCAAACTGTGGCAGGTAACTATTTACAGGTTATACATTAGACCTGAACTGAATTTATTTATTTATTTTATTTATTTACATTCTCTTATATACCGCGCTATTCTGCATCAGTGCGGTTTACGTTGAACAAACTGAAATTACATTGAACATGGTATTATAACTTGGGGATAACTATTTTACAGGGAACATGGGCTATGGAGGGTTAAGTGGCTTGCCCAAGACCACAAGGCGCACCTGTGGGACTAGAAACCCCAGTCCTTCTGGCCCAAGGTAGCTGTCCTCTAGTGAGATTTGAACCCTCGACCTTCCGGCCTGAAGTACCTTGCCCCAACCACTAGGCCACTCCTCCACTCCAATGGTTTGGACTGGGTCTTTACAATTATTACAGTAACAATTATGAATTATCAGCATATGATTAAAGTGCCTGATGGATGGATCAGTTGTTTGGTTTGTATAAGTCAGGTTGTAGATGAGTTAGGTGCGGCTTGAGTGAGTTGGGGTGTGGGATGTGGTAGTGTTGAGTTTGGCTGTGCAAAGTGTAAAATGAACAGATGATGCTTAAGGGCTTTCCTAAATTGACTCAGGTCCTTGATTGATCTGATGTGTGTGGGGAGGTTGTACCAGCACCTTGGGGCATAGAAAGCGAAGGTTCTATTCCTGGTTCTTTGTGTACATTTTGTAGATTCCTTAGGGATAATTAACGTGTTGGTGGCTACTATCCTTCTCGACCTCTTGTTGGGGGTGGATCTAAGGAGATCTGTGAGGGACGATGGGGAAATCAAGTTGATTGCTTTGAAGATTAGGAGTAGTGCCTTGTATGTGAGCCTGCAGTTTATTGGTAGCCAATGGAGGTCCTTAAGGATGGGCGTGATGTGGGTCCTTCTGGATAAGCCGCAGAAAATTCGGGCTGCCGCGTTCATCACAAGTTGTAAAGGATTGAGCGTGCTCTTGGGGAGGCCATGCAGAATGATGTTCGCATAGTCGAAGTGTGGTGTTACAAGGGTCTTGAATATTGTCCTGAAGTCGTCGGGAGCTAGCAAGGGTCTTAGGTGCCTTAGAGTTTTGATTTTATTGTATATAGCCCTGGTGGTGTTCTTTGAAGTCCAGCTGTTGGTCAAGCGTAATTCCCAAGTAGCGTATCTAAACTTAAGATCCATTTAATTGAACATAAAGTAGGCTGCAAAAGGACTCTTTAGACTCTCCCTTTGTTGCTCACTTTTGTCAGTCTCAACATGTTTTCTGAACCAAAGTTTGCTGTATTTCAGCACGTCAAACATTCAGACCATAGGGCAATACTGACTGGCTACTTTTGCAAAAGGAACAAGCTTGGATTTATCGTCTCAGCACAGTTAGTCCTCAAGATCTAAATTCTGAATGGGAATGGACTTCTTTGTATTGGCATATTACACATCTGTGTATGAACACTGATCTGTGGGTATACATATCATGAAGGGGCGAAGTTATAGAGTTACACAAAAGAGATCAAGATGGCGATGGCCAGTAAAGGCATCTTTGTTGTTTCAGTAACACCCCTGAAGAAGGTGTTTCCACACTGACACAATGATGTAAGGTGATGATGGCTGAAGACAGACTTTTAAGTTTGGCTAACCTATACTGTAGATGCTGGATTTTTCAAGATTTTTTGACAGTGAATGCACTGTGAATTTAATTTTAGAAGTATGGACGTAAAGATGAATGGGTTTCACTAATTTTAAGTTTTTTACTAACTTTAAGTTCAGTTTCTGGACAAGAGATACATGATGATTTGAAGAAGTATTGTAAACCAGTATAAACTTAGCTGAACAGGTGACTCCCTATTAATGTCTCTTGGTTTCACAGCTTAATTATTTAATTATTTTTGTCCTGGTGTTGCGTGTTTGTTGAAAAGAGAAGAAACAGCCATTGCCCATCCCATGATGTGAGTCCTTTTCCTCAGACTTTGTATAATGCCTCCACAAGTCTCAAGGAGAAATTCATGTCTGTTGAGGAATGGAGAGAGGCAGCCGGGATGATGGCCTGTTCTCTAATTGTTGCAATAGGGCAGTAACTTATCGCGCCCCACAGACAGAATGACATAGTATCCCATTTTTCCTAAGGTTCTGTGAGTATAGAAAAGTCCTCCCTTTTTGATCACAAAAGGAGGAAAGCCTGATTCTCTGTATACTTAGTTTTGTAATCGGGGGTATCTATAGTGTACTAGACATCCATGGCAATTGTGCTGTATCTGATTTTTGGAGAATTTGTTCTGTGGAAACAAACTTTTGCAGGGTGTCCACCTGAAGGAGGAAAGTTAAACCACTACTGAAGGGAACCAGCACTTAAAGGTACCTCATGGAATCTATGACTTACAGCAAAGCCTGCATTAATTCTGAGAAGGTCCTGAAGGTATGGGAGTCTAGAAGAGATGCCTGGGATTTATTCTACTGCTTTGTGCTTTTGTATTTTTCTTGCTGGACTGCGAGCTCTAAATTTTTATCCCTGCGAGAATTCTACACAACTGTTTAATGCAAATTTGCACAGAATTTCTCTTCTGTATAGAATTCTGCACAGGGACCAGGAGCCAGCAGCAGCAAAACCTTGAATGGTTCCTCTCCCCCTCGATCCTGGCAAGAAGAGGAGGAAAGCGACAACATGTCAGGCTGTGTCCTCCTCCTCTGCCATCCTGGGCCTGACTGCTGATTTGAACTGTGAGGTACAAGGAATCTCAAATCAGCAATGACTCATGGCAACAGAAGAGGAGGACATGGGCAGATGTGCAGCTGCCCTCCTCCTCTTGCTGTGTAATCTGCGGGGTGGGTGTGGGAGAGAGAGAGAGAGAACAAGCTGGAGGAGGGGGAGAAAACTAGAGTTCTTGCAGGGAGGTAGAGAGAGAGGTGTGTAGCAGTATGAAGTTATACTCATTACATTGAATGAGTTGATTTGATCTTACAGATATCATTTCAGTATTTTTATTTATTTATTTAGCTGTATTATATTCCGCTTTTCACCGGGTCAAAGCGGTCAATTGGGGGATACATTTAACACGAGGGGATATGACACACATACGTTAATACTTACAGGGAACATGGGCAATGGAGGGTTAAGTGGCTTGCCCAAGACCACAAGGAGTGCCTATAGGACTAGAAATCCCAGTCCCTCCGGCCTGAGATTGCTGTCCCCATTGCTGATTTGAGATTAACTTCTTTTACTGCTTGTGGTATTCCCAGTATTATTACTTATGCATCTATTGTGCTTGAAGTATTATACTTTAGTCAGCCATATTCATTTGGTTTTGAGCTGCACAGAGGCAATGTTAATTATGTTTTAAGAAGGAATATGCTCCATCATAAGGGGGAAGGAGAGATGTAGGACTGGTACCCTGTGGCCTGCTCAGACACCAAAGCCTGAACCAAATAAGATGGATTCCTGTTATAAGAAACTTCTGCTGACCTCTAAGCAATTGAGTGCCAAGTGTTCCTATGTGTACATTGTGCAAAACTATTGTTCCTAACCATGACTACGCACAAGAGAACTTGTTACTCAAGTCTTTCTCATCCACAGACTGTTCTACTGGCCCTGCACATTTGCAACAATGTATGAGACTGCATACCATCATCTTCTGCATTTTGTCTCTCACCGTGGACCCTTTGTCTGCAAGATGACTACCTCTTCTTTCACTGAGACACCTCACAACATCTCATGCCAATCAATCACCAAAATGGGATGAGAATTCATCAAAAATAATATGCACAGAAGAACATTTGTGCCATTTTTTGCCTTCTGCCTTCCTGGCTACTCTTGAAAAGATCGACACATGCTGTGTGTGTGCAAGCCATTCCACTAAACCTCGGCACAGAATCAGCCTCCCACAGATCTAAGGTTCTGTGTTATCACATGGCTTGCCTCCGGACGGCTTTAGCCAGCATTATTCAGCCTAGCTGCCTGTTTTGGACTTCATGCTGCTCCAAAGACTGCCTCGGACTCAGCCACAATTGTCCTCCTGGTGGAGCGCTAAGGTACTGGTCTTACATTCTTCTGTACTTTTCCTAAGTGCAGAGTGTGCCTGAGACCTTTGATTGCTAATCAATGATTTATTACTTTTGCATAACTAATCATAGTGCTGCTACAACTTGCTACCTCATATCTCTAATTTATATATATAGTCCGTATATCTTGTATTTTTCTACTCATAAATCTAATTATATATATATATATATATATATATATATATATATATATATATATAATATATATATATACATACATACATACAAAGACTTGGCTCTCTTACGTGGCTCATTTACCAGAAAATCTCACCGAACCATGGGCACAGAAGTAGCAAACCCCCCTAAACAAAACAGAGTATATATATTATTGGTTTTGCTGCTAATAGTCCCTACAAGTATAAGGGAATAGAGAACTTGAGGTTTTACTAGGAACTAGAGAGAGGGAAATAAAGCTGGGGAGAGGAAGGTGGAGAAAGAACTAGGGGGCTGGGGGACAGAGAAAGAAAACTGGAGGATGTCCACCATTGAGAGGGAGCAAAGATAGCTGGAGACTGAACTTGTTATAGGGATCAAGTCTAAGGAGAGGGTACATCTAAACTGGGAAGAGAGAGAGTTAACGAGGGTAGAACCTGGGGAGATTGCTCGAGATGGCTGAGTCTGAAGAGAGAAAGCTGGGGGTGGGGGACTTGGACAATGTCAGGTCTGGAGCTGGAAGAAGTCAGGCCTTATGATGGGGGAATTCTGTGCAAACAATTACATATGAAGTATGCAGAGTTTTTGAAGAATTGTAAAATTGTGTGCAGAATGTTTTTTAAAATTTTTAAAATTCTTTTTAGCTGGAATACCCCAAGGACTATATTTTGAAGAAAATATTGTTTTCTGCAACTTTACTATTTTTTTCTATAACATATAGATTTTTGAACAGCACTATGGAATGAAGATTTTTCTTTGCGTAACTGTGTACAATTCCATGGACTTTTCAGTTCATGCTGCTCCCTCCTGGAAGAATTCTGAATCAAGTACAGTAGTAAATTTATCTGTGCTCTGCAGTATTCAAAGGGAGTGCCCTAAGAAAGAGATTTACACATAGAGGGGTAGAAGCAGTAAGCTGTGCTACCCATTAGCAATGAGTTAAGCTTGATTTTCCTGATACAAGAAGAAAGGTTTGCAAGGGAAAATCAGTAGAAGACCACTGTGGTTACTGGTAACACAGTGGACATGCAAAACACTTGCAAATCACTGCATGATAAATTGCTTCCTATGTCAAAAATCTATGCTAAAACCTAGTGCAGTTTTTTTTACTCTTTATAGCACTAAGGGGTATGTTTACAAAGCAATGGGGTTGCGGCTCTGATATCGCACGGAGGCTGTTACCGCAGCTTTGTAAGCATACCTCTAAGCCTTTACGCTCAGTTCAGATCATTGAAGTGGCCCAAGTTAACCCCTCCCACATAGCATACCACTGGTGGTCCATATGGGCCACTCTGTGCCTCCATCCCCCAAAGCAACGCCTGACTGCATGTGGTGTGTCCCACTGCACCATGTGAGGTCAGTCCACCAAATAAGGCCATTATTGTCTTATTTAGCAGGCTGACCCCATGCAGGATCAAGCTCTGCCGTTCAAGATGGAAGCATCGAGGCAGGAGCAAGGTAAGTAACTGTGCTTTACAGTAATATGCTAGTATGATGTGGGTTGCATTATTTATGTATTACTTATGTGATGTGACCAAAGTGTTCAGTGTAGAGGTGCGTCATTAGCTTTTTGCGGATGCTCTTTATGGCCATAGTCATTCTGATGTCTTCCGGCAAGGTGTTCTTTAGTGCTGTGGCAGAGAGGGAAAGTGCTCTACCAGAGGTAGTATGGTTGGATTTCTTGCATTCAGATGGGGTGACTATCATATTTTTATTGTTAGTTCTCCTGGGACAGGTGCTGATGTCTTGGTTGATCAGTTCCTGTAGGATATTTGCAGAGTCTTGAAGGGGCTGCTACAACTGGAAGTAGATCTACACTTGCAAGTATAATCTTCTGGAATAAACTAAATCTTGGGGTAAAATGGACTACTTGGGGTAAAGCTGATAAATCTGTTTTTTTAGAATTCTGTGTTTTTGCTAAGTCAGGTCTTAGTACCAGCAGTGAGCTTTGTATTTTAAGTCAAAGCAAAGTATAGCGCTTAGCACAAAACATAAAAGAAGAGTAAATAGACTTTGAAATACATTTTTTTCTAGAGAGCTTTTTTACTTAAATCAAATCAGAATATAGCTTAGCACACTAGTAGAATAGTCTTTGGGGAAACTGCTAGGTACGTATGACCTAGATTGGCCACTGTTGGAAACAGGATACTGGGCTTGATGGACCTTGGTCTGACCCAGTATGGCATATCTTATGTTCTTATGTTCAAGTGGGCATCACTCCTGCCTTCCAATGAAAGGTCTGCAGAGGGAGAATAGGGGAGAGGGACCACAGACAGCGCCATTTTAGGGATGTGGGCATTGGGTTTTTTGGGGGACCACCAATGGTATGTTATGGGGGGAGGGATGGGAAATGGGAAAGCAATTTGGAGTATGGCCTTTTTTTTAATTTTTTTATTTAATCTCATGTCAGTGCATGAGCCAATCCCTGCTCAGACATTGACAGAAAGATAGATATTTACTTTGGATAAGAACATAAAAGATGCTATACTAGGTCAGAACAAGGTCCATCAAGCCCAGTATCCTGTTTCCATCAGTGGCCAATCTAGGTCACAAGTACCTAGCAGTTTCCCCAAAGGACACAGATTCCACAATGCTTGTATTAGGGCAAGCAGTGGATTTCCTAGTTCCCCTTTAATAATGGTTTATAGACCTTTCCTCCAGGAACTTGTCCAAATCTTTTTTAAACCCAGCTGCACTAATAGCTTTTACTACATCCTCCGGTAACGAATTCCAGAGTTTGATTATGCGTTGAGTGAAAAAATATTTTCTCTTATTAGTCTTAAATGGATTACACTGTAGCTTCATTGCATGCCCCCTAGTCTTTCTATATTTTAATGGCGTAAACAATCACTCCATTCATTAATTTATAGACCTCTATCATATTTCCCCTCAGCCGTTGCTTTTCCAGGTTGAAGAACCCTAACCTTTTTAGTCTCTCCTCTTAGGGAGTGTACTATTTTTTCTGACAATGCACACTTTTTAAAGCAGCAGTAAATAACATGACATTAGTTTATTGCACTGAGAGTACAAATAGTTTCCTTGTGTGCATTAAAATACTGAGTGTTGGAGTTTAGCACAGTGTGCTAACACATGGCTTTCCGCAATGAAACCTTAAAGTATTACACTCTAAAAGTGGCAGTTTAAAAACAGTTTTATCAGTGCTACAATTATCTTATCTTTGGATTTTTTCCACTAAAAAGTACTTAAGGAGATGAATTTTCACTTAACATTCAAGTCTCACCTATGTTCTTTTCAAGGGAATACAGTAAAACATTAAAGTGCAATCATTTTCCTGTTAAAGTGCAAAAACCTGAAGATGCATCTGTTACTGATTTACAATGAGCTCTGCAGAATTTGCTAAAGAAATTTGTTTCCACTTTTCAGGGAGTTTTAAAAAATGACCTGAATAAAACAGTCCAGAATAAAAACACTACTACAGTCAGTCTGATGTAAACTGGATTCACTAATAAGTAGTAGTAGTAACTAGGTTCTGTGTCCTCCAACAGCTTAATTAATGGAAAACGTTTTCTCTTTTCAACCCGCAACTGAAAATCAAATGCACCTTCCGGGAACTATTATACTTTGTTTCTGTCGTTAAACTGCTTACGGTGGAATTACTTATTTCTTCCCTACATCAAGGCTTTGCAACACTTAAACAGACTGTACTTACTGTACTCTTCTATATGCACCAAGGGGCGAAAGAATATTGGGTAAAACGCAGCTGCTACAACTGCAGTAAAACCACCAAAAATCAGCAACCCTCTGAGGTTCCTGGACATTGCGAAGCACGATGTAGGTAGGAGTCTCAGAACAACAGGCCAGCAGACAAGAAACAACAGCTAGGCTAGGGGACCCATGCAGCAGGGACTGACAACTCGGCACCTCCCCCCATCCGCCTAGCATGTAAACTAGCCGCTGATTGGCCATTCCCGTCAGCGAGACTGCGATTGGCTGCAGCTTCTTTTCCTACCGGGTTTGCTTTCGATTCCTGTGCGTGCAGGGTCGCTGGCCGCGTAAGGAACGGGTTCTGTTTGAGATCTATTTCTCTTCAGTAAACTTCATCACTGAGTATGGATTGTTTTTTTTTTGTCTTTCCAGCTTCCAAAAGAAAAGGTGGAGATATGCTCTTTTTGAATAGAATGAACTGGTGCGGCGGTTGCTCGGGAAGCAGTAGGGATATGAGGGGGTTCCAGGTTGCACGGAGTCTTTTGGCCGGGCTTGATTTTTTTATGGATTTCCATGACTTGGTTCGTTTCGTAGTACTCTTAGTTCTGTTTATTCCCCATTTACAGCCAACACTATGGGGCTTGTTTACAAAGCCGCGGTAGTGGTTCGCGATCGCAGCCGCGGCCCCATTGAAATCAATGGGGCACCGGCTCCGATTACGATCGCAAACCGCTACCGCGGCTTTGTAAACAAGCCCCTATATGTCACAGAGGCCAGGAGGGGAATACTATAAGTCTCCCTCCAAAACTGGAGATTTTTAGAATACTCCCACCACCCCTTGCCAGATGTCTGCAGTTGACCGTAAGAAGCCCGTACTTGCAGACAGAATGTACACTGGGTTTTGCAGTCTTTTAGGTACGGTCTGCTCTGTAAACTGTCTATTTTATTTATATACCACTATGCAGCACTTTAGACATTCAACAATTGGCAGCAGCAAATCTTGTGCCTATAAAACCTTACAATTACACTAGTCTTAATTTAGTTTAAATCCTTTTTCACATCATAAGAAATGCCATACTGGGTCAGACCAAGGTCCATCAAGCCCAGTATCCTGTTTCAACAGTGGCCAGTCCAGATCACAAGTACCTGGCAGATTCTCCAAAGGATACAGATTTCACAGCTTGTATTGGGGTAAGCAATGGATTTCCCAGGCCCTCTTTAATAATGGTTTACGGACCTTTCCTCCAGGAACTTGTCCAAACCTTTTGTAAACCCAGCTACACTAACCGCCTCTTCCGTTAATGAATTCCAGAGTTTGATTACGTGTTGAGTGAAAACATATTTCTCTTATTAGTCTTAGATTACACTATTGCTTCATTGCTTGTCCCCTAGTCTTTCTACTTTTTTGATGGTGTAAACAATCAATCTATGTTTACCCGTTCCACTCCATTCATTAATTTATAGACCTCTTATCATATCTCCCCTCAGCCATCTCTTTTCCAAGTTGAAGAACCCTAAACTTTTAAGCCTCTCCTCATAGGGGGTATCCTTCCATCCCCTTTACCATTTTGGTGGCTCTTCTCTGTATCTATTCTAATTCCTGCTATATCCTTTTTAAGACAAGACCAGAATTGCACACAATATACAGGCATATAGAGGCATTATAATATCCTTTGTCTTATTCACCATTCCTTTCCTTATGATTCCTGGCACTCTATTTGCCTTCTTGGCCACCGTGGCACACTGGGTGGAGGGTTTCAACGTGGTTTATGGTTTAGGCATTTGATATACCGCCCTTTACTTATGCATCAGAGCTGGTTTACATGTATATACTAACAGGTACCTACAGGTACTTTTTATTCCCTTGTCCCTGAAGGGCTCACAATCTAAGTGTACCTGAGGCAACATGTTATTCATGATGGCGCCTAATTCATTTTCCTGATTGTTGGTTCCTAATGTGGAACCTTGCATGGTGTAACCATAGTTTGGGTTGTTCTTTCCTAGGTGCATAACTTTGCACTTGTCCACATTAAATTTCATCTGCCATTTGAACATCTGGTCTTCCTGGTCAATGTCCTCTTGCAATTTTTCCCAGTCTTCTTGGGTTTTAACAACTTCAAATAATTTTGTGTCGTCTGCAAATTTGATTACCTCACTTGTTATTCTCATTTCCAGGTCTTTTACGAATATATTAAAAAGCAGCAGACCCAGCACAGATCCCTGGGGTACTCCACTATTCACCTTTCTCTATTGGGAAAATTGGCCATTTAGCCCTACCAGCTCTGCTTTCTATCTTTTAACTAGTTCCTGATCCAAAATAGTACACTGGCTCCTATCCCATAACTTTTTAATTTCTTCAAGAGTTTCTCATGAGGGATCTTGTCAAAGGCTTTCTGAAAATTCAGATACACTATATCGACCGGCTCCTTTTGTCTACCTGTTTATTTACACCTTCAAAAAAATATAATAGATTAGTAAGGCAAGATATTCCTTGGCTAAAGCCATGTTGGCTTTCTCCCATTAAACCATTACTCATGCTTGGCAGTTAAAATTTAATGTGAAGAAGTGCAGTGTCATGCACATGGGAAACAGAAATCCAAGGGAATTGTATGCGATAGGGAGCGAGAGTTTGGTGTGCACGGTCCAGGAGAAGGACCTCGGAGTGATTGTTTCTGAGGATCTCAAGGTGGCGAAACAGTGTGACAAGGCAGTGGCAAAAGCTAGAAGGACGCTGGGTTGCATATGGAGAGGAATTACCAGCAGATAGGAGGAGGTATTAATGCCACTGTACAAGTCACTGGTGAGGTCTCATTTGGAATATTGTGTTCAGTTTAGGAGACCATATCTCGCAAAGGATATAAAAAGACTGGAAATGGTTCAGGGAAATGTGACCAAAATGACTTGGAGCCTGCGTCACAAGACATATGAGACAGACTTGGAGATTTAAATATGTACACTCTGGAGGAGAGGAGGGACAGGGAAGATATGATTCAGATCTTTAAATACTTAGAGTATTAATGCACAAACAAACCTTTTCCAAAGACAGGGAAGCTGTAAAACTAGAAGCTGCAAGAGGGTAAACTGAAAGGTAATGTGAGGAAATACTTTTTCACTGAAAGGGTGTAGTGGATGCTTAGAATGCCTTACCGATGGAAGTGGTGGGGGCAAATACAGTGACAGAGTTCAAAATGGCATGGGACAGACACAGTAGATCCCTTTATAGCAACAGGATAAAATCAAAATAAACATAACTACAACCAGAAGAAGAGGATCTAGAAACACAAATCACAAACTGGAACATCATCATTAATACCGCTGCCAAAGCCACTGAATACAAACAAGAGAAAGCTCGCTGCAACAAATTACAACACAAGCCATGGTACTCAAAAAGAATACGGTCTGAAAAGAGGCAACTCAGAAAACTAGAACGAAGATGGAGACACACCAAGTCGACGAGTACACAGGAACTATACCTAACAAAGCAAAAGCAATACAATGAGCTCATCAATCAAACTAAGAGTGAATACCACACAAACATCATACTTAAATCCAACAACAAGCCGAGGGAACTCTTCGAAATAGTGAAAACCTCACCAAGGAACAGGGGACTGAAAATGAAATCCAAATAGACCCACAAAAGTTTGCAGATCACATCCAAGAAAAATTTCACTCATCATTACAGCCAAGACTCACACCCACAAAGAGAAGCACACCACCGAAAACATGGGGCACATTCAACACACCATCCAAAGAGCAGCTCTCGCACATCACCACACTCAATACAAGCACAGCTCCAACAGACCCATGCCCAGTGAAATGGATCAAAGCCACCAAGTCAAACTTCATCCACACCATACACAACATGTGCAAAGATCACTGACACAAGGATTCATGCCGAATCAATTAAAGCTTGCCACGATAAGACCTATCCCAAAGAAATCCACACTCGAGAAGAGCAACCCAGCAGCATACAGGCCGATATCAAGCATACCCCTATTAGCAAAAATAATCGAGAAGACAGTGCAACATCAGCTACAGGAGCATATTGACAACCAGGCACCGCTTGACATCCACCAACACGGTTTTCGCCCCAACCACGGAGTTGAAACCCTCCTACTATACCTCTTCAATGACATACTCCTCCTCATTGACAACTGTAAGAACGGGATACTCATGATCTTCATAGACATTTCCTCTGCATTTGACACAGTAGACCACATAACTCTGCTGGACAGACTACAGGACATTGGATTACATGGATCCACACTGAAATGGTTCCAATCATACCTAATCAACAATTCAATAAAGGCAAACAGGCCTCAGAGAAATCTTCCCCAGCACTTGGCGAAACAAGTCACCATAGGGGTAGATGGTAAATTCCACATCACGGGCCCCAAGCCTTTTATAATTTATTATTCCAATTAAATATCACTAATTCTTATCAAATTATATCTCATTAAAAATTCACACCATCACCTAAAAGTACTTTTTCGGGATTTCAAAAAATTCTAATATACTCAATATATTCCAAGTGTGTAAGAATATCCAATGCAGCACTGACCAGCCTCAAAGAGGCTATACAACCTACAAAGAAACAATAAAGGAGTTTTGTAAGGTGAGTTATAACAACATCTCCAAAGTAAACAGTATACTCAACTTTGAGGTTCTGTTGAAAATTCCCACACCGTCACAGGACCACACACACTTGTTTCAATTTTCAAATGCAAAATCCGACAGCCAGAGAAGCAGAGGCAATGCCGAGACAGTTCTTAATGGTCCAACAAAAGCTTTCGTTTCGCCTTAACTGGCTTCCTCAGGGACAATGAACTCGAGCATAGTAACTACATCTCTATAACAGTAAGAAGTCATTAATGCGGGCAACAAATGCCTCCAACCTGAAAAGCGGTCACTACTGACATCACATACTGAAGCACCCGCCTTTATACTCCAATACGCTGTCAAAAACTGATGTCATTTCCTGCAGAATCTAACTAAACTACTACCTAAAAGAATGTAGGTCCCGAACTCCACAGAGACCAATTAAAAAAACAGAGTCCAATCAATTTTATCGTTGAGGCCATGTGGGGCAAGTGTATGTAAATTAAAGATCCATCGTTGTTCTTGCTGCAACAGCAGCTTCCCCCGATCACCTCCACGAAGGTTAACAGGAATGCAGTCCAGCACCGTGCATCTAAAATCAGCAAAAGTATGAGCACTAGAAAGACAATGTTGAACAAACGGTGTTTCTAACTTCGCTTTCAAAATACTATACTTATGTTCACTCAATCTTGTATGAAGAGGACGAGTTGTCTTGCCAATATACAATTTGAAACATGTGCACCATAGGGCATAGACGACATAAGAGGAGTTACAATTAGTATTAACTCGCAACGAATAAGATTTGGAAGAGATAATTGCTGGTAAAATAGGGTCCATCATGGCACAAAAAATACAACGATTACAACAGGTATGTATGGTAGAAAAAGACTGACGCTCACGAGGAACTGCAGGGCAGAGATAATCCCTCAGGTTTTGACGTCAGTTTTTGACAGCGTATTGGAGTATAAAGGCGGGTGCTTCAGTATGTGATGTCAGTAGTGACCGCTTTTCAGGTTGGAGGCATTTGTTGCCCGCATTAATGACTTCTTACTGTTATAGAGATGTAGTTACTATGCTCGAGTTCATTGTCCCTGAGGAAGCCAGTTAAGGCGAAACGAAAGCTTTTGTTGGACCATTAAGAACTGTCTCGGCATTGCCTCTGCTTCTCTGGCTGTCGGATTTTGCATTTGAAAATTGAAACAAGTGTGTGTGGTCCTGTGACGGTGTGGGAATTTTCAACAGAACCTCAAAGTTGAGTATACTGTTTACATTGGAGATGTTGTTATAACTCACCTTACAAAACTCCTTTATTGTTTCTTTGTAGGTTGTATAGCCTCTTTGAGGCTGGTCAGTGCTGCATTGGATATTCTTACACACTTGGAATATATTGAGTATATTAGAATTTTTTGAAATCCCGAAAAAGTACTTTTAGGTGATGGTGTGAATTTTTAATGAGATATAATTTGATAAGAATTAGTGATATTTAATTGGAATAATAAATTATAAAAGGCTTGGGGCCCGTGATGTGGAATTTACCATCTACCCCTATGGTGACTTGTTTCGCCAAGTGCTGGGGAAGATTTCTCTGAGGCCTGTTTGCCTTTATTGAATTGTTGATTGGATATAACAATTGATATTTGTGGAAAGGGGGAGTTAAGGAAGGTTGGTGCTTGGTAGTTTGTCTTATTTTCCTTCCTTGCAGTTTTTTGTGTGGTCCAATCATACCTAACCAACAGACACACAGGTCAAGATCGGCCCCAACAAATCTCTGCCCATAAAAGTCAAGCAGGGAGTACCACAAGGCTCCGCCTTATCTGCACTATTATTTAACATCTACATTCAACCAATATGCAACATCATGAAAGAAAATAACATACAGTATACAATCTATGCCGATGACATAATGATTTACACACCCATCTCTATTGACAACCCGGACTACTCCAAAATAACATACTGTCTCATGCAAATGAACGACTGGTTCCAGACCAACAACCTATCCATAAACTACAGCAGGACCGAGGCACTAATCATCACCCGAAACACCGACTTCATCTCCCCACCTAACATCATGATGAAGAACACAAGCATACCCATAAAAACCGAAGTAAAATACCTGGGAGTAACCCTGGACAGCGAACTGAATCTACAATCTCACATAAGCAAGAATGCATACCACAGGATGAGCCTAATCTGACGTCTCAAACCCCTCCTCGCCCCAGAACACTTCCGCACTGTCTGCCAGGCCCTAATAACACCACTCCTAGACTTCTGCAACCCGATTTATCTTGGCCTCCCAAAACAGACCCTCAGACCACTACAGCCGGCACAGAACACGGCAGCACGAATAATAGCCGGCACTTCAAGACAAGACCACATCTCACCTATCCTGAAAGACCTACACTGGCTTCCAATCACCGCACGCATCAAATATAAGACAATCATAAACATATTCAAAATTAAACAACAATCATCAGCCCTTAGCTTACAGACACTCATACAACCTGACAGCAGCACTCGACCAAGGAGAAAGGGCACATCCAACCGCGTCAACACACCAAAGGAGATAACCAAGGTACGGAAGGACACCTCAGAACGAGCCCTTTCCCTGGCTACACCAACAATTTGGAATAAGCTACCAGACGAACTTCGACTAAATACAGACATCAAAGATTTCCGGAAGCAACTAAAGACAACACTATTCATTGAACACTATGGGGATGTTACAAGATTCAAATCTACACAGACGACCAATCCCCCGCCCCCACTATTTGTATAATAGCGCATAATGTAAATAATGAATCACGAATCTAATATACCCTAACACACTCGCACACATGGAACACTGCATGACCCCACCCCCCCAAAAACATTTGTGATTGAATCAAGGCGGTTTTCACAGCAAACAATGAAAAGGTGGTATAGAAATCCTTTTAAATAAAATAAAATAAAAATAAATAACTATCTCTTATATCTCAACAAATAGGGGTGACCTACATGGAGTGGTGGGTACACGCCTAAATAAAGGCATGGGGAAGGGTGACCTGCCCGGAGTGGCAGGTGCACCTACTCTTGTCGCCTTGCTGGGCAGACTAGATGGACCATACTGGTCTTTATCTGCCGTCCTATACTATAGTACTATGACTATCAACATGCTTAGTAATTTTGTTCTTTATAATGGTTTCTACAATTTTGCCCCGTACTGACGTCAGGCTCACCGGTCTGTAGTTTCCCAGATCACCCCTGGAACCCTTTTTCATACTTTTTAAGGATTTTTATCAAGACACTCTGCATTAAATATAGGCATTTAGATTGTTTTTCTAGCCACTTTAAATAAAGTTTGATTTAATATATAAGAAAAACTATATTTGAATATGTATTAGGACCTCCTAGAATCAAAAAACAGTGAAGATGAGCTGAAAATGTTGCCACACTCTTAATCAATGATAGAAGCACTTCTTTCCCCATATCATCATTGCTCACCTCAACCTTCTTAGAATGACTTCCTTTTCCAGGAGATCCTAAAAATCACTAAATTCAAAGATTTTCATGGCATCTTGTTAGCAGAGTTTGCAGCAGTATGCAAATGAAATGTGTGCCTTTGAGTCAGTGCTGCCATCAGTAATAGTTCACAAAATTTCACCCTCCAGACACTTGAGAGAACTTTTTATGTTAATATGTTTGAAACACAAATCAAATGTAGTTCAAACTCATTTGACTGCAGAACTGAATGAGGGCCATAGTTTGACAGATGAGACCAGACCTCACAAAAGTCAATTTATGGTAAACGTTTCTTAAATATATCTTAATACTATCAGACTAAGACTTCCAAGAGTTGTTCCTTAGAAGCTTAGACAATGTATGTCTATTTAAAAGCATTTATAGGCGCAAATCAGTATGTCTAAGCACACATTGAAACAAGAAATAAATATTGCATCAACATGTACCAATACATATATAGTAGACAACATAAAACATAATACTCATCCTGTAATACCTCCCCAAAATCCGATTTGAAGTTAAGATTTCTCTGAAATGAACCTAATACAGGACTTCCCCATATCTACATGTGAGGAACTTGTCTACAGCGTGTGCACTAATAAGAGCTTGTGGAGGAGTACTCTAATGATTCCTTTACGTCCCTCTAGTCCAGTCCCAGTACCATAGAGTTTAGAACCTCCACCAGCAGCTTTGGAGACTGAAAGATGTCATTGCTTTGATGTCACTGGTATAAATAGGCAAAGACCACCCACTCCCACCAGTACTTTCAGTCTCCAAGCAGCTGGAGAGAGGGCTGAGCCTGGGACTGGGCTCAGTTTAGTGCAAATAAGCAGAGCTAGTTTGTTAAGTTTTTCATTTAATTTAATTTAATTTTTCAATTTGTTCTTCCTTTCTAGCTGGAGTGCTGCTGCAGGAAGGGGTCCTACTTGTTTGCTGTTGGACTCTCTGTTCCTATCTCCCTCAACCCTCCTCCCCCCCCCCCCCCCCCGGAGCCTTATTCCCCGTTGTGAGAACGAGCAGCAGGGCAGCCTGCAAGCTTTTGGGCCTCCCTGTTCCCGAACCCGCAGAACAAGGGTGAGGAACAGGTAGAAGGCATCGGCAGCACCGGTACCGCTGTGAGCGGTAGTAGCACGGATCAGACAGCTGGAATAAGTCGCTGGAGCCGAAGCCGTGGCACGGCTGAGCTCCTGCGCCGGTATTTCCCTTCCCATGTTCAGGGTGAGTTACCTTTTGTTTTTTGAGTTAGGGTTAGGCTCGACGGCCTAGTTAGGCTCCCCCTCGGCCTGCAGTCACAATTAGCGGGTGATTAATTGGGCCACGTGTCTCCGGGTGGGAAGCTCGGGGACGACGGCCATTTTGTGAGCCACGGTTTAATTTTCTTTTCCCTTAAGTTTTATTTTGCGGCGGTTCTCAGCTTCGTTTTTCGCTTTTCTTTGCAGATAGGGGCTTGGTAGCCTCGGGGGTCTTAGGTTTGTGGTTTTTAAATAAATAATAAATAAAAAGGAAGAAAGGAGAGAAAGTAAGAGAGGGAAAGGGAAATACCGGGCAGTCACAGGGAGAGGGGCTGGGGGTGAGGATCCCAGTGCTCCTTCCTGACGGGGGGATGCCTGCCAAGCCGCGCTGCTTGGTGTGTGGCACCAGGCGCGGTGAGGTGTTGGATTCGAGGGTGTGTAGAGCCTGCACTATAGGGGCGGCACTCATGGATTAGCCGCTGGAGGGGTCCTCTTGGGATCAAGGGGGAACTCCTCCGGAGGTGGGGGAGGTCCTGCCTCCAGTCTTGGCTCCCGCGGAACCGGTAGCTGGACCGTCCTCTGCTGAGGACCCTGGCTGGCAGCTGGGGATGAGCCAGGGACCCGGCACCCCAGGAATTCTGCCGGGTCCCTGGCTGGCAGCTGGGGATGAGCCAGGGACCCGGCACCCCAGGAATTCTGCCGGATTTCTTTGCCCTTATGCAGCGGGCTTTGGCCTTGCTGCAGCCGTTGGCGGCTCCTCCTCAGGGGTCGCGGGGGCGGAAACGGACGGGGTCTCTGGGTCACCCTGAGGAGGAGTCAGCTCCGGCCAAGAGGGGCAAAGTGCTGGTAGAAGAAAGTCCGCCGTCTGATTGGGACGATGATGCAAGGGAGTTGGAAGAGGAGGACGAGTTAGAAGAGGGGGAGTTACCGGACTCTGAGCAACAGAGTAGAGTGGTCTGGGTGTTCCGGCGGGAGGAGCTCCCAGCTTTGATTTCTGAGACTCTAAAGACACTAAATATGCCCTCCGTGGAGCCTCTAGCGGAAGAAGCGTTGGAGGATCCGCTATTGCAGGCGGTGCAGACGTCCCAAAAGGTCTTTCCTGTGCATAGGGTCTTTAGGAACATGATTCAGGAAGAATGGGACTTGCCGGAGGCGGCCCTTAGAGGGTCGAGGGCTTTAGCTCGGCTATATCCGCTTTCTGACCAGGACAGGGAGACTCTTTCGCTCTCCGAAGGTGGATGCGGCGGTATCGGTGGTCACTAAGAAGACTACAATCCCAGTTGAGGGCGCCGCAGCATTGAAGGATATGCAGGACAGGAAGTTGGATTCTTTGCTGAAGCAGGTGTTCGATGTTTCGGCCCTCTCATTACAAGCCTCCATAGCAGGGGCGTGGGTGGCGAGAGGCTGTTTGCAATGGTCTCAGAGGTTGCAAGTGGAGCAAGTAGAGAAAGTAACGCGGCTTGAGTCTGGCACCGCTTATCTGGCAGACATTCATTATGATCTCATCCGAAGTCTGGCTAAGAGCATGACGTCGGTGGTGGCAGCGCAAAGGTACCTTTGGTTGCGTAACTGGTTGGCGGACGGGTCATCTAAGACTCGCCTCAGCAAACTTCCCTTTAGGGGGAAGCTTTTGTTTGGGGAAGATTTAGAAAAGTTAGTCAAGGACCTTGGGAGTCCAAAGGAGGCCGTCTGCTGGAGGATAAACCGAAGCAGTGCCGGGAGACACCAACATCCCGGGGGGCTCCAAGGAAGTTTCTTAGGTTTCGGTCCTCTCGTTTTGGCCAGCCCCAGCAGGGAAGGTTTCCTGCACAGGGCCAGGGGTTTCGAGGTTTCAGGAGGGCGGGCAGAGGCTTTACCCCTTTCCAGTCCTCCAACGTTAAGAAGCCCCAATGAGATGAGGCGGGCTCAGGTAGCAGTGGAGCCCGTGGGAGGACGGTTACGGGACTTTTACCCTGCCTGGGTCCAAATTACCTCAGACCAGTGGGTGTTGGAGGTCGTGCAAGAAGGTTATGCTTTAGAGCTCCATCGGCCCATGTTAGATTCCTTTGTCCAGTCGCCTTGCCGGTCTCTGCTAAAGGTACAGGCGGTCTCGGAAACTTTGTGGCGTCTACTGCAACTCGAGGCAGTGGTGCCCGTCCCGTCGGAAGAGTGCGGGTGAGGTCGATACTCCATTTATTTTGTGGTGCCAAAGAAGGAAGGCTCCTTTCATCCAATTCTGGATTTAAAGAGGGTAAAATCGGTGTCTTTACATAACCCACTTCCAGATGGAGACGTTGCGCTCAGTGATTGTGGCGGTCCGGGCAGGGGAGTTCCTGACGTCGTTGGACCTCACGGAGGCTTACCTCCATCTCCCCGTTCGGCAGGAGCAGAGATTTCTGAGATTTGCAGTTCCCATGGGGCATTTTCAGTTTGAGGCCATGCCCTTCGGTTTAGCGACAGCGCCGAGAACTTTCACCAAGATCATGGTAGTCATGGTGGCAGCTCTCCGCAAGGAGGGAGTGCTGGTGCATCCATACTTGGACGATTGGTTGATTCGAGCAAAGTCTCGGGAAGAAAGTGCCACGGCCACAGCTCGAGTAGTGCAAATGTTGGAGAGCCTGGGTTGGGTGATCAACTTTACAAAGAGCCAGTTAGTGCCTTCGCAGTCCCTGGAGTACTTAGGGGCGCGTTTCGAGACGGATCAAGCAGCGGTGTTTCTCCCGGTCCTCCGGGCGCAAACATTGCGGGCGCTTGTGAGGAATTTTCTGTCAAGGCCGGCGCCGACAGCGTGGCAGTACCTGCAGGTGCTCGGGACGATGGCAGCCACTATCGAGGTGGTGCCGTGGGCCAGGTCTCATATGCGGCCACTGCAGAGCTCCCTGCTCCGACGCTGGTCTCAGAGGGATGCGTTGTCTCAGTGACTAGTTTGCCCCCCGGAGGTGCGTCAGGGGCTGCTCTGGTGGTTGCGAACGGAGAATTTGGAAGCGGGAGTTCCGCTGGAGCCTCCTTCCTGGAGACTGGTGACGACGGATGCAAGTCTTCTAGGCTGGGGAGCGCATTGCGAGGGGTGCTTTGGTCTCTGGAGGAGAAAGGATGGGCAATCAACAGGTTGGAAATGAGAGCGGTGTTGTTGGCCCTACGGCGGTTTCGGATGAGCCTGCGGCAGGCGGCGGTGTGGGTGTTATCCAACAATGCGACAACCGTAGCCTACATCAATCAGCAAGGCGGCACGGGCAGTGTGGCGTTGGAAGCGGAGGCCAGTCTTCTTTTGAGTTGGGCCGAATGGAATCTAACGGGTCTGTCGGCACAGCATGTGGCCGGAGTGGACAATGTCGAGGCGGATTTCCTCAGTCGACGCAGAGTGGATCCAGGAGAGTGGGTGCTTCATCCAGACGTCTTTGCGCTTTTAGTGAGGCGTTAGGGAGTCCCTCTCATGGATCTGATGGCAACCTTCGAGTTGGCCCAGGTGGAACGGTTTTTCAGCAGACGAAGAGAGCAGATGTCGGAGGGTCTCGATGCGTTGGCACAGAGGTGGCCGGAAGAGGGTCTGCTTTATGTGTTCCCACCTTGGGCTCTTGTAGGCCGGGTAGTCCAGCGTATAGAGAGGCATCGGGGCCTAGTGGTTCTGATAGCGCCCGACTGGCCCAGAAGACCGGGGTACACGGATTTAGTGCGGCTGTTGGTGGACAGGCCGTGGAGACTCCCGTGTTGGGAGGACGTGTTGTGGCAGGGACCGTTACGCGTGCCCCAGGTACATCGATTCTCGCTTACGGCATGGCTCCTGAAAGGGCTAGGATGACGGCCAAGGTGTACTCCGCAGCAGTTATTTCCACTTTGCTGAAGGCGCGTAGACGATCTACGTCGTTGGCGTACATTCGGGTATGGCGCATTTTTGAAGCCTGGTGTGTTGAGCGGAACCTGCGGCCGTTGGGGGCGTCGGTATTGCAAGTCCTTTCCTTCTTGCAGGCTGGAGTGGAAAAGGGTCTCTCGGCTAGTTCCTTGCGGGTGCAGTTGGCAGCGATTTCTTGTTATCGCGGAAAGATACAGGGTCAGTTGTTAGGGGCGCATGGCGATGTCCGAAGGTTTCTGCGGGCTGTGCTACTTATGCAACTGCCGAGACATACGTCGGTTCTGGCGTGGGATCTGAACGTGGTGTTAGAGGCCTTAATCAGAGCGCCCTTTGAGCCGCTGGGCAGGGCGTCACTAAAGGATCTGACGTTGAAGATGTTTTTTCTGGTGGCCATCTGCTCCGCGAGACGGATTTCCGAGTTGCAGGCTTTATCCTGTAAGGAGCCGTATTTGTCCTTCTTTAATCACAAGGTGGTGGTACGGACGGTGCCTGCGTTCTTGCCGAAGGTGGTCTCCATGTTTCATCTTAACCAGGTAGTGTCGTTACCCGTGTTTTCCAAGGGACAGAAGGATAGGTCGGGGGGCAGGTTGCACCTCCTGGATGTTCATCGCACGCTGAAAAGATACATCCGCGGGACGGCTCCCTTCCGGAAGTCGGATCGGTTGTTTGTGACCTTTGGGGGTCCTCAGAAGGGGGAGGCAGCAGCTAAGGCATCCATTTCGCGGTGGTTGAAGGAGGCCATAGCGACGGCATACTTACTAAAGGGTAAAACAATTCCGGAGGGTCTCAGAGATCATTCGACTAGGGCGCAAGCGGCGTCTTGGGTGGAGTTTAGTTTGGTTTCGGTAGCGGACATTTGCAGGGCGGCGATTTGGTCGTCGTCACATTCTTTTGCGAAGCACTATAGGCTGGATGTGCAGGAAACGGGGGATGGGCGTTTTGGCTCGGCGGTACTTCAGGCTGGGCTGGCTGGCCCCTCCCGTTGAGATTCACTGCTCTGTTACATCCTCTATGGTACCGGGACTGGACTAGAGGGACGTAAAGGAAGGTGAAATTAGACTTACCTGCTAATTGTTGTTCCTTAAGGAACTCTAGTCCAGTCCCGGATCCCTCCCAGGTTCTTAAGGGGGTGTTCAGCCTGAAGTTAGGGAGGCTGTTATTGATTCAGGGCTCCTGCGTGGTCTTTCAGTGGAAACGTAGTAGGAGTCCTTTTGCAGCAGAACTTCGTCTGCTCGGGGGGTAGGAATCCCCGGGGACGGGCAGTGTCTTCTACTTTAAAAAAAAAAAAAACAGATAAAGAACATACACATTGTTTTGTCTATTTTCTTAGTACCCTTTATTAATTGATTGTTTTGTTAATTGTTTAACTACTTATTTGTTGCTCTGCTGAGTCTGCTTTGTCAATAGGTACTGGTGGAAGTGGGCGGCCTTTGCCTATTTATACCAGTGACATCAAAGCGATGACATCTTTCAGTCTCCAAAGCTGCTGGTGGAGGTTCTAAACTCTATGGTACCGGGACTGGACTAGAGGGACGTAAAGGAACAACAATTAGCAGGTACGTCTAATTTCACCTTAGTGCAGTGAGCTAGAACCAGGGAAGCCAGGGTTAAAATCCCACTGCTACTCCTTGTAATCTTGGCAGGGTCAGCCTGTTAAGTAGGTGGTTGCTTAGGGTAGCAGGCCCTGGTGGGTGACATGCCAATCTCAGCTTCTTTGAAGTGGGAGCTTAGCTGCTGCTTCAGAAGGTGTTTAAAGCATGTGCATGCAGTTATAGCCTGCCCCCTCCAACAGGTAGTTGTGTCAGAGAGGGCAGGAGCGGCAGGCCTGCTGCTGCAACAAAGTGATTGACATGCCACCCACTTCACACAAGTGAGAGGCTCAAATCCGGTGGTGGCAGCATGGTGGGTCTGGTGACAAATTGGGCCTGCCTACAATGCAACATGTGCCTTCAAGTCCATGCTGGCTCCTGGTGACCCAGCAGCTTCTGGCTTTCATGGTAGTGTGACCAGAAGTAGATTGTCGGGCCTTCCTTCCAAAGCAATGGAGAGTTAAGTGACTTGCCCAAGGTCACAAGGAATGACTACTCCTCCACTAGGGTCTGTCTAAGGTGACAGAAACATTTAGGCCAGCCCTGGATCTCCATTGCCTCAGATACAAGCTTAGATTGTAAGCCCTCTGGGGACAGGAAAATACCTACTGTACCTGACTAACTCACCTTGAATTTCTGTGATAAGGTGTGAGCTAAATCCAATTGCCATGAACAAGGTAGCAAATACAGATATTTCAACTTGCTTTTATCTGGAGTATAACACCCTCATTTTAGAGAAATTAGCCTTCATGGACTTAAGTGACCTCGCTTTCATGAATGCCAAGATTATTCCATAAAGCCCCTGATATTTCAACACTGTTCAAAACAGACGTAATCACTGCTGTTAGGAAATGATCAGGAATGTTTAGCTATAAAGGAGGGGTGTTTTTATTACTGGTATAGAATAGAGGTGAGTGTCTTTAGAAGAAACATATTACCATAGCATGAATATGCAAAACATTCATTATCCAGTCAGATAGGACATAGGCAGCATGAAAATCTGCTCTTTTGGCAGAGCATAGCAATACACACCCAAAGTTCACACACAGTTTTCTTTGCAGAATTTCACTTTCACAAATAGACTAAGGTTTGCCCATGTTTGATGATGGCTTAAACAATGTGGTGAAACTTGTACTGCTGTCTGCATTCAGCAGTGTTTGACTTCATTTTAGCTAGGAGGCAGATATCTCATAGTATCAATCTCTGAGCTATCAGAAATATTTTCTCTGGGGTTATAACTAAATTTCCTATGAAAAACTGCAGAGCATTCTTTTGTACCAACATGCTTGTTCTTTCAAAAATCAGTTGAGCTGGTTTACTCATGCCCAAACAGTGCTACCAGGACTATATATAACCTTTTTTTTCTCTGGCTCTCCATCTAGATTTTATTGTCAGGGACTGGCCTTTTTACCCCAGGCCCTTTGGGATCCGGTACAGGCCTAGTGCTGCACCCTGGTAATTATAAATGCAAAGACAGACGTCAGAGCAGGATCTACAGTCAGAGTTCCTTGTGGCATGTCCAGGGACTTCCTGATGGTTTTGAACTGGTAGAAGGGGGGAGGAGAGGTGAAATTGGAAGAATCAATCAAGCAGAACTTACATGAATGGCTCTTCTAGTCCTCTTATGTACCACGATATTTGCAGAAGCATTGGCGGGAGAAAGAAGAAGAGCCTGTAGGAACTCTAAAGGTCCAGGTGGAAGGGTGCCCACTTTTCCTTCTCCTGAACTTCTTAAATTGGGATAGCTGAGGTTGCCAGCATTTTGTCATCTGGATGAAGCATATTTGTTTTTCTGTCCCCTCCATTCTGATATCTATTTTCTGCTCCTCTCTCCTTGGAATGTGCATTTGTTAGTGCATATGTGGTTTATTTCGAGTCAGTTGGCCATCTTTATTTTTATTTATTTTCTTGATATATCGCTCATGCCCAAGAACCAGAGCGGTTTACAAACAATCAGTCAGGCTGAAAAAGAAAATAGGAAAGGAAAAAGAATGCCATTAATTACAGGAAAGGAGAGAAACAGTTGCATTAAGAGAGAGGGCAGAACATAGTAGAAAGCATGAGAGATGGGTCAGGGAAGGTGGAGATCAAAGGCTGTGCACAAGAGATGGGTTTTTAGCATTGCTTTGAATCTGGAGAATGAGAGCTCTAAGCGGAGGTCTGGTGGGAGGTAATTCCAGAGAAGAGGGCCGAGAAAGAAGAAAGCAGTCTGTCGGGTGGATTCTAGGTGGGCCTGTGATACAGAGGGGAGAAATAGGCGGTTGAAGTGGCTGAGACAGCGAGCAGTGGGGAGCGTGAAGATGGACTAAGTCAGAGAAATATTGTAGGGTGTTTGAATAGCTCTATGGACCAGAATGAGAATCTTATACTGTATCCGGTACTTAACAGGAAGCCAGTGAAGGCGTATGAGGAGGGGAGTGATGTCATCATATTAATTTTAATTAATTTTAACCAAACTATTTTACATCATTTCAAAATGGTTGTGCTTATTTTATTTGTTCCCCGACGCCACCCTCCAGCTCCGTGTCGCATTTCACATCAATGGGTTTCTTCAGGGGGTTAAGAATAAAGCACCTTATCGTTTGCCGCACCAATGTTATTCTGTGCTGCTGTGCATATGTTTTTCTGAGATAATAAAGCATTGCCAAAAAGAATGGTTACAATAAACCGAATTCTCATGCCTTACCCTATGACATTTCATTTAAAGGATATCAACATTCGCTGTTAATGCAAAATGAATTTCACATACCGTTATATTAAGTCGTGTTTCTTTCTCCTCTGGCTTTAGCTTCTCTGCGTTTCTGGGCAATTTTCAGAGTTTCTTCTGTCATCCATTTTGTCCGTTTTTGCTTTTTCAACTTTTGTAGAGACTTCTCGCTTTCTTCCAACACAACCTTCTTGATGTCATTCCATAACTCTTCTGGAGCTCTGTCATTTGTATCTAAAGCAGCAAATCGATTTTGCAGGCAGTTTTTAAATTCCAGTGGTATATTCTCAAGGTCATATTTTGCTGCATTCATGAGTGGTTTGCTCTTTTTCAACTTTAGCTTGAGTTTGCATACTAGTAGCTGATGATCTGTACCACAGTCAGCTCCAGGTTTTGTCTTTGTTGATGTTACAGAGCTTTTCCATCGTTGGCTTCCACAGATGTAGTCAATTTGATTTTTATACAATCCATTGGGTGAAGTCCATGTGTACAGTCGCCACTTGTGTTGCTGGAAGAAGGTGTTTGAGATGAATAGATTGTTGGTCTTGCAGAATTTTATCAATCTTTCTCCAGCTTCATTTCTGTTGCCAAGTCCATATTTTACAACTACTTTGCCTTCTTCTTTGTTGCCAACATTTGCGTTCCAGTCACCCATGACTATCAGGATATCCTGTTTGTACTTCTTCATAGAACTCTTCAATTTCATTCTCTTCTGCAGCTGTTGTTGGGGCATATACTTGAATTATAGTTGTGTTGATAGGCATTCCTCGTAGACGAATAGAAATTAAGCATTCACTGACTGCATTGTATTTCATTACAGTTCTTGCAAGTTTCTTCTTTATTATAAATGCAACACCATTTCTTCGTTGTCTTTCATTTCCAGCATAGTAGACCATGTGATCATCTGATGCAAAGTGCCCGATGCCAGTCCATTTCAGTTCGCTGACACCCAACATATCAAGTTGTACGCGTTCCATTTCATTCTTGACCACTTCCAACTTCCCTTGGTTCATGCTTCGTATGTTCCATGTTCCAATGTGTAAGACATCTTTACAGCTTCTGACTCTCATTTCATGCGCAGCTACATCAGCAGTCAGATGTCCCGAGGGCTTTAATCCAACCACATCATAAATGCTGGCTTTACTCTGAAAAGTCTTCAGCCCTTCCCCAGTAGCTAGTTGAGTGCCTTCCGACCTGGGGGTCTCATCTTCCAGCACTATAGCGCAATTTGTTTTGTTGTAACTATCCACTAGGTTTTCATGGCAAGATACAGAAGTAGATTGCCGGGCCTTTACTCCGCGCAGTTTAAGTTTGGTGTTGTTGCCATTGTCACAGAGATGTGATCCTCCGCCGTCAACACTATCCCATTCTGCTGCTGCCCAGATGGGTGGTTTGTCTTGGTCTGGCACCTCAGCTGAGACCTGTCCATCTTGGGAGACCCTGCCAGTAGTTAAACTACTGATAGTTTAGCTCTCAGCATCACTGATGCACACAAGCCCTCACAGCACGACAAGCTGCAAACCAAGTGACGTTTTTCATATGCATGATAAGCAATAATATTGAATATTATATCCATTTATATGATTATGAATTGCCATGGATATTAAGCTTAGCAAAATACTATTACTATTAAACATTTATAAATTTATTTTTATTTATTAATATAAAGCACTACAAGGCAAACACATAAAGACAGTTCCTACTCATTGGAACTTACACTCTAATCAAGAGAAACAAGACAAAAGTTAGGAATAAGGATATAATAGGGAAGGGTAAGGATACACAAGGAACAAGAGAAAAGGATCCAAAGGCAGCCTCACAGAGGTGAGCCTTTAGCATACTGTATATATTGCATATTTAGACAGATTGAAGGCTAATATTGCTCTAGTAGAATGGATTGATATGCAGACACAATAAAATTAATTACAATACTGTTAAAGACTAATGGAGACAGAACTGAAATTTGAAAAACGTTTTTCATTAAAACCCTGTTATGCACCCAATATACTGTATAATGGAAAGCATAGTTACTCACCTGTAACAGGTGATCTCCGGGAACAGCAGGAATTTAGTCCTCACATATGGGTATCGTCGGTACTGACGGAGCCTGCACGGGAACACTCCCCAGCGTCCAATTAGAAAGCTTTTGGGAGCATCCCACAGCGCCTGCGTGCTGCCTTCTCGCCTTTCCCAACTGCCTCTCTCCAGTTGAGTTTTAAAGCTGAGACAAAGAGAGAGAGAGGGAAAGGAAAGAGATAGATAGAGAGATACAACTCCTAGGGGAGGTGGGTGGGTTGTGAGGACTAAATTCCTGCTGTTCCCGGAGATCACCTGTTACAGGTGAGTAACTATGCTATCTCCAGGGACAAGCAGGAATGTAGTCATCACATATGTGGACTCCCTAGCTCTAGGTGCCAGGGAGAGACCCCAGAAGTTGTGTGTCCCTGAAGAGGGCTCCACTTCCCCCCATGGATCTCTGGCATCCTACCAGGGATGGTGGGTAGGAGTTGATTAGGTATGGAACAGGTGTTGGAGAACAGCCTGACCAAATAAGGCATCCCGGCGGGAGTCCTTGTCCAAGCAGTAATGGGCTGTGAAGGTATGAACCGAGGCCCAAGTGGCTGCTCGACAGATGTCGTAGATAACACAGAGTGCAGATGAGCCATTGAGGCTGCCATGGCCCTCACATTGTGAGCTGTGACAGGGCCCTCCAGAGAAAGGGTCTTACTGTGATAGGCAAAGGAAATACACTGAGCAATCCAGTTAGATAGTGTTCTCTTGGAGACTGGAAGTCCCAAATGAGAAGGATCAAAAGCAACAAAGAGTTGAGAGGACTTTCTATGTTGCTGTGTTCTTTGTAAGTAAAAGGCCAAAGCTCTTTTACAGTCCAAGATATGAAGATTCCTTTCTGCATTTGATGCATGAGGCCTTGGAAAAAACACAGGCAGGTAGACCGCTTGGTTTAGATGAAAAGGCGAGACCATCTTTGGCATAAAGTGTGGATGAGTCCCAAGGACTACCTTGTCATGATGAAACCTTGTATAAGGTGGATCAGCTACTAGCGCTTGCAACTCACTAATGCGGCGTGCTGATGTGATTGCAATGAGAAAGATAACCTTCCAAGAAAGGAATTTCAAGGAGGTAGTAGCTAAAGGTTCAAAGGGTGGCTTCATGAGCTGCCCAAGAACCAAGTTTAAGTCCCATGCCACCGGTGGTGGCCTAATGGGAGGCTTAGTTAAAAGAAGGCCTCTCATAAATCTTGCTATAAGAGGATGAGAGGAAATAGGTTGTCCATTTAGAGGCTTAAAGGAAGCTGCAATAGCACTCAAATGGACTCTTACTGAGTTAGTCTTAAGTCCTGCATTGGATAAATGAAGGAGATACTCCAGCAATGATTCCAGAGGTATCACAAGGGGGTTAAGACCCTTCTGCGAACACCATATGGTAAATCTTTTCCACTTAAAAGCATAAGAGCGTCTTGTGGAAGGTTTCCTGGAAGCAAAAATAATCTTTTACTTGCTGAGGAAGATTAAGATCTTGGAGATCTAGGCCTTCGGCAACCAAGCCCTGAGATGCAGAGACTGGGGATTGGGATGCCATAACATTCCGCCCTCCTGAGATAGGAGATTTAGAGCAGATCCTAACTCCAGGGAGGGAGCTTGAGAGAGATGTAGAAGCAGAGGGTACCACACTTGCCGTGGCCAATGTGGAGCTATGAGAATCATATGGCCTCCGTCTCTCTGAAGCTTGAACAGGGTTTTGGGAATTAGGGGAATGGGTAGAAAGGCATACAGGAAGTCTTGATCACAATGAAGGAGGAAAGCATCCCTGGCCTGAGCCCCCTGAGCCGGAGTTCTGGAACAAAACCGGGGAAGTTTGGCATTCCACGGACTTGCAAAGAGGTCTATGTCCGGGGTTCCACAAAGTTGAACAATCCTGGCCACCTGGTCTGCATGCAGAGACCACTTGTGTGGAAGCAGAACTCGACTGAGTCTGTCTGCCCAAGAGTTTTGAATGCCTGGAAGATACACTGCCAGAAGATGAATCTGATGCTCTCTGGGAAGGGCCCATAGTCGCAAAGCTTCGTTGCAAAGTGACAGAGAACCTGTTCCCCTCTGCTTGTTCACATAGAATATGGCTACTTGATTGTCCGTATGAATGAGGACTATCTTGTAGCTGAGCAGGGTGTGGAACACTCGCAGAGCAAGGAAGATTGCTCTGAGCTCCAAGAGATTGATATGTAGATGACTCTCCTGTGGAGACCAGGTGCCCTGGGTGGAGAGATCTTACAGATGAGCTCCCAAACCCATTGGAGAAGCATCTGTTGTGAGAGTTGCTTGGGGTAAGGGTTGTTGAAAAGGGGACCCCAGCAAGAGGTTTTGAGTGGACTTCCACCACTGGAGGGACAAAATAAGGTGACTTGTGTTTGCTATTTTGTCTGAATGGCATCCTGATGCCTGGGTCCATTGAGTGGATAAAGTCCACTGGGCTGCCCTCATATGGAGGCGAGCATAGGGAACCACATGCACAGTGGATGCCATATGGCCTAGTAGTTGTAACATTTCCCGAGCAGTTAGATGAGGCTTTAGCACTGCTTGAGAAGCTAACTGCACCATGCGAAGGCAACGGGCCTGGGGGAGATATAGGCCCTTGCCTTTCTGGTATCCAGCAAAGCTCCTATGAACTCTAAAGACTGAGTTGGAGTTAGAATGGATTTTGGGATGTTTATTACCAGCCTAAATACTGAAGGATACGCATTCTGCAGGATAGGGAAGTCCCGGCCTCTGACTCTGTTGGGGCTCAAATGAGCCAGTCGTCTAAGTAGGGGAAGATGAATATCCCTAGAGTGCGGAGAAATGCTGCTACTGCAGCCATGCATTTCGTGAACACCCTTGGTGCTGAGGCCAAGCCAAAAGGAAGCACCCTGTATTGGTAGTGCTTTCCTTGAAAAAGGAACTGAAGGAATCTTCTGTGGGTTGGATGGATGAGGACATGGGTGTACGCATCCTTGAGATCTAGAGAACAAAGCCAATTCTGACTCTGAAGGTATGGCAGCAGAGATCCAAGAGAAATCATCTTGAATTTCTCCTTGACAAGGAATTTTTTCAATTCTCTGAGGTCTAAGATAGGTCTGTAACCCCCTGTTTTCTTTGGGATAAGGAAATAAGGGGAATAGAACCCTGTACCCTACTGATGAATGGGTACTTCTTCTATTGCCCCTTGGGCAAGAAGGATAGCGACCTCCTGACCTAACAGGTTGATGAGAGAGGTCGGAGAATTGAACTGTTTTACTATTGTGTGAGGGGGCATGCTTGAAAAATGAAGCTTGTACCCCTCCTTTATGATGGAGAGTGTCCAATGCTCTGCTGTTATCTGCCCCCATCTGGGGGCAAAATGACATAACCTTCCTGGGATGGTGGAAGGCTCTGGTCCCCCGAGAGCCAGGAAGGCTAAGTTCTCTAGCTGAAAGTCAAAGGCCCTGTGGAGGCTGAGACTGCTGGCCCGGCTGAGACTTAGCAGTCTTTGCTTTCTTCTGTTTGGGTGGTTGCTGACCTTTCCTGGCAAACTAACCTGCAGAACGTCCCTGCTGAACATAAGCAGGATAATATTTTCTCTTTTTAGAAAAGAATGGTTTCTTGAACAATTTCTTTCTAGCAGGATCAGCTGTGGACTTGGATAACCTATCCAAAGTGGAGTTGTCAGCATCCATCTCATTGGCCTTTTCCTGCCAATCTTTACCAAACAGGTTCTCACCAGTACAAGGGATATTTCCCAATTTGTCTTGTACCCAGAGCTCTAGATCAGATGCCTGGAGCCAAGCAATTCTACGTGCAACTATGGCAATAGCCGAGGTTCTGCTTATGCACTCAAAGGCTGCACGGTTGGCAAATTTAGAAAAATCTTGGGCATGTTTGACCAAAGTGAGAAAATCCTGTCTTCTATCCTCAGGAAGAATAGGACTTAAAGCTTCTAAATCATCTGTGACCTCCTTCAGGAACATTCCCATGTACAGACTATAGGAACTGATCCTGGCAGAAAGCATGGAAGCTTGGAAGACCCGACGTCCAAAAGCATCCAGGGTTCTGCACTCACGTCTTGGAGGATTAGAGGCATGCCTCTTTGCACTCTTGATCCTTCTCATAGCTGATTCCACTACAATAGAGTGGTGAGGAAGCTGAGTCTTTTGGAAACCAGGACAAGGAGGGACTCGATACATAGTATCCAGTCTGTGAGAATGAGGAGATGTGGTAAGAGGTGTCTCCCACATTCTTAACATGAGATCATATAAAATCTCATGAATGGGCAAGGTAGCTGCCTCCTTAGGAGTTTTGGGATATTGTAGAATTTCCAACTCCGTGGCCCTTGGCTCTGTTTCAGGGGCCACAGTAATGGACAGGCCCTGAGCCACTTCCCTGATAAAATCCTGGAAGGATATATCCTCTGGAGGAGACATCCTGCACTTAGGGGAGGAGGGCTCCTTTGGGAGAAGCATTCCCGCATTGACAGAACTGTAAGAATCCTCAGATTCTTCTGAGGACTCGAAGTACTATCTGTCCGGATGCTCTTGAAGAGCTCGATACCCGTACCGACCGAAGTCGGTACCGGGAGTAACCGGTACCAGAGTATCGGTACCGGAGGGCATCTGATGACTAGGTACCGGCAAAGCAGACACCGATGCCGATGGTACCGATGCCGGGGCCGGTACCGGTCTAATTGTCTGTCGCGGTTCCGAGGGTGTCGATGCCACAAGGAGAGCCATCAGACTGCGCTCAATAGCCAGGACTCTCTGGTCTATCGAAGCTGCCAATGCTTGGATGTCAGTACCAGAGGAGACCGCCGGTACCCCAGAGCATGGCACCAGTAGTTCTGCCGAGGTCGAGGCCTCGAACATCCTGGAGCCCCGATAATGCTTTGGAAGCCGAAGCCTCCCGCCGGGGTAATTTTGCCGGTGCAGAATCCTCAAGGGCAACGCCAGAGGCATCTCGATGCTTAGAAGGAGATCTACCCTTTGAAGACCAGCTGGACTTATGTTTAGTTACCTGAGATCCACGGGAGGAAGAAGAAGCCCTGGAAGACGTCGATGCCACCGAAGCTGCATCAGAGGGAAACAGGGTACTGAGCTTAGCAGCTCGGTTCTGCCGACCTCTTTTAGACATCATGGCACAGGACATACAATCCGTGTTGGAGTGGTCAGGAGTCAGAACCTAAACATTTTAGACACCATTCATGGGTGTCGGTGACGGAAATGGTACCGCCACACTTGGTGCACTTTTTGAAACCTGAGGCAGGTTTCTCCATTGTAAGGAAAAGTTTTTGGGCCTAAGGCCCAAAAAGGCGCGTGCACCTGAGGAAAAAAGAAAAAAAAATATTTTTTAAAGACAGAAATAAGAAGAAAAAAACCGCTGTACCGGTAAGCGTCGAGGAAGGCAGACGCGACCACAAAAAAGAAAGAAATAAAAAAGAATTCTTCTGCGGTGACAGGAACAACGACTTGCTGGCTCCGCGGAAAAAGAAGAACTGGAGAGAGGCAGTTGGGAAAGGCGGGAAGGCAGCACGCAGGCGCTGTGGGATGCTCCCAAAAGCTTTCTAATTGGATGCTGGGGAGCGTTCCCGCGCAGGCTCCGTCGGTACCGACGATACCCATATGTGATGACTACATTCCTGCTTGTTCCTGGAGATAAGGATCTGACATTATGTAATGCTGCATGCAGCATCGGCTATTATCAAAAAGTATTTGCCCTTATTCATATTTGAAGTCTCAAGCTAAGCTGAAGATGTTATTGCAAAGATACTAAGCAAGAAGAACAAAAGTAACTTTTTAAAAAGTTTGACTCCTGCATCAGCAGCAAAATTCTAATGAGTATGTTTACTAAACTGCATTGGCTTTTGCAGTTAGCACACTGTCATAGTGCAAACAGCATCACATTAACTGCAAATGCCCATTGAGGTGGTGTTATTTGCACCTGCACTTGCACTATCTGAAACTTTGAGGGTGACCACGTGCCGTCTGCACCTGCGGTAGCCATGCATTGCAGACACGCCCACTCTCCACCCATTCTTGCAAGTACCACAGTTTCTATAGATAACAGTGATTTTCTGCGCTATCGGCCCGCATTAGCAGGTAGTGCAGCTTAGTAAACATGCCTCTAAGCGTTCTAATGACTACCAAAACCTGGTGACAACTTTCTGTTGTCTAGCTTGGCAAAGTAAGCACCCAAACCGTAAATTTCTTTTTGCTAAGTCGTTATCTGCCAATAAGTGTCCATTCATTTAGGAATTATTAGTTCATCAACAATATATAAATATTGTCAGCACTCGTGGGTGATGATACTCGGCTATGTTTTCCTCACAAATTCCAGGGAAATAAGAAATGATCAATCATGGAAAGGGAATGGAGGTCAAGCCCTTATCCCTGGGAGTAAGCAGGCTAACTGTGATCCTTGCGATTAGCACTGGTTCACCTAAAGCCACCTTAATAGTTGGCCTTAAGTGCACCCGTGCTCTTTGTATTCCACGTTAGGGCACAACGCTCCGCGTTAACTGCCGAGAACATTCTTTTCACCTCTTCAACAGTTAATGTGGTGGTGTTGCACTTAAATGCACAATGACTTCGGCCTTATTGAGGCCCCTTTATGTGGAGTCTGATTTAAAGGTATTGCTCAATGCTATACGGAGTCCTCGGGTTAAGAATGGTAAGAAATGTATGTGGACAGATAGTAACATTTTCATTATGATTTGATTAATTTGACAGCACTTGCGATAAAAGGGTCTTGACTAACAGGGTAAAATGGTGAAATAAGTGAGAGTCAAATAAAACAGTCCTACTTACATTGATTGTAGATAATTTACATTTACAGAATCAAAACTGAAAATCTTATTAATCGAGCTAGAGCTAAACATCTGAGGTGGACTGGTCTTCCCAAGGAAATGGAAAATTAGCTTAATGGAGCACTTAGGAAGAAGTAGATGTTTAAAATCTATTTTAAAAATAGAGTTCTGTAATGCTTACTTCCCTCGATTTAATAATAACATTTATGTATGGTTAGCTTTTAAAAAATGCGCAAGATGAGGTACAGTGTAAAATGTTTGAGATATTTGTCTGGGGATCAGAAGATCCCATCAGATAATTCTTGATTTGACCCATCTGGGAACCATATTGATAATTTCCTTTTATTCTGAACACACTAAGGATTATGCAATTGGTATGGTGACTCATGCATTCATATCTTTCAAGATCACTCTTGAATCACTCAGCAAAAAATGTAAAACATTGGTATTTGAGGGGTAATTTTATAAAGGTTTATCTGCATGTAAAGGCTGTTTTAGACACAGAAAATAACTTTTGTAGAATAGCCCCATGGTATAAGTATGCATACTGACAAGATGCCATGTGTAGACATTCCTGGGATATAATTTGGGCAGAGGAGGAACAGTGTTTCATTGTACTCGCATTTTCATAAAATACATAAGTACACTTGTATAGTACAAGCATACATTTACACTTGCTTTAGGGCAGGTGTAAATATGTATGTTGACATTTATGTGCTATTGCTCCATATGACTCGGGGCAACTTGGTGCCATTGTGAGCCCAATCATTAGTTTTGTAGTATTACTGCTAGGAGTCAAACTGCCAAAAAAAGCCCTTATTTGGCAACTTGACCACTAGTGAGACTACTGCTGTGGATCAACCAGTGTCATTTTGAACTCTGAGCCAAATGGGGATGGAGTGTCTGGGTATGACTCCTGCCCAGCCACTAGGCATCAGGAGATCCCCTTTCTTGGTAGGCCCTGGGGGAAGGGGGTCTTCAGAGGGGGTGAGAAATCTGAAAGGAGCCTTGGGGGGGGGGGGGGGATCTGCTATGGGAGGTTGTAGAAAGTGTCTTTGGGGGAGGGTCTTTGCTGGGAGGGTTGGGGGAGGGCTCATCTAGAGCATCAGGCTGTGCCTTAGTGGCCCAATGCTCCGGGGGAAGAGGAGAATGGAATATGTGAGGCTCTTCACCAGTTGCATTATTCATATAGGGGTATGTTTACTAAAGTCAGCTACCCAATAGTGAGGGGTTTTTTTGTTCAGTTTGGGCACTCTGCTGAAAAGTAATGTGGACCCCTGTGCCAAAACTCCCACACTACCGAGGTTGTGGGCAATGGGGCAGGGACTGGGTCGGCCATGGGCAGAATGGAGGCATTGATGGGCAAGGCACGACTAGTGTGGGTGTTAATAGCTCATAACTACGTGTGCTGCCCTTAGTGTGGGTGCCCCTGCCACCTCAGTGGATGGAGTTAAGCGCGCCCACATGCCAGCTTGCACGGGTAGCATCTTGGATGCATGCCAACAGCAGGAGGATGGATGCACATGCTCCCACACACACACATTACCAATGCCAGTTTTAGTAAACATGCCCCACACTGCAAGAGTTACTAACCTGCAGCACTGAAATACTGCAGATTAGTGATGCCCATGGTAAATTAAGTTGCTCAATATCGCCACTGCCTGGTTATCTTCTGGGTTCTGCGACGACCCAGATATTCGATGCCAGTGGCCGGATATGGCCTTGGTATTGAATATCCGGGGTTAGACTTCAGCAGCGATGGCTATCCACTTTACACTCGCTAGCCCTCTTTCTACTTCCACAGAGTCCCACATCACTCCCCCCCCCCCCCTATATTCCTGAGAAGGAAACCAGCTTTCCACCCATTTCCTAAAAGTCATGTAATCTGAACAATTCCAAAACTCTTCTGCCAGTGCATTCCAACATTTTATTTATTTATTTTATTTAAACCTGTTTAGATACTGCCTTTCTACCATTCATGGAGGTTTACATTTAAACAGAAGTGTAGCAGGCCTCTGCTGTACATAGAACTTAACATTGTAACATTTGAACAGGGTAACAGTATTTAAGGTTCTGAACTATATACAATGTGGTTAGATAGGATAGAGTAAATGTGTTCATATTCTTAACTATTTACAGTGTAATTGGTCGGTTAAGCATTTGTACATATTTACATTCTGGTGCACTTACTGAGAAAGCCCTAATTCTTGTTCTTGTCAATCAAATTTAAGTCATCTCTGAAATTACTAAAAGATTCCTTTGAGTCGGCCCACTATAGACTGAATTACAGTATTTCAAGTACCAAGGCTTAAGTTACTGTCATCTGACCTTTGTTGATAGAGACCTGTGTCTCCAGCATCAAATATAAATCCAACCAAACCTTTATATAAAGACATTCGGAAAGGGAGAGAGATAGGAAACATAAAAGGGAAAGGATAGGGGGAAGCAAAAAAGAGGAATAAGATGGGGAAAAGATGAAGGAAGAGATACCAAAAGAATATAAACAAGATGGAGTCGGTACAAAGGGCAGCTACTGAAATGGTCAGTGGTATTTGTCATAAGACATATAGGGATAGGCTTAAAGATCTCAATATGCATTCTTTGGAGGAAAAGCAGGAGAAAGGCTCCCAGTTGCAGGCAGAATCAAGTTCAAAATATTGATGACCACCTTCAAACTATTAAACAACATCTCTCCCTCATTCCTATCCACGCTCCCATCCACAGAAACTAGAACCAAAAGAGAATGCTACATGAACACCATTAAAATCCTTCAGGATTACCGTAAAACGAAGCAAACCACCAGCAATAGAGCATTCTCGCACATGGCTCCCACACTGTGGAATGCCCTCCCTGACACACTGAGATACATTAAAGACCTCCAAACATTTAAAAAAACAAATCAAGACACACCTATTCATCGAACATTATGGCAATGACCACAGCAATCACACTACATACCCAACTTAACAACCCCTATCAATCAACTCAATCCCCCCAACCTCCCTACTCTATGAACTCCCACCCTCTTAACAATTCAGTAACGACCTAAACTGTATTTAGTTCAACTTGTACACAGTTCAATGTAAATAATGCTCCCCGTATACTTCTTACCCTCAGTTTGATGTAAACTCCCAATGTTTAATGTAAACTATTGAGTTCATTGTAAACCGCCCCTGATCTCAGGAAGGGGTGATATATAAAAACTTTGAAATAAATAAAATATAATAAAGACATTTAAATACCTCCATGGAATAAATGTAAAGGGGATGAAAGGAAAATCTGCAATGAGGGGGTCTTAGGATGAAGATGAAAGGGGATAGACTCAGGAGTAATCTGAGGAAATATTTCTTTACAGAAAGGATGATGGATGCATGGAACAGCCTCCCAGTGGAGGTGGTGGAGACAAGAACTATATTAGAATTAAAAAAAATTATAGTAGAAATACAGAGGATCTCTGAAGGAAAGGAAGCAAATGTAGATCTTTATAGTTCTTGAGCTCTTTGTCAATGCAGACCGGTGATACATTTACAGGCGATGAAATGAAGCTTATAAGGAAAACAAAAATAACATCTTTCCTACAGTTAAATGCGGTAGCAGTTCCATAATGCTGTGGGGCTCTTTTGCTGCCTAAGGCAGTGTTTTTCAACCTTTTTTGTGCAAAGGCACACTTTTTTTCATGAAAAAAAATCACGAGGCACACCACCATTAGAAAATGTTTAAAAAATTTACCTCTGTGCCTATATTGACTATATATAAAGTAATTCTCTTGAATAGGAATCAAACACTCACACCAACTCCCCTCCCCTGCTGGTTCACACCAACCCCCCTCCCCTGCTGGTTCACTCACACCACCACCCCCCCCCCCCTCCACTGCTGGTTCACTCACCCACCCCCCTGTCACTCACCCCTCCTGCTGGGTCACTCACTCACCCCCCCTCCCCTGCTGGTTCACTCACACCATCGCCCCCCCCCCTTGCTGGTTCACTCACACCCCCCCCCCCCTGCCCAAGCCGCTGCTTCTGCTTTGTACAGAGCAGCGGCTGCACTACACTTACATTGAAAAGTAAAGAGAAACTGTGTCAGGAGCCCTCCGGTCATCGCAGAGCCCGAGGAAGTGATGTCATGGGGGCGGGCTCCTCACAGGCTGTCTTTCCTTTTCAAATTAACTTTATTGCAGCTAAAGTTAATTTGAAAAGGAAAGACAGCCTGTGAGGAGCCCGCCCCCATGACATCACTTCCTCGGGCTCTGCATGATCGGAGGGCCCCTGACACAGTTTCTCTTTACTTTTCAAATGTAAGTGTAGTGCAGCCGCGGCTCTGTACAAAGCAGAACCAGCGGCTGCACTGCTATAGGGAATCGCGATCGCGTTCGCGCCGCGGACTTCGGCACAAAAGCCGGTTTTTTGCTCTGGCCGCTCCCGATCTTGCGGCCAGAGCAAAAAACCGGCTTTTCAATGGCCGGTTTTACAACTGTGCCGGCAGTCGGCCTGGCCATGGAAAAACCGCCCAGGCCAGCTGAAAACCGGCCGGTTGGCAACCCTAATTTGTGAGCCGAGGCCACATGTTACGGATGAAATTGGAATTTTTCCCACGGCACACCAGACAATATCTCACGGCACACTAGTGTGCCGCGGCACAGTGGTTGAAAAACGCTGGCCTAAGGAACCGAATGCCTGGAACATATTAAAGGAATCATGAAGTCAGAGGCCTACCACTGTATTTTGGAGTGAAATGTGCTACCTAGTGTCAGAAAGCTAGGTTTGGGTCAAAGGTCATGGCAGGAAAATGACCCAAAACATACATCTAAAAGTACAAAAGAATGGTTAAAAAGTAACAAATGGACTGTTTTAAACTAGTCAGCAATGAGTTCTGATCTCATTCCAATAGAGAACCTTTGGAAAGAGCTGAAATCTCCCATTGATTTATTTATTTATTTAATGATATTTTTATACCGCCTTATCAAACAATCAAAGTAGTTTTACAAACAAGAAATATAAAAGCAGTGATAATATGAACATGTAGTAATGATAATTACATGTAAAGTAACATAGTGTGTTTTACAGAAAGATATAAAGCGCTATTTACATTGTGTACTATAATACAACGTGAGCTATAATACAGCTTACTAAATGATTGTTTTTCTCTTAAACATTGAATTAATTATTCAGTTAGACCATAATGCTCAATAAACAGGACAGTTTTTAGTTGTTTTCTAAAGTCTTTAAGGTCCTGAGCTGCTCTTAAATCATTTGGAAGAGAGTTCCAAATCTTTGGTGCCGCAAACGAGAATGCCCTTTCTGTTGTTTCTTTACGTGCTTTTCTAAAGTCAAGTGATGTGTTGACTCTATTGGTAGATCCTAATCTTCTAGGTCTTTTGCTGACGTCTGATTGAATGAGAGTAGCCAGACTGTTTGCAGAACAGTGATGTTTGATTTTGAAAATGTATATAGTGGTTTTATATTTTATACGATAAGCTATAGGTAGCCAATGTAGCTCCTTCATAATAGGAGTTATGTGTTCCTGGCTTGATAATCCGAAGATTATTCGAGCAGCAGTGTTTTGCGCGAGTTGCAAAGGTTTTAGTGACTGCTTATGAAGGCCAAGATATATAGGATTACAAAAATCAAATAATGGCGTGATTAAAGCTTGGCAGACGTTACGGAAGTGGGTTGTTTCGAGTAGTGGTCTTAATCTTGGAACGCTCTCCCCACCTCTATTCGAAACATCACTTACCTAATTGACTTCAGGAAAGCACTAAAGCAGCACCTATTCACCACATACTACCCTGAATCCAGCACTAGTAATCATACATATGCCCCCTCAGACAATCACTCATTGCAATTAAACAATCAGACTCAGCATGAAAAAGGATAATCAACTGATCGCTCAGAAGATACCCACTGAAATGGAATCAGGACCCCCAGTGTAAATAAGATGTAGATATGTTATACAATGTACATAGTTCCCCCCAGTTACTTCCAAGTTGATCTCCTGTTTATTGTAAATGCAACTCAGGGTTCCTGTGTTGTATGGTTGATGTTGAATGTAAACCGCTCTGATCTAGAATAGAGCGGTATAGAAGAACTGTTAAATAAATAAAATAAAAATAAATCTTCTAATAATCTTCATTCTGTAATATGCGCTCCTGATTGTCTTACTTATATGTGTTTTCAGATTCATTTCTCTGTCAAGGGTCACCCCAAGATATTTTACTTCAGATTTAATGGGAATAATAGAATCTTCTATCAAGATGTCAGGTGGAGGAGGGAAATCAGGGTTTCGAGATACAAATAAGGCCTCAGTTTTGTTGAAATTGATTTCCATGTTATTACATTTACACCAATCAGACATTTGTAGGAGACAATCTGTAATTCTATGATAGTCAGGGTTATTGATTGACACAGGTGTAAATATCATTATATCATCTGCATAGATGGTGTACTTAATGTCATTCTTTGAAGGGATGTTGCAAATAAAAGGAATCCTGGAACCATTCATGAGCTGGAACAAATTACAGATGGAAAGTGGGAAAAACTACTAGCAGACAGATGTACAAAACTTACAGCTGGCTATAAGAAATGTTTTGAGGCTGTCATCACTGCCTTGGGTTGTGCAACGAAATATTAATCCTGTCCAGGTCATATTTTGTTTTGGGGGGTTTTTTTCCTCAGAAATTACTAAGTTGCACAGAGATCTTTTTTTGTTGTATACCTTTGAACATACTATTAAAATATTATTATGACATACATTTGGAATATTTTCAATTATTTCTCAAGATATTGTACACAACATACCTAAAATGCAAGGGTGCCAATAATGTTGACCACAGCAGCCTTGATTCTCCCATTCTGCATCTATGGAGAAAAGCCTAGCATTAATCAGTTACAGGATATGTCACCTAAATAAACAAAAACTGGTTCCAGCCCAATCAGATGTTGTACTCTTTTGGTTTATGGATGCAAATGAAGTATAAAATTTAGTAGTCAAACCTTATGGTGATTATGTTTCAGAAGAATTAGGAAACTTAATCTGAATCATGTTTTAACGAAAGGTTCCATACAATTGTTATTTACTTTGATAATATTCCAAAAGCTGGATACCTTCAAAGGACCATCCTCTCAGATAATTTGGGTATATAATATAATGATAAAAAGTGTGTGTATATCCCTTCTGGTAATGTACAGGCTAGAGATTCTATACAAAACCGCACCATAATTCAGTGCACAGATCCAAAGGAAGTGTCACAACCAGGCTATTTCTCTTTTGGAGTGCAAATGGTCTGCCATTTACTTTTGACATTGTAGTTGTTAAAATAAAGTTTACTTTGAATATATTTCACTCCTGCACAAGCTTTTATTTTTGTGTGGAAAATATAATTGAAATGGTTCTAACAATAATATACTGTATCATTTTCAAATACTCCCATCCCCTTACCAAACAAAACATTTGAGATGCCTCAGACACGACTTCAACTCTGTAAAACATTTTAGCTTCAAAAGTGGCCTTCTCCGCTTTTATGTTTACGGGTCCTGCTGAGATCTTGCTCGGTTTTGTGAAATGGAGGATTTTTTTTGTTAGTGTCAAAAGTTTGAAAAATAATGAAAGAAGCCCCATAGAAGTCAACAGAACATGACATTTGATCGAATACAAAGTCTGAAACTGAAGGTGTACAAAAATCGGAATTCACTTTCTCTTTCCTTGCACCTGCCAGGTGACCGAGCAGCCTGGACACTCAGATTTAATTACTTTCTGTCGTGACCATGGAGATTTGTGCATGTACTCCCTAAATAATTCTGAAATGGATAAAAAAATAATAATAGCGAAAGCAGTGAATTAAAAAATTGCAAAGTACAGGAAGGCGAAGTACTCCGAAAACAGGATCCAAAGTCAACCCACTTAAGAAAACAAACACACCCAGGTCTTGGGCCGAGTGGCAGGCTGCCCGATCCCTCCCCCCACCCCTGTGCAGGTGGCAGCCACGAGAGCTTTCCGGATCTCGCCGAAGAGCAGAGGCAGGTGCCCCGGGAGGAGGAAGAGAACCGGATCCGATCCCCCGGGCGGACGATGTCCCCGCCGGCCCGCCTGCTCGTCCTACTGACCGGCCTGGTGAGGATTTTCTCTTTTCAGTCTCCCTCCTGCTGTGCTGTCTTCCCCGGGTTGCGTTTCAGGCCCCTCCCCTGTGCGGTAGCTGCTGTGTAAAAGTTAAGGTCGGTCTGTGCCTTAATTTTTCCCCACGTCCTGTTTCTCACATTGCCCAGGGCCGGTGTAAGAATATGTTAAGTGCCCTAGGCCAACTTTCAGACTTGTGAAGGTGCACCCTCTTCGCCCCATGTCCCTCTCCCCTCCCCCGATCTTCACAGTGAAAAGTAGCAATCGTGATCAGCAGACCAATCCTGTGGTAACACCTAATTAGACATGATCCAGTTTCTATTTAAACGCTTCACTCGGCGCTTAAATAAGGCACATTCAAGGCTGCTATCCGAATAATAACCAGCACTGAATATATAAGCATAGTGCAGTCAGCACAGGAGTTATCCAGATAGTGGGGATATTCAGCCCTCTATCCGTATATCCATCCTGATAAATTAGGGCAGCTTTTATGCTGAATCTCCTCATTATCTGGATAAGTTGGTACTCCGTTCAGGGTCCTTCTACACACTGCTCTGGTACTATACAGATTGTGCTGAGGCAGTCTGAAAGGATTTTCAGTGGCACTATCCATATAGTGCTGCTAGAAATTTACAGATAGTGCTTCTGAGGGGATTATCTGGAAAATGGCTGCCGCTTTCTCTCTCTCTATATATATATACATACATCTATAGGTACAGATAGATATTTACATATTCGCTTTGGACGTTCTCTAAATGCTGAGGATACATTATAGATAGCTATCCACACAATCTACACACACACAAAATAAATGCAGGCTGACTAGACCTCTTACGTCATGGGCAAGTTGCAAAAGCCTTATACCTGGGTAAATGTGCTATTTGAAAGATTCCGCTGTTAAAAGTAGGTGCTGATGGTTCTTTGAGTTTGTGTGACTGTCTGGGCCAATTGTCTTGCCCAGAGACTCTTAAATTGCAATGCTCTTCCAAGGCGCACTCACACACACTCAGTGGACCAGACACACAGCCACCCAGATGCCGCACGGACTCTCCGATGACCTGACCGCCAGGAACACTGCAGCAGACAAAGGGGCTATCCACAGCAACAGTGGGAAGGGAAGCTCCTCCGTGCTGCACCCGATATCATCTGCCCACGCCCAGAGATTCTTAAATTGCATGGCTCTTCTAAGGCACACCTGCGCCTGAGGGCCGCGCCAGAGGGCACTTCGGCATGGCCCTTAGGTGGGGACCGAGACAAAGCCCGTAACACCTCAGCGCAACTGCTGAACACACATCCAAGAACCAGGGACAAGGGCAGAATTCCAGCAGTCTCCTCCGTGCATACATAACACAGTGGACAAACCCCAAGTAGACACTGCTAATGGACACCAGACAAACATGTTACCAATATACCCATTGCTCTATGCACTTTTAGCAATTCTCCTTCTTGCTGCAGCACACAACCATCATACACAGCACCACTGTTCCCTCTAAGCTGTGCGCGTGCACACACCTCGCTGAGAGAGCGCACATACTTTACAACAGAGCACACAAAAATTACGGCTCTGATTCTGATAAAAACAACACAGACGTCTTAAAATTTAAGTTCTAATTGTAATTACTAGAAATTTCCCGCTTCATTTAGTAATCGTCTATTTTCATTTAATTTGATTAAAATCAATGTGGTGCACATACTGTATTCTGACGTGTAGTCAAATTTTAAAGTATATAACTCCGAGTGTCGTTATGTGGCGCACAAAAATTTAGCCTTCCTTCAAAAGCTGCACACAGCTGATATTTTATGCGCACACAGCCTACAAAAAATTAGAAGGAACAGTGCACAGCACCCCAGTTATGGCTTGACCCCCTCGCTAACCTACCAACATGCATACTATATCCATGCAACATGCACAGAAATCTATACCACCTCATATACATACAGAACTCTCCCAACCATGCTACTATGACTTCACCCAACATACCCCCCAGGCTTGCATTGCATTGTGCACTCATCAACTCCCGCTCAATCAGAAACAAAATCCCTTCCATCAGAGATCTACTGTTGTCCCACCACCTCAACATATTATGCATGGCAGAAACATGGATCACTGAAATGGACAACGTACTACTAAACCAGCTCACGCCAAACAGCTACACCATCTACCACTGCTCACAATCACAACATAGAGATGGAGGTGTGATGATCATAGCCAAAACTAACCTCAAATTCCTATACCATGCAACTGAGATCACAAAAGAAATTGAACCATCACCATAACCAATAAATGCCTCATCTACAGGACACCAACCACTAACTCCAAAGACCTCTCAAACATCCTGGACAAACTGATCATGGCCTCGAACTTAGGAAAAGACCTCCTAGTCCTAGGAGATTTTAATCGCTCCTTACTACAACCAACCCACGCACACTCATTCCTTCAAGCAATATCAGCTATGAACCTAAGTCAATTCGTACAAACATCCACACACAAAAAGGGCACCACCCTTGACCTGATTTTCTTCAACAACTGTACAACCATGGCTGGCCCCCATCACTCCATTCAGGCCCACCCAGTACCATGGTCTGATCACAAATTAATCAGTTCCTGAGCGGTAGTCTAGTTTAGTCCTCCACATCTGGGTAGTGCACCTCCTCCTGCAGCACGGAGACTGGACCAATCAAAATCTTGTTCTCATTCAGTATCCTGCTGGAGCTCCCATCAGCCCCCCAGTGTGTCCAGTCTCCGTGCAGCAGGAGGACTTGTGAGCCTGTAGCTGGGCTCACTTAGGGACTTTGAGGCAACACTTGTTAGTTTTTCCTTGGGGTTATTGTTTATTTCTCTGCTATACCTTTTCTTTTATTTTGGTGGCTGTCCCTTTAACTTTAGTACTCAACTTTCTGAAGGGGGGCTGGTTGAGGCACCTACTCTGCCCGCTTCTGCTCTCAGCGTCTGTGGGGGAACTGCAGGCAGCAGCTGACTATTGATCTCCCTCCTAGACAGTACGGAGGTGAGATCTAGTCTAGACAGCCCCATTGCTACTGGTCAGCCGGCCGTAGGATTGTCACGGCGTGGGCTGCATTCCACTGTAGCTGAGAATTGTCTGCTTACTTGGGGCTGTCCCGCGGTGCCGCGTCTCCTCAGCGTTTCTTCGGAGGCGACGTTCTTACAGACAGCGGCGAGTCTCAAAACACCAGCAGTGCTTTTAGCGGCGCTTTTCTTTTTTTCTTTATTTTGGGGTTGTTTTCGGTGTCAGGCTGCGGATTGCGCGGTTCTCTTCATTATTTTATTTTTCCCGCCGTTTTTTTTCCTCAGCCGTGGGTGCCGGCGGCCATTTTATCGCGCCGACATCCTTTAGCTTTCCCGCATTTTTTTCCGTTGTGTTGGGGGCTGCTGCGGCTGCCCTTTTCAGTTTCTGACTTTGTTGTCAAGTCGGAAGCCCTCTGTTTCATCGGATTCCTTTCTCTTTCTCAAAAAAAAAAAAAAAAAAGGTAAAGACAGTCACGTCAAGGCCTTGTCCTGTAGGTCTTCTCAGCTGTTTCACTTATAGCCTGCTAGTTTTGATGGCGTCCAGGCCTCAATGTTTGGTCTGCGGTTCTCGCAGAGGGGCTATATCAGATTCCGGGGTTTGCAAGGGCTGTTCTTCAGTTTCTTCGGCCCTCAAACTCCAGATGGCTGACAAGGTGGTTTTGGATCCGGATAGCCCGGCCAAGCAGCCTGTCCTGATGCCCTCTCCAGGTTCTCCATTGCCAGTCTCTCCTGGGGCGTCGAAAGGACAGGGAATTTCCTTGCCCGAAGCTTCGTCGGGCTCTTCTTCGCTGGGTTTTTCGCCTGATTTTATTCTCTTGATGCATCAGGCCTTCCAACTAGGCCGGCTGGGCAAGATCCCAGAGGCCGGGGTTTCTTCCTCGCCTTTTCCTTCCCGTTTGGGGGAGGAGAGTCAGCGTTCTGTCTCTCAGCCAGCTAAGCACTCTCGCTTATCCTTTGAGAGTGCTGAAGCTGACTGGCCGGAGTCTGACCTGGCGCTGGAGTCCGACGACATTTCTGATGCGTTGGAAGGAGGGAGAGATTCCGGATCCCAAGGATCAAGCGCGTATCATTCGGGTATTTCGGAAAGAGGAGTTGGCTCCTTTGATTACGGAGTCCCTTCAGGCCCTTAATCTGGCCTCCGTTCCTTCGACGGAGGAAGAGGGTCTGGAAGATCCCCTCATTCAAGCCGTGCGGGACTCTCAGATGGTTTTTTCCCGTCCATCGCTTGGTAGCTCAGATGATTCAGACTGAATGGGATCAGCCTGAGGCCGGTCTGAAAGGCATTCGTACAATGAACCGGTTGTATCCTCTAGCTGACAAGGACAAGGACAAGTTTCGGTCTCCGCGGGTTGATGCTCTGGTTTCGGCCGTCACTAAAAAGACTACGATTCCAGTCGAAGGCAGTGCGGCTTTGAAGGATATGCAGGACAAAAAGGTGAATGGTCTGTTGAAGCAGGCCTTTGAAACTAATGCCTTGTCTCTGCAGGCCTCTATTTGTGGGGCCTGGGTGGCTCGAGCCTGTTTACGATGGGCTCAGCGTTTACGTCAGGATGCCAACTTTGACCAACAGAAGATGTTCGAAGTAACCCGTTTGGAGTCTGGTTCAGCTTACTTGGCAGATGTTCATTATGATTTGATTCGCACTTTGGCTAACAGCATGGCGTCCTTGGTGGCGGCGCGCAGGTCTGTTTGGTTGAGGAATTGGTCTGCGGATGGTTCCTCTAAGTCGCGGCTCAGCAAACTTCCTTTTAAAGGGAAGCTATTGTTTGGTGAGGATTTGGATAAGTTAGTGAAGGATTTAGGGGACTCCAAAGGAGGTAGGCTGCCTGAGGATAAGCCTAAGCTCGGCAGAACTGCGTCCCTCCCGCGAGGTTCTTCTCGTGACTTTCGCAGATTTCGCTCATCCCGTTTGTGGAGTTCCCAAAGGGGCCGAGTTGGGTACCGTTCTCAGGGATTTCGCGGCTTCCGGGGGGCCGGCAGGGGATTTACCCCTGCGGCCTCTTCGGCTTCCTCCTCTTTCTCTCGCAAGCCGCAATGACGCCAGGCGCCTTCCGGAGAGGTGTCCAGTTATCGGGGGCCATCTTTGGAATTTCTTGCCGGCTTGGGCCCGGATCACGTCCGATCAATGGGTGTTGGAGGTCATCCGAGAGGGCTATGCCCTCGAATTTGCCAGTCCACTTCGAGATTCCTTCGTTCTGTCTCCCAGCAGAGGCCCGCACAAGGAACCTGCACTTCGCTTGACGTTGGATCGGCTTCTCACCTTGGGTGCGGTGGTTCCCGTCCCGGCTGCCGAGCGCGGGCTGGGTCGTTACTCTATTTATTTCGTGGTGCCAAAGAAGGACGGTACTCTCCGTCCCATTCTGGATCTCAAAGGGGTCAACCGTTGTCTTCGCGTCCCTCATTTCTGCATGGAAACTCTCCGCTCTGTCATTGTGGCGGTTCGGCAGGGGGAGTTCCTCACTTCTCTGGATTTGTCCGAGGCTTATTTGCACATTCCCATCCGGTCGGTCCACCAGCGTTTTCTGCGGTTTGCGTTCCCCTGGGGACACTTTCAGTTTCAAGCTCTGCCTTTTGGCTTGGCAACCGCTCCGCGTACGTTCACAAAAGATCATGGTGGTAGTGGCCGCGGCATTACGGCGGGACGGGATCCTGGTCCACCCTTACCTGGACGACTGGTTGATTCGTGCAAAGTCCAAAGAGGAGAGTGTACGGGCTACAGAAAGAGTGGTGTCTCTTCTGCAATCTCTAGGCTGGGTGGTGAATGTGCAGAAGAGAGACAGTTGGTGCCGACTCAGAGTCTCGAATATCTCGGGGTTCAGTTCGACACTGCGAGAGGGTTGGTTTGCTTACCGCTACGGCGTGTTCAGGCCTTGCAAACTCTGGTGAGAGCTTTTCTCAAGATGTCCGCCCCCTCGGCTTGGTGGTACCTGCGTGTACTGGGTACGATGGCGGCTACTCTGGAGGTGGTTCCCTGGGCCCGGTTTCACATGCGACCTCTCCAGAGGGCGCTGTTGCGGCGCTGGTCGAACCAGTCGGACTCGCTCAACAAGCGGTTGCCTTGTCCGCTCCGGGTTCGTCAGGCTCTATGGTGGTGGAGGTGCTCCCGAACGTTGCGTGCGGGCAAGCCCCTGGAACAGCCTCAGTGGATCCCGGTGATTACGGATGCCAGTCTCCTCGGCTGGGGTGCCCACTGCGAGGGTTGCTTCGCGCAGGGGACTTGGTCGACTCAGGAGGTCTCCTGGTCGATCAACCGGCTAGAGCTCCGCGCGGTCAGGAGAGCCCTGGAGGCCTTCGAAACAACTCTGCAGGGCGGAGCTGTCCGGGTCCTCTCGGACAATTCGGCGGCGGTAGCCTACATCAACCGGCAGGGAGGCACGGGAAGTGTAGCCTTGGAAGAAGAGGCGGAAGCGTTATTCCAATGGGTCGAGCTTCGTCTGTCGGCGCTGTCGGCAGCGCATATCACGGGGAAAGACAATGTCATGGCGGATTTTCTCAGCAGGGTGCAGGTGGATCCCGGAGAGTGGGAGTTACACCCTCAGGTCTACGCGCAGATAGTTCGCCGGTGGGGCCCTCCGCTGATGGACCTCATGGCGACGTTTCAATCGGCCAAGACGGGCCGCTTCTTCAGCAGGTGAAGGGAACCCATGTCCGAGGGCATAGACGCCCTCATTCAGCCGTGGCCAAGGAGCGGCCTTCTCTATATCTTCCCGCCGTGGGCGTTGATCGGCAAAGTCATCCAGCGCATCGAGGCGCATGGCGGTCGGGTATTGCTCGTGGCTCCGGATTGGCCCAGGCGTCCCTGGTACGCTGATTTGGTACGCCTTGGTCAATGGGCATCCCTGGAAGCTGCCGGTACAGACGGATCTGCTGTTGCAGGGTCCGCTGCAGATGCCTCAGGTGGATCGATTCTCACTTACGGTTTGGCCATTGAAAGGGCTCGCTTGAGGAAGAAGGACTATTCTTCTGCAGTGATTTCTACACTGCTGCGAGCTCGCAAGTCATCCACTTCCCTCGCTTATGTGCGCGTGTGGCGCATTTTTGAGGACTGGTGTTCGCGTTGCGGCGTCCGTGCGGCGACGTCTTCTGTTTCCATTGTTCTCAATTTTTTGCAGGACGGTTTTGATAAGGGGCTGGCCACCAGTTCTTTAAAGGTCCAGCTGGCGGCTCTCGCCTGCTACAGGGGCAAGGTGCTGGGGGTCTCGCTGGGGATGCACGCGGACGTCCAGCGTTTCTTGAAAGCAGTCGGCCGACTTCGGCCTTCCCGCAGGATTGTCGTTCCTCCTTGGGATTTGAATTTGGTCTTGAAGGCTTTGGCTGCTCGACCTTTTGAGCCGTTATGGCAAGCGTCTGTCAAGGATCTCACTCTGAAAACTGTTTTTCTCGTGGCCATTTGTTCAGCGCGGCGCATTTCGGAGTTGCAGGCACTTTCGTGCCGGGAGCCGTTTCTGTCCTTTTCTAGTGATCGCGTGGTTTTGAGACCAGTGCCGTCTTTTCTGCCTAAGGTGGTCTCTCCTTTTCATCTCAATCAGGCTGTCTTTCTTCCAGTTTTTCCCTCTGATGCAGCGAGTGCGTCTGGGGGTGGTCTGCATTCCTTGGATGTTCGACGGGTTCTCCGCCGTTATTTGAAAGTTTCAGAAACCTTCCGTAAGTCAGATCGCTTATTTGTTCTTTTTGGCGGGCTGCGCAGAGGCGAAGCGGCAGCCAAGTCGTCTATTTCCCAGTGGATTAAGGAGGCGATTGCTTCCGCTTATCTTCTGCAAGGGCGAGAGGTCCCAGTGGGGTTGCGGGCACACTCTACTAGGGCGCAAGCGGCGTCGTGGGCCGAACATGCCTTGGTTCCGCCGGTGGAGATTTGCAAAGCGGCTACTTGGTCGTCCATGCATGCTTTCAGTAAGCACTACCGCTTGGACGTTTCGGCCGCTCGGGATTCTTGCTTTGGGTCGGCGGTTTTGCGCGCCGGGTTGCAGGGTCCCGCCCGTTCCTAACTGCTCTGTTACATCCCAGATGTGGAGGACTAAACTAGACTACCGCTCAGGAAATGGAAATTACACTTACCTGGTAATTGTAGTTCCTGAAGGGTCTAGTTTAGTCCTCCTTCCCTCCCCTTTTCTCTTTTTATGGTTCCTGTTGGCGCGCTAGCAACTCGGCGACGGTGCGCTCTTTCAGGTTTTGTCGAAGGACTCTCTTCGATTGACGATTTCTCGGGTTCTTTCCTTCAGACATGCTCTTTCGTTTTTTTGTCTCGCTGACTGTCTGCGGGCTTTCACGGGCGTCAGAGGCGCGGTGCAGAGTCTAGGCTTCCTCGTTTGGGGAGGGGGTCATTTTTACAGCGCAGGGATGTTATTGGTACATAGTTCCTGTTTATACTTTCTTCAGGTGTTGCTTTTTTGAGTCTGCTTTGTTAATAGGTCACTGGGGGGCTGATGGGAGCTCCAGCAGGATACTGAATGAGAACAAGATTTTGATTGGTCCAGTCTCCGTGCTGCAGGAGGAGGTGCACTACCCAGATGTGGAGGACTAAACTAGACCCTTCAGGAACTACAATTACCAGGTAAGTGTAATTTCCATCTTCTTCCTCCTACATAATATCCCCACCAAACACCCCATCCAGCAACCAACAAGAAAAACATTCAAACAGTTCAGCAAGGATAATTTTATACAAGACACCCACAACTACTAGTCGACTCAACTGACCCCCAAGTACTAATATAAAACTGGAACAGCATCACTGCAAAAGCAGCCGCCACTACCACTACCCCCATGCATTCACACAAGAAACAACCCAAAACTACATGGTATACTCCAACTCTACGCACCATAAAAACACAACTACGAAAACACAAACAGAAATAGAACAAAATCAGAGACAATGAAAACAAACTCAACTATCTGTGCCCCCTAAATGACTATTGTACCACAATGGACAAAGTGAAATGTGATTACCATACAAAACTACCTGACTCTTCAATCATCTGCCCGAGAGAGCTCCTCGACATCATAAAATGACTGACAAAAATGCCTATCACTGACAACCAAGCCATCACAATCACCCCCCCAACAGCTGGAAACACAGTACAAACAACTACACCTTCAACCAGAACCCCCCTCCCCCCCCCTCTGATGAAACCACTCACCCACAACCCTGGACCTCCTTTGGCAATGTCAACAAGGAACAAATAGAAAACACCATCTCGTCACTGAACACAAAAACCTCACCACCGGACCCATGACCAGTGACATGGATCAAGGCAGCCAAGAAGGAACTCTGCAACACACTCACCAAAATCACACAATCAATATTGCAACAAGGTCACATGACTTTGTGCCTAAAAACCTCCACCATACGTCCAACTCTGAAGAAACCTGATCCAAATCCTTCTGACCCATCATAATACAGACCCATCGCTAGCCTACCCTTTACAGCCAAGATTATTGAAAAAACCATCCAGCACCAGCTAAAAGACCATATTGACAGGAACGACTTACTGGACCCACAACAACATGGATTCCATCCTCATCATGGAGTTAGAAACCCTACTAACCACTCTGGTCAACACACTAATACAAGGAATACAACACACCAACCAAGGATTCCTGCTGATCTTCCTGGATATCTCTTCAGCCTTTGATACTGTGTACCACCATATCCTCCTGCGACGTCTTTGATCCAACAAAATCCAAGGCACGGTCCTCCAATGGTTCAGATCCTACCTGACCGATAGGCATCAACAAATAAAGATCAGCCCAAACAGCTCCATCCCATACAGACACAAGGAGTCCCTCAAGGATCCATCCTCTCCGCAATCCTATTCAACATTTACCTTCAACCCTTCTGTACACTTATTATATCCCACAACCTTAACTTCCACATCTACACCAATGATATCATGATTTATAGTACATTTAGTGCAAAGCAATCTTCCTTCTCTGTTCATCAAGAATGCTTCATAGATGTCTCCAACTGGCTAAAGAACAACCACCTTGCAATCAACTATAAGAAAATGGAGGCCCTCTTTATAACGAAAGACGACACCTTCTCCCCCCCCCCCCCAACTACTGTAACCTTGAACAACACATCAAGCAAGATCCAGACAGAAGTGAAATATCTTGGAATCACCCTTGATCAACACCTCACCTTCAAAGCCACATAAACAAAATTACCAGAACAATATACTACAAAGCAAAGACCCTACAGCTCCTCTGACCACTCCTGGAACTGACAGATTTCCGTTCTGCTCTTCAAGCCACATTTCTACCACACCTCAACTACTGTAGTGCTATCTACCACGCTACTTCCCCTACGAACCGCTCTCCATACAACAGCACAGATCCTTTAAGAAGCAGCAAGACAAGACCCATCATGCCTATACTCGAGCATCTCCACTGGTTTCCTCTACCAAGTTGCATAAAATACGGAACCCTCCTCCTGACTCACAAAGCCATCCACTTCGACCTCCCCCCACTCACCTCCACACTCTATTCCAAACCCCCCAACGAAACAGATCAAGAACCCCCATGATGTACCCCCATGATGAACACCCTGGTCATCCTTCACACTAGAACCAAATCCAACCAACAAGCCTGTAAGTGAGCCTTCCAACTTTATGCGCCTTCAATCTGGAACACTCTACTGGACCTGCTCAGAAACATCACAGACCTCACCACCTTCAGGAAACACCTGAAGACACATCTCTTCTCAGAGCATTACATCCCCACCATATACCCCCCCCCCCCCGCAGAAGAGACACCCCCCCCCCCCGTATGACATTCATTGTATATAGTTTAGATTTGTATGTAGTTACCAACCCATAGTTATCCAAGGCACGTTGTATATAGTATAATTGTTACACTATACTAATATCTATGTTGTTTTATATACACCGTTTTGACCCGGAGAAAGGCGGTATATAAATACAGCTAAGTAAATAAATAAAAATAAATAAGTGCAGCTACCTTTTGCTGCTTCCTAGAAGTTACTGCTCTAGACAATCACCTGGTTTGCCTAATGGTTAAGCCAGCCTTGCATTATCTCCCCCTTCCTGTCACCACTGTAGCTTGTTTTCTTTTTTTACTTTATTAAGTTTTTCAGTAATGAGAACAAAATATTTGAATCTTTACATTCAGGAAATAAGGTATTGCAAATAAGAATAATGAAACAATAATAATTCTTCCAAAAATCTACATTTAAAATGTTCAAATCAAAAACAAAAAGAAATGAGAGAAAAGGATAGAGTTCAGTATATGGAGTTCATCCACAAAAGCAATAGTCGGGAATCCTATGTTTGATGGGTTGTGTCACAGGGGATGTCCCCGGACAATAAAGATTACGCCATTATGTCACAACGTTATTGATTAAAGAGACCAGGTGGAGGGAAATAAAGGCTTTTATTCCCTGGTTAATGCAAAGGTCCAATATAAGAGACAAATCAAGAAAACAGAAAGTCCTTTGTGTCAAAAGGTACCAATATTTATAATGAGTGCTTAACTGTTGCTTCACAGTTAAGCAGGCTTTCAAACAGTAGAATTCAGTGCAAGAAACATTATTTACATTTCATTCATTCTTCTGTGTTATATGGAACATACAGAGTCTGGAGCTGAGGTAGTGCACCAATCACATTCCATGAGATCTGGCATAGGTGAGGGAACAGTGTTTGGACAATCAATTTCCATGGACTCTCCTTCACTGTACTCAGTTGAGGAGTATTCACTGTCCCTGTCTATCTCAGCCTTGTGATTTAAAACTCGGGAGTCTGGCTTCCCATAGCCAGGGATTCTCAAGGCTGCTGGTATTTTACTAAACCAATCTGGTTTCTTTTTTCTCACAGAAGGAACACTTGTTTTAGCAGAGCCTTTAGGAGCACAATAATTAGAGTCATTGTTTAATGTCTCATACCTTGGTTTAACTGAGTTGAAATCCACAGTGTTTTCTCTTCCAGCCCCTCTCGCTTGGTAGCTGAACTTCTGCCTGCCAGCGTGGGACACAGCTGTGCTTCTAGGCAGTGGAATAAAACTTATCCTGGATTCTCCTCTCACTCTGGGTAAAAACTCCTGTTGATTATAAAAGTGCTTTTCTCTCTGACCTGGTAAAACTTGGCAATGCTCCTCCAGAGATAGTAAGCTCTTCTCAGAACCCTTCTCCCTGGTTCTTGGCTTCCGTCTCTCTGTTCTATATCCAGGCAGAGTATAAGAACTAGGCGTGGCAGACACTCTCACCTTAGGGCAAGCTCTACCAAACTCCCCTTGTGCAACAGGGTCAGTTTGGGCCTTCTGGCTCCCCACCTTGTGAAGTCTGTTTCTCCTCAAGTTCTTCTCAGTCCTTTCTTGATGGCTCCCAGCCTTGCTTCCTTCACAGCCCTCAGGCTTGTCTCCTCGGTAGTTCCCAGGCTTGTCCTCTTGGCTTTCAGCCTTCTCTCTTTGGCTCTCAGCCTTCCTTCTCACCCTCTTAGAAGCATTCTGCTCTGACTTATAAAGCAAACTGTTTTGGATGACTTCGTGATTCCCTTCCAGCTGCAAGTCATCAGAGTTCCTAGGCTCATTAACTCCCGAATGTCTGTTCCTGCTCCCTCTAGCTGTGCCTGGGGGTAATTGCACCTCTAGTTCCTCAAAAGAAACAGGATTTCTTTTCTTTAAACCAACTTTATCAGTGCCCACATCATGACAGTTGGTAACTACATACAAATGCCCAAATTAATCTATCCCTTCTAGTTAGGGATTAGGTCCTAACTCCAACATTTTCTTGTTCTTCCCTCGGGTGTTCCAGACTACCAATCAATGTTTCCAACTATGCTATATCTGTCAACACATAATTGTTTGTCTGATATTTGCATCTCCTAGGATATTTCAGGAAAATCATCCCTAAAGCTAAAGTCCTAGGCTTCAGCTAAAGGAACTTCCTTCTAACCGCCTGAGCCCTAGGAGAGAAATCAGGAAACATAAACCTTGTGAGAATGGAAGAGTGTTAGGCATTCTTTAAAAAAAACAAAGAGAAAACTTTATCCCTTTCTCTGAGACTTCAGAAAGTAGCCACAACCATACCACGTTAGTTGGACTTCTTCTCAGAAGCCTTCCAAACCCTAGTCTGATCCCCCATATCAAAGTATTCAGAAATAACAGGAGATATCATTTTTAAAGATCCAAGAACATAATACGTTTTCTCAAGCATTGGTATATTTTATTTATTTTATTTAGTATACATTTGTATACCGCTACTTCCAGCGATCAGCAGCGGTTTTGATTACAGATTGGAAATTGTCAAATCATGACAGGAAATTTTTGAGGTATAAACACATTGATTAGACAGGAAAGCACAGCACACAGAGAACTATTTTACAGGGAACATGGGCTATGGAGGGTTAAGTGGCTTGCCCAAGACCACAAGGAGCACCTGTGGGACTAGAAACCCCAGTCCTTCCGGCCCAAGGTTGCTGTCCTCTAGTGGGATTTGAACCCCCGACCTTCCGGCCCGAAGTACCTTGCCCCAACCACTAGGCCACTCCTCCACTCCAATATGGTATAGAATTGGAATCTAAGTGCAGAATCAAAAGAAAGTATTGCTCTAACATTTCAAATGTCAGTATCATCAAACAATAAGGAAATGCTAAAAAACCCAAATTATAAACCCATTGAGAACTATCCAATACTTCCAAACCATTCTTTAATATAAGATTACCCTCAAGCACTTGGTGTCTCTGGGCATGGTTCTCAGCTTCTCTCCTATACTGACCATTCCCTTTCTTTAGGTCATCTAGTTTTAAAATTGTCCCCCCAAAGAACTTGCAAAACTGTGTGAGACAACTGGTCAGAGTGTATTCCATCTTAGCTTAGCAGAGAGTCCTGAGCCAGCCAGACCCCAGTCTCTCCCTTATGCCTTTTCAACAGAGCCACCAACCCCAAAATTTCACCCTCCTGCAGAACTGGCAACTCTGGCATATGCAGTGATGTAGGAGAATGTCCACAAACCACCCTAGGTTAAGGTAATAAGAAATAGAAGCAGAAACTGTTAGAGGAAGAGCAAGATCGGCTTTTTCCGGTCTCGAATTGTAATGTTACAAGGTGCTCAAGGATTCATGTTGAATGATGCTGAAAAGATCAAGAAAAGGTAGAAAGGATATACAGAGTCATTATATGATGAAGATCAAGTGGACCAACTGCCAGCATGGCTTAAAGGTGAGGTCAGAGAGGCTGTTGTTGCCAAAAAAGCATCTTTCAGGAAATGGAAAAAAGAGCCAAACGATGAAACCTGGAAACAGTACAAGCACTGGCAAGTTAAATGCAAGGCAGTGATAAGGCAGGCAAAGGGAGAATTTGAGAAGAAGCTTGCTGCGGAAGCAAAAACACATAATAAAGACTTTTTCAAGTACATTCGTAGCAAAAAACCTGTGAGAGAGTCAGTTGGTCCATTAGAGGACAGAGGGGTTAAAGGGGCACTAAGAGGCAACAAGGCAATAGCGGAGAGACTGAATGAATTCTTTGCTTCAGTCTTTACTGAGGAAGATGTAGGGATGTTACCCATGACTGAAGTGGTATTTAAAGGTGCTTAAGAATTGAAGGAAATATTGATATGTCGGGAAGGTGTATTACAACTATTAGATAAAATGAAGAGTAGCAAATCACCTGGGGCAGATGATATACATCCAAGGGTGTTGAAAGAAATGAAATATGAGATTGCAGTCCTGCTATTAGTAATCTGTGAACTATCATTAAAATCATCTGTAATACCTGAAGATTGGAGGATGGCAAACGTTACACCAATTTTTAAAAAGGGTTCCAGGGGTGATCCGGGAAACTACAGACTGGTGAACCTGACGTCAGTACCCGGAAAAATGGTAGAAACTATCATAAAGAACAATATTGCTGAACATGTAGATAGTCATGGCTTAATGGGAGACAGCCAGTATGGCTTTAGACAAGGAAGATCTTGTCTTACTAATATGTTATATTTTTTTGAAGGTGTGAATAAACCGGTAGACAAAGGTGAGTCAGTTGATATAGTGTATTTGGACTTTCAGAAAGCCTTTGACAAGGTTCCTCATCAGAGACTTTTGGCAAAACTAAAGAGTCATGGGATAGGAGGCAGTGTACTATTGTGGATCAGGAACTGGTTAAAAGATAGAAAGCTGAGGGTAGGGCTAAATGGCCAATTTTCCCAATGGAGAAAGGTGAATAGTGATATACCCCAGGGATCTGTGCTGGGTCCACTGCTTTTTGACATATTCATAAATGACCTGGAAAAGGGAATACCGAGTGAGGTTATCAAATTTGCAGATGACACAAAACTATTTAAAGTTGTTAAAACCCAAGAGGATTGTGGAAAATTGCAAGAGGATCTTGATAAATTGGAAGACTGGACATCAAAATGGCAGATGAAATTTAATGTGGGCAAGTGCAAAGTTATGCACCTAGGGAAGAACAACCCAAACTATTGTTACACAATGCAAGGTTCCACATTAGGAAACACCACCCAGGAAAAAGATTTAGGCGTCATTGTGGATAACATGTTAAAACCCTCGGCCCAGTGTGCAGCGGCGGCCAAGAGAGCAAATAGAATGCTAGGTATCATAAGGAAAGGAATGGAAAATAAAACAAAGGATATTATAATGCCTCTATATCATTCCATTGTGAGACTGCACCTTGAATATTGTGTGCAATTCTGGTCGCCGTATCTTAAAAAGGATATAGCGTTATTAGAAAAGGTTCAGAGAAGAGCCACCAAAATGGTAAAGGGGATGGAAGGATACCCCTATGAAGAAAGTCTATAAAGGTTAGGGCTCTTTAACCTGGAAAAGAGACGGCTGAGGGGAGATATGACAGAAGTCTATAAATTCATGAACGGAGTGGAACGGGTAAACGTAGATCGATTGTTTACATTATCAGAATATAGAAAGACTAGAGGACATGCAGTGAAGCTACAGGGTAAACTATTTAAGACTAATAAAAGAAAATATTTTTTCACTCAACGTGTAATCAAACTCTGGAATTTGTTACCGGAGGATTTAGTAAAGGTTGTTAGTGTAGCTGGGTTTAAAAAAGGTTTGGACAAGTTCCTGGAGGAAATGTCCATAAACCATTATTAAGAAGGGACCCAGGGTATCAATGCTTGACCCAATACAAGCATTGTGGAACCTGTGTCTTTTGGGGAAACTGCTAGGTACGTATGACCTAGATTGGCCATTTTTGGAAACAGGATACTGGGCTTGATGGACCTTGGTCTGACCCAGTATGGCATATCTTATGTTCTTATGTCTGTAGCATCTTCTGGGGAGGGACAACCTTCTTGTGCAGGGTCCCGTGCGAATGCCTCAAGTGGATCGGTTCTTGCTTACGGCTTGGCTATTGAAAGGGCAAGGCTACAGAAAAGAGGATATTCCGGAGCAGTGATCTCCACATTACTAAAGGCCCGTAAGAGATCGACCTGCCTTGCTTATGTGCGCATCTGGCACATTTTTGAAGGCGGGTGTGAAAAGCCTACAAAAGCGGCTGATTGCAGTCTCAGTTCTGGAGATATTGGATTTCTTGCAGGTTGGCCTTGGAAAAGGCCTGGCGGCCAGTTCTTTGCATGTGCAGTTAGTGGCCATTTCCTGCTATAGGGGCAAGATTCAGGGGAAGGTGTTGGGCGAGCACCCGGATGTGTCCTGGTTCCTAAGAGCTGCTCGGCTTTTGCGGCCTCAGCAGCGGTCATTTGTCCCACCTTGGGACCTCTATCTGGTACTGGATACTTTGGCGGGAGAGCCGTACGAACCGGTAGGGCATGCCTCATTAAAAGACTTGACTCTTAAAGTAGTTTTTCTCATGGCTATTTATTTATTTATTTAGACAGTTTTTTGAATACCGCCTTATCCTTCAATCAAAGTGGTCACGGCACAATTGGGGGATACATTTAACACGTGGGGATATGAGACACATACACTAATACTTACACGGAACATGGGTAATGGAGGGTTAAGTGGCTTGTCCAAGACCACAAGGAGCATCTGTGGGACTAAAAACCCCAGTCCTTCCGGCCCAAGGTTGCTGTCCTCTAGTGGGATTTGAACCCCTGACTTTCCGGCCTGAAGTACCTTGCCCCAACCACTAGGCTACTCCTCCCTCCAGAGCTATTTGCTCTGCTAGAGTGTTTTGGAGTTGCAGGCTTTGTCGTGCCGGCTGACTTTCCTCTCCTTTTTCAAGGATAAGGTAGTGCTGAGGACAGTTCCTTCTTTTTTGCCCAAGGTGGTTTCGCCATTTCATCTGAATCAGTTGGTTTCTCTTCCCTTCTTTGCCGAGGGGGGGGGGCAGGGTGAGGTCAATGCGAAGTTGCGCCGGCTGGATGTGCGCAGGATTTTGAAGCGCTATCTACATCGCATGGAGGTGTTCCGCAAGTCGGAGTGGTTGTTTGTGTTGTTCAGGGGACCATGTAAGGGTGAGGCAGCAGCTAAAGCTTCCATTTCCAGGTGGATCAGGGAGGCCATTTCTTTGGCATACATCTTGAAGGGAAGGCAGGTTCCGGTGGAGTTCCGGGCCCATTCCACTAGGGCTCAGGCAGCCTCCTGGGCTGAGTTTAGTCTTGTTCCGCTGCTGGATATTTGTAGAGCGGCTACTTGGTCTTCTCTTCATACTTTTGCGAAGCATTATCAGTTGGATGTTCAGGCAGTGGGAGATGCCGTGTTTGGAGGAGTGGTACTTTGATCCGGTCTTGCAGGCCCCTCCCAGGCTTGAACTGCTCTGTTACATCCCAGAGGAAAAGGACTGGACTGGAGGGACGCTTAGGAAGAAGTAATTAGACCTTACCTGCTAATTAGTGTTCCTGAAGGAACTCCAGTCGAGTCCCTGATCCCGCCCATTGTCTGAAGGTAAAAAACTGATACCGGCCTGAAGAGTTAGAGGGTCAGGTGTGGAGACCTTTTTGGTAGGCCTTTGTTGAGGTCTCTGGGGGCGGGGTGGATTCAACAGGCATGGTGGGTGCCCGCTATTCAGTTTTACGGGCATCGGCGCTTACAGGTAAGCCTCCTCCTTTCCCGGGGGGGGGGGGACGTTCCTACTGGGAAGGGGGGTAAGAGTTAGTTTTTGGGTTTTTCACATTGATTACAGTTATTAGTCCTTTTCTTAATTGTCTCTCCGTTAAGTCTGCTTTGTCACGAGGATACTATTGGAGGGAGGAGTGGCTCAGTGGTTGGGACAGGTTATCTCAGGTCAGAAGGCCAGGGGTTCAATTCCCACATGGGGACAAGCAACCTCAGGCCAGAGGGACTGAGGTCTCTAGTCCCATGACCACTTCTTGTGGCCTTGGGCAAGCCACTTAACCCTCTATTGCCTCAGGTACACTTAGATTGTGAGCCCTTCAGAGACAAGGGAATAAAAAGTACCTGTTAGTATACATGTAAACTGCACTGATTCTAAAGAGCACAGTATGAAAAAAAAGAAAGAAATACTGGAGCTGGTGGGAGGTGCCAGTGCTATATATATCCTAAAAAGAGTGACATACTCAGTCTCCAAAGCTGCTGGAAGGGGAGCACAACCCAGAGGAAAGGGACTGGTCTGGAGTTCCTTCAGGAACACTAATTAGCAGGTAAGGTCTAATTACTTCTTTCTTCTGCTGGCCATTCCTTTCCCTATGCACCCATGCATTCTTCTAGCTTTTTCTGTTGTCTTCTCTACCTGTTTAGCTACTTTAAGATCATCAATCACAATCATGCCTAGGTCCCACTCTTCTTTGGTGGACAAAAGTACTTCACCCCCTATACTATATTGCTCCCTTGGATTGCTGTAGCCCAAATGCATGACTTTGCATTTTTTAACATTAAATCTCAGCTACCAAATTCTAGACCATTCTTCAAGCTTAGCTAGATCCCTCCTCATGATATCCACACCTTCCTGGGTGACTACTCTATTGCATATTTTGGTATCATCCACAAAAAGGCAAACCTTACCCGATAGTCCTTCTGCTATATCACTAACAAAGATGTTAAAAAGAATCAGACCAAGGACAGATCCCTGGGGCACACCACTGGTAACCTCCTTCTCCTCAGAATGAGCTCCATTTACCTGTACCCTTTGTCACCTTCCACTCAATCAATTTCTAACCCAAGCAGTAACTTTAGGGTCCATCCCTAGGGTGCTCAGTTTGCTTATAAGTCACCTGTGAGGAATAGTGTCAAAGGCTTTACTGAAATCTAAGTACACTATATCTAGGGCTCTCCCTCGGTCCAACTCCCTGGTCACCTGGTCAAAGAAATCAATCAGATTTGTCTGATAAGACCTGCCTCTGGTGAATCCATGCTACCTTGGATCCTGTAATCCTCTGGACTCCATAAACCTCACTATTTTCTCTTTCAGCAGTGCTTCCAATAATTTACTCACCTCCGAAGTTAAACTAACCGGCCTATAGTTTTCAACCAAATCCTTACTTCCTATTTTGTTTAAAGGGACTACATGTGCCTCTCTCCAGTCCTTTGGCACCACTGCCGACTCCAACGAGACATTGAAAAGGTCAGTAGGTAGAGCTGCTAGAACCATCCCCAACTTCCCTCAGTATTCTAGTAATGGAAATTTTCAGCCTGAACCATTTATCTTGTGAAATTCCTTGAAAAAATGGCCTCAGGTTCCTAGCAGTGAGTGTGCAAATCCACATTTTCAAGAAATGTTTAGTCTTGGCATCTACTAGTTCAAGGGTAGGAATGGATGGTGAAGTTGGTCTGTTTTCTGCTCCAGGTGCTGTCTCCAAGATGTCTGCTGAGCTTCCTAGGAAGCACTTTGAGCAGAAAACAGATCAGCTTCACCATCCATCCTCATTCTTGAACTAGCAGATGCCAGGACTGAAGAGATCTTGAGATTATCTAAAGAAGTAGCAAGCTCAGTCTCTGATACCAAACTGAGGCTGGGAAGTTCAGCAGCCATCTTGGAGACAGCACCTTGAGAAGAAAACATGTACATTGAAGCATCCTTCTCCATCTTAGAGCTAGAGCAGCAAATGCCAAAGCTGAGGGCACTTTAGGGCCACAGCTCTCAGGGGGCGGAAGAAGCACAGCAAGAGTTAGTACAGCCTCAGGAAGGGAAGAAAGAGAGTCATCCAGACCCTTGATGCAGGCATGTTTGCCGAAACCTGGCCAAGTCAAGTCCATTAATAAAATACTATTCTAATCGTAAGTCCAGGCCAGTCCAGTTACGCATGGGTTGTCACCACCCACCAGCAGCTGAGGGCTGAGCATGACAGAATCCTGATGTCCCAGAACCAGAGCTCCCCCTTCAGCTCCAGGATCCAGTCTCTCAGTCCTCAGCAGCTGAGTGAGAAGTCCATGAGTGGTGGTCTCCCTTGAGGTCACGATTCCTTTAGCAATAAAATGAAAAAATAAATAAATAAATAAAAAAACAAGGATATCTAGTCTAGCCTGGAGACAACAGACAACGTAGTCCATAGAGGGGTTGTTGTGAATTTTCCTCTGCAGCTGTGCGATGAGTAAGGGCTGGCAAGGCTACTGGACTGGCCGTCTACAGGCTTATCAGGGTGAAACTACCTGGGTGCCTCAGGTCCCTTTCCCTCCACTCCAGCCCGGGGTCTTCTCTGTCTGCGAGCAGCAGGTCTAAAGGGATCAAGTTTTTTCTCTTTCTGGCCCGGGTTCTACAGTGCCTGAGCAGCAGGATTTGAGGTAACCTCCCCCTCCTTAGCACTAGAGTGCTGTTAAAATAAACCAAAAAAAAAAGAAGGAAAAGCTGAGAGGAATCATTTAAGGGGAAGGGGAACGGCTGACTGTCATTTTCTTCCCTCTGTGGCCAGCTGGTGCTTTCTTTCTGTGTTGTTCTCACCAGCTTCTTTTGTGTTGTCGGGCTTCATGCATGCCGGCGGTTTCTTCATTCTGCCCGCTGTGTGCAGGGAGCTGTGGTTTGACGTCAGCAGATCTGTGCCGCTTTTGGTTGTGTCAGGGCATGTTGCTGGAGTGCTCCGGGGCTGAAACAACGATGAATGTTTCATTGCCGGCGGTAGCAAGGACTCTGGCAGAGACCATGGTTTCAGTGGGAACCACGGTCATTTTGTCTCCAACAGCCTCAGCTCCCCAACAGGGCTTTATTTGTGGGAAGAGCAAAGGAAAATCTTCGGGAGTTAAATCTTCAGCGCCTTGGGTAGAGAAGGAAGATTTGCATGAGTCCCTGGAACAGGTTTTTTTTTCCATGAATTTTTTTTTTGTCTATCCATAAGGCTTACTGCAGACTGAGCCTTCTCCTACATCACAAATGCTAATAAAATTACCAAAACAAGAACCCCCCAAACCAAAGAAAATAGTATTCTAATCTTTTTGTTGGAGATTCACTGACAAATAAGCTAAGTTTTTTTTTGGTTGTTTTTTTGTTTTTGATTGAATTTATACTTCCGAATAAAAGGGATGATGCCGTTTGGAGGGGCCAGTAATTCATACTGACTTTATCCGACAAAAAGATTAGAATACTATTTTCTTTTGGGGGTTCTTGTTTTGGTAATTTTTATTGCATTTACGGTATCTTATTACCTTAACCTAGGGTGGTTTGTGGACATTCTCCTACATCACTGCATATGCCAGAGTTGCCAGTTCTGCAGGAGGGTGAAATTTTGGGGTTGGTGGCTCTGTTGAAAAGGCATAAGGGAGAGACTGGGGTCTGGCTGGCTCAGGACTCTCTGCAGTCACAGGGTTCCGAGGAATTGAGGGAAGGGCCCTCAGACCTCTGGGGTGATCCAGGGGTCCTTGACCTCGAAGAAGGCGAGATTCCCCTGGGGATGATTCCAATGTCATCCGAGTGTTCCATCATGAGAAGCTGGCAGCCTTCATTGGTCACTCTTTGGCAGCTCTGAATATTATGCCACCCTCTGCTGTGGCAGACAAGCCCCTGGAGGATCCCTTGCTGCAGGGGTTTAATGGAAAACAGGTCTGTTTTCCGGTTCATTGCATAATTAAGAAGAAGATTAAATCAGAATGGGAATTTCCTGAAGCCACTGTATGAGGTGGCAGGGCGATCGGTCGCCTGTTCCCCATCCCATGGGAGGGGCTGGAACTGTTACGGATGCCAAAGATAGATGCACTTGTCTTTGCAGTTACCAAGAAAACCACCATTCCGGTGGAGGGGAGTGGCCCTGAAGGACCTTCAGGATCGTAAGCTGGAGTCTCTTCCCAAGCTAACTTTTCATACCAGTGCTTTGTCCCTGTAGGATTCCATCTGTGGGACCTATATCTCTAGGGCTTCTATCCACTGACTCCAAGGGTTGTCTGTGTCGGACTTGGAGAGTTCATTGGAGCCTGAGTCAGCCAAGCTAAAATCAACTGTGGCATTCCTGGTGGACGCCTTCTGTGGTTTGCTGCGCACCTCTTTGAAGTCCATGGTGTACATTATTGCAGCTATGCAACTGGTTGGCAGACACAGCTTCCAAGTCCAGGCTCAGTAAACTTCCCTTTATGGGTAAGTTGCTGTTGGAGAGGCTCTAGTAAAGGATCTGGGGGACTCGAAAGGGGGGCACTTGCCAGAGGATCGGCCAAAGGGACCAAAACAGGGGTTCCCTCAGTGGGGACAGCCCAGAGATTATAGGAGGTTCTGTGCCAGGCGTTTCACCCCCTTGGCTCATGTGGGCAGCCCTTTGAAGGCTTCTGGGGGTCCAGTCGGGGTGCATTCGTAGTCCCACAGGCCTCTACAAAGAAGCCCCAGTGATGCCAGGCTGGCCTAGGCAGAGGTCAGCTACAACAGTTTTATTCTGCCTCGGTCCATATTACAACCGACCAGTGGGTTCTGGAAATTATTTGGGAGGGCTACACTCTGGAGCTTGCTCAGCCCCTCTTCAAAGCCTTTGTCAGCTCTCCCTGCAAGGTGCTGGGCAAAGCGAAGGCAGTCCATGACACTCTGCAGAGCTTGTTGCAGTTGGAGGTGATAGTGCCCGTTCCTCAAAGCCAGTGCGATCAGTTCATTATTCCATCTATTTTGTAGTCACCAAGAAAGAAGGGTCCTTTCTGCCTATTCTTAATCTCAAACATGTCAACCACATTCTGTGTGTCCCGCACTTCCGGATGGAAATGCTATACTCAGTCATTCTGGCGGTGAGACGGGGCAAGTTCCTGTCTACTCTTGATCTCTTGGAAGCCTACTTGCATATTCCCATCTGGCCAGACCATCAATGGTACCTGTGGTTTACTATTCCGGAGGGTCACTTTCAGTTCAAAGTGCTGCCCTTTGGTCTGGCGACTGCCCCATGCACCTTCACCAAGATCATGCTGGTGGTGGTGGCAGCCTTTTGGAAGGAAGAGATTTTGGTATACCCCTGTTTGGATGATTGGTTGATTCAGGCAACGTCGGAGGCCGAAGGTGTGGCAGCCACGAGGTGGGTGGTGCAGTTTCTGCAAAGTCTAGGCTGGGTAGTCAACTTGGTCAAGAGTCAGCTTCAGCCAGTTCAGTGGCTGATTTACCTCGGCACCCAGTTTGACACTTAGGCAGGGTGGTTTCCTTGCCAGAGGACAGAGTTTCCAAGCTTCAAGCACAGATTTGACTTTTTCTGTAATGAAGGGCACTGGTGGCTTGTTACCATCTGCAGTTGCTTGGATCAATGGCAGTGGCTCTGGAGCTGGTGCCTTGGACTCGAGCACACGTGTCCGTTGCAGCAAGTGCTGCTTTTTCACTGGTCCCCTCAGCATCAGCCAATGTCTCAGAGAGTGGTTTGCCTAGATGCCCAGTGCCTTCAGATGGACAAGATCATGGTGAGGCTCCTGTTGGAGCAACTGTAATGGATCCTGGTCATGATGGATGCCAGCCTCATGGGGTGGGGGGCAGACTGTCTGTGACAAGTGACCCAGGGATGGTGGACACTGGAGGAGGTTTCCTGGTCCATCAGCAGATTGGAAATGAGAGTGGTCTTCCTGGTCTTGCAGTTCTCCTGTCCTCTGATAGCCAAGAAAGTGGTCTGAGTCTGCTCGGACAATGCAACCACAGTGGCATACATCAGTCAGCAAGGGGGCACAGGCAGTGTGACCCTGTTGACCGAGAGTCAGTCCTTGCTGCTGTGGGTGGAGGAAAATCTAGTGGTGCTCTCTATGGTGCATGTTGCTGGAAAAGACAACATTCAGGTGGACCTCTTCAGTCAGCACCGACACGACCCCTGCAAATGGGAGTTAAATGAAGCAGTTTTTCTTGACATCACAAGACATTGGGGGATGCTGGTGATAGATCTCATGGACACTCAGGAAAATGCCAAGGCTGCACTTTTCTTCAGCAGGCTCAGGGAGCATATGTAAGAGGGTCTCGATGCTCTGGCTCAGGCGTGGCGGCGGATGGCTTCTTGTATGTTTTTCCACTGTATGTGCTCTTGGGTATCTGTTACAGCAGATAGAAGCTCATCCAGGACCAGTGATTCTGATTGCACCGGACTGGCCTCAGAGGCCACGGTATGTGGATCTGACCCAGCTGCTGATAGATCAGCCGTGGCAGCTCCCTGACAGGGTGAACCTTCTTTCTCGGGGTCCAGTGTTGATGCCTCAGGTGGATCGATTCTTGCTTAAGGCTTGGTTCTTGAGAGTGCGAAATTGAAGTGTAAAGGTTACTCCATATCCGTGATTTTGACTATACTGAAGTCCAGGAGAAGATCCACGAATTTGGCTTATATGAGAGTCTGGCAAGTGTTTGAGGACTGGTGTTCTTCCAGGGACCTTCGTCCTCTTTCATATTTGCTCCTGCATATTTTACAGTTCCTACAGTGTTGCCTAGAAAAAGGCTTGTCTTTTAGTTTCCTGAGGGTACAGGTAGCAGCTCTCTCCTTCCACAGGGGGCTGATTCAGGGTTGCTCCTTGGCGGGCCATCCAGATGTGGTCTGTTTCTTACAGTGGTGAAGCAGGTCCGTCCACCCTTGCATCTTGTTGTTCCTCCATGGGATCTTAATTTGGTTCTGGAGGTCATGACGGGTCCCCCATTTGAGCCTCTTGCAAGAATGTCATTTGGGGAAATCACCTTGAAAATGTTTTTTTTGGTGGCAATTTGTTCCACGTGGCAGATTTTGGAGCTACAGGCCCTGTCCTGTAGAGAGATGTATCTTTTGATCTCAAAGTAGCGGGTGATACTTCAGTCCATGCTTTCCTTCCTTCCTAAGGTAGTCTTTCGCTTCCATTTGAATCAGACAGTATCGTTGCTGGCTTTCTGGCACTGGGGACTCCGGGGAGGAGCAACAGTTGTGCCTATTGGATCTGCATTGCATCTTGTGTAGGTATTTTAAGAGATCAGAGCCTTTTTGGACATCGGACCGCTTATTTGTGTTGCTCGGGGGTCCTCATAAGGGGGCTGCGGCCTCCAAGGCCTCGATTGCCCACTGGGTCAAGCAGGCGGTTAGCTCAGCTTATGTGGTGCAGGGGAAGGTCCCGGCAAGGGGGCTGAGGGCCCATACTACCAGGGTGAAGGTGTTGTTGTGGGCCAAGCTCAGCTTCGTTCCCCTGGTGGAGATTTGTAGAGCAGCAACATGGTCATCCCTTCATACCTTTGCAAGGCATTATCACTTGGATGTTCATGCTTGTTTTGGGGCATCAGTTCTTCAAGCAGGACTCGCCGGCCCCTCCCAGGATTAGGAATTGCTTTACTATATCTCATGCATAACTGGACTGGCCTAGAGGTATGATTAGAAAGGTGAAATTAGACCTTATCTGCTAATTGTCTTTCCTTGAGTACCTCCAGCCAATCCAGTACCCTCCCTTCTGATGTGTGACATGTGACTGTGAGTCCTGTGTCTGTTGTCGGTAAGGATATCTGTGAAGAAATACAGCATTGAAGTGGTGGCGAATTCCCTGGGGGGGGAGGGTATCTTGGCAAATTGCTCTGTCACCTCGTCTAGTTCTTACCCTGTACATAGTTCATAGGGTTTAGTGTAGTGGCTATGGAATCTCCTTCTCTTGCCCCTGGACTGAGCTGTTGCTCTTAATAGTGGGACTGTATGTGGGTGACTAGGTCTGGAGTCTGCTTTGTCATTCGAAGACTGGATCCTGGAGCTGAAGGAGGAGCTCTTGTACTGGGACATCAGGATTCTGTCATGTTCAACCCTCAGCTGCTGTGGGTGGTGACTGGCCTGGAAATTAGCAGGTAAGGTCAAATTTTGTCTTTGAGGAACATCTGATTGCTATGACTGTGGTCAGTCTCCGTTGTTGCGTTTCTTTTGCATTTATGTACTGATTGAGTATGAAGCATTCCAAAGTGTATGCTAATCTCAGAAAAAAGATATCAATGCTTGACCCAGTACAAGCATTGTGGAACCTGTGTCTTTTGGGGAAACTGCTAGGTACGTATGACCTAGATTGGCCACTGTTGGAAACAGGATACTGGGCTTGATGGATCTTGGTCTGACCTTGGCGTATGGACCTTGGCATATCTTATGTTCTTATGTTCTTAACAAGCAACTGTCCAAGTGTCCAAATCCCCTTGTTTTGCCAGAGGGCCATGAAATAATTTTTTTAATTTTATCTTGCGTTTAGACTTCACTCTTGCACCCTTTGTCCAGCTCTGCTAGGGCAGTGTGCATGGAGTGAACTGACAACACAAGACTAGATAAAATAATTATAGGAATAGGAGACATTAGCTTTTCCTCTATCAGAAATTCAGTAGGGGAAGAGGAATAGGTATTCTCAGAAGTTCTACTATATGCACCATGTAGTTGTTAAGTGCCGTCAAGTCAATGCTCACTCATGGCAATTCTCTGAATAGTTGTTCTGAACTGTGTTGGTAGCTGCTGTTATTGTATCAATCCATCGCATTGCTGGTCTTCCTCTTTTGCATTGACCTTCAGTTTTGCAAAGCATAATGTCTTTCTCTATTGACTTTTTGCATGATATGTTCAAAGTATGAAAGTTGAATTCTTGTTATTTGAGGGAAGCTTAGGCTTGATCTTTCCTAATACCAATTGATTTTTTTCTTTAGTCAGTTAATGATATACACAGTATTGTTTGCCAGCACTAAATCTTTGCAACTGTCTACCCCTTCATTTCATCCCTAACCCAACCTAGCTCTTTCACCTAACCGATTCCACCTTCCAAAGAGCATACTCCCTATCTGCTGTAATGTGTCACTCACAACAGTGATACATGTGAATTATCTGTAACCCTATATAATCATCCTTGTTCAATGTAAACTTTTATGTTATTGTTGGTTCATGTTATATGTAAACCGTTCTGAATCCTATGATAGAGTGGTATAAAAACCTGTTAAATAAATAAATAAATTTGAGAGCATCGATTTTCTTTCTATCTTTCTTCTTCATTGTCCAACTTTCGCATCCATATGACGTTATTGGAAATACCATAGCTTGGACAAGTTCAATCTTTGTATGCAGAGATTCATCTCTACACTTGAGAATCTTGTCTATGTCCTTCATAGCTGTTCTGCCAAGAACAATGCATCGCCAGATTTCTTGATTGCTTGTCATTTCTTGACTGATTATGGATCCAAACATCTTAAAGTTGCCTACTATTTCTATTTCTTCTCCATCAAGGATAATGTTTCTTTTTATTTTGCCAGTTATCAGGATCTTTGTCTTCTTCATGTTAAGGTGCAGGCTCATTTTAAAACTATATTTCTTGATCTTGATAAGTATGTATTACATATCATCTTCACTTTCATCCAGGAATATGGTATCATCAGCATAATGAAGGCTGTTGATGACTCTTCCACCAGTCTTCACACCACAGTTGTCTTCATACAATCCTGCTTATCTGATAATTTGTACTGCTTATAAATTAAACAGGTATGAGTAAAGTATGCAGCCTTGTCATACACCTTTGCTGATTTTAAATCATTCCATTTCTCTTTGTTCTGTTTAAATTGTTGCTTCTTATTGGGCATGAGAACTCTCAGATGTTCTGGTATATCCATGCTTCTTAATGTGGCCCAGAATTTTTCATTATTACACAATCAAAAGCTTCGTTGTAGTCAGTAAAACACATATAGAAATCTGTTTGGTATTCTTTTGTATTTTCAAGGATCCATTTTACATCCATGATGATGGCTCTTGTTCCTCGCAATTCTTGAGCCCTCATTGCATTTCATGCAGTTCTCATTCATTCAGATATGGTGGAATTCTCTGCCAAGTGGCATTTCAAAATGAGACAAACTTACTATCATTAAGGAAGACCTTGAAGACTTTCCTTTTTCCAAAAAGTAGGTTCGTAGCTTCTCTCCTTGGTAAGCTCTTTTATTGAGTAGGATGGCAGACAGCATTTTTAAGGAGTTTGGGGGTTTTATTTTATTTTTTTTGTCTCATGTTAATTGGGGGTTATGTATTGATGAATTATAATGGCGTTCATTTTATGCTTGTACATACTCATGAAAGCCTTAGCAATCGGGGGGTATACAAGCTTTTTAAAAAAAAAAAAAAAATAAATAAATTCCAGGCATGATTGTAATCTCTATTGAATGACATTGCTTATGTGTGGGATCAGAGCGATTATACGATAATTTCCACAGTCAGTCAGATCACCTTTCTTCAGTGTTGGTACGAACAGAGATCTTGTCCAGTAAGTTGATCATGATGTTGTCTTTGAAATTTCCTGGCAGAGCCTTAAAGCAACTGCATCTGATTGCTATAATATTTCAATGAGAATGTCATCAATGTCTGGTGTTTTGTTCTTTGATAATGCTTTCAATGTTATTTCGACTTCTTCATCACCAACAGTTCCTGATTGTAATGTAGAGTTTGAAATTGCTATTGATCCACTTAATCTTTATGATATGATGACTGTGTGTTCTTTTCACCTTTCTGGGATCTTCTCAGGATCATTTAATATGGATCCTTGAGCATTTTTTAGCATTCCAATTTAAGGTTATAATTTTCTCTTTAACTCTCATAGATTTAGGAAAGACAATCTTGTTCTTCCTCTGATAGTTTCTGATTCTGTTTCCTTGCATGCATCATTGTAGTACTTTTCTTTGTCTTACTTTGCTCCATGTTGGAAAACTCTGTTAAGTTTCATGATTACCTCTCTTTCTCCTCTGGCTTTAGCCTCTCAGCATTTCTGAGCAATTTTCAGAGTTTCTTCAGTTATCCATTGTGGCTGCTTTTTTTTTTTTTTTTTTTTACCTTTTGAATAGAATTTTCACTTTCTTAATCTCATCCCAAAACTCTTCTGGTTCTCTGTCATTTGTATCCAAAGTGGCAAATTGATTTTGCAGGCTGTCTCTAAATTCCAGTGGTATCTTTTTAAGATAATATTTTGCTACATTCATGAGTGACTTACTCTTTTTTCAGCTTTAGCTTGAGTTTGCATACTAGTAGCTGGTGATCTGTACCACAGTCAATTCAAGGTTTTGTCTTTGTTGATGTTGAGCTTTTCCATTGTTGACTTCCACAAATGTGGTCAATTTGATTTTTTTTTTTACAATCCATTGAGCAATGTCCATGTGCACAGTCATCACTTGTGTTGCTGGAAGAAGATTTTGCAGAATTTTATCTCCAGCTTCATTTCTGTTGCCAAGGTCATATTTTCCAACTACTGTACCACCTTCTCTGTTCCATTTACCAAATACTGAGTAGCAAGATCAAAATAAAATAGACTTGAGGCATAATAACCATTTTAACAACTTCTACCTGGTCCCATCATGAAAGTAAGAGAGGTCAGCATTGGATCAGATTTGTGATTATTTAAAGAATAATGTCTATGTTGAGATGTAACATGTTTTATTATGCTTGATATACCACACCTTCATAAATGCAGCAGGGTGGTGTACAATTAAAATAACAAATTAAGGAAAAAGAACGGAATAGTTGGATAGCAGAGGCAACACAGTCACACAGAGAAAAGAGTAGTTCAGGAAAGAGCTGGGAAAGGTGAACTAAGAGTTTGAGGGTGGCAAGTCAAAGGCTATTCAGAAAAGGTGTGTTTTGAGCAAGGATTTAAACTTAGTGTAGGAGAGTCTGATGCGGAGATCGGTGGATAGTGCATTCCATGAGGTTGGTCCATGAAAGTAAAAGGTGGAATTATGAGTGGATTCTAACTAAACTCTTGCAGCAGAGGGGAAGTGAAAACGATTAGCATGAATGGTGCAGAGGACATGGTGTGGGGAACGGAGCTGCAGGGTATTTGAGAGGTATTTGGGGATGCCAGTGTGTAGAGCCTTGTGGATCAAGGCAAGGAGTTTGAACTGAATGCATAACTTGAGTGGGAGCCAGTGGAAGAGGGTAACATGGTCAAAACGGGAGGCATGGGCAAGATTTGGACAGCTGTACGTAGTGTAGCTGATATTGTGGAAGACCCAGAAATACAATGTTACAGTAATCAAGTCTGGACACAACAAAAGTTAACAAAAGAGTGGTCAGAGAGGAGGGAGAGAGAAAAGGATGCATCACACAAATCTGATGAAGGGAATGGAATGAACGACAAACAAGAGAGGAGAGGTGAGCCTGGAAGGTCTAGAATCACACCCAGGTAGCGGAGAGAATCACCCGAGGGAATATCAGAATACAGGAGTGCAAGACAGGGGCAGGGGCCACCAGTAGGGAACCAAATAACTGCTGTTTTGGCGGAATATTTAATTTGCAGAGGAATCCATTTAAATCCCAGATCCCTCATATCCTTTTCTGTAGTAACATCATTCATGGCTATAATCTCTGATTTATCCCAGTTTACTCTATAGGGTAATTGTATTTAGCTTGCACCATTTTCAGAAGTACAAGGTAAGTTAAATTCAAGTACAGTGGGTATTTTTCTTGTCCCCAGAGAGTATACAATTTAAGTTTCTCCTTAAAGTAGTGGAGGGTTAAATGACTTGCCCAAGATTACAAGGAGCAGTAGTAGAATTCAAACCTGTCTTTTCTGGTTTTCAGCTCACTGCTCTAACCATTGGAGTATTTCTCTATTCAACTCACAGAAAACTGTGTGAAGATCTGGACCAGCTTTAGTACAGATAAATATAATCCCAAACGGTCTTGTATCAGAGCGTTCTAACTATCATAGAATCGAATGTGCTCCTGCGCTCTATCACGTTAATTATAAATCACAATCCTATGGCACTAGGTTCAATAAGGAACTTTTTGCGGGTCTCAGATTTATAATAGCGTAAGTTTTCTGGGTTAATTTTATCCAGTAACACGCTTATTTGCATCAACGACCCCTTTTTTTTCCCTTTTTTATCCTCTTCATATGACTAGCAACAAAATATCAAAAAATGTTTCTCATTAGTCTTTTAGAGAAAAGACATTGTTTAACCCACATTGCTAGATACTGCAAGGAAATTCCTTAAAACAAGATGTATTTGAAACCCTAACACAGTGAAAAAAAGTTCTTTAAGGTGCCACTTAACTTGCTGTGGATAAGGTTTCATCCATATAGTGCAGTTCTTCTGTTTGAAATTGTCTTCTGTTTGAAGTTGAAAATCCCGTGCAGTTCTTCTATTTGAAATTATCTTTTATTTGAAGTTAAAAATCCCGACGCTATTATTTGAAGCGCCTCTGTGTTTCTCAATCCGGTTCTTCAGGGGACTCTTAAAGTGTCGCTACTAATATAGGAGACATAAAACCCATCCATAGGTAAACTACTGTGAGATGTTGTCATATAAAAGCTCCACATACTACCTCTCAAAAAATACTACATAGAAATAATTATCTCAAAAAGAATTACCTCAAAAAGAATGATGCTGCCCAATTAGAAATAACAGACCTTCAATTCATCTTGAAAACTGTTGCTGCAGTCTGAAAAAACGCCGCGCATGCGGACTGGGGGTTTTACCCCGGATATTTAAATTTCTTTAAACTCCTCCCCTCTGTTACTGAACATAAGATACTTTGTACCCATGAAATCCCCCTTTTTTTTATATATTAATAGCACAGACATTCTCACTATATAGAATAAAATTCAAGACGTGTCTAAGAATTTTCTAGGAACAAACACCCCAATCAATTGCTAAATTTAACCCCGTTGGATGAACGGAACCCAGTCGGTGTATCCAACGCTGTTCTCTGACTAGTAAAGTGTGATCTCTTGTCTTACCGCAGGACCCCATCTGCACCTGTTCAATACACCAACAGCGTAAATGTTCAAAATTATGACCTTGCGTTGTGCAGTGGGCTACTAGAGGAGCCTCCAACCTCTTACACTTGATCCTGCTCTCATGCTCTTTCATACGAATTCTGAATTTTCGAATTGTCTTTCCAATATATACCAAGCCACATGGGCACAATATTGCATACACCACAAAGGTTGAATCACAAGTGGTGTCACCCTTTAACCTATAGGTCACTCCCTTATAATTGAACTGCTTTAATGTTTCAGAAATATTACAAATGGTGCAGTGGCCACATGGATGATGACCTACTGCCTCTCCATTTGGCATAATCGAGTGTTCAGACCGTAAGACCGCCGGGCTGATGTATTCTTTCAAATTTTTACTCCGTTGCCACACACAGCGGATCCTATAGTGCTCCATGCTGGGTAATGTTTTCAAAACCCTACTATTTCTTTTAATACTTTTCTGTATGCTCACACTAATTGGAGAATACCTAGTAACAAAGTGCACAAATCGTGTGTCTGATATATTTCGGGATGACTGCGAGTTCAATATCAGAGTTCGATCACAATACAAAGCTCGTTTATAAGCTCTGGTGACCACTCTCACCGGATAACCTTTCTGAATAAACTATGTTTTTAAACTCTTTGATTTCTCTTTAAAATCTTCACGGCTGGAACAGTTTCGGCGATACCTTAAAAATTGTGAGAACGGAAGCCCCTCTTTAAGCCTCGGAGGATGAGCACTGTCAAATTGTAAAAAAGTATTTCTATCGGTGGGTTTGCTGAATACTGTAGTTTCCCAATGATCACACCCCTTGGTGACCCGAACATCCAAATAGACAATACTCTCTTTACTAAACTCGTGTGTAAATCGTATGTGAGGATCACATTGGTTGAGCCAATGGATGAATTCAGCTAGGTGATGTTCCGTGCCACTCCAAAGCAAAAAAACATCATCAATATAACAAAGCCAGGTTTTGATCTGTTGCACTTGGGGAGCTTGAAACATCCATTTTTCTTCGAAATCACCCATATATAAGTTGGCCACGGACGGAGCACACGTGGCTCCCATGGCTATGCCACTCAGTTGATGGTACAGCTGTCCCTCAAAAATAAAAAAGTTATTCTGTAGGGCCAACTGGGCTATTTGAGTTAAAAATTCAATATGTTCCATACTGAGATCTCCCCTATTTTGTAGAGCTATGATGACTATTGATATTGCCTTTTGCTGTGGTATGCTTGTATACAGCGATTGCACATCTAAAGTGACCAACATTATCATTTCATCGTTTATCCACTCAGTCAACTCCTCCAAATTATTCAAAAAATGGGTCGTATCACGAAGATATGAGGGGATACGCAACAGCAAAGGTCTCAAAAATGAATCCAGATAAATGGATAACGGCTCCAACAACGTGCCCCTACAAAATAGGGGAGATCTCAGTATGGAACATATTGAATTTTTAACTCAAATAGCCCAGTTGGCCCTACAGAATAACTTTTTTATTTTTGAGGGACAGCTGTACCATCAACTGAGTGGCGTAGCCATGGGAGCCACGTGTGCTCCGTCCGTGGCCAACTTATATATGGGTGATTTCGAAGAAAAATGGATGTTTCAAGCTCCCCAAGTGCAACAGATCAAAACCTGGCTTCGTTATATTGATGATGTTTTTTTGCTTTGGAGTGGCACGGAACATCACCTAGCTGAATTCATCCATTGGCTCAACCAATGTGATCCTCACATACGATTTACACACGAGTTTAGTAAAGAGAGTATTGTCTATTTGGATGTTCGGGTCACCAAGGGGTGTGATCATTGGGAAACTACAGTATTCAGCAAACCCACCGATAGAAATACTTTTTTACAATTTGACAGTGGTCATCTTCCGAGGCTTAAAGAGGGGCTTCCGTTCTCACAATTTTTAAGGTATCGCCGAAACTGTTCCAGCCGTGAAGATTTTAAAGAGAAATCAAAGAATTTAAAAACACAGTTTATTCAGAAAGGTTATCCGGCGAGAGTGGTCACCAGAGCTTATAAACGAGCTTTGTATTGTGATCGAACTCTGATATTGAACTCGCAGTCATCCCGAAATATATCAGACACACGATTTGTGCACTTTGTTACTAGGTATTCTCCAATTAGTGTGAGCATACAGAAAAGTATTAAAAGAAATAGTAGGGTTTTGAAAACATTACCCAGCATGGAGCACTATAGGATCCGCTGTGTGTGGCAACGGAGTAAAAATTTGAAAGAATACATCAGCCCGACGGTCTTACGGTCGGAACACTCGATTATGCCAAATGGAGAGGCAGTAGGTCATCATCCATGTGGCCACTGCACCATTTGTAATATTTCTGAAACATTAAAGCAGTTCAATTATAAGGGAGTGGCTCAGTGGTTGGGACAGGTTACCTCAGGCCGGAGGGCTGGGGGTTCAATTCCCGCATGGGGACAAGTAACCTCAGGCCGGAGGGACTGAGGTCTCTAGTCCCATGGCTGCTCCTTGTGGCCTTGGGCAAGCCACTTAACCCTCCATTGCCTCAGGTACACTTAGATTGTGAGCCCTTCGGGGACAAGGGAATAAAAAGTACCTGTTAGTATATACATGTAAACCGCTCTGATGTGTAAGTAAAGGGCGGTATATCAAATGCCTAACCATAACCATAACCATAACCTATAGGTTAAAGGGTGACACCACTTGTGATTCAACCTTTGTGGTGTATGCAATATTGTGCCCATGTGGCTTGGTATATATTGGAAAGACAATTCGAAAATTCAGAATTCGTATGAAAGAGCATGAGAGCAGGATCAAGTGTAAGAGGTTGGAGGCTCCTCTAGTAGCCCACTGCACAACGCAAGGTCATAATTTTGAACATTTACGCTGTTGGTGTATTGAACAGGTGCAGATGGGGTCCTGCGGTAAGACAAGAGATCACACTTTACTAGTCAGAGAACAGCGTTGGATACACCGACTGGGTTCCGTTAGGGTTTCAAATACATCTTGTTTTAAGGAATTTCCTTACAGTATCTAGCAATGTGTGTTAAACAATATCTTTTCTCTAAAAGACTAATGAGAAACATTTTTTGATATTTTGTTGCTAGTCATATGAAGAGGATAAAAAAGGGAAAAAAAGGGGTCGTTGATGCAAATAAGCGTGTTACTGGATAAAATTAACCCAGAAAACTTACGCTATTATAAGTCTGAGACCCGCAAAAAGTTCCTTATTGAACCTAGTGCCATAGGATTGTGATTTAACGTGATAGAGCGCAGGAGCACATTCGATTCTATGACAGATAAATATAATAACAAATCATCAGTGTATGCCTCTACTTTACAGAGTCAGAAAATTTAACTCCACAAATACTGTATCAGGAGAATGCCAAATAGATATAAGAAGAGGTTCTAAGGCCATATTAAATAGAAAAGGGGAAAGTGGGCACTCTTTCCTTGTTCCTCTACCCAGTCTGAGGGGATCCAACAACAAATTAGTAACCTTGAAGTAAGGGTGATGTAAAGGACCTGCACCCACTTAATTAAATCTGTGCTACAGGGTACATCTGAAGCATTCCGAAATCTTTGTTAAGTAGGCCCATTCAATGTGATTGAAGCCATTCATGGTATCTAACGAAACTGCTAGACAAGGAGCTTTCCTCCATTTAAGAGGATCATAAAAAAAGTCAGGCATTATCAAATAAATGCCTATCAGGTATAAAGGCTGCATGGTCAATATGAATTAATTACTCCATAACACAGTGCAGTCTGGTAGCAAATATTTTAGCTATGATCCTACAGTCTTCTTTCAGTAAAAAGATAGGTCTATATTTCTGGATGAGAGTGGGATCCCTCCCAGGTTTAGTGATTAAAATGATTTGAGCTTTTCATGAAGGTACTGGTGCTGGAATTAGCTGAAAATAAACAATGAAATAATGTAGCTAATCCAGGGTCAGTTCAGTCCTAAACGGTTTATAAAATGCAGTAGTATATCCATGTGGTCTAGATGCTTTATGAGTGGAGAAATACAATTGCTTTTTCAGTAACAGAAGCTCCCCAAAACGATCTTGTCACCTTCTTGTAAGTATCGGATATTGTAGATCAGCCATTGGTGAGGTCAGCTTCCTCCTTTCTTTTCTCTTTAAAAGTCGTCATTATGTAGCGGGTGAATGCTGAAAACATGAAACAGTCATTTCACTACAGTATGCAAGTTTCTGAAGTAGCACAATTATAAAATAGTTTAAGATCTTGTTAGGATAAAAAGAGCATATACAGTATCAAATCAAGTTGTAATTATTTTCAATAGTGGAGATTATCTTTTTTTATAGAGCTGTTTGGCAAATGAATTATAACTTGAAAACAATATTTAATATTTCATCATAAATTCAGATTCAGTGTCCAAATACATATGTTTTTTTAATATTTTATCTTTTAACTTTTTTCTTTCAGGGTTCAGTGTTCTCTTTTAGCAAAGAGACTAGAGCTGTTACTGAACTGCCTTCACAACATCTGAATTACACAGACTTTGTTTACTTAACCGATATAGGAAACACCATGAATGATTCTGAAATTTCAGTACAGTATTTGTGCTCGAGTGCTTGCATTGTCAGTGTTGAAGTTATAGCTTCATCAGAATTCAGAACTGGAATTTCAGTCTTCAAGAAGAGATGGATGAACCAAAGGCACCTAAATATGGGCAGAACTCGAAGAGTGTTTCTAAGGTTTCCAAGTATTATGGTTTACCGAGATGACTATTTTATTAAGCACTCCATAATCTTGCATTCTGTCTTTCTGAAAGCTGGGATCATTCATAGGAATGTTGAAGAGCAAGGCTACAGACAAGATGAAAAGGTGCACAGAGTTGCAGAGGCTGTTCGATTTCTACAAACACTAGCACCCTTTGAACGTCCATTGAAAGATCACAAAAAATCTCTTTCATGGAATATTGAAGTTATATGGAAACTGAAAGCAAACAGAATACCTCAGTGCTCTTGTGAGAATGGTAGGTCTACTGTGCTATTATGTTGCTTGTTTATTGATTTTTCTATCCTACGGAATAGAAGTAATGTTGTGGTATTTATTGAATGTCATAAAGTAGTCCATTCATTCCAAAACCTTTCCGCAGGGATTTCCAGCCAATTGGGTTATCAGAATATCCAATGAATATGCATGAGATATGCTTGTAGTGGAAGTAGTGTATGCACGTTTATTTCTTGCATGAAAATTCAAAGTGGCTCGGAGTCAGGAATATGTTTGGGAACCACTGATCTTGATTGTGGACCTTAGCTGCCAAGGGTTCCCTGGAAATTATTAGGCAAAAATGTTTATAAAATAAAGCCTTATAACTTTCCAATCAAGTAATTTTTGCATTGATCATAAGGGGGAGGAGCAGGGGTGGCTCTATAATGAGGTAGCTGCCTCAGGCGACAAAGTTTTGGGGGCAACAAAAAATGCCCCCAAAACAGCGACCTCACTCTGCCTTCAAAAGTTAAAAAGAAAAAAAAAAGGGTGGACAAGCTCTCTGCTGCTGTTTCTCAGCAGCGGCAGAATCAGCTTCTGCCCCAGATCTGAGGACAATGGGGCAGCAGCAGGCAGCTGTCACCATTGGCAAAAAAAAAGCAATTGAAAAGCGCAGGGTTTTCAAGTTGACAGAGGCTTGTAAGTCCCTGCTGATTCCACACCGCCCCCCCCCCCCCCGCCCAACACAAAAGGCATCATCAGAGGTCTTGCCCCCTTTGATGATACTTTTCGTATCAGAGGGAGGTGGAACCAGCAGGGACTTGCAAGCCTCCGTCAGCTTGAAACCCCCATGATTTTTTTTTGCAAGCAGTGACAGCTCCCCACCGCTGCCCCAGTGAAAATACCATGCTTTTGGATTCCTGCTGCCAAGAGGCATCAGCGGTGGCAGGAAAGGAGGTGGAGGTAGATGAGCTGGTAGATGCTGGACAATGGGGCGGATGGGGCAGGAGGACAAATGTTGGACAACAGGGAGGGGCAGGAAGACAAATGTTGAACAACAGGGTGGCAAGAAGGAAGGCAAATGCTGGACAACGGAGGGGGGGGGGGTCGAAGCAGGAAGACAAATGCTGGACAACGAGGGGGTAGCAGTAAGATAAATGCTGGACAACGGGGGGGGGGGTGGAAGCAGGAAGACAAATGCTGGACAAAGAGGGGGAAGCAGTAAAACAAATGCTGGACAACGAGGGGGGGTGGAAGAAGGAAGGCAAATGCTGGACAAGGAGGGGGAAGCAGTAAAACAAATACTGGACAATGTGGTGGGGGGATTGGGAAGAAGGAAGAAAAATGCTGGACAATAGTGGGGGGAAGGAAGAAAAATGCTAGGCAATGGAGAGCAAGAAGACAAATGCTGGACCAGGATCGGTGCTACCTGGTAAGCTGGGTAAGCGCGGCGGAGAGGTGATTTATAATTTGGTCTTATGAATTGTACTGTGGTTCTCACTTTTTCTTTTAGTTCCTTGGTGTGCGAGCATCTTGCATTTCCTTTGTTTTTTACGGAATATATATTTATATTAACACCATGCTGGTCCAGTGCACATTTTCAGCAGTTATGTTGGGGTTACCAAGCCTTTCTTGGTGTTTATGTTGGAGTGGGAGGTATTGTATTGGAGTCACAAAGTCCCTCTTGTTTTTCAATGAGTGGGAAAGTGTTGTGTAGGGACCACTGAGCCTCTCTTGTTTTTCAGAGGGAAGTGCTATGTTGGGGTGCCAAGTTGCTCTTGTTTTTGTGGAAGTGGGAGATACTGCATAGGTGCTGTTGAGCCCTCTTGTTTGGCATATTTAGCAGCATGTTTCCTAAGCTCTGCACTGGTAACATATGAACATAAGAACATAGGAAATGCCATGATGGGTCAGACTAAGGTCCATCAAGCCCAGTATCTTGTTTCCAAAATTGGCCAATCCTGGCAGGTTCCCAAAAAGGCATACATACTTGTCCCAAGAAAAGCAGTAGATTTCCCAGGTCCTCTTTAATAATAGTTTATAGATTTTCCTTCAGGAACTTTCCAAACCTTTTTTAAACCCAGCTACATTCACAGCTCTTCTGGTAACTAATTTCAGAGTTTGATTACACAGGGTCATAGACTAACTGCAGTTACATCCCCTCCCACTCCAACATAAACACCAAGAAAGGCTTGGCAACCCCAACATAACTGCTGAAACTGTACACTGGACCAGCATGGTGTTAATATAAATATATATTCCGTAAAAAACAAAGGAAATGTTATTTCAGCATGGCAAAGCAACTGCCAGTGCATGTTATTTCAGCATGTTATTTCAGCATGGCAAAGCAACTGCCAGTGCAACTAAGGCCACCCACTGAGGTGGTATTAGTTGCACTCACGCTATTTGCACTGAGCTATTATGTTAGTTAGTTTCTACCAACGATTCAGATGCCTGTGTGTGACAGTTCTTTCTCTTGCCTCACTCTGCAGTAAAGTATAATTTTGGGAAAGAAATCCTGTAAACCTAACAGTAATGGGTAAAAGCATTTTTTGACTATATATGTCTGTTTTTAGTTTGTATTGATAGATCCTCGCCAAGTAGGGAATATATCTCTGTTCTGCATGTGTGACCGAGGCTGTGTGTTCTGTTAGCATGGAGTTTCTATGTAGGGAGCTGTAGTAATCCAGCTTGTTCAGTTTTCTGAATAGGAATATGGATGTTCTAGAACCCTTTGTAATATTTATGATACTGCCTTTCCTGGGTACATGCCATGTTGTGTGAGTTTTGGAAGTTAGTGCTTTTATGGAATAGTAGATTTAGAGGTATGTTTACTAATCAACAGTAGCGGCTTCCATGCGATATCGGAGCTGCAGCCCCATTATTGCACGGAAGCTGCTACTGCTGATTAGTAAACATACTCCTTACTCTATGGGTCCTGTACTATGGGTTCTTGGTGAGGTCAACAGTAGGGTGTTGGATAGGGGGGTACTGGAATATGTATTGTTTTTGAGATTTGTAGTTTTGCATTCTTTATACTGCCAGACTGAAATTTAAAATATTTTGTCAGTTCAGATTCAAGGAAGTTTCAAATTTTGAGGGAGCATCTCAGTTTAATTTTGTTTAGTAGCCCAATAGCTTCACTGCTGCTGAGTTCCGGACTTTTCCGGCTCTAGCACAATCCAATCCAGTGTTGGAATTCATGGCTACCAGGATTAGTTTATCTCATTTTATATCTTCCCTCCTCATCAATAATCTGGTCATAGCAAAATAAATCTGATGTGCAGATACTTATATTGGTTTGAATGGGGGGAGGGGCTGTGTAAGTGACTTTTCATTAATCAGATGTAATGTTTTATTATGTTTGTTTGCATGTATATCTTTGGAAGCCACCTAGAATTTTAGATTGGTGGAATATACATTTTAAAATAAAGTATACTAAATTTATGCAAAGATGCTGCAATGAATCTCGCACATGGCCCTGCATCATCTTCATGCTGCCCCTGGGGGAAGTAGGTGGGGGGGGGGGGCACTGGGAGGTGGAGGAAAGCAGAATCCTCAGATTGGGACTAGCATGATAAGAGAATAAAATAGTCAGACAACAAAGGTAGAAGAGAATTTTATTTTCAATTTAATGATCACACTTGATAGTATCTTTATATTTTATATAGTACATGGAAAGGCATTCCTTTCGATTTCTCTGGTATTGCATTATATGGAGAATCTGACTTTTTGGGGTTGCAGTTTAATTTTTATCTACATATGTTTATTTTTAGGTTATGGTCACTCATTCTGTACTTGGTAAGGGTCTATGTTCTGAGTGTGTGACCAAGGCCAGGTGTTCTGTTAACATGCAGTTTGTATGTAGGGATCCGTACTGTAGTAATCTGAATTGTTCAGCTTTTCAAATAGGTGTTGGATGTTCCAGGGCCCACTGCAGTATTTACAGTGATGTTTTTTTTTGATTGGGCTGCTTTTGTGACTTTTGATTAGTTGGTGCTGATATGGTATGTTATGGTAGGTTTGCTCTATAGATCCTCGGTGACTTTGTTATAGGGTTTTGTATTAGTTCACAGTATGCCTGGTACTGGAGAATGTTTGTTGTTAGATGATCGTAATCACTTTTTTAAAAGATAATTGAGTTCTGTGGGTGAATGTTCTAGTTCGGCTCTGCACCCACTGTTGAGGGAGGGGGTTCTGTGGATGCAAAATATATATTCAAAAAAAAGCAAGAACCATAACAAAATAAAAATGAGTTATAATTTAGTTTTAAAAATTGCTGTGGTTCTTGCTCTTTCTTTTAGTTCCTTGGTGTGCAAATATCCTGCATTTCCTCCTTTTATCTAATCAGCTTTTTTGTTTGGTTCAGTGCCTAACTGGTGTTTTGAGAAAGCCCCTCCCTCCCCCACTATTGGGGGGGGGGGCACCATCTCATCCCTCGCCTCAGACAGCAGGTTGCCTTGAGCCGCCCCTGGGAAGAGGGTAATTTTATAACAGAATACCTATATGAGATGCCCAAAAAAGGCATGCATTTTATGCCTATCTTATAAAGCTAACATAGCTGAATATGGAGTTATTTTAGAAGCCATCACCACATGTAAATAGTGGATTTTAAATGTGTAGATCACCTACATGTGCAAACAGCAATTTTAGAAAGCTGTTATTTACATATGGTGTTCCACACCATGCAGAGATGCAAGGAAGTGTGGTTAGTGCATGGAAAGGGAGTGGTTTGGATTGACCTAAAATATTGATGTGTAGTCACCATTTACAAGGATTTAAATAATTTTCTATGCCAGCATATATATGCCTCCCGAAGGGCGGGTTGAAATACCAGTGCCCCCTCTGATCCCTCCTGACCTTCCCAATCTCCCTGGCATCAGTTCCCACAAGCCCTGAGCCCCCATGACATCAATCCCCCAAGCCTCAAAACTAACAACATCAATTTCCCTGATCACTACAGAAGACATCAGATCCCCTTCCCACCCCACTGACAGCCAACTTCTTCTCACAGCCAAATCCCCACACTTATACCAAAGCATCGAGATCCTCCAAAGTCCAGTATGCCCCACACAACCCCCTCCCCAACAGTAATCTCCCCCAGGCTCCCCTCTGAATAGTCTTTGACTGTTCAATCCCCCTTTTGCCAGGACCCCTGGTAATGGTGGGAGCAGGCGTGATCACCAGTTGCTCCTTCTCATGGTGGCTCTGGGTTTAAAATAGTGCCCATGACCCCTAGTGGTGATCTCTGTTAGGGGTCAAACTGCCAAATAAGGTCTGTGAGATTACCACTAGGGGTAATGCTCCCACTAGACTATCATGGATCCTGGGATTGGAATGGGGGTGGGGGTCTGCTAGGTGAGCCATCGGAGGGAATTACTTTTGTTGGGGTCAGGTCTTGGGGAGATGGATATCAGAGGAATCAAGCCTTTTTTCTCCAGCCTGATTTGCCCCCTTTCAGCTCCCCAGCATCACCCCCTTCCAGGTCTCACCAGCATCAGCCCCCTTCTAGCCACAGCTCTTCTCAGCATCAGCTCCCTCCCGGTCCCTGTCCCTCCCATCATGAGCACACTTCTCAGCCATTCCTAGCATCAGCTCCCTTCAGTCCCAGTTCCTCCCAGCATGAGCTTGCTTCTTTTCCCAGCCGTTCCCATCATCAGCTCCCCTCCAGTCCCTCCCAGCAGCAGTTCCCCTCCAGTTCCTGTCCGAGCATCCATTCCTTTCCATTTCCTATCCCTCCCTGCATCAGCTCTTCTCCAGTCCCAGTTCCTCCAAGCATCAGCTCGCTTCTTGTCCCAGCCCTTCCCAGCATCAGCTCGCTTCTTACCCAGAATCAGCTCCATTCCAGTCCCTGTCCCTCCCAGCATCAGGTCCATTACAGTCCCTGTCCCTACCAACATCATTTCCCTTCCAGTCCCTGTCCTTCCAGCATCAGCTCTCCTTAGAGTCCCAGTCCCTCCCAGCATGAGCTCACTTCTTGTCCCAGCCCTTCTCAGCATCAGCTCTCCTCCAGTCCCAGTTCCCAGCCATGCATCAACTCCCTTCCAGTCCTTGCCCCCGAAACAGCAGGCCTTCTGTGCCTTCCCCCCAAGCATCAGTCCTTCCGTGCCTTCACCACCCCCCAAACAGCAGTCCTACCATGCCTCCCCCCCCCCAAGCAGCAGTTCTTCCATGCCTTCCCTCCCCCAAGCAGCAGTTCTTCCGGGCCTTCCCCCCTCAGTTACTCACCATTTATCCTCCTGCCTCCCGGTGGACTGGACTTCTCCATGGCACCCACTCACCACACAGCCATGAGACCATTCTCCTTCGGTTCTGCAACTGTACTAAACTGCAGCCGCCGGCACAACTGCATTGCCCGCACTGTTAAAAGTGAAACGGGGGAACTTCCTGTCTCTTGTGCAAGAGAAGGAAGTTCCCCTGTTTCACTTTTAACAGTGCAGGCAATGCGGTTGTGCTGGCGGCTGCTGCTTAGTACAGCAGTGGAACCGAAGGGGAACAGTCCCTTGGCTGTGTGGTGAGGGCTATGGAGAGGTCCAGTCCACTGGGAGGCAGGAAGATAAGGAGTGACTAACTGAGGGGGGAAGACATGGAGGCAGGACCGTATCTAGCCCGGTGTGAGCGGTGCAGCCGCACTGGGCGTCTAAAGGTGAAACTCCCACCAGACGTAAGGGCTTAATTTCTGGTCCCTTTGTGAATGCGCCCATAGATGTTTGCATGCTGGGCTAGGTACGGTCCTGAATGTACATTAAGCAGGGACATTGATAACTTGGATTTTTCTGAGGCAATGGAGGATTATGTGACTTGCCCAAAGCCACAAGGAGTGCTAGTGGGAATTAAAGCCTGGTCTCTTGGGGCCTGATATTCGAAAGGCATTTACACTGTTCACAGCCTAGCAAACCGTGTAAATGCCTTTAATCGGGACATTCAACGGCACTTACATGTTTAGTGCCTTTGAATATCCACTTCAAAGCCTGCTACACGCCCTGATGTTCTACAGTTAGCAGTTGGGGGCATTCTGTGGCGGGGCCTGCTGCTAACTGGGTTGCAGTGATATTGTACCTTTACCCAGTTAGCAATCCGTGGCTAAAACTAAGCCAGTTTTTGGCTCGTCTAGTTTTAGCCATGGATACTAACTGGGCAGCAGTGCAATATTGCCGCTACTTGGTTAGCCTCGACGGCTCCGGGGCTTGTGCAGCAATGCCGGATATTCAATGCCATCGCTGCGGCATTGAATATCTGGTATTAAGCGTCGGCAGGCAGGGCTATGTGCCGTAGTGCTCATAGTCTGCCCAGTTGAATATCAGGCCCTTGTTTCTTAAGCCAGTGCTCTAACCATTAGGCTACTCCTCTACTCTTGATCAAGTGCCCTCATTTATGATGGGAATGTTGTCAGGAGGGGGAATGATATTGGGGGGGGGGATATCAGAGAGTGGGGGCATGGATGCTGTCAGGAACATTGATTTTATAAGGCTGTTCCTATAAACATTTGGGGAAAATTTGAATGTTTTTCCCCTATGTGAAGCTTTTTAAAATTTGTGCTCCTGTTGGACATGGTAAGAGACTGATGTGCAGTCCTGCACATCCTTACATGTATTTTACAAGAGGCTCTGCAATTGGCAGAACCTTGGTAAAATACAGTGGGAATTTTCCATGTTCCAAGCTGAATGTTGTCCCCTCTCCACGCCTGTCTAAAACTGGCCTTTTTGGGGATAATTTTATAAGGAGGCGCCTAGTTTTAGCACCAGGAATGCACACAAATGTCAGTATTTTAGTTATTTATGCACATACAATAGGTTGCCACTTATGCAAATAAATGACCTCTTATAGAATACCAACTAGCATAAAGGTACACACATGGGTGAAGTTTGGGCAGAGTGAGGACGCCACAAGCAATACGCACATATTTGCAAAACATAGGAGTGGTTGTTTACACCAACTCTAGGGCTTTAAGTAATCACACCTTAATTTAAAACACATTCTCCGTAACTTATGCTAGTATTTTATAAAGTCAAGCACATATTTTATTTGTGTTAACTGAGTGTGACTTTTTGAAATTATATCCTCCACATGCCTTTATAAAATAGGCTATCAACCATAATAGCCTACAAATGCTCATGCAAAACTTTTACACCTACCCAAAAAAAGTTTAGGAACCTAAGGAATCCTTTTACTAAATTCCAGTAAAGCTATGCACTTAATGTATTGTGTTTGTAATGGAATTTTTGTGGTAAGCCTCCACATTAGCTGTCAGGGGAATGATTAGCATGTTCCTGGCAATGAACGTGCGACTGAGTACATTAACATGCGGCATAATTAACACGTATGCCTAGTTCTGTAAATCTGCAGTGAACATCTAATGTAATTCTCCCCAGCAACTTGCCTACTTTTTGGGTATCTAGAAACATAGAAACATGATGACAGAAAAAGACCACATGGCCTATCTAGTCTGTCCTTCCATAACAACAACTACAACAGTCCACTTTTTACCTTTAGAGATCCTCTGTGTTGGTCCCATGCTTTTTTGAATTCAGTTACTGTCCTCATCCCTACCACCTCCACTGGGAGACTATTCCATGGATCCACTACTCTTTCTGTAAAGAAATATTTCCGCATATCACTCCTGAATCTATCTCCCTTCACCCTCATACCATGTCCCCTCGTAGCAGAACTTGCTTTCAATTGAAAGAGGCTCTCTCCCTGAACATTTATGCCACGGAGGTATTTAAACATCTCAATCATATCACCTCTATCCCGCCTTTCCTCTAAGGTGTACATGTTAAGATCCTTAAGTCTGTACTCATATGCTTTATAATGAAGCCCATTAATCATTTTAGTAGCAACCCTCTGCACCGACTCCATCCTGTTCACATCCTTTTGAAGGTGCGGTCTCCAGAATTGCACACCATACTCCAAATGAGGTCGCACCAAAGACTTATACAGAGGCATTATCACCTCCTTTTTTCTGCTAGCCATTCCTCTCCGTATGCACCCAAGCATCCTTCTAGCTTTTGCCGTCGCATTTTCTACCTGTTTAGCTACTTTAAGATCATCAGACACAACCACGCCTAGGTCCCACTCTTCTTTAGTAGACAAAAGTACTTCACCTCCTATACTGTATTGCTCCCTTGGATTGCTGCAGCCCAAATGCATGACATTACATTTTTTAACATTAAATCCCAGCTGCCAAATTCTAGACCATTCTTCAAGCTTAGCTACATCCCTCCTCATGTTATCTACACCTTCCTGGGTGTCTACTCTATTGCAGATTTTGGTATCATCTGCAAAGAGGCAAACCTTACCCGACAGCCCTTCCGCTATATCACTAACAAAGATGTTAAAAAGAATCGGACCAAGGACAGATCCCTGGGGCACACCACTGGTAACATCCTTCTCCTCAGAGTGAGCTCCATTTATGTGTACTCTTTGTCGCCTCCCACCCAACCAATTTCTAACCCAAGCAGTAACTTTAGGGTCCATCCCTAGGGTGCTCAATTTGTTTATAAGTCGCCTGTGAGGAACAGTGTCAAAGGCTTTACTGAAATCTAAATACACCACATCTAGAGCTCTCCCTCGGTCCAACTCCATGGTCACCCAGTCAAAGAAATCAATCAGATTTGTCTGACAAGACCTGCCTCTGGCGATCCATGCTGCCTCGGATCCTGTAATCCGCTGGACTCCAGAAACCTCACTTTTTTCTCTTTCAGCAGCGTTTCCAATAATTTACTCACCACCGAAGTTAAACTAACCGGCCTGTAGTTTTCAACCACATCCTTCCGCTTTTGTGTAAAGGCACCACATGAACCTCTCTCCAGTCCTTTGGCACCACTCCCGACTCCAACGAGGCATTGAAAAGGTCAGTCAGTGGAGTTGCTAGAACGTCCCCAAGTTCCCTCAGTATTCTAGGGTGTATCCCATCCGGTCCCATCGCTTTGTCTACTTTAAGTTGAGCTAGTTTCTCACGAACACAGTCTTCTGAAAATTGTTCAAGATGTCCCTCGCTTCTGTTCTTATTTGTGGGTGTTTTCTGAGGTCCTGCTCCTGGTTCTTCATCTGTGAACACAGAACAAAAATATTTGTTAAACAATTCCGCTTTATCCTTATCAGCTTCTACATATTCCCCCCCCCCCCCCCTGCACCCTTGAGTCTGACAATACCACTTTTGCCCTTCCTCTTCTCACTAATATATCTGAAAAATGTCTTATCCCCCCATTTTATTGCATTGGCTATTTCCTCCTCCTTTTGAATCTTTGCCTTCTTGACTACTTTGCTAGCTTCTCTAAGTTTTTCCAAATACAGATGCCTGTCTTCCTCTCTCTGTGATCTCTTGTATTTCATGAAGGCCTCCCTCTTTTTCTTCACTTTTTCAGCTACTTCCTTCGAAAACCATAGCGGTCTCCTGTTCCTTTTGCCTTTATTTATCATTTTAACAAAAAGGTTGGTTGCCCTTAAAATACCCCCTTTCAGTTTTGCCCACTGTTTTTCTACATCCCCCAGCTGTTCCCATCCCACTAACGACTCCCTGAGGTATTGGCCCATCTTTGCAAAGTTAGTCTTCCTAAAGTCTAAGATCCTCACCTTGGAATGGATTCTAACAGCCCTAGTCCTAATACTGAACCACACCATCTGGTGATCACTGGATGCAAAATGATCTCCCACTACAACATCAGAAACACTTTCACCATTGGTAAGCACCAAGTCCAGTATGGCCCCTTCACGTGTGGGGTCTGTTACCAATTGCCTGAATAGTTCTCCCTGTAGAGAATCCAGTATCTCCTTACTTCTAGATGATACTGCAGCAGGAATGTGCCAATCAACATCTGGCATATTGAAATCTCCTATCAGTAGCACTTCCCCTTTCCTAGCAATGCTGCGTATGTCTTCAATTAACTCTCTGTCCACCTCTTCCTCTTGTGAGGGAGGTCTGTATATCACACCAATGCAAATAGATTTCTCTTTCCCTCTTTCTAGTTTAACCCACAATGTCTCCTCTCTCCCTTTTAAGCTCTGTAATTCCAAAGCTTTAATAGTAGTTTTTACATATAGTGCCACTCCTCCTCCCCTTCTTCCTACCCTGTCCTTTCTGAATAAAGTAAGCCAGGTATAGTTACATCCCAGTCATGGTTTTCTGTGAACCATGTTTCTGTAACTGCCACTAAATCCAAGTCAGCCACTCCCACCAAAGCTTGAACTTCAGGGATCTTATTTCCCATGCTACGGGCATTAATACACACTGCTTTCCATATGTTACCCCTGTTACCCATTTCCATAAAGGTATTTAATGTATCACCTACCTGGGGGCTTTCACTTGCCTGGGGGCTTTCTTCACCCATCCCCAAAATCTGAATTTTAATTTAACTTTTATTTTAATGTTAGATTTGATATCCCATTAAACATAAACATTCCAAAGCAGATTTCAGTAACACAATGAAAAAATAGTAAAACAAATCAATAAAAAATACAGAAATAGAACTCAGACAGTACAGGAAATTAACAATAAACAAACACTTGAGTACAAAGGTGAAATTTTACTTACCAGATATGTCCTTTCCTTGAGTCCTGCTAGACCAGTCCAGATAGGTGGGTTGTGTCTCCCTACCAGCAGAGGTGGAGACAAAGAAAATACTCCAGAGATTTCTAATGATCGCATCCTGCTATACCAGTCAGTGCAGCTAGGGGCACACCTCAGTTTTCATATCCAAGCACATGATTAAGATTGCCTGACCACACACAACCTCAGTGAGGATAACAAAATTCAACAGAACAAAGAACCGTAATTTTGTACACAATCATCTTCAGATAGATGGCCTGTCAAGTGGATATGGGCCTGCAGGACCCAACACAGAGAAATATCGCAGGCTGTAATAGGCTACAGGGGCAGATTCTGGACTGGTCTAGTAAGACTCAAGGAAAGGACATTATCTGGTAAGTAAAATGTCACCTTCTACTGTATATCATCCAGCTAGATTAGTCTAGTCAAGTGAGATGTACCAAATCTATGACTCCACTAGGTGGGAAGAAGACATGGAAGCTTTCAAGACTCCTGAGCCAAAAGCTGTGTCTGCCCGAGAATGGACATCAAAGGGGTAATGCTTAACAAAAGTGGAAAGTGATGTCCACATTGCTGCCCAACAGATGTCTGAAGGAGCTAACCGAACAACGATCTGTCCAAGAGGATGCTTGCACCTGAGTGGAATGCATATGCAAACACTCCAGAACTAGCCAATTCCGCAACAGATACACTGAGACAATGGTTTCTTGATCCAGTGCCCCAAGATAGACTTGGTGGCTATGTTACACCTTACACCGGCCTGAAAACAGCACAAATAGACTGACTTGCGGAAGGAATTAGATACTGGAGAAGCACTCTCCTGTAATCCACCATAGGAAGGTCATTTTCTTTCCTTTGGTACTGTTCCTTAGAAAATGGCAGAAAGAACACCTGATTAACTTGAAAGGATGATACCACCTTGATCAAGAAGGAGGGGATGGGCTAAATGTACATGACCTCCTCCGAGAATGACAAGTAAGGATCCCTGCATGGCAATGCTTGTAAATTGGAGATACATCTTGCAGAGCATATCGTGACCAAGAAGATGGTCTTAAGGGACAGATGTTTAAGAATGATGTGCTTCATGGACTGAAAGGGCTCTGACATCAAGGCCTGGAGAACTAAGCAGAGATCCCAAGAGGGAATGATTGAACACAGAGGAGGATGCAAGTGTTGTACTCCCTGAAGGAAAGGAGACACATCCAGGTGTGAGGCTATATGCCCCCTGAAGCATAAAGAAGGCTGCCACCTGAACATTCATGAAACTAAGAAAAAGGCCCTTGTCCAGGCCATCCTGAGGAAAGGCAAGCAAGGAAGCCCTGTTCGTGCTGTGAGTGGCAAAGCTCTGGTCTTACATCAATAAGAATGAACACATATGCAGACATCTGGCTAAACCGCTGAGGAAGCAGTTTGGTGAAACAGGGCCACGTCGGATGAAAGAACAGGTGCTGTTTTCAACATAGCATTTCAGCATTAACAACTTTGGCAAAAAATAGAGACCCATGCTTGAAACAGTGTTTTGAAATCAGTATTGAATCCCATCTTCAGTTCACGATACTGATGATAAAGTCTCAACACGCAAGTCTGATGCAGTAGCTCAAATCACAAGTGCTGGAAGGGACTCTCCGTGTCTTGGACTGCATTTCCTATCATCCATTTGATTCCGGAAGTGACACAGTGCCTGAATCGTGACTGTGCTCCTTCCGGTACTCCCCTCCAGTTAAGAGTGCTGTGGGTCACCTCCCGCAGCTGCTACAATCTGCTCTACTGTTGCTGTTAATGTGCTTTGCTGCCTGTTCTGTCTGCTACCTCTGCTGTTTGTGAATCCCTGAGCTGCCCCAGCAGTGACCATCTCTTTCTGCCTCACCCTCCCAGGTACTCTCCGTGTCTTGGACTGCATTTCTCATCATCCGCCCGATTCTGGAAAGGACACAGCCACCTCAATCGTGACTGTGCTCTTTCCGGTACTCCCCTCCAGTTAAGAGTGCCACAGGTTGCCTCCTGCGCCACTGGTGTGCACCTGCACCTTGGGTGCACTCCTTTGGAGCGTCTCCAGGGGCTCTCCAGCCACCATTCACGCACACCTCCTGATGCCTTTCTTACTCCAACCTTGGGATTGTTGCACTGCTTCCACCACCCCCTCGCACTCGGGTAAGTCCTGTCTCCTCATTCTTCCAACATCACTGTCTGTCTGGCTGATATCATCCCTTGTCTGTCTCCTTACCATGGCAATGATCCCTGTTCATTGGGGATGGTGCTGTCCTCCTTATACTACACCACTTACTATGCTGCATCATGCCACTCGCATACCTAGCAATCTCATCATGTGCATCCCCACCACCCTTTCTGCTCCTCCCCTGCCCACAACCTTTTCTCTTCCCACTCTGTCTGTGGTCCTCCTTAACTGCAGGTCCCTATGTTCAAAGACTGCACTTGTCTCCAATACCATCTCACTCTCTGGTGTCGATGTACTCTTTGTTACTGAGACCTGGCTGGGAGATGGCAATGAGCGCTTTCTGGCCCGTTGTCTTCCTCCCAATTTTTCAGTTCTGTCTACCTCCCACTCTGGCCAACATGGTGGAGGTGTCACTGTTCTCAACCACTCCTCGTGAGATCTCTTCCCCCACCCTCCATTATCCTGAGTCTTTACTTCTCTTCCTGGATTCCAGGCCCTCTATTCGCATACTCTTACTATACACTCCTCCCTCTCTCCATGCCGACCTTTGGGATTTGCTCTTACTCACCCTCTCATAGCTTTCACTCTACTATCCCCACTTGATGATCCTTGGTGACTTCAATACCCACCCAAACTCTCCTCAGACCACTGGAGACAGAACCCTTCTTGCTCTTCTTTTGGTTTTATCCCTACATCAACACGTCTCTTGCCCTACGCATTCAGTGGGACATACCCTGGATCTTATCCTTGTGCCTGCCGCTTCCCCTTATGCTCCCTCAAAGATCTCCACTCTTTCTCTCCCTTGATCTGATCCTCTTTGTATATTTTTTCTCTTTCACTCTCCCCCTCTCTCTGCCCACACCCCTGATCTCCTCTGCTCCACCCCGGCTTAGACAATACATCACCCCTGACGCTCTCCGGCAGTTCCCTTCTGATGATATCTTATTTCCCTCAGAATTCACATCTCTCCCAGTAGACTCACAGGTTCAGTCCTGGCATACTTCCCCTGACTTCTTCCCTAGTTCAAGTCACCCCACTTCACCCTTCCTTTACTCCACGCCCATTCAATCACCATCTCTGGTATAACTTGGCTCTCCTTCTTCACCTCTCCTACCTCCAATGTGCTGAGCGTCACTGGCGCAAGCATCCCTTCCCAGACTTCCTGTCTCTTTTCCGTTACCGTCACCATCAATAGAAAACCCTGCTCCTTGATACAAAAAAGGCCTATTATTCTAACTTAATCTCTTCATCCTCAAACTCCACCGATCAAATCTACTGCATCCTCTGTTCCCTCTCAACCCCCTGCGGTTCTTTGTCCTCAGCCTGCCACTCCTCAGCCCCAGCCCCTGCCCTCCTTGCCTCTTATTTTTCTGATAAAGTCTCTTCATTGCACAATAAGTTCCCTACTTGTCCCCCTCCATTATCTCCATCCGCACCAGACTACCCACCTTCCTCCCCTGTTGCCCCTTCATCCATTCCATCTCTTTCCAATGTATAGTCCTCCTTTCTTCCTGTGTCATCCCCTCCCACTGGCTCACAAACCTCTCCCTCACCCTTCTCCCATATGTCCTTTGCATGTTCAATTCCAGTCTCTCTGCTGGCATTTCCCCCTCCTTATGGAAGCATGCCCTGGTGCGCCCTATCCTTAAGAAACCTGCTCTTGACCCCACTGTCTTGGCTCACTGGCATTCTCTTTCCAATCTCCCCTTCCTCTCTAAGATGGTAGAGAACTTGTTTTCGCACAGTTGTCCACGCATCTTGACTCCACTCGTGCTCTCCACCCCCTTAAATCCATATTTAGGCTTGGCCACAGCACTGAAACTATTCTTCTCTCTCTTCTAAATGAGCTACACACCTCTCATGAACACATTGATATCACTCTAACTGTCTCCCTGTACCTTTCTGCTGCTTTTGACCTGGTTGATCACTCTACTCTTCTCTCCAGGTTCTATGACTTTGAGCTTAGGAGCACTGCTTTCCTCTGGTTTCGGTCTTTTCTTTCCACACACTCTTTCTCTGTTCAAGCTGAGTCTTCCACCTCTCCACCCAACCCTCTCTCCTGTGGTGTCCCACAAGGTTTGGTCCTAGCGCCCCTTCTGTGTAACATTTTCCTGGCCCTCTTACACTCATTATCCAACAATCTGGCCCATCAGCATACTTATGTGCTGAGAATATTATCTTACTTCAATTCACCAGTCCCATAACTCTGGATCTCATCCCCATGAATTTCTGCTTACTCCAAGTATCATCCTGGTTATCGATGAATTTCCTTCATCTTAACATCAATAAATCTACCACCATCTAGTTCACGTTTAGGTCCCCCTGGCCCTCTCTGTCCCTCTTGTTCGACAACTGTCCCATACCCCTCATCACTTCCATCCGCTACCTTGGTATAACTCTGGACTCCTCCTTTTCTTTTCATGAGCACATTTCACCATTGTCCACCATTCGTTTGCTTCTCTTTGACAGATCTGTGTAGTGCGCCCATTCCTCTCCCTCCCCTCACTCACAACCCTCACATTGTCCTAGTCACCTCCAGATTTGACTACTTCAACGTTGCCCTGGCTGGTCTCCCCCTCTTTCAACTCCAGTGATTCATTTCCTTCAAAACACGGCTGCCCGGATTCTCAAACACTTCACCTGCTCAGATCATATCACTCCTCTCCTCATCCAGCTGCACTGGCTGCCACTCAAATACTGTATTGACTATAAAATGCTCACAGTTTTCACAAAATACTTTACTTTATACTGGTCTTTCCCAATATCTGTCGGATCTCTTGCAACATCACACCATGCATCGTCTTCTCAGGTCTATCCACTCTCATCGTCTGGTTCTTCCTTCCACCTCTCGTGCTCACCTTGAAATCACCCTCCATTCCACTTTCTTTTTCCTGGGCCCTGCCCTTTGGAATTCCTTAACCCCCCCCTCCATTCAGAATCCTCCTTTGTAAGATTTAAAGCTATGCTCAAGACCCATCTTTTTCACACAGCCTTTGACCTCACACTGCAGTAGCGAAGTGCACGCAATGAATACATCAGGAGTCTATTTCTAGAATTCAAACCAGTTTATTTTGTGCACAGGCTCAGACACCTTGCCAAATGTCACTTTCAAAATGGTCTGAGCAATGGCGTTCAATAAAACAACAGCATTTATAGTTTTCCTCATCAGTTCTATACAGGCAAACTCCTCATTGGTCCCGGTGGCCCCCTCACCCCCCCCATCCATTTCTGACCGGGCCCACACCGCATCTCCACCAGCTCTGAGGCCTTCCTAGCCATGGCTCTATATCTAGACATAACATTCTGCCTTGCTTTTTGCTTACAAGGTCACTCGCAGCACAGCCACTGTGTGAAAAGCAAGATTCTGAAATACATCTGTGGATAATATAACAAACTCAATGGAAAAGTTTTACATTCTTATCAGCAAAAGCAGCTTGAAGCAGAATTCTTTTTTCTCTGGCTTTTAGCTCTGCTCAGTTATAATATTCTGAAGTGGGGGTTGGGGACTCAGGCCTAACCTACGGGCTTCATAACATACATTTACAGGCTATGCTAGGCCATAGCCTATCATATTCCCCCCTTTGATTATTCTCACCCGCAAGTGAGAAAGGGTGAGAATTAAATCACATATGGTACTCTACACCAGGGTGGAGAGATAACTGTGTGATGCAGGGTTAGGGTAGTAATGCCACATTGCTAGTATCTGTGAATCTGCCTTGCGTTCAACAATTCTATCAATGGTTGAGTTCAGCATACGCAAGCATAAGGGAAGGAAACATGGGATACATAAGCAAACAGCCACAATTAAGAATACTATCAATACAAGTGTCTTCAGGCCGCCCATACCTGAAAACCACGAACCAAACCAGCCATCAAGTTGCAAGCCATGCCAGGTTTGGACTGGGACATAAGTTTGTTTTCTCATGTGATTGGCTATGTCTTCTACAACTTGCCCTTCATTATCAATTTGCAAACAACAGTTCGTTAAATTAAGCTTACCACATACACCTCCTTCAGCTGCAAGCAGATAATCTAATGCTAAGCGGTTCTGGTAAATGGCTGTACGCATCTGTGTGGCTTGTTTGGCTAACAAGGTTAGTGCTCTGCTAGTTTCATTGGTTATAATTTCAACAACAGCTTGCAAACGTATAATACGGTCCAACATATACACAGGAGTGCAGTAGCCCCAAGAACCATCTTGTGCCCAGGTAGCAGGTCCATAGTAAGAAACAATTCTCTCAGGTGGCCATTCTTCAGAGGTTGCATCCCATTTGTCCCACTAGCCGATTTTGAGAGCCTCTCGCTTCTGTCGGCTTTTGTATACAGGGAATCCCAATTGTTCTCCGTGGGACAGGGGCAAAAGGAAGAAAGATGGTCGTATAGTTCCTAGAACACACGCTCCTACCCAATTGGCAGGGAGTTTAGCATATGCTCGAGTGCCACAAATCTAATAAAGTCCAGGTGGAGCTTGCCAGGTGCTATGCGTAGCCAGATTTGTCCATATCCTGGCCAAGTAAGGAAAGACGATCAAAGGATTAGAAGGTTCCGGAGTATTGGCACCTGACCACCAACATGTCTTCTCAGTAGTAGCATTGTAATATTTCTGGTTCAAACAGACCAGCTGTCCTACTAATGCAGTCAATTGTGGTCCTGCTCGTACAAAACATAGTCTACCCACTATGGAGTGGGCGAGGACCCATTCATTGGTAGTGTTATGAACATCAGTCTGGTTATATGGTACGGAATAGTTCAGTTCTTGCGCTTCCCAAGGCCACTGGTCTCCCATCTGAGTTCCTCCGCAAAAGAGCCAGTCTGAAACATGGAGGCTGGAGGCCACAGCTCCAGCTAGTTCAATGAACAAATTCTGTGAAGCGTGGGGAACTACAAATTCTGCCTTCATGGCCTCGTGGAAGGTATGATGTATGCGATAAGGTGATGAAACATGAGTCTTTACATTCAGTTGGATGAATACGATGGTTCCAGGATCAGTTCCACCTCCTGCTATGCGCAGGCCAAATCAAAATCCTTGCTTCCATTGACTGGGGTCAAAGATCTGGAGTCGTAGGGGATTGCATGTACTCTTCTTGAACTTGTTGGGTTCTAGCAGGTGTAATCTTTCCAATATAGCTTTGCGATTATCTCCAGTTTGTCCTGTAGGGCCACCAGACCAGGTGGCATAGTACACGCAGTCCCACTTCGGACAGTAGTAGTCTGCTTATGATGATTTGCTATACGTTGTTGGTGAGAATGTTCCAGTGCACATTCCCCATCTGTATGCACCTTCAGGACACATATATTTCTCATCATAATAGTAAGCTTGTTCCCATGATCCACACCTGTAGTAATTATTTCTGTTAATTAAGTCACAAGCATCAAAATACAGGTACGCAGGTTGGGTGGGATCAGAGAGTTGACTTGTGGCGTTGACGAGGGCTCCATCTTCATCATTCCATCTCAGTTCCAGGACATAGTAAAATGGATTCTGTCGAGGTCTAAAGCAAGTACGAGTCTTTCCCTTTGTACAGACGTTCAGTTCTGTACCATTATAGATACACTGGCTGACTATGCCAGTACAAGTATAGTAAGAGTGATAAAGTAGAGTCTGAGTGACTTGCATTCCGGTTCGGGTGGTGGTTATACAGGCTGCACAAGGGGGCAAAGCAAGGGTTCTCAAGTGTCCCAGGGCTACCACAAGAATAAAACAGTAATTAGTAAGCATCATGATCATAGTCTCTAATAATTGATGAGGTAGGTAATGGTTGATTGAGGTAGATAGATAATGGTTGATTGGTTGATAGAGTCTACAATGAAAATAATGCAAAACTGGAGGACAGCTCTTTGATGTCCAGGAGTAGGTTGGCAAAGTCTTTACGATGATGGATCTTGTCTTCGCAGTGTGAGTCGCAATGGTGCTGCAGGATTAGCGATCGAGGTCCAGGGGCGACTCTCAGGAACTGCTGCTGGCTTTACTCGACTGTGGTGGATCCAGGAGTCGATTTCTGCCACTTTGACTGCTGTTGGGGTTGATAACAAGACGATGTATGGCCCTTTCCACTGAGGCGCCAACGGTGTCTTCTTCCACTCTTTTACCCACACCGAGGCTCCAGGCTTGAAAGGATGCAAGGGCTCTGTTAGATTGATAGGCAATTGGTCTTGCACCCAAGCATGAAGGCCCTGTAAAACAGAACTTAGAGCCAACAATTCTTGCCTAGTGATTACTGATCCAATTTGATTCATATCCCCCCTTATTCCCTGAATTATGGGCGGGGGCCTCCCATACAAAATCTCAAATGGGGATACTCCTAATGGCGTGGTGGGGGCTGAACCTATCCGGAGAAGGGCTATGGGGAGAGCATGGGGCCATTTCAGGTGGGCTTCTTGACAGAGCTTAGATAACTGAGACTTCAGGGTTCGGTTCATTCTCTCTACTTTCCCTGAACTCTGGGGTTTATAAGCTGTGTGTAGCTTCCATTGTATTTGCAGGGCATGGGCTAGCTGCTGGGTTACTTGTGATACAAAAGAGGGCCCATTGTCAGACCCCATGGTCAAAGGTATTCCGAATCGGGGGATGATCTCATGGAGCAAGGCTTTAGTGACTTCCCTGGCCTTCTCAGTTCTAGTGGGAAAAGCTTCCACCCATCCAGAAAAGGTACAGACTAGGACTAGCAAGTAGCGATATCCATTCGCTCGTGGCATTTCTGCAAAGTCTATTTGAATATTCCCCATAGGGGTAACTCCTACTGACTGAGCTCTTGGGGGTGGGACAGGACCTTGTCGGGCATTGTTCTTGGCACAAGTCACACATCTTCGGGCTACTGAGGTGGTCAGAGGTCCCAGCAACGAGATATAAAAGTATGGTTTTAGAGCGTCTGCCATTTTGGTTTTTCCATAGTGTGTGACTTGATGAAAGACTTGGACAAAGGCAGGGCCTAGGGCTTCGGGAATCACGGTCATACCAGGGAGTGAGCTCCCTTCAGGCGGTGGCAACACTATCCATCCAGTTTCCGATAGTTGTCCCCCCTCATGTTGACAGTAATGGTCCATCTCTGTCTGGGTATATCTGGGTGTCCATGCACTAAGAGGTACTGGAAATATGGCTGCTTGAATTGTTACACTAGGGGTAGTGATTTGTCCAGCAATGGCTGCTTCTTGGGCTGTGGCATCGGCAAATCTATTTCCTCGGGACACCTCTCCATCTCCAGTTTGATGGCCTTGACAATGCATTACAGCAATGCATTTGGGGGCCCATACTGCTTCCAATAAAGTCAATATTTCTGGGCCATACTTGACAGACTTGCCTCCTGAGGTGATTAATCCACACTCCTTATACAGGGCTCCATGGGCATGTAATGTTGTAAAAGCATATTTGGAGTCTGTGTAAACGTTCAGGCTAATTCCTGTTCCAAGTTTGAGTGCGCGTGAGAGGGCTATCAATTCAGCCTTCTGCGCTGAGGTTCCTGGGGCCAGGGCTGATGCTTCTACTACCATGTCCAGGGTCACCACTGCATAACCAGCACATCGCTGTCCTTCAACTATGAGGCTACTCCCATCCACGAAGAATGTTCTGTCTGGGTGGTCCAAAGGGATATCAGTTAAGTCTGGACGACTTGAATATACAGTGTCCATTACTTCCAAGCAATCATGGTCAGGAGGGCCTGGACCGGTTGGCAATAGGGTAGCTGGGTTCAGAGTTTGGCTGACAATTGCAATCGAGGATTCTCACATAGCATGCTTTGATATTTCAACATTCGAGCATTAGTGAGCCAATGGTTTCCTTTGTGTTCCATCAGGGTTAAGACAGCATGTGGTACGGTGACTTGAAGCTCTTGTCCTAGGGTGAGCTTGTCCGCTTCGCTCACCAAGAGGGCTGTGGCTGCTACAGCTCTCAGGCAAGGTGGCCATCCTTTGGCGACAGGATCCAATTGTTTTGACAGGTAGGCTACAGGTCGCTGCCAAGACCCAAGAGGCTGAGTCAAGACTCCCAATGCGTTTCCACTTGACTCATGGACATATAGGCGAAAGGGTTTCTGCACATCTGGTAGTCCCAAAGCCGGGGATGACATCAACGCTGTTTTTAGGGATTTGAATGCTTTATCTTGTTCTGGGCCCTATTCCAAGGGGGATCGTTCCGCTCCTTTTGTGACTTGGTACAAGGGATTTGCCATGAGCGCAAAATTTGGTATCCATATGCGGCAATAGCCTGCAGCTTCCAGGAAAGCCCGCACCTGCTTTCTAGTGGTGGGGGTTGGGATGCGGCATACTGCTTCCTTTCGTTCAAGTCCTAATTTCCGGGTTCCTTTGGACAGATGGAACCCTAAGTATTTCACTTCTGTCTGACACAGCTGCGCATTGGCTCTCGAGACCTTGTATCCAGCTTCATTCAAGAGGTGCAAGAGATCGCTGGTAGCTTGCACACAATCAGTTTCGTTGTTGGTGGCTATAAGCAAGTCATCTACATATTGGAGTAAGATTCGTTTTCCTGGCGTTACAGGGTAACTTGACAGATCTTGACTGAGGGCTGCACTGAAGATAGTGGGTGAATTCTTGAATCCTTGTGGTAGTCGAGTCCAAGTGAGTTGTCCTCGTCGTCCTGTGGGAGGGTTTTCCCATTCAAATGCAAACAAAAGCTGACTGGCAGATACCAGGCGTATACAGAAAAAGGCATCCTTTAAGTCCAGAACAGTGAAATGTGTGGCTTCCGCTGGAATCAGTTCCAGGAGGGTGTAAGGATTTGGTACTACTGGATGTATGGTTTCAACTGCACTGTTCACTCGACGTAGATTCTGCACTGGGCGGTAGTCACCTGTCCCAGGCTTCTCGATTGGGAGAAGGGGGGTGTTCCAGGGTGATTGACATTCTCTAAGGAGTCCATACTGTAGTAGTTTCTTCAGGTAGCGATGGATGCCTTCAATTGCTGGTCGTGGGAGGGGATACTGACGCACATGCACTGGTTCTGCTCCTGGCTTAAGGGTGACAAGCACAGGAGCTATATTCTTTGCTAGGCCAGGTGGATTATTCTCTGCCCATACTCCAGGCGGGACTGCAATGCCGGTAGGTATACTGGAGCTTGCTGCTTTGGATGCAGGTAAATAGAACCGCCATTCTTCTTCTTGGGGGACAGCTAACACCATCAGGCCAGCAGGTTTTGAATTTATAGTCATTTCCATTTTTCCCCCTTCAACGAAGGATAACTGTGCTTGAAGCTTTGCAAGCATGTCTCGGCCCAAAAGGGGAACTGGGCATTCAGGCATATACAGGAACTGGTGTGTCTGTCCCCCTAGTTCACAGGCGCGGTTCTGCAGAAAAGGTCTTGTGGTTCTTGTTCCAGTAGCTCCCACAATTGTGACAGATCGAGAGGACACAGGAGCCACAGGTTTGGCTACTACTGAATGCTCGGCCCCTGTGTCTACCATAAAGTTCATATGCTGGTCTCCAATCTTTAATTTGACCATAGGCTCCTGGAGACCTAAGACGTACTTGGAGCCTGGTCTGGCCTAGCCCTCATTATCCATAAAATTGTTCTCGGCGGTTGCCACTCCCACTATGGCAGTCTCTTCTTGCTGTTGAAACTGCGCGCGCTGCATCCCCCCACGCTGCTGGAATCGCCCCCCCCCCCCCGCTCTCCTAGCACTCCCGCCTCCCCTCCAGGGGGTGGAGCTAATGTTCGGGCACTCGTTCTTCCAATGTCCTTCTTCCTTACAATAGGCGCACTGGTTTGCACCTAAGGGGGGCCGAGCACTCCCCCGGCCCCTTCCCCATCCTCTGGCTCTTCTATTAGGATATCCTCCTCCGCGTCCTTCCACTAATGCTGCAGCGAGCAGATCCGCTTTCTTCTTCATCTTTCTATTCACTTTCCCGTTGACATTCTTGATCACGATTCACAAATACCTTTTGTGCGACTTCCATTAACTGCGTTGAGTTCATGCCCGCAAATCCTTCTAATTTCTGCAGTTTTCGTTTTATGTCTCCCTGGGACTGACTCACAAAGGCGGCGTTCACCATACGCAAATTCTCCTGGGCTGCTGGATCATATGGGGTGTAAAGTCTATAGGCTTCAGTTAATCGTTCATAGAAAGCAGCTGGACTTTCGTCTGGGCATTGAAGAACGTCTGCTACTTTCCCAACGTTCATAGCTCTCTGCCCTCCCTTCTTTAGGCCCTGCAGTAAGGCATGGCGGAACCGGGTGAGGGCCTTCTCTCCGTCATCACTATTTGGGTTCCATCCGGGATCTTCATTTGGGAAATCTGCAGCTGCTGCCCTTCGGGGATCTAGGTCTCACCCATCTTCAGGGTTCTCTTCCAACCATCTAGTGGTTGCTCGCACTATCCGTGCCCGCTCTTCAGTAGTAAAGAGGGTAGCCAAGAGCTGGCGACAGTCAGACCAGGTGGGCTGGTGGGTTTGCATAATACTGGACATTAACTCTGTTAAATCTTGGGGCTTCTCAGTATAGGAGGCATAATGCGTTTTCCAGTTCAATAAATCTGTTGTGGTGAAAGGCACATAAACTAGACTGGTCGGTCTGACCACAACCTGACCCTCTGTATTTACAATAGGTAATCCTGGGACCTGCCGCAGTGGCATTTGGCGAACTTCTCTCTGGCCCGCTGTCCTGCTTCTGAAGGCGTAACGCAGTTTAGTGGGGGTAGTGCTGCTGCTGGTGCTTGGACTAGTGGGTGGCCCTGAACTGGCATCTGACCCTCCGCTAGCAGATCCTTCAGGGGATGATGAATCTGTTGCAGAGCTCTGCCCAGGGCTTGCAGCGCTCTGCTCAGGACTAGGGCTCCGACTCTGGGGAAGGGGGTGGTCCTCGGGTGGTGGGTGACCGGGTGGCAAAAAACAGAGACCCATGCTTGAAACAGTGTTTTGAAATCAGTATTGAATCCCATCTTCAGTTCACGATACTGATGATAAAGTCTCAACACGCAAGTCTGATGCAGTAGCTCTAATCACAAGTGCTAGAAGGGACTCTCCGTGTCTTGGACTGCATTTCCTATCATCCATTTGATTCTGGAAGTGACACAGTGCCTGAATCGTGACTGTGCTCCTTCTGGTACTCCCCTCCAGTTAAGAGTGCTGTGAGTCACCTCCCGCAGCTGCTACAATCTGCTCTACTGTTGCTGTTAATGTGCTTTGCTGCCTGTTCTGTCTGCTACCTCTGCTGTTTGTGAATCCCTGAGCTGCCCCAGCAGTGACCATCTTTTTCTGCCTCGCCCTCCCAGGTACTCTCCGTGTCTTGGACTGCATTTCTCATCATCCGCCCTATTCTGGAAAGGACACAGCCACCTCAATCGTGACTGTGCTCCTTCCGGTACTCCCCTCCAGTTAAGAGTGCCACAGGTTGCCTCCTGCGCCACTGGTGTGCACCTGCACCTTGGGTGCACTCCTTTGGAGCGTCTCCAGGGGCTCTCCAGCTACCATTCACGCACACCTCCTGATGCCTTTCTTACTCCAACCTTGGGATTGTTGCACTGCTTCCACCCCCCCCCCCTCGCACTCGGGTAAGTCCTGTCTCCTCATTCTTCCAACATCACTGTCTGTCTGGCTGATATCATCCCTTGTCTGTCTCCTTACCATGGCAATGATCCCTGTTCATTGAGGATGGTGCTGTCCTCCTTATACTACACCATTTACTACGCTGCATCATGCCACTCGCATACCTAGCAATCTCATCATGTGCATCCCCACCACCCTTTCTGCTCCTCCCCTGCCCACAACCTTTTCTCTTCCCACTCTGTCTATGGTCCTCCTTAACTGCAGGTCCCTATGTTCAAAGACTGCACTTGTCTCCAATACCATCTCACTCTCTGGTGTCGATGTACTCTTCATTACTGAGACCTGGCTGGGAGATGTCAATGAGCGCTTTCTGGCCCGTTGTCTTCCTCCCAATTTTTCAGTTCTGTCTACCTCCCACTCTGGCCAACATGGTGGAGGTGTCACTGTTCTCAACCACTCCTCGTGAGATCTCTTCCCCCACCCTCCATTATCCTGAGTCTTTACTTCTCTTCCTGGATTCCAGGCCCTCTATTCGCATACTCTTACTATACACTCCTCCCTCTCTCCATGCCGACCTTTGGGATTTGCTCTTACTCACCCTCTCATAACTTTCACTCTACTATCCCCACTTGATGATCCTTGGTGACTTCAATACCCACCCAGACTCTCCTCAGACCACTGGAGACAGAACCCTTCTTGCTCTTCTTTTGGTTTTATCCCTACATCAACACGTCTCTTGCCCTACGCATTCAGTGGGACATACCCTGGATCTTATCCTTGTGTCTGCCGCTTCCCCTTATGCTCCCTCAAAGATCTCCACTCTTTCTCTCCCTTGATCTGATCATCTTTGTATATTTTTTCTCTTTCACTCTCCCCCTCTCTCTGCCCACACCCCTGATCTCCTCTGCTCCACCCCGGCTTAGACAATACATCACCCCTGACGCTCTCCGGCAGTTCCCTTCTGATGATATCTTATTTCCCTCAGAATTCACATCTCTCCCAGTAGACTCACAGGTTCAGTCCTGGCATACTTTCCCTGACTTCTTCCCTAGTTCAAGTCACCCCACTTCACCCTTCCTTTACTCCACTCCCATTCAATCACCATCTCTGGTATAACTCGGCTCTCCTTCTTCACCTCTCCTACCTCCAATGTGCTGAGCGTCACTGGCGCAAGCATCCCTTCCCAGACTTCCTGTCTCTTTTCCGTTACCGTCACCATCAATACAAAACCCTGCTCCATGATACAAAAAAGGCCTATTATTCTAACTTAATCTCTTCATCCTCAAACTCCACCCATCAAATCTACTGCATCCTCTGTTCCCTCTCAACCCCCTGCGGTTCTTTGTCCTCAGCCTGCCACTCCTCAGCCCCAGCCCCTGCCCTCCTTGCCTCTTATTTTTCTGATAAAGTCTCTTCATTGCACAATAGGTTCCCTACTGGTCCCCCTCCATTATCTCCATCCGCACCAGACTGCCCACCTTCCTCCCCTGTTTCCCCTTCATCCATTCCATCTCTTTCCAATGTATAGTCCTCCTTTCTTCCTGTGTCATCCCCTCCCACTGGCTCACAAACCCCTCCCTCACCCTTCTCCCATATGTCCTTTGCATGTTCAATTCCAGTCTCTCTGCTGGCATTTCCCCCTCCTTATGGAAGCATGCCCTGGTGCGCCCTATCCTTAAGAAACCTGCTCTTGACCCCACTGTCTTGGCTCACTGGCATTCTCTTTCCAATCTCCCCTTCCTCTCTAAGATAGTAGAGAACTTGTTTTCGTACAGTTGTCCACGCATCTTGACTCCACTCGTGCTCCACTCATGCTCTCCACCCCCATAAATCCTTATTTAGGCTTGGCCACAGCACTGAAACTATTCTTCTCTCCCTTCTAAATGAGCTACACACCTCTCATGAACACATTGATATCACTCTAACTGTCTCCCTGGACCTTACTGCTGCTTTTGATCTGGTTGATCACTCTACTCTTCTATGACTTTGAGCTTAGGAGCACTGCTTTCCTCTGGTTTTGGTCTTTTCTTTCCACACACTCTTTCTCTGTTCAAGCTGAGTCTTCCACCTCTCCACCCAACCCTCTCTCCTGTGGTGTCCCACAAGGTTTGGTCCTAGCGCCCCTTCTGTGTAACATTTTCCTGGCCCTCTTACACTCATTATCCAACAATCTGGCCCATCAGCATACTTATGTGCTGAGAATATTATCTTACTTCAATTCACCAGTCCCATAACTCTGGATCTCATCCCCATGAATTTCTGCTTACTCCAAGTATCATCCTGGTTATCGATGAATTTCCTTCATCTTAACATCAATAAATCTACCACCATCTAGTTCACATTTATTTATTTATTTATTTATTTATTTATTTACAGTTTCTTTTATACCGCACTATTCGACATCAGCGCGGTTTACAATGAACAGAAACTACATTTAGGTCCCCCTGGCCCTCTCTGGCCCTCTTGTTTGACAACCGTCCCATACCCCTTATCACTTCCATCCGCTACCTTGGTAGAACTCTGGACTCCTCCCTTTCTTTTCATGAGCACATTTCACCATTGTCCACCATTCGTTTGCTTCTCTTTGACAGATCTGTGCAGTGCGCCCATTCCTCTCCCTCCCCTCACTCACAACCCTCACATTGTCCTAGTCACCTCCAGATTTGACTACTTCAACGTTGCCCTGGCTGGTCTCCCCCTCTTTCAACTCCAGTGATTCATTTCCTTCAAAACACGGCTGCCCGGATTCTCAAACACTTCACCTGCTCAGATCATATCACTCCTCTCCTCATCCAGCTGCACTGGCTGCCACTCAAATACTGTATTGACTATAAAATGCTCACAGTTTTCACAAAATACTTTACTTTATTCTGGTCCTTCCCAATATCTGTCGGATCTCTTGCAACATCACACCATGCATCGTCTTCTCAGGTCTATCCACTCTCATCGTCTGGTTCTTCCTTCCACCTCTCGTGCTCACCTTGAAATCACCCTCCATTCCACTTTCATTTTCCTGGGCCCTGCCCTTTGGAATTCCTTAACCCCCCCCCCTCCATTCAGAATCCTCCTTTGTAAGATTTAAAGCTATGCTCAAGACCCATCTTTTTCACACGGCCTTTGACCTCACACCTCCTAGCTCTCAGTTCCCCCCCCCCCCCCGATTCCCTGCTCTCTCTGTTTAGTCTTTGTACTTCTCTCTCTCTACCTGTCCCCTTTTTGGAACTTGCTTGTCTATTCCACTTTCCTATTGACAATTGCATTCTTTTCCTTTTCTTCCTATTTAGCCTATATTATATTGTGTGAACCGCTCTGATGCATTGCCTGAGCAGTATATCAAAAATTCAATAAAGATAAAGATAAGTCCGCTGTACTAGGACCACCTTGATACCATGGCACCATTGCTTAAACAGGCACTATATGCACACGTAGTCAAGACTGGTAGAACCTCTCCTCATTTTTAGGATGGAAACCTTGGCAGAAGAATAGCCCTTACATGCTAAATGGCGCTTCTCAAGAGCCAAACCATAAACAAGAAGGGAGCCAAGTCATTCAGAAGGACTAGTCCCTGCCATAACAGCCTCTAGGCTATAGGAAGTCACAGAGGAGGCACCCACAGGAGCCACATCAGGTCCCTGAACCATGGCCTCTGTGGTCATTCCAGCTCCAGCAGGACAACTCAGCTTGGATGTCTCTCTATGCAGTGAAATACATGCCCCATGAGCAGCCATGGAGTAAATGCATACAGCAGACACTGCTTTGGCCAGGTCTGAACCAGGGCTTCGATGCCCTCGGAGCCTACTTCCTTGCGGTGACTGAAGAACCTGCACACTTTGGCATTGGACTGGATCGCCATTAGATTCATCTCAGGATGACTCCCAGAGGTCCAGAATCTGCCAAAATGCCGAATGGTACAATTCCCATTTTCCAAGATTGAGCAGGTAGCAAATGAGGAAGTCCACCTCCACATTGTCACCCTCAATGTGTTGTGCTGAGAGAGCTAGGAGATTCCTTTCTTCCCAGGAGAACAAAGGGGTCATCTCCAGGGCCACTCCGGTACTCTTTGTACTCCCTTGCCTGTTGGCATACACCACACCATGGCATTGCACAAGAACACTCAGACTCCTGTGTCCCAAATTTAGGACCAGAGATATAGAAGGATCAAACAAATTGCCCTTGCCGTGAGGTGATTGATGGGCCATGCCATCTCCTGGGTGTTCCAACAGCCCTGAGCCATTTGGTCCTTGCAGTGGGCTCACCAACCAAACAGGCTGCATCCATAAGAAAAAAAGAACATAAAATATTTCTTTATTTAACATTTCTTTTATACCGCTTTTCATGGTTTCAAAGCGGTTTACATTTAACTCGAAAATTATACATGGAACCAATACATAATAGCTATAATAACTATAATATACTGTCATACTGTCAGACCAAGGGTCCATCAAGCCTAGTTTCCTAGTTCCAACAGTGGTCAATCCAATTCACAAGTACTTGTCAGGTTTCCAAAAGGTATATAGATTCCATGCTGCTTGTCCAGTGGGTAAACAATGTATTTCCTCAGTTTTCTTTAAAAATGGTGTATGGACTTTTCCTCCAGGACCTTGTCCAAACCTCTTTTAAATCCATCTATACTAACAGCTTTTACTACATCCTCTGGTAACGAATTCCAGAGTTTGATTACATGTTGAATGAAACAATATTTTTTCCGATTAGTCTTAAATCTGCTACATTGTAGCTTTATTGCATGTCCCCTAGTCTTTCTACTTTTTGAAGGAGTAAACAGCCGATCTACATTTACCCATTCTACTCCATTCTATAGAGCCCTATCATATCTCTCCTCAGCTGACTCTTTTCCAAGTTGAAGAGCCCTAACTTTTTAAGCTTTTCCATAAAGGAATATCCATTCATCCGCTTTACCATTTTTGTTGCTCTTCTCTGTACCTTTTCTAATTCTGCTATATCCCTTTGTGTAGAATGCGACCCATTCCTCTCCAAAGGGATTATCAACAGTCCCCTTTAAGAGAGTCTGCAGCACAGAATTCCGGTTTGGGAGGGTGTGGCTCAGAGGGAGAGGTTAAGAACCCAGCAGACTGCAGGAGGGAGAGAGGCCCCTGGAGCCAAAGGTTCTCCAAGGCAAGCTGTGCCAGGAGTACTGAGGTAGGAACTTTATCTGGGGCTGGAGGAAGGATCAGAAGAACCAACTTCGGGATATAAATACAGCTAAATAAATAAATAAAATAAATAAATAAACTTGTGGAGGTTTAATAAGTTGGGAGACAGTATAAAACTGTTTTTGTTTTTTCTGAACTGCTGTCTGGCCTGTGTTGTAAAGAAAACCCCTTCCCACTGCATGTCATACTACTACACCCTTTTAAGATATGGTGATCAGAATTGCACACAATATTCAAGGTGTGGTCACACCATGGAGTGATACAGAGGCATTATAACATCCTTCATTTTATTCTCCATTCCTTTCTTTATGATTCCCAGTATCCATTGACAGGAGGAGCCATGAAGGCATATCCAGTGGCATGCCCTTCCTCATATGCTGGGCTGCTTCCACCAATGCAGGCTGGACAGCACTGAAGGAGGGGGGGCAGCCTGGCTTTGAAATCCTGAGAGCTTGGAGACCAGCGAGACAGCAAGGACCTCTGCAGTGGCCTCATATGAGTTTGCACCCAAGAAATCAATTTGATTGATGCTGCCATGAAAGCGAGAATCTGCAGGTAATCCCAAACTCTGGGAACCTATTTTGCCCGGAAAGCTGCCAGCTGAGACAACAGCTTTATCACTCCCTTCTCGGGTAGGAAGACCCTGCCTTCATATGTGTCAAATCGCTCTCCCAGGTATTCTAGTGACTGAGAAGGCTTCAAGTATCTCTTCCCATGGTTGATCACCCAGCCGAAACTCTCCAGGAACTGTATCACTGGCCGACACCTGAGCTACTTCTGACCTTGCCCTGGCTTGGATAAACCATCCATCCAGATATGGGTCAACAATAATCCCCTCGTGCCTCATCCCCATGGCTGCCATCACCATGATCTTCGAGAATATCCTCAAAGCAATGGAGAGACTAAAGGGAGAGTGTCGACCTGAAAATGAGAGTCAAATATGATGAAACAGAGGAAGCTCTACTGATTCTCATGGATAGGAATGTGGAAATGGGCCTCACCCAGATCCAGGGATGTTCAAAACTCCCTGAGCCACAGTGCCTGGATCACGCATCATACTTTCTCCATACAGAAGTGCAAGGACCACAGTTTGGCATTGACCCCCCTTGAGATTGAGAATTGAACAGAAGGACGGAGGATTGGATGGAGTACGTGCCCTTGCCCTTTCGGCAGAATGAATTGGGGCAATCGCCTCTAGATTGAGAAATCTTTCCAGTATAGCCTGAACAGTGGCCCTCTTGGCCATAGAGCCACATGGGGAGAGGATGAAGTAATTCAGGACAGGTTTCCTGCATTCCAGAATGTAGCTATGCCATATAGTGTCTAACACCAGTGATCCTCAGTGACCTGAATCCACTCTTGATAGAAAAAGCATAGCCTGCTGCCTACACTCCAGAATGAGTCCCCAACCCATCATTGTTCTGTATGGGAAGAGATATTTCTGGAGGTGATAGGCTCCTGGAGTCTGCGAGCCTCATGAAAGGACTGTACCCGAGACCAAAACGCAGAAGAGGAAGAAAAAATGGCCTTTCTGGGGTGATACCGACAGAATCCTAGAAACCTTGGGGTTCTAGGTATCGAGGAAAAGGATAATGGGTGGACATAAAGGAAGAGGACATGCCCGTTTGCTTCCCAGGCCCCTCGGGTCTATCCTCCAGGAGGCAATGAGGTTTGGACTCACCCAAATCCTTAAATAGCTTCTCCAAGTCCTCCCCAAAAAAATGCTTTTCTTTAAGGCAAGCGGGAGAACCAAAACTTGGAGGCTGAATTCGCTGCCCAGCGGTGAAGCCACAGCCAGCATCGTGCCACTGACAAGAAGGCAAAATGTTTAGCCATCAAATGGATTAGATCATACATATCATCTGACAGAAAAGCAACTGCCAATTCCAAGAGGACAGAGGTATCATCTGGAGGGAGCAACTGAAGCCACTGAAGGAGAGCTCGAGTCATCAGACCCGCACATACTGGAGAATAACAGAGGATGTTGAAAATTGACTCTACAGGAGAGCTTCCATCTTGTGATCCAAGTGGTCTTTTAGGGCTGAAGAACCCTCTACCAGAATAGTGGTCCACTTTATGACTGACGTGAAAGGGGCATCCACCTGAGGCATGCTGAACCATATGGTTCAATCCTCCTTCGGCAGGATGTAGAGCTTCTCCATGACCCTGAACTTTTCATTGGGGAGTTGGGCAAGTCCCACTCTGAGCAAACCATTCTCTTGATAACCTCCAGAAAAGGAAAAACTTTAGTAGGCTTCCAAACCTCTTGCAAGAGGGATATCTCTGGTCATCTGTTCTGCTGCTAGAAGATCAGCCAACCGCAGAGTGGAACACTTTTTTATAATGCAAAATGGCATGAATGCTCCACACCTCTCTTTGCAGAACCAGTTATCCAATGCATTCATTTTAAAATATTGATGCTTACCCATCGTGCATATTTCCAAGGACTTCCTCTCTACTAAAATGCCCTTATTGTCCCTTTCATTCTCTCAGATCATCACAAGTAAATTTCTTAACCATTCTTTCCAAAACAAGATTAATATTAACCGGGATAGAACCAGGCTGCTAGCATTAACCTTTAAAAAGGAGATAGAGCAGCTTTTAAACTAGATAATAGGGGAAAGCTGACAGTCACCCAAGAGCGCATGGTTCGGAAGAATGTATCCTTGAAGGATACTACCAAAAGCAGAGAGGTTCCAAAAAAGAGTAAAGTAGCCCAAATGCCCTCGAGTATGGAGCAGACAGAGCTTAAAGATCCCAAATTACCCATGTCTACCAATAGCCAAATTAATATGAATAAAATACAGTCTCTAAAATGCATGCATGCAAATGCTAGAAGTCTAAAAAATAAGATGGGAGAGTTAGAATATATAGCACTAAATGAGAGGTTAGATATGACTGGAATCTCAGAGACATGGTGGAAGGAGGACAACCAGTGGGACACTGTGATACCTGGGTACAAACTATATCGTAATGATAGAGCTGATCAAATTGGTGGAGGGGTTGCGCTCTATGTTAGAGAGGGCATTGAGTCAGAAAGGATTAAAGTTTGCAGGAATCAAAATTTGCTATAGAATCTCTGTGGATTGAAATTCCATGTAAAAAGGGGAAGGCGATGGCAGTGGGGGTGTATTATCGACCACCTGGCCAAAATGAACAAATGGATGATGAAATGCTCAATAAATCAAGGAAGCTAACAAAAGTTACAGCGCAGTAATAATAATGGGTGATTTCAATTACCCCAGTATCGACTGGGTCAGTGTTACGGCAGGACATGCGAGGGAGATGAAGTTCCTTGATGACATAAATGACTGCTTCTTGGAGCAGCTGGTTCATGAACCGACCAGAGGGGAAGCCATATTAGACCTAGTCCTTAGTGGAGCACCAGATCTAGTGCAAGAGATAAGGGTGTTGGGGCCACTTGGCAATAGTGATCATAGCATGATCGCCTTTGATTTAATTAGTGGAGGAGGGATAGTAAGGAAATCCACAGTACTACCTTTTAACTTTCGAAAGGGAGACTATGATAAAATGAGGAAAATAGTTAAGAAAAAACTAAAAGGAGCAGTTGCAAAGGTTAAAGACTTACATCAAGCTTGGGTGTTGAAAAATACTATCTTGGAAGCCCAGACCAGCTGTATTCCACGCTTTAAGAAAAGTGGAAGGAAGTCCAAAAAACTGCCAGCATGGTTTAAAGGTGAGGTCAGAGAGGCTGTTGTTGCCAAAAAAGCATCTTTCAGGAAATGGAAAAAAGAGCCAAACAACGAAACCTGGAAACAGCACAAGCACTGGCAAGTCAAATGCAAGGCATTGATAAAGCAGGCAAAGAGAGAATTTGAGAAGAAGCTTGCTGCGGAAACAAAAACGCGAAATAAAGATTTTTTCAAGTACATTCGTAGCAAAAAACCTGTGAGAGAGTCAGTTGGACCATTAGATGATAGAGGAGTTAAAGGGGCACTAAGAGGCGACAAGGCGATAGCGGAGAGACTGAATGCTTTGCTTCGGTCTTTACTGAGGAAGATGTAGGGATGTTACCCATGACTGAAGTGGTATTTAATGGTGCGGAAGAATTGAAGGAAATATCGATACATCAGGAAGATGTATTACAACTATTAGATAAACTGAAGAGTAGCAAATCACCTGGGCCGGATGGCATACATCCAAGGGTGTTGAAGGAACTGAAATATGAGATTGCAGACCTGCTATTAGTAATCTGTGAACTATCATTAAAATCATCTCTAATACCTGAAGACTGGAGGATCGCCAATGTAACACCAATTTTTAAAAAGGGTTCCAGGGGTGATCCGGGAAACTACAGACCGGTGAGCCTCACGTCAGTACCGGGAAAAATGGTAAAAACCATCATAAAGAATAAAATTACTCAGCATGTAGATAGTAATGACCTAATGGGAGACAGCCAACATGGCTTTAGACAAGGAAGATCTTGTCTTACTAATCTGTTATGTTTTTTTGAAGGTGTGAATAAACAGGTGGACAAAGGTGAGTCAGTTGATATAGTATATCTGGACTTTCAGAAAGCCTTTGCCAAGGTCCCTCATCAGAGACTTGTGGCAAAACGAAAGAGTCCTGGGATAGGAGGCAGTGTACTACTGTGGATCAGGAACTGGTTAAAAGATAGAAAGCAGAGGGTTGGGTTAAATGGCCAATTTTCCCAATAGAGAAAGGTGAATAGTGGTGTACCCCAGGAATCTGTGCTGGGTCCGCTGCTTTTTGACATATTCATAAATGACCTGGAAAGTGGAATAACGAGTGAGGTTATCAAATTTGCAGATGACACAAAACTATTTAAAGTTGTTAAAACCCAAGAGGATTGTGGAAAATTACAAGAGGATCTTGATAAATTGGAAGACTGGGCATCAAAATGACCGATGAAATTTAATGTGGACAAGTGCAAAGCTATGCACCTAGGGAAGAACAACCCAAACTATGGTTACACAATGCAAGGTTCCACATTAGGAACCACCACCCAGGAAAAGGATTTAGGCGTGATTGTGGATAACATGTTAAAACCCTCGGCCCAGTGTGCAGCGGCAGCCAAGAGAGCAAATAGAATGCTAGGTATCATAAGGAAAGGAATGGAAAATAAAACAAAAAATATTATAATGCCTCTATATCGTTCCATGGTGAGACCGCACCTTGAATATTGTGTGCAATTCTGGTTGCCGTATCTTAAAAAGGATATAGCATTATTAGAAAAGGTTCAGAGAAGAGCCACCAAAATGGTAAAGGGGATGGAAGGATACTCCTATGAAAGGCTAAAAAGGTTAGGGCTCTTTAACCTGGAAAAGAGACGGCTGAGGGGAGATATGATAGAAGTCTATAAATTAATGAACGGAGTGGAATGGGTAAACGTAGATCGATTGTTTACGTTATCAGAATATAGAAAGACTAGGGGACATGCAATGAAGCTACAGGGTAAACTATTTAAGACTAATAAAAGAAAATATTTTTTCACTCAACGTGTAATCAAACTCTGGAATTTATTACCGGAGGATGTAGTAAAGGCTGTTAGTGTAGCTGGGTTTAAAAAAGGTTTGGACAAGTTCCTGGAGGAAAGGTCCATAAACCATTATTAAGAAGGGACCCAGGATATCAATGCTTGACCCAGTACAAGCATTGCGGAACCTGTGTCCTTTGGAGAAACTGCTAGGTACGTATGACCTAAATTGGCCACTGTTGGAAACAGGATACTGGGCTTGATGGACCTTGGTCTGACCCAGTATGGCATATCTTATGTTCTTATGTTTTCTGTAAGGGCCATTTATAGTTATTTAAGACCCCCAACTTTGGAATTGACTTCCCCCAGAGCTTCGGCAGGAAAGTTCATAGGCCAAGTTTAAAAAGGGAGTTGAAAAATGTCTGTATTTCAAGGTTTTTAGATAGATTAATATTTTTATTTTATTTTTCCCCACACCTTACCTAGGTGTTTCTCCATCAGCAATATGATCTTGGATTTTATTGTTGTTCTATACTCATCCCTTCCTCTTGTATTCTGGTTTGTATATTTTTTGCTATTTTTTAAAAATCTTGTATTACTATTTTAAAAAATAAAAAATAAATCAATGCCGTTAGTTCATCCTTCCTGAAAAGGTGAATGATCTTCTGAAGGAGAAGATATTTTGTCCTCAAGACTGGTGTTCTCGCCAGAGGTGTTGAAACTGAACTCTGGACCTTGGTCAAAGGAGAGACAGTCTGAACCTCTGGACTCCAATTTCCACTGAAATCTCTTAGGCAGCTGAACCCAGGACCGTCTTCTGACCAAGCAGAGAGAGAGCAAGAGGACCTGGAGGTTCCAGGGTCTGAATTGCCTCACCAGAAGGACCAAGCCTACTGTAGAAATAAAAATAATTCCAGGGTGAAAACCCAGAAACTGGGAGCTCCCTGTTGGGATTTGCTTCACCACCAGCAGGGGGAAGACTTGCTGTCAGGACCCTATGAAATGGGGAGCAGCCAGCAGAGTGAGAGTGCAAGTCCAAGGCTTGGGGATCATCCTTCTTCACCACTGCATCCACTGTCTCCTGTAGCAAGGATGATAAGGGCAGGGCTCCTATGTCACTCTGCTTCTAGAGCGGGGCTGGCCCTCCAAGGGCACCTCAGAAACCTCCATGTAAGAAGCAGAGAAGCTGGAGTCCAATGATGTGACTTTCCACTTTCCACAGACTAGGCAGTGTTTCTTAGAAGAAGGCATGTGTCCCGGCCAATAAACACAGGTACACTAAAAATTTTTTTTTTTAAACTGCCTCTAATGTTTCGATTGATTTTTACGTTTTTTGGTGCGCTGAATCCAAATCTGGTAACCAATTTGCTCCATCACGTACAGATTTTTTGCTACATTGGGTTACCACTTATGCTCATCATAACGAATCTTCTGAAGAATCAGGGCCAAATTCTCATATTTTTCTTGGAGAATAACAGAGTGAGCAATAGGAACTGAAGCGAATGTGTTGCCATTATGAAGAAGAACACCTTTTATGCTGTCTTTTGACGAATCAATGAACAGCCGCCATTCAGCAGGATCATACTTGAGTTTAAACTTTTCCATCACTCCGTATATATCGTTGCAAAATACCAAATCTTCCTCTTTGCTGAAATACTTCAAAAATTATGTCTCGCGGTTGCGGTACCAATAAAAAGTTGTTCCTGGTGACAATAAATTTTTCTGTTTAAGCCGAGAACCTAGCAGTTGGGCAGCATCTTTTGGGAGTCCTAAATCCCGGACTAAATCATTCAATTCAGCTTGAGAGAAATGTTCAGGTTTCGGATCTGGTTCAGTTTCAAACTCGGAAGTACTGGACTCATCGGGAAAAGCCATCTGATGAGTCTCATCATGATCAGAACCGTCCACACAAATATGATCCAAAGATTTTGGTGGTTCAGGCACAGGTACTTCGTTGCTATGAGGTGTAGGCCTAATTGCTGAGGGAAGGTTGGGGTAACTTATTACGTTCTTATTTTTTAAGTTGTATCCCTTCACAATGCAAGAGCAAAAATAGCAGTCACTGCTGTGGTCTCTTTGTTCACGCCACATCATAGGTATTCCGAAACGAAATGCTTGTTTTTTACCTTTCATCCATAAGCGTAGATCTTCCTCACATGTCTTGCACACTTTGTGAGGAGCCCACGGTTTCTCTTGATCGCCTAACTTCAAACCGAAATAGGCAAAATATACTTTTTTAATAAATGCAGAAATGTTCCTCTGCCGCTTTTTCACGGTATATTCCCCACAAATAAAACAAAAACTGTCCGGAGAGTTGACGCAACCTCTGGCTCTGTGAGCCATCACAAATACACAGCACTGCAAACTACAACTGTAGTGAACCACTTCGGAATAAAGCTGGATTATGACTGAGCAAACAAAAGGTAATAATGAACTTGCAAGAAACTGAAATTTGACAGGAACATTCATGTCGCAACCACCGTGTTTGAGCGAGCGAACGAGGCGAGGCGAACAGGAAAGAACATGCGCCAGCGCGAGTACTGGATTTAGCCCCCACCTCCCAATTGTCCTGTTAATGTATAAAATGAATACAAAACACTCTAAAATATCATGAGGGAGTGTTTCTAGTTAGTTTACCATTACAACCTCTATTTTGGGCCAAGAAAATAAACTGCAGTCGGCTAAAAAGAAATTATGTGAACATTCCTTATATGGGTAAGAAATCTAATTTTGCAAGAAAACGTGACGTGATGGAACATTTTGGCTATTTTTCCTGGATTCAGCACCCCAAAATCTATAGGAATCAGTTGCAAAACTGGAGGCAGTTTTTTGGTAGTGTACCTGTGTAATGTATGCCTTATGCATTGCTAACAGCCTGGCTTCACAGGCTCAGTATGATATTAATAAGGAGTGTTGCAACACATGCTCTGGCTGTGCAGGCACCATCACGTGCTACAAGCTGCATGCAAATTCAAGGCACACAAGACTAATGTGCAGTATTTAGGCCATACTTAGCACGTGTAGCACAGCTAACTTTCAAAGACAGCACAATGAGGTGGGAACGGGTGGGAAAAACATGTCTCACCAGAACGAATGATGCCCCTCTATCAGCAGATGAAGACAGAGAACAAAGGCTTATGAGCTCTGCTCATTATAGGACAACATGCAGCCACATGCTCCTCAGCATTTCTCTATCTCTAGCAAATAGTAGACAAGCATACCATGCTCTGGTGGACAATGAATGAGTTGCAGAACTCCAGGAAAAATTGAAAACTGGTAACTTAGTTGAGATCTAACTGGACAGGAGGTGTGGAGCTTTAGTCCTGTTCCCTGAGGAATGCTTGGAGGAGTCCAAGTCCTTTCTTTCTTTCATTTTATGCTATTATTTATCCCATCTTCATCTGCTTCTCTGTCTCTACCCTCCCCCTTCCTGGTTAAAAAATAAACAGGATGGGAGAAAATGCCTCCACAAAGGGGAGAGAGGTTTTGGAGGTAAGCACTTGCGGTAGCATACAGCTTGACTTCAGTTAGCAACTCATAAAACCTGGGGCCTTGGAAGCCTTAAGGCATGTGGCAGGAGGGGGTCCATGTCTGGATTACTATCCTGGAAAGTGGGTGTAGCCCTTAAACTTGTGTCCAGCTCTTCAGTCCATTCAGACCAGGCTTAGGATAGACTGTGTCACTTTAAAGCAAATTCTAAGGCAACCTGCTCTTTATCTACCGTCATTTACTATGTTACTATGGAAAAGTCTTGAGTGGCATAAGTGATAACCTCCTATACCTGGTAGAGCCACTAGATGTTTCTACACCAATAAAATAATCTGAATCCAAAATCCTTTGATTTATTTATCAGGATGTGCTGCTGCAGTTCTCCAAATATATGTCTTGCAGGAGCACTGCTGACTATCAGGTCCCATTGCAAATTCTGGCCCTGGCTATGACCAGAAATGTCTATTGAGTGTCCCCAGCAGGATATGAAGTATTTGTTGCTTGGAATTTGTTGAATTTATTGTAACTTCTAAAATTTATGGCTAACTCAAGGTTGGTTTGATTTTCACAGATGTAACACAGCTCCTCAGTTTTCCCTATGCATCCAGTGGAGATAAAAATGGGATTGTAAAAAAGCTGGCAAGATTTCAAAACCGGGAACTTGAGGCAAGCAGGCAGCGTCATGCTGACTACCCAATGTAAGCAAATATTAATTAAACATTTAAGGGATAGTTTTATAACCAGCTGTGTATATGGATGCAGCTGGTATACATAGTAAAACATCAATTTTATACAAGCAAAATAAACACATACTTTCTTTCAAAAATTTACTGCTTATACATGCAACTAGGATCGATCTCTCCATATAGAATTATAAGTGTATATGGCAGGAAATTTTATAAAATGTTTTTTTATATTTGTAAAACCTCTAGTAAAGCCTCTAGAAAATTACCTCCTTAACCAAAAATTAATTCATTGTGGGAGTAATTTTATTTTTGCATTGACAAGCAAGATTGAGTCAGGCATGCAAGTGGATGATGTCATCGCATATAGCATTACAGAACAGCACTCCCAGAGCTCAGAACTTGGTGTAAAGTTCTGGGCATGCGCAGCCCTTTTCACATGTGGTGGTCTCCTCAGCACCTTCATTTTGTTTTCTCCACCCATCTGAATGGATGCTAAACAAAGCTCTCTTGATAAATTTCTCTACAAATTAACTAAGTTGTCTTGATGTTTTCATGGAATTATTTCTTTATTTTCATTTATTTTATTTCTTTTGGCATGTCACTGAAGTCAGGTTTCAGACCTTGGCCAAGTATGGCAGAAAGATCCAGAACTTCAGCATACATTCCAAGCATTTAATCTGCTTGGGTATGGATCACAACCAGAGTGACTGTAAGCAATGTGCTCATCTGTCTCCTTGAGCCTACAAGGATTGCCTCATTCACCTTTACAAGCCACACATGTATTTTTTTGCTCGAGCTAGCTGTTTAGAAGCCATCTTACATGCATATATTATGACATATGCCCTATGGTGAGGTGGCAAGTTATATAGTGTTTAAAGGCATATATGTTAAGTCTGTTTTATAAAGACAAGCAGGCACCTACCTGTCTTGATAAAATACTAGCGTAATCTTAATGCACACCTCAACTGAGGGTGAACACATGGCCACCAGCTTTAGAGCTGGTCTAAATATCCATGACTATATTTTTCAAGTCTGCATTTCAAGTATGCATTTTATAATCTATGTGGATTCTTATGTGCTGCACCCAAACTCCATCAGTCTGCATATCCACTGACAAAGCATGCACCTTGATGCCAAAGCACGTACCTTTACACTGTTCGGTATTTTAGAAGATGTCATTTACACATGTATGAGGTCACATATGAGCAGGAATTATGTTATAAAATTGCCTCTTTACTGCACAGCCTGCTTCAAAAGAGATGATATGAAATAGAGGGTCCAACCAGCTCCATGTTTCAACAAAGTCCACCTTCCACATTCCTCCATTGTAACTGAAGCAGCTATGAAGTAAAGCAAAAGAATGTAGGGAGTTTTCCAATACAGTTGTTAGACTACTTTGCCAAGAAAGTATTTCAGTGAGCTATGTTTTGTGCCTCCATAGTGGCTCATCAATTTTATATATGATCCACTACATACATACAATCTTTCAAAGTGTATATATTTTTTGCCCAGCCTTTCACCACAGCTAGATGCCATATTAGCAGAAGTGGATGAAGAATGAATGTGGTGCTCTTCATATGCACATGATATAATGAAACCTCTTCCATTATTTCCGGCAGGTGCTAAGCTTGGTTGCATGCATCGGATTAAATGAGGATGTTCATTCCAAATTGGCAGACACTCTTTGAAAGAGACATGGACATTATAAAAGATCAGTTCTCCATCCTTCATCTCTCTGCTTTTCTGCTCCCATCTGTCATCCTGAGGTGCGCCACTTTAAATCCATACCACAAGGATCTTTAATCCTTACCAAAATCAACCTCAACAGATTCAACACTCTGTCTTTTGCTCAGTCAAACCAGCAGCCTTTTTTTGACTATGATTATTTATTACAGCCTAAACCCCTGCTCAAAATATACTGTAGCTTGCCCTTCCTATGGACCAGGTTCACTTCTTTCTTCCATCCTGGGAGAAAATCACTACAGATTCCTGGGTTCTAAGTATAGTCAGAACACGCTATCAACTCAGAGCCTTATGCTGCACCCATCTTTCTTATACCCATATAAAACTCTAGAAGAAGTTTCTCCTCTCCTTCAATCGAACAACATAGAATTAGTTACATCAAACGAAAAAAATCTGAATTTCTACTCCAAGTATTTCCTTGTTCCAAAGAAGACTGGAAGTTTATGTCCCATCCTTAATCTCATATATTTAAACCTTTTTTCTTATGAGAAGTTCAGAATACTCTTCCCTCCATTTTACCAATCTTAAAGAAGGGGGATTGGCTGTGTACCCTAGATCTCTAGGATGCACATACACATATAACAAGCCATCCTTGTTTCTGAAAGTATATCTATGATTCATTCTTCAGACCAACCACTTCAGTTCAGGGTCCTTCCTTTCAGCCTGCTGTCATTTCCCGAGCCTGCTTCCACAGGCAAGGTCACTTAGTCTTCCCATACCTCAATGACTAACTTGTACTGGCTCCTTTGAAACCCATGCTGTAGCCCTTTGGAATAAGGCAGTGTATGTACTCCAGAGTCTGGGGTTTATTATAAACTTTCAGAAATCAACCTAGCACCCTACAAAACTATTTCTTTTATAGATTAAATTCTGGACCTATTACAGGTCCTCATTTCACATGTCCATAATATACACATCTTGCCAGTGGTCATTGCCAAGGCTTACTTACATAGCTACAACTGTTCATGTACTTCTCTGTGAACAAGCAGGGAGAGGTCCTCACGTATGGATGATGTCCCCCAACGGAACCCCATGTAGGAACGCTCCCCAGCTTCCAATTAGAAGCTTTTGAGAGCCTCCATCACACATGTGTGCCTGTCTTCCTGCCTGCTGTGGCGCCATCTTATCCTCAGTCTGCTTTTTCTGCAGAGCCCCATGAACATGTTCCTGAATCACCTCTGGAAAAATTTGTTCTTTCAGGCCCTTTGGGGTTCTCATTTTATTGTTTTCTCAGTCTAACCACCTGTCATCGGTGTGCTGACTCTTGCTGGTGCCGATCCCTCTATTTTAGGGTTTTTTTGCTCTTTTTTTACCTTGGGAAGTTTTCACCTTTTTCCTGGGCTTTTTTCGTTTGTCGGTATTGAGCCTTCTGACCTTGTGGTGGCCGCTTTTCCGGTCATGTTGAAACTGGCCAACAACTTCAAGAAGTGCCCTGGCTGTGCTCGCACCATTTTGGTGACTAACCATCACATCTGGTGCATCCAATGCCTCGACCCTGACCATGAGCCCTCCACCTGTATTCTGTGCATGCATATGACCAGGAAGGGCTGGGAGAAACAGCGTGAGTCCCTCTTTGGGCCATTGGCATCCTCGACACCAGCATTGACATCAGTTTTGACATCCTCACAGGACTCTGCCGAGGCATTGGCATCGCATGGTGTCCATGCTCACTTGGAAACAAAGGGCCGTGGTGCCATGGTATGGGTACTCTTCATTGACATCCAATTAGAGTCATGAAAGGGTTCATGTCTCCTTGTTGAAGTCAAATGGGGTGGCCAGTAACCGTGACAAGCACGGGCATTGACTTTGGAGCCCTTCTTGATGCGACATCGATGGTGATGGCTGGAAGCAATCTGCAAAGTGTTCCGGTGGGAGGAGTCAACTCCCAAGGCCCTGGAGGGCCATCAGCAATCCCCCAATGCCTTGACAATCATGACATCCCCAGGATTGGTGCTGGAATCAGTGGCCAAGGACATTGTATCAGCCTCGACGCCCTCAGAGACCGCAGTACTGATGGAGCACCTTTGTGTCCTCGAGGCACATGATGGCTGTCCTGGCTGCACAAGTTCCAGTGGTTTCGGTGGCACTGTCGTGAGCCGTGCAGCCTATTTTGGAGACCCATGTCCTCCCCACCAAACTGGGGACATTGTGTCAGCAGTCGAAGTGCGACCCAATTCCAACAATCATCTCCTTATCCAGTGTCTCAGCCTTTGATGCCCCAATGCACTGGCGCCTGAAGGAAGACTGCCATTGATCCCAATGGTGACCTCTTCTCCACCAAACAGACTCTGAGGGATGGGAGACAGAGGAGAAATTGCTGATTCCGAGAGGGAGAAATGGAAGTCACCCCGGAGGACATGTCCTTCCAGGACTTCATCTAGGACATGGCAAAGGCCATTCCCTTTTACTACCAATCATTTGTATAGCGCTGCAAGGCATACACAGCACAGTACATATAGATGTAAAGACACAGTACCTGCTTATCAGAGCTTACAATCTAATCAAGACAAAACGCATAGTGAAACTGGGGACTAGAGTATGGTAAGATACACATAAGTAGTGGACAAGATAGAGAGGAGCATCAGAATCCAAAAGCAGCTTCAAAGGGGTGGGGTTTTTTAGCCTGGATTTGAATAAGGCTAGAGAAGGAGCCTGATGCACGGACTCAGGTAGTTTGTTCCAGGCATATGGAGCAGTGAGATGGAATGAACTGGAGTTGGCAGTGGCAGAGAAGAGCACAGATAAAAGGGATCTGCCAGAGGAGTGGAGCTCCTGAGGAGGGATGTAGAGTGAGATAAGAGAGGAAAGGTAGTGAGGAGCCGCAGAATGAATGCACTTATAGGTCAGTAGGAGAAGTTTGAACTGGATATGAAAACTGATAGGGAGCCAGTGAAGTGACTTGAGAAGATGGAGGATGAGCCGAGGGTGGAGGAGTTGGAGATCCTCCAGTACACCTCAGTGCCAAAGGAGGTTGTCTTGGTGCCCATGCACAAGATGTTGCAGCAGCGGCTTCTCCTCAGGATGTGGGAGAACCCCATGACTGTACCGACCATCAGCTGCCAACTTAACTCGATGTACTGAGTGAAGAAGGCACCTGGGTTTGAGAAGCCTCAACTGCCTCACAACTCCCTAGTAGTAGAGTCAGCCATACGGTGTATTAAGAGCTTGAAGATCCGGGGAGTGTTTGTTGCAGTTTCCGGTGCCCTGTGTGGGAGAGAGGGGCCGGCTGGAAGCCTGAGAATCGAGCGGGAGCCCTGCTGACGTCACCTTACAGGTTCCGATTTAAATCCTGCTTGCTGCACCTTCTGTGGGAGTGTTTGTTGCAGTTTCCGGTGCCCTGTGTGGGAGAGAGGGGTCGGCTGGAAGCCTGAGAATCGAGCGGGAGCCCTGCTGACGTCATCTTACAGGCCTATTTAATTGATCCTCCCTGCGGCGCTCAGCCATCGGCGTGGTTACTAGGGGGCGGTTCCAAAGGGGCTTGGTCCCGCCCCTTACGAGCCCCTTAGAAGCGCATTGGGAGCGTGAATTGAAAAGGAGCAGGTGACCATCTCTTGGCTCTCACACAAGATGACTGATCCCTCAAAGAAGAAGTACCAGTGGAAAAGCCCTTTTACCAGCAGAAGCACTGGTATTATCAGAGTCCTCAAGGTACTAAGCCCAAGGCACAGGCTTGCCAAGCCGCAGAAGGCTCAGCCCGCCCCGCAGCCAGTGGTGGGTTTTTGATGGCTTCCTTAGTAGCATAGCCAATCACCTGCTTCCCAAGGGGGTGCCCCCTCAAGTGGGCAGAGAATATTATCAGACACCTTGAGGGCTCTGATAATACCCTCATCACCTCTCATCACCTCAGACACCTGTGTGCTGCAGATCATGCAAGACGAGTATCTGCTGCATTTTGCCCAGCTCCCACCTCACTTCTTCCCAGGGGAGTACCCTCTAGACCCACACCAGATGAAGTTTGCAGCCCTGTTGGCCAAGTTGGCCATCAAGCCGCTGTCCCTGGCTCAGATAGGGTGGGGTTTCTACTCCCAGTACTTCCTTGTCCCCAAGAAGATGAGAGGTTTCCAGTCCATCCTGGACCTCAGGGATCTGCAGTGCTTTCTGGTTCGAGAGAAGTTCAAGATGGTCTCACTGGGAACGTTGCTCCCATATCTCTTCGTCTTCACCTACTTAGATGATTGGTTCATAAAGGGCTCCAAGTCAGACGACTTTAGGCATTTGGCCCACCTGATGATTCAGTTGTTTGAGCAGCTGAGATTTGTCATAAACCTCTCCAAGTCGCATCTTCAACCTTCGCAACATGGTCTCCACAGTACATGTGACCCTGATGGCCTGTCTCAGGATGTGCCAGGCTCAGTGGACTCTGAGCACTCAGTGGCAACAGGATGCAGGGACCATGTGGCAGTCACCACATCCCTTGCAGAGTCCCTTCAGTGGTGGCTGAAGCCTCAGCACTTGGTCCGGGGTCTCCCCTTTTAGGCGTTGCTTCCCTACTGGATTCTAACCACCAACGCATCCAAGTTGATCTGGGACGCTCACCTGAATGACTTGCACAAACAGGGCCTGTGGTCAGCACAGGAGAGTTTGCACCAGATAAATTTATGAGAATTGTTGGCAATCGCAAACACCCTCAAAGAGTTCCAGACACACCTGGCAGCACTGTGACTCAATACACAAAGCAAGTGTGTATATAAGTGGAGGGTCACAGGTTCAAGACTTGGCTGTGGATCATGTATGGAGAACTCTGTGAAGCTCAGTCTTGAAGGACTACCAGAATGGACTACTACAAGGCAATAGATCTTTACCTGTGTGTATTAATCTTCTGAAATAAACTCTAAATCTTGGAGAGAAAAGGGGAATTCTTTGGGTTAAAACTGATAGATCTATGTATTTTAGTATTCAGTGTTTTTGCTGAGTCAATTAGGTCTTAGTACCACCAGAAAGCTTTGTATTTAAGTCAAAGCAGAGTATAGCTTAGCATAAAAAGTAAATTAAATGTAAATAGACTCTGGAATTTGTTTGTAAAGAGCTTTTCATTTCAGTCAAATCAGAGTATAGCTTAAGCATAGAAAGTTAAATAGAGTAAATAGTTACTGAAATAAAGTTGTTTCTAGAGAGTTTTTATCTAAATCAAATCATAGCATAGCTTAGCATACAGGTAGAATAGTTCTGAGTAGAAAGAAATAAACTTGTTTCTAGTGGCCTTTACAAAGAGGCCTTCCAGTTAGTAGGCAAAAGATCTGTGAAGTTGTCTTGAATAGGTGTTAAAGGCAAGTGACAGATTAAAGGGGCAATTTAAAAGGCTCCTTCTATCAAACCAAGGGCTGCGTGAGTCACACAGGAAATTGGTAAGCCTTTACCTTAGAAGCAAGCCAACTTTTAATAGGTATTCTTTCCCTCCCTCCCTCCCCACTCCCACCCATCCCTGGGATAATTGTAGTTTTAGAGGCTCTTAAACCTCTTAAAGGGAAGGAGATTCCCATATTCACTCTCAGGTGCAGCTGGTTATCCTCATCAAGCATACATTAAAAACCTCAGTTTAATTAATCTTGAGGTGAACAAAGTCAATTAAATGTATTAGGTATAGTTGTATTAGTATAAGTATCTCCAGCAAATCTACATAAGTAAACAACTTAAATACATAAACACAACCTTAAAACTTAGATGCAGACGGCAGTCCAGCAGTGAGATGGGGGCTATCCAGACTTTTGCATTGAGTGTCACATGTATGATTTTCTGCCCATTGGTGAGGGGTCTTATGTTTGCACTAGGTAAAAGGAGCTCTTTGCCCTCAGGGAATGAGTCTGATCTCTGGAGGCTAGAGTAGCAGACTTGGAAGTCATAAGGAAGACAGAGAAGTACATAGACAAGACCTACAAGGATGTAGTACTGAAGTTCCACCTCTAGTCTGGCAGCCTATCAGTTGCCATGGAGGAGAACGGTCACGTGAAAGTACGGCATAACTTTTGTGTGGCAGAAAGTGATCCTGTAGCTATGACCTGTCCGTCACGAAACTTAAAACCCTCTCGCACCAAGGAGGTTTCTCCAGGGCCATATGCCCATGAGGGCAGAATTAAGACGGTCATTTTAGTTGGTGATTTGATCATTAGGCATGTAGGTAGTAGGGTGGCTGGTGGACATAAGGATTGCTTTCCTGGTGCAAAGATAGCGGGCCTCACATGCCACCTAGACAAGGTTTTAGATAGTGCTGGGAGGAGTCTGCTGTCTTGGTACATGTTGGTACCAATGACATAACAAAGTGTGGGAGGGAGGTTCTGGAGGTCAAATTTAGGCTTTTAGGTAGGAAGTTGAAATCCAGAACTTCCAGGGTTGCATCCTCTGAAATGCTTCCTGTTCCACATGCAGCATCCAAAAGGCAGGCAGAGCTCCAGGGTGTTAATGCATGGATGAGATGATGGTGCAAAGAAGAGAATTTTGGATTTATTAGGAACTGGGCAACATTGTGGAAAAGGGAGGGGCTTTTCCAAAACAATGGGCTCTCCTTTAACCAGGATGGAACCAGGCTACTGGCATTAACCTTTAAAAAAGAGAGAGAGCAACAAAAGAGGGAAGTTAAGGCATCCCGGCAGAGAGGTTCCAGTAAAGATAAAAGTAACCCAGATGCCCTTAAGTACAGGTTTGAAACATTCAAAATTACCCCTATCAACTGATAACCAGATTAATATGAATAAAATACTACCTCTAAAATGCATGTTTGCAAATGCTAGAAGTCTACACAATCAGATGGGAGAGCTTGAATATATAGCACTAAATGAAAGGTTAGATATGATTTACATCTCAGAGACCTGGTAGAAGGAGGACAACCAATGGGACACTGTAAAACGTGGGTACAAACTATATCGCCATGATAGGGTGGATCAAATTGGTGGAGGGGTTGTGCTCTGTTAGAGAAGGCATTGAGTCACATAGGATTAAAGTTTTACAGATAACAAAATACACTATAGAATCTCTATTGATAGAAATGTCATGTAAAAAGGGTAAGGCGATGGCAGTGGGGATGTACTATGGACTGCCTGGCCAGAATGAACAGATGGATGATGAATTGTTGAATGAAATCAGGGAAGCTAACAAAAGTTACAACACAATAATAATGGGTGATTTCAATTACCCAAGTATCGTCAATGTCACAAGAGGGAAAACTATTTTGAACTTAGTCCTTAGTGGAACACAGAATCTGGTGCAAGAGATAAGGGTTTTGAGGCCACTTGGCAATAGTGATCATAACATGATTGTATTTAATTTAATAAATGGAAGGAGGACAAGAAAATCCACAGTACTACTTTTTAACTTTCAAAAGGGAAAATCTGATACAATGAAGAAAATAGTTAAGAAAAAACTAAAGGGAGCAGCCTTAAAGATTAAAGATTTACATCAAGCATGGTAGTTGTTTAAAAGTACTATCTTGGAAGCCCAAACCAGATGTATTCCACGCTTTAAGAAAGGTGGAAGGAAGGCCAAAAAACTGCCAGCATGGTTTAAAAGTGAAGTCAGAGAGGCTGCTGTTGCCAAAAAAGCATCTTTCAGGAAATGGAGAAAGGAGCCAAATGATGAACCAGGGAAACAACATAAGTATTGGCAAGTTAGATGCAAGGCATTGATAAGCCAGGCAAAGAGAGAATTTGAAAAGAAGCTTGCCACGGAAGCAAAAACACATAATACAATTTTTTTCAAGTATATTCTTTGAAAAACATCTGTGAGAGAGTCATTTGGACCATTAAATAATAGAGGGGCAAAAGGGCCACTAAGGGAGGACAAGGCCATAGCAGAGAGACAGATTGAATTCTTTGCTTTGGTTTGGGGAGGTTACCCATGTCTGAAATGGTATTTAAAAGTGATTTATAAGAAGAATTGAAATAAATATTGATAAACCGTGAAGATGTATTGCAACTATTTGATAAATTGAAGAATAGCAAATCACCTGGACCGGACGGTATACATTTGAGTGTTTTGAAAGAACTGAAATAAGAGATTGCAGTAATCCATGAACTATCATTAAACGTATCTGTAGTACCTGAAGATAGGAGAATTGCCAATGCAATGCCAATTTTATAAAGGATTCCAGGATGATCCAGAAACTACAGAATGGTGAAACTGACATCTGTCCCGTGCAAAATGGTAGAAACTATTATAAAGAAAAAAATGACTAAACATATAGATAGTCATGGTTTAATGGGAGAAAGCCAACATGGATTTAGTCAAGGAAAGTCTTGTTTTACTAATCTATTACATTTTATTGAAGGTGTGAATAAACAGGTTGACAAAGGTGAGCCAGTTGATATAATGTATCTGGAATTTCAGAAAGCCTTTGATGGTCCCTCATGAGAGACTCTTGGCAAAGTTAAAAAGTCATGGGATTGGAGGCTGTGTAACATTGTGGATCAGGAACTGGTTAAAAGATAGAAAGCAGAGGGTAGGGCTAAATGGCCAATTTTCTCAGTGGAGAAAGGTGAATAGTGGAGTACCCCAGGGATCTGTGCTGGGTCCACTGCTTTTTAACATATTTATAAATGACCTGGAAATAGAAATAATGAGTGAGGTGATCAAATTTGCAGATGGCACAAAGTTATTCAAAGTTGTTAAAATGTAAGAGGCTTGTGAAAAATTGCAAGAGGACTTTGATAAATTGGAAGAATGAACATCCAAATGGCAGTTGAAATTTAATATGGACAAGTGAAAAGTTATGCACTTAGGAAAGAACAGCCCAAACTATGGTTACATGATGCAAGGTACCATCTTAGAAACCACCACCCAGGAAAAAGATTTAGGTGTCATCATGGATAATATTTTGAACCCCTCAGCCAAGTGTTCAGCGTCAGCCAAGAAAGTGAATAGAATGCTAGGAACATAAAGAAAGGAATGGAGAATAAAACCAAGGATATTATAGTGCCTCTGTATCGTTCCACAGTGCCATATCTTAAAAAGGATATAGCAGAATTAGAAAAGGTACAGAGAAGAGCGACAGAAATGGTAAAGGGGATGGAAGGATACCCCTATGAGGGAAAGCTTAAAAGGTTAGAGTTCTTCAACTTGGAAAAGAGACGGGGGATATGATAGAGTTCTGTAAATTAATGAATGGAATGGAACAACTAAACTTAGATTGGTTGTTTACACCATTGAAAAGTAGAAAAACTAGAGGACACACAATGAAACTACATTTAAGACTAATAAGAGAAAATATTTTTTCACTCAACGCGTAATCAAACTCTGGAATTCGTTACCGGGGGATTTTGTAAAAGCTGTTAGTGTAGATGGATTTAAAAAAGGTTTGGAAAAGCTCCTAGAGGAAAGGCCTATAGACCATTATTAAAGAGGACCCTGGAAAAAAACACTGTTTACCCCAGGACATGCATTGTGGAACCTGTGTGCCTTTGGGAACCTGCCAGGTACTTTTGACCTGGATTGGCCACTGTTGGAAACAGTATAGCATTTCTTATGTTCTTATGTTCTGTTCCTCCTTCTTTACCAGTCAGGTTGTCTTTTAAACTCCCATGCAGTCTGCCTCCTCAGCTACAAGTACCTGATTGGTTGCGCCTGATCCACAACTCCTCCCCTAAGGTCTGACTCACCTTAGGTTCTACTTTACCCATACACCCTGATTCATCATGTTCTAGAGCTTTTACCAGATTCCTAGAGCTTCCTCTAGGGTCTAGGGATTTTATTTATTTATTTTATTTATTTAAATGGATTTCTATACTGCTTTCTCCTGTAATCAAGGCAGTCTACACAGCAAACAATTGACAAAATATTGTGTCTAGTGTGCGCATGCATTGAACAGTGAATGCGTGTGTGTGTAGGGGGTCGTTGATTCTTGGTGAGCTATTTACAACATGCGCTATATACAATACTATGTACATCAGGACTTTACTTCAATACTATGTACGTGTCGAGAAGGGAGGGTAGTTGGGCTGTGGTACTGTCTGTTGCACAGTTTAAGTGACGTCACTGTAGTGCTCTATGAAGAGGGTCGTCTTGAGCAGTTTCCTAAAGTCCTTAATGTCTGTTGTTGACCGTAGTTCATCAGGGAGGGCGTTCCAAATTGTTGGTGCCGCTTTTGATAGGGCTCGTTTTTCGGTGTCCTTGTGTGCCTTGGTGAAGTCCTTTGGTGTGTTAACACAGTTGGAGGTGCCTCTCCTCCTCGGTCTTGTGCTGCTGTTGGGTTGTATGAGTGGTTGTCGGCTGAAAGCTGATAACTGTTGTTTGATTTTGAATATGTTTATGACTGTCTTGTATCTGAAGCGGGAGCTGATTGATAGCCAGTGGAGATCTTTTAGAGTAGGTGTGATGTGTTCTTGTCTTGTGGTGCCAGCTATTATGCGTGCTGCTGTGTTTTACGCCAATTGCAGTGGCCTGAGTGTCTGTTTTGTTAGGCCAAGATAGATTGGGTTACAGAAGTCTAGGATTGGGGTTATTAGTGCCTGTAAGACTGTGCGGAAGTGTTCCTGGGAGAGGAGGGGCTTGAGGCGTCGGACTAGTCTCATCTTGTGGTATCCATTTTTGGTGGTTCTGCTGATGTGTGACTGAAGGTTCAGTTCTTTGTCTAGCGTCACTCTGAGGTATTTCACTTCTGGTTGTATGGGTATGGTTGTGTTGTCTATCTTGATGTTGAGTGGAGGAATGAAGTTGGAGTTTCGTGTGATGATTAGTGCCTCAGTCTTGCTGTAGTTTATGGTCCGGTTGTTGTCTTGAAACCAGCTGTTCATGTGCATGAGACACTCTGTTATCTTGGTGTAGTCTGGGTTGTCGAGGGTGATTGGTGTGTATATCATTATGTCGTCAGTATAGATTGTGTATTTTATCTTGTGTTCTTTTATGATGCTGCATATTGGCTGGATGTAGAGGTTAAATAATAGCGCCGATAGGGCAGATCCTTGAGGTACGCCTTGCATGACCTTTATGGGTTGGGATGTGTTGGGACCGATCTTGACCTGTATCTGTCTGTCCGTTAAGTAGGAGTGGAACCAATTAGATCACCAGGCAAAAATTTCCAGGAAGGATTTTACAACATGACAACCATGTAAGAAGTTAAAAAGACACCTATTGTAAGCCTGTTTTGTAAAGGCAACATATGTGCCTATTTACCTTTATAAAATCAGCTCCCAGAACCAGCTGCAGTAGTGTGCAAATACTCAGGCACAAATTTACACCTGCTCCACTTATATCACAAAACACTGTGGTATGTGTGGTCCCTCATTCTACCCATTGGAATCAGTGCTGCAGGCCCCATATTACACCATGTCAGTGCTGCAAGTCCCATAATGCACCATGCTGAGGCTGGCCTAAAGTCTCCCTCCTGGAACTGACTAATTTGGCAGTTTTGGATCCCTAATTGAACAACCAGGATCTGGAGTAGGCTTGCTGATTATCTCTGACAGTATGCTTAGATGTGCTTTCACAGAATTTCTGGCACTAGAAATCTTTGGAGTAAGTCTCAATGGCAACAGTCAATTAGTTCACCAGGCAAAAATTTCCAGGAAGGATTTTCCATGGAGCTCAAGGCCAGACAAACTTTGGATCAATCAAAAAACAGGAACTAATAATACCAGAAATGTAAGACATAGTTAAGAGCAGGCTGTTAGAGCTAGCCTCTCCCTCCCTCCCCCCCCCCCCCATCACCTTCACCACCAACCATCCATGAGACAAAATATCTTCTCCTGGAAGATAACTGCCTTCTTGTCACTAGTTTGAGGCCATCCCATGACAACTGTTAAAAAAAAGTGGACCCCCCCCACCCCCCAAAAAAAGAAAAAAATGTGGGGATTCATATGTCTTTGAAACTTCTAGTAACCTTGCAACCATTATGTTTTCTTTGGGCAGCTAACACAGATACCTCGTAATTAAGAAAATTACCCTGAAATGAAGATTTATAAGAATAAAACAAAATTTAAAAACATGGGGGGGGGGGCAAGATGGTGGCAGGGAGCTTTCACTGCTGAGACGCTCCGCACGTACCTTTCTCTGCTGGATTCTATGGCTCCTCAGAGATGATGGGGCGGCGGAAACGCTAGCATGCCAGCCTACCCTCGGCCTTGGCTACCAGTAATATCTCTGGGTAGAAGACTGGCGGCGTGTGGGTTTGCCTCAGCTGCGACTATAGTGGCGCTTTCGGTAGGGCCGGAAGAGGAGTTCTCGACGGCCCTGAGTGCATCCGGGATATGGTTGTCTCTCGAGCAGCAGACCCCCCCCACCCCCCGCCTTGACTTGGAAGTATTGATTTTCCTGCTGGAGTGCTCCTTGCTGGGTTGCGGATGAGCTCACCAGCATGTGGGAGTGAAGAGGGCTCCAGTGAGGTGGTAACTACACTTTCTCCTTCTGCTGTGGCAGCATCTAGTGTTGGAAGTGCAGTGGGATCAGCTCCATTTTTTGGGGACTCTGCAGCTTCAAGTGGTGGAGTTGATTTATCACCAGTGCTGGGGGGGGGGGGGGGTTGATTAAACCTGCTGTAATAACATTAGAAGCACTATGGGATGCAGTTGCTACTATGAACACCTCCCTAATGTCTGTGGTGGGTACTATTAGTACTAAGCTGCTTTCTTTGAAAAATGCTGTTTCTGAGGTTATAAGGATCCAGGAGGAACAGGCTGGTTGGCTGTCCAGTGTTGAAGCTGAGCTGGGACATCTTTCTGGACTGTGTGCTGCTCAGGTTAAGAACAAGACTCTGCTCTCTAGGAAAGCGGAATATTTGGAGAATCAAGTTCGCAGGAATAATTTGAGACTATTGAATTTTCCTAAGTCTCCTATTGTGATGGCTTCTGAGATGGTGGTCAGATATTTCCGGGATGTACTCAAACTTCCAAGGGATAATTTGTCCCCCATTGTGAGAGCGCAGTACTTGTCCTTCGGCACCAGTCCTGGTGGCTCCGCTTTGGGGAATCGACCTCATGGCTCCTGGGACTTGACTGCTTTCCTGGAGGTTTCTTTTGAGATGGTCACTAAGCAGACCACCTTGCTTGTGACCCTAGCCTTGGAACCGGATAAGTCTGTAGTTCTTTGTGCATATTTCAGAAACTTCAACGTATCTTTTCTAGGTTCAAAAGTATATATTTTTCCTGATTTCTCATGGGCTACCCAGCTGAGAAGAAAGGAATTTTTAGGTTTTCGGCCTAGGATTCTTTCCCTCGGGGGGACTTTTTGTCTTAAGATTTCCCTCTCGTTGTATAGTTACCTATAAGGTGTTTCTTTTTTTTGAGCCTGGTCAATTGTTGGATTTTCTGGTGGCTAGGGAGGAGATTATGGTTAATACAGCCTCCAATACGGCTGACGCATAAATTCTCACCCTGTTAATATGTTTTCTTTTTCTTTGAGATATTATTATCTCTCTTTTTATTTCCTGGGGCCCTCCTTATTTTATTTATTTGTTATATTGTTATATTGTGGTCTAATATTTGATGATTAGCATTCAGAATGTATCTTCAATTCTTTATTTGATTGAAATATCATCTTGTTTTCTGTCATTCTTGTTTGTACTAGAATGGATTGCATAAATATTAATTTAAAAAAACAACGTGCAAAAGACACAAATACAAAACAGCAGAAGATTTTTTGCCTAAATGCCCCATGAAAAAGGTGATGGAGGACTGGAATACCCAGCCAGAGAAGGTGTAGAGACAAAAACTGTTATGGAATTCAAGAGGGAGTAGGATATATACAAAGGATCACTAAAAGACAAAGGAATGGAGGACCTTCGCTGAAAACAGCACTAAAATGACTTTTGTACTCCTAAAGAAGGTATGGGACAGGGTATAAACTCCATGGTACCACCTACTACCCTAAATGAATATGAGGGGCTCAGCATTGAAACTATTACCATCCTACTGAGTATACTGGAGAGTCATTTCGGTCTTTCTCCGTGAACTAGCAGGAAGTAAGTCCTCACATATGGGTGACATCCCCCGATGGCACCCCATGCGGGAATGCTCCCCAACTTCCAGTCAGAATCTTTTGAGAGTCTCCATCACCCTCGTATGCCTATCTTCCTAACTGTTGTGGCACCATCGTCTCCCCAGTTCACTTTTTCCATGGAACCCCACAAACGTGTTCCAGTGCAATCCAGAAAAAGATGTTCTTTTGCCCTTCGGAGTACTGCATTTTTGCAGTTTTTTTCGCTGTCTTTTTTCTCTCTCTCTCTCTTTTCTGTCTGTTGTCGGCTACTAGCTTTTGTATTTTACTGAAGAGAAGAGTGCACTGCAGCAAGCAGGAAGGCAGGCGCACATGCACGATGGAGGCTCCCAAAAGCTTCTGAATGGAAGCTGGGGAGTGTTCCTGCTTGGGGTTCTGTCAGGGGACGTCACCCGTATGTGAGGACTTATTCCTGCTATTCATGGAGAACACCTGCTACAGGTGAGTAACTATGCTTTGTTTGCCATCATCTACTATGTTGCTATATTAACCTTTCAGGTCCCTCATTTCTAAGCTGTGTCAAGATAGCTGTCGAGGGAATGGAGATTCCATTCTCTAGGAACATTTGCAACTTGAGAGTTCAAGTATATGAATGATTAGTGTGGCTCAAATTAAGTCAGTGGTCACTACAGGGTTTAAATTTTGTGTAAATTGTAAGGAATGCTGGAGGCAGGGCACTTAATGGTAGTTGTGCAAACTTTAGTCTTATGTAGGTTGGATTACTGTAAGAACCTTTATTTAGGCTTGTCAAAATATGTATTTCATGCCCTTCAGTTGATCGAGAACACTGTGGCTAGACTGTGACAGGAGGTTACCTGAGGGAGTGTGTTACACTTTATTTAGAACAATTGTATTGGTCCAGTGCATTGAGTTTAAGTTGGTTGTTTTGCAAAGAGTGCTAAAGGGATTTGATACTCCAGCAGCACTGCATTCTGCTGGGATGAGGCGCTTCATTATCTGTAATGTGCTTAAGCAGATTCCATACTTTAGCTTTCAGAGTATCAAGGCCTCTGTTTTGGAATGCTCTACTGGTCCACTTGTGCTGTGAAACTGATCATTTAAAGTTTTATGGTTTATGGTTTGTGGTTGCATTTGTTTGTCTGTAATTAGTTGTTTTGTATTGATGCTGTTTAATTGCATAGTTGTGTGGTTGTATACGTTGATTGTGAGCTATATAGTACACGTCTATGAGATATTAATTTTAATAAATGAAACGAAATAACACAGTTTAAGGCACTATTTTTTACTACAATGTGAACTGAGTAATGCATGAATCACTGCCATCAGGAAGCAAGGTAAAGGGGCTGTCAAAGTAAAACTAGTTGCCCATAACCCCTGATCTCTTTCTGTAAGCGAAGATTACCCCCTTCCAGCCGCCTTCTGTCTCCCCATTTCATTTCTATGAATGAAGATTGCCCCCCTTCATTAACTTCCCCATCTCCAGTTCCTTCAAAATGAAGATTGTCCCATGATCGCCCCTTCATCTCCCTGATCCCATTCTGTAAATGAAGATAGTCACCCAATGCCCCTACTTTTTTTACCTATTTTAGAAAATTAAAGTAATGCTAGCCTTCCTAATCTCCCCCATCCTTTGGCACTTATTGGGTGATCCCTGGGATTTGTGGAAGCAGAAGAGATCACTCGTCGTTCTTGCCCTGGTGGTTCCCTTATCCAAAATGATGTCCTTCAGACCCCTAGTAGTAGTCTCACAATACTACTGGCCAAGGAACAGATTGCAAAATAAGTGAATTGTATGGGGATCACTTCTGTCCCCACTAGACACCAGGGATCACCCAGTAAGAGTTAGGGGGCAGGAGAATTTTGGGGGCTAGCTATTATCCTAATTTTTGAAAAGGGATATGGGTAGGAAAATTGGGAATGATCTTCATTGCAACAATGGATCAGGTGGAGTGGGGGTACTGGAAAGATGATCTTCATTTATAGAAAGGAATTGGGGGTAGAATCTTCCATAGGGGGTCAATCTCCACGTGCAAAAAGGGATTGGGGTGCGGCTTCAATTGTTTTTATACTGGCAGCCTGGCCCCATGCAAGATAACAGGCCTAATTTAGGACACGTTATCTTTATCTTGCTGCAGATGGGAATGCACGATCTTCCTGGAAGAGCAGTCTGAAAATAAATTTACCTTTCAATTTACTAGCCTGTGGTACTGGTAAATTTTCTTAGTGAATCCCGCAGTAAATTTCCTCTGGTAAAATAGTGTAAGTATTTTTTTGCAGGCTAGGAAATGATGAAGATGACAGCGTGTTGCTTGGCGTCTCTCTTTTGCTTTTCTGTTGCTGGTGGAAAGCTTCGGCAGACATTTGTGGGCCTCCTTTGATGACCTTGTCTGCAGTCACAAATATAGTGGGCCCGTTAATGGTCTGAACTTTAAACCTGGATATTCAATGCCGGGGCCATATCCAGGCCCCCAGCATTGAATATCTGGGTTGCCCAAATTGCTGGGAAGCGATATTCAGCCACTGCCCAGTTAGCTTCAGTGGAAAAAGTTACGTTAGTTTTTACTGCTTTTGACTTTTGCCCTTTTCTCTGTTTTTGTGGTTAACATTGTCATCGTCCCAGGACGTTCAGCGCATAACCTTGGGGTTATCTTTGTTTTATTTCTCTCTCATATCCAACAGATTGTTAAAACCTGTCATTTCTTTCTTTATAATATCACCTGAATTAGCCTCTTTCTGTTTGAACACTCTATTGAAACCCTTATCCACATCCTCAACACCTCTACTACTACTACTACTACTACTACTAATCATTTGTATAGCGCTACAAGATGTATGCAGTGCTGTTCATATAGATGTAAGACACAGTCCCTGCTCATCAGAGCTTACAATCTAATCAAGATGAAAAAACATCACAAGACTGGGGACTAGAGTATGGCAAAATACACATAAGTAGTGGACAGGAGAATGAGGAGCATCAGGATCCAAAAGCAGCTACAAAGAGGTGGGTCTTCAGCCTCACTTTTAGACTACTGCAATGTGTACCTGACAGATCTCCCTCTGAGCCATCTCTCTCCCTTCCAATCTGTTCAAAATTCTGCTGCACCACTTACCTTCCACCAGTGCCATTACATTCATATAAATTCCTCTTCTTAGGTCACTTCATTAGTTCCCAATCTGCTTTATGACCTACAAGTGCATTCATTCAGCTACTCCCCTCCCTTTCTCTTTATGACCTGCAAGTGCATTCATTCAGCAACTCCCCTCCCCTTCTCTTTATGACCTACAAGTGCATTCATTCAGCAATTCCCCTCCCCTCCTCTCCTGTCATCTCTCCCTGCACCACTCCTTGGAAACTCTGCTCATCAAGTAAACCATTCTTATCTGTACCCTTCTCCTTCACTGCCAACTCCAGACTCCACCTTGCTGCACCGTATGCCTGGAATAGGCTTCCTGAGTCAGTACATCAGGCTCCATCTGCTCCTATTCATATCCAGCCTAAAAACCCACTTTTTGGAGACTGCTTTTAAACCCTAACTTCTTACTGTCCTGTTTCTACCCACGCTGTTTTTAATCATTTCCCATAATAAATGAGGGACCCGATATCCAGCGCTGGTGGCTAGTGATACTGAGCAGCTATCCGCTCCCGCTGAAACAAAGACCCGGATATTCAGTGCTGGGGCCATATATGACCACCGGCACTGATTATCCAGGTCAGCAAAGAAGCTATCCGAGCAGCGGCAATATTGATCCACTGCCCGGTTAGCTTCGGCAGCAAAAGTTAGGTTAGACTTTCAGATTCCTAACTTTCGCCGCTTAGCATTAATCAGGCAGCAGCTAAATATCACCGCTGCACAGTTATCGCCAGATGCAGCCTCCGCTCTGCCTCTAGAATGCCCCGATGCTAGCCGGCTGGCTTTGGGATGCCTAGCATTGGCACCCGCATCTATTCAGCGGCACAAACTGCATTAGTGCCACTGAGTATCCCAGTCAGCGGATTTAACGCAATTAGCAGGTCCGCTAACCATGTTAATTGCTTTGAAATATCCCCCTGAAATTTCCTAATCTCTTATTTGTCCTGTCTACCTTTAATAGATGATACGCTCTGTTAAAAAGGAACTGTCTTTTATGTGCATGTGTGCAGCGCTGCACACTTCTAGTAGCGCTATGAAAATGATAAGTAATAGGTATGATAGTAGTAGCAGTCTATCTCCAGGAACAAGCAGGAATTTAGTCTTCACATATGGGTATCGTCGGTACCGACAGAGCCTGCGCGGGAACGCTCCCCAGCGTCCAATTAGAAAGCTTTTGGGAGCATCCCACAGCGCCTGCGTGCTGCCTTCCCACCTTTCCCAACTGCCTCTCTCCAGTTCTTCGTTTTCCGTGGAGCCAGCAGGTCGTTTTCCTGTCACCGCAGAAATTATCCCATCCTTTTTCGTGGTAGCGTCTGCCTTCCTCGGTGCTTTACCGGTACCGCCGGTTCTTTCTTTCTTTAAAAAAAAAATCTTTTTTTCTGGTTTTTCCAGTCTTTTTTCCTCTCAGGGCGCCACGCGCCATTTTGGGCACTAGGCCCAACTTTTCCTTCAGAATGGAAAAACCCGCCTCGGGTTTTAAAAAGTGTTCCAAGTGTGGCGGTACCATCTCCATCACTGACACCCACGAGTGGTGCCTTAAATGTTTAGGTCCTGACCACTCCATCTCGGAGTGTGTTGCCTGTGGGATGATGTCGAAGAGGGGTTGGCAAAACCGAGCTGCTAAGCTTAGCACCCTTTTTCCCTCCGATTCAGCATCCGTAGCATCGACATCTTCCAGGGCTTCGTCTTTCTCCCATGGATCTCAGGTAACCAAACATAAATCTGGCCGGTCCTCAAAGGGTAGATCTCCTTCTAAGCATCGAGATGCCTCTGGCGTTGCTCTTGAGGGACTTGTACCGGCAAAATTGCCCCGGCGGGAGGCTTCAGCTTCCAAAGCACTATCAGGGCTCCAGGATGTTCTCGAGGCCTCAACCTCGGCAGAACTACTGGTGCCATGCTCTGGGGTACCGGCTGTTTCGTCCGGTACCGATACCCAGGCATAGGCAATGTCAATAGACCAGAGGTTCTTGGCTATTGAACGCAGTCTGGTGGCTCTCCTTGTGGCTTCAGTGCCTTCGGGACCGCTTCAGATGGTTCAACCCGTATTGACACCGGCTCCGGCACCGATACCGGTACCGGTACCGACAGCATTGACATCGGCGACTGTGTTACCGGCACCGAGTCATGCTGTTTACTCCGGTATCGACAGGCCTGTACCGGACCCCTCCAGTACCGACTTCGATCAGTACCGGTATCATGCTTTACAAGAGCACCCGGACAGGAGATATTTTGAATCCTGCGATGAGTCTGAGGATTCTGACAGCTCTGTCGGTAGCGGAATACTTCTCTCTGAGGAGCCTTCCTCTCCTAAACGTAGGATGTCTCCTACAGAGGATATATCCTTTCAGGATTTCATCCGGGAGGTGACTAGAGGTCTTTCCATCACAGTGGCTCCTGAAGCAGAGCCCAGAGCAACGGAATTGGAGATTTTACAATATCCTAAAGCTCTCAAAGAGGCAGCTACTTTGCCTATTCATGAGATCTTGCATGATCTCATGCTAAGAATGTGGGAAACACCTCTTACCACCTCTCCTCATTCTCGTAGGCTTGATACCATGTATCGAGTACCTCCTTGTCCTGGATTTCCAAAAACCCAGCTACCACACCACTCCATGGTAGTAGAATCAGCTATGAGAAGAATCAAGAGTGCAAAAAGGCATGCATCTAATCCGCCAGGACGTGAATGTAGGACTCTTGATGCCTTTGGGCGTCGAACCTTCCAGGCCTCTATGCTTTCTGCCAGGATTAGTTCCTACATTCTATATATGGGAATGTTCCTTAAGGAGGTTACAGGAGATCTAGAGCTTATGAGCCCTCTCCTTCGTGATGATAAGAGGCAAGATTATCTTACACTTGTCAGACATGCCCAAGAGGTTTCCAAGTTTGTTAATCGTGCAGCTTTTGACTGCTTTGAGTGCATAAGCAGAACCTCTGCCATTGCCATAGGTGCTTGTAGGATTGCCTGGCTCCAGGCATCTGACTTAGAACTCTGGGTACAGGATAAACTGGGGAATATCCCTTGTACAGGCGAAAATCTCTTTGGCAAAAATTGGCAAGAGAAAGCTAATGAGCTGGATGCTGATAACACCACTTTGGATAGACTATCCAAGGCTACAGCTGATCCTGCAAGGAGAAAATCTTACAAGAAACCATTCTTTTCTAAAAAGAAGAGGTTTTATCCCTCCTATACCCAGCAGGGGCATTCTGCAGGTCAGTCTGCCCGAAAGGGACAGCAGCCACCAAAACAAAGGAAAACTAAGTCTGCTAAGCCTCAACCGGCCCAGCAGACTCAGCCTCCACAGGGGCTTTGACTCCCTTCTAGAGAACTTGGCCTTCCTGGCCCTCAACGGGCCAGAGCCCTCCACCATTCCAGGAAGGTTGTGTCATTTTGCCCCCAGATGGGAGCAGATAACAGCAGAAGAATGGACTCTCTCCATTGTAAAGGAGGGGTACAAGCTTCATTTCCTCAACATGTCCCCTCCTACAGTCGTAAGAGGGTTCAATTCTCAGACTTCACTCGAAAATCAGTTGGGTCAAGAGGTCAATTTACTTCTTGCCCAGGGGGCAATAGAAGACGTACCCATTTCCCAACAGGGTATGGGGTTTTACTCCCCCTATTTCCTTATTCCAAAGAAAACAGGGGGACACAGACCCATTTTAGACCTCAGAGAATTGAACAAATTCCTGTTCAAGGAGAAGTTCAAAATGATTTCTCTAGGAACTCTTCTGCCATACCTTTAGAGTCAGGATTGGCTTTGTTCTCTAGATCTCAAGGATGCGTACACCCATGTTCTCATCCATCTAACTCACCAAAGATTCCTTCGGTTTCTATGTCAGGGAAAGCACTACCAGTACAGAGTTCTTCCTTTTGGCCTGGCCTCAGCACCAAGGGTGTTTACGAAATGCATGGCTGTAGTAGCAGCATTTCTTCGCACTCTAGGAATATTCGTCTTCCCCTACTTAGACTGGCTCATTCGAGCCCCATCAGAGTCAGAGGCCAGAATTTCCCTATCTTGCACAATGCGTATCCTTCAGTATTTGGGCCTGGTTATAAACATCCCAAAATCCAACCTAACTCCCACTCATTCTCTAGAGTTTATAGGACCCATGCTGGATACCAGGAAAACAAGGGCCTATCTCCCACAGCCCTGCTGCTTTCGCATTGTGCAGTTGGCTTCCCAAGCAGTGTTAAAAACTCATCTCACTGCTCGGGAAATGTTACAATTGCTAGGCCACATGGCATCTGCTGTGCATGTGATTCCCTATGCTCGCCTCCATATGAGAGCAGCCCAATGGACTCTATCCACTCAGTGGACTCAAGCATCAGGCTGCCTATCAGACAAAATAGCAAACTCAAGTCGCCTTATTTTGTCCCTACAATGGTGGCAGTCAACCCAAAACCTGTTGGTGGGGGCCCCTTTCCAACAGCCCCCACCCCAGGTCTATCTAACAACAGACGCCTCACAGGTGGGTTGGGGAGCTCACCTGCAAAATCTCTCTACCCAAGGCACCTGGATTCCAAAGGAGACCCATCTACACATCAATCTCTTGGAGCTCAGAGCAATCTTCCTTGCTATTCGAGCGGTCCACACCCAGCTGAGCTACAAGACAGTCCTAATCCAGATGGACAACCAAGTAGCTATGTTCTATCTGAACAAGCAGGGAGGAACAGGCTCTCTGTTGCTTTGCAACGAAGCTTTGCGACTATGGGCCCTCGCCAGAGAGCATCAAATTCATCTACTTGCGGTGTATCTGCCAGGCATTCAAAACTCTTGGGCAGACAGACTCAGTCGAGTTCTGCTTCCACACGAGTGGTCTCTTTGTGCAGACCAGGTAGCAAACATTTTTCAAATTTGGGGAACTCTGGACATAGACCTCTTTGCAAGTCCGTTGAATGCCAAACTTCCCCGATTCTGTTCCAGAATTCCGGCTCAGGGTGCTCAGGCCAGGGATGCTTTCCTCCTCCATTGGGGTCAGGACTTCCTATATGCCTTTACACCCATTCCCCTAATTCCCAAAACCCTATTCAAGCTTCAGAGAGACAGAGGCCATATGATTCTCATAGCTCCACATTGGCCACGGCAAGTGTGGTACCCTCTGCTCCTACATCTCTCTCAAGCTCCATCTCTGGAGTTAGGATCTGCTCCAGATCTCCTGTCTCAGGAGGACGGGATGTTGTGGCATCCCGATCCCCACTCCCTGCATCTCAGGGCCTGGTCGCTGAGGGCCTAGACCTTCATGATCTTAACCTATCTCAACAAGTAAAGGATATCCTTTGTGCCTCTAGAAAGCCTTCCACAAGACGCTCCTATGCTTTCAAGTGGAAAAGGTTTTCCATATGGTGTTCGCAGAAGGGTCTTGACCCCCTGGCGATACCTCTGGAATCATTTTTGGAGTATCTTCTTCATTTATCTGATGCAAGGCTTAAGACTAACTCAGTACGAGTCCATTTAAGTGCTATTTCAGCTTCTTTCAAGCCTTTAAATGGACAACCTATTTCCTCTCATAGCAAGATTTATGAGAGGCCTCCTTCTAACTAAGCCTCCCATTAGGCCACCACCAGTAGCATGGGACCTAAATCTGGTTCTTGGACATCTCAGGAAGCCGTCTTTTGAACCTCTAGCCACTACCTCCTTGAAATTCCTTTCCTGGAAGGTTGTCTTTCTCATTTCAATCACATCAGCACGTCGCATTAGTGAGTCGCAAGCATTAGTGGCTGATCCTCCTTATACCAGGTTCCATCATGATAAGGTAGTCCTTAGGACTCATCCACAATTTATGCCAAAGGTGGTCTCACCTTTTCATTTAAACCAAGCAGTTTACCTGCCTGTATTTTTTCCAAGGCCTCATGCTTCAAATGCAGAAAGGAATCTTCATACTTTGGACTGTAAAAGAGGACTTGCTTTTTACTTACAAAGGACACAGCAACATAGAAAGTCCTCTCAACTCTTTGTTGCTTTTGGTCCTTCTCATTTGGGACTTCCAGTCTCTAAGAGAATATTGTCCAATTGGATTGCACAGTGTATTTCTTTTACCTATCAGAGTAAAAACCTTTCTCTGGAAGGCCATGTCACAGCTCACAATGTGAGAGCCATTGCAGCCTCAATGGCTCTTCTACACTCTGTGTCTATTGACAACATCTGTCGAGCAGCTACTTGCGCCTCGGTTCATACCTTCACAGCCCATTACTGCTTAGACAAGGACTCCCGCCGGGATGCCTTGTTTGGTCAGGCTGTTTTACGACACCTGTTCCATACTTAATCAACTCCTACCCACCATTCCCGGTAGGATGCCAGAGATCCATGGGGGGAAGTGGAGCCCTCTCACAGGGGCACACAACTTCTGGGGTCTCTCCCTGGCATCTGTAGCTAGGGAGTCCCCATATGTGAAGACTACATTCCTGCTTGTTCCTGGAGATAGCATAGTTACTCACCTGTAACAGGTGATCTCCGGGAACAGCAGGAATTTAGTCTTCACAACCCACCCACCTCCCCTAGGAGTTGTATCTCTCTTTTCTTTTCTTTCCCTCTCTCTCTCTTTGTCTCAGCTTTAAAACTCAACTGGAGAGAGGCAGTTGGGAAAGGTGGGAAGGCAGCACGCAGGCGCTGTGGGATGCTCCCAAAATCTTTCTAATTGGACGCTGGGGAGCGTTCCCATGCAGGCTCCGTCGGTACCGGTGATACCCATATGTGAAGACTAAATTCCTCCTGTTCCCGGAGATCATCTGTTACAGGTGAGTAACTATGATTTTGTTCACCACAACTTTCATTCTGGTCCTCTTCATATATCCCCATCTCTTCTGTATTATCTCCATCCTCATTCTTTCTTTCTATTCTATTTATTTCTTTATTTCAAGAATTTATATTCCGCACAACAACCTAGGCGGAGTATAGAAAACATATATAATTAAACATAATAAAAAAAAAAAAACAAAAAAACTCCACAGCAGAAGCAATGCTAAATAAAAACAGAAAATCAAACTAAAAAATAATAAAAAAATCATAAGCATAAAAGAATCATCTGCCCTAGATATGATTACAATTATAATTGCAGTTATAACCACAATCATAATATAATTATACTTATAGCTACAATCACAATTACCACCTGAATATATACTGATCAAGAATTATTAGAAACTGCATTGCCTGCATGAAAAGATAAGTCTTAGCTGCTTCCTAAACATGCCAATATCTGCTAGAAGATGCATCTCTACAGGAAGCGAATGCCAAAGTCTGGAAGCTTCAACAGAAAGCATTCTTTGTCTTATTTCACAAAAATGTACTTCATGAAAAGCAAGTACATCCAAACACATGGTGGCCTGAGAACGCAAAGCATGCGGGGGACAGTAAACCCTCAGAATCATAGACAAACACGGTGGTGCAACATGTTTTAAGAGATTTAAAAACAATAAGCAAAATCTTATAAACAATTTGCCATTTAACAGGTAACCAATGGAATTTTTGCAGTATCGGCGTAATATGTAGTAAATGACTTACTTCAACAATAATACATGCAGCTGCATTTTGTACCAATTGCAATAAGCCAATCACTCGTATAGGTAAACCCAAGAATAGACTCTTACAGTAGTCAAGGGAGAATAAGACAAGCATTTGCACCACTGTGCGAAATGTTTCAGCGGACAAAAACAGTTTTAATCTATGAAAGCATTCAGTTTAAAGAAAGTCTTCTTAGATAATCTCTGAATATGAGGTACTAAAGATAATTGACTGTTGATAAACAATCCTAAGTCCCTTGAGTGGAAATAGGAATAGTCCAATCATCAATTTTTAACTGTCTCGTAGTCACTGGAGCTGCATCCCAGACCAAATATAGTATCTCTGTCTTACCATCATTAAGTGAGAGCCTATTATAATGTGTCATCCAGGCTCTAATGGTCTTTATGTACAGTGCCACCAAATCAAGAGCCCCCTGAATAGTGAACACAATAGGAACAAAAAATTGAATATCATCAGCTTAAATCCAAAAGGCAAGATTCAAACTAGCAAATACTTTACTAACAGAAGCAATTTAAATGCAGATCCTTGAGGGATACCAGACTGTAATGCCAAGCTGATAGTTTAGCAGCATACCGAACTTGGCATCTTCGATTACATAAAAATGATCTAAACCAATCATGCATCATGCAGTCTATGCCCTTGTGTCAGTGGTAAGCTAGCTCACCAATCCTCTTAAAAAATTATTCAGCAGTAAACATTTAAGGCAGAAAAAGTTCTTTATTAAAACTAAAAATATTAATATATGAATAATTTTAATATTTTTGTCTTTGAACTGTGATTGTTGAATATTTGTCCAGGCAAAAAATGCTTGCTGTCAGTTGTTGATAATGTTACAAATCTACTGTGCATCTTCTCCACATCTTCCCTCCACATCTTCCCTCCACATGCTTGTGTGACCAGCTGCATTAGAGATACTTCCTTCATCCATCCCTCCATGGCTGCTTTCAGCTTCCTCTCAAGGAGGAATCTGTGGTGTCAGTAACTCACCCGTGGCAAAGGTTCTTTGTTCCCTATCAGTGTGTCTGATATTTTCCACCTCCATAGAGACCGGCACTAGTGATGCAAGCTGAATATGGACAACTCTTGACTTTCTCCATGCAGATTTGACCATGACTCCATCTTGTCTGTCACCTCTGCTAAAATATCACTACAAATATATTGACAAATATAAGAATGTGCATATTGTCAAAAAGCAGAATGAAACGCTCACCAACTGAAACATATAGAAAACATTCAGTCAAAACCAACCATCGTGCACATGCAGATGGACAATCAGTATAAGCTTTCAAGAACTTTGCTGGAATCTTAAGCATGATAAAGAATATAGTAGCCATACTGTCAGACAAGCATGCACTGTAAATAAATGGCATGCAAATCCGTACTTTCAAATAGGCACACGCAGCCATGCTATCATTTGCTGTAACAGAAAAAAGTATAGTCCCCTGCCAGCTACACATAAAGTTACTTCTTAAATGAGCTAATTTACAGTGTAAGTATTCTAAAGTGAAATAAACAAAGATATGAATTCCAGGAGAAAAAGGTGGATATGCAGAAAAGTCAGAAAATTGCAGCCTACGAACTGTATAATTTGCTGCGTTCTTCTGTGTGCCCTTTCTAGTGATTCTGCTGAAGGATTTTGATGTTGAAACAAAGCTAAGCTAAGCTGTTCTATCCTGGGTCAAGAGGACAAAAAGAAGGCATGGAATATTTAACCAGTGCAAAAAACTGACTGATCGCATAGCATCTCGTGATTTGTCATGTAGTTTTCCTACACTGTGTGGATAATTCACTGATTACTGTTCTAGGTTTACCATCTCAGCCTGGCTGTATTTACTTCATTACTGCAAAACTCCACTCTGTGGAATCCTGCACCACATTGACCCAAACAACATGTATGCTACACCCCTGCTATTCCTAACTGAGGACGGTAAGCTCAACATGAGGCATCACAAAAGCTAACACCTAGGCTTTAAGTATGTGTCTGTGTTCTGCCCCCATACCTTGTGTGTATGTGCTTACATGATGGTTTGTATTGTGCTGACAGCCTAAAGCAAGCAGCTTCATGCTGAGTTTAAGTAATCTTTGTTTTTATAGGTTAAATGTTGCATATGATTGATCTCTTCTGATTTCTCTGAGACCCATATTGCTTCATGCCTTAGCCCAAGGTATAATCTCTGACCCTATTCTACTAGTCTACTACTACTACTACTACTACTATTTATTATCATTTGTATAGTGCTACAAGGCGTATGCAGCGCTGGACAGAGATATGTAAGAGACAGTCCCTGCTCTTAAGAGCTTAAGCAAGACAGACAATACAACAAGTGGAGACTGGAATATATTTAGGGGAATGGTAAGGAAAACACATAGGAGGCAAACAGGAGACTAGGGGGATCAGGATCCAAAAGCAGTCAAAGGAGTGAGTTTTTAGCCTGCTTTTGAACAGGGCCACAAATAGAGCCTAACGTACCGACTCAGGAAGTTTGTTCCAGGCATAAGCAAGGTAGAAAGATCGAAATCTGGAGTTGACAGTGGAAGAGAAGGGCACAAATAGACGGGATCTGCCAGAAGAGCGGAGTTCTCAAGGAGAGATGTAGGGAGAGATATGAGAGGAAAGGTAGCTAGGAGGAGCCGAATGAAGGCACTTATAGGTCATTAGTAGAATTTTGAACTGGATGCGGAAATGGATAGGAAGCCAATGAAGTGACTCGAGAAGAGGGGTGACCTGAGCATAGCGACACTAGCAGAAGATAAGTCGTGCAGCTGAGTTTAGAACAAATTAAAGTGGGGAGAGATGATTCAGAGGAAGACCAGCGAAGAGGAGATTGCAGTAGTCTAGATGGCAGGTGACAAGAGAATGAATGAGGGTTTTGTTAGTGTGTTCAGAAAGGAAGGGATGAATTTTGCCAGTGTTATAGAAAAAGAAGCAACAGGTTTTAGCTATCTGTTGGATATGTATGCAGAAGGAGAGGGAGAATTCAAAGATGACCCCGAGGTTGTGAACCAAGGAAACACGGACGGGTAGAGTGTTAGTCACAGAAAATGAGAAAGGTGGAAGGGAGGAGGTGGGCTTAGGGGGAACGATAAGGAGCTCAGTTTTGGCCAATTTCAGTTTCAGATGGCGGTGAGATATCCAGGCACTAAAGTCAGATAAGCAGGCAGAGATCCGGTCCTGAATACTGTCATGACCCCAGCCCTGGCCGAGGGCCTAGAGGCATAGGGCTGCCAATTTTAGTCCTCTAATAAAGGAATTGAACACTATTCTTGTCCACAGTGAGCCTTCTGGGACTTGTAGTTTTTCCTCATTCAAGGATAGTCGTGTAAGCCAAGGGTTAAAGGCAAAGGCAAAAGTTTATTTTTCCCCAAATGCACTAAGGTTCAAACACACAACGTCAGAATATTCTTCTCCAAGCAATACTTCAGAAATTATACATGAGCTGGAACTTAGGAAGCTTCATAAGCTTTTAAAACATGTGAAGTTGTTTTCATAAAGTACTCAGCAAAACAAAATACAGCTTCTCTGTTTAAGCAAAGTTAAATGTCCTCATTTACCTTCTGCTTCTTTAAACCCAAAATATAGAAGCTGGCAACGTTCTCTTGAGTTAGTAGGTATTTCTTAGCAAAAGAAAGCTAGGTTCATTCACACTGCTTCTCAAGAGCTTTCTTTATCAAGCATTTCTTATCAACAGACTTTCATAGCTTCTGTCTGGCATAATGTACAATCCATTGGCAATTCACCTGATATGGAGTTTTGCTCAGCACAGTCCACTTGCATATCCTCTTGTTCTGAAGCATATACGTCTGGCTCTGAATTCCCACAATCTGCTCCTCGGTGAATGCTCTGGGGAAATCCCTGGACCTCCCTCCAGCACTGGTTTCCCCGGTAAGGAATGTCTGTACCTCTAGTATGGGATATCTCTCCCTGGTTCAGTTGCCTTGGTTCCTCTCTGCTGTTCAGCCACAGTTCTTTGCTCCAGGCTGGGTTCTGGTTACTTCTAGCTATAGCCTTGTTCACCCACCTTTGAGCAGCTTGAAACCTTCGGTCCGAGACCCGAGGTAGAAGACTTCCCTGCTTTCTTTCTCTAAGCAAAGCACACGTGGTTTCTTGTCTCTCAGGCTCCTTCCACGTCCTTCTCCTTCCCCTGATGTTTCCTCTCCCTGAACTCCTGGAATAGCTGAAACACGCTGAACTCTCTGAACCTGCCCACGATCCTGGACTGGAACTGGAACACAAACAGTTTGAACCGGAACCTGATCCTGAACCCCTTCTCCCCTTCTGAGCAGGGTTTATAAGGCTGCTTCTTAGCTAGCCTTTCTCTGTCTCTGCACAGGTGTTTGCCATTACCCCCTAAGCTTGCACTTATGTCAGCAGAGCTTGGGTGTGGCAAACTGGCTCTATCAACTCCATGCTTTCTTTCTTTGACTGCAGTCTGGAACCTGTGAATTTCAGGAATGTCTCTTTCCTTAAAGGTATATTCACTATCTTTTCCTATTTCCATCGGTTCAGCAGGGCTCTCCTCATCACAATACCCAGAGAGATTTTAGGTGCAGAGAGGTAGATCTAGGAGTCATCAGTGTAGAGATCATACTGAAAACCATGGGAGGAGAAGAGTGCACCAAGGAACTGTGTGTAGAGAAAGAAAAGGAGAGGTCCCAAAATAGAACCCTGGGCTACACCGAATGAAAGTGGGATAGCAGTAGAGGAGGATCTACCAGAACATAGACTAAAAGTGCGATGGGAGAAATAGGAAGAAAACCAGGAGAGGACAGAACCCCTAAATCCAAGTGAAGACAGGGTATCGAGGAGAAGGTGGTGATCAACAGTGTCAAAAACAGCAGAAAGGTCAAGAAGGATGAGGATCAAGTAAAAGCCCTTGGATTTGGCGAGGAACAAGTCATGGGAGACTTTGGCAAGAGCCATCTCAGTAGAATGTAGAGGGTGAAAATCAGATTGCAGTAGATCCAGAAGGAGAAAATGTCAAGACAGCAACGATGAACTGCATGTTTGAAATAAAGGGGAGGAGAGAGATAAGTCGATAATTAGAAGGACAGGTAGAATCAAGGGATGGTTTCTTGAGAAAAGGTGTAACCACAGCATGCTTGAAGGCTGCAGGAACAGTTGGAGTAGAAAGTGATAGGTTGAGGATATGACAGATGGAAAAGATGGAGTTTAGTAGATGGGTGGAAATGGGATCAGAGGGAACAGGTAGTAAGTTTAGATGAGAAGATGTGTGATTTCTTCCTCAATGATCTTAGAAAAGGAGGAGAGAGTGACAAGAGGTTGAGGGAAGGATTTGGGAATGAAGAGGGGGGAAGGGGGTATGGAGATGACCCCAGGACAGAACTTGTGATAAGGAAGCTTATCATAGCTCAGGTAGGAGCTATAGAAAAGATGATGTGACTCTGAACAAGCAACCTGTCAGTTCTGGTAGAAGCAAGAAAACAGAATTTTCACATAAAAGACTACCAGTCCCAGAATGCACCAGGTTTCCAGCAGCCAGGAGAGAGGCTGAAGTGAGGAAATGTGTGTGCAATCAAGAGAGCTATGAGGTAATCCCTAAGCACTCATCTCAAAGGGCAGGGCTTGATTCAACACAGCTGCGCTGTGTTAGGGAGCAGCACACATTAGGAAAGAATAAGAATAGAGATTATTCTTCAGGAAACAGTTTCAGCAACAGTTTCAAGAACAGCTTCAGGAAGAGATACAGAGGGGAGAGCTTCAGCAACGGCTACAAGCACCAGTATCACCTGGAGAAACAGAAGCCAAGCCAAGCAGATAGAGAGAGAAGGAAACTCTCTGGAAGGAAGAGAAGAAAGGCCATTGGAAGGTCTGGGAGATTCCAAGGCAGTACTCATACTGGGAGGTATTCCAAAGGCCAGCAGAGTCCATTGGACTGGATTCAGCCAGAGGAATGGAGTGGCAGAGATAGGAATCACCAGTGGTTACCTGGAAGAGAGAAGACTGCATGTGGAAGGGACTTTCAGACCAAGGCCAGAAGGTATGTGAGAGAAGATCCAGTGTCCAGGGATCAAGATTGGAAGGCTGGACATCAGAATTGGATTACATATTGGCCAGGCTATACAGAGAGGAATAATGATAGCAGGAGAGGCTCAGGTATGAACACTGATCCAGACCCTATCTATAATAGAGAATGGCAGCAAGGGAATAAGCATTCTCATGATAGTGCCTTAATGAAAGACTCATCTGTGCCAATGTATGATATTGACCCTATGATTGTTGATGCAGGGGGAAATACAGCAGATGAAACTATTTACATGGACTGTTCTTTATCTAAATGCTATTGCTAGTTTTCTATGAGCAAACACATCAGCCATCACAAAGAAACCTAACTTTGTTCTTTATTTCCACTGCAAACAGCTCTTAAAGCAGGATTTGGGCTCACACAGTAGCAGCCAGCCAGCTAAAGGCTTTCAGCTGGTCCATTGATAGTAATTAAAGCTGCACCTGATTGTGTGTGTGAGCAAGTGAGAATCACTGCTGAGATCTGCGTGGAAAATAAGCAGAAGTTAACCTAACCAGCAAAGTTTATTCTTTTCTTTGTGCCTTTGTATTTGGTAATTATTTGCTAAGAAAACATTAGCTAATTGCCTGACAAGCTGAAGGTTGTTTCTGGTTTACTTTATGACTTTTTGTTATCCATTTTAAACACTGCAAGCAAGTAACCTCATTTATAGTGCTATCAAGCATACATGTGCTGGGTGAATTAAACCCCATCAATAAAAGAAGTATTTTATTGATCTTACCACTTGGTTTCACAACTCAAATTATTGTCATCAGCTGTGTTTGGGAGTGAATGAACTACAATACCCACAATACCTTGAAAGAATCATATGAATATATGCATCGTCAAGATTGTGTAAGTTCTCACCCTAGGCAGCCGTCTGACAAACTCAAGAGTAATCCTGTGGTCTTTGTCATGGAAATAGTCAGCCAAGGTCTGAGCAGAAAGAGAAGGCAGATGCACTTTGAGGAGAGAGTTGAGAATTGTAAAGAGACGGCAAGGGTCAGAGGGAAGAGTGTTAGTCAGATGGACATAGTACTCTTGCTTGGCGAGTGCTATGGCAGACAGAAAGGAGGTAAGCATTTATTTATTTATTCATTTATTTAGTTATTCATTCACATCTTTTGATATACCACTAGGGCCGGAGCGTAAAAGTGCTTTACAACAATATGGCCGCTACAGAATGGAAAGAAGAAAGGAACACCACTAAATTGACAGGACAGCAGAGAAAAGGCAGATGGGGAGGGGCCACAGGCAGCAGTTTAAATACTGGGTGGTACAGCACAGGGAGCACGGCCGTGGGAATGTGGCCACATCACTTCTGGGTAGGAGGAGTCACAGCAGCAGGCCAAACATACCTGAGGGAAGACAAACACACGATGAGGAGCAATGCAGGAAGCAGTGCAGGAGGCAGCAAGGTACAGCAAGGCACAGCACAAAGGATAGAGGCAGCAGTCAGGAAATGCCACAGGCAGCAGTTTAAATACTGGGTGGTATGGGGAGCGCGACCGCATGAATTTGAATTATAGGAAGTCTGCACTGGTGTGGGATTTGAGCACTCAGCTGAGCGGGCACAGGAATGTAGGTAGCGAGTTTTAGAGGACAGCCAGGGCTGTGATACAGTATGCCTCAGAGGACATGAAGTGGGAGGAGCAAGAGAATCTAGAATAGAGGAGAGTAGTGTTCTAGGAAGATACGGCCTCTTAACTGACTTAGATGACATAGTGGAGGAAAGAGATGGTGAAACAGCAGTGGAGAGAGCTGATGGGTCGATAGCGAGAGTGAGGTAGGGGTGATGAAGAGTGAAACTTTGCAGTTGACTGTCAGATAAGGGAAGAACTGAGATGCAGAAACTTGAGGGCAATCAGTTAGAGAAGACAAGGTCAAGGCAGTGGCTTATCTGAAGAGTAGGGGCAGTAGAGCATAGCTGGATATTGAATGAGTTGATGAGGGAAAGGAGCTTAATATCTATATGCAGCCCATCTGCAACATCGCCCGGTCATTTGGAACATCTTGCCTCATCTATGCAGATGATGTGCTACTATTCACACCAGTCAACGTATTGAAACCCGACTATACCACACTAACTACCTGCTTCAATGCAATCTCAGACTGGCTGCTCTCACAAAACCTCCGAATTAACTTTAAAAAAACGGAAGTTCTGATTGTAACAAGGAACAAAGACGTCTCACCCCCACCAACTCTAAGAACAAGAGATGCCGAGTTACCACTCAAATCAACTATACGTTACCTAGGCGTTATACTCGACCAGCGACTTGAGTTCAAAGATCATATAAAAAATACAGTTAAAGCCATCTATCATAAGATCAGAATTCTACGACACCTCAGACCAATGCTTGAACCACAAGACTTCCGAACAACCTTCCAAGCATTGGTCACCCCACACTTCGACTACGCTAATATTGTGTTACAGGGCCTACCCAAGAGTACGCTTAATCCTCTACAATTGGCCATGAATACGGCTGCCAGAGTTCTACACAGAGCCCCAAGGAGTCATCATATCACTCCTATCCTATTCAAACTTCACTGGCTCCCGATATCATATAGGATTTTATACAAAGCCCTTCTCATCACATTCAAGGCAATTCACCAATTCACCAAATCATTATCTGACCTCCTGCATTACTCACAAAGTTCCAGATCCCGACGCTCCATAACAGAAAACACACTAGTGATCCCAAAATACCAATCAAAACTCAACCAGACAACTAGCACAAGAGCATTCTCATCCTTTGCCCCTAGATGTTGGAACATGCTACCACGCAACATCAGATCACAAAAGGACCTCTCACAATTTAGAAAAGATCTAAAAACACACCTCTTCCTACAACACTTCCCTCAGAGTATGAACTCCCTAAGTCATTCCCTCCCAACACGAACCAATGATCATGGTTAGTCAAGTACACCCCCATATTCATTTCTCACCCCATTTCAAATCCCCTTAGAGCCCCAAGCCTTTGAACTATAAACATGTGATTTCTTGCTGTAAATAGTTTGAATTCTTGTTATCTATTTAACCCCAGTTATCCAAGTTCATTCCCTGTTATCTGTAAACTTAACATATGTTCATGCTTAAGTACAATTTGTTAAAATGTAAACCGCGCTGATGACGAAGAGTGCGGTATAAAAAAAATGTTAAATAAATAAATAAATGAGCAATGGAGCAAGACATATGGGAGAACTGGTAATCCCCATGACAGAGGGCAGCAGCTGAAATAGAGTCTTCAAGGAGAAGCCAAGTCTCAGTTAGAGCAAGAAGATGCAGAGTATTAAAGATAAAGAGGTTGTGAATGAAGACGAGTTTATTAAAGTTGGAGCATGCTTTCCACAAGGCACATGAGAAATGGAGAGAGGATTGGAAAAGGACAGGGATAGGAATAAGATTTGAGGGGTTACCTGTGGATCTGTCCTGGGAGTGTGAAAAAAGTCTAGGATGGGCCAGGGTTGGGATTGATATCCTCTGATGAAAGGAGGAGAAGGAGCAGGCGAGTGCGGGGAGACAGGAGGGGGCATGATGGTAACCAGAGTGATGTTCTTTCAGAGAGAGGGGAGATGGCTGAATGAGAGGAAGAAGATGGTGAAGCTGAAGAGCACATGACAGGGTAAAAGACAAGATGGAAGGAGACATGAGGATAGTAAGGAGGGGGTGGTAAGGAGTAGGGACTTGAGATCATTGGAATAAGGGGAGAAGATTAGGAAGTGTCAACAATAGGAAAAGAAAGTGATGTGGAGTCATTGGAATGAGATAGAGGGGGGAGTAGAAATTGGAGGAGGTAAATGATGAAAAGACAGGAGAGAGGTCTGAGAGGACTAGAGTGCATCTGTGCATTATACTGGTAATAAGCACAAGACAGCTATAACAGAATATTAGCCTACGGGTGGGTGGGAGGGATAAAGAAAGTAGAAAAGGAGCAAGAACAGCCAGCAGAAGATGGCAGAAAAGCTGAACAGGGTAAAAGGGGTAACATATGGAAAGCAGTGTGTTTAAATGCCCATAGCATGGGAAATAGGATCCCTGATGTTGAAGCTTTGGTGGGAGTGGCTGACTTGGATTTAGTGGCAATTACAGAAACATGGTTCACAGAAAACCATGACTGGGATGTAACTATACAAGGCTATACTTTATTCAGAAAGGACAGGGTAGGAAGAAGGGGAGGAGGAGTGGCACTATATGTAAAAAATAATATTAGAGCTTTGGAACTACAGAGCTTAAAAGGGAGAGAGGAGGCACTGTGAGTTAAACTAGATAGAGAGAAAGAGAAATCTATTTGCATTGGCGTGATATACAGACCTCCCTTACAAGAGAAAGAGGTGGACAGACAGTTAATTGAAGACATACACAGCATTGCTAGGAAAGGGGAAGTGCTACTGATAGGGGATTTCAATATTCCAGATGCTAAATGGCACATTCCTGCTGCAGTATCATCTAGAAGTAAGGAGATCCTGGATTCTCTACAGGGAGAACTATTCAGGCAATTGGTAACAGACCCCACACGTGAAGGGGCCATACTGGACTTGGTGCTTACCAATGGTGAGAGTGTTTCTGATGTTATAGTGGGAGATCATTTTGTATCCAGTGATCACCAGATGGTGTGGTTCAGTATTAGGACTAGGGCTGTTAGAATCCATTCAAAAGCGATGGCCTTAGACTTTAGGAAGACTAACTTTGCCAAGATGGGCCAATACCTCAGGGAGTATTTGGTGGGATGGGAACAGCTGGGGGATGTAGAAAAACAGTGGACAAAACTGAAAGGGGATATTTTAAGGGCAGCCAACCTTTTAGTTAAAACAGTAAATAAAGGTAAAAGGAAAAGGAGACCGCTATTGCTTTCAAAAGAAGTAGCTGAAAAGGTGACGAAAAAGAGGGAGGCCTTCATGAAATACAAGAGATCACAGAGAGAGGAAGATAGGCATCTATATTTGGAAAAACTTAGAGAAGCTAGCAAAGTAGTCAGGAAAGCAAAAATTCAAAAAAAGGAGGGAATAGCCAATGCAATAAAAAGGGGGGATAAGTCATTTTTCAGATATGTTAGTGAGAAGAGGAAGGGCAAAAGTGGTATTGTCAGACTCAAGGGTGAAGGGGAGGAATATGTAGAAGCTGATGAGGATAAAGCGGAATTGCTTAACAAATATTTCTGTTCTGTGTTCACAGATGAAGAACCAGGAACAGGACCTCAGAAAACATCCCCAAACAGGAACAGAAGCAAGAGGCATCTTGAACAATTTTCAGAAGACTGTGTTTGTGAGAAACTAGCTAAACTTAAAGTAGATAAAGCGATGGTACTGGATGGGATACACCCTAGAATAATGAGGGAACTTGGGGACATTCTAGCAGCTCCACTGACTGACCTTTTCAATGCCTCGTTGAAGTCGGGAGTGGTGCCAAAGGACTGGAGAGAGGCTCATGTGGTGCCTTTACACAAAAGTGGAAGTAAGGATGTGGTTGAAAACTACAGGCCTGTTAGTTTAACTTCGGTGGTGAGTACATTTTTGGAAACGCTGATGAAAGAGAAAATAATGAGGTTTCTGGAGTCCAGAGGATTACAGGATCCGAGGCAGCATGGATTCACCAGAGGCAGGTCTTGTCAGACAAATCTGATTGATTTCTTTGACTGGGTGACCAGGGAGTTGGACCAAGGGAGAGCCCTAGATGTGGTGTATTTAGATTTCAGTAAAGCCTTTGACACCGTTCCTCACAGGCGACTTATAAAGAAACTGAGCACCCTAGGGATGGACCCTAAAGTTACTGCTTGGGTTAGAAATTGTTTGAGTGGGAGGCAACAAAGAGTACAGGTAAATGGAGCTCACTCTGAGGAGAAGGAATTTACCAGTGGTGTGCCCCAGGGATCTGTCTTTGTTCCGATTCTTTTTAACCTCTTTGTTAGTGATATAGCGGAAGGGCTGTCAGGTAAGGTTTGTCTCTTTGCGGATGATACCAAAATCTGCAATAGAGTAGACACCCAGGAAGGTGTAGATAACTTGAGGAGGGATCTAGCTAAGCTTGAAGAATGGTCTAGAATTTGGCAGCTGGGATTTAATGTTAAAAAATGCAAGGTCATGCATTTGGGCTGCAGCAGTCCAAGGGAGCAATATAGTATGGGGGGTGAAGTACTTTTGCCCACTAAAGAAGAGCGGGACCTAGGCGTGGTTGTGTCTAATGATCTTAAAGTAGCTAAACAGGTAGAAAAGGTGACAGAAAAAGCTAGAAGGATAATTGGGTGCATACGGAGAGGAAAAGGGAGGTGATAGTGCCTCTGTATAAGTCTTTGGTGCGACCTCATTTGGAGTATTGTGTGCAATTCTGGAGACCGCACCATCAAAAGGATATAAACAGGATGGAGTCAGTACAGAGGGTGGCTACTAAAATGGTTAGTGGTCTTCATTATAAAGAATGTGAGGACAGACTTAAGGATCTTAATATGTACACCTTAGAGGAAAGGTGAGATAGAGGTGATATGATTGAGACGTATAAATACTTCCGTGGCATAAATGCACAGGTGGAGAGCCTCTTTCGATTGAAAGTAAGTTCTGCTATGAGGGGAAATGGGATGAGGGTAAAAGGAGATAGATTCAGGAGTGATATGGAGAAATATTCCTTTACGGAAAGAGTGGTGGCTCCGTGGAATAGTCTCCCAGTGGAGGTGGTAGAGATGAGGACAGTATCTGAATTCAAAAAGCATGGGACAAACACAGAGGATCTCTAAAGGAATAAAGGGGACTGTTGTAGTTGTTGATATGGAAGGACAGACTCGATAGGTCATGTGGTCTTTTTCTGTCATCATTTTTCTATGTTTTTATGGTGGGGCATCTCCCACAGCTGCGGCATCCTCAGCAGCATGTGCACCTGCGCCTCCACACCTGGGCACCAGTGGTGTGACAATGTGAGCCTCTGCACGTATCCGCACCACTGTTGGTTGGCTCACCACACAGTTACCCCTTCTCCTTGGGCCAGCTCCACGGGGCACCAGTCCCTGGATGGTGTTTCCCCCATTCTATGAGGGTATTGTGGAGTCCGGCAGCACAAGCTGTGACACCTCTGGGTCCAAGGACATGCCTCCATGCATAGTAATACCTCCTCCTTTCTGCTTGTAATTCCTTTCTGCATGCAACCCAGCATCCTTCTGGCTTTTGCCACCACCTTGACACACTCTTTTGCCACCTTGAGATCCTCAGAAACAATCACTCCGAGGTCCTTCTCCTGGTCTGTGCACACCAACATATCACCAGTGCAGAGAGCAAAAGACTCTGTCTGAGAGTATGACAGCCCCCTATCGCATACCCTGGGACACCCCACTAATCATCTTCCTTTCATCCAAGTGGGTTACGTTTACCATCACCTTCTGTCATGTTTCAGCCAACCAATTTCTGATCCAGTTCACCACCTTGGGACCCATCCCCAAGCTGTTTATTTTATTGATAAGCCTCCTATGAGGAACAGTATAAAAAGCTTTGCTGAAATCTCGGTAGATCACATCCATTGCATGTCCTTGATCTAGTTCTCTGGTTACCCAGTCAAAGAAGTCAATCAGATTTTTTTGGCAAGATCGTCCTTTGGTAAAAACATGTTGCCTCGGATCATGCAACGTGTTGATTTTGAGAAAGTCCACTATTCGCCCTTTCAGGAGCGCCTCCATTACTTTTTCTGCTATCGAGATAAGGCTTACTGGCCTGTAGTTTGTCACTTCTTCCCTATTACCACTTTTGTGAAGAGGTACCACATCAGCCCTTCTCCTGTCCTGTAGAGCTTTTCCTGTCTCCAAGGATCTATTAAAAACATCCTTTAATGGCCCTGCAAGAATCTCTATGAGCTCTTTCAGTATCCTGGGATGTATCCCATCTGGTCCCATGACCTTGTCCACTTTCAGTTTGCAAGCCGCTCAAACACATTATCTTCTGTGAATGGTGTGGTATCTACTCTAATGAAACGGCTCTTGCCAAAGTCTCCAGTGACTTGTTCTTGGCAAATTCCAAGGACCTTTACTCTGTCCTCATCCTTCTTGACCTCTCCGCTGCTTTTGACACTGTTGACCACAACCTTCTCCTCGATACCCTGTCCTCGGTTGGTTTTAGGGGCTCTGTACTATCCTGGTTCTCCTCCTACCTCTCCCATCGCTCTTTCAGTGTGTGTTCTGGTAGCTCCTCCTCCTCTGCTACCCCGCTCCCAGTTGATGTACCCCAAGGATCTGTCTTGGGTCCGCTCCTTTTCTCTCTCTACACCCAGTCCCTTGGTGCGCTTATCTCGTCCCATGGCTTTCAGTACCATCTGTATGCTGATGACTCCCAGATCTACCTCTCTACGCCTGAAATCTCTCCGGCAATCCAGACCCGGATCTCTGCCTGCCTTTCCAACATTGCTGCCTGGATGTCTCACCGCCGCTTGAAACTGAACATGGCCAAGACTGAACTTCTTACCTTTCCCCCTAAAACCTCCTCTCCTCTTCCTCCTTTCTCAGTCTCTGTGGATAACTCTGTACTCCTCCCTGTTTCCTCAGCCCGCAATCTGGGAGTTGTCTTTAGCTCCTCTCTCTCTTTCTCCTCACATATCCTTCTGATAGCTAAAACCTGCTGTTTCTTTCTCTATAACATCAGCAAAATCTGCCCGTTCCTTTCTGAACACACTACTAAAACGCTTATCCACTCCTTAATCAACTCCCGTCTTGACTACTGTAACCTACTCCTTGCTGGTCTCCCTTTGAATCATCTCTCTCCCCTTCAATCTGTTCAACACTCTGCTGCATGGCTAATCTTCTGCCAGCCTCGTCATGCCCATATTACTCCTCTTCTCAAGTCACTTCATTGGCTCCCTATCCGTTTCCGCATCCAGTTCAAACTTCTCCTGCTGACCTATAAATGCATTCACTCTGCGGGTCCTCACTACCTTTCTTCTCTTATCTCTCCTTACAACCCCCCTCAGGAACTCCGCTCTTCTAGCAAACTGCTTCTATCTGTGCCCTTCTCTTCTACTGCTAACTCCAGACTTTGCTCCTTTCACCTTGCTGCTCCTTACGCCTGGAACAAACTACCTGTGTCTGTATGCCAGGCACCTTCTCTGACCCTCTTCAAATCCAGGCTGAAAACTCACCTCTTCGCTGCTGCTTTTGGATCTTGACCCATCTGATCTCCTTTTTCTTTCCCTTGCTTTGTCCCTGCCTACACCTTCTGTGTTTGTCTTGACTAGATTGTAAGCTCTGATGAGCAGGCACTGTCTCCTACATGTCTGTGCAGCACTGCGTATGACTTGTAGCGCTATATAAATGCTCAGTAGTAGTGGTAGTAGTACTCCATTCCCATTTGTATATTTGTCAATCACAGGTGGTCCTTCTCCAGGATTTTCTTTAGTAAAAACCGAACAGAAGTATTTGTTTAGCATTTTTGCTTTTTCAATGTCACTTTCCACCAATCTGTTCCCGGCACTTTTGAGTCCTGCAATTCCACCTCTGATCTTCCTCCTCTTCCGAAAGCTGTGTTTTTTGCCTTTATTTGTGCAGTCACTTCTTTGGGGAACCAAATAGGTTTCCTTTTCCTCTTGTTTTTATTTACTTTCCTTAGATATGTATCTGTTGCCCCTTTTATTGCCTCCTTTAGTTTAGCCCATTGCAATTCCACTTCCCTTACCCCCTCCCACCCTGCCACTCCTCCTTCAGGTGTAGTGCCTTCGAGTCAGTTCTGACTCCTGGTGACCCAGAAACTCCTGGGTTTTCTTGGCAGTGTCACCGGAAGTAGATTGCCAGGCCTTTCTTCCGAGGCAGTGGAGGGTTAAGTGACTTGCCCAAGGCCACAAGGAGTGTACTTGACCATTTTACTAAAGTCAACGTTTTTGAAGTCTGGGACTTTGAGCTTGCTGTGATAGGACTTCGCCTTGGCTTTTATCTCAAACCACACCATGTGATGATCGCTGCTGCTCACATGGGCAACCACCCAGATATTTGACATGCTATCTCCGTTGGTGAGTACTAAATCCAGCATCGAGCTTTCCCTGGTCGGTTCCATCATCATTTGTTTAAGTAATGCATCTTGGAAGGCATCCACAATTTTTTTACTTCTTTCCAGATTTGCAGAAGGAATACTGCAGTCTACTTCGGGTAGATTAAAGTCTCCCAAAATGATCACTACCCCTTTCATGGCTATCTTTGCAATATCAATAATCAATTCACTATCATTTCTTCAGTTTGAGGTGGAGGCCTGTAGACTACAGCAATATAGATGACAGTGCCATCTCCTCTTTCCAACACAATCCACAGCACTTCTTCTTTTTCCCACGTCCCCTGCATTGCAGCAGCTTTAATATAGCTTTTGACATATAGGGCTACTCCCCCTCCTTTTCTACCCTCTCTATCTTTTCTAAATAGATTATAGCCAGCTGTGGCTATATCCCATTCATCTGACTCGTTAAACCATGTTTCTGTAATGGCTGCAATGTCCAAGTCCATTTCCACCATTAGGGCTTCCAGGTCAGGAACTTTGTTGGCTAGGCTTCGAGCATTTGTGCTTATTGCTTTCTAGCATTTGTTGAGTGGCTTGCCTTTATTTTTGCATGGATTTTGTTTTACACGCCTCTTCCCACTTGGCATTGATCTTGGATTAATACTCCTGCTGTTTCCAGTGTTATTATGCTTTTGCTGGGAGTGGCGTCCTGAACTTGTTCTTCTCCACCCATCACCCCCTTTCCCTAGTTTGAATGCCTGTCCATATAATGTCTGAATTTTTCACTTAGGATCCTTTTCTCTGCAACAGAGAGATGTAATTCATCAACACAGTATAGCCTCTTGTTGTTCCATCTATTTCCCCAGTCGCCTATATATCTAAATCCTTCTTGTTTGCACCAGATTTGGAGCCATGTATTAAAGTTGATTATGCGATGCAGCCTTTCTGCTCCCTTACCAGTGGGTTTGAGTTTCTCTCCAAGCAGGATCTGGAAGTCCCTCTGTAGAGGCACTGTTCCTAGCTAGATCATTTGTACCCAAGTATCTTTATCTTTATCTTTATTAAAATTTGATATACCGCTGTGGCAAGATAACATCAGTTTTGGAGTGCTCACTTTCTGCACTAACTATGCCAGCAATTTGCTTTGTATTCCTGCTGTCTGAAGAGCCAGGGAGGCATTTGACTATCTTCTCTCCTTTGAACTGTATTCCCAAGTTGGTGTCTCTGATGATGGAATCTCCAAGTATCTGTAATTTCCTCTTTTGTGATCATTTCTTCATATTTAGTGCATTAGTAGATTGGGCATTAACCTTATTTGGGGGCACTTCAGTTTTCCCTTAATGAAATGGAGTGGAACAGGTAAATGTAGATCGATTGTTTACACCATCAAAATATAGAAAGCCTGGGGACATGCAATAAAGCTACAGGGAAACCTATTTAAGACTAATAAAAGAAAATATTTTTTCACTCAACGTGTAATCAAACTCTGGAATTTGTTACCGGAGGATGTAGTAAAAGCTGTTAGTGTAGATGGGTTTAAAAAAGGTTTGGACAAGTTCCTGGAGGTAAGGTCCATAAACCATTATTAAAGGGGACCCAGGATATACACTGCTTGCCCCAATACAAGCATTGTGGAACCCGTGTCTTTTGGGGAAACAGCTAGATACTTGTGATCTAGATTGGCCACTGTTGGAAACAGGATACTGGACTTGATGGTCTGACCCAGTATTACATATATTATGTTCTTATGTTATGTTCATTAATTGGGCACTCAAATTTCCCAAGGCAGAGAAAGCATTATGCAGGGATATCTCTTGATGGAGAGGGTATCTCTATGTTGCAGGTCGCAAATTATCAGAGCTCACTGTGATCCATTGTTCCTGGTCTGCTTGATTTTTTGTGGGAGTGGTGGTGGACACTGTGACTGTGGTGACTGACGCATAGGTGCATGTGCCCTCAGGGAGGGGAGAGGCAGGGCAAAGGGCGGGCACGAGGCGGGTACCACAGGGGGGTCGCCTAGCACCAGAGTTGAGGGTCGACATGCCTGGAGGGTGGGCTTTGGGCCCACAGGGAGCACAGGTGGTGTGGGTTTTGTGCAGGGGTATGTGGAGTGAGTGTCAGACATGTTCCAGGGCTGTCTGTGTAACATTGTGGCATTTGGGTGGACATGGGTATTGGGGAGTAGGTGGATCCACAGGATAGTGCTGCCTCGTTTGTCTGGCATTGGATGTATGCAGGAGACACACCATTCTGCACGACCTGGATACATTTGTTCATGTGTTGGTGCGGGACACGTACATGTATATGTCCGCAATGTCCACACACTGTCCAGCCCAGGATCCTGATGTGTGTGGCATCAGTCTGCTGGCCAGTGCCCCTCTATGCCACCTATGGGGGTCACTGCGGGGGGCATTTAACAGCATCACCGCATGCATGGGGAACCTGTCCGTGCTATGACCACTGCCACATTTGTCACCCTCCTCCTATCTAGGTCTGCTTGGAGACACATCCACTGCCATAAAAGTCAGTGCTTGCCTTGGGGCACCATCCACAACTGATCTTGCTAGGGTGTTGGGGGAACTTGTTACCTGCCATCTGGACCCTCCGCAGGGTGGTGTGATGGCTGCCTTTGTGCCCTGGGGCCTCCCACAGGCTTGGAACACTGGTGGAACTGGGACCCATTTGGGGCCTCCTGTCCTACTTGGTGAACAGTGGCTACACTGGTGGCTGTCATGCACACATTTGCTAGTCTCTGTCTGGCCATATTCAGTGTGCATAATATCTGTGTTTTCTGCTTTACACCCAACCATGACAAGCTAATTGTTGCAACTGTGTATGGATGTCAGCAACGGCCAAGAGATTCAGGCAGTTCAGACTTAACAAGCATCTACAGACTGTCTAGCACTTGGCCATTAGTATAAAAATGAATGCACATCCTTAGTAGAGACATTTAAATATCTCCAAGGGCCTTTTTCAACGAACAGGAGGCTTTGTAATGAAGAGTCATTGGTTGAAGATGAAAGGAGGTAGATTCAGGAGTAATCTAAGGGTAGTGGATGTATAGAACAGAATTACAAAAGGGTAGTGGATGTTTGTAATAGCCTTCCAGTGGAAGTGTTGGAGACATGGATAATATCTGAATTGAAGAAAACATTGGACGAGCACAGTGGATTTCTGAGGAAAAGCAAAGTATTATAGAGATGAGCAGACTGGATAGACCATATGGATTCTTTTCTGCCATCATGTTCTATATTTCTATGTTTCAGTGATAATCATGTACTGACAATTAGCATGCTCTAATACACTTACTGTAGATTATTTGTCAAAGGGCCCATTTTTTGGACTCTGCAGTAGGTAACACGTGATAATGTCATAAGCTTATGCTAATCGTTGGTAAATTACCTTCTGCTTTTTTTATTTGTCAAGACATAGCTGAATCAGGGGTCTGTTTATCAAATTGCATTAGCATAAGTTAATATGCAATGGGAGTCATGTTAGAAGCCCTATTCGAAAGCTGGGCATCTGAAACGGGCACTTAGACATGCAAATCATGGAGACGTCCCAGGAGCCATTTTAGAAAGCCGAGTATATAGACATCCCCAGCACAAGATTGTCCATGTAGCATTGGGGTGTGGTGGAAGCGTACCCTGGGCAGGAGATGCATATTGCAGTGTGATTTCAAAATGGCACAAGCACATTTGGCTCTGGTTAGTCAGGTGTCTATGCCTATATCTACTCCTGACCACAAATAAGGTGCAATAAAGTGCTTGTTTCATGACTGAAGAGCAAAATGCACTTTCATCACCACAGTTAATATTTCCTGGCTGAAGAAGCCTGCATGTAAATACATGCTACAAACATATTGCTGCACTTCTTAAATATCTGAAATGACAGGCCAGGATGGGCTAGTTTCAGAACATAGTTGCCCCCTTCTGAAATACCCAGGCCAGGATGTCCAAGTATCTGGTTTTGTGGGTGTGCAATCAGGGATGTCTCCATTTGTGAAATAGTCTACACCTGTGCACAATCTTGGCCTACTGTCTGAGTGAGGCCCATTGCCAGAACTGGTTACTAGAACATTCATTTTCTGGGGTGGAAACAGAGCAATTTCAGAAGGCACTTATTTATTTAGACAGTTTTGTATACTACTTTATCCTTCAATCAAAGTGGTCACAGCACAATTGGGGGATACATTTAACACAAGGGGATATGAGACACATACACTAATACTTACAGGGAACATGGGCAGTGGAGGGTTAAGTGGCCTGCCCATAACCACAAGGAGCACCTGTGGGACTAGAAACCCCAGTCTTTCCAGCCCAAGGTTGCTGTCCTCTAGTGGGATTTGAACCCCCAACCTTCCAGCCTGAGGTAACTTGCCCCAACCACTAGGCCACTCCTCCACTCCACTTATACATGCTTCCCTTTACTGCTGCTACTCCCCCGTATTTTTGGATGTTCTGCTTTGGAAGTCCCAGTTTCTTCCTAGATGTATTTTCTAAAAAGCCACTTATTGTGAGCAAATAGGCCTCGGTAAGATTAATGGGACCTATTTAATAATAATGTGTGATACAACTTTAGCAGCATAATTTGATAAACAGGCCCTGTAGCTCAGAATGAAAACTGAGAAATTTTCCATCACAATCAATGTTACACCTTAATTCAGTACAGCAAAACATTGTAAATGCCATTTTTGATACAACTGTGTCTGAGAATGCATTACAGTCACTGTGTCACATGAGTCTTTCTGTATGCAGGTATGGAGTCACTTTTAAAACTCTGCAATTTTACAATTTAATTTTTTTCTATTCTCTGTATTCCAATCAGGCCATGCTCATATTCAGATGCAGATGGTCAATGGGACAGACCTTGCTGTGAAAACCCTCTTCAGGTTTCCTTTGAAACACTGGTTACGAATAGATCTTGCTTTCTATGGAAGACAGGTATGTGGATACAGCAGGAAAAAACTAGGGCTGCCAAACTCACAACTAATATCTCTTCATATTTATTTACATTCTCTTATATACCATGCTATTCTGCATCAGTGTGGTTTATATTGAACAAACTGAAATTACATTGAACAGGGCATTATAACTTGGAGATAACTATTTTACAGGGAAAATGGGCTATGGAGGGTTAAGTGGCTTGCCCAAGACCACAAGGAGCACCTGTGGGACTAGAAACCCCAGTCCTTCCAGCCCAAGGTTGCTGTCCTCTAGTGGGATTTGAACCCCCAACCTTCCGGCCTGAAGTACCTTACCCCAACCACTAGGCCAATCCTCCACTCCATTTGTTTATTTATTTATGTATTTATTGTTTATTGTTTATTTATTTATTTAACCAGTTTTGTATACCACCTTATCCTTCGATCAAAGTGGTTGACAAGACAACAAAGGCTTACATATTGAGGGTATGGGAAAACAAAAACGATACATTACAATATAAATACAAAACATAGTATGTTATAATACTATATCATAGTGAAATTAAATATATATAATGGTTAATTTAAGTTATTTCACCAAATGATTCTATAAATTAGTAAGTCTTTAAAGATTTGCGAAAGTCCTTAAGGTCTTCCTGAGTTCTTAAGTCTTCAGGAATAGAATTCCATAACTCTGGTGCCATAAAGGAAAAAGCTCTTTTAAAAGTCATTTGTTTTGATTTGTTGAAGTTCAAAGGAGTATTAAGTTTTTTGATATTTTGAGATCATCTTGGTCTTATGCTCTTGTCTTTTGAAATAATAGATTGTAGAATATCCGCTGAGGATTGGTGAAAAATATGGATATTTTCGACCATTTCTAGATTTTCAGTAACCAGACCCATGCATTCTTGTCTTTAAAATTTTTGCTATAACTATTAAGCTCATGAAGACAGAGGGATCAATACTGAATTGGGCGGACTATGCATCGCTACGGTGCATAGCCCTGCCCGCTGACCCTTAACTCCGGATATTCAAGGCCACAGCGACAACATTGAATATCCGGGGTCACCGCACATGCCCTGGAACCGTTGAAGCTAACTTATTTCCACTCACTGTTGATACTATATCTCATATGTCCTCTTGTTCATTAGGGTCTATCCCACCAGTTTCTAAAGCTAGACTTGAAACCAGTAGACAGTCTGCATTTTTCTTCAAAGCACCTAAACTCTGTAATGCTCTGCCCCCCAATCCTCGTGCAGGAAGTTTAGAGCAGGATTAAAAACTCATCTCTTTACTTTAGTCTTTAACAGGCCCTGATTTCGTTCTCCCGAAGGGGCATCTGGCTAGACATAGCGCTGTCAGCTTACTGGAGAGGGTGGGAGATGCATTGTATGTGAATATTTTATGAAACATTTAAGTGCACGCATAGAGTACACACACTCAGTCACACCTTTAGAACAGGTGTAAACTTATATGGGAGTGTTTATGGACTTTTGGGGATAGTTCTAGTTGCCTGTTTTATAAAGGCACATGGGTATTACATTTCAAAAAATATGATCCAGCAAACTTCAAAAACAGAAATTTTTGTGAACCTCTGAAATGCAGCTGAGTCTGAACTGCATTTACACACTGACAGATATCTGATCTCATATAGTCTATTACTGATTCCAGTTTGTTAACAATTATTTTCCATTTTTCATCTTGAAAATAAAAGTAGAAATAGAAATAGTTCTTCCCTGACCAGTAGGTTACAACTACCATTGTATGCACCTTTTGTCTTGATATTTTTTAAAATAAATCATTAGTTTTGCTGAAATTCATTATGGCAGACTTTTTCCTTTTTCTCTTCCAAAAGGCCCTGAGACTCTGGGAGGGTGATTTTATAATAGGACACCTATTTTGACCCAATTTTATAAAGACAACATAGGTGCCTATATGCCATTATAAAATAGACACCCAGAATCACAAATAGACACCCAGTAACGCATACATTTGCATGCCAAAATGTATACCCAGTCCAAATATAGTAAAATTTGTGCTCGTTTTCAAGGCATGCACTCATGTATTTCATAAAATGTAAATATATATTGCAAATCTGCCCCTGCTCCACCCAAGCTATTCTCCCAGGTGTGCCTACACACAGATCGCACTCTTCCATACACTCTTTTCATGCACCTAAATTTTATGCATGCATACCTCTGTGCAATTTTATGAGAGACATTTTCCATATGTAAAATGGGATTTATGCGCAGAAAAGGCTTTATCAAATTACCCGTGTTTAGTGGAGTCCTAAAATATTCTCTGACAGGACTGGGCATTCATTAGCACGCATTCAGTTCGTTAGTGCTTCTTAAAATATGTTGCACATGCCTAGTAGATTTAACCTAGAAATTACTGCGTAGCATGAACTCAGTTAATGCATTTTTAAAAAGTTTTGTCAAATTGATTGTGTGAAACAAGCTGAAAATGAGCCACGGTACAATCCATGAAAATCTTGTCTGTACAAAATAGATTTAAGAACATTAAAACATAAGATATTCTGTGTAGGGTCAAACCAATGGTCCATTGAGCTCGGCATTCTATTTCCAAGAGTTGCCATTGTGGATCGCTTAAAAAGTATCCAGCAGATCCTAATAGGACAGTTCATGCCAAGAAGTATGAAGTGGAGATACCACAGTTTACCTGGCTACCAATTGTTATTAACTCTGTTCTCCAGAAACTTGTCCAAACCTTATCCAAACTTAGGTATCCTAATAACTTTAACCAGATTCTCTGGCATCCAATTCCATTGGTTTATTGTGTGTCAACTAAAAAATATATTTTCATAAAGTAGTTTTAATCTGCGATAGTTAGTTTCAGGGAGTATCCCCTAATCCTAGTACTATTTGAGAGTAAATAATCATTATCTATTAACTTATTTCAGTTACACATAATTATACACCTCTGTCATATCCTCTCAAGATTTCCACATGCTGAAAAGCCATAACCTGTTTATCTGTTCCTCATCAAAGAGCTGTTCCATCCTCTTAATCATTTGTGTTGCCTTTCTCTGCACATTTCCTAGCCTTATTATATCTTTCTGAAGTAAGGCCTCCAGTTTTTTATTAGCATAGAGATGTGTAATTGTATGGTACCTCAGAATTTTAGCTCTATAATCCTCATTGATTGAGCATGCCACCGAATGCTCTTGCATGCTGAAAAACAGACTTGAAGACGGACTAAAGCTGACACTGTGGAGAATGTTTACTCAGGTGCCATAGCTGCTAACTCACCAGATAGCCCGTGCCATCATGCTGCACTGACAGCTGAAACAGGTGAAATGCAGATAGCGTGGAAATTTCATGTGTTAGTTGAGGGGATGGCGCGGGGAGGAGGCATGATGATAGGAGGCAGCCAGCACGTGAGAAATTGTCGCATGCCGGCTGCCCATATTGCCAATAGCGTGGCTGCAGATAACGCCACCTCAAGAGGTGGCACTAAGTGCAGCAGAGCTATGGGGATTGGTGCTGTGTGGCCATGGGCAAGCACCACAGCGGCAACATTGGCGCTGATCTTCGTGTGGCCTTCCCAAGAGCTTTGGTGCCCCCCCCCCAAGGCTATAGAAGTCCATTGCCTCCCTTCCCACAGCCTCCCCTAAGACTATTAAAGACCCCTCCAAAGCCCACAACCAGCCCCAGTCCTTACTGGAGCTTCTCTGGAAGGTCTCCCTCTGCTCCTGTGCCAGCCCTGTTGTCACTCCAAATGACAAGGACTGGGGCAGGAACGTAGGTAGACCACTCCTGCCCCTTTCACTACTGGCTCACTAGAGAAGCTGGTAAGGACCAAGGCTGATTGTGGGCTGTGGGGAGCAGACTTCTATGGCCTTGGAGGGAGGCCATGGGGAGATTCTCTTGTCAGGACCTGGGTGGGGTACAGAGGGGATCAGAGGTCTCACAGGGTTGGAGGTCTCGAGAGGCTATGGGAGGACCTGCTTTGTTGCAGCTTGGGGGCCGTGAGGGTGAGCGGAGGTTTCAGGGGGGCCACAGAAGGATCTGCCTTGTTGGGACTTAGGGGGTTGTTGGGAGGGATCGGAGGTCTCAGCAGGGTTGTAGCGGATGAATCTGCCTTGTGAGGACTTGGGAGAGCAGCAGGTAAGATTGGAGGTCTTGTTGGAGCTCGGCAGGGGTGCTTCAAGTGACCCGGCACCAGTGTGACTGGGAAAGGGGGGGGGGACATGTTGGCTACTGCTACTTGTCCTTTCCCTTCTCTTTTGCTCTGATCCTGCATTCCCCTGCATTGGCAAGAAGTGGGTGCTCCGGTGCTGCCTGCCAATGCAGGGAACATGGGCCTGTGCGGTATCTGCAGGGCCGATACTGGCCACCCCCCCCCCCCTGCAGATACCACACAGGTTTTGCACCCACTACATGACATATGCTGCAACACAGTATGCACAAATCACTACCGCACTGCAGAAAACATGCTACTGCATTAGACATACCAAAGCTTCACTGAAAAGTGAAATAATCTGATTTACTCAGTAATGAGAATTACACTTCATAGAAGAAATATATATTAAAAAGACGATCTGAGAGATAAGCATAACAGGATGGTGATTCCAAACATATTTTATCCTCCTCCTCAAACTTCCCCAGAGGCCAGGCATATTTTAGGAGTGCATTTGCTGCTTTGCTTAACCTCATTTCCTACTGCTTTAGACCTCAGTTTAGTTTAGTTGAATTTAATTTGAGTGCTTAACCAAACAGTTCAAGGTAGAGTACAAGACTGTTAAAAAATAGATACAATAAAGTAAAATAATATATTACAACAAGATAAAAAAAATAATTGAATTGACAGATTGAACCTTCACAACCTAATTAATCTAAGAGGCCCTTTTACTAAAGGTTAAAGCTCGTTAATGATTGGGCAGACTTGTAACCATATACCCAGATAACCCAATGTATGTCACAGCCAATATCTGTAGGTAAGGAGGGCAGTCTTCTTTGAGACTATCACTGGAATGCTTTTGTGATTCACTTATATATTCTTGTATTGTTATTTTTTGCTCATACCTACCTGGCCTTCAAAAGCTAGTCAAAAAATGTATTGCTAGTCCATTAAAAAGGTATTATCTTATTTTCTTTTTTTTGTTTTCTTTTTATCAACCATTAAAGTGGGCTAACATGGCAACCATACTACTTTTTACAGTCTAAAAATTCTTTCACCTTTGGGACTGTGTGCACTATTTTTAAGGAATTTGTGTGCTACTTTATTTTTTGCTGTATTTTATTACATTTGTATAACTGACAGTTATTATACCCTCAGTACAGGCTTAAGCCAAAACATGACCATGTTGTTTGATTTAAAAAATATATATATTTATTCACTTTTAAAGATGCTTTACAAATAAAACAACTTATATAGAAATAGAAAAAAGCAAGGAAAAGAAAAACAAATACCATAATCAATTATACCCAAAGAAACAAAATAAAGCCCCTTTCTCACTAGCCCCAAACCAAAACAGATCCAAGACAACAAAAATGAAAAATATTTTATGCAAAATCAAAAAGGAAAGCAATAACCCTGCAAAATGAGCAAGCTAAACTAATACAATGTGTTATAACCTCAAGCCTACGAGACCCCAGATAGGTGAGAGCTAATAAAGGCCTCTAGCTGACTAGATTCATAAAAGACATAAGGTTTAGAATGTAATTTCACCAAGCACTTGCATGGGAATTTGATGAAAAATAGCCCCCCTAACTGAAATATCCCCGGTTTCAGGAGAAGAAACTCCTAACATCTTTTCTGTGTGTCCCGGGCAAGGTCCAGAAACATATGGATCAACAACCCCTTGAAAGAAACAGAATGTTTATTGAAATACACTCTAAGCAACCATTCACGATCGACAGACAATGTGAAAGTTACTAATAGTGTCGCAGGAACAACAGTTTCCAAATCAGTGATTTACAAAACTTCAGTTACATTTAAAATATCCATATACGGTACTCCTGTAGAAATCTGCTGAGATGAATTACCCGAAATCTTCTTGCCAGTAGACAGATAGTATATTTTAGACAAAGGTGGCTGAGACTCCAGTGGAATCCCCAAGGCATCCATCATATATTTTTTAAACATATCTCTAGCCGAAACTAGTGAAGAACAGGGGAAATTCATCACATGAAGATTAGTAGAGCAAACCTGGTTTTCCAGAGTCTCAGCTTTAAATTTAATTGACATCAAATCTTTAACCAAGGCAGAAACAGAATCTTCCTGCCTTTGTTGAAATTCTTTCAAACTATCAACTTCTTTCTTCAGAGTAGAAACAGCAGACACATTCCTCTGTATGGCAAGAGTATTATGATGAACCAACTCCAAAATCATATTAGAATTAGATACCATAATCTCACCCAACTTGGAAATGGCCGTCCAAATGGATTCCAGTGGAAAAACTATCAAGACGTTCCAAAACAAACTCATGGAGTGTTGGATGCTCTGACTGCGTCTCTCCACCCGGCACACAACTTCCTACCATCCCATGTTGTTGAACAGCCAACTGTAGCTCTCCCAACAGTTTCTCAACAGCAGACTTCTCCCCTGAAACATCCACTGCTGCTAATTCAGCCGACAATGGGGACAGCGTCGACAATGGGGACAGCCCTGGTACCTCTCCTCCCAATGGGGCTACATCCAGTCCAGAACCTGAGCTGGGTGATCCGGAAGACACAAGGCAAAGAAACCCAGCAGGCAGCACAGGGGGCAAACGCAAATCCAGCGAAAGCTCACATCCCAAAGAGGACGTTGTGCCCCCCGACACCGGCATTGACTCAGCCAGGAAACCACCAGATTTTGCTTGCTGACGCTCAGGCCATGCTACAAAAGAATCCATTGGCCCAATCGCTGGAATAGAGCTCTGGGAAATCCCCGAAGAATCGGGAGGATAATTCTGCAGCTTCCCTTTCATCTTCGACATCACGAAACACACGTCTGAAGCAGCTGCAGGTTATGTGGCCATCTTGGATCGTTATTTGATTTTTAAGTCATATATTTACTGTAGGTCTTCTGATTTTAGGTTTTAACCAATAAACACATTGATGCTGAATAAATAAATACAATAGATGTTTATTGATTCAACACCTGAAAACACTGCTTCCCCTAGTACTTTCTTGCCCCTCTTCTGACCTGTCTTGTATCTTCTGATTAGTTTTTTGTGAATTTTCTCTGTTGGAGACTCCTCAGTGTATTTGGTTCTGCCAGAAAAGATACTCAGCAATAGTACATGTGGTGTTAAAGCACTGATAAACACTGTGGGGGTCATTCCGTGGCACAAATAATGTGAATGTACGTCCTGCCTGTTCATGTAAATGCGGCTACCGGCAAAAGGCTCCCCATACCTGCAGCTGAGCCATACGGGGAGCTTTAGATGGGGGGGGGGGGGGGAACGAGAGCAGAGTGAGGGTGGGTCATCTCCCCAGATGTACAGGGCCGATTCAGAGGTTGGTCCTGTACGTCTGGGGCTGTGACCTTAGACAGGGGATGTATTCCACCACACAGGTGGAATAAGTCCCCCTGGACATCGGGGGATCATGCTGCCAGGCTGGGAAAGTAAGGTAGGAGGGTGCAGTAAGTTTCCCACAGCCGGAACCTGGCCATGGGAGGCCGGATGGCTGTGGGGAATGAAGAAAATCAGCAGCGGCCGGCATTCAGCCGTGGTGCCATGACGATGGGACGCCATGTCACTGCAGGTCCATTCAGGAGCCTGACTGAGGTAGCCGGGCATGTGGCTGGGCATACAGGCTGATCGGAATTGGGGCCCGGCCTGCACGTTCAGGCCCTAGACCCAATTCTGATCCTGCAGGCACATCTAGCTCCCACGGGATCAGAATCAGTTGTAACTCTGGGTGCCCTGTTTCTGACTGGCCGCACAGGGGACTGGACGGCAAAAGCGGAATGTGCCTCCACTTGTTTTATATCTTCAAGGTACCCTTAATTAGCTGGAAAATAAACACCTAAATTTACAATTTACAAACATCTCAGAATATAAGTGTTGTATTTCTATGGTTTATGGTTTTAGGGTGAATTGATTAAAATGTTTTAAAAATAAATTACATTTGTTTATGTTTATTTTTAACTATACATTTATTAGTTCACTAATTAACATATTTTGTTTTTATTTCTGTTATTATTATTTTATTTTTATGTTATAGTAGTTCAGAATTTCAAATTTGGATCTGTTGGTTTACTTTCCTTCTATTCACCACCACTTCTGTATTTTGCACTGTGTTGCTGCCTCTTGCTGTATCTGAAATAATCTGATGTTCCCTATTTTATATTGCTTTAGATTACAGTGAAAACACTCCTGGGGGAGGATTTGAAAAGCCACCACTATCAGTCTTACATGTAAGTCAAGACTAACTGCATTAAGAATGATGAACTGCACTTTATACATAAATAAAATTCTTTCTGTTAAATAGGATGTTTCATTTGTTTTCTTAAAACTTAATTCTCTTTATTACATTTTTAATTTTTTTCTACATTGATAAAAATAACATTCTAGTATTTAAAGGAGCAGGTACATTTTATTTCTCTTTCTCACTAATAAAATTGACTCAGATCAGAATGGCTGAGGTTACTCATTTACCCTTCTCCTGGAGTAACCTTTCATATTTATCATACTTTAGTGCATTGTCCCTTTACAGGGTAATTTTATAAGGAGCCATGTAAATATTGTCCCTTAACAGGGTAATTTTATAAGGAGCCATGTAAGTATATGCGCTATTTACACACACGTCACCTGTTTTCAAGGACTTATGTGCGTGAATGGGCCCTTACATGTGTACTTTAGGTTGTTACTATTCTGTAAGCACGCATGTAAGACTGATCACATGTAACTTCAGTATGGGCGTGCACAGGAGTGGAGTTTGGGTCCAAATTTATGCGCATATGTTATATAAAGCTATAACTTAAGCACGAAAAATCTAGGTGTGGGCATTTACACCTGCCATATTTTATAAAGTAAAGCATGTACGTGCACCATTTGATTTTGCGGTGATCTTGGTAGGACAGTTGATCTCCAGGAACAAGCAGGAATGTGGTCATCACATATGGGTATCGTTGGTACCGACGGAGCCTGCGCGGGAACGCTCCCCAGCGTCCAATTAGAAAGCTTTTGGGAGCATCCCACAGCGCCTGCATGCTGCCTTCCCGCCTTTCCCAACTGCCTCTCTCCAGTTCTTCATTTTCCACGGAGCCAGCAGGTCATTTTCCTGTCACCGCAGAAAATTCTTCCTTATTACTTTCTTTTTTTTGTGGTCGCGTCTGCCTTTCCCAACACTTTACCGGTACTGCCGGTTCTTCTTTCTTTCTTTCTTTTTAAAAGAAGTGCACCAAGTGTGGCGGTCCGTCACCGACACCAATGAATGGTGTCTAAAATGTTTAGGTCCTGACCGCTCCATCACAGATTGTATGTCCTGTGCCATGATGTCTAAAAGAGGTCGGCAGAACCGAGCTGCTAAGCTCAGTACCCTGTTTCCCTCTGATGCAGCTTCAGTGGCATCGACGTCTTCCAGGGCTTTCTCTTTCTCCCGTGGATCTCAGGTAACTAAACATAAGTCTAGCCGGTCCTCAAAGGGTAGATCTCCTCCTAAGCGTCAAGATGCCTTTGGCGTTGCCCTTGAAGATTCTGCACCGGCAAGATTGCCCCGACGGGAGGCTTCGGTTTCCAAAGCATTATCGGGGCTCCAGGATGTTCTTGAGGCCTCGACCTCGGCAGAACTACTGGTGCCATGTTCTGGGGTTCCGACGATTTCCTCTGGTACCGACATCCAGGCATCAGCATCGGCAGCGTCAATAAACCAAAGGGTCCTGGCTATTGAACGCAGTCTGGCGGCTCTCCTTGCGGCATCGACACCCTCGGAACCGTGTCAGACAGTTCAACCGGTACAGGCACCGACTTCGGCATCAGTACCGGTACCGACAGCATCGGCATCGACATCGGCGTCCGCTTTGCTGGCACCCAGTCATGCGATGCCTTCGATACCACTACACCGGTACCGATTCCCCTCGGTACCGACTTCGGTCGATACAGGTATCGGGCTCTTCAAGAGCATCCGGACAGAAGGTACTTCGAGTCCTCAGAGGAATCTGAAGATTCTGACAGTTCTGACGATGCGGGGATACTTCTCCCAGAGGAGCCTTCCTCCCCTAAACGCAGGATGTCTCCTCCAGAGGACATTTCCTTTCAGGATTTCATCAGGGAGGTGGCTCGGGGTCTGTCCATTACTGTGGCCCCTGAAACAGAACCCAGAGCAGAGGAGTTGGAAATTTTACAATATCCTAAAACTGCTAAGGAGGCAGCTACCTTACCCATCCATGAGATCTTGCATGATCTCATGCTAAGAATGTGGGAGACGCCTCTTACCACCTCTCCTCACTCTCGCAGATTAGATACTCTGTATCGAGTCCCTCCTTGTCCTGGTTTCCAGAAAACTCAGCTTCCTCACCACTCTATTGTAGTGGAATCAGCTATGAGAAGGATCAAGAGTGCAAAGAGACATGCCTCTAATCCTCCAGGACGTGAGTGCAGAACTTTGGATGCTTTTGGACGTCGTGTCTTCCAAGCTTCCATGCTTTCTGCCAGGATCAGTTCCTATAGTCTATATATGGGAATGTTCCTGCAGGAAGTCACAGGAGATTTAGAGGCTTTGAGCCCTCTTCTTTCTGAGGATAGAAGACAGGATTTTCTCACATTGGTCAAACATGCCCAGGATGTTTCTAAATTTGTCAACCGTGCAGCTTTTGACTGTTTTGAGTGCATAAGCAGAACCTCTGCCATTGCCATAGGTGCACGTAGAATTGCTTGGCTCCAGGCATCTGATCTGGAGCTCTGGGTACAAGACAAACTGGGAAATATTCCTTGTACTGGTGAGAACCTGTTTGGTAAAGATTGGCAAGAAAAGGCCAATGAGTTGGATGCTGACAACTCCACCTTGGATAGATTATCCAAGTCCACAGCTGATCCTGCAAGAAAGAAATCTTTCAAGAAACCATTCTTTTCTAAAAAGAAAAGATTTTATCCTGCTTATTCTCAGCAGGGATGTTCTGCAGGTCATCCTGTCCGGAAGGGTCAGCAACCACCCAAACAAAGGAAAGCAAAGACTGCTAAGCCTCAACCGCCTCAGCAGTCTCAGCCTCCACAAGGCCTTTGACTTTCAACTAGAGAACTTAGCCTTCCTGGCTCTCAATGGACCAGAGCCTTCCACCATTCCAGGAAGGTTGTGCCATTTTGCCCCCAGATGGGGACAGATAACAGCAGAGCATTGGACACTCTCCATTATAAAAGAGAGGTACAAGCTTTATTTTTTGAGCATGCCCCCTCCCCCTACTTAGACAACTGGCTCATTCGAGCCCCCTCAGAGTCAGAGGCCAGGACTTCCCAATCTTGCACAATGTGTATTCTTCAGTATTTGGGTCTGGTCATAAACATCCCATAGTCCAGTCTAACTTCCACTCAGTCTTTAGAGTTCATAGGAGCTTTGCTGGATACCAGAAAAGCAAGGGCCTATCTGCCCCAGGCCCGTTGCCTTCGCATGGTGCAGTTAGCTTCTCAAGCAGTGCTAAAACCTCATCTCACTGCCCGAGAAATGCTACAACTATTAGGCCACATGGCATCTACAGTGCATGTGGTTCCTTATGCTCGCCTCCATATGAGAGCAGCCCAGTGGACTTTATCCACTGAATGGACTCAGGCATCAGGGTGCCTGTCAGACAAAATAGCAAACACAAATCGCCTTATTTTGTCTCTCCAATGGTGGCAGTCCACTCAGAACCTGTTGCTGGGGTCCCCATTTCAACAACCTTTGCCCCAGGCAACTCTCACAACAGATGCTTCTCCGATGGGTTGGGGAGCTCATCTGCAAGACCTCACCACCCAAGGCACCTGGACTCCACAGGAGACTCATCTACATATCAATCTCTTGGAGCTCAGAGCAATCTTCCTTGCTCTTCGAGTGTTCCACAGCCTGCTCAGCTACAAGACAGTCCTTATTCATACGGACAATCAAGTAGCCATGTTCCACGTGAGCAAGCAGGGGGGAACAGGCTCTCTGTCGCTTTGCAACGAAGCTTTGTGACTATGGGCCCTCGCCAGAGAGCATCATATTTATCTCCTGGCCGTGTATCTTCCAGGTATTCAAAACTCTTGGGCAGACAGACTCAGTCGAATTCTGCTTCCACATGAATGGTCTCTACATGCAGACCAGGTGGCCAAGATTTTTCAAATTTGGGAAACCCCGGACATAGACCTCTTTGCAAGTCTGTTGAATGCCAAACTTCCCCATAATAGTATGCCGACAGGCTGTGCTGCTGTGTAAGTAGTGTGAATGGGGCAAGCACCGAGCCTTGAGGTACACCACAGGGGAGAGGCATGGGTGAGGAAGAAGAGCTATTAGATATGATAGAAAAAGACCAGGAAGAAAGAAATGAGTGAAACTAACAAAGAACTAGCCCATGGATTTTGGAATCACAAAGTCGAGAGAGAAAGGTGGAATGATCGACGAGATTGAAAGCTGAGGAGAGGTCAAGTGAGATAGCCACAGAGATGAGACTGTGGTCATGTGAAGTGTGTAGTTCATTAAGGAAGGAAAGCAGGATAGTCTCCATTGCTGCGCCCAGCCCTGAAACCAAATTGATGGGGGTGAAGGATGTTCATAGTGTCAAGATGTAGAAAGGTGGGTGAACACAAGTTTTTCCAAAATCTTGGAGAGAAAGGGGAAATTTAAGACTGGGCGGTAATGTACAGAGACAGAAGATGGCTTCTTGAGAAGGTGACAGACCAATGCCTGTTCCCAGGGGGATGGAAAAATACCTGAGGCAAGGCTAGTATTGAGAATGGTGAGGATGGGAGGAAAAAGGACAAATGAGGGGAGAGTCTTAAACAATTCTGCAGAAGTGATAGGATGAAAAGAGGACCATGCATGAGAGAGAGAACTGGGTGGATCCACAGGAGAATGATGAGGGGACGATACAAGAGAGGGTGGGCAGTCAGATAAGGTAGGGTGGAGGGATTGAATTTTATCGTGAAAGAAATTGGCAAGCAGGATGGGGTCTGTAGAGGAAGGAAGGGATGAATGAGGAAAGGGATCTTAGAATGGAGTACAATAACAGGAGGAGTTAGAGGTTGAAGAAATGAGATCAGTGTACTAGGGTTTTTTTGGCTTCAAGAATTAGAGAACGATAATGGCAGTGACATTGACTGAAATAATGCAAGGATTCAGGAGAGTGCTACTTTCTACAGATACGCTCTGAACGGCGGTGCAAGTGAAGGCTGGGATGACGATTTGATCTGAAAGGAGTGAATGGGCAAAGAGGAGCAAGCTGGTCAAGGGCACCAGGCAAAGTGGAATTCCATATTTTGACCTGGGCATTAGGTAAAGGGAAGCTAAATCAGCAGGAAGGAGCATCTCAGAGAAGGGGAAGCGGGCAAGGGTGGAAGGGGTGATGTGACGGGAAAGCTGGATGGGAGCAGTTGGAGAGGACCGTGCAGCAGAAGAAGGGAGGACTAACTGATGTTGAAAAGAAAATAAGATACATAAGTGGTCTGTCCAAGGTAGGGGAAAAGTGGAAATTAAGAGAGGGCAAACTGGCTGCAGGGAGAATCAAGTCTAGTGTATGGCCAGCTGCGTGAGTTGGGAAATGGACTTGTTGAGAGAGAGACAAATTATGAAGATGGGTAAGGAAGATTCTGTCCTGGGGAAGTGAGGGAAGATCTTAGTGAATGTTAAAGTCTCCAAGAATCATTAAGTGAGGTTATTGAAGGGTGATTTCAGAAAGGGTATGGAGAAGAGCATCCCACAGATGAGGGCGTACTGAAGGAGGGGAATAAATGAAGAGAATGTGGAAAGGAGGGGAGGAATCAAGACGAAGGAGAAGGGATTCAGGGTAGTGAAGGGCAGAAGGATGTAACTGAGTCAAGTGAAGGGAGGAGTGAAAGAGGGTGGCCACACCACCTCCATTGCTTCTCAAGTGAGGGGTGGCAAACCCAGAGTAACCAGGGGGGAGACAGCGGCTGAGGAGAGGGTGACAAATAGAATATCTAAGGGGTGTAGTACCAGAAGATCCTGAACCAGGAGGATCTTAGACTGCAAGGATCTAAAGTTTGCAAGAACAAGGTAGAGCAAAAGCTATGAAGGTGCAGTTGGGCAAGGGGCGGAACGAGGTGATGATAAGGGAAGACACTCATGGCATTCTCTTTTTCTTTATTAAAATAAAACAAACAATAAAGATCCCCGCAGCAGCAAATAGCGGCTGCGGGGCACAGGTAAGCAGAGGGTGCCGAATCAGGAGGGGTAAACAGTGGCGAGGGCGGTGGGGCATGGGCGGGCTGGTGGAGGCCTATTCTAGAGGCCCGCGGCACCGGGATTGCCCTCTTGCCCCTCTGAGGAAGACTGCAACGGCTTCCCACCCACCCGCCTGTTAAAGGGGGACACAATGTCGCAGCATAGCTAGGGATATCGGTGCGCAATTAGGGGCATGAAAGAGAGACTCACAGCCATGTAAGGGAACAAAAGGCGGAGTGACCCTGAAAGACTTGTCCTCCCCTGGACAGGGCAGCGAGCTGCAGCAGGGACAGTGGGTGGACGGTGCCACCCTCATCACGTCCCCCATGCTTGCACGGCATGTGGAAAAGAGAATGGAGGGGCCCAGCACAGACACAGACACAAACGGCTCAAATCTGACCTCTGACAGGGCAGGATCGGAGCCGGGAAGGGCAACCCCTGCTGAGGCGAGGGTAAGGCATGTTTCTTACAGCATGCCTTACTTTGGTAACATGTTAACTGATGTGGATGAACAGTAGAAGGAAAGGGGGTGGGGCTTCAGACAGCTACGCACCCCAAGGCTGTGTGCCCCCTCAGAAACCTGACGAATGTATAAAGTTGAATTGCTTTGATTGAATTGTAGAGTTGAAATGGTTGTACAGATGTTATGTGAGTTCTCTGTTGATCATTAAATACTTGTGTAAAGTATGTGATGCTGCGGCCAAGAGATGCCAATAAATGAGTCTCAATTGTCTAGAGTGAAGAAGTGTGTTTTGGTATTTATTACAAAGGGGGGGGGGGGGGTGGCGGTTAACAGGGAAGTATGACTGCCCTCTTGCCTGGTTGTGGTCTGCAGAAATTGCAACCAGATTTTTGATGGCGGGATTTGTTTATTTTTATTTATTTATTTTATCTATTTACTAGCTTTTATATACCACACTATTTAGTATCAGTGTGGTTTACAAGAAACGGGAACAGTTAAGCAACTTTACATAGAACAGGCATAAACATCAAAACAAGCAACTATACATAGAACAGGCATAAACAACAAATCTAGTTAACAGAGGCAGGTAACTCTTACAAGCAAATGCATCAACGAAAGGGATGGGGGAAGGGGAGAAAGGGGGAGGGGAAGGGGCAGGAGGATTGAGAAGAGGAAATAGGGCGAGGGTGGAGAATTAAGTACATATTGTGTAGTCAAGGTCCAGTCTGTGTGAGTGGAGAGGTCAACGTTATGAGAGTCACCATTATGAGAGTCCTTATTATGTTATGTGGTCATAAGCCAGCTGGAAAAGATGAGTCTTTAAAGCCTTCCTGAATGTAGATAGATCCATGATGACTCGGATTGAGGGAGGAAGGGCATTCCAGAGGGTTGGTGCGTATAAGGAAAAGGCACAGTTCTTGACAGCTTTAGTGCAGGTCCTTATGATTGAAGGAGTGAACAGGGTGTTTACCATGTTAGCTCTTCACGTTCTGTTGTCCGGAGTTTGTTGAACCATTGCTGACAGGGAGGATGCAGATGATTTGTGAATAATCTTAAACATGAGGAGAAGAGCTATCTCCAGGAACAAGCAGGAATGTAGTCTTCACATATGGGTACCGTCGGTACCGACGGAGCCTGCGCGGGAATGCTCCCCAGCGTCCAATAGGAAAGCTTTTGGGAGCATCCCACAGCGCCTGCATGCTGCCTTCCCGCCTTTCCCAACTGTCCCTCTCCAGTTCTTCGTTTTCTGCGGAGCCGACAGGTCGCACATCCTGTCACCACAGAAAAAAAATCCCTTCTATTCTTTCTTGTGGTCGCGTCTGCCTTCCCTCGACACTACACCGGTACCGCCGGTTCTTCTTCTTTCTTTTCTTCAAAAAAACCCAAACAAACAAACTTTCTTCTGGAGTCTTTCAAGTAATTTTCTCTCAGGTGCCACGCGCCATTTTTGGCACTAGGCCCAACTTTTCCTTCAAAATGGAAAAACCCGCTTCGGGTTTTAAAAAGTGTTCTAAGTGTGGCAGTACCATCTCCGTTACTGACACCCATGAGTGGTGCCTCAAATGTTCAGGTCCTGACCACTCTATTTCAGAGTGTCTTGCCTGTGGGATGATATCGAAAAGGGGCCGGCAGAACCAAGCTGCTAAGCTTAGCACCCTTTTTCCCTCCGATGCAGCCTCCGTGGCATCAACGTCTTCCAGGGCTTCGTCTTCCTCCCATGGATCTCAGGTAACTAAACATAAATCTAGCCGGTCCTCAAAGGGTAAATCTCCTTCTAGACAGCGAGATGCCTCTGGCGTTGCCCTTGAGGGACTTTCACCGGCAAAATTGCCCCGGCGGGAGGCTTCGTCTTCCAAAGCACTAACGGGGCTCCAGGATGTTCTCGAGGCTTCAACCTCGGCAGAATTACTGGTGCCATGCTCTGGGGTACCGGCCGCTTCTTCCGGTACTGATACCCAAACATCGGCAGCGTCGATAGACAAGAGATTCTTGGCTATTGAACGCAGTCTGGTGGCTCTTCTCACGGCCTCGATGTCCTTGAAACCGCTTCAGACAATTCATCCAGTACCGGCACCAACTCCAGTGCCGGCACCGACTGCATCGACATCGGCAGGTATTCTACCGGGACCGAGTCATGCGTATCCATCCGGTATCGACAGGTCGGTACCAGACCATTCCGATGCTGACTTCGATCGGTACTGGTACCGTGCCTTGCATGATCACCCGGATCGGAGATACTTTGAATCCTCGGAAGAGTCTGAAAACTCTGAAAGCCCTGCCGATACCAGAGTACTTCTTCCTGAGGATTCTTCTTCTCCTCAGCGTAGGATGTCTCCACCAGAGGATATGTCCTTTCATGATTTTATCCGAAATGTGGCTCGAGGTGTTTCCATCACAGTGGCTCCTGAAAAAAAGCCTAGGGCAAAGGAATTAGAAATCCTGCAATACCCTAAAGCTCCCAAGGAGGCAGCTACCTTACCTATTCATGAGATCTTGCATGATCTCATGTTAAGGATGTGGGAAACACCTCTAACCACATCTCCTCACTCTCGAAGTCTCGACACTATGTATCGAGTTCCTCCTTGTCCTGGGTTTCAGAAGACTCAATTACCACACCATTCCATGGTGGTGGAGTCAGCAATGAGAAGGATAAAGAGTGCAAAAAGGCATGCATCTAATCCTCCAGGACGTGAGTGTAGGACTTTTGACGCCTTTGGACGTCGAACCTTCCAGGCTTCCATGCTTTCTGCTAGGATCAGTTCCTATATTTTATATATGGCAATGTTCCTTAAGGAGGTCACAAGAGATTTAGAACTTATGAGCCCTCTCCTTTCTGATAACACAGGTACACTACCAAAAAACTGCCTCCAGTTTTGCAACTGATTCCTATAGAATTTGGGGTGCTGAATCCAGGAAAAATAGCCAAAATGTTCCATCACGTCACGTTTTCTTGCAAAATTAGATTTCTTACCCATATAAGGAATGTTCACATAATTTCTTTTTAGCCGACTGCAGTTTATTTTCTTGGCCCAAAATAGAGGTTGTAATGGTTAACTAACTAGAAACACTCCCTCATGATATTTTAGAGTGTTTTGTATTCATTTACATACATTCATTTTGTATACATTAACAGGACAATTGGGAGGCGGGGGGCTAAATCCAGTACTCGCGCTGGCGCATGTTCTTTCCTGTTCGCCTCGCCTCGTTCGCTCGCTCAAACACGGTGGTTGTGACATGAACGTTCCTGTCAAATTTCAGTTTCTTGCAAGTTCATTATTACCTTTTGTTTGCTCAGTCGTAATCCAGCTTTATTCCAAAGTGGTTCACTACAGTTGTAGTTTGCAGTGCTGTGTATTTGTGATGGCTCACAGAGCCAGAGGTTGCGTCAACTCTCCGGACAGTTTTTGTTTTATTTGTGGGGAATATACCGTGAAAAAGCGGCAGAGGAACATTTCTGCATTTATTAAAAAAGTATATTTCGCCTATTTCGGTTTGAAGTTAGGCGATCAAGACAAACCGTGGGCTCCTCACAAAGTGTGCAAGACATGTGAGGAAGATCTACGCTTATGGATGAAAGGTAAAAAACAAGCATTTCGTTTCGGAATACCTATGATGTGGCGTGAACAAAGAGACCACAGCAGTGACTGCTATTTTTGCTCTTGCATTGTGAAGGGATACAACTTAAAAAATAAGAACGTAATAAGTTACCCCAACCTTCCCTCAGCAATTAGGCCTATGCCTCATAGCAACGAAGTACCTGTGCCTGAACCACCAAAATCTTTGGATCATATTTGTGTGGACGGTTCTGATCATGATGAGACTCAGATGGCTTTTCCTGATGAGTCCAGTACTTCCGAGTTTGAAACTGAACCAGATCCAAAACCTGAACTTTTCTCTCAAGCTGAATTGAATGATTTAGTCCGGGATTTAGGACTCCCAAAAGATGCTGCCCAACTGCTAGGTTCTCGGCTTAAACAGAAAAATCTATTGTCACCAGGAACAACTTTTTATTGGTACCGCAACCGCGAGACACAATTTTTGAAGTATTTCAGCAAAGAGGAAGATTTGGTATTTTGCAACGATATATACGGAGTGATGGAAAAGTTTAAACTCAAGTATGATCCTGCTGAATGGCGGCTGTTCATTGATTCGTCAAAAGACAGCATAAAAGGTGTTCTTCTTCATAATGGCAACACATTCGCTTCAGTTCCTATTGCTCACTCTGTTATTCTCCAAGAAAAATACGAGAATTTGGCCCTGATTCTTCAGAAGATTCGTTATGATGAGCATAAGTGGATGTTTTGTGGAGACTTTAAAATTCTATCCATGCTATTAGGGCAGCAATCCGGTTTCACCAAATATCCCTGCTTCCTTTGCTTGTGGGATAGCCGGGCCCGCGACCTACACTGGGGGAAAAAAGACTGGCCAATTCGGGAGTATTTGAGACCCGGTGAGAAAAATGTTCTTCATGAGAGCTTGGTACCTCGTGATAAAATTCTATTACCACCTCTCCACATTAAGTTGGGTCTCATTAAGCAATTCATCAAGTCCCTTCCAAAAGATGGTGAGTGCTTTCGGTACCTTTGCTCAAAGTTCCCCCGACTTTCTGAAGCAAAGCTAAAGGAAGGAGTGTTTGTTGGCCCTGATATAAGGAAACTCATTTCAGATGGAGCATTCGCTGAAACGATGTCTGAGAAGGAAAAAGAAGCCTGGGATTCCTTCAAGGATGTTGTTCTCAAATTCTTGGGGAACAGGCGGGATGAGAACTATAAGGATATTGTTGCCAGGATGCTCAATGCCTTCAAAGAACAAGGCTGTAACATGAGCCTGAAAGTCCATTTCTTGCACTCCCATGTGAACTACTTTCCCGAAAACTTGGGGGCGTACAGTGAAGAACAAGGTGAAAGGTTTCACCAGGACATCAAGGACGCAGAGAGAAGGTACCAAGGAAGATGGAACACCACTATGATGGCTGATTTCTGCTGGTTGCTGCTGCGGGAAACCCCAGATGAAAAATACGCCAAGCAGCGCACCATAAGAAGCATTCGGGGGAAGAAGAAACGGGCCCACCAGGAGATTGATTGACCCAAGAATGACTTTAAAATCTAAACTGTGTTGACAAATATCGTGTTTTTACTAAACTTTGAAATAAAAATTTGCTAGTTATTACCACAGTGTCGGTTCTCATTTATTAGAATTTTATTTTCACACCATCGGGTGTTTGTCTTCATGTATTGCAATGGTGCGGTTTGCGTTTTCTATTCTTACATACATACCTGTACAACATTTTTTGCACATTTCTTTGCTTTGCTTTGTGTCTAACCTCGCTCTTATATGCTCAATGTTTGTGCACATGTATGTGGCTGTTTTAAGTGCAGACAATTTTGCTACCATCACAGTGTGTTTTGTTGACATTACTCTATTCTTATGTGCTGCCTCGTTACAATTTTCTTTATTCTTATTTGAATAACTACTAAACAATTAGTATAAAGAATTCATCCAAGAAACTTTTATCTCGATCGCACTCAATCTGAAACGTTCACCTCAAACTGCTAACCCAATGTAGCAAAACATCTGTACGTGATGGAGCAAATTGGTTACCAGATTTGGATTCAGTGCACCAAAAAATGTAAAAATCAATCGAAACATTAGAGGCAGTTTAAAAAAAATTTTTTTTAGTGTACCTGTGTAATAAGAGGCAAGATTATCTCGCCCTTATCAAATATGCTCAGGATGTTTCCAAGTTTGTGAATCGTGCAGCTTTTGACTGCTTTGAGTGCATAAGCAGAACCTCTGCCATTGCCATAGGTGCACGTAGGATTGCCTGGCTCCAGGCATCTGACTTGGAAATCTGGGTACAGGACAAACTGGGGAATATACCTTGCACAGGAGAGAATCTCTCTGGCAAGAATTGGCAGGAAAAAGCTAATGAGATAGAAGCTGACAATATCACTTTGGATGGATTGTCTAAATCTACAGCTGATCCTGCGAGGAAAAAATCCTCTAAGAAACCATTCTTCAGTAAGAAGAAGAAGTTTTATCGCTCCTATACCCAACAGGGGCATCGATTAGGTCAGTCTGCCCAAAAGGGACAGCAGCAACAACCTAGACAAAGAAAGACAAAAGCAGCTAAGCCTCAACCGGCTCAGCAGACTCAGCCTCCACAGGGGCTTTGACTCCTATCTAGAGAACTTTGCCTTCCTGGCCCTGAACGGCCCAGAACCCTCCACCATACCAGGAAGGTTATGTCATTTTGCCCCCAGATGGGGTCAGATAACAGCAGAAAATTGGACTCTGTCTATTGTAAGAGAGGGGTACAAGCTTCATTTCCTCAGCATGACCCCTCCTACAATTGTAAGACAGTTCAATTCTCAGACCTCTCTCAACGACCAGTTAGGTCAAGAGGTCACTGTGCTTCTTGCCCAAGGGGCAACAGAAGAGGTACCCATTCCCCAATGTGTTACAGGGTTTTACTCCCCCTATTTCCTTATTCCAAAGAAAACAGGAGGACACAGACCCATTTTAGACCTCAGAGAATTGAACAAATTCCTGTTCAAAGAGAAGTTCAAAAAGACTTCTCTAGGAACTCTGCTGCCATACCTTCAGAGTCATGATTGGCTTTGTTCTCTAGATCTCAAGGATGTGTACACTCATGTTCTCATCCATCTAACTCACCAAATGTTCCTTCGCTTTCTGTTTCAAGGGAAGCACTACCAATACAGGGTTCTTCCTTTTGGCCTGGCCTCTGCACCAAGGGTGTTCACAAAATGAATGGCTGTGGTGGCAGCATTTCTCCGCACCCTAGGAATATTCGTCTTCCCTCACTTAGACGACTGGCTCATTCAAGCCCCTTCAGAGCCAGAGGCCAGGGTTGCTCTCTCTCGCACAATGCGCATTCTTCAGTATTTGGGACTTGTCATAAACTTCCCCAAAATCCAAACTTGCTCCCACTCAGTCCCTGGAGTTTATAGGAGCTCTGCTGGATACCAGACAGCCAAGAGCCTACCTTCCACAGCCCCGCTGCCTTCGCATTGTGCAGTTAACTTCCCAAGCAGTGCTAAAACCTTACCTCACTGCTCAGGAAACGTTACAGTTGCTAGATCACATAGCATCCACCGTGCATGTGGTTCCTTATGCTCGCCTCCATATGAGGGCAGCCCAGTGGACTTTATCCACTCAGTGGACTCAGGCGTCAGGTTGCTTGTCAGACAAAATAGCAAATTCAGATCACCTTATTTTGTCCCGCCAATGGTGGCAGTCACCCCAAAACCTTTTGGTGGGGTCTCCTTTTCATCAACCCCCACCCCAAGCCACTCTAACAACAGATACCTCACAGGTGGGTTGGGGAGCCCACCTGCAAGGCCTCTCTACCCAGGGTACCTGGACTCCACAGGAGGCCTATCTACACATCAATCTCATGGAACTCAGAGCAATCTTCCTTGCTCTTTGAGTATTCCACACCCAGCTCAGCTACAAGACAGTCCTAGTTCAAAAGGACAATCAAGTAGCCATGTTCTATGTGAACAAGCAGGGCGGAACAGGTTCTCTGTCGCTGTGCAATGAAGCTTTGCGACTATGGGCCCTCGCCAGAGAGCATCAGATTCGTCTCCTTGCGGTGTATCTTCCAGGCATTCAAAACGCTTGGGCAGACAGACTCAGTCAAGTTCTGCTTCCACACGAATGGTCTCTCCATGCAGACCAGGTGGCCAAACGTTTTCAAATTTGGGGAACCCCAGACATAGACCTCTTTGCAAGTCCGCTGAATGCAAGACTTCCCCGGTTCTGTTCCAGAATTCAGGCTCAGGGTTGTCAGGCCAGGGATGCTTTCCTCCTCCATTGGTGCCAGGACTTCCTGTATGCCTTTCCACCCATTCCATTAATTCCCAAAACCCTGTTCAAGCTTCAGAGAGACAGAGGTCATATGATTCTCATAGCTCCACATTGGCCACAGCAAATGTGGTACCCTCTGCTTCTACATCTCTCTCAAGCTCCACCTCTGGAGTTGGGATCTGCTCCAGATCTTCTCTCCCAAGAGAACGGGAAGCTGTGGCATCCCAATCCCCAGTCTCTGCATCTCAGGGTCTGGTTGCTGAAAGCCTAGAACTTCACAGTCTTAACCTTTCTCATCAGGTAGAGGATATCCTTTATGCTTCCAGGAAGCCTTTCACAAGACGCTCTTATGCATTCAAGTGGAAAAGGTTTACTCTATGGTGCTCGCAGAAGGATCTTAACCCTCTTGCGATACCTCTGGAATCATTACTGGAGTATCTCCTTCTTTTATCTAATGCAGGGCTTAAGACCAAGTCAGTGAGAGTTCATTTGAGTGCTATTGCAGCTTCTTTCAAGCCTCTAAATGGACAACCTATTTCCTCTCATCCTCTCATAGCGAGATTTATGAGAGGCCTTCTTTTAACTAAGTCTCCCATTAAGCCACCACTGGTGGCATGGGACTTAAATCTGGTTCTTGGGCAGCTCATGAAGCCGCCTTTTCAACCATTAGCTACTACCTCTTTAAAATTCCTTTCGTGGAAGGTCATCTTTCTTATTGCAATCACATCAGCATGTCGCATCAGTGAATTGCAAGCATTGGTGGCTTATCCTTCTTATACAAGGTTCCATCATGATAAGGTAGTCCTTAGGACTCATCCACACTTTATGCCAAAGGTATTGTCACCTTTTCATTTAAACCAAGTGGTTTACCTTCCTGTATTCTTCCCAAGGCCTCACGCCTCAAATGTAGAAAGGAATCTTCATACTTTGGACTGTAAAATGGCTTTGACCTTTTACTTGCAAAGGACACAGCAACATAGAAAGTCCTCTCAACTCTTTGTTGCTTTTGATCCTAGTCATTTGGGACTTCCAGTCTCCAAAAGAACACTGTCCAGCTGGATTGCACAGTGTATTTCTTTTGCCTATGAGAGTAAGAACCTTCCTCTTGAAGGCCATGTCACAGCTCACAATGTGAGAGCCATGGCAGCCTCTATGGCTCATCTTCACTCTGTGTCTATTGACGACATCTGTCTAGCAGCTACTTGGGTTTCGGTTCATACCTTCACAGCCCATTACTGCTTAGACAAGGACTCCCGCCGGGATGCCTTGTTTGGTCAGGCTGTTCTTCAACACCTGTTCCATACTTAATCAACTCCTATCCACCATCCCTAGTAGGATGCCAGAGATCTATGGGGGGAAGTGGAGCCCTTTCACAGGGGCACACAACCTCTGGGACCTTCTCCCTGGCATCTGCAGCTAGGGAGTCCCCATATGTGAAGACTACATTCCTGCTTGTTCCTGGAGATAGCATACTCACCTGTAACAGGTGATCTCCAGGAACAGCAGGAATTTAGTCTTCACAACCCACCCACCTCCCCTAGGAGTTGTGTCTCTCTATCTCTCTCTCTTTCTCTCTCTCTTTGTCTCAGCTTTAAACTCAACTGGAGAGGGACAGTTGGGAAAGGCGGGAAGGCAGCATGCAGGTGCTGTGGGATGCTCCGAAAAGCTTTTCTATTGGATGCTGGGGAGCGTTCCCGTGCAGGCTGCATCGGTACAGACGATACCCATATGTGAAGACTAAATTCCTGCTGTTCCCGGAGATCACCTGTTACAGGTGAGTAACTATGCTTTATAGGTCAGGCGGCTAGATATGGGGAGCCAGTGTAATTGCATCAGGATGGGTGAGATATGCCTGTACCTAGAGACACCTTGGAGTTGTCGGACAGTTGTGTTCATGGTCAGTTGGAGTGGTTGGAGGATGTATTTTGGGGTGCCATGAAGAAGAATATTTGCATAGTCAAAGTGCGGGAGGATGAGAGCTTGGAAATGTTCCTTTATTACCTTTGGATTGAGTGCGATAATTGGAATTAGATCAAATCATTCTTTAGAAGATATATTTTGATACCTTCAAAACATGTGTGTTTCTATAGGCACAAAACTAAAATTCTCCCCATTCTGATTAATCTGTGAGAATAAAGTTACCATAAGACAGAATTCTCTAATGTACACTGCTCATTAATTATAATGGGTCACTAAATCATATGGTTTCTTTTTAAATTAATGTTTATAAACTGATAATGGAATGCTTACAACTTCCCCCATGCAGTACTTACAAATGATGAATTATAAACTGGGGAACCCTTAATTTTAATTTTGAAGAACTGTCTACTGCATTAAATGTTTTTAGACACAGAATGCATATAGAATTTTAATTAAACTGCCTACTTTATCAAGGGGGTTATTTTAGAAGTCCAATTTGTGCTTTGGATGTCTGAAAACAGGTATAGAGATGTTCCCAGAGCCATTTTAAATGCCAGATCTGTGGACGTCCCCAGGATGAGGACATCCAAGTCGGAACGAGGGCGTGGTGGAGGCATAGCAAGGCAATTCCTAAGAACTTGGATGTCCCCACCTAATTTTAGAAATGTTCTGGATATCAAGAGTCACATCTAAGGTTAAAACAGGCATCTGAAAAGTGAATGTTTTGTTAGACAAATGTCTGGAGAGTGTGGAAAAGGAGCTACAACAATACCCCCTTTATTTTACAATGCCAACGAACACAGATGGGAAATGGGGGGCTCATAGTTTTGTTTTACTACACTGATGGATGTCCCCTTATCCTAGCTTGCATGAGAAGGGCTTTTCCACCTCACATTTTCCTAAGGGAAATGTCTTTTTGGCCACCACTGTGGATATCCGTGTTGGGGACGTCTATGTTACTAAATCAGCCGAAGACATAGATGTCCCTGGTGCTATTCTGCACGTTCGGTCCTGGATGTCCTCGATTTGACTTGGACGTCTTTTCTAAAATGTCACATATTTTAGAATATTTTTAGATATCATACTTATATACAGTATCCCTCTCATATGGATTATTAGTGATCTGCCCAAAACCTATCTCCCTATATTGAGGGCTCCTTCAATGTTAGTGGAACTAACTGCTAAATTTATACACTTTTAAATTTGTAAATATGCCTTATTTATAGATTAAGAAATCCTTCCATTTAATTTTTAATAATCAAATCGTATACCAATCTATCTTATACCAATCTATAATAAACTTGAGATTCTTCAAAGAAGGTTTTCAAAAAATGCATGCAGGCAGGTCCAAAGAATTTACAAAGCATGGGGTTCCAATGAACATAACCTATAAATCCATCTTTGTTGTAATTGTAATTAATAATTATAATAAGGGACTTTTTCTGTATGCATACTGGTAATGGATTTTCAGACAGCCTGAAACAAGGTCCTATGCCTGAAAGATCTGTAACACTGATTTATCTATACTAACTTCAGTTTTCAGGAGGAGATATACTTCGATGACACATCTGGGTACTTCGTCCTCGGAGGCAGCAAGAATGTGCTTGGTGTGGAAGGATTCTTTGGACCTGTGAAGTACTACCGCCTCAGAGCCCTGGAATCAGAAGAGGTACTACAAGCAGCACTGTACCTAGTCCTGTGCGAGCAGTACAGCCCCACAGGGCGCAAACGCTTAGGGGGTGCATTTTGGCTGCCTACTGTTGCCCTGCTGCCACCACTTTTTGTTCTCTCAGTGGTGGCAGGGCAACAGCAGGCAGCCAAAATGCATCCCCTAAGCCTTTGCGCGGATCTTTCTGCAGGTCTGGTCCCTCCCTCATCTGATGCAACGTCAGAGCATGGAGGGATCAGATCTGCTTAAAGTTAGGTCTGCTCTGCTGCTGCCTGTGACTTGCACATCGGGCGCTCCCCCCCCCCCTTCTCCCAATATCTCCGTCCATCCGCTGCCTGCTCTTGCCGTGGAGAAAACAGAGGGTGGCAGCAGCAGGGCAAGAGCAGGTATGAGAAGGAGAGGGGGGGGCGCGCACCCGGTGTGCAAGTTGTACAGAGCGCGATTCTGACTTGGTACGGCCCTGACTACAAGTGTTTGTATCACTTTACAAACCATCAAGCTATAGATATCAGACCTTTGTTAGCACTGTATGGAATCCAGGTAGAATAATGTTTAACAAACAAGTGATTGGTGACCTTTTAGAAAAGTTTTGATATTTCATAGCCAAAAGGTCCATAGGGAAGAGTTGCCTGGTGGTTGAAGCAGTGGACTGAGAACCAGAGAAGCCAGTGTACAAGTCGTTCTTCTGCTTGTGGTGCTTCTTGTGAGTCACTTCACCCTCCATTGCTTCAGGTACAACTCATATTATGTCCACTTGGATAGGGAAATAGCTTGTTTACCTGAATTTGTAACATTCCTTGACCTCAGATTTGGAAAACAGCAAGTAATTAAATCAAAATCCAAATAAACCTGTAGTCCTGCCGTTACCAGAAAATCATGCTTTCAGAAATGATTATGGAATACTTTTGCAATGTGGCATATTTGCTTTTTACAATAAGAGCAGGGCTTAATTTCTGGGGGAACAGCATGGAATGCAGTTCTCGCACTTCTTTTCAGACTCCAGAGCAGTGAAGAGTTATGCTTAAGCCTCTCTCTTCCAGAAAGCCTTCAGGGAAGAGAAGGTGAGGAGGTGAACCTGCGGCAGAGCAGGAAATACTTGCCCTATGCCCTCATCTAGCCCCATTTCTCCTTTTGCTTCTTCCCCAGCCTACTCGCACTCTCATCCAGTTCCACAGTTCCACTTCCTTTTTCTCTACAAATTAAGCCCTGAATAAGAATATTGACTTTTTGTTAACTATCATCCAAGAATCCTAAACTTGATCTAATTGATTAGTAAGCGCAGTTAGCAGTAAGTAAGTCATCTCAGTTTATCACCACAGAGAATCCACGTATAATGGATGAGCAGCCATACTGTGGGACAGTTGATTAATTTCTGAAAAGAATTAGGTGGCCTGTTGTGTCCCAGTTTGCCTATTAGACATCCTGGAACCATCAATGTATCAAGGGTGGTGTAAGTGGTGCAGTTGCATAGTGTGTAAATATGGAGGTACGCAAAAATTGAATTACAGAAAAAGTCTAAACACGGCTACAACTAATCATTTGTATAGCGCTACAAGGCATACACAGCACTGTACAGAGACATATAAGAGACAGTCCCTGCTCATAAGAGCTTACAGTCTAGTCAAGACAGACCACACAACAACTGGGGACTAGGATATATGTAGGGGAATGGTAACCTTAGACCACACAAAGAAAAACTACTATGCAGCAACCCTATCAAAATCATATAACAGACCAAGAGAATTATTTTCCATTGTCAGAAATCTAACCAATAGCGCTCAAACTTCTAGCAACGAAATTACCGACATCTCGGTTCAAACTTTAGCTAATCACTATCAAAACAAATCAAAAAAACCTTCAATGTCTCTAGATACTATTAACATATCACACCAGCCTTTAGACGAATGGTCAGATTTTCACCCCATATCCAAAGTGTCATTAAAAAATATCATCTCCAGTCTCAACACCACAACTTCTTACCTTGATCCATGTCCAGTATCATGGATAAAAAACACACTTCCATTATTATTATCCTACATTCTCCCAATAGTCAACCTCTCACTAACTCAAGGTTACCTCCCACCCTCACTTAAACACGCACAAATACGCCCAATCCTTAAGAATTGCAAACTTGATAAAACATCTCCAGTATCATACAGACCCATTTCTAGCATACCATTTTTGGCCAAAATAATTGAAAAAGTGGTGCAATTACAGACACAGGAATATTTAGACTCATCTTACCCACTTGATGAGCAACAATATGGTTCTCCAGGACCAAGCAGGAAGTCAGTCCTCACTTATGGGTGACGTCGGTGCCGACGGAGCCCTCGCGGAGCAATTTTCCCCAGCTTTCAAAGAAAGCCTTTGGGAATTGCAGCGCGCATGCGCGGTCGTCTTCCCGCCCGAAGGTGCCATCTTAGCCAGTCTTCTTTTTTCCGCGGAGCCCTACAGACGTCCCCGTCTTGTCCCCGCGAAAAAGTTGATTTTCCTCTTTCTTTTATACTTTTTTCTTTCGGTTCGACGCCGATCGTTTTCCCGCCCGGACTCGCGACGCCGGTCTCGAGTCCTCTTACTTTTTTTCGGTTTTTTCTGACTTAGTCAGCTTTCGTTTTCGTTTTCCCTGGCAGCCCGGTCCTTTGACCTCGCAGGGGCCCTTTTTCCCCCGATGGCTGCCAGTGGCTTTAAGCGGTGTGGTCGGTGTGACCGAAATATGTCACTAACCGACACACACGACTTTTGCCTCCGCTGCCTGGGCCCGGATCATGAGGAACTGATCTGTGGGCCCTGCAGCAAACTGTCCTCGAAGGCGTTGAGAAGTCGGCGGCATCAGCGTGAGAGAATCTTCGCTGACCCCAGCCGTACCCGGACCTCGTCGGAGGCCTCCGTGTCGAAAGGCTCCAGCTCGGACCGTCGCCGGAGCTCCTCCGACCGGGGTTCTCCCTCCGGGGACCATCGTCGGAAGGAAAAACCCGCGAGGGCGGCGTCGGTGGACGCTCCTGGCTCCGCGAGGGCCAGGTCGCATAGCCCCGACAGCCGCCCCGGGTCCTTGGAGAAGGAACACCTCCCGAAGCGACCTCGCCTGGAGTCGGAGATGCCTGCCCGGGTAAGTCCTGTAGTCCTTCTGGACTCGCCTCCGCGACAGCCGACGTCGGGCCCGACGCCGTCGGGGCCCGAGTCGGGGGCTGCTGGGTCACCTGAGCTCGGACTCAGGTTGACGGCCTTGGAGAGCAGACTGTCTGCCTTCATGGACCAGCAGCGGGCACTGCTCGCTGGCTTCGCTGGCGTCGCTGCCCCGACCGCCGGGACGTCGACGTCCAAGTCGACCCCGGAGACCGAGCCGATCCTCGAGTCGATGAGAACTCGAGTCGATCCTCGGTCGAGGTCGCCCTCGGCCTCCCGTTCGGGACCGAGGTCGCCGACGCCGACTCCCTCGGCGTCGGGGCGGCTGGCGCCGCACCCTGCCCAGGCCGACCCCACCGAGTCCTCGTCGGAGTCGGTCTGGGAGTCTGAGGAGGAAGAGTCACCTGATTCTTTCCGGACTCGGTGTGTCCCATCGGACTCACCGGAGTCCGAGCCTCGGAAGCAGTCCCCCCCGGAGGATGCCCGGTTCTCGGACTTCGTTAGGGATATGGCCAAGGCTTTGGCCTTCCCTGCGGATCCCGAGGAGGAGCCTCGAGCCGAAGAGCTCGACGCCCTCCAGTATGACTCTCCCGCGAGGGAACACTTTACTGTGCCGGTTCCTCCTATGCTGGAACGACTACTCTTCCGCATGTGGGAGAGTCCGGCCTCCTCGCCGGTCCTGAGCAAGCGGGTCGATTCTATCTATCGAGTCCGCAAGAGCCCTGGCTTTCAAAAGGCACAGCTGCCACACCATTCCATGGTAGTGGAATCGGCCATGCATCGTCTTAAGAGCCAGAAGATGCACTCCTCGGTGCCTCCTGGAAGGGAGGCCCGTAACCTGGATGGCCTTGGCAAGAAGTGCTTCCAGGGCTCTATGCTCGCCTGTCGTGTCCAGACTTACCAGCTATACATGGGCATGTATCTCAGGGATCTGGCTAAAGAGCTAGCCGGATTCTCCGCTGGTCTCTCCGAGGAGCCCTTGCGGAGGTTCCTTGCCTTGTCCACGGGTATTCGGGAATGCTCAAAGTTCATGTCCCGAGCAGCCTATGATGGCTTTGAAGCCTCGGCTCGCGTAGCCGCAGCCGGCATCGGTGCCCGCCGGCAGGCTTGGCTTCAGTCGTCCGACCTTGAGCCCTGGGTACAGGACAAGTTGGTCGATGTCCCCTGCCGAGGCGAAAACCTCTTTGGCAAGCCCATGGCGGAAAAGGCTACACAAATTGAGACTGAGACTCTCACCAGGACCAGGCTTTCTAGGAAGACCTCCGCCCCTTCCCAGAAAAAGAAGGGCTCGGGAAAAAAGTCCTTTTACCCGAGGAAGGCAGCTGCCTACAAACAATACCCCCATTATCAGGCCCCTGCAGCTCCCCAACAGGGCCAGCAGGCCAAGGGACGGGGTAACGGGTCCCGTAGGCAGCAAGCCCCCAAGCCTGCACCACCAGCCCCTGCTCAGCAGGGTGGGGGTTTTTGACTCGCTCGGCATAGCCTCTCCCCCCCCGCTGGTTCCCCCCAGCACCGGAGGCCGGCTGGTTCACTTCGCCCACAGGTGGTCCAGCATCACCGCAGATGCCTGGGTGCTTCAGGTCGTGCGAGAGGGCTACCTTCTCCACTTCCATCAGGTCCCTCCCTCCTATTTTCCGGGAGAGCCTCCGCGCCCCCCTCTGCACAGGGAGTTGCTCCTTCAGGAGTTAGCAGGTCTTCTGCGGGAACAGGCGGTGGAACCGGTGCCACACCACCTGAGAGGTCAAGGCTTCTATTCAAGGTATTTTCTGATACCAAAGAGAACAGGAGGCCTCAGACCCATCCTGGACTTGCGCAACCTCAACAAGTTCCTTGTGCGGGAGAAGTTCAAAATGCTTACCCTTGGAATCCTTCTGCCCTACCTCCAGCAGGGAGATTGGCTATGCTCCTTGGATCTAAAGGATGCCTACACGCACATCCTCATCCACCCAAGCCACCGCCAATACCTCAGGTTTGTGGTGGCCGGAAATCATTACCAGTACAGAGTACTCCCCTTTGGCCTGTCCTCCGCACCGCGAGTCTTCACAAAATGTCTCGCGGTCGTGGCGGCCCATCTCCGGCTTCACGGCCTCTATGTCTTTCCATACCTCGACGACTGGCTCATCAGAGCAGCGTCCGCTCAGGAGGTCACCAACGCCACGTGCCGCTCGGTGACTCTGCTGCAGCACTTGGGCTTTGTCATAAACTTCGCAAAGTCCACTTTGCTCCCCTCACAGGATCTCGAGTTCATCGGCGCAAGACTGCACACTCCTCAGGCGCGAGCGTACCTACCGCTCGACAGGGCTCAGCGGCTCATGGACCTAGCCGACCGCTTTCGCAGCCAGCCCTGGTCTCCGCCAGGCGCTTCCTGAGACTGCTCGGCCATATGGCTTCCACCGTCCATGTGACCCCCAATGCCCGCCTGAATATGCGGTCTGCTCAATGGTGTCTCCGCCGGCAGTGGCGACAAGCCACAGGCAGCCTAGCAGACCTAGTGCGCGTCTCCGAACCGCTGGTCTCGTCTATCCAGTGGTGGCTCCGGCAGCCGAACCTGATATTAGGAATGCCTTTCCAGTCACCTCAGCCGACCCGGGTGCTGACCACCGATGCATCCCTCCTGGGCTGGGGAGCACATTGCCAAGAGGCACGTACTCAGGGCCTCTGGACCAAGTGGGAGTCTGCTCAGCAGATCAACTTCCTGGAGCTCAGGGCGATCCGCCTAGCTCTCAAGGCCTTCTCCCACCTGACCTCCCAACAGTCCGTCCTTGTCCAGACGGACAATCAAGTTGCCATGTTCTACGTGAACAAGCAGGGGGGCACGGGCTCCTTCCTCCTCTGCCGGGAGGCACAGAAGCTCTGCTCTTGGGCCGTCAGTCACGGCATTCTCCTCAAGGCAGTTTATCTCCCGGGCCAAGAAAATTGCCTGGCGGACAAGCTCAGCAGGGTCCTCCAGCCGCACGAGTGGCGTCTGGATCCCTTGATCGTTCAGAAGCTCTTCCTCAGGTGGGGCCTCCCCACGGTGGATCTCTTTGCCAGTCCTCACAACCGGCAGCTTCCTCGCTTCTGCTCTCGTCAGCCACACCCCCTTCGGGTTGCGGCGGACGCCTTTCTGATCTCATGGTCGGGGAGCCTTCTGTACGCTTTCCCTCCCATTCCGTTAGTCTCTCGGACTCTTTTCAAGGTTCTCCGAGACAAAGCCTTCATGATCCTGGTGGCCCCTCGCTGGCCCAGGCAGCCGTGGTTTCCGCTCCTGCTGCAACTGGCGGTGGAGGATCCATTCCCTCTGGGGGTACAACCGGATCTCCTCACTCAGGATCAGGGGTCTCTACTACACCCCAACCTCAGGTCTCTCAACCTCATGGCCTGGCTGCTGAGAGGGTAGTCCTTGCTCCCCTTCTCCTGCCGGCAGAGGTGGAGGAGGTCGTCTTGGCTTCGCGACGGCCTTCTACCCGCAAATGCTACGCCCTTAAATGGCGTCGCTTTGCCGTCTGGTGTACCCAACAGTCTCAGGATCCCTTCTCCTGCTCGGTGTCGGTGATCTTGCAGTACTTGCTACACCTCTCTAATCTGGGACTTAAGTCCAACTCCGTCAAAGTTCACCTTAGTGCTCTTTCGGCACATCATGTGCCGGTCGAGGGTAGACCTCTCTCCAGCGACCCTCTCGTAGCGAGGTTTCTCCGAGGTCTCCTTCTACTTAAACCACCTCTGTGCCCGCCAGCGCCTGACTGGGACCTGAATGTGGTTTTGCAGCGGATCACCTGTCCGCCTTTTGAACCTATGGCTACCTGTTCTCTCCGTTTTCTGTCTTGGAAAACGCTGTTCTTGATAGCCCTCACTTCCGCTAGACGCGTAAGTGAATTGCAGGCCCTCGTGTCTGATCCCCCTTACACTCGGTTCTACAAAAATAGGGTAGTCCTACGGACTCACCCAAAATTTCTTCCAAAAGTGGTCTCCCCTTTTCATATCAATCAGGAGGTGGTACTTCCAACCTTCTTTCCCAGACCACACTCCAGCCGAGCTGAAACGGTCCTCCATACCCTGGACTGTAGAAGGGCATTGAACTTCTACCTTGACCGTACGCGGGAGCACTGTAAAGCTGCTCAGCTTTTTGTGTCTTTTGACCCCAATAAATTGGGGCTCCCGGTCTCCAAGCGTACTCTGTCCATCTGGGTTGCGGACTGTATCACTTGGGCTTATGGGGCGGCCGGACTCTCCTTGGAAGGTCGAGTCACGGCTCACTGCGTTCGGGCAAAGGCCACGTCAGTGGCTTACCTCCGCTCTGTTCCGCTGGCAGACATCTGCCGGGCCGCTACTTGGTCTTCGAGCCAGACTTTTGCGGTCCATTACTGTCTCGAGAGGGAGTCCCGCAGGGACAGTGCTTTCGGACAGGCAGTCCTCCGTAATCTCTTTGAGGTCTGAGCAACTCCTACCCTCCATCCCGGATGTGGGCTACCGGTGGGTAATAATTCAGCGAAGATTCTTTCCTTCTGTGCTGCTGAGCTAGAGGGAGCTCATTTTTGTGCTTAGGGTCTCCGGTAGCCTTGAGCTTGGGAGTCCCATAAGTGAGGACTGACTTCCTGCTTGGTCCTGGAGAAAGCGTAGTTACTCACCTGTAACAGGTGTTCTCCAGGAGCAGCAGGAATCAGTCCTCACTACCCTCCCTCCTCCCCTTGGAGTTGCAATCGTCTGCTTATGTTCTTTTTGCAAATTTTTATGCTGTCTTTTTAGCTATGTCATCTGACTGGCTAAGATGGCACCTTCGGGCGGGAAGACGACCGCGCATGCGCGCTGCAATTCCCAAAGGCTTTCTTTGAAAGCTGGGGAAAATTGCTCCGCGAGGGCTCCGTCGGCGCCGACGTCACCCATAAGTGAGGACTGATTCCTGCTGCTCCTGGAGAACACCTGTTACAGGTGAGTAACTACGCTATTTCGGCCCTGACACGGAGTTGAGACACTCCTAACAGTTTTAATTGATGCTCTCCTAAGAGGGACTGACAATCATAAACAGGCTTTCATCCTCCTATTCATTGATATATCAGCAGCTTTTGATAGTGTACATCACACAATAATGCTCAACAACCTGAGACAAATAGGCATAAACTCTACAGTACATAAATGGTTCACCTCCTATTTAAATAATAGAACGCAAAATGTAAGAATAGGTATAATCAAACTTCCACTATATATAAACAAGAAATTGGTTTACCACAAGGCTCAGCGTTATCAGCCCTACTTTTTAATATTTACATAAAACCGGTCTGCAACATCTTTAAAAAATTTGGAGTACAATATCACCTTTATGCAGATGATATTATGATGTACATTCCATTTACAATCCCTAATCTACCGTTACAACTCCTATCAGACTGCTATAATGAAATCACAACTTGGCTAAAAGCTCAAAACCTCCACATAAATCATGCTAAAACTGAAGTTCTAATCGTAACAAAAATTCAAGCATATATCCCTCCAACCCACATAACACTACAAAACCAAGAAATTAAAATAAAAAACGAAATAAGATATCTAGGTGTTATACTAGACACACACCTTACAATGGAAACCCACATCAGAAATACTATAAAGAAAATTTATTTCAAGTTCAAAATCCTCGAACAACTACGCCCTCTAGTATTTTTACAAGATTTTATTAATATAATCCAGGCTACCATAACCCCTCACTTTGATTTTGCCAACCTAATACTAATGGGTATATCAAAACAAAACATTAAAAGAATTCAACTAGCACAAAATGCAGCAGCTAGAATCATATTGAAAGTAAACTCACTCCAACACATAACACCAATACTAGCATCCCTTCACTGGTTACCAATACAAAGCAGGATAATATACAAAACAATAATAACCACATTCAAAGCCTTAAATGATATGGCTCCAACCACACTATGTAATCTAATATGCAAAGAACCTTCTAAGCCCACTCACAGAAAAGGACAATTAAACAAAATAAAGATTCCGAAAGATTTCATAAAAGCACATAAATTAACAAACAATAGAGCCTTTTCACACATAGCTCCAACTATTTGGAATTCCCTCCCAGAGGATCTATGAACACTAACCGAGATCATGGAATTCCGTAAAAAATTGAAAACTTATCTATTTACCAAACACTACAACAACATAGATAACCCTTCACTCGATTTAGATAAAGGCTAAACAGGTACCTGACTATATCAAATAAAAACCCTTTCACTCAAACGGATAACATAAATAGTTGAAATTATATGATGATCCAATGTACTAATACTTCCAAATGTATATAGTTTTATTCTGTTCTGTATTGCCTTATGCTGTTTAGATAACACATTCTGTTTAGTTATTACTATGTTCTATATTTACATATGCTGTTTAGTTAATACTTTGTTTGTTTATTATAAGACGTATAATACATTCTGTTTAGTTAATTACTCTGTTCTTTATTTACATATGCTGTTTAGTTAATACATTGTTTGTTTATTATAAGACATTCCATGTAAAACAAACCTTGCTTTGTTAATTGTTGTTTATTCTGAACCGCAACTGATCTCTGGAAGATGCGGTATATAAATGAATGTTAAATAAATAAATAAGTAAACACATAGGAGGTGAACATGAGACTAAGGGGACCAGGATCCAAAAGTAGTCTCAAAGAAGTGAGTTTCTAGCCTGGATTCGAACAGGGCCACAGATGGAGCCTGACATACCGACTCAAATAATTTGTTCCAGGCATAAGGAGCAGCAAGGTAGAAAGATCAAAGTCTGGAGTTGGCAGTGGTAGAGAAGGGCACAGATAGAAGGGATCTGCCAGAAGAGCGGAGTTCCCAATAAGGGGTGTAGGGAGAGATAAGAGAGGCAAGGTAGTGAGAAGCAACCGAATGAAAGCACTTATAGGATAGTAATAAAAGTTTGAACTGGATGCAGAAATGGATAGGGAGCCAATAAAGTGACTTGAGAAGAGGGGTGACATGAGCATAGTGACACTGGCAGAAGATTAGTTTGAACAGATTGAAGAGGGGAGAGATGATTCAGAGGGAGACCAGCAAAGAGGAGGTTGCAATAGTCTAGCTGGGAGGGGACTAGAGAATGGATAAGGGTCTTAGTAGCGTGTTCAGAAAGGAAGGGACGAATTTTGCCAGTGTTATAGAGAAAAAAGTCACAGGTTTTAGCTATCTGTTGGATGTGTGTGGAGAAGGAGAGGGAGGAGTCAAAGATGACCCCAAGGTTGCGAGCTGAGGAAACAGGGAGGAATAGAATGGTATCCACAGAAACAGAGAAAGGGGCAAAGGGGGAGGTGGGCTTAGGGGAAAAGATGAGGAGCTCAGTTATGGCCATGTTCAATTTCAAATGGTGGTGAGTTATCCAGGCACTAATGTCAGATGCAAATGCATTGTGTGCCTTTGAGTCAGTCCTGACTCCTGGTGACCCAGAAGCTCCTGGGTTTTCTTGGCAGTGTCACTGGAAGTAGATTGCCAGGCCTTTCTTGTGATCATACAAAAATTGTATTGGTCTTTTTGGAGTAATAAACCTATGGTTCAAATCACAATAATTCACTCCACCTTAACTTCCGGCTGTGTTGAGAAGAAACTGTGATGTTACTCTTGTACAGACTCAACCTTCCGCTATGTAGTCATGACTACATAGCGGAAGGTTGAGTCTGTACAAGAGTAACATCACAGTTTCTTCTCAACACAGCTGGAAGTTAAGGTGGAGTGAATTATTGTGATTTGAACCATAGGCCTTTCTTGTGAGGCAATGGAGGGTTAAGTGACTTGTCCAAGGCCACAAGGAGTACTAGTGGGAATTGAACCCTGGTTGCTTGGTTACCAGGCCAGTGTTCTAACCACTAGGCTACTCCTCCACTCCCCAGGCAGAGATCTGGGCCTGGATTCCCGGAGAGATTTCAGGTGCAGAGAGGTGGATCTGAGAGTCATCAGCATAGAGATGGTACTGAAAACCATGGGACTGAATGTAGAGAGAGAAAAGGAGAGGCCCCAAGACAGAGCCCTGGGGTACACGACTGAACATTTTTATTTATTTAACAATTTTTATATACCGCCTTTTCATTTAATCAAGGCGGTTTACAATAACTTAACTTTTACAAAGAACTTGCAAATTTAAACAATAATAGAGAACTTGCAATTTTAGGCATTATCAACATGACTTCGAAAACTTAAAACAGTTTCTGTAGCATGAACAGTACTTGTGTACGTCTTAGTAAGTGTAGTAGGAAGGTTGATTGGTGTAGATAGCATTGCTTGTGTAGATCGGCCTGTGGAGTAGTTAGTGTGATTGGGGGTTTTCGTAGAATTGTTCAATGAATAGAGTGGATTTGAACAACTTTCGGAAATCTTTTAAGTCAGTTGTTGATATTAGATTTTCTGGGATGACATTCCAAAGAGCAGGGGCAGCAAGAGAGAAGGCTCGCATGGATGTAGATTTATTGGTTTTTGTGAAGAGACTGGGGGTTGGTATAGTGTTTTTGGTGCTGTTTCTGTCTGGTCTTTTGCTTTCTTTGTTTCCGATGAGCTCTTGTAGTATTCCTGCTGAAATGTTTTTAATTTTGAAAATGGTAAGTGCTGATTTATATTTCGCCCGTGAAGAGATTGGAAGCCAGTGCAGGTCATGTAGTATGGGAGTTATATGGTCTTGTAATGAGGCGCCAGCAATGATACGGGCAGCAGTATTCTGTACTATTTGAAGGGGACGAGTGGATTGTTTAGGTAGACTTTGGTAAATGAGATTACAGTAGTCCAATACAGGTGTAATGGTCACCTGGCATACTGTGCGGAAGTGTTCTTTATTGAGGAGAGGATTTAGTCTAGCATTGCTAGTTTGAAAAAAGCTGATTTGGATATCTTGTTGGTATGTGGTTGGAGGGTAAGGTGTTTGTCTAGAATCACTCCAAGATATTGAACTTCATCTTTTATTGTAAGCGGTATATCTGAGATGTTGATAGAGGTGGGAGGAGTGAATATGAGATCCCTTGTAATGATAGCTTCAGATTTATTTATGTTGATTAAGTTGTTGTTGGAAAGCCAGGTCAGTATTTCCTGAATACAGGTTGATATAGTGGAGTAGTCTGGGGCGTCCAGTTGTATAGGGGTATATGCCATGATATCGTCAGCATATATGGCATATTGTATCTTGTATTTGTTGAATATTTTGCATATGGGCTGAATATAGATGTTGAAAAGAAGTGCAGATAGTAAGGGGCCTTGGGGTACTCCTTGAGTTGTACGGAAGGGTACTGAGGTGCGGTTACCGGATGTTACTCTCTGCTGTCTGTCTTTGAGGTATGATTGGAACCATTTAATGGTGGTGTCTTGGAGGCCAATCTCAGTTAGGTGTTTCAATAGGATATGATGGGAAACTGTGTCAAAGGCGGATGATATGTCAATGAAAATTAATAAGAAGCCCTTCTTTATCTTGTCTATTCCTTTGATTATATTATCGAATAGATGTATGAGGAGTGTCTCAACACTATGATTTGGACGGAATCCATACTGGTGGGGATCTAGTGGGGCATTTTCATCGATATGGTCTTGAAGCTGTCTCTGAACAATTTTTTCGGTTATTTTTGCCAGGAATGGGAGGCTGGATATTGGGCGGTAGGCTGAGGGGTCAGTAGTGTTGGTAGAGGTGTTTTTTCGAATAGGGCGAATAGTAGATTGTTTGAGTGCTTTGGGCATGTAGCCCTGAGTAAGAGAGGTGCTTACTATCTTTTGGCTGTATGTGTTGAAATCTTCTTTGGTGGCTTTGATCCAATTCACTGGGCAGGGGTCTGATGGAGAGGTGGTGGTGTTTAGAGCAGTGATAGTTTGTTCTATTTGTTTAGTTGATGATATGCTGAAGTTCTTCCATTGATTAGTAGTTGTGGAGCCCACATCTGGCATGTTCATCAGAGGGATGTTCATATAGGGTGTGGTGAGACTGTTCTTGGATATTAGATAGTCAGCAAAGGTTGGAGGGTGCATTTTGCTTTCATCTTTCATGGTTGGGTCATTTGTAAAGGTGCGGACGATGTTGAAGAGCTCCTTGGGTTTCTTACAGGCTTTTAGCACAGTTTGTGTAGTATTGCTGTTTATGGTTGTTTATTAGATTGTTGTATTCTTTTTGCATCTCCTGGTATTGCTTCAATGTAGTTTCTGATTTGTTACGTCTCCAGCGGCGTTCCAGTTGTCGTAATTTTCTTTTGGATTCTCTTATTGTGTTAGAGTACCATGGTGTAGATCTGGGTCTGTTATTGTTGCGGTGTGAGCTCTTTCTGGGTGGGAGTTGAGATGCGGCAAGGATGGTAGTATTCCATGCATTGATGGCTTCGTCCAAGTCGGTGAAATCTTGGGATAGGGACTGCATGATGTCTTTGAGGAAATGTTCTTTGTTAAACGCTTTGAAGCGTCTGGTGGGTTGTTCAGTTTTCCGATCTGTCTGTAGAGTAACGTGGTGGATCTCAAATAATATAGCGTGGTGGTCTGACCATGGTATTGGTGTAGTTTTAGGTGGTGTCATGAGACCATGATCTATGGTTGGCACGAATATGCAATCTGGTGTAGAGCCAGAGCGATGGGATGGGCCCAACAGGACTTGCTTGAGTTGAATGGATTCCATTGCTTTGTGAAACGTCATTTCGAGTGTTGTGGGAGCAGATGTAAGTTTTAGGTCTCCTAGAACAATGAGTGTCTTGTGTGGGGAGTTAGCTGCATATATCATATCCAGGATGTTGGATGTGTCCTCTGCTGGGGCATTTGGGGGTCGGTAGATCAAGCAGATGGATAGCTGCTTATTTTCAGTGCTGATGAAGTCGCAGTGTTCAGAGCTTTTAGAGATTGATGTCTTGAGCCTTAGGTTAGATTGGACAATGATAAATACTCTGCCTCCTCGTTTGTGGGTTTGGGGACGGTTGTATGCTGTGAATGTCGGTGGTGTTATTTGATTTAGTATCACCTGGTCTGTATTCTTGAGCCATGATTCAGTAATGCATAGGATGTCAATGTTGTTTTCATGGATGTGATCTGTAATAGTATTTGTTTTGTTGCATATTGATCTTTCATTTATCAGGCCTATAGTTATGGGGAGTAAGATTGAGATATCGAGATATGTGAGGATGGCTCTGTTTGATTGTATCTGGTAGGTCTCTTGCTGGGATTTCTGTAGGGAGCAGATATGTGGATAGGTTGGTATATGGTAGGAAGGTACAATATATATATGGGGGAGGCTTGAATGGCTGTAAAATAGGTAGAGTAATAGTAAGCATTTGTTTGGTGAGAGCATAGGATAAAGATTAATATGAAAGCATACATCTGTTGGAAGAAAGTCCTTTTGTACATTTGATGTTGCTGTTCCATGTTGTTGTTCGCCATGTGGAGTGAGTTACTCACCGTTCGTGAGATATTTCATTAAAGTTGGTGCGGTAGTGCTGTAATCTTGGTTATCAGATCATTATATCTGTGTGAGTTTAAACGTTGGGATCTTCTTGCTGCGTGTGTCGTTTCCTGCAACAGGGCTCCCGCCTACATGGGATAGCAGTAGAGGATCATCCACCAGAACATACCCTAAAAGTGTGGTGGGAGAGATAGGAAGAAAGCCAGGACAAAATACAAGTGTAGACAGAGTATTGAGGAGAAGGTGGTGATCAGTGTCAAAAGAAGCAGAAAGGTCAACAAGGACCTTTCTGCATGCTCAATGGTAGCTACACTCCTGATAAAAAGGTGGAAGATTGGATGAAAGACATACAGTATGCTGCACTACCAGGGGAGGGGGCTATAGGAACATAAGGGAGATGCTGAACATGATGGTGAGGGGAAGGGAGACGCTGTACATGTGGCAGCCTAAGGATACAGAGAGAGGATGCTGGATGTTGTGGAGGGGTGGGGAGACAGAGGAGAGAAGGTGGACTTGGGGTACAGAATTAGGGAGACAGAAGATGCTGAACATGAGGGGCACTAAGGATAGAGACAAAAGAGATATACTAGACATGGAGGGAGAATTAGGGAGACAGAGGAAATGCTGGACATAGGGGAACTTGAGAGACAGACAGAGGAGATGCTAGAGATAGAGGAGGAGAACTAGGGAGACAAAGGAGATATCGGACATGGGGAACTAGGGAAACAGAGCAGATTCTGGACATGAGAAGACAGAATGACACTGGATGGGAATGGAAGAGGGAGGGAGGTTGCACAGGAAGGGGGAGAGAGGGGAGATGCTGTATATGAAGGAAGGAAAGAGAAAATAGAATTAGTGAAAGGGGAATAAGAGGCCTGGGAAGAAGATAGAGATGGGGAATGGTAGAGCTGGAGTGAGAAAAAGATGGAAAGTTGGAGGTAGGTGGAGTAAAAATAGGGAGAATGAGGACTGAATTGTAAGGAGGAGAAGTGAAATCTGGATAGAAAAGCTGAAAAATAAATGTAAGAAAACTGAAAGGAAGAGATCAGTGTTAGAGACTGGTGCAGGAGAGAAAGTAAAAACAGAAGAAGAGAAAAGAAATAACAAATGGACGGCACACCTTGGAAGCAGGGTTAAGAAAAGACCAAGAAAAGTAGAAAGCAGAGCCTGGAACCAAAATGATTAGAAAAATAAAATTGCCAAACACCAAAGGTAAAAAAAAATTTAGAACATAAGAAATGCCATACTGGGTCAGACCAAGGTCCACCAAGCCCAGTATCCTGTTTCCAACTGTGGCCAATCCTGGTCACAAGTACCTGGCAGGATCCCAAAAAGATACAAAGGTTCCACAATGCTTGTTCCGGGGTAAGCAATGGATTTCCCGGGTCCTCTTTAATAATGGTTCATGGACCTTTCCTCCAGGAACTTTTCCAAACCTTTTTTTAACCCAGCTACTCTAACATCCTCCGTAATGAATTCCAGAGTTTGATTACATGTTGAGTGAAAAAATATCTTCTCTTATTACTCTTAAATGGGTTACATTATAGTTTCATTGCTTATCCCCTAGACTTTCTGCTTTTTGATGGAGCAAATATTCTATCTATGTTTACCTGTTCTACTCCAGTCATTAATTTATAGACCTCTATCATATGCCCCCTTAGCCGTCTCTTTTCCAAGCTGAAGAACCCTAACCTTTTAAGCCTTTCCTCATAGGGGTATCCTTCTATCCACTTTACCATTTTAGTGGCTCTTCTCTGTAACTTTTCAAATTCTGCTATATCCTTTATAAGATATGGCGTCCAGAATTGCACACAATATCCAAAGTATGGTCGCATCATGGAATGATACAGAGGCATTATAATATCCTTTGTTTTATTCTCCATTCCTTTCCCTATGAGTCCTAGCATTCTATTTGCTTTCTTGGCTACCGCTGCACATTGGGCAGAGGGTTTCAATCTATTATCCACAAAGATGCCTAAATCCTTTTCCTGGGTGGTGGTTCCTAGAATGTGGAACCTTGCAACATGTAACCATAGTTTGGGTTGCTCTTTCCTAGGTGCATAACTTTGCACTTGTCCACATTAAATTTCATCTGCCATTTGGACATCCAGTCTTCCAATTTATGAAGGTCCTCTTGCAATTTTTGATAATCCTCTTGTGTTTTATATGGAAAAAGTATGCCAACTCAAAGCGTTTATTTTATCAACCTGCAGTATCAGGCTGCTAAGTACAGTCCAGTGCTCCCAGATGTATTTTTAAAGCAGCCAGTGCTTAAAAAAATGCAGTCTGGGATCCCTTCCCAACAGCCACAGCAAAGAGTCAGCATCTCCACACAGACCCGGCCCACCCCAAACCACATTCAAAGTCTCTTCCGAGGACCCCCTTCTGCAGAACCCCCCCCCCCCTCCCAATCTGAAGGCCACCCTAGGCTTACCTTAAGATGTCCCTAGTGGTCTGGTAGACCAAGACTGAAGTGATCCCTACTCGTTCCTGTCCAAGTTGGCATTTTTAAAATGGTGCTTGCAAGCACAGGTGGTATCCCTGGTCTCACAGCACTACTGCTAGGGGTCAAGCTGCCATATAGGTGGCTTTTTTAAAAAAGCGCAGGTCCCTTTAAAAATGCGGCCAGGAGCATCAGGCCATGTGTTAGTGACCCAATGCTACCGGCCAGGAAAAGTAAAACCAGTTTTGAGCTGGCATTATTTTTCCATCAGAATAACCCAGCTTCTGGTGTTCAGTGCAAGCTGCATTGTTCTTTTGCTGTGTGACCCACTAATCTATGATAATGAATTACTGAAATTACTGAAATTTAGTGATTCCTGCAGTAAATTAAGCTACAGTAAAATCCAAGATTTTATTGTAGCTTAGTAACTAGTTCATTTAATTGCTTGTTTTGCTAAACCTGAGCCCTAGGCAAGTTAGATTCAGTTGCACTTGGTATTTTCCTGCACCTCAGGGGTTACAATCTAAATTGGTACCTGAGGCAATGGAGGGTAAAGTGACTTGCCCAAGCTCACAAAAGATGTCAGTGGAAGAAGTGATTTGAATCCTGGCTTCCTTGGTTCTCAGCCTGTTGGTCTAACCACTAGACTGCTTCTCCATTTTGCTCTAGAACCAAGGCCCCAGAAAAGTCAACAAGCAGATTGGTCCATGGATCCCAGATCAGAGTGGTCAACAGTTACATCACAGCCGAGCCTCTGCTGACTATTTAAGTTTATTGTTGTTGTTATTGTTATGTGCCATCAAGTCCATGTCAACTCACGTCGACTGTGGGTAGTTGTCCTAAACTGTGTTTGGTCTTCAGTTGTGTGGCTAGTTGTTGATAGAGCAGTATCCATAGCTGTATTATTGTATTGATCCATAAGACATCTTTACAGCTTCTGACTCTCATTTCATATGCAGCTACATCAGCAGCCAGATTTCCTGAGGACTTTGTTCCAGCCACATCATAAGTGCTGGCTCTACTACAAAGAGTCTTCGGCTCTTCCCCAGTAGCCCATTGAGTACCTTTTGACCTGGGGGAGGGGCTCATCTTCCAGCACTATTTCACAATTTGTTTTGTTGTAACTATCCATTGGTTTTCGTGGCAAGATACAGAAGTAGATTGCCAGGCCTTTCTTCTGTGCAGATAATTCCTGTGTTGTTGTTGTTGTCATAGAAATGTGATCCTCCATTGCCAACACTGTCCCAAACTGCTTTGGCCCAGATGGATGGTTTGTCATAATCTAGTATCTTAGTGGAGGAGTAGCCTAGTGGTTAGAGCAACAGCTTAGCACCCAGGAGATCTGTGTTTGATTCCCACTGGCACACCTTGGGCAAGTCACTTTATTCTCTTTTGCCCTGGAAGAAAAAGGCCTGGTAATCTACTTCCAGTCATACCTTGCCAAGAAAACCCAGGGACTGCTGGGTTGACAGAAGTCAGCATTGATTTGATGGCACTTAAAAAAAAGGAAACAAAAGCACCTCAGCTGAGGCTTGTCCATTGTAGGAGACCCAAAAAAAAAGTAATGGGTCTTCATGACTCCATGCTTGGTAGGCCTGCAAATGCCTGCCCCTTCTGATGCATTGCAGCATGTCAGAGGGAGCAGGCATTTGCAGGCCTTCCAAGTGCAGAGTCATAGAGACACATGGTTTTTTTGGTCGTTTAAAGTCCAATGCCCACTGCTGCTGCAGACACAGGAAAAATGGCAGCGCAGTGGAGGGGAGCGGATTGCTGAGGTTTTTTTTTTTAAGGCAGCGTGAGATGGCTGCCACTAGCCTGTTGGTGCTGAATCCCCCAGAAAAAGGTGCCAGTATGCCATACCATGGCGTACCAGTACAAAATAAGCCATGGATAAAGGGAAGGGATTTAGAAATAGGAGCTCAGAGGAAGGAAATGGAGAAAGTATCTCAGGCAGGTTGAGCAGAGGGATAAGATAATGGAAAGAGTGATGACAGTGTAGAAAGAGAATAGAATGGGAGAAAGGAAGGGAGAGAAGCAGCTTCATAGAGAACTGGAGGAGAAAGGATCTTGGATTCATGAAGGGTATTCAAGATTGGGAGAGGGAGAAACAACCCAGAACCCCCTACTATTCTCTCACACCCCATAATCCCTCTAATCCCCACTCATACACCACAGCATCACTCTTATCCCAGCTCAGAGCACTTCTGACCCTGTCCCTCTCCACTTCCCACCTTGGATCTCCTTACTCATTCTCCATCTCTCACCACTCCTCAATTCTCTGGACTCCATCACTCTTTCCTGGTGTCCCATAATACCCTTGCTTACACTCCTCCCTGCCTCAACACAACCCAGAGTTCCTCCATTTTCTTCACTTGTCTTACAAATTTCCTCAGTCATGAATCACATGAGTCTAAGAAGTTTGCCTAAGGCAGCAGAGAGGAAGGATCAGCGCAAAAAGAGAGAGATTTTAAATTGGCTGCCATCCTGGGCCTGCTTGATTTGCTCAGTCCCCAGTACCTATGTAATTATTCCATGGGAGCTAGGGAATTCCACAAGACAGGCTGGCTCTTGTGGCCCTTCCCATGGCTGCAGAATCATAGGAGACAGGGTTCACTCCTTAATGGTAATTCATTTTAAAAAGAGATGCAGTAATTCAGTCATGATGAGATTAAAGCTAGACTCAAATGATCCAGAAAGTGAGACAATGTACTCTTTCCCTATTTAATAACGCTATACAGTAGGCTTTGGAACAGTTATTTCTTAAAATTATCTGAGTTCACAGCTTAATTGGAGTCCTAGAATAAATATTCTACTACCCCCAAGCTTGTGGTGGGCCCAGGCTGGGAATGGTTGAGGAGGTCCATCTCGTGTGGCTAGTGCGGCAGTTTACAGCTGGGGTGATATCACGCCATAGAAAAGCCTTAGGAAATCACATGGAGGGCCATTTTATAAGGCTCAGCCTAGTTAATGTTTTAGTGCACAGTGTCTATAGCGCTTATTTTATAAAGTGTGCCTGTACTTAATGTTTTATAAAATATTTTATAAAATAGGGGCAAAAGTAGTGGGATACATGTGGTAAAGCTAGGTACGATCAGTTACACCAGCCCTAGGAATAAACGTTCACACCTAGATTTTTAAGGAACACGTGTAATTTATAGTATTTTATAACTTACTCATGTATTTGGGCTCTGCCTGTGCTCCACCCTGTGTACTCCCACAGTACATGCCATCGACCTGATGCTTCTACTTATAGGGAGTCATTTTCAAAGCCCTGTTTGTACTTTGGACATCTGAAAATTGGCATAGAGATAACCAAAGCATAGAGAAGTCTTCAGAACCATTTTAGAAGCTGGGTCTCTGGAAAGAAGTGGCAAACTGCAGGTCAGTAAGTCTCACCTTGGTTGTGAGAAAAGTAATAGAAATTTTTTTGAAGGACATGGTAATGAGTTTTTTACAATCCAGTGGGCTGCAAGATCCAAACCAACATGGTTTTACCAGCAACAGGTCATGCCACATGAGTCTGATTTTTTTTGGGTGACTAGAGAACTAGACAGAGGGCACACACTGGATGTGGTGTATTTGGATTTCAGAAAAGCTTTTGATATAGTTCCTCATAGGAGGCATGTAAATAAACTGAGTGGCATGGGGGTGGGTCCCAGGAGAGTCAAATGGATTAAAAATTCAACTAGTGAACAGATGGTAGAGGTTGATAGTAAATGGCATCCACTCAGAAGAAAGAAAGGTGCATAGTGAAGTGCCCCAGGGGTCAATCCTGGAGCCGATTCTGTTCAATATCTTTTTGAACGATATTGTGAAAGGGATAGAAGGGAAAATTATCCTTGAGGAGAGGAGGAAAGATATGCTACAGACTTTAAATACTTGAAAAGTATTAAAAGAGCAAAGGAGCTTTTTTCAAATGAGAGAAAGCTCTAGAACTAGAGGGCATGATATAAGGCTACATAGAAGTAGATCCAAAATATGTCTTCATGGAAGGAGTGGTGGGTGCCTGGAATGTGCCCCCAAAGGAGGTGGTGGAAGCAAAAACAGTACCGGAATTCCAAAAGGAGTGGGCGGATCCCTAAAGGGCAAGACAAAGGTAACTAAGCATCAAACACCTGAACATGAAACAGTTGTGAAATTACTGTCTTACTTCTTAAGGTACCATGGGGAAAGTAACCTGCACTGTGCAGCAGGTACAACACCCCTACCCTCCCCCCCCAAAAAAAAATAGCTTACCATGTGATGCAGTTGTGATAATTGCAGTGGTATTCTCCTTTGCAGTGAGCGCCCCCCCGTTGTGTGCCACAGGAGGTGGGACACCCACTTCGCGGGACGCCACTGCTGCCCTTTACAGAATTACCTCTTAGTGGCAATTTTAAGTCTGCTAAACATATAAGAAACTGACTAAATTTAGGCCAAAAAAGCAGGCCTAACTGTATGCGGTTTGGCTAGCTGGATAGCAGCTGAGTATTGCCACTATCTGGATATCCTGCTGTGGTCACCGCTGAAGTTGGAAGATGCTTCCTGGGCACTTCTGCTGAATATCCAGTTTCATTTTGCTCATGGCAGCCAGCATTTTAGAAAAGGCTGACTGCCGCGGGCTGAGTATCAGTCAGAAAATACTGCGGAATATTGAGCCATCACCCTTTTAAAAGATAAAGCACTACACCGTGATATGTGTGCATGTGTATGTAGATATAGAGAGAGGCAGAGATGCAGATATGTACATGTGAGGCACATGCATAATAGTAATATTTATGTAAACTAGGTGAAGTTGATATTTAAAAGTATTTAGTCAGTTGGCAGAGAACTGACAACGTAAGTACTTTTTAAAAAAAGAACCTGGGCCACGTGAACAGATAATATTGGACATATAAGTCATTTAAGGCCAAAATTATCCATCTGAAATGGAGCAGAATTAGGGTGTTCCAAGAATGTCAACATATAGGGGCCTGTTTACTACAGTGCTACAGTGCAGTTACCATGCATTAGGTGCAAAAATTAGCGTGTGGCAAAGCTGTTGTAGTAAATGTTGGGGGGGTGTCCAGCATCTTCCCTTATTTACCGCACAGGGTAGATATCTCGTTATAATTTTATTTATTTAGCTGTATGTATAAATGCATTTCAGACAGCGCAGTAAGTGCATCCTGAAAACTGGCAGTTTGACATCAACAAAACTACCATTAGGGGGTGCAGGTACCATTTTGAACCAAGTGCCGGCCCGAGCAGGAGGAAGAGAGGATCACACATGCCCAGCTCCCCTAGACCCCAGATGTTGCATCAGATAGGCCTGGGGGGGGGGGGGGGGAGGAATATAGAGATTGGAGGACCGGGGGGGTGAGAGGTCTTTGGGGTCTTGGAATTTGTCTTCAGTGGGAGGGGGGAGGAGTACGTTCGAGGGAGTATCTTGATTTTTGAGAGGAAGAGGAGAGAGCCCTGTCATGCACATAGTTTTTGAAGTTACTGGCCCTTTAAAGAATGCAAGTAGGGGCATCAAGCCACACATTAGCGGCCCAATGATCCCGGGCAGAAAAATAGCATCAGCTTTCAGTTGTCGCTGTTTTTCTAGGAATAACATGGCTTGCACAGTTCAGCACAAGCTGTGTTATTCCCTTTGCATATTAATGATGTTTTTGCATGCTTTGCATCGCATTGCAGCAAACTAACATGCATTATGGTAAAATAACATGATTTTGTACTATATATAATGCATATTAAGAGGCAAAAATGATGTGTTATTTCCTTAATTCATGTTAGTAACTACCCTCCTTAATTTTCTAAGCAGCAATATTCAGCCACGAAACATACGAGTTAAATATCCAAGCTCCCTGAAAAAATAAAAGGTATAATGTGAAACCTCCAGCTCAGATATTTCAAGTTATACGTGGATATTGTCACCCACCTACTTACCCCGCTAGGAGGCAGCCTAGGGGACTTTCAGTGGGGCCTCTTCTTTAATGTAGCTGGGGCTCTTTTAAGGCCCCCTGGGAATTATCTCCCACTAGCCGTTCTAAAGGTTGTAGTTGTGACGAGCAGCCAGGCTTTTTAGTAAGAGGTATTTTTATTATCCCTTTCCGGGTGGATTCTTGCACGTGAGAAATTAACAGAAACAGACCATGTTTTCTGGTACAAATAAAAATACTACTGGAACCAAAAGCGCTTCATTTCAGCTTAACTCAAAATATAACAGCTACTAAATTTATACAGGTAGTTTTCAGAAATCCTTTTTCTTTTAAAAGGTTATCTTCTTAGCACAGCTTAACATAAGGAAGACACATCATTAGCCAGGGTCAAAGCACATTCCATTTGAGATACCTCTGTATTATCTTCAGCTAATTCAAAGTCCATTGCCTCGTAGCTTCCCTGGTTGCTACTCTCTGAACAGCTGTGTCTCCTTTCTTGGCTGTGCAAGCTTCCGTCTTCTGCAAGACTTCCCTTCCCCCCTTCACCAAGGTAGGGTGGGAAGTTACCGTATTTCTCACAGTCTGCCCCTAGGGGACCCAACCTTCCTAGTTGTGTATAGGGAAAAGTTATGCTTCTAAGGCCCTCTCTATTGCAGGCTTTCAGCCAGTCCTCAGGGAGGATTTCTCTCGAGCTTTTACAGCATGGAAAGTCAGCATTGATACTTCTAAAGGCAGGCTTCTTACTGCCTCTAGCCACTGGCTGGTTCTTAAACAGGTAAGTGTCCCTTCTAAACCCCTTACTGTTTTCTGGGTACCTGTTAGCAGAAGGACCGTCTCTCAAGGGTTTCTCTTTCCTGCTGGATTGAATTCCTCTGTGATTCTTTTCACTGGCCTCTTGCTCCGTGCTTCCTAGCACCCTGCAATTGCCCTTGGATATTCTTTCCTTAGGAACTTTATTCAAACTCCAATGAGAAGTATTCGCCTTTTCTGCCCCAGCTGTTGTAGTATCCTTGATGTCTCTCTCCTCTGAGAAATCCCAGTTAGCTCCTCTCTCTGAGAAATCCTGCTTAGCTCTGCTCTCTGAGAACTCCTGCTTAGTTTTGCTCTCTGAGAAATCCTGCTTAGTTCTGCGCTCTGAGAAATCCTGCTTAGTTCTGCCGGTAAGTGACTCTGTATGCATTTTAACTGCGTCACTACCTGCATTCTGTTGACCTTGCCCTGCTCTCAGCTGCCTTTCATTAACTGATTGAGGATGAGGTAATCCTTTGCAGGAGCACGTTCTACCTCTGGTTACCTTTGTTTTCCATGGTTGCTTATAGCAACCCTGCAGCATGTGCTTGGATCTGTCAGTTTCAGATCTACCTAGCCCTGCCCTTTCTGTTTCCATAGGTAATTTCTGCTCTACCCCGTGACAATATTCATTGAGGGTGTGCAGGTCAAAATTTTTCATTTTGTTTTATTTCCTGTGTCGTTTATGGGATTTTTCATTTTATTCCATTTAAAAACATTTTTTTTTTTCATTTTGGGGGCAATAGAAAGGTGGTATAAAAATAAGTTTAAATAAAATTTCGTCAGTAGTGTGTACTATTGTGCAATAGTACACACTGGGCCTGATTTTGTGCCATGAATAGCGGGGATGGATGTCCCAACGGGACGTCCATCCCCGCTATTTGTGCCTTCCCCCGCTGGAATCTAACCGGTTGTGCAGGGAAATTAGGTGGGGGCGGGGAAGGTGCAACTCGGGGGTGGAGTCTGAGCGGGCAGTGGACAGTCGCTGGCCCTGGACATACAGGGCCAATTCTAATGTACATCCAGGGCTGGCAACATGTGTGGGGAAGTTATTCCACCTCCGAGGTGCAATAACTTTCCTGGGCATTTTCCTTTCCTGCCTGGGGTGTGGATGGGGCAGAGGGGGCCAGAGGACATTCCCCAAAGCCCATCCCTGGCCTTAGGAGGCCAGATCGGGGGTCGGGCTGTGGGAAAAAAGCTCTTTTTTCCTGTGGCTGGCATAGTGGCTTTTAAATGGAGCCGCAGTGCCATGGCAACCGGATGCCATGGTGCTGCGGGTCCATTTAAACGCTCTGACTGAGTTAGTCGGGCTTTTCCTGTACATGCAGGCCAGGCTGAATCGCAGTCCCGACCTGCACGTGCAGGGCTGGTCGCGATTTTGATCCTGCGGGATACGTCTAGCCCCGTGGGATCAGAATCGCGACCCCCTCTGTACATCTTCTCAAACTGGATGTACAGAGGGGGTGTACGTCCCAGATGGAATGAGCCTGATTGTGTTTCAGTAGTACTCAGATTGAAAAAGAGTATGCATGAAACAACATGGGAAATATTCAGTAGTGCTGAATATCGACCTCAGTATGCTTTTCTTATGTACGGCATTTGGAAGTTTTTATTCTTGAGCCTTTTCCTCAGGTCAGCACCTGGGAGCCTCTCTGCAGGATTTTCATTTGCTAACATGTCAAAATGCCAACAGTATGCTTTCATATTTCTAGATTATTAACCCTCTTGCTGATACAGAACTGGCCAACCAGATTGAAATGCACTATAAGAGGTGTACTGGCGTTCAAGAAATCGTCCACCTGTATGAATACATTATGAGAAAAGGGCTGGCTTCAAACACAGACTGTAAGTAGTGAAATAATTCCCTGGATTATTACTGTGCCATTCCTTCGATATCCCTTTGAGCAAACATTTCATACTGCTATGTATAAATATTAACGATTCTAATTTCCCAGCCAGGGGATATTTGAAGTCACCCACTGTGCAGCACTCAGAGCCGTTCCAGCTTCTACTCTTGAGTTCTATTAGCTGCACTTGAAAGGATTTTTAATTGTATAGCTAAAGAAGGACTTCTTACCTGTTCAGGTATAGCTAATTAAACTGAACAGTGCATGCTGGAGCAGCTTGAGCTGCTGTGTACAGTGGACCCTTAAAATAGTGCTTCTCAACCCCTTTGCTGTTGATAGGAGCACCTGCCTCCCAACCGTATTTGATGGCATTGGGTTTTCCCGTTGGGGGACCGTGCAAGACGTTTAAGCCACCTCAGACTCAGATATAGAGATACTGGCGCTAAGGCTGGTTACGAAATCCTCTACGTGTTTCTCTGCATTGGGTGCAGACAGTATTAGCATGCCATTTTATTACGCGCAGCTCATTTGGCTATAATTTAAATACCCTGTGTTATGTGTGCGCTTGTTTTTCCTTTGCTGTTTACACATGTGTCTCTTTTCTGCATTTGGTTGTGGCGGTAATTTTGTCTGAAAGTTGCATTAGCTGCGTATAAAGGCCGTGCTAGTTTCCTGCATCAGCCCCATAGTTTTTCAGAAAGTCCAAGGGGCTTTTTTGCCATGCTCAAGCTCAGTCAGTGGCCATACTAATAAAGGGGGACAAGTGTGGAACAGATCTTATATGGATTCTTATGATGTTTTTCAGACTTCATCTAGAATTTCAACTTTTGCAGTCATGGTTAGAGACCTAATTTGGCTATGAGCATTTGGCTTGTGTGAGGATATGCATTCCATGTTGGCAGTTGCTGCTTGTACAGGAGACTCCTTGTTTGGAAAGAAAGCAGAGATAGTAAATATGACAAAAGATCACTGCTCTACACTAAAGCATTTATGTGTCCCACCTCCTTCCTCTGGGTCATTGGGTTCTGCGTCTGAAAAGGCAAGCAGTTCTCCTTCCATGAAAGCTCCATCAATTTCCAACATTCCTAACTCAACAGGGTGACCGTCTTCTTTATGCAAACTCGAAGTCTGTAGCTCCCACTGCATGGGTATTGAGCAGTGTCTAATTCCTGTTCTTGAATTACCAGAGCATATTCAAGACATTCTTCTAGCTGCCAGGAAACTATCTGCTAGATACACATACACTATTAAGTGGAAGAAATTTTTTATCTGGTGTTCCATTAATGACCACAATCCTACAACAGATCCTCCTACTTCTTAATGCCATTTGTATCATCTGGAGCTCCAAATGTCTTCCATTAGAGTGCATCTTAGCGCTCTCTCAGCCTACTATGTTCCAGTTGATAACCTTCCAGCATCTCACTGTCATAATATTTCACATTTCATGAAGGATCTTTTCTATGTTATCTGTTACAGAAGCCGTATGTGCCTTGGGACCTTAATCTGGAGCTAGCTTCATTCAAGAAGCTGCCTTTAGAACCACTCAAATCACTTATTTTAATTTCCTCACTCTTCCTAGTTGCACATACTTTGGCCAGAAGAACAAGGAAGCTTCAGGCCTTAGTAATCTTACCTTCCAATATTCAATTTCATGAGAGCAGGATTGTTCTCTGAAGCCACCTTAAGGGCAATTGCCCTTATTTGGCAGATAAACTCTCTAGCAGTACTACCAGAACACTACTGCTAGGGTTCATAGCTGCCATTCTGTTTCCAGGCAACAATGGGTGAGAGAAGAGGCGAATGCTTCTGTCCCGTCTACCAGATTACCAGGAACACCTTTAGGTAAGTTCCCAGGAGGGGGAAGGAGGGTCCATAATAGTTTTGGGGATTGGTGTTGTCAGCTGATGGGGAGAAGGGTTGCCAATTTGGTGGCCAGTCATCAGGGATGTATGGGAAACTGGGTGGATTGATTATGTACTCAGGGGTGGTTGGTTCAGAGATTCGGAGGATCGAGTATGTGAACAGCAATCAGGATAGGTGGGGTGGGGGGGGGGGCGGTTGGCAGCAGCCACGCTATCTGACTGGTGGTGGTGTGAGTTCACTTAATGCCATCTGTTACGCCCACACTTTTGAAAGTCCTGACAGTGTGCAGTAATGAAGCACATGCTAGTTGTCTGTGCTGGCCACACCTTATCACCATAACCTGCCTCAGTCCTGCCCCAACTCAAGCTGTCCTTTCCACGGTTTAAAGCTGCTTTAAAAACACATCTTTTTCAGTTAGCTTTTAACCTCCAGCCTTCTCTACCCTGACTGGTTTTGCTTTGTGAGGAACCCATTTTGATATGCCCTATTTGTGTCTAGCTGTGTCATGTCCCCTTTCCCCTCTTCTGTCTTTCTTTCCTTCACTTTGCTGTCCTATCAATTTCCTGTCGTTCCTTGCTTTTTCTATTCTGCAGCAGCCATAGTATTGTAAACTGCTTTTATGCTCCAGCCCTAGCGGTATATCGAGAAATGTGAGTGAATAAATAAATAAATAAATGCTCAGCCTTTAGCATGGGATATTTTCCATGTCGGCCGGTATTAGCAAGCAATAGCTGTTAGTGTGTGTTAAATTCCGTGCTAACTGCTTAGCACACAATAATAAGCACCTCCAATTATGGGGTAATTGTTTAACCATATACCTATAAAATATTTGTTTCTGTGTCATCAAACAATCGCCAAAACATCACTAAAATGCTTCATGCATTTGTAGTCTTATCTCCACTCTGCCTGGCCACCAATAGCTATCCACAATGTAATCATATATGGTGATACAGAAGCTAATCATTATCAGTGCAGAAGCTAAATATCATTTTTGCATTTTTGACGTGTTTGGGTGTAGCACGAATTGATTTGGAAAAGGAAATAATTCACAATTAAATTTTTATACAGAGATAAAGTAAAATATTGATTTTGATGTATTTTATAATTTTTGTATTGAACGGGGGATATTGTGCCTTTACAGATTGGGGTTCTAAAATAACCTAATGTGTACTTGCTCCTGATGCAGCATTATTTGCGAAATGCAGGCCTCTGCCGGGTATCAGGATTACTGTACAGATGGGACTGCCGAATATGAACAGATGACTGAAGTGTCTACATTTAAATTTGTTATGTATAATTGAATTTAAACAAAAAAAAGCAAACTATGGGCAATGGAAGTAACATAAGAATAAAGATGTAACAAGGAGATTTTCAGGGCTGGTGTCTGAATGTAGCCCTGTAAGTGGTATTGAGGCATTTTATTCTGAGATCCTTTGCTCCTTATTTCTGTCTAGTATTTTTTGTGGTTGTGTGACTCCTAAAATAGCCACTAGTAGTGCGCAAATGCTCCCGCACAACATTAGACCTGCTGCAAGACAGTTGCAACCTTCTGTGTGTATTCCATGTGGGTATGTACATCCTTGCAGCTTTGCCTAAACATCCTCCGTGGGAATGCTGACATACAGTCTGTATAAAAGAACGCTTACTCTTGTCAGCACCCATTCTTGATGCATGCATCACTCCTGTCCTACAACAACTACACTGGCTCCCAATGGTGGCAAGAGCTAAATACAAAACAATCATGATAATCTTCAAAGTCATTCACCATCTCTCAGCGGACGTACTCCAAAACGTTATAACAAGAGACATCAGCAGTAGACCAAGAAGAACCAATAACAACAACATGATCGGCACACCTGCAGGCTATCACAAAACCAAACAAACAACTTCAAAGAGAGCACCATCACTACTAGCATCCTTCCTATGAAACTCCCTAGCAATCTTTATTTATCTTTATCTTTATCTTTATTTTATATTTGATAGACCGCTTAGGCCGAAACATTAAAGCGGTGTACAAAAAGAAATTAAAAGGTCAACACTGCAAACTACGGAAAAAGAACGCCAAAATTAACAGGAAAGAAAGAGAAAGGATAGTGCAAAACAAAGATAGAAAAACAATAAGCACAAACCAAGTACAGACAGACTCAACTGGACACTAACAAAACATGGGAATAACAGGACCACAACGCAACTAGGACAAGACAACAACCAAGTATTGCATCAGGGAGGGGAGTCCAGAGGGAGGTCAAATGCTTTCCGAAATAGATAGGTTTTAAGCACGGCTTTGAATTGAGGATAAGAGGTTTCGAGACGAAGGGACAATAAGCCTGAGAGCTTTAGAAGACCTCACAGACTTCCGCAAAGACCTCAAAACATGGTTATTTATAGAAACCTATGAGCATTCAAGCAACATCCCCTACCCAAACAGCAACACTACTACCACCGCCAACTAAATACACACCCATCCCATCCACACGCACAAATTTATCACACCACGTTAGTAAATACCTTTATGTTAAATGTTACCTAAACTGTACTGTCTAAATACTGTTACATAACTATACTGTCTAAATGTTTACAGTACCCTAATGTTAAATGTAACCCTCCACTTGTGTTGTGACGTGACCACCTTGATTGAAGGATAAGGTGGCATACAAATCTGTCTAAATAAATAAAATAAATAAATGTATACGCCCGTGTGATTTCCGAACAGCCATTTTCTGCTTGTAAAACATGCTTTACACAATTTGCTCCCTAATTGACAAGGTCTCTGCTGTAAATTCACATTTTTATAAATTCATACTTCTTCGTTTCCACATTTTTTTTAACATTGCACTAGAAGGACAAGTAGATAAAAACCTCTTTGTAAAAATTGCCTCCGTGTAACTGCTCTGTGATTTACAGGCCATATCTGATGAAGCTACCTTTTAAAAACATCTGAGATTTTAAGTTTTTTAGAATATTAAGGTAGTTCTTTCAGGAGTTGACACCCTGAGCTTTACATTTCTTTGTTTGTTTGTTTTTCTCATCTGGTAGTTTACTTTAAATTAATTGCACACTTTCCTCCAGGAAGCTAGCTAAAGAGGATTTTGTAAGTCTCTTGTTTTGCTTTACACAGGCGTTTCCAACAACTACTATTCAAATCTCAACTACAGATACGGGGACATGCCTGTGTGCCTTGCCTTTCCTTGGGGAAGGGAAATGAGGAATAAATACCGTAGTTTATTTAATCTGCTGCATCAAATGGATTGGTATTTATCATTTGGTAAATATGCTTATCTTTCTTTCTAAACTATTCACATTAGCTCTAAAAGCATGCTTAAACATTCAGTTTGTCCCAGTTATTTTCCAAAGCAACTATTACAAAGTCTCATCTAAAATCTATCGTGTCTTTAGTGTCAGAAGACCCACGTGACATAGTTCTAGAAATCGGTCGGAGGATATTTGAGAAAACTGCCAATAGACTGTCCAGTAGTGCTGGTCTGCGTGATGCAGTCTCCCTGATTCCTTTGCTGATGGACTCCAGCTGCTGTGGATATCATAAAGCCTCCTATTACCTAGCCGTTATGTACGAAGCAGGGCTAGGCATGGCCGTGGATCCTGGCCAGGTATTACATTCATCACTATTGCCTAAAACGTTTTATTTTTTTTTTAATTTTTAACATTTTTTGCTTTTATTAGCAAACAAGAGACTTATTGGGTTGTAAGATTTGCATGCCAGGAAGTGCAATGAATTTTTGGAGAGCAGAAAGCCATCCCATTTGTGTCAAGACTGAAATTTACTTGCAGCAAAAATGAAGACACTTGGGCTGTTTTGTTTTGTTTTCAAATTAAATCTGGCCCGGTATAGAAAGAAACATGTCGGTGAATATTCAGCCATGGTGATTAGCAGGTTTGTTTTTAAACAGCAGTGGGCACTACTAAAAAAAACCAGGACTGGCAGCACTAGTACCAGATAGTAGTGGCTGGCACTGAATATCCGGTTAGTGCCGCAATCACTGCTGCTATCCGGATAACAGCGATATTCAGGCCGTTATCCAGACAGCCAGTCCGGATAACTTTATGCTGCTTTTTTCTTGAAGTTCTAAAGTTATGTGGATAACCAGACAGCGGACTGAATATCACTGCTAACTACATAACCTAAATGGTCCGTTCATGCTTGTCTCCTGTACCGCCCTGGCACAATGCAGATAGTGCAGGCGTGGTCCAGGAGGCTGTTCAGCAACCCTGTCCATCTAGTGCTGCTGAATATCCCGGTCAGTGGCGCTTATCCGGAAAGCAGGTGCTGCTATCCAGGTAAGTGCCGCGTAATATCGACCTGATGGTTTAAAATAAAAGTATCTATCCTATATGTGCAGTAATCCAATGCAACACTAGGTGGAACTGTTGAAGTACTATATACTAAGAAGCTTTGTAGTACAAGTCATTTCTTTTTCCACTCTTTGAACTTGTACAGGGGCAGTTGTACAGTTTGGTTGGAGCTCAGGGGGATGAGCGTCTTGCTATAATGAAACTGGGCTATAAACATTTCCATGGCATTGATAACTATCCTGTGGACTGGGACCTGTCATATGCATATTACAGCAATATTGCAAAAAAGACAACGCTGGATCGTCAGACTGTACATGGGGAACAGGTACAGTGCGTATTCCCTGGAGATCAGAAAATCAAATGCACTTCTAGATGGTAAAATGGAACCAAACTGCCTTTTCTGGAATTTTAGCTCTTTGCTGTTTGCTTAAGTATCTCTATGTGCTTGATGTGGAAAATCATTTCAAATAAGACATAAGCCAGCACGGTGAGAAAAGATTAATTGTCGAGTAGCTTATTCTCTCTCTTTTAAGGCAGAGTGTGGGAAAAAATTAGGAAAAACCACCAAGTGCAATTAGTAGAGTTGGACGTTCTTACCATGATACTCTTGCTTCAATGAAACCAATCTAACGAAAAGGGTATTAAACCCTTCTCTGTTTCTTGGGGCACAATAATGTGCAATGTAGGAATTATAACACTAATTCAGAGTCAGTGTTTGAAACTGCAAATGGTTTCCTTGGCACAATTAATTAGCTAATTAGAAACATATAGTTAAATAATTAGGCGACAAGTAACCACCCTGCAGAGTAAATCTGCACATTGGGTTTCCGATCCTGTATAAAGGTTCACAAGGTTTTAGATTTGGTTGTTATCATAAAAGATAGTGGGAACTCATCATGCCATGATCAAAATAAATTTCAGGAGAGCTATGAAAAAGATTCATTGATGCTCGTCTATCTGGATAGGATTACAAGACCATTTCTAAATATCTGGAGCCCCATTCATCCACTGGCAGACATAAAACAGTTTGGGAAACTTGAAGACTATAGTGACTCTACTTAGGAGAGGTCATCCTGCCAGGATCTTCCCAGGAGCAAATCACTAACTGACAAAGAACCCCAGCCTAACATCTAAAGGTCTGCAGGTCTCTTTCACTGCAGCTTATCTGAGGTTCATGTATGAACCATGACAAAGAGCACTGAATGGGAATGGTGCTCACCCTGCTCTCCTTCCCTAACATAGCTTCTGTTTTCCCATTTTTTGTCTCCCTATAGCTTTAAATTCGGGCAAGACTCTGGGATTTCCCCAGTCATTTTAAGACCACAGCTCTCATCTTCCACCAGTGGACACCACAGCTTTCTGCCACAGTGGCTGCCTCCGGCCACTCTTCCTGTGGGTGGGGGATGGGGGTCCTGGCTGACGGACACTGCAGTAGCCTCAGGTCCCACTTCTTGCCAGCAGAGGATGGGGTCTGTTCATTGGAACACATAGGTTTGTTTGCGCAAGCACAAACAAGCCTATGCATGTGGGCAGACAAACCCGCAGACTTATTGAGCCTCCACAATAGGTGCTATCGCTAGGATGAAATGCACCTAATAACACTACTAGAAAAAAAAAGAGTGCTGAAACCAGACTACAGGATCTACACAAACTGGTTTCCAAAGGAGGAGATCCTGTCAAATAAACTTTGAAGTGAGAGACGTAGAGGTCAGAAATGAGCGATAGGAGTATTCTAGCTGGACTTTAATAAGGCTTCTGACACTGTTCCACAGAGAAGACTGACAAACCAATGAGCCAGTATGAAAGTAGGAGGAAAATGTGTTAGCTGGGTAAAGAAATGGTTATGCAACAGAACTAAGACAGCAAGAGGAAAAAGGCAGAGGTACAGAGAGCAACGGCAGGATGACATAAAAAGCGTTATTTTGTAAGGAGATGCCTAGTTTTAGGCAGTAGAAAATGTGCCTACATAGGTTCTGCTTTGTAAAGAAAAGTAGGGACCTCTAGCATATGTGGTAGACTCTGATAGATGGGTTGAATGGCTGCATACTGTAGCTCTTTATTCGGCATTTGTGTGTCCACTACCCTCTTTATTTGATCGCCTACTGTAATTTACATGCCTTAACCATGGTAGCTGAAGATGAGTTGCATATTTACAGCGGTGGCCACAATAACACTTTGTGCAGCTACAATAAATAATGCCATCTACTGTAGCTTAATAGGTACAGTAAATGCCGAGTACATAGCACACAGCATTTACCATGCCATAAATGTCTTCTCAACAGCCCAAAAAGGTTTGCTCTGGTTATGGTTTCTCGTGTCTTCATGTAAGTTTGTATTGCAAATATGTCATTTCGGAACAGTGTGGGATTGTTTTACTGCTCTGTACTATTATATCATCATATAAATGCAGAATATTTTTTGATCTTGGGACCTTCCTCGTGACTGAGATCACACACAGCACAATACATCTCTTACTGTTCCTAGTTGGTTGATAGCATTTGCATTTCTTTAAAATAATGTTTCTCAAATACCAGAAGCAGCAATGTTTCAGCTTTCCAGAACCAGATAGAGGGGGACTCCATCACAGTCTGTAAGATGTTACTGTGGGTCCAAGACTTGGAACTTCCAGAAGGGTAGCCTTGTTAGGGCCTCTTTTACTAAAGCCCATTAGACAGTTGCCGTGCATTTTAACACACAATGACTGGCAGTTGGGAACACTAATGCACGAGCTTGTCCACTACCGTACGCTAAAACGCACATTAATCAGTGATCATGGGATGGGACAGGGAATGGGCATAGAGAGCATATTACCACAGCACCAGGGCTATTGCCATGTAGTCAACAGCAATGCAGCTCTTAAAGCGAGTTCACCTAATGGTGGCGTGCATGTTAGATTGGCCTGTCACGCATTAGCTGCCGGAACCATACTGGCCACGTCCCCGACAGCTACCGTGGAGACGTTACAATTAATGTGGGTTTGTTTGGTATATTAATCGCAAATCCTTAGAGGGCTTTAGTAAAAGAGATCCTTTGTAGTACTAAAAACCACACTGAAGCTGGTGGCACTTTAAAAATAAAAGATTTATTGAGGCATACGTTTTTGTGGACAAGAGTAAGTGGTGATAGTGACGACATATAAAAGCCAACGAGCCCGTCTAGTTTGCCCAATTTTTCATGTCAACAGTCCTCTAACTAAAGATACATCCCAGCTGTCAGCTGTTCAAGTTTGACGCCCTTTCTGGATACTGCTTCTTGCCCAAAGCAGGTTTGTTGTCTTTTCTGTTTAGTTTTCAACCATTCTGAACAAATAATCAAGTTCCCACATTTAAACCAAAACCCAGGCCTCCCGTATAGTGTCCTTTACTCATCTTCTCAGTCCCCTTCGTTCTACTGCCCTCTGTGTCTGCCTCAAGCATGCTTAGGCTTAAGAAGAAAACTCTCATTTTCATATACAAATTGTGAAAACAAGCAGTCAGACTATAGCCCGACATGATTTTATTTTCTCCCTTAACATTTTGGATGAGTTGTTTTAATTCAGAGTAGAAGACACTATTGATACAAAGATAATTTTTGTGTCAAACCCTCCAAAGCCTTATTCGAAGAGAAATAACTATTTCCAAAGCTGAAAGCCCACAATCTCAAATCCTTAAATGTACATTCAGAATAGAAGTTCAACCGTTTGTTCAGGGAAACAGTCTAATGCTGCTGTTAAGCTAGGAAAAGGATTACATGCAACAGGGTTGCTCTTAAATATGTCTGCTTTTTTTCAGGCATATGTGGAAATTGTAAGGCTAATAGATGATGAAACGTTAAAAGCCCAAACCAAAGAAAACGGTGATGTCTTTCTGTGGCTCAAGCACGAGGCAGAGAGAGGTGATGCACTAGCTCAGGTAAATGTGCTTAACACAGGAACATATAAGCTGATTTTCACAAGGTCTAAGCAAATTACTTTAAGAGTTAAGTATCTAGCCTTTTGATTTTAAAATTTGTCAGCTCTTAAGTCATAAAATTAGGCACCTTCAATTACAAGGGGGCATGTTTACTAAACCATGCTACCAGGGTAGTGTGGAGTTAGTGTGCAGTTTTGGTGCCATGCTAAAAAATAGTGCAGGGACCCCTGTGCTAAAAAAACCCCATGCTACTGTTGGGGTGGGATTGGGAGGGACAGGGCATACCTGGCACATTGTGGCTAGCACAGACAATAGTAGCCCATGCTAACCACACTTGATGCCAATAGCATGGCTGCAACAATTTTCCTCAGTGGGTAACATTAGTTGCACCTGGGTGTTGGCTTGTGTGGTGCCGGTGCGGTAGGCCTGCGCGAACTGCAGGGGGGCAGAAGCCTACACCTCCCCGCACTTACCACTGACCCCCATGCTGGTAATGCAGCACACACGCATGTTACTGGCACAGGAGTTAATAAACATGACCCAGGATGTCTACATTTAAGTGTCTTAAGAGAGGGTGGGGCCAAAGGCAGAGCCATAATAGGAGGATGAAGTTAGGTCCTCGGTGTAATTTCCAGTACTGGGCACCTAACTTGTGCTCCTTATGTTAGAAATCCCTTGATTTGGCCTAACTTTAGGTGCCTTAGTAGAAGGTGCCTGAAGTTAAAGCTTGGAACTTATATTCAAAATACATTTTAGGTGCTTATAAGATATGCCATACTGGGTCAGACCAAGGTCCATCAAGCCCAGTATCCTGTTTCCAAAAGTGGCCAATCTAGGTCATACGTACCTAGCAGTTTCCCCAAAAGACACAGGTTCAACAATGCTTGTACTGGGTCAAGCATTGATATCCTGGGTCCCTTCTTAATAATGGTTTATGGACCTTTCCTCCAGGAACTTGTCCAAACCTTTTTTAAACCCAGCTACACTAACAGCCTTTACTACATCCTCCGGTAACAAACTCCAGAGTTTGATTACACGTTGAGTGAAAAAATATTTTCTTTTATTAGTCTTAAATAGTTTACCCTGTAGCTTCATTGCATGTCCCCTAGTCTTTCTATATTCTGATAACGTAAACAATCGATCTACGTTTACCCGTTCCACTCCGTTCATTAATTTATAGACTTCTATCATATCTCCACTCAGCCATCTCTTTTCCAGGTTAAAGATCCCTAACCTTTTTAGCCTTTCTTCATAGGAGTATCCTTCCATCCCCTTTACCATTTTGGTGGCTCTTCTCTGAACCTTTTCTAATAACGCTATATCCTTTTTAAGATACAGCGACCAGAATTGCACACAATATTCAAGGTGCGGTCTCACCATGGAACAATATAGAGGCATTATAATATCTTTTGTTTTATTTTCCATTCCTTTCCTTATGATACCTAGCATTCTATTTGCTCTCTTGGCTGCCGCTGCACACTGGGCCGAGGGTTTTAACATGTTATCCACAATGACGCCTAAATCTTTTTCCTGGGTGCTGGTTCCTAATGTGGAACCTTGCATCGTGTAACCATAGTTTGGGTTGTTCTTCCCTAGGTGCATAACTTTGCACTTGTCCACATTAAATTTCATCTGCCATTTTGATGCCCTGCCTTCCAATCTCATTCTTCAAACCTCCCATGTGGCCAGGCACCAGGAGAAGTGCTTAAGCCCCTGTAGATGCAGGGACAAATTTCTTGATATGAGCCACGAGATGGGCGAGACACCCTTAATTCCTTCTCCTGCTGCCCAGCTACATTAGAGGTTTGAGGAACAGGACTGGAAGGTGGCACAGCAACACTGAGGGAGGTAAATGCAATGTCTGCTATACTTACCAGAATCTGGATGATATTTTCCACAAGGCAGCCCCAGTGTCCCCGGTAGGTTCCTGCTCCACCGACCTTCAGCCTCTGGGCAAGGGTCCCCTGAAAGGGAGCAGAAGAAGAAGAAGAAGGCCTCAAGGACCCAGACAAGCGTGAACGTTCTCGCGCTTGGTCCCTCAGCCCTCCTCGGCAGTCCCAAGAGTCGGAGATGGTGCAGCCTTGAAAAGTACCTCGTACGGATATGGAGGCCTCTGGCAATGGCGCCCGGTCTCCCGAGGGTCATTCCAGCGAGGACACCCTTTCCTCGACTTCCAACCCAGTCACCCCGGCATTGGCATCGCACGGCCCCACTCCCGAGTGGGAGGGCCGAATGCTGGCACTGGAGCACAGCGTTTCTGCCTTCCTTGCTGCCCAGTAGGCGCTGAAGCCTGGCCCTGCTGGCACACTCCCTGAGACCTCAAGAGCAACATGAGGGATCCCGGCAGAGTCTCAAGCTCCATCCCGGTCTTCTTGAGCTAGTGCCTCCGGCTCCAGGTGGGCTTAAGCCCTCAAGAGCCCAGCACAAGGTACAGACTCTGCTTGAGCAGCCTAGCTCAGAGTCTTCCACAGAATTTTCAAATTGAGAGTCCGATGGGGTCACTTCCCCTGAATCCTGGGCCAATCGGGAACTCCCCTTGGATCCTTACCCGTCAGTTCAAAAGCGGCTGTCTCCTCCTGAAGACACCTCCTTTTTGGAGTTTGTGCAGGTCATGGCTCGAACCCTAGTGCTCTCCACGCAGTCAGAGGAGGAGCCCATGTGGAGGAACTCAATATTTTACACTATGAGGTTCCGCCGAGGGAATCCCTCATGGTCCCGGTGCCACCCATTCTAGCTTGGCTGCTCCTCTTCATGTAGGAGACACCTGCGTCTATACCCATGTATAAGGTCTAGCGAGGGCTCAGCTTCCAGAAGGCCCAGCTTCCTCATACCTCGATGGTGGTGGAGTCCACTATGCGGAAGAAAAAGTGCCCAAAAACTCACTCTTTGGTCCTGCCAGGTAGGGAATCTCGTGCCCTCGATGCCCTCTGGCATAAGGCTTACCAAGGCTCCATGCTGGCATGCTGCATCCAGGCTTACCAGCTATACATAGGTATGTTCCTTCGTGACCTCACGAAGGAGCTCAGAGTTTTCCAGGAGGATCTCGATGGCGATTACCTCTGCTGTTTCCAGTCCCTCCTAAATTCAGAGGAGACTGTTCAAAGTACCTTTCTCGCTGCATATGACAGCTTCGAGTCCTCCAATCGGGTAGCGGCTGCTGGTATTGGGGCTAGGCGGCAGGCTCCAGTCCTCGGATCTTGAACAATGGGTCCAGGAGAAACTGCTTGATGTACTGTGCCTGGGCGAGCAATTGTTCGGCAAACTGATGGAGGATAAAGCAGTGGAGACTGAGACGGAGTATGTCACTCACACCCGTCTCTCTCAAAAGACTCCTCCCTTCTGTGGAAGAAGCAACAAGCCAAAGGGACCCAAAAGCCAGACCCCAGCACTGGTCCACTTGGCCCTGGGTTTTTGACACCAGATGCATAGTCGTTCACCCTCCGACAACCCAGCTACTGATGGGAGGGTGTCTGGTCCACTTTGCTTCCCGATAGGAGCCTGTCCTCCAGGTCATCCAGGAGGGCTACCTCATTCACCTGGAACGGCTTCCTCCACCCTTCTGCCCCATGGTGCCCCCTTGGCTCCCCGCGCACCAGGTCTTCTTAGCGCAGGAGCTTGCCAACCTCCTTGAAGAATAAGCAGTGGAAATGGTTCCACCGCACCTCAGAGGTTACGGATTCTACTCCCACTACTTCCTTGTGCCAAAGCGGACGGGTGGTTTCCAACCCATTCTCAATTTAAAAAATCTCAACAAATACCTGGTGTGGGAGAAATTCAAAATGCTCTCTCTTAGTGCCTTGCTGCCCTGCCTCTGGCAGGGCAACTAGCTATGCTCCTTGGACCTTCAGGATGTGTACGCTGACATCCTCATCCATCCCAAACACAAGAAATACCTGCGCTCCAGGGTTACAAGGGAACCACTACCAATACAGGGTGTTTCCCTTCGGCCTCACGACCATACCGCGAGTGTTCACCAAATGCCTCATGGTAGCTGCAGCCCTCCTTCGGTTTCAGGGCACCTTTGTCTACCCTTATCTAGATGACTGGCTCATTACAGGGGAGACAGCCAACGAGCCACAGCAGGCCATGGTCTGCACCATCCACCTCCTCGAGCACCTCACTTTGTGGTCAATTACCCAAAGTCTCATCTTACTCCAGTCCAATCCCTGGAGTTCATCGGTGCATGCCTCAACATTCAGCAGGCAACAGTCTTCCTTCCCCAGGACAGGGCAGACCGCCTCATTGCTCTGGCATCCGCAGTCCAACGCCACAACATAGTATCTGCCCGAGCAATGCACCGTCTACTCGGCCATATGGCCTCGACGGTTCATATCATGCCCGACTGCACATGCGGGCGGTGCAGTGATGCCTTCAAGCTCAGTGGGCTCAGGCAACGGGTGATCTCCGAGATGCCGTCTCGGTCACTCCTCAACTGACCAAGTCCCTCAGCTGGTGGTGGGATGCCCGGAACCTGCTTCGAGGCATTCCATTCCAGGCACCACAGTACGACTTGGTTTTGACCACGGATGCCTCCCTCACAAGCTGGGGACCACATTGTGGCAAGCTCTGCATGCAGGGGACTTGGCCCCTGGAGGAGTCCCGACAGCCAATCAAACTTCTCAAACTCCAGACGGTCCTCCTCGCCCTATGGGCACTCAGGCACCGCGTTCACCGCCAGGCAGTGCTTGTCCAGATGGACACCCAGGTGGCAATGTTCTATATGAACAAGCAGGGGGGCACCGGCTCTTACAGCTTCTGCCTGGAGGCAGTAGCCCTGTGGTCCTTCGCAATTCGCCAAGGCATAACCCTATGGGCCACCTATCTCCCAGGCCAAGGCAACGTGCTGGCAGACAGGGTAAGCCGGATCCTCCAGCTGCACGAGTGGTGCCTCTGCCCACAGACGGCACAGTGGCTGTTCCAGAGTTGAGGACTCCAGTCCTAGACCTCATCGCCAGCCCGGCAAATTCACAGCTCGGTTATCGGTGTGGTGCTCGGAGATATGGGCTGACCCATTCTCTTTCCCTACCCACTTGGTCCTGCAGTAGCTACTCCATCTCTCACAGGCAGGCCTGAAGTCCAGCTCAGTCAGGGTCCACCTGAGCACTATCTTGGCCAACCACCACTCAGTTGGAGGCAGACCCCTCTCGGGTCAGCCGATGGTTTCCCGCTTCATGTGCGGGCTGCTTCTTTCCAAGCCCCCCATCTGGCCACCTCTGGTGGAGTGGGAGATCAATGTTGTCCTCACGCGGCTAACCCAGCCGACCTTTGAGCCGATGGCATCCTGTTTGCTTCGGCACCTTTTCTAGAAGGTAATTTTTCTTGTGACCCTCACTTCGGCTGGCAAGGTCAGTAAGCTTCAGGCCCTGATGGCCAACGCACCCTGCAGGAGATTCTGCGGGAACCAGGTGGTTCTCCAAATGCACCCCAAGTTTATCCCGAAGGTTGTCTCAGATTTCCACCTCAGCCGAGAGATAGTGCTGCCGACCTTCTTCCCGAAGCCTCACACAAACCGGGCATCGGCAATCTTCCATACCCTTGACTGTAGGAGAGCTCTTTCCTTCTACCTACAGCGTACAAAGGTTTACTGCAGGTCCAAGCAGCTCTTCGTTTCCTACAACCCTGCCCGCTTGGGGCTGGCATCACCAAGCGAACCCTTTCCATCTGGGTGGCGGACTGCATCGCCTTTGCCCACTACTGAAACTAAACCTGGATATTCGGCGCCAGAGCCTAACTGGAGTCTAGTGCTGAGTATCCAGTTTCACCATTAAGAGGAATTGCTATCTGGTCAGCAGCGATACTTAACTGCTAACCAATTAGCAAAACTGCTTAAAGTTAGGACTCTATAGGTTTAGCTATCTGGTTAATGGCTGAATGTTGCCGCTGACTGGATAGCTGCCAGGACCACCCCAGCCCCACACACTGACCTTCCCGAAAATAACCAGACATTTTCAGGGCAGTCTGTGTGAATATTCAGCGGCAATACCCGGTTAGTGCCGCAGTATATTGGAATCACTGGGTTATGTGCTGCAAACCACATAAACTTTTGAATATTGAACCCCACAAGGATCATTTTAAAAGCTCTATTTATTTATTTACAAATTGCCAAGACCTCCCCAAAGTCATGTTAGGAAGCCCAAAGATACATGAGTTCATCATGATCACATACAAGTTGGCCAGGGCGTGTCTGGGGATATGGCCGGGGTGGGTCAATAAAGATAAACGTGCAGATATGATTTCAGACCAGAGCTGCATGGCTATACCTACTCCAGGCCACAAATAGGATTATTAAAGGTGCGTGTTTCTGCAACTCAGTAACAGTAAGATGAAGAGGGAAATCCTTGTCACTCCCCCAATCCTTTTACTCCTTCGAAGAGACCTGCCAGTAAGAACACAAAGCATTTCTCCAGGCTCCCACTCCTCATTTACAAAATGGCAGGCTGGGACATGTAAGGGGGAGAGACCCACAGTCACGTTCTGTAATAGGATCTTCTGTGGACAAGCATATACGACCCGTGCAAGTTTCTGAAATCCAGAGACATCCTGCACTTGTCTAACTCATATCTCTATACATCCCCATTTTTGCTTTTATGCAGCAGACACGTGTATCTTTCAGGATGGAGAAAGGCCTGTTTTATAAGGTGCTTACACATGCCTGTCTTCTGGGCTACCCCTCCCACTGTTTATCGAACATTTTGACTTGGACATCCCAGACATTCTTTCTAAAATGTGCCTTCACATGTATAAGTAGTGCCTTTTCTAAAATTATTGTTTGTGCATATATGCTGTTATGCACATAGAAGTCTGCTATTGATATGAGCAAAAGGCGCCTAAGGCTTTCAAAATTTACTGCAAAGTTTTTAAAGGAAAGATAGATACTGGCATGCTATACTTACTGTTGGAAAGTATACCTATTCTAAAAGTGGAAAACCAGATTTTCTCTGTTCTGTTCCCTTTACCCTGACAGTCTAAGTCTCCCTTAATTTTGTCCCATTTTATCTATGAATTTGGAATTCCAGTTTGTCTGTTAAAAAAAAGCAGGATTGGATGGCACTCCTATGTCTTACTCAATCTACAGGTGTGCCGATAAGCGTGCAAGTTAAAACATGTGCCAATAGCATTCTAGGACTCTGGTTAATCTTTGAATGTGGCCCACGTATGGCACTATGTTTTTTTCTGATTTGTCTATTTTTTTTTTAGCAACGGTTGGCGCAGATGCTCTTCTGGGGACAACAGGGTGTGTCAAAAAATGCTCAGGCAGCAATTGAATGGTATCAGAAGGGTGCACTGGAAAATGAGGATCCGGTATTAATGTACGACTATGCTATTGTTTTATTCAAGGTAAGATTAAGCTATCTACTAGAATGTAAAACAGTCTGTTGAAAACATATGGAGGGTATGAAGATAGATTTTTTTAGAGCACTTTGCACAGGAGCAAAGTAAATTGTTTAGCATCTGATTATAAGAAAGTGGGATCGATGGTCAGCAAAATCTTGGGGCCTCTAAATTATTTGCCAAACTGCTGTTAGCTCTTAAGCAGGTCACTTCACCTCACTGTGCCTCTGTGCTAACTGTCTGATGACTGATAAGGGAAGCTTCTGAATATTCATATCACGTGTGTGATGGTGGCTTCACCTGATGATCCCTTCCTCATTTTTACAATATTTTGAAGTGATTATAATTGTAAAGGAATTTTTGGGAGTGGCTATAAATGAAAGGTTTTGAGACTTCACCATAACTCATTGAACTTTTTGTTAGAGCCTGGAGGTTTATTATTGATATCATTTATTTCCTTCATTGTATTAGGAGGGTTTTTTTGTTAAGCAGGCCCACATAAACATCATTCCCATAGTCCAATTTCATTAGTAACAAAGCCCGTATCACAAGATTTCTATGGGGCAAATAAGGATGCAGCTGCCGCACAATACACACAAAACCTCTCCAGCAGCGTCACTGACATCTCATATCTAGCCACACATTCTGGTTCTCAATTTTATCACTAAACATTAACATTGCTCCATACAGCACCTGAAACCTGGACTCCTGGCTCTGATTTCCTAACCCTCAGAGGTTTGGAGTTCAGTTAGTTTAACTTCAACTTATGTCGACTGGTAAACCAATCTGTCACTCTCCTTAAAAAGCCATAGATCTTTTCAAGCTCTTCCTCCCTGTTTTCCTTAACTGAACAAAAAAAATCTGTTCAGTTTGTTCTCTGTCTATGGTTCTTCAGTGACCTACAGATCTGAGTTGCTAAGTGATCTCAGCGATTTTGTGCTTGGTCCATACGTGTCATTTTTTGGGAACTGCGCAACCAATGGGCTTTTGATGGTCGCAGAGTCCTTAGAAACCACCAGGGGTTAGACTGTGGGCCAGATAATTGCCCAGAGGCAAGTGGGACGTCCAGGTAGGGGTTAGGAAGTTGGTAATTTCGGGACAGAGCCTGAGCATCTAGGAATTAGTTGTTTTGCTAAGCTGTTAAGTGAACCATAGTATCTGGAAGTTAGAGGCAGAGGCAAGAGGAGGATGATAGGGAAAATTAACAAGAGAAACAAAAGCAAACAGAAAAATGCATCGTCCAGTCAGTAAAGACAGAGGATACAGCTTTTATTTAGTTGTGCAAGTCAAAAGAGGAAGACTAAAAGGGGAATGCATAATAATTAGACGAGAGGACAGGTTTAGTGATGAGGAAGATTAGAAGACATACTTTTGCTCAGTACTCCTGATGATGGTGGGCGAAGGATCAAAGGCAAAATGCAAGGGCATAGCTAACTGTGTGGTGAACACATCATCATTTGTTGAGGTGGTGTGATTCATGCTTCTGGCCTCACTGAAAGTAGATAGGGCTATGGAACTTTATGGGATAAATCCCAGAATATTGAAAGATTTCGGTGAGGCGCTGACTTAGGCTGAACAGGGCTTTCAGGGCTATCAATTAAAATGAGGGTTTCAACAGAGTGGAGGAGAGCAGAGGTAGGTACTGCTTCACCAGAGTGAGAAGAAAGAGGAAGCGGAAAATGACAGACTGGTTATTTTAACATCAGTGGTGAGCAGGGTAATGGAAGCAGCTACTGAAAAAAAAAAAGTTGATGTATTTATTTATTTACAATGTTTACTTAACCGCCTTTAGTAACAATAACACAGCAGTTATCAATACTAAGGGCCCCTTTTACTAACATTTAATGTAGCATATGCTATCTGCTACAGAGTCCATAGGTATAAAATGGGCCATGCAGCCGATAGCATGTTGTAAGAGCCCTCATCTAAAACAAAACCAGGCTCCCTTTGAACCTAATTCTGCATCCACGGGTCTGGACATGCCCATGGGTCTGGAATTGGGGAGATAGATGTGTTTGGCGGGCACGTGCAAGCACTATTCAGCCAGTCCTGTACTGTCCAGCTTCGTCCATGGTCCCTTTCAAATCCAAGCTGAGCGCTCACCTCATCAGTGCCGCTGTTTTATCATATCAGTTTAAACTCCGTTGTGTTTCCTGACCATTCCCCATGGATGTATCCTGTTCACAACTGCCTTGTTGTCTGTCCCGTCTAGATTGTAAGCTCCGCTGAGCAGGGACCATCTGTTATGTGTGTCTGTGCAGCGCTGCATATGCCTTGTAGCACTATACATATTATCAGTAGTAGTTGTTGTAGTTGTGGTAGGGCCTTCTGGCTATGGCATTTGAGGCCCACCTATCTGGGTACTGGCATTTCTCACAGCAGCTACACCTGTCCCATCGTGGCGTATGTCGGTCTGTATACATCTGCTACCTGTGGAGTAACCCTCTCTGTCTTCCCATAGCTAGCTTTGTGACATTTCTCCTCTGGTCATGGCTGTATGAGCATAGGAGGAGTAATCCCTGTGCCATCTCACCAAGTAGCCAGACTCCAGATATATCACCATTCTTGCAGCTTTCATTTATCCTGGGCTGGGTAGGGATGTAGGCTGCATGGGACAATCCAGGGAATGTTGGCACTACATCAGTCGTGTCTCCCAGTGCCAGGCACAGTAAATGTATGGCTGCCCTATCACACTGCCAACAATATTTGATCTAATTAGAGTACCCTATGTAAAATAATCCAGAAGGAATCTGCATAGGTTCCCTATGGCTAAATATCAAAACATATCCCTGTCAATAATAGGGATCCACAGAACAAATGCAGTCAGCAGTGCAAACAGCACTAATTTATATACCGCCACTGATCTTTGGAAGAGGCGGTATATAAATGTTGACAAATAAATAAATAATACATGCTCAACAGCAACACCATTGGTCTCACAAAATGTGCATTATGTGCATGCATTAATGCCGTTTGCACTGTTGAGTGCCCTTATTCTGAGAGTCCCTTATTAGTGACGGGGATATGGTTTGACATTTAGCTATAGTGAACCCTCTCTGAGTTTGACTGCCCAATCACACTGGCACCTGGTGATGCTGCAATCATCCATATAGTCCAGGTACTGGCCAGGCATTCATGAACCCCTAAATTACAGATGAGCACCCGTGCGCCCCTCAAACCACACACACACACACATACACACACACTCTCTTTCTCACTTTCTGTTACAAAAATATGATTCTGCCTAAAAAGATGCCCTGAACCTGTACATAGCTATTTATTTATTTTTTATACCATGCTGTTTACATGTATACTAAGAGGTACTTTTTTATTCCCTTGTCCCTGAAGGGCCCACAATCTAAGTGTACCTGAGGCAATGGAGGGTTAAGTGGCTTGCCCAAGGCCACAAGGAGTGGCCATGGGACTAGAGACCCCAGTCCCTCTGGCCTGAGGTTGTTTGTCCCCATGTGGGAATTGAACCCCTGGCCCTCTGGCCTGAGGTAACCTGTCAGAACCACTCAGCCACTCCTCCCTTATGACATAACATAATCGCATGGGGTACCAGGACTAAAAATATGATCTCCGTTTCTCACCCAAAAAGGAACCCTTTCCATGCTCACGCTCATACTATTCCTGCATCAACAGTCCCATTTTTCTGAACATGGGAATTGTTAGAGTCCCATAGATTGGCTCCTTTAGCACAAACAGCACATAAGTGCATAGTCTGAATAAATACTATTGCTCTTTGTCAGACGGCTGCCTAGGGTGAGAACTTACACAATCTTGACGATGCATATATTCATATGATTCTTGCAAGGTATTGTAGTTCATTCACTCCCAAACACAGCTGATGACAATAATTTGAGTTGTGAAACCAAGTGGTAAGATCAATAAAATACTTCTTTTATTGATGGGGTTTAATTTACCCAGCACATGTATGCTTGATAGCACTATAAATGAGGTTACTTGCTTGCAGTGTTTAAAAATGGATAACAAAAAGTCACAAAGTAAACCAGAAAACAACCTTCAGCTTGTCAGGCAATTAGCTAATGTTTTCTTAGCAAATAATTACCAAATACAAAGGCACAAAGTAAAGAATAAACTTTGCTGGTTAGGTTAACTTCTGCTTATTTTTCCACGCCGATCTCAGCAGTGATTCTCCCTTGCTCACACACAATCAGGTGCAGCCCTAATTACTATCAATGGACCAGCTGAAAGCCTTTAGCTGGCTGGCTGCTACTGTGTGAGCCCAAATCCTGCTTTAAGAGCTGTTTGCAGTGGAAATAAAGAACAAAATTAGGTTTCTTTGTGATGGCTGATGTGTTTGCTCAGAGAAAGCTAGTAATAGCATTTAGATAGAGAACAGTCCCTATAAATAGTTTCATCTGCTGTATCTCCCTCTTCATCAACAATCATAGGGTCAATATCATACATTGGCACAGATGAGTCTTTCATTAAGGCACTATCATGAGAATGCTTATTCCCTTGCTGCCATTCTCTATTATAGATAGGGTCTGGATCAGTGTTCATACCTGAGCCTCTCCTGCTATCATTATTCCTCTCTGTATAGCCTGGCCAATATGTAATCCAATTCTGATGTCCAGCCTTCCAATCTTGATCCCTGGACGCTGGATCTTCTCTCACATACCTTCTGGCCTTGGTCTGAAAGTCCCTTCCACATGCAGTCTTCTCTCTTCCAGGTAGCCACTGGTGATTCCTATCTCTGCCACTCCATTCCTCTGGCTGAATCCAGTCCAATGGACTCTGCTGGCTTTTGGAATACCTCCCAGTATGAGTACTGCCTTGGAATCTCCCAGACCTTCCAATGGCCTTTCTTCTCTTCCTTCCAGAGAGTTTCCTTCTCTCTCTATCTGCTTGGCTTGGCTTCTGTTTCTCCAGGTGATACTGGTGCTTGTAGCTTGTAGCCGTTGCTGTCTCTGTATCTCTTCCTCCCTCTGTAGCTGAAGCTCTCCCTGAAGCTGGGCTGGAGCTTGTAGTAACTGTTATCTGAAGAAAAAGCTCTACTCTTATCCTGTTCTAATGTGTGCTGCTCCCTAACACAGCGCAGCTGTGTTGAATCAGGCCCTGCCCTTTGAGATGAGTGCTTAGGGATTACCTCATAGCTCTCTTGATTGCACACACATTTTCTCTTTTCAGCCTCCCTCATGGCTGCTGGAAACCTGGTGCATTCTGGGACTGGTAGTCTTTTATGTGAAAACTCTGTTTTCTTGCTTCTACCAGAACTGACAGGTTGCTTGTTCAGAGTCACATCATCTTTTCTATAGCTCCTACCTGAGCTATGATAAGCTTCCTTATCACATCTTCTATGCATGAAATGACAGTCAGAAGCTGTAAAGATGTCTTACACATTGGAACATGGAACATACGAAGCATGAACCAAGGGAAGTTGGAGGTGGTCAAGAATGAAATGGAATGTGTACAACTTGATCTGTTGGGTGTTAGTGAACTGAAATGGACTGGCATCGGGCACGTTGCATCAGATGATCACTTGGTCTACTATGGTGGAAATGAAAGACAAAGAAGAAATGGTATTGCATTTATAATAAAGAAGAAACTTGCAAGAACTATAATGAAATACAATGCAGTCAGCGAACGCTTAATCTCTGTTCGTCTACGAGGAATGCCTATCAACACAACTATAATTCAAGTATATGCCCCAAAAACAGCTGCAGAAGAGAATGAAATTGAAGAGTTCTATGAACAAGTACAATCTGAAATTGACAGAACATGCAAACAGGATATCCTGATAGTCATGGGTGACTGAAATGAAAAAGTTGGCAACAAAGAAGAAGACAAAGTAGTTGGAAAATATGGACTTGGCAACAGAAATGAAGCTGGAGAAAGACTGATAGAATTCTGCAAGACCAACGATCTATTCATCTCAAACACCTTCTTCCAGCAACACAAGCGGCGACTGTACACATAGACTTCACCCAATGGATTGTATAAAAATCAAATTGACTACATCTGTGGAAGTCAATGATGGAAAAGATCTATAACATCAACAAAGACAAAACCTGGAGCTGACTGTGGTACAGATCATCAACTACTATTATGCAAACTCAAGCTAAAGTTGAAAAAAGAGCAAACCACTCATGAATGCAGCAAAATATGACCTTGAGAATATACCACTGGAATTTAAAGACTGCCTGCAAAATTGATTTGCTGCTTTAGATACAAATGACAGAGCTCCAGAAGAGTTATGGAATGACATCAAGAAGGTTGTGTTGGAAGAAAGCGAGAAGTCTCTACAAAAGGTGAAAAAGAAAAAATGGCCAAAATGGATGATGGAAGAAACTCTGAAAATTGCCCAGAAACGCAGAGAAGCTAAAGCCAGAGGAGAAAGAAAGACAATCACAGAACTCAACAGAGATTTCCAATGTGCAGCAAGACAGGACAAGGAAAAGTACTACAATGACGCATGCAAGGAAATAGAAGCAGAAACTATTAGAGGAAGAACAAGATCGTCTTTCCTAAAGCTACGAGAGTTAAAGAAAAAGTTTCAGCCTCGAATTGGATAGTTACAAGATGCTCAAGGTTCTATGTTGAATGATACTGAGAAGATCAAGAAAAGATGGAAGGAATATACAGAGTTTTTATATGATAAAGATCAAGTGGACCAACAGCTGTTTCAACCTGTACCTTATGATCGGGAACCATTGGTGATGAAAGAAGAAGTTGAAGCAGCATTGAAAGCCTTATCAAAGAACAAAGCACCAGGCATTGATAGCATGCCCATAGAAGTATTACAGCAATCTCATGCAGCTGTTACCGTACTTCCAAGGCTCTGCCAAGAAATATGGAAGACAACATCATGGCAAACTGACTGGAAAAGATCTGTATTTATACCAATACTAAAGAAAGGTGATCTGACTGTGGAAATTATCAAACAATCGCTCTGATCCCACATGCCAGCAAGAATCTACTGAAGATTATTCAAAAGAGACTACAACCATACCTGGAAGAAGAACTACCTGAAATGCAAGCAGGGTTCAGGAAAGGGCGAGGAATGAGAGACATCATTGCGGATGTGAGATGGATCCTTGAAAAGACTAAAGAATACTAAAAGGATATCTATTTGTGCTTTATCGACTATAGCAAAGCTTTTGACTGTGTAAACCCATGAGAATCTCTGGGCCACATTAAAAAGCATGGGTATACCAGAACACCTGATCGTACTCTTGCACAATCTATACAAGAAGCAACAGTTCGAACGGAACAAGGAGAAACAGAATGGTTTAAAATAAGCATAGGTGTAAGACAAGGTTGCATACTTTCCCCCTACCTGTTTAATTTATATGCAGAACAAATCATCAGAGAAGCAGGATTGTATGAAGACAACAGAGGTGTGAAGATTGGTGGAAGACTCATCAACAACTTTCGCTATGGTGATGATAGCACATTATTGCCTGAAAGTGAAGGTGGTCCGAAACATTTGCTTCTCACGATCAAGGAACATAGTCTTAAAATGGGCCTGCATCTTAATGTAAAGAAGACAAAGATCATGACAACTGGCAAAATCAATAAGTTCATCGTTGAAGGAGAAGAAATTGAAATCGTGGACAACTTTAACCTACATGGATCAACTATCAATAACGACATTTCATTTCATTTCCAGCATTGCCCTTGGCAGAATAGTTAGACAAGATTCTCAAGAGCAGAGATGTCTCTCTCCATACAAAGATTTGACTTGTTAAAGCCGTGGTATTTTCAATAACATCATATGGATGTGAAAGCTGGACAGTGAAAAAGATAGAAAGGAAGAAAATTGATGCCTTTGAATTATGGTGCTGGCGGTGAATACTGTGTATACCATGGACTGCCCGAAGAAAAAAACCAGTCGGTACTGGAGGAGATCAAACCTAAGCTTTCTTTAGAAGCTCAGATGACAAGACTTCGACTTTCATACTTTGGATGCATCATGCGAAGAGAGAGATCATTAGAGAAAGACATCATGCTTGGCAAGATAGAAGGTCAATGCAAAAGAGGAAGGCCAGCACTGAGATGGATTGATACAATAACAGCAGCTATGGGTACCAGTCTGTCAACAATGAGCCGCCTGACTGAAGACCGAACACAATTTAGGATAGCTATCCAGAGGGTCGCCATGAGTCGATTCCGACTCGACGGCACTTAACAACAGCATTGCTCTTCTTAATATTTCTGTGAGGGTGTTTATAAATGTTTCTTTACCTTACAACATTCCCTCGCCTCTGCAGTTCAAAACATATTCCCTCGCCTCACCAGTTCAAAACATATTTGTCACAAGTATTCTTTTATATGGGATAAATTGCAGAGCACAGCAGAATATTTTCTAAGTCCTAGCCTTATACCATGTTTCAGCATGAACAACATGGACATTTCCGGGACACACTTAATTCATACACAGGCCTTTCCTAATATGCTTTCTACATCTCCGTGGCCAACCACATCCCCGTTCTACCCTCTTCCACCCATGTTCCGAGATCCCCGTGATAGCACCGTGGACATGAATGTCAGTAATGTTTCAGAATATGGTTGAGGACGTTCTTGTCACATAATCATTCCTGCCACACATACTAACCCCTGGAATGACCCATTAAGTGTTTAGTAAAAGGGGCCCTAAAAGTTAATAAAGAGAAAAGAAAAGGTGCAGAGACATATAAAAAAAAGATAGACATAGAGGAAATCAAGAAGACAAGATTATAGGGCGGAGCTACCAGCGGACCAAGATGGACGCCTACGTGAGTTTCTCCGGCATTGACGACAAGAATCCTGTGTCTCCCACCTGCCACTTCTCGCTGATTACATCTGTGTCTTGGATTTAATCCCCATCATGGCTACCATCAAGCCGGCCCATTTGGAATATCCTCAGACGTCTCAACAAGGCGCCAAGCGATACAAATCGGAGCCACCATCTCCTTCCAAAATTGTGGCAGACAAGGAGCATGAAAGTGGGTTTAAAGAATTTCTGCAAGAAATTTGCCAGATGAAAGATCTTGTATTAACAAAGGGTGAATCCTTGGCTGAACTTACCAACCTTAAAAAGCAATTAAGTTCTCTAACACTGCATCTAGATGCAGTAGATGCTAAAGTAGTCAACTATGAAGCACGCCTTGCACAAGTCCCAAAAAACACCTGCTGACTGCAGCAGCTTGAGAAACAACTCGACAACAATAATCGGTACCGACAAAATAGTTTCAGAATCCTTGGAAACCCAGAAGGACCTGAGGATACGATTTAATATCTGTAGAACCTCCTTCTCACCCTTCTTCAGATAGATTTTCACAGACCATTTGAAATTGAAGGTGCCCATCGTGGGCCATCGCACTGGGTTGCACAGGCAAAATTCAACTCATGGGATACAAGATCCATTTTTTCTCAGATCTTAATAAGACTACTGTTTTGCGTTGGAAACAACTACTTGCTTTCAGATCACAGCTTTAAAAATTGGCTTACTATAATCTGTGCGAATGCGCATAATGGTCCATAATCAAACTTGCTCATTCGAAGAACCAGATCAATTGCGAGTGTTCTTAGAAAGTCTGGGAGGCACCCCAATGGACTAAACTTCCCAAGGTTTTCAAACTGGATATCACTTCTTTCCTTAGACACCACAACTGGATTGCATTGGATCACCGGGCTGTCTCTATCCTGACTCCATATGCTCATCTACCAGACTGTGTCCATGAGAGCCTGTTTTGGGCAAGGTGCCAAGTTTTTCTTTCTTTTTTTTCAGATTCTTTACATTGTCATAAGGGAACATTAGAACTCTGGGGATAGATAGATATATGTACCTCTGGAATTCTTGCTTGTGTGATTGTTTACTCCTTTTTTTTGCAGAGGGCTCTAGTATGTCTGGTGGAACAGGGCAGGGGGAGGGGTTATATATTGTTTTGTGCATGTTAGCTATTGATATTAAAAAGGGATAGAGGGGTGGGAGGCACATTAGCGACATCCTTTATAGTTGGTAGGTTACATGCCATTGAATGTGATGTTGGATGGTCATATGGTGCCAGTTCGCGTTAGCTTCTCCGCAGTTTTTTTTTTCTTTGGTTTTGTTGCTCAGCTCTTCTTTCTAGTGGTTCCTCACCCATGATTTATAATTTTTGGGTTGTTATATATTGCCAGTCCTTTTTATGTACATAGAAGTTGGGTCTTTTCCCTGGTCCTTCTAAATGCTGTCTATCAACTCTGCCCTTCACTTGCTGGTCTCCGTACTGCATGTACCCTTGATGCTTTATTTTATCTTTATGACATGATTTGGGGCTTACTATACTTTCACTTAATGTTAAAGGACTTAATAACCCCATAAAGCAGAAAAAAAAGTTCTTCTTTATGCTCAGAAGGAATCTGCAGATTATCATTCCTCCAAGAAACGCAACTCACCCATTCGGTGGCCAACAAGTTGGGTGTAGGTCCCTATATGGTACTAGCACGTTTGCCTGCATTGCAAAAGAAAAATGGATCCTAGCCCTTAGGTCCTTGGAACTTGGAGTCCTGTCTGAAACCAAGGATTTGGAGGGCCAGTGGACTAAAGTTATTTTCCAAATGGGAAGTTATAAGTTTGTCTGTTTTTTACTGTATGCCCCTAACTCTTGATAGTCTCCAATTCAGGCAGTAACTGCAGAACATCTTTTGGAGTCACCCACCCCATTCATTCTAGGTGGTGACTTTAATCTATTATTAGATCCTCTGCTAGACCACTGAACCCGTTTCTTATCGCGTACATTAAAAGCTGTTCAGGTCATACAAGGTATAATGGACTCACGGGGACTTGTTGAGCCTTGGAGATTAGAACACCTTATTGATAGGGACGTTACACTCTATTTGCTTCCACACCATACCCACTCCAGAATTGATTTGTTCCTGCTTTATAAGTCTCTCCTTAATTAATTAATTTATTTAACTAGACTTATATACCGCTTTTCTACAAGTCAGTGGTCTCCAAACCACACATATTAAAGCCACCACTATTTCTGATCACTCAATGCCTTTCTACCATCAGAGAAGTGATCGCGCAATACTTTTCTTTCAACTCCCCTTCTGCAACTGTAGGTAGGCCTAGTGGGAGGCTTTTAAAGCTTCCATAAGAGCCACCATTACAAGCTTTTCTATTGTTGTGTCAAAGCGATGTAAACAGGAGCTTGAGACCCAAATAGGAGCGGGCAAGCAGATACTTCATAGATGTTCTGATCCTGCCATTCTCCTTCAATTGCAACATTTATGGTATTAATATAATAAGATGTTAGATGACAAAGCTTCTCAATCTATGTTCATACAGTGGACATGTTATTTTGAGAGTGCTAATAAGGCACGGAGGTACTAGCTAGTACCCCTAAGTGCTGTACTGATTACTCTAGAATTGCTGAGATCACTGATGATAATGGACGTGATCGCTCTAACTCCCGACATATTGAAGCAATTTCGAGACTTCTATACGTGACTCTACTCCTCTGAGATCACCGCCACTACACTCTTATTTGAAGATCTGGTCTGGGATCTTTCTCGTCCAACCATTTCTCCTGCCCAGGCCTCTACATTAAATGTGGATATTATGTTGGATGAGATTCTTCATGCTAATCAAACAACTTCCCTCTGGGAAGGCATCCAGGCCAGATGAACTCCTCCCAGAATTTTACAAAGTCTTTGGACAGGAGTTAGCTCCCCACCTGTTTACTTATTACCAAGTTTTGGCTGACCAGACCCCAAATGTGGGAGCGTTTGCCGATACCACTATTGTAAGCCATGAAAAACCAGGTAGAGATCCTCAAAAAGTTGGAAATTACAGACCAGTATCCTTACTTAACATCGATTATAAAATTCTAGCTAAGATCCCGGCGAACTGATTATCCCCTGTCCTCCCCACTATCGTCCACCAAGATCAATGTGGATTTATTACAGGTCAATCCACCACGGATAATTCATGTCTCTTATGTCGCATTTTGGCCTTGTCTCACGATCTCTCAATTCTGCTAGTAGGTCTCTCTCTCGATGCCAAGAAGATCTTTGACTGTCTGGAATGGTCTTTCTTATTCCAGGCGCTCAGCTGGTTTCATAAATTTGATCCATGTACTCTATCCACACCCTATGGCCTTTTTCATATTTTCCTCTTTGAAGAGGTACCTGCCAGGATTTCCCCCCTCTCCCCACTACTTTTTAATCTAGTCCTTGAGCCCTTGGCATTGTTGATTTGGCAGAATACACAGATTTCTGGACTGCAAATAGGAGACTCCCATATCAAACTGTCTGCATATGCCGATGATATACTTATGTTCCTCTCACCTTTGTCTATATCTAATCTGTGATTGATCAATATTCAGCCCTATCAGGATACACAATTAATTGGACTAAATCTGTGGTCTTTCCTCTTACAGCTCATACTTTCAAAGATGACCTTCAGCAATACCCTTTCCAGTGGATGGGTTCTGTTCTTAAGTAATTGTGGGTCTCCTTTGACTGCACCCTACAGGAAACTCTTGAAATCAACTCCATTCACATGCTTCAACTTGTCCAATGTCTTTTCCTCCATTGGTCCTCTTTACGCCTTTCCTGGTGGGGGAGGATGGAAACAATCAAAATGATGATCACACCAAAGATTAATTACCTTCTCAATATGCTCCCTGTATTCTTTTTGACTAAGTTTTATAAAAAATTTGGAATCTCATCTTGTCTCCTTTCTTTGGCGCAGTAAGACCCCATGAATTGCCCTCCAAAAATTAAAACTAGCGAAATCTTTGGAGGGTATTCATTTTCCAGATTTTCATAAAAATCACCAATCATTTATCCTTTGACAGGGCTCCCATTCATCAAGCTACTCTTCCAGCAATGCCTGTCCCATCTGGTCATCACTGGGGAGACAGCTCGTCACCCCCATACTGACCCATTTGCTATTGGGCATGTCCTGCTACCCAGTCTACATTCCAGGCTCTAGCCTCACTCCTTCAAACCTCGAACCTGCCTACTCATCTCCAACCAATCCGACTTTCAGAATAAAGAAACGAACCATCAGTTGGCAAGATTGGCAGTCTAAAGGCATTTGAGAAGTAGGACAGCTTTGACCTCAATATCATTCAAAACCTTTTCTGTTCTGCAACAAGAATTTCATATCCCAGGTCAATGGTACTTTCAGTGGTTACAGTTAAAACATTGTTTGACGGCAGCAGGCATTTGCCCAAAGATCTTATCTGTTAATTGGGGTATTCTCCTCAAGAGTCATGAGTTTTCTGACAGTCCCAATGCGGCCTCCAAAATACATGCATTTCTGCGGGACTCTCAGGCCCTCCGTTGTACTGGTAGGGCAAAAGTGTGGAAACACATAGTAACATAGTATATGACAACAGATATAAACTAACATGGTCCATCTAGTCTGCCCAGCAAAGTGCCAAGAGTATGTGCACCTGCCGCTCCATGCAGGTCATTCCTCCCCACACCTTTGTTCAGGGGTGTTGCCACAGCTCCGTGCAGGTCACCCCTCTCTGTTGAGATATGAGATAGTTAAGTTTATTTTAGTTTTATCCTGTTGCTATAAAGGGAACTACTGTGTCTGTCCCATGCCATTTTGAATTCTGTCACTGTATTTGCTTCCACCACTTCAAACGTCAGGGCATTCCAAGCATCCATCACCCTTTCAGTGAAAAAGTATATCTCCAGGAACAAGCAGGAATGAGTCTTCACATATGGGTACGTCGGCACCGACGGAGCCTGCGCGGGAACGCTCCCCAGCGTCCTAAAAGAAAGCATTTGGGAGCATCCCACACGCATGCGCGCTGCCTTCCCGCCCATTTACTTCCCTCTCATCAGTTTTCCATTTTCAGCGGAGCCGGCAGGACGTATTCTTGTCACTGCAGAAAATTGTTCTTTTTATTCTTTGTTTTTTGTGGTCGCGTCTGCCTTCCCCCGACGCCACCGGTACCACCGGTGCTTTTCTTTCTTTTTTTTTAAAGAATTTCTTCTTCAAAAATTTTTTCCCGTTTAGTGTCTGACGGTTGCTAGGCCACTGGGCCTCTATTTTTTCTGTTATGGAAAAGCCAGCCACTATCCTTAAGAAATGCTCTAAGTGTGGCGGTACAAATATTTTTTCAGATACCCACCCATACTTGGTGTCTTAAATGTTTGGGTCCTGACCACTGCTCACTGGAGTGTCTTTCCTGCTGGACCTCAAACAGAAGAAATCTTCAGAATCGAGCACAACTCGATACCCGGTTCACATCGCTCTCGATGTCACCAGCTAGAATATCTCCACAGGATCAGGTAACCAAACAAAAGTCTGTAAAGACTAGCCAGTCCTCGAGTGGTAGATCTCCTTTCCAGTATCGAGATTGCTCCGGCCTTGCCCTCGAGGACATCTTGACAATAAAGCCCCGGCGGGAGTCTTCAGGCTCCAAAGCATTAACAGGGCTTCAGGTTGTTCCCGGGGTTCCTACCTCGGAGAACATACCTGAGCCATGCTCGGTGGTTGTGGCCGCTTCGGGCGGTACTGACACCCCGGCATCGGCTATGGTGATGGATGAAATACTCCTCACCGATGAACGTAGTCTAGCATTCTCGGTTACCTCAGTACCGCTGGAGTTGCTGCAGACCATTCCTCCTGTATCGGTATCGTTTTCGGTACCGGTACCGGTATCGGCATCGGTGTCGGTACCATCCATGCTTGCTTCGACAGACTCGCTTCCTTCGATGCTGAGCCTGGAATCGATCTCTAGCATGGAAGATTCGGTACCGATTCGTCTCGGTATCGACTTCGGGTATCGAAGACATCGCTTTAAAGAAAATCCGATGCTTCATCCTTTCAAGTCTTCCAATCCCGATGACTGCGATGAATCCATCGGTACCAAGGCTGAATTTTCCACAAATCTAGCCTTTACCCCTCATTTTAGAGGATCCTCCTCAGGAGAGATTTCTTTTCAAGCTTTTTTGCTTGATATGGCAAAGTTACTTGCCATTTCTGTACCTGGTAAAGAGTCCTTGTCAGGGGATTCAGAGACCCTGCAATCCCCTTGGATTCCAAAGGAGGTCATCATGCTTCCTTTGCATCAGATCTTACAAGATCTCCTTTTAAAAATGTGGGAAACTCCTTTAACGGTATCACCACATTCTAAGTCACTTGACTCCATCTACAAGGTGCCACCTTCTCCGGGTTTTCAAAAGACTCAACTTCCTCATCATACTATTCTTGTAGAATCAGCAATGAGGTGTATTAAGAGTGCAAAAAAGCACTACTCTTATCCGCCAGGTTGTGAGTCTAGAACTTTAGATGCCTTTGGATGTCGATGCTTCCAGGCATCCATGCTTTCAGCAAGAATTATCTCATATATTTTCTATATGGGATTATCTCTTGAAGAGGTCACAGCTTAAAGCTTTTGAACCCTTCTTTTCAAGAGCATAAAAGAGCAGACTATTTCTTACTAGTCAATCATGCTCAAAATATCTCTAAGTTCCTTAATCGTGCTTCCCTGGACTGTTTTGAGTCTATTAGCAGAACTTCTGCTATAGCCATAGGAGCACGACGCATGGCCTGGCTCCAAGCTTCAGACTTGGACAAATGGGTACAAGAAAGGCTGGGGAATACTCCTTGTACTGGTGAAAATCTCTTTAACAAGGATGCTTTATTTCAAGCTAATCAGTTAAACACTGATGATATTACTTTCAGAGGACTGTCAAAACTTTCCTCTATCCTAGCTAATAAAAAATCTTCTAAAAAGCTTTATCCCCCTAAGGGAAAAAAGTTTTATCCATCTTCTACCCATTATGCAGATGTTTCCAAAGATGAGCAACATCACGCCAGGCTAAGAAAATCAAAACCTCAACAGGCTCGGTAAACCCAACAGTCGCAGGGTTTCTGATGTTTTATTCACTTTTTCTGTGTGAGGTTTAGAACCTTTGAACCTACTTCTTTTCAACAGAAGCATCTAAAATTCATCTCATCCATGCTGAGATATCAGTCATACATTGACTCAATCCTCTACTTTGGGCATGAATCTCTTGCTACAAGAGAAATCTATCCTTTTAGCTCTAAGAGCTATTAAGGACTATCATACCTCAGAGATAACAGGTTTCTCCTTTTAAAACAAAAGGAGGACTAACAACTAACAACAAGGTGAGCTATACCCTTCACCTTGACAGTTTTATGTACGAGGATATCTCATACTTTTAACTGCAAGGGGACCCTATCTCTTCAAAGACTTACCAAATTGTCAGTCTTCTTAACTCTGTATGACTTTCTATCCCTCTTAGCCCAGACATTCAGTCTCTAAGAGTACTACTAATCAACTGTAGGGCTTATTTTCTAAGCCATAGGATTTTCTTCACCTACTCCAGTAAGTAGTTTCCATACAGAGTTTTCTCCTCCTTGGCGGTTCATCTTCTTCTCTGTGTATCTTTGAGCTAACCTTCTCAGATATTTTTAAGGCAGTTTTTCGGACAGAAATTGGGTATCACTATTCCAAATTATGTCTGTCGGTCCTCTCCAATCTATAGGACCTAACTGTTTATACTGCCTTAATAACAGATAATTCCAAAGGAGGTCCAGAACCCATTGGACTATTTATTGTTGCAGGCATCAGGCCTGTCTACTATTCTTAGCCATCTTCAGTTCTCTCTGGCTCCAACAGAATAGATTAGGTTGCACACTGGCAATTCAACAGCCAGATCTAAGCAACCCACAACATGCTCTCTGCAATTATACAACAAAGCTCTGCAACTGTGGGCCTTTGCCAGAGAGCTTCAGAGCTACTCCTAGTAGGTAGCTTCCAGATGGTTAAGAAGGGCTTCAGCTGGTAGACTCTATCAGTCATGCTCCCACATGACTGGTTTTTTCCCACTCTTACCATATTCCTTAAAATTTCCTTTTAAGAAAGGGTAATCAGGGCTTAGACCACGTGAAGGCGTAGAAAATTGCACAATTCCCTGGTTTGTTCCACATCTCACTGGAACTCCACAACAGGGATGCATTCTTTTCACTGCAGTTGGTCCTTATTCACTGTTTTTCCTTCTAATTTCCTATACTTCATGGTAGCTTATGATAAACAAGAGAACGCATGATACTCATATTGCCCTCATAGAGAGGCAAACATGGTATCCCCTTATATTGCGTCTTTCTCTCCAGCTACTGTTTGAAGTTATAGAAGGATCCAGACTTGCTGTCTTAAGACTAAGGCTCTCCTCTGCACTCATTCACGTACGTCTCCAGACCTGGTTATTCAGGGGCTAGATTTTTTCAATAAGTCTAGTCCTATCCCTGTAAGTGAAGAACATAATACCAATTTCCACGAAACATTCTCTATAGTTCTTCCATATTTAACCAGACAGAGATTCTCCATCAATATTCTCAAGTAGGTTTTAATCCTTCTTGTTATTGGGTCAATCTCTATACAACATCTGACTTGAAAGATTTGTTTACTGTCCATATTAATGCTGCCCCAGCATACCATAAAACTCAATGGACAACCAATTTCTATGGTAAATTAGGAAATACCTTCTTTTACCGTTACCTTTTAGGTTACGTCACATCTGAAGCTCTACATGTAAGGTCATCATCATAAGTGACATCACTTACGAAAGACTTTACTGATCTTCAAGAAAATTGGAGGCTCAACGCCTAGTACAAGTGTCTTTATCTTTCATTGGAATAAAGGGGGTCTTAAAGACCTATCCCCTTTTTTCTGCAAAGGGTATTCCTACCTTTTCATCCAAACCAGTCAGATTATCTCCACTCTTTCCTAGGACCTTATTTTGCTCCAAGGACAAGAAGTTTAATTTTTTGGACTTTACAGAAGCTTTAGCTATTTCTCCAAGGTCCAAACTCATTGAACTCCCCCAGTACTTTCTTCTAGGGTTAGTTCGGGCCATTAAGGCTTCTCATCTCTTCCTATATTGCAAAATTTATTTTTTCCCTCTACTTCACATTGAGGGAATTTCTTTGAGGATAATGTATTGGCTGTTAACCACAGACCCATATTACCCTCAACAAATATTTTTGTTTTATTTTTGAGTGAGATCCACATTAGAAAATTGGGACTCAATATTTTTTCTAATATTTATGATTTGCACAAGGACTCCCCTCCGGATACCTTGTTTAGTCAAGCTGTTCCACAGCACCTCTTTTTTCTTTTCTAGTTCAACTCCTACCCTCATCCCTTGGATGCCTGAGGTTGAGGGATAAGCATGGCCCATCTTAGATTTGCAACATGCTGGGACCTCCTCCAGGCATCTCAGCTTGGGAGTCCCCATATGTGAAGACTCATTCCTGCTTGTTCCTGGAGAAAGCACAGTTACTTACCTGTAACAGGTGATCTCTGGGAACAGCAGGAATAAGTCTTCACAACCCACCCACCTCCCCTAGGAGCAATGTTCCATCTAATTTTCTGTAGACTGTGTGCGCATAAAATATCAGCTGTGCAGCTTTTGAAGGAAGGTTAAATTTTTGTGCGCCACATAACGACACTCGGAGTTATATACTTTAAAATTTGACTACACATCAGAATACAGTATGTACACCACATTGATTGCACTAGAAAATATTGTAGAACTTCTGAAAACCATAAATACACAACAACTTTAAAAATTTTAAGATGTTTTTGTTGTTTTCTGTCAGAATCAGAACCGTAATTTTTGTGCGCTCTGTTGTAAAGTATGTGTGCTCGCTCGGCGAGGTGTGTGCGCGCGCACACGCGCACAGCTTAGAGGGAACAGTGCCTAGGAGTTGTTCTCTCTCTCTCTCTCTTTTTCTCTCTAATTCGTCTACATCCCTCCTTCGGTCTCAGCTACAAACCCAACTGATGAGAGGGAAGTAAATGGGTGGGAAGGCAGCGCGCATGCATGTGGGATGCTCCCAAAGGCTTTCTTTTAAGACGCTGGGGAGCGTTCCCGCGCAGGCTCCGTCAGTGCCGACATACCCATATGTGAAGACTTATTCCTGCTGTTCCCAGAGATCACCTGTTACAGGTAAGTAACTGTGCTTTCTTGACGTTGCCTTTCAGTTTACCCCCTTGTAGTTTCATGTTATGCCCTCTAGTTTTACAGCTTCCCCATCTTTGAAAAAGGTTTGTTTGTTCATTAATGCTCTAAGTATTTAAAGTCTGTATCATATCTCTCCTGTCCCTCCTCTCCTCTAGCGTATACATATTCAGGTCTTCAAGTCTCTTTTCATACTTCTTCTGACACAGGCTCCAAATCATTTTGGTCACCTTCCTCTGAACCGTTTCCATTCTTTTTATATTCTTTGCGAGATATAGTCTCGAAAACTGAACACAATATTCCAAGTGACACTCACCAGTGACTTGTACAGTGGTTTTAGTACCTCCTCCTTTCTCCTGGTAATTCCTTTCTGTATGCAACCCAGCATCCTTCTGGCTTTTGCCACCACCTTGTCACACTGTTTCATCACCTTGAGATCCTCAGAAACAATCACTCCAAGGTTCTTCTCCTGGTCCGTGCACACCAATGTCTTGCCCCCCTATCGTGTACAATTCCCTTGGATTTCTGCATCCCAAGTGCATGACTCTACTTCTTCATTAAATCTTAACTTCCAAGCATTAGACCATTCTTCCAGCTTTTGCAGATCTTTCCTCATGTTATCTACTCTCTTAGGGGATACCACGCTGCTGCAGATTTTTGTGTCATCTGCAAAAAGACATACCTTTCCATTCAGTCCTTCAGCAATATCAATCACAAATACATTGAACATTACTGGTCCTAGGACCGATCCCTGGGGCACGCCGCTGATCGCTTTCCTTTCACCTGAGTGAGTTCCGTTTACCATCACCTTCTGTTGTCTGTCAGTCATTCAATTTCTGATCTAGTTCACCACCTTGGACCCATCCCCAGGCTGTTTATTGATAAGCCTCCTGTGAGGAACAGTATCAAAGGCTTTGCTGAAATCTAGGAAGATCACATCCATTGCATGCCCTTGATCTAGTTCTCTTGTCACCCAGTCAAAGAACTCATTCAGATTTGTTTGGCATGATCATCCTTTGGTAAAACCATATTGCCTCAGATCATGCAAGAAAATGAAAAATGATGAAATCAAGAAAATGATGATGAATCCTTAAATATGTAGATATGTAAAATGTTTAAATTGTGTACATAGTTTTAAATATTTTATTTTATAAAACTTGTATGTAATTGTTTTCGATTTCATGTATCTGTTCCAGTTGCACATTGTTCAATGTAATGTTCCATCTAATGTTTATTTGATAATTTTTGAAATGTTCTCTGTAAACCGCTCCTGATCTCTGGAAGGGGCAGTATAAAAAAAAATGCACAAATAAATAAATAAATAAATAAATAAAATAAAGAAAGTCCACTATTCTCTCTTTCAGGAGCGATTCCATTACTTTTCCCGCCACCAAGGTAAGGCTTACTGGCCTGTAGTTTGTCACTTCTTCCCTACTGCCACTTTTGTGTAGAGGTACCACATCAGCCCTTCTCCAGTCCTGTGGAACTTCTGTCACCAAGGATCTATTAAAAACATCCTTTAAAGGCCCTGCAGAAACCTCTCTGAACTCTTTCAGTCTCCTGGAATGTAACCCATCCATTCCCTTGGCCTTGTCCACTTTCAGTTTTGCAAGCTGTACAAACACATCATCTTTTGTGAATGGTGTGGTATCTGCTCCATTCCTGTTTGTATATTTGTCAATCACAGGTATCCTTCTCCAGGATTTTCTTTAGTAAAAACAGAACAGAAGTATTTGTTTAGCATTTTTGTTTTTCAATGTCACTTTCCACAAATCTTTTCTCGACACTTTTGAGTCTTGCAATTCCACCTCTGATCATCTTCTTCTCCCGAATATACCTGAAAAATGTTATCTCCAGGAACAAGCAGGAATGTAGTCTTCACATATGGGTATCATTGGTACCGACGGAGCCTGCGCGGGAACGCTCCCCAGCATCCAATTAGAAAGCTTTTGGGAGCTTCCCACAGCGCCTGCTTGCTGCCTTCCCGCCTTTCCCAACTGCCTCTCTCCAGTTCTTCATTTTCCGCGGAGCCAGCAGGTCGTTGTTCCTGTCAGTGCAGAAAATTTAACTTATTGCCCTTCTTTTTTGTGGTCGTGTCTGCCTTCCTTGACGCTTTACCGGTACCGCCAGTTCTTCTTTCTTTCTTTTCTTTTAAAAAATAAAAAGAAAAGAATAATACTTAGTACTTTTTTTCCCATTTTTTCCAGGTGCACGCGCCATTTTGGGCCTTAGGCCCCAAATTTTTTCCACAATGGAAAAACCCGCTTCGGGTTTCAAAAAGTGCACCAAGTGTGGCGGTACCATCTCCGTCACCGACACCCATGAGTGGTGTCTTAAATGTTTAGGTCCTGACCACTCCATCACAGAATGTATGGCCTGTGCCAAGATGTCCAAGAGAGGTCGACAGAACCGAGCTGCCAAGCTCAGTACCCTGTTTACCTCCGATGCAGCCTCGGTGGCATTGACGTCTTCCAAGGCTTCATCTTCCTCCCGTTGATCTCAGGTAACTAAACATAAGTCCAGCCGGTCCTCAAAGGGTAGATCTCCTTCTAAGCATCGAGATGCCTCTGGCATTGCCCTTGAGGATTCTACACCGGCAAAATTGCCCCGGCGGGAGGCTTCGGCTTCCAAAGCATTATTGGGGCTCCAGGACATTCTCGAGGCCTCGACCTCGGCAGAACTACTGGTGCCATGCTCTGGGATACCGGCTGTTCTCTCCGGTACCGACATCCAGGAATCGGTAGCATCGATAGACCAGAGATTCCTGTCTATTGAATGCAGTCTGGCGGCTCTCCTTGCGGCATCGACACGCTCGGAACCACATCAGACAGTTCAACTGGTACCGGCACCGACTCCGGCACCAGTATCGGTACCGGTACCGACAGCATCGGCATCGACATCGGTGTCCGCATTGCCGGCACCCAGTCATGCGATGACTTCTGGTACCGATACACCGGTACCGATTCCCCCCGGTACCGACTTCGGTCAGTACGGGTATCAGGCTCTTCAAGAGCATCCGGACAGAAGGTACTTCGAGTCCTCAGAGGAATCTGAAGATTCTGACAGTTCTGTCGGTATGGGAATACTTTTCCCAGAGGAGCCTTCCTCCCCTAAACGCAGGATGTCTCCTCCAGAGGACATGTCCTTTCAGGACTTCATCAGGGAGGTGGCTTGAGGTCTGTCCATTACTGTGGCTCCTGAAACAGAGCCCAGAGCAAAGGAGTTGGAAATTTTAAAATATCCCAAAGCTCCTAAGGAAGCAGCTACTTTGCCCATCCATAAGATCTTGCATGATCTCATGCTAAGAATGTCGGAGACGCCTCTTACCACCTCTCCTCACTCTTGTAGACTCGATACTATGTATCGAGTCTCTCCTTGTCCTGGTTTCCAGAAAACTCAACTTCCTCACCACTCTATTGTAGTGGAATCAGCTATGAGGAGGATCAGGAGTGCAAAGAGGCATGCCTCTAATCCTCCAGGACGTGAGTGCAGAACTTTGGATGCTTTTGGACGTCGTACCTTCCAAGCTTCCATGCTTTCTGCCAGGATCAGTTCCTATAATTTATATATGGGAATGTTCCTGAAGGAAGTCACAGGGGATTTAGAGGTTTTGAGCCCTCTTCTTCCTGAGGATAGAAGGCAGGATTTTCTCACATTGGTCAAACATGCCCAGGATGTTTCTAAATTTGTCAACCGTGCAGCTTTTGACTGTTTTGAATGCATAAGCAGAACCTCTGCCATTGCCATAGGTGCACGTAGAATTGCCTGGCTCCAGGCATCTGATTTGGAGCTCTGGGTACAAGACAAACTGGGCAATATTCCTTGTACTGGTGAGAACCTTTTTGGCAAAGACTGGCAAGAAAAAGCCAATGAGTTGGATGCTGACAACTCCACCTTGGATAGATTATCCAAGGCCACAGCTGATCCTGCAAGAAAGATCTTTCAAAAAAACATTCTTTTCCAAAAAGAAAAGGTTTTATCCTGCTTATTCCCAGCAGGGACATTCTGCAGGTCAACTTGTCCGGAAAGGTCAGCAACCACCCAAACAAAGGAAAGCAAAGACTGCTAAGCCTCAACCGTCCCAGCAGTCTCAGCCTCCACAAGGCCTTTGACTTTCAGCTAGAGAACTTAGCCTTCCAGGCTCTCAATGGACCAGAGCCTTCCACCATTCCAGGAAGATTGTGTCACTTTGCCCCCAGATGGGGGCAGATAGCAGCAGAGCATTGGACACTCTCCATCATAAAAGAGGGGTACAAGCTTCATTTTTTGAGCATGCCCCCTCCCACAATGATAAGACAGTTCAATTCTCAGACCTCTCTCATCAGCCTGTTAGATCAAGAGGTCACTATGCTTCTTGCCCAAGGGGCAATAGAAGAAGTGCCCATCCATCAACAGGGTACAGGGTTTTACTCCCCCTATTTCCTTATCCCAAAGAAAACAGGGGGATACAGACCTATTTTGGACCTCAGAGAATTGAACAAATTCCTGTTCAAAGAGAAATTCAAGATGATTTCTCTAGAAACTCTGCTGCCATACCTTCAGAGTTAGGATTGTCTTTGTTCTCTAGATCTCAAGGATACGAACACCCATGTTCTCATCCATCCAACTCACAGAAAGTTCCTTCGGTTTCTTTTTCAAGGAAAGCACTACCAATACAGGGTGCTTCCTTTTGGCCTGGCCTCAGCACCAAGAGTGTTCAGGAAATGCATGGCTGTGGTAGCAGCATTTCTCCGCACTCTAGGAGTATTCATCTTCCCCTACTTAGACGACTGGCTCATTGGAGCCCCAACAGATTCAGAGGCCAGGACTTCTCTATCCTGCACAATGCGTATCCTTCAGTATTTGGGTCTGGTCATAAACATCCCAAAATCCAGTCTAACTCCCACTCAATCTCTAGAGTTCATAGGAGCTTTGCTGGATACCAGAAAAGCAAGGGCATATCTCCCCCAGGCCCGTTGCCTTTGCATGGTGCAGTTAGCTTCTCAAGCAGTGCTAAAGCCTCATCTCACTGCCCGAGAAATGCTACAACTACTAGGCCACATGGCATCTACCATGCATGTGGCTCCCTGTGCTCGCCTCCATATGAGAGCAGCTCAGTGGACTTTATCCACTCAATCGACCCAGGCATCAGGATGCCTGTCAGACAAAATAGCAAACATATTTTGTCCCTCCAATGGTGGAAGTCCACTCAAAACCTGTTGCTGGAGTCCCCATTTCAACAACCCTTATCCCAGGCAACTCTCACAACAGATGCTTCTCCAATAGGTTGGGGAGCTCATCTGCAAGACCTCTCTACCCAAGGCACCTGGACTCCACAGGAGACTCATCTACTTATCAATCTCTTGGAGCTCAGAGCAATCTTCCTTGCTCTTCGAATGTTCCACACCCTGCTCAGCTACAAGACAGTCCTCATTCATATGGACAATCAAGTAGCCATGTTCTACGTGAACAAGCAGGGGGGAAGAGGCTCTCTGTCGCTTTGCAACGAAGCTTTGTGACTATGGGCCCTCGCCAGAGAGCATCAGATTCATCTCCTGGCAGTGTATCTTCCAGGCATACAAAACTCTTGGGCAGACAGACTCAGTTGAGTTCTGCTTCCACACGAGTGGTCTCTGCATGCAGACCAGGTGGCCAAGATTTTTCAAATTTGGGGAACCCCGGACATAGACCTCTTTGAAAGTCCGTGGAATGCCAAACTTTCCCGGTTCTGTTTCAGAATTCCGGCTCAGGGGGGCTCAGGCCAGGGATGCTTTCCTCCTTTACTGGGGTCAAGACTTCCTGTATGCCTTTCCACCCATTGCTCTAATTCCCAAAACCCTGCTCAAGCTTCAGAGAGACAGAGGCCATATGATCCTCATAGCTCCACATTGGCCATGGCAAGTGTGGTACCCTCTGCTTCTATATCTCTCTCAAGCTCCCTCCCTGGAGTTAGGGTCTGCTCCATATCTCCTATCTCAGGAGGACGGAATGTTATGCCATCCCAATCCCCACTCTGCATCTCAGGGCTTGGTTGCTGAAGGCCTAACTCTCTATGATCTTAACCTCCCTCAGCAGGTAAAGGATATCCTTTATGCTTCCAGGAAGCCTTCCACAAGACGCTGTTATGCTTTCAAGTGGAAAAGGTTTACCATATGGTGTTCGCAGAAGGGTCTTAACCCCCTTGCGGTACCTCAGGTATCATTACTGGAGTATCTCCTTCATTTATCCAATGCAGGACTTAATACTAATTCAGTAAGAGTCCATTTGAGTGCTATTGCAGCTTCTCTCAAACCTCTGAATGGACAACCTATTTCCTCCCATCCTCTTATAGCAAGATTCATGAGAGGCCTTCTTCTAACTAAGCCTCCCATTAGGCCACCACCGGTGGCATGGGACTTAAACTTGGTTCTTGGTCAGCTCATGAAGCCACCTTTCGAACCCTCATCAGAACTTCAAAATCCTTGGCTCATGATCCCAACGCCTACTGGAACATCCTTTCCACGTTTCGCATCAGCTGCTTCAGGGGAACATGATTCCAATCCTACAATAGACAAACACACAACTAATGCTGTACTCTCTTCCTACGGATATCATGAGTCAAGGATTTTGAAGTTTTGATGATTCAATATTGAAATATTTAGTGGGAAGTGTTGTGATATAAGTGAATATGAATTTTTAGATAATCTGAAGTCACATTTCTCCAATTTATTTATATATGACTAATGGTATTTCGAGTATGTGAATAAGCAAACCACTGATGTATCCAATCTCTTTTTAGGCACCGGAGCTCACCATTGGGTGGACTATAGGAGGTGCTTGAGGTTTCTGAGGCTTGCTTTTTCACTAGTTTCCATGCAGAATAAGCTTACAACTACGGAATGGTTAATGAGTAGAGCTGATTTAGTTTATTGTATGAGGTATCATAATCAGGGGCGGCCCAAGGGGGGTGCAGGGCCATGTGCGGAGACTCGGTGCGGGGCCTCATTTGCATAAGGTGCCTCATTTGCGTAAATATTTGCATAATGTTACCATATACTAACTTTTAGTAAACATGCCTCTTAATGAGTGTATGAATAAAGAAAGACTAAAAGATTTCTACATTACTATAATCCAGTGCCAACCGCCAGACACATTAGGAACTACTACAAACACTGCCCATTTAGAACCCATAGCAAACCCGCCGTATCCTAACACCACTACCAGGACTCACAAAGCACCATACCCTACCTATCAAAAGGAAACATGCAAATATTAAACCAATACATTTCAGAGAATACCAATACATGACCTACTGGGGAAAGAGAAAAAGTGGCAATGTCAAATAGGAATTACAGTTACACATGAACAGAACATAAACCATCACCAAACAAGGAATCACAATTTAGAAACAGGACGACAATAATTAAACTGGGAATCCCAAAAGCCAAACTTGGAATGTACAACACTGTAGAAATAAAACTATACATTAATTTGCTCTTGTACTAAACAAAGCGCAGACGTTAATGATGCACATTTACCAGAGCTGACATATTCCAATTAATAAATTCAAAATAAAGAGATATTTTTCTACCTTTTGTGCATTTTTTTTCAGCTGCAATTGCTCCAGCCACTTTCTTCTGGTTTCTTCGTGTCTTCTGCTAACTCTCCATCGTCTGCTGTCCATTTGTCCTTTCTTCTCTACTAGTTTTTTTTCCATTCTCTCTCTACATCTGCTTTAACATACTAACTTTCTCCTTTTGCTCTTTCCTCATTCCTATTTCATCCACTCAAATTTTACCCCTCCATCCTCAATCCCCACTTACTCTCCCAATACCCGGCCAATTGTAGATTTTTCATCCCTCCCACACAAAATATTCTTCCCCTCTCCATTTTACTCTCCCAGCCTCATCCCATTCTAATCCTCCCCCAACATCAGCTCCCTTCTAGTTCCAGCCTCACCCAGCATCCATTCCCTTCTAGTCCCTGCATCAGCCCATTTCCAGTCCTAGCCCCCCATCAGCCCATTTCCAGTCCTAGCAACCCCCTAACCCAATACCAGTCCTAGCCCCCCCATCAACCCACTTCCAGTCCTAACCCCCCATCACCCCATTTTCAGTTTAAGCCCCCCATAACCCATTACCAGTCCTAACCCCATCACCCCATTTTCAGTTTAAGCCCCCCCATAGCCCATTGCCAGTCCTAACCCCCCATCAGCCCACAGCCCATTACCAGTCCTAACCCCATCAGCCCACCTCAAGTCCTAACCCCTCCCCATCAGCCCATTTCCTGTCCTAGCCCCCCCATAGCCCATTATCACTCCTAACCCCCCCCATCAACCCCCAGCCCACCTCAAGTCAAGTCCAAACCCCCTCCATAGCCCATTTCCAGTCCTAACCCCCCCCCCCCCTCATCGGTGCAAGGAACATTAAAAAAAAAAAAAAAAAAAAAAAGCTGGCTGCTACCGCTGCTGCTGCCGCTGCGGCAGCAGCAGAATGGAGTGTCCCGCGGGGTCCCCTCTGCCCGGCTGAGTCCCTCCCTCCCTCTGTGATGGCTGAGCCCCTCTGTGCCTGCTTTCAGATACGCGAAGGGAGAGTGTCTCCCTCGCGTCTCTGTTAAGCCTGCAGGGGCAGCGCACATAGCCCATGTTCCCCGTAAAAGTTCCCATCTGCCCCTGCAGGCTTAACAGAGACGCGAGGGAGACACTCTTCCTTCGCATATCTGAAAGCCGGCACAGAGGGGCTCAGTCATCGCAGAGGGAGAGCTCAGCCGGGCAGAGGGGGCCCCGCGGGACACTCCATTCTGCCGCTGCTGTGCCGGTAGCGGCAGCGGTAGGAACCAGCTTTTTTTTTTTAACTTAATTTTGAAAAAAAGCAGAATGTTCTTTGTGCGGGGCCCCCTGAAATGTGGGGCCCTGTGCAAAAAACATTCTTGCTCAATGGACGGGTCGGCCCTGATCATAATTAAGCTCTGTTAGTGACCTTAACAAGTATTAGTTAAGAACTATAAGCAACATGATTTCAAAAGGAGAAAGTCTGGCCAAACAAAGTCTTCAAAAGTTTTTTGCTGAGGTTCAAAGAAAGACATTTACAGCAAAGTGAATAGGACAAGTCTGCCTATGTTTTCCATTATCAGTTTCCTCTCTGCATCTGTTCTCATTCCTAAAGGCTTATTCATATGTAGCTTTCATTTACCTTTCCAGGACATCTACTCCAAATATATTTATGCAAACCAAGCAGGAGTATATTCCACCTCCTGACCCCATTCTAGCAATGGAAAAGTGGAATGGTGCATTATTAGATTTATAGAAGCACATGTTTAATGATATGTGTGGGGCATGTTCAACTTTTCCTCAAAATTGATTGTGGTAGAGATGGGGATTGCACACGTTTGCTTGTAGAGACTACTGCAAATAATACTCATCTCTTTCCAAAGTTACTGCTGTGAATATTTGCCCTTTAATAAGTGAATAGTTTTGTTACATGTGTGTTAGTGCTGAGCTTTTACCAGGACACTAGGAAAGCCTGTAATGAGTGAGTGACAGTTGTGGCCACCTCTGTCAAAGGCTGCTGAGCATTCTGAAAGATCAAGAATGGCGGATGCATGGCCATTAACCAGCAGTGATTGTTCATAGTTCATAGATTCATAGTTCATAGTTCATAATTCATAGTTCATAGATTGTTCATTGTTCATATACTCCATGTAGATAGTTCTCCCATTTTAATTGTTTTTTCCAAGTTTATGCTCCTGTTATATGTAACACCGAACAGCTTGTTGTTCTGGTTTTTGTTTTGTTCTCTGTAAACCGCGCTGATGCCGAATAGTGCGGTATATAAAAAATGTAAATAAAATAAAAATAAATAAATAAATAGTAGGCAAGGGAAGTTAAGCCTATAGTTTTTCTCACTCCTCACTCTCTGTGCCTTAATGTATTTATTTCTATTGATTGAGACAACTGTACTTCCTGTTCATCCAATAGGAGGGGTAGCTTAGTTTTTCAGTAATTGCTTTTGTTCCTAGCCACAAAGTGATGTTGTGACAATTTAGCTGTTTAAACTGTCAGAGTGGGCTTTAGCTTGCCTCAAATCTACACATTTACAGAAAAATCCCTGCTGCTTTGTAACTATCTGACAAACTACTGCTGTGGCCGGCTGCCAAAGAAATGTTGGCGACTCAAATCCTAGTAATGCATCGTAGTTGGTTTAGCCATGAGCAAAGATAAGGGCTACCATTCACGTGATGACTGGCAACACAATCTAAGATTGCAAGAGGTAGGGGTGAAGGAAGATCTATACTGGGGAAAGTCCGCTGTATGTGCTGATCAACCTTGGCATCAAAAGCTAGAGGAAGTGAGGTTTGGCTAAAGTCTGTTCTGGCAAGTTCTCATCTAAAGTGCTGCTGATAAGAACTTGGGCCCATCCCTTTGTTTATCTCCATGATGATCTGCATAATTAATAATCAGGCAAGAGAGATGGGATAATAATATCTGTTAATCTATTGACCGTAGCGGTACGGAGTGCTATAAAGAGAATTAGACTTTTAATTTAATCACCTTCTATCTATTTTTTCATTTGATCTTCATAATTGTGTACTAGTTTTACATTGGTAAAAAGTTAACAAATTAGAATACAATGTAGACAGCTTTGTAAAAAGCCAAGGAGGTGTGATCCCTTTATGTGAATTTCAGTACAAAAACTGTGCATCACAATACATTGTATACGGTGGATTTGAATGCACAAGTTTTTCAGATGTGTTAATTATAAAAAATGGCAAGTTCTCATAAATTGCAACCAAAACCATAATGGGGTGGTTTGGAATTTATAAACTATCATTAATAATCTACGGTACCTGAAAACTGGAAGGTGGTCATCGTAACATCAATTTTTTCAGAGGGTTCAAGGAAAATTTGAGAAATTGCTCACTGGTGAGCTTGACATCAGTGCTTATATAGCCTTATAATTGAGATGACTGTATTTCCTGGCAAAATGATAGAAACTATTGTAAAAAACAAATTTGCTGAGCATATAGGTAACAATGGATTAATGGAATAAAGCCAGCATGGTTTTAACCAAAGGAACTCTGCTGCATTTTTTTGAAGATGTGAATAAACATATGGATAAAGGGGAGCCAATTGATATAGTATATCTAGATTTTCAGAAGGTGTTTGGCAAAGTCCCTCACATGAGAGATACTTGAGGAAATTAAAAATTCATGGAATAGGAGGCAATGTTGTGTTGTGGATTTGGAACTGGTTAAACGAACAAAGAATCGGGTTAAATGGTCAGTTTTCCCAATGGAGTTGTCCCAGGGATCTGTACCGAGACCAGTGCTTTTTAATTTATTTGTAACTAATCTGGAAAAGGGTATGACAAGTGAGGTGATCAAATTTGCAGATGACGGAACATTTTTTGAAGTTGTTAAATCACAAGCGGATATTGAGAAAGTGCTGGAAAACCTTGCAAGACTGGGAAACTGGGCACCCAAATGCTAGATGAAATCTAATGTGGACAAGAGCATAGTGATGCATATAAGGAAGAACAACCCAAACTATAGCTACATGATGCAAGGTTCCACATTAGGAATCACCACTCAAGAAAAGGATCTGGGTGTCATTGTGACCAATGTTTTCAAATCCTCCTTGTAGTGTACAGTGGCAGACCAAAAAGCAAACAAAATGTTAGGAATTATTAAGAAAGAAATAGAGAATAAAACAAAGAATATCATAATGCTCTGTATCATGCCATGATACAATTGCACCTTGAGTATTGTGTGACATTCTGGCATCATATCTCCAAAAAGATATAGGGGACAACAGTGATAAAGCAGATGTAACAATCCTCTTATGAGGAAAAGCTATTGAAATTACTGTTCTTCTCCTTGGAAAAGAGATGACCAAGGGGAGTTGATAGAGATCTATAAAATCGTGAGTGGAGTGGAACATTAAACATGAATTAGTTGTTTACTTTTCAAACAGTACAAAGAGTCGGGGACTCACCATAAAGTTACTATGTAGTACATTTAAAGCAAATCAAAATATTTTTTCACTCAATGCTTGATTAAGCTCTGGAATTCATTGCTGGAGGATGTATTAATGTATTATTTACCAGAATCTCCTGTTTTCATTCATCTAGATTAAATTCTAAAAGCTGGGTCTCGGACTTCATCAGTACATATCTTGAGATTAATTCCCCGTGGTACTATTCTTGCATCAATGACTCCAGCTTATATAAGTTATTACTCATGTATTCAAAATAACACTAAAGAAATTTTTATTTCTGTATTCTGACCATGATAGAGAGAGGATAACTTATCTGATCATCAAAGTTGCCAAAATATTTGAAATTGTGCCCCAGACTTCCCCCGACGCCATCGTCCGGCACCGTATTTGCGTTTCACATATGTTTCATCAGGGGTTCAATGAAATTCTGTAAAAAATAACACATCTTCAATGTAATGCCCAACCTGGCAAAACACTCACTTAATTATTGTCAGCGATCTTACAGATACCTTATAAATATGCGGAGACAACTCCTGCTTGCGTTCCCGGCTTGTGTGATATTGAGCTCAACAGCTTCTAAAAAACGCCGCGCATGCGGAGTAGTAACAACCCCGCCATTTAAATGATTACTATTCACCATCACATGATCCAACTGGACCGTCATTCAAAAACTGGTTCTCTCTTCAGAGACAAGCTCCCCATTCAATGGCATTGTTAAGGCCCCCAGGAGCTATCGTTCCTAAACGGTATATCTATCGTTGTTCTCTAATTATTAATGATTGTTCCCGGGATTTACCGTTTTGTCCCGTAAGTACTTGATCCAGACAGAAACATCGAAGATCTTCAAAAACATGTTTATACTGCAAACAGTGAGCTACTATTGGGGCTTCATATACTTTACACCGCAACCGACTTCGGTGTTCATTCATTCGGATCTTGAGCAACCTAGACGTCTTGCCAATATATAAGCTTTGTGTCGTAGGATTACCCGATGTTTGGAGGGAATGTCTTTTAAGGAAAATGGTCACGGCGAACCAGCTTACGGACCCCATCGAGATGAGATGAAAATTTTAAAATCAAAAGGGGAAGATAAGTTTAAGCATGTTCAGCCATATAACTATATCATCTGACAAAGTTTTCAATGAATAATGTGAGTTCTTTATTGTGACATTCGGAGATTACAGGAAACTGTTCACAACCAGGGATTGATAACAATTTAAAAGTTATGTGTTTGCAGTGGCTGGTCTTTTAGGCCGTTTATAGCCTCCGGCAAATTTAGGTCGATGAGACCGTTTTAAAAATTGAATAAAATGGAGGGTCTGTTATAAGAGAATGTTTCACATCCTCATTCACAGACGATCCGACAAAAAATTTTAACACAAACAAATGTGCATTACACTGTTTCTTAAAACAAATCACTGATGATGTAATGGTGATTATCTAGCAGGCCTTTTTTCATTGGATTCTATTGTGGCTTTGCTTATTGGGTTTCTTCTGTGAGAATATACGAGGGGGTACCCAAAAAAACCAGGAATTATTTTTTAAAAGCTATTTATTTCAAATTCTTTACAAAACAACCTTATCCCCTTCAAAATACTCTCCATTACAACTGATACATTTGTCCCACCGGTGCTTCCACTGTTCGAAATATTTTTTGTAGTCATCTTTAGAAACGGCTGACAGCTCCTCCCTCTTTTTTTTCTTGACTTCTTCAATGTTGTCAAATCGGTGTCCTTTCATGCCCCTTTTCATGCGTGGAAATAAGAAAAAGTCGCACAGAGCCAGGTCAGGCGAGTAAGGTGCGTGGGGCAGCAGAACCATGCCATTTTTAGCCAAAAACTGTCTAACAGAGATGGCTGTGTGTGCAGGTGCGTTGTCGTGGTGGAAGAACCAGTCTCCTGTCTGCCACAAATCGGGTCTTTTTTGATGAACACTGTTGCACAATCTTCTTAAAACTTCCAAATAAAAGGTTTGATTGACGGTCTGACCTGGGGGAACAAACTCTGAATGAACTATCCCCTTGGCATCAAAAAAGCAAATCAGCATTGTTTTGATGTTTGATTTGACTTGACGACATTTTTTTGGACGGGGTGACGATGACGTCTTCCATTGGCTTGACTGTTGCTTTGTTTCTGGGTCGTAACCATAGCACCATGACTCATCACCTGTAATGACCTTTGACAGAAAATCTGGATCAGTTTCAAGCTGTTGTTTCAAAACACGACATGTTTCAACTCGATGTTCCTTTTGATTGTCAGTCAGAACCCGAGGAACAAACTTGGCAGCAACCCTTTTCATTCCCAAATCTTCCATTAAAATTCGCTGAACCGAGCTCCAAGATAACCCACTAATCTCTGACAGTTGATCAATTGTCTGTCAGCGGTCTGTGAGCACAAGCTCTCTAATTTTTTCAATATTTTCGTTGATTCGGGCAGTTGATGGACGCCCAGAATGAGGTTTGTCATCAATCGACATGTCGCCATTTTTAAACCGAGCAAACCACTGGTACACTTGACTTTTTCCCATAGCGTCATCTTGATAAGCTGTTTTCAACATTAAAACAGTTTCAGCAGCATTTTTACCGAGTAGAAAACAAAATTTCACAGCTGCACGTTGTTCACTTAAACTTGTCATCATAAAAAAAGAAACAAGAACAAAACAGCGCTAGCAAAAACAATCACTGCAGATGAACAGAACAAGCCAGGTCGACAACACAGGCGGCACTGAACTGACAATGAGTTGCACTATACACGCCTAGCGGCAGAAGCGCGTACTACACAAGCTCCGCCCACGGCAATGTTATTCCTGGTTTTTTTGGGTACCCCCTCGTATAATAATTGGCAGGGGCATCGTATGCCATAAACTACAAAGGTAGTAGTACACGACGTTGAATACCGCAAGGGATAGATGACATGATTGTGCTCAAACGTTTGGAGATCTTCCGAAATAGAACATATATTGCATTCACCACATGGATGATGCCCACTACTGGTCCCCTGCGGAACAGTCGAGGATGATCGAAGCACAGTAGGGCTTAATTTCTCTTTGAAGTTCCGATGTCTAGTCCAGACGCACCTAATTTTCTTCTGTGATAACCCCGGTAAAGTGCTCAGAACATTATGATGACTTTTAATAATTTTCTTAATCTGTTTGCATCGCAAATACGGTGCCGGACGATGGCGTCGGGGCAAGTCTGGGGCACAATTTCAAATATTTTGGCAACTTTGACAACTTTGATGATCAGATAAGTTATCCTCTCTTTTTTGGTATTCATATCATGGTCAGAATACAGAAATAAAAATTTCTTTAGTGTTATTTTGAATACATGAGTGATAACTTATATAAGCTGGAGTCATTGATGCAAGAATAGTACCACGGGGAATTAATCCCAAGATATGTACTGATGAAGTCTGAGACCCAGCTTTTAGAATTTAATCTAGATGAATGAAAACAGGAGATTCTGGTAAATAATACATAAACGCATGGAGTAAATTGCCTAGAGCACATTGGAGGAATTTAGTATACCTTTAGCAATAGTTATATCCTCTGCAAAGAAGACCTATAATTTTTGTTTGGAGGATGTATTAAAGCAATTAGCATAACTGGGTTTTAAAAATGTTTGGACAAGTTCCCGGAGGAAAAGTCAATAAACCATTATTAAAGTGGATTGATAGAAAGCCCCTGTTTACCTCTGAGAAAAGTGGCATGGAATCTGTCTACCTTTCAGGCAATGTTCCCTCTAATTTTCTGTAGGCTGTGTGCGCATAAAATATCAGCTGTGTGCAGCTTTTGAAGGACGGTTAAATTTTTGTGCGCCACATAATGACACTCGGAGTTATATACTTTAAAATTTGACTACACGTCAGAATACAGTATGTACACCACATTGATTTTAATCAAGTGGAGTGGAGGAGTGGCCTAGTGGTTGGGGCAAGGTACTTCAGGCTGGAAGGTCGGGGGTTCAAATCCCACTAGAGGACAGCAACCTTGGGCCGGAAGGACTGGGGTTTCTAGTCCCACAGGTGCTTCTTGTGGTCTTGAGCAAGCCACTTAACCCTCCATAGCCCATGTTCCCTGTAAAATAGTTATCTCCAAGTTATAATGCCCTGTTCAATGTAATTTCAGTTTGTTCAATGTAAACCACACTGATGCAGAATAGTGCGGTATATAAGAGAATATAAATAAATAAAATAAATAAAAATCAAATTAAATGAAAATAGATGATTATTAAATGAAGCGGGAAAATGTCTAGTAATTACAATCATAACTTTTAAATTTTAAGATGTCTGTGTTGTTTTCTATCAGAATCAGAGCCGTAATTTTTGTGCGCTCTGTTGTAAAGTATGTGCGCTCGCTCGGCGAGGTGTGTGCACGCACACACGCGCACAGCTTAGAGGGAATAGTGCTTTCAGGATCCTTCCAAGTGCTTCTTACCTGGATTGGCCAGTGCTAGAAACAGGATATTGGATTTGATGTATCTTTGTTCTGACCCAGTTGGGCAGTTCTTATGTTATGTTCTTATGATCTGCAGCTGTGAAAAGCTGAAAATACTAAAAACTGTAAAAATGCGCCTTCAATAAAGCTGTAAGAACAAAATTTGGATAATTGGCTCTGTCAGCGGTTGGTGTAATCATTTTATTGCTTTTATTTTTCTCAGAAGTGGCAAAATAGTATAGCTAGAGATTCTGGATGCTCCTTTGTTTTCCATCTGGTCTGACATAAATGATACTTGGTACTGTATATTGCAGTTCAGTTGCTGCATGCAGACGGCTGTATTTAGATTCAAAGACAGCAATCTCCAAGTCCAATGGGTGTTATCATACGACATGTAACTATATAAAAGTCATGATCAGGGAGTATTTTGTTATATCAGGCATATTTTCTTTACTCAGTCTTCTCCAAATTTGAAGTTTGGATGCATTAATCATCTTTAGCCCATGGACTATCTTGAGCTAGGGATGATTTACAACTTTGAATCGGAGAGAGTGATCAGCTAAACCAAATGTGGTTTGCCACTTGGTAAATTATGGAGATGAGAACTGCAAACCTGCCAGCCTTCCTTTATCTGGAATCACACTGTTGCATCATAATTCTGAGATTTATTTTCAATGTTTAGGGTCATGGTATAAGAAAGAACCAAAGACTCGCTTTGCAGCTTATGAAGAAAGCAGCCTCCAAGGTATGTTTTTTTCAAACTGTTTATTCTTTTTGGAGTTATCATGGGAGTGCGACAGAGGGTGGTTTAGGCTCTTGTTTCCATTGACTCCCCTTTTCAGCTTTTCAAAATACTTTTTCTACTTGTTCAGAGTACACTGCCGTTACCTTCACCTGTAAGAGTGGAGGATTGGCCTAGTGGTTGGGGCAAGGTACTTCAGGCCAGAAGGTTGGGGATTCAAATCCCACTAGAGGACAGCAACCTTGGGCCGGAGGTACTGGGGTTTCTAGTCCCATAGGTGCTCCTTGTAGTCTTGGGCAAGCCACTTAACTCTCCATAGCCCATGTTCCCTGTAAAATAGTTATCTCCAAGTTATAATGCCCTGTTCAATGTAATTTCAGTTTGTTCAATGTAAACCACACTGATGCAGAATAGCACAGTATATAAGAGAATATAAATAAATATCCTTAGCTCCTGCCTACCTAGGATATCAGCCTTCAAAACTATAAGGACACCATTTCTTTTATTTTCATTTCCTTTCTCTCTCCTGGATGAACTAACTGCATTTTATCTTTGGTTTGTTTCTATCTGTGTGTAGTCCTCGCTCTTATCATGTACATTATACTCTAGTGGTCAGAGATCAAAGAAACCAGGGTTCAAATCCCAGTGGCAATCCTTGTGACTATGGTCAAGTCACTCAATCCTCCATTGCCTCAGGTACAAACTTAGATTGTAAGCCCTTTGGGGACAGGGAAATGCCTGCAGTACCTGATTGTAACTTGCTTTGAACTACTACTGGAAAGGCATGAGCTGAATACTGCTAAATAAAAAAAATACATATAAAAAACAGAAGTCTTCAGTAAATAGGAATGAGAACATATTGCCATACAGCTGAATGAAAAGTCAACTATTAAAAGACTTTGGGCCAGATATTCAGCGCCGGCGGTTAGCGCAATTACAGCAGTTAGCTGCCAGCATTGAAGAGATAACCCAGACATTCAATGCCAGGATCATATCCGTCCAACAGCATTGAATATCCAGGTTTGCCACACGGCCTCCGCCACCACAGAAACTGCCCGGTTAGCTCTCATGGGTAAAGATAGGCCAGCTTTGGCTGTGCATATCTCTATCTGCAGATTGCTAATTGGGCAGCGGTGCAATATTGCCGCTGCCCGCTTAGCGATGGGTGCCACCTCTGCTCCGCCCTGGAGTGCCCATGACATGCCCTGATGCTAAACGATTAGCATTGGGGCATGTAGTGGCATTAATTTGGGATATTCAGCGGCACTAACATGGTTTATGGGTCTGTAAACTGTGGGCCTGATTCTGTCCCGCACGTACAGTCCCTTTGCGTCTAACCCCACGGATCAGAATCGCGATCAGGCCTGTACGTACAAGCCGGGACTGCGATTCAGTCCCGGTCTGCACATATAGGCATTGCCCTAATAGCTCAGTCAGGCATTTAAATGGAGCCACGGCGCACCAGATCTTTTAGGCTGTGGGGCACTCCTGTGGTGGATTGCTATGGCTCACAATGCCCAGGTGGCCCAGTTCTGCTCTCAGAGGCCAGCCTGCAACTGCTTGACTTTGGATGCCTTCCTCCTCTACTGAGGGGAGGAATTGCTGTATGCATACGCCTGGATCCCACTTGTGGCAAAAATCCTCCTGAAGCTCCAGACCAACAAGGGCTGCATGTTCTTCATCGCTGCTTATTGGTCTCGGCAACTGTGGTTCCCACTACTGCTGCAACTTTTGCAGAGGGAGCCTCTCTGTCTGGGCTTCACCCTGGACCTCATCTCGTAGGAGGGCGGAACCTTGCTGCACCCTAATGACCGCTCATTGGTCCTCATGGCACGGATGCTGAGTGGGTAGGCCTCTCAGAGCTTAATCTTCCTGAAGGTGTTACCAACATCCTTCTGGCATCTCTCAGACTTGACATGCAAAGCCTATGTGCTAAAGTGGCAGAGGTTTGCCGCCTGGTGCATGGACAGGGCACTGAACCCCTTCTTTTGCACTGTGGACCAGCTGATGGAGTACCTCCTACACCTCTCTGACTTAGGCCTGAAGTCAAATTCAGTGTGAGCTCACCGCAGCATGATAGGGACATACCATCACAGCTCCAGGGAGGGGAGCCATTTCTGCCCAGTCTTTTGTGGCTCACTTCTTGCGAGGCCTGATCTTCTTGATGCCCCTGCTTAAGCCTCCTATGATGGCTTGGGATCTCAACTTGGAACTCATCCAGCTGATGCGGGCCCCATTCGAACTCCTAGACTCATGTCCCATGAAATTCCTGACCTGGAAGATCCTCTTTCTGGTGGCGGTAATGTCAGCCCGATGCATCAATGAACTTCAGGCATTGGTGGCTCACCCTCCCTATAACAGGTTTCACCAGAGCAGGGTGGTTCTCCGCACACATGCCCTGCTGTCTCTCAAAGGTGGTCTCTGCTTTCCACTTCAACCAGTCGATAGTCTTGCCAACTTTCTTCCCCTGGCCTCACACTAACTCAAGAAAGGTGACGTTGCATACTTTGGACTGCAAATGAGCTCTAGCCTTCTACCTGGAGCACATGAAGGCGCACTGCCAGTTCACCCAGCTGTACATTTCCTTCAGCCCCAGTAATCTAGGCACCGCTGTCTCACAGTGTACAGTATCCCATAAGAACATAAGATATGCCATACTGGGTCAGACCAAGGTCCATCAAGCCCAGTATCCTGTTTCCAACAGTGGCCGATCTAGGTCATTCGTACCTAACAGTTTCCCCAAAAGACACAGGTTCCACAATGCTTGTACTGGGTCAAGCATTGATATCCTGGGTCCCTTCTTAATAATGGTTTATGGGCCTTTCCTCCAGGAACTTGTCCAAACCTTTTTTAAACCCAGCTACACTAACAGCCTTTACTACATCCTCCGGTAACAAACTCCAGAGTTTGATAACACGTTGAGTGAAAAAATATTTTCTTTTATTAGTCTTAAATAGTTTACCCTGTAGCTTCATTGCATGTCCCCTAGTCTTTCTATATTCGGATAATGTAAACAATCGATCTACGTTTACCCGTTCCACTCCGTTCATGAATTTATAGACTTCTATCATATCTCCCCTCAGCCGTCTCTTTTCCAGGTTAAAGAACCCTAACCTTTCTAGCCTTTCTTCATAGGAGTATCCTTCCATCCCCTTTACCATTTTGGAAGCTCTTCTCTGAACCTTTTCTAATAACGCTATATCCTTTTTAAGATACGGCAACCAGAATTGCACACAATATTCAAGGTGCGGTCTCATCATGGAATGATATAGAGGCATTATAATATCTTTTGTTTTATTTTCCATTCCTTTCCTTATGATACCTAGCATTCTATTTGCTCTCTTGGCCGTCGCTGCACACTGGGCCGAGGGTTTTAACATGTTATCCACAATGACGCCTAAATCTTTTTCCTGGGTGGTGGTTCATAATGTGGAACCTTGCATCGTGTAACCATAGTTTGGGTTGTTCTTCCCTAAGTGCATAACTTTGCACTTGTCCACATTAAATTTCATCTGCCATTTTGATGCCCAGTCTTCCAATTTATCAAGATCCTCTTGCAATTTTCCACAATCCTCTTGGGTTTTAACAACTTTAAATAGTTTTGTGTCATCTGCAAATTTGATAACCTCACTCGTTATTCCCCTTTCCAGGTCATTTATGAATATGTCAAAAAGCAGCGTACCCAGCACAGATCCCTGGAGTATACCACTATTCACCTTTCTCCATTGGGAAAATTGGCATTTAGCCCTACCCTCTGCTTTCTATCTTTTAACCAGTTCCTGATCCACAATAGTACACTGCCTCCTGTCCCATGACTCTTTAGTTTTGCCAAACGTCTCTGATGAGGGACCTTGTCAAAGGCTTTCTGAAAGTCCAGATACACTATATCAACTGACTAACCTTTGTCCACCTGTTAATTCACACCTTCAAAAAAATGTAACAGATTAGTAAGACAAGATCTTCCTTGTCTAAGCCATGTTGGCTGTCTCCCATCCATGACTATCTATATGCTGAGTAATTTTGTTCTTTATGATGGTTTCTACCATTTTTCCCAGTACTGACGTCAGGCTCACCGGTCTGTAGTTTCCCGAATCACCCCTGGAACCCTTTTTAAAAATTGGCGTTACATTGGCGATCCTCCAATCTTCAGGTATTACAGATGATTTTAATGAAAGTTCACAGATTACTATTAGCAGGTCTGCAATCTCATATTTCAGTTCTTTTAACACCCTTGGATGTATACCATCCAGCCCAGGTGATTTGCTACTCTTCAGTTTATCTAATAGTTGTAATACATCTTCCCGATGTATCGATATTTCCTTCAATTCTTCCGCACCTTTAAATACCACTTCAGTCATGGGTAACATCCCTACATCTTCCTCAGTAAAGACCGAAGCAAAGAATTCATTCAGTCTCTCCGCTATCGCCTTATCGCCTCTTAGTGCCCCTTTAACCCCTCTATCATCTAATGGACCAACTGACTCTCTCACAGGTTTTTTGCTACGAATGTACTTGAAAAAGTCTTTATTTTGGGTTTTTGCTTTCACAGCAAGCTTCTTCTCAAATTTTCTTTTTGCCTGCCTTATCAATGCCTTGCATTTGACTTGCCAGTGCTTGTGCTCTTTCCAGGTTTCGTCATTTGGCTCTTTTTTCCATTTCCTGAAAGATGCTTTATTAGCAACAACAGCCTCTCTGACCTCACCTTTAAACCATGCTGGCAGTTTTTTGGACTCTCTCTAATCTAGTTGGATTTTCAGGGTATCCACAATGAATATGCATGAGATAGATCTGAATACAATGGAAGCAGTGCATGCAGATCTCTCTCATGCATATTCATTGTGGATATCCTGAAAACCTGACTGGCCTGGGGGTCCCAGAGGAGTGGGTGAGAACCACTGGATTAGATGAAGATGTTATACCAGATTGGAAATGCTCCTTGCACTGCAGACTGATTGGAGAAAAACTCAAAAGAAATAGTGAACATCATAAAGGATCACTGTTCCAGTCTTCAGCACCTCTCTGCTGATCTGCTACAAATTAGTCCATTCTCTAGGTATACTAGGTCTACCCAGTACTGCCAGGAATGTTGTTATAGAACTCTTTTCCCATACCACAGACAGACTGAACATGTCTAGCATCCTATATTTGTCAAACCTCATCAGTGAGAAAGGGGACAACTGAAGCAGGCTACACATTCTCAATCAAAACAGCAGCCTTCCTTTTGACTGCTACCAGCTATTGCAACCAGTATCCCTACACAACATATATCCTGTCCATTTCTGTGCTGGGAGGGGGGGGGGGTGGAGGTCATTTTCACTTCTTCCATCCATTCTGGGAGCAGTTCACAACAGACTTGTAGGTCTTCAATATAGTAAAACCAGGTTACCAGTTGAGGTTCCTCACTGAACTTCCAAATTTGTCCATACAGTGCCCTCACCTTCTCCATACCCACACCCAACTACTAAAGGAAGAAGCTAGTCTTTTCCTTCAGTCCAATGCTATAGAGCCAGTCTCACCACAGGAAAGGAATTAGGGCTTATACTCCAAGTATTTCTTCATGCTAAAGAAGACTGAAGGCTTATACCCAATCCTGGACCTCAGAAACCTCAACTTTTTTTTCTACAAGTAAAAATTCAAGATATCCATGATATCATCCCTAAAGAGGGGAGACCAGTTGTGTATACTGGATCTCAAAAATATTTACTCACATATTCTGGCCCATTCTCGTTACAGAAAATACCTCCATTTTCTTCTTTATACTGACCACTATCAATACAGGGTTCATCAATCTGGTCTTTCAGTTCTAGATATAAGCATAACCCCATTATGAGAATAATTCTGTAATTTCCCATGCAGGAAATGCACATTGCCACTTACATATGTAGGGCCTATTCTATAAAGTAAAGTTCTTGTGTACTTTATAGAATAGAGGTGTACAGCCATGCCTATACAAAATGTCTCATTAGGCATAGCCCGTCTATCCAAACGGTCACCTAATCTTTCCATAGCTTGATGACTTGCTCTTCACAGCCTCCTTGGAAACCCTTGGTCTATGTCTTAGTGATGAAACAGTCCACTTACTTCAGAGTCCGAGCTTCATTATCAACTTCCAGAAATCCCGTCTGTGCCCTACAAACAACATTTTCTTTATAGGTGCAGTTCTGGATAAGTGAAAGCTTTTCTGCCAGGAGAGAGATTCCATTCACTGATCTTACATACTGGCATCATTCAAATTCCACCATGGTCATGGCCAAGACCTACGTACAAATGCTGGGCAATATGGCTGCTGCCATGCATGTAGCTCCCTTTACTCTATTGAAAATGAGAAAACCTCAGTGGGAGCTCAGGTTCCCTTGAACCAGCTTACCCCATCTCTTTCCACCATTCTTTTTATCCTGAGTTCAACTCCAAACTATGCTGCAGTGGTGGACACATGTCCAATTTCACAATAGGTAACCCCTTTGCTCCATTGTAATATTAATCTGTCCTAACCACAGATGCCATTAATATAAGGTGGGAAGTCCACGAGGACTCTTATCTCATCTTGGGCAAATGTCGAAGTTCAAAACAATTTTCCATATAAATCCCATGGAGCTTCAAGCCATATACTCAGGGCCGGCCCGTCCATTGAGCAAGAATGTTTTTTGCACAGGGCCCCGCGTTTCAGGGGGCCCCGCGCAAAGAACATTCTGCTTTTTTCAAAATTAAATTAAAAAACAAAAAACGCTGGCTGCTGCCGCTGCCGCAGCAGAATGGACTGTCCCGCGGGGCCCCCTCTGCCCGGCTGAATCCCTCCCTCCCTCCGTGACGGCTGAGCCCCTCCATGCCGGCTTTCAGAGTTGCAAAGGAAGAGTGTCTCCCTCGTGTCTCTGTTAAGCTTGCAGGGGCAGATGGGAGACATATCGAAACGGCAACGTGAAGGCAAAAAATGTTTTAAAAAAGTCAAAAAACTCAGCGGTTTTTTTTTAAATTTAATTTTAAAAAAACTAACAATTTGTTCAATTTTTGTGGGCCCTTGCCAGCTGTGGGCCCTACGCCACGGCGTAATTGGCGTATAGGTAAATCCGGCCCTGCCTGCAGCAGCCACCCTAGCTGACAACTTGAAGCCGTTATAGGCTGCTTGGGATAAAAACTTTGAGCATTCTTTGACCACCAAGGTCAGTGACTTGAACCTCTGGAGGGGGTTCCCATCAAGGCCAGCTGAGAACCCACCGAGCTCCTTGGACAGCTCTTTGAGTTACATGCCAATGTACAGCTGATATGATTGGCCTTGGCATGACAGCATCGAGTCCTGAAAGGCCTTCCAGCTGAGGGCATCAAGTATATGAGCCTCCCTGCCAGGGAGGCACTGAGGAATGGGTCTTTTGACTCTTGAGTCTGTGCATGGCAGACTCCACAACCATCGAGTTGTGGGGAAGTTGGACTTTCTGGAACCCATGATCCTAGAGGACTTGGTACATGGCGCCCTGCTGACAATGGACACCAATGCTGGTTTCCCACATGCGGATGAGGAGGAGATGCTTGAGGATTGGAGGGACAGGCACTGTGAGGGCCTTCTTCAGAGGAGCCTTGTACTGGAGGGGTCTTCCTCAGCCTCGGTCTCAATGGTGAGGGCCTTCGCCATATCCTGCATGGGCTCCGTTGGCGCATCACCCATATGTAAGGACTGATCACACTATCACTGTGATCAGAACTGGCACTATCTGTATAGATTTTGCTATATATTGTTGCTGAAAATTGCAGTTCTGCTTTTGCATTGTCCCCAGACCAGGAATACTTCAACTCGAATCCCACCGAAAAAACCCACAAACCCCTGATCTCACCCACAATGAACCTCTAACTCAAAGCTACTCTAACCTGTCTATGTCCAACGTCTGTCCTATGTCCAAAGTCTGTCCTATGTCAAAATCATCAATGTTGCCTCCCCGGTGATGGCCCCGTCCTTGTACTTAATTCCCCCACCCCCTATGTAACACCGCTTTGACCCGGTGAAAAGTGGTATATAAATACAGCTAAATAAATAAATAAGGAGCATAGCCAGAACCCAATTTTGGGGGAGGTGGGCTTTGGTTATCCTGGGGAGGCCTGGGTTTAATCTGGTCACCTTCTATGGCACTTACCATTTCTGCGGCATGGTGGGAGTTTGCAGACATTCCTTCCTCAGTTTGCAGGTGTGGTAGGCACATTCAAACAGGACATGTGCCCCACAGCAGCAAATAAGGATAAGCCAATGAAGGGGCCTGATAGTGAAAGTTGAGGGTCCTGGGCCCTTCCATGCCAACCCATGGCCAGGATTGCCCTGGATCATGCCAAGACAGTCAGAAAGAATATTCAGAAGTACCAAATATCACTCTCAGTGGCATTTATCCAATTAGCAGGTCCTGCTAGCTTAAGTGCTCTTGAAAATTGAACCCATGTCTTCTAAACTATGGGGGGCATAATCAAAGTCATTAGCACAGTTATCAGACGTGCTGGCCACATTAATCGTGCTGAGCAGGATATTCAATGGCACGTTGTCATTTTGTGCCACTGAATATCCCCCTTTAAGGCCACTAGACAGGGTGTTTCAGGGACAGCACCAAAGATAATCAGGCAGTGGTGATATTCAGTCACTGCCTGGTTATCTTAAAGTGGCTAAAGTTAGGCAGAATAAAGGCTGCCCTTATTTTAGCCACTTTAGCTAACTAGACAGCTGAAAATCGCCGCTGCCCGGTTAGCTGCAGCGCTATCCAGCCATCTGGATATTCAATGCCAATGGCCATATAAGACCTTGGCACTGAATTTCCAGATCTTAATTAAAGCAGTAACAGCCCCTATATGCCTAATTGCTCACCCCTTCCGACCCAGCCTCTGGGAATGGATTAGCTCAGTCTGGATAGAGTGGGCAATTCTATAAAAGCTTCTTTGTGCACACAAAGCACTGACTCACATGCTAAAATATTAAAAAATCACCTTCACCAGAGTGGACTCTTGATAGAAATGAAATGAAATTTCCTCTTCATCTGCACCTTGGCATGCTTCAGGTGTCAAGTCCTTGCTTTGGCATTACAATGTTTCGTGACACCTGGCAGCAGGGGAAAATGCAGTCCAGCTGAATCCAATACAGTTGATGGAAGTTCTGTATGGATCACCCAATGCAAAGCTTGATGTTGGAGCACGGGAGTGACATATTGAAATAATTTTATTTAGATCAAGGTAACTGTCACTTTATCATGTTGACAATGGTACAGCCAAATCGGATGCTTTCATAATTTTTCATTGATGCTTTTGAGCATTTCAGTTACAAGGAAGCAATACTGGCAGCTGATAGTTTCAGTTTCCTGTGCATTAAACTGAAAGTGTCTAAATGTTATTTTTGTTTTTTATACATACAGGGATGCCATCAAGCTATGAATGGCTTGGGGTGGTATTATCATGCATTTAAGAAAGACTATGCCAAAGCTGCAAAGTTCTGGCAAAAGGCAGACAGAATGGGAAATGTAGACGCGGCATATAATCTGGGAACTCTGTACTTAGATGGACTTTATCCTGGACAGCCTGAGATAAATGAAGTGAGTACCATGCTGTCGGAGATGTAATTTCTTCCTTGGTGTCTAATTACAATTTCTGCATTATTTAGCATAGGTTTATTCCTGGCCTGTTTGTCTTGTGGAGTCCTTTCAATCCAGTTTAGTAAGAAACATGAGTAGAGAGCACATAGAGGTCAATATTCAGCGGGCAGCCATGCATAGAGATATCTGGATAAATTATCCACATTTTTTTAAGTGTATATTCAGACGCACCATAGGGCCCTTTGACTAAAGTGTGCAAGGTAGTTAATGCAGGAATTAATGCAGGCCCACGCTAACTGGTATAGAACTGGCATGATGGTTTGCACATGCTAATTCTCACATAAACTGCACATTGCACGATGGGGTGGTAATTGGGCAGGTTAGGATGGAGAGTAGGCATGAACTGCACATGCTGATTGTCAATATGGTAGTTAGCATGGGTGCACTTAACATCACCTCACTGGGTTGTGTAAATGCACCCGCATTAATTATTGCCACTGCCATGCATTAGAGTACTTTTCACAGCTGGAAACATGCTGGCACACTCCCAACAATGCATGACCTTTGCACTTAGCGCATGTTAATTTTTAGTCAAAACATGCAGTAAGTGCAAAAACGTATTACACCTTATTAAAAGGGCTCCTATCTGTTTAAGTCAGACCACTGAGACATAGTCTGACTTACACGGATAACGAATATGTGCATTATCCAAATAATGTTTGTTATCTCCAAGAACAAGCAGGAATGTAGTCTTCACATATGGGTATCGTCGGTACCGACGGAGCCTGCGCGGGAATGGTCCCTAGCGTCCAATAGGAAAGCTTTTGGGAGCATCCCACAGCGCCTGCGTGCTGCCTTCCCGCCTTTCCCAACTGTCCCTCTCCAGTTCTTCTTTTTCCGCAGAGCCAACAGGTCGCACATCCTGTCACCGTAGAAAATTTCCCTTCTTATTCTTTTTTGTGGTCGCGTCTGCCTTCCCTCAATGCTATACCGGTACCGCCGGTTCTTCTTTTCTTTTTTCTGAAAAAAAATAAAAATCTTTGTTTCTGGAGTCTTTCTCCACTAATTTTCTTTTCGGGTGCCACACACCATTTTGGGCACTAGGCCCAATTTTTTCCTTCAAAATGGAAAAACCCGCTTCGGGTTTTAAAAAGTGTTCTAAGTGTGGCGATACCATCTCCGTCACCGACACTCATGATTGGTGCCTCAAATGTTTAGGTCCTAACCACTCTATTTCAGAGTGTGTTGCCTGTGGGATGATGTCGAAAAGGGGCCGGCAAAACCGAGCTGCTATACTTAGCACCCTTTTTCCCTCCGATGCAGCCTCCATGGCATCGACGTCTTCCAGGGCTTCATCTTCCTCCCATGGATCTCAGGTAACTAAACATAAATCTAGCTGGTCCTCAAAGGGTAGATCTCCTTCTAAACATTGAGATGCCTCTGGCGTTGCCCTTGAGGGACTTTCACCGGCAAAACTGGCCCGGCGGGAGGCTTCGGCTTCCAAAGGATGTTCTCGAGGCTTCAACCTCGGCAGAACTACTGGTGCCATGCTCTGGGGTTCTGGCCGCTTCATCCGGCACCGATACCCAAGCATCAGCAGCGTCTATAGACCAGAGATTCTTGGCTATTGAACACAGTCTGGTGGCTCTTCTCACGGCCTCGATGCCCCTGAAACCGCTTCAGACAATACAACCGGTACTGGCACCGACTCTGGTACCGGCACCGACTGCATCGACATCGGCAGGTATTCTACCGGGACCGAGTCATGCATCTCTATCCGTCATCGACAAGTCTGTACCGGACCACTCCGATGCCGACTTCGATCGGTACTGGTACCATGCCTTGCACGATCAGCCAAATCGGAGATACTTCGAATCCTCAGATGAGTCTGAAGACTCTGAAAGCTCTGTTGATACCAGAGTACTTCTTCCCGAGGATTCCTCTTCTCCTCAGCATAGGATGTCTCCACCAGAGGATATGTCCTTTCAGGATTTTATCCGAGATGTGGCCCGAGGTCTTTCCATCACAGTGGCTCATGAGAAAGAGCCTAGGGCAAAGGAATTAGAAATCCTACAATACCCTGAAGCTCACAAGGAGGCAGCTACCTTACCTATTCATGAGATCTTGCATGATCTTATGCTAAGGATTTGGGAAACACCTCTAACCACATCTCCTCACTCTCGAAGACTCGACACCATGTATCGAGTTCCTCCTTGTCCTGGGTTTCAGAAGACTCAATTACCACACCATTCCATGGTGGTGGAATCAGCCATGAGATAGATAAAGAGTGCAAAAAGGCATGCATCTAATCCTCCAGGATGTGAGTGTAGGACTCTTGAAGCCTTTGGACGTCGATCCTTCCAGGCTTCCATGCTTTCTGCTAGGATCAGCTCCTATATTTTGTATATGGGAATGTTCCTTAAGGAGATCATGGGAGACTTAGAGTTTATGAGCCCTCTTCTTCCTGATGATAAAAGGCAGGATTATCTTACTCTTGTTAAACATGCTCAGGATGTTGCCAAATTTGTAAATCGTGCAGCCTTTGACTGCTTTGAATGCATAAGCAGAATCTCTGCTATTGCCATAGGTGCACATAGAATTGCCTGGCTCCAGGCATCTGACTTGGAAATCTGGGTACAGGACAAACTGGGGAATATACCTTGCACAGGAGAGAATCTCTTTGGCAAGAATTTGGCAGGAAAATCTAATGAGATAGATGCTGACAATATCACTTTGGATAGATTGTCTAAATCTACAGCTGATCCTGCGAGGAAAAGATCCTCTAAGAAACCATTCTTCAGCAAGAAGAAAAAGTTTCTTCCCTCCTATACCCACCAGGGTCATTGTTTAGGTCAGTCTGCCCAAAAAGGACAGCACCAACAACCTAGGCAACAAAGGAAATCAAAAGCAACTAAGCCTCAACCGGCTCAGCAGACTCAGCCTCCACAGGGGCTTTGACTCCTGTCTAGAGAACTTTCTCTTCCTGGCCCTGAACAGCCCAGAACCCTCCACCATCTGAGGAAGGTTATGCCATTTTTCCCCCAGATGGGGGTCAGATAACAGCAGAAAATTGGATATCTATTGTAAGAGAGGGGTACCAGCTTTATTTCCTCAGCATGCCCCCTCCTACAATAGTAAGACAGTTCAGTTCTCAGACCTCTCTCAACGACCGGTTAGGTCAAGAAGTCACTATGCTCCTTGCTCATGAGGCAATAGAAGAGCTACCCATTCCCCAGCGGGGTACAGGGTTTTACTCCCCCTTTTTCCTTATTCCAAAGAAAACAGGAGGACACACACCCATTCTAGACCTCAGAGAATTGAACAAATTCCTGTTCAGAGAGAAGTTCAAAATGATTTCTCTAGGAACTCTGCTGCCATACCTTCAGTCAGGATTGGCTTTGTTCTCTAGATCTCAAGGATGTGTACACTCATGTTCTCATCCATCCAACTCACCAAAAATTCCTTTGATTCCTGTTTCAAGGGAAGCACTACCAATACAGGGTTCTTCCTTTTGGCCTGGTCTCTGCACCAATGGTGTTCACAAAATGCATGGCTGTGGTAGCAGCATTTTTCCGCACCCTGGTAATATTCGTCTTCCCTTACTTAGGCGACTGGCTCATTCAAGCCCCTTCAGAGCCAGAGGCCAGGGTTGCTCTGTCTCGCACAATGCGCATCCTTCAGCAATTGGGACTTGTCATAAACTTCCCAAAGTCCAACCTTGCTCCCACTCAATCCCTAGAGTTTATAGGAGCTCTTCTGGATACCAGACAAACAAGGGCCTACCTTCCACAGCCCCGCTGCCTTCGCATTGTGCAGTTAGCTTCCCAAGCAGTGCTAAAACCTCATCTCACTGCTCGGGAAATGTTAGAGTTGCTAGGCCACATGGCATCCACCGTGCATGTGGTTCCTTATGCTCGCCTCCATATCAGGGCAGCCCAGTGGACCCTATCCACTCAGTGGACTCATGTGTCAGGTTGCCTGTCAGACAAAATAGCAAACTCAGATCAACTTATTTTGTCCCTCCAGTGGTGACAGACACCCAAAAACCTTTTGGTGGGGTCTCCTTTTCAGCAACCCCTACCCCAAGCCACTCTAACAACAGATGCTTCACAGATAGGTTGGGGAGCCCACTTGCGAGGCCTCTCGACCCAGGCTAAATGGACTCCACAGGAGGCCTATCTCCATATCAATCTCCTGGAGCTCAGAGCAATCTTCCTTGCTCTTCGAGTATTTCACACCCAGCTCAGCTACAAGACAGTCCTAGTTCAAACGGACAATCAAGTAGCCATGTTCTATGTGAACAAGTAGGGCGGAACAGGCTCTCTGTCGCTCTGCAATGAAGCTTTGCGGCTATGGGCCCTCACCAGAGAGCATCAAATTCATCTCCTTGCGGTGTATCTTCCAGGCATTCAAAGCTTTTGGGCAGACAGACTCAGTCAAGTTCTACTTCCACACGAATGGTCTCTCAATGCAGACCAAGTGGCCAAAAGTTTCAAATTTGGGGAACCCCGGACATAGACCTCTTTGCAAGTCTGCTGAATGACTTCCCCGGTTCCGTTTCAGAATTCCACCTCGGGGTTGTCAGGCCAGGGATGCTTTCCATTGGGGTGAGGACTTCCTGTATGCCTTTCCACCCATTCCCCTAATTCCCAAAACCCTGTTCAAGCTTCAGAGAGACAGAGGTCATATGATCCTCATAGCTCCACGTTGGCCATGGCAAATGTGTTACCCTCTGCTCCTACATCTCTCTCAAGCTCTGCCTATGGAGTTAGGATCTGCTCCTGATCTCCTTTCTGAAGAGGACGGGATGCTGTGGCAACCCAATCCCCAGTCGCTGCATCTCAGGGCCTGGTTCCTGAAAGCCTTGAACTTCACGGTCTTAACCTTTCCCAGCAGGTAAAGGATATCCTTCATGCTTCCAGAATACCTTCCACAAGACGCTCTTATGCATTTAAGTGGAAAAGGTTTACCATATGGTGCTCGCAGAAGGGTCTCAACCCTCTTGCGATACCTCTGGAATCATTACTGGAGTACCTTATTCATTTATCAAATGGAGGGCTTAAGACTAATTCAGTGAGAGTCCATTTGAGTGCTATTGCAGCTTCTTTCAAGCCTCTAAATGGACAACCTATTTCCTCTCATCCTCTCTTAGTGAGATTTATGAGAGGCCTTCTTTTAACGAAGCCTCCCATTAAGCCACCACCGGTGGCATGGGACTTGAATCTGGTACTTGGGCAGCTCATGAAACCACCCTTTGAACCATTAGCCACTACCTCTTTGAAATTCCTTTCCTGGAAAGTTATCTTTCTCATTGCAATCACATCAGCACGTCACACCAGTGAATTGCAAGCCGTGGCGGCGGATCCTCCTTATACAAGATTCCATCATGATATGGTAGTCCTTAGGGCTCATCCACACTTTATGCCAAAGGTGGTTTCGCCCTTTCATTTGAACCAGGCAGTTTACCGTCCTGTATTCTTTCCAAGGCCTCACACCTCAAATGCAGAAAGGAACCTTCATACTTTGGACTGTAAAAGAGCTTTGGCCTTTTACTTGCAAAGGACACAACAACATAGAAAATCCTCTCAACTCTTTGTTCCTTTTGATCCTAGTCATTTGGGACTTCCAGTCTCCAAAAGGACACTGTCCAGCTGAATTGCACAGTGTATATCTTTGTCTATGAGAGTAAGAACCTTCCTCTTGAAGGCCATGTCACAGCTCACAATGTGAGAGCCATGGCAGCCTCAGTGGCTCATCTTCACTCTGTGTCTATCAACGACATCTGTTGAGCAGCTACTTGGGCTTCGGTTCATACCACAGAACACCTTGATCGCACAAAACACCTTGATAGTCCCAAGATCAATGACTCAATGCACCAAGTCAACATCCAGCAGGGCATTCAAACTTTATGCACCAATGATCTGGAACAGCCTCCCTCACAACATCCGAACAATCCCAGACATATTCCAATTCAGGAAGGCTGTGAAACACTACCTCTTCCTCCTACATTACCCGGAAACCAATGAAAGCTCAGCACCAATTACCGAAACCTCACAAATCTCCTCTGTCTGAAACCATAAGAACACATGACCAGCCTGTAAATTGTATATATTGCTATTGTATATAGTTACCCTGTTAGCCAAGTTGATTCTCCTGTTCATATGTAAACACAAAGTACTATTGGAAATGTGTATGTTCGTTGTTTATTGTAAACCGCACTGATGCTGAATAGCGCGGTATAAAAGAGACTTTAAATAAATACCTTCACAGCCCATTACTGTTTAGACAAGGACTCCCGCCGGGATGCCTTGTTTGGTCAGGCTGTTCTTCAACACCTGTTACACACTTAATCAACTCCTTCCCACCATCCCTGGTAGGATTCCAGAGATCCATGGAGGGAAGTGGAGCCCTTTCACAAGGGCACACAACTTTCTGGGGCCATCTCCCTGGTATCTGCAGCTAGGGAGGCCCCATATGTGAAGACTACATTCCTGCTTGTTCCTGGAGATAGCATAGTTACTCACCTGTAATAGGTGATCTCTGGGAACAGCAGGAATTTAGTCTTCACAACCCACCCACCTCCCCTAGGAGTTGTATCTCTCTATCTCTCTCTCTCTCTCTTTTGTCTCAGCTTTAAACTTAACTGGAGAGGGACAGTTGGGAAAGCGGGAAGGCAGCACGCAGGTGCTGTGAGATGCTCCCAAAAGCTTTCCTATTGGATGCTGGGGAGCGTTCCCACGCAGGCTCCATCGGTACCGACGATACCCATATGTGAAGACTAAATTCCTGCTGTTCCCAGAGATCTCCTGTTACAGGTGAGTAACTATGCTTTCCACACTCTGGAATACTTCTCAACACATTTTCTCCTAAATGCATAATTTGTGGCTGAAAATCCAGATGTACAGCCAAAGGCCCTGAATTTTGGTCCAAATGATTTATGCAATTAACATCAAAATAATTGCATACATTATTTTAAATTTAAGAAGCAGTTGACATTAATATTTTAAAGAGCTAAGTCAATAACGATGGATTTTCTTAGGAGTTAACATGTATTGTTGTCAATCAGATTACCTAGAATCAAGTATCGTATCCAGTTTATCTTAGAATGCTGAAGAGCTATCTCAGAAGTGTCTATAATTAGTTTGTTCTTTTGTTCTTCCTTTAAAGACACACGCCTTTGAATACTTCCATAGAGCTTCCATAGGTGGGCATTTCGAAGGAGCTATTCTTTGCTCTCATTATTATATGATGGGAGGTTTGGAAAACATCCCTAGAGATCCAGAAAAAGCTATAATGTAAGTAAATGAAATAACACAACAACAAATATTTACTAATTGGTAGCACTTTAAGGAGGCTAGTTACTAAGATGTGCTAATGTTAACATGCATTAATTCAACGTAACACGTGTTACTTTAGCACAGGTCCCATGTTATTCAGTTGTTACTAATAAGGTTAGTTAACAGTGAAGTAATGTGTGTTAACATTGGTTCACCTTCGAAAAATATTGTTTTATAATCACTTGGATAATCCTTTAGCCTCTGTGACCAGAAGCCATTTAGAAATGATGGATGATTGCAAAGGTAAATGTTTGTAATGACTTTCATATTTTACTTATCATAGATTAATACCATTAAATTCCTCGAGTTTTTTTTATTTCAAAAAATGGTTAAAACTTTAAACTTAAACACAAATATCTATAGCCTCTTTGCCATTACATATTGTATGGACCTAGTAAAATTATAAGGACAAAAATTATTATACTTAAAGCTCACTGAATGTGGAGCCTTTAATAACAAAATATATAGGGCAGCAGGAAAATGCACATGCAAGCATTTTAGAAAAATACACATGTACAAAAGGAGCGGTATCACTCAGTACTTCATATGTACAAGCTCCAGTGCTTGGAGTGGAGGAATAGCCTAATGGTTAGAGCACTGGCTGGGAACCAAGAGACCAGGGTTTGATTCCCACTACCATGCCTTGTGGCCTTGGGCAAATCACTTAACCCTCCATTGCCTCTGTGCTTGCCCTTGCTTTTTTGAATTCAGATACTGTCCTTATGTCCACCACCTCCACTGGGAGACTATTCCACACATCTACCATTCTTTCCGCAAAGAAATATTTCTGCATATTACTCCTGAGTCTATCCCCTTTCACTCTCATCCTATGTCCTCTCGTAGCAGAGCTTGCCCTCAATTGAAAGAGACCCTCCTGTGCATTTATGCTATGGAGGTATTTAAATGTCTCTATCATATCGCCCCCATCCTGCCTTTCTTCTAAAGTATACATATTAAGATCTTTAAGTCTGTCCTCATATGCTTCATAACAAAGACCATTAACCATTTTAGTAGCTATCCTCTGCAACAGCTCCAACCTGCTTATATTCTTTTGAAGGTGCAGTCCCCAAAATTGCACACAATACTCCAAACGAGGTCAAACCAGTGACTTATAAAGAGGCATTATCACCTCCTTTTTCCACTGGCCAGTGGCTTTGGGTGTATAAGGAGAGGAATGGCCAGCTGTATACATGGCTCTTTTCAGACACACAGGATCCTGGACGTTCCAGCCTGATCAGAGAAATGTCTGGTGTAGCATCTAACATTAGACCTGCCATCCACTCCAGGCACTGTATATTGCTCGTTTTAACTGAAAAACATCCCTAGTACTCAGCACAATGTCAACAGCAGCAGCAGTCTGATTGGAACCCTGGCTGTTCTATGCCTAACCCACTACTCTAACCATTAGACTATCCTAGATGTCCACGTTCTGAAATGTGGTTCTGAGGACATCTAGGTAGATACCTCCAGCAGACATCCATATTGGGCACGTCCATGTTTGTGAAATCTCATCTGCACCTGGATGTGCCTGCTTTTATTTCTAGACGTTCTGGCTTAGACATCCCAGATTGCGCTTGGATAGCTCTTCTAAAATTCCCCTCTAAGATGCACTAATGTTAACTAGGTCCGATTGACTAACATGGGACTTTTGCTAATTTAACACGAGTTAAGGTAAATGAATATGCCTTAATGTTAGTTTGTTTTTGTATTGTGTTCTGAATTTTAGCACATTTGTCATAAAACGTTCAAAGCAGTTATGTGTACAGTACAGGGGCACTTTAATCACTTAAGGAGCCCTGGGTAAACTTGTGTGGATGGGCCACCTTTAATTGAACACCAGCCTCTCTTTCCTACCTGATCCCACCCCACAGCTCCTGTTAATCTGATGTTGCTGGGCAATTGCTGTAGCTTTTCCCTTCATTGCTAGCTAACAGGAGGACAGCTGCATACTCTGTCCTTCTAGCTCAGTGAAGGCTGAACAAGCACGCCTCTACTTTATGACCCTTGCGAGCCAATGCAAGTACAATGGTGCTGTCTTCCTCCCGTTGACCAGTGTGGGCTGATGCAAGAACCTAAGAACATAAAAAATGCCATACAGGGTCAGACCAAGGTCCATCAAGCCCAGTATCCTGTTTTCAATAGTTACCAATCCAGGTCACAAATACCACGTAGATTCTCAAAAAGGCACACAGTTTCCACAGTATTCAATCTGGGGTAAGCCGTGGATTTCCCGAGTCCTCTTGAATAATGGTTTATGAACTTTTCCTCCAGAAACTTGTCCAAACCTTTTTTAAACCCAGCTACACTAACAGCTTTTACTACATCCTCCAGTAACGAATTCTAGAGTTTTATTACGCATTGAGTAAAAAAATATTTCTCTTATTAGTCTTAAATGAGTTATATTGTAGCTTCATTGCGTGCCCTTAAGTCTTTCTACTTTTCGATGGTGTAAACAACCGATCTATGTTTACCCGTTCCACTCCATTCATTAATTTATAGACCTCTGTCATATCCCCCCTCAGCCATCTCTTTTCCAAGTTCAAGAGCCCTAACTTTTAAGCCTTTCCTCATAGGGGTATCCTTCCATACCCTTTATGATTTTGGTGGCTGTTCTCTGTACCTTTTCTAATTCCGCTATATCCTTTTTAAGATACAGCGACCAGAATTGCACACAATATTCAAAGTGCATTCGAACCATGGAACGATACAGAGGCAGTATAATATCCTTGGTTTTATTCTCCATGCCTTTCCTTATGATTCCTAGCATTCTATTTGCTTTCTTGGCCCCTGCCACACAGTAGGCAGTGGTTTCAATGTATTATCCACAATGAAGCCTAAAACGTTTTCCTGGGTGATGGTTCCTAAGGTGGTACTTTGCATCATGTAACTAAAGTTTGGGTTGTTCTTTCCTAGGTGCATAATTTTGCACTTGTCCACATTAAATTTCATCTGCCATTTCGATGTCCAGTTTTCCAATTTACCAAGGTCCTCTTGCAATTTTTCACAATCCTCTAGCGTTTAACAACTTGTTTCATCTGCAAATTTGATCACCTTATTCATTATTCCTATTTCCAGATCATTTATGAATATGTAAAAAAACAGCGGGCCTAGCACAGATCCCTAGGGTAACTCTACTATTCACTTTTCTCAATTGAGAAATTTGGCCATTTAGCCCTACTCTCTGCTTTCTATCTTTTAAGCATTTCCTGATCTACAATACTACACTGCCTGCAATCCCATGACTTTTTAACTTCACCAAGAGTCTCTCATCTGTGATTTTTCTGGATAGATTGCAAAAATAAATAAATTCAGTACATACATTTATAAACTGAAAGAAATCCACACTGCATTGGTTGAAAGTAATCCCTGAAATGCCTGGCTAGCCTGAACTAGGATTTATTTATTTATTTACATTCTCTTATATACCGCCCTATTCTGCATCAGTGCGGTTTACATTGAACAAGCTGAAATTACATTGAACAGGACATTATAACTTGGAGATGCTTTCCTTTACCACTCACCATAAAAAAGGATGCTTTCCTTTACTACTCACCATAAAAAAAGATCATAATTGTGTCTTCACTTTAGTAAGAAGGATACAAGCTGTTTTCATTACTACTTTGTAAAGGAACACAAATCCCTGTACACAAGGGTGGAGGGGGAAAGGGGAGGAAGGGGGCTGGATTAGGGAGCAGATTAGCTCTGCTTCGATCTACATTGTGTTCTGCTCACTCTATCCCCACCCATCTCCATTCTTGTTCTGTGCAACTGCCTGAGAGAGAGAGAGTAATGGAGCAGAAGCAAAGGACTGTTCTCTGCTACGTATTTGAGATTTTGGCCCAGGCTAATAGAGTTATCAGGGCAGAGCACCGTGTGCTGATTCAGTAGACCTTTGATAAGGAGGGCCAAGAGCAATTGCCCTTTTTGTCCATAGGTAAAAGTGACTCTGGTACTATACATTGAGAAGCTAGATCACTACATGTAAATACAGGACAGGGTTGAATTTGAGGCCCACAACTTTGTAGCGATGAAAGTACCATTGAGTTATGTACTGCATACAGTTCTATGAAGTACTGAGATTTCTGTTAGCATTTATAATCGTGCAACAAATTCTGCCTTCTAACCCTCCTACCTCTGAGCAACCACTCTCATGCAAATTCACTTGGGCTAGCTGATCTGTCTTTTGGGAGGATTTGTTTTTACAGAAACCCTGGAGCAGTGTTACTGAAGCTCTCGCATAGCTGGTTTAAGTTTCAGGATATCTACAATAGACACTGCCTTCACTACATACAACCTTGTGTGTTTATTTATATTTAGCTCATGTCTTTCCAATAATTGTTCAAGACAAGTTACATTCAGGTACGGTAGGTATTTCTCTGTCTCCAGAGTGCATACAATCTAATTTTCTAACTGAGGCAATAGATGGTTAGGTGACTTGTCCAAGGCTACAAGACGTGACTGTGAGATTTGAACCCTTATCTCTCTGGCTCCTAGGCTATTCCTTCACTCCTGTCTTATACCTATTCATTGTTGATATCATGGAGACCAGACTTACTGAGGTTCCTCCTGGATCAGCTTGAGGAAACACCATCCTAGATGTTAAAAGTGACGTCTGTAAAAGGTCAACAGATGTTGAAAGGAACATTGTCACTGTCTGTTCAAGGTTTAGATACTACTGACATGATCTGTAAACCAAGACGCAGATGACATTCCTAAATTTCCTTGCTAAGGCACATTTTCCTGTTATATAGTAATATTGGTTATTAATGGTAAACTGTTCCCGTGCGTTTTTAGAGCTGTTGACAGATGGTTCCTAGCCAATGGTAATGTTTTGTAACTGGAGATTTTGTTGCCAGTCTGTCTGGAGAAGCCAATATTCTTACCTGGAAATCATGGAAGAGGAAGCAGATGTGGCCATGGACTGCACTGCTGTGAATTTTTACTGAAGAGAGTTAACTGTACATATTGTTTTAGGTTTAGGAGTTATACTTGTCATGATGAATACAATAATGATGCTTGAGTACAGTTTCTTTTTTACAGCTGGCTAAAGCATGTGGCAGAACATAATGGATATTTAGGTCATGCAATTAGAAAAGCTCTAGATGCATACTTGGAAATGTCATGGTAAGTTTAACATTATAAAATTATAATTCTTGAGTAATGGTTTGTACCTGGCTTTGATTAATGTTTATTTAGGGAAGCAGGTAATAAGTCATTTAATAAGCTGATTTTGTTTTCTATTTACTAATGGACATAATGACTTTCATGTAGAAAAGTTTCCTGCTTCATACATTTAGAAAAGAGGAAATGCTCTTCTTAGTGGCCATTGTAATAATCCATAAAAACTGTCAGACCTATGAACCACTTTAAATGGGTCTTCAAGAAGGTGGTATATAAATGTTTTATAAATAAATGTTTCATTTTTATTCTGTTCTTTCTTCGATAATGTCTGTCCTTCTCTCTGTCTGTCTGAAAGCAAAATAACTATCTGAAATTTTAACAGAACATGATGAAGCTTAACATATGTGAAAAACTGGTAAAAAGACAAATCAAGCCAAATTGGGCCAGGGATTCCAGAGAAATAAGCCCCTAAGAAACTAGCCCAATATACTTCCATGGGAAAGGAGTTCCAGCTTCTGGAGCATAGAAACCTACATACATGTAACATAGCAATTAGGGAATTCTTCCTTTCAAATTGTTCTCTACTCTCTAAACCCTCCAAACTGCTCCCACCACCAAAAAAATGTCCCATCCACATTTATCCCACTACCTCATACACTGTCCCACCCCCTAAAAATACTATCTTGCAACTGCCCTACCAACCAGCCAAATGCTAACATCACAAAAAATACACCCCCACAACTGCCTCACTATCCTGAAGACCGCCCCATTCCCAGAAAATATACCCATACAACCACCCTACCACACCAGTAACTGCCCCAACCCCAATAACCAACCTTCCACAACTGCACCACCATCTTGCAAATTACCCCACCCCCCAAAAATAGCCACTCACACCTGCCCTACCACCCCACAAACTGCCCCATCCCTAAAACGTTCCCCCCAAAACTGCCCTACCACCCTGTCAAAACTCTATCTTCTAATACACCACCCAGAATGGCCCAACTCCCCAAACTACTATGCTGCAACTGTCTGACCAACTAGCACCTTGTCTCACCCCTAAAAAACAATGCCTTGCAACTGCCCCACCCTCCCTCAAACTGCCCCACCCCTAAACCGTAGCCCTACATCTATCCCAACACCTCACAAAATGCCCCACCCCCAAAAACTGTTCCTGCAACAGCTCTACCACTTCACCAAATGCCCCTGCATATACCCCATCACCTCACAAACTGCCTCCACTCACAAAATCTACTGCCCAGTTATTCCACCCCCAAACTATTCCCCTACAAGTGCCCCACCACCCTGCAACTATCCCATCCATCAAAACTGCCTCTTCACAACTGTCACCAACTCCCAAAAATACACTCTCCATAAATGCCCCACCACACTCAGCTACCTCACCACTGATGCAACACATGTACAGCACACATGAACACCACACGCACATAATTCCTAACTGTGATGTATTCCATTTTAAATTATTTACAAATATATTTCATTTAGAACTGTCCCTACCCCAAAAACTACCCCAATGGCAAAGCCTAAGCCCTCCTCCAGCTGCTCCACCACCCTGTCAACTGCTCACATCTCCAAAAACTACCTCTCCCCCCACCACTGCAATAGACCCACTGTCCTGCAAACTACCTCCACCCCCAAATGCTACCCTGAAAAATTTCTCCACTAACCACCATCACCCCCAAAAACTACACTACCCCAACTGCCCCACAATTTACCCCCTTCCAAAATATTACCTCACCCAAACAGTGCCTCCACCCCATTTACTACCCCACCACCCCACAAAGTAGCCAAACTCTCAAACTTTACCCTGCCCTGACTGCCCCTCCATCTGACAAACTATGCCACCCCCCAAAATACCCCACCCAATATCCCAACTCCCCCAAAAATTACCCCAAAACTGGCTACCACTCTGCAAATCACCTTACACCCCAAAAATCACCACCTGCAACTGCCCCACAAACAACCCCTATCCCCAAAGACAACCCATCTAAAACTGCTTCACTGCCCCAAAAGGCAGATAAAATGAACATATTTTAAGGCTATTTTGTTGAGATAAGTAGGCATCTACTTCTCTTAAAATACTAGCGTAAGTGACAGAGATCGCACCTTAAATTCAGGCGTGGACATTTACATTTGCTTTATAGCAGGTGTAAATTGATGTGCTTTAAAATTTGCAAGTATGTGCATAGATTAAGACTGGCCTTGACAAATTTTCTTGGAATCTAGGAGCCAGTTTAAAATTTTAGGAGCTGGCTGCCGAGACCTTGATTACAGTGACCCATAGTCCCACCCCATTCCCAAAAAAGACATATGGCAGCCCCTTTTTTAAGGGCTTGATTTACTGTTTTCCTATTTTCTATGAGAAAAGAAAGCTTAATAAATTAAGTCTTTAGCGTGCCATTACACAGTGCCAAGAGAAAAGGCAGCGACCCTTCTCCTCTCCCCCTCCAACCAACCCCAATGAGTACATTGTCAGCATCATATTGGTGACCCTTTATAGCTGCACCTGAGGCAACTTCCTTTTTTTGCTTCACATACCACCATGACTTGAAGGTACATAAAGCAAAAAAAAAATTCTCATAGCCCCCGCACCCTGCCTTCACCCTGTCTCTCTGTCTCTCTCAGCCTCCCACAGTTATCACCGAGTCTCTCTGTCTTAGCCCCACCAGCCATCACCTAGTGTCTCTCTCTCCTTCTCTCATACCCCCCCCCCCACAGCCATCACCCAGTCTCTCTCTCTTAGCTTCCCCCAACCATCACCTAGTGTCTGTCTCTCTCTCTCATACCTCCCCCCCAGCCATCACCAAGTCTTTCTCTCTTAGCCTCCCCCAGCTTACTTCTACTATTACTACTAATCATTCGTATAAAGCTACAAGGCATACACAACACTGTACAGACATGTGAGAGACTGTCCCTGCTCTTCAGAGCTTACAGTTTAGTTATGACAGGCAACACAATAGTGGAAACTAGGGTAGATCTAGGGCAATGGTAAGGAAACACATAGGAGATGAACAGGAAACTAAGTGGATGAGGATCCAAAAGCAGTCTCAAAAAGGTGCGTTTAAGCCTGGATTTGAATAGGACCCGAGATGGAGCCTGATGTACTGACTCAGGTAGTTTGTTCCAGCCATAAGGAGCAGCAAGGTGGAAAGATCAAAGTCTGGAATTGACAATGGAAGAGAAGGGCACAGATAGAAGGGATCTGCCAGAGGAGGGGAGTTCCCGAGGAGGGGTCTAGGGAGAGATAAGAGAGAAAAGGTAGTGCACAGATATAAATAGGACAACCAGAGCTCAGTGATTTTTAGTCTTGAAGGACTACCCAGAGGGACTGCTATTACTGGGAAGGAATCTGCATTTCTAAATATTTACCTGCTGGGAAATTCTCTAAATCTTGGGAGAAAGGGAATTCTTTGTGTTAAAGCTGATAAAATCTGTGTATTTTAATTTAGTGTGTTATTAAGTCAGTTAGAACATAGTATTAAAAGACAACTTTTAGTTAAACTAAAGTCAGTTAGGGCATAGTATTACAAGCCTACATTCAGTTAGACCCTGATTCAGGGAGGGTCACGTCCGGGCCATCTGGACGGCCCTGAGCAGGACAGACCCGTTTGGACCAGATTCTGAAACGTGGGAGCAAGATGTTCCCACAGCATTCAGAATCGGGCCTGAGGATGGCCCATCGTCCCCCTGTGGCCGCCAAGAGATGTCCACACCACTTCCCAGCCAGCCTGCTACGTCTCTGACTCCCTTCACCCTGCCACCTGATCCCCGATGGAGCCAGCCAGGGCCCGGATCGGGCAGCAGGGACCCGCCATGTGCTGCCTGCTACTCCAGGAGGGGGGCCGCTGGCTATGTTTGGGGGTGCTCCATGCTTATTCCACCTCAGAGGTGGAATAAGCAGGGCGACCCCCCCGGCATTCCCTCGACGTACAGGGCCATCACTGGAATTGGCTCTGCCCACTCTGTCTCCCATCAAGCCTCCATCCCCTAGGCACACTCAGCTGGTTTGTGCGTGCAGTGGGGGACGGAGGCAGAATACCAGCAAAGTGGATAGCAGGGTAGCACATCACAGCGGGATGTGCTGCTCCGCTTTCTGCCTCTTAGAATGGAGCCCTTAGTGTTTATTGCCACACATCCACCCCAGCTCCCACTCACCCCAGGCATAATCCTTGATTTATAGGCTCTTAAACTAGTGGTTAGAGTACTGGCTTGGTAGCCAAGAAACGAGGGTTCAATTCCCATTAGCACTCCTTGTGACCTTGGGCAAATCACTAACCCTCCATTGCCTCAGAAGAAAGGCCTGGCAATCTACTTCTGGTCACACTTCCAAGAAAACCCAGAAGCTGCTGCATCACCAGGAGTCAGCACTGACTCAAAGGCACACATTGCATTTTGCAAACCAGGTAAGACGAAAGAAGTGATCTTACTGACTTTCAGATTTAACTGATTATCTTCACCAGCAAGTTATTAGGCCTTAAGAGTAGATTAATTAAGCCCTTGCAGTTCACCTTGAACACTAAAAGTCCCTTATACTTATTAGGTATAATTGTATTGGTTCAAGTATCCCTAATCCTCTAGCATCTTTAAACAACTGAACAACCTTAAACAACTAAAAGAAACTTTTAAATCTAATATGCAGACAGAAGTCCAGCAATGAGATAGGGGCTATCTAGTATTTTGCACCGAGTGTGGAGTTGTCTAACAAATATTTCTGTTCTGTGTTCACAGATGAAAGGCCAGGAGCAGTACCTCAGAAAACACTCACAAATAGGAACAGAAGTGAAGGGGATCTTGAATGGTTTTCAGAAGACTGTGTTCATGAGGAACTAGCTAAACTAAATATAGACAAAGCGATGGGACCGGATGGGATACATCTGAGAATATTGAAGGAACTTGGGGACATTCTAGCGGCTCCACTGACATAGGATGAAGGCGAAAGGGGATAGACTCAGGAGTAATATACGGAAATATTTCATTACAGAAAGAGGGTAGATGTGTGGAATAATCTACCAGTGGAGGTAGTACAGATGAGGACAGTATCTGAATTCAAGAAATCATGGGATAAGCACAGAAGATCTCTAAAGGAAAGAAGGAGACTATTGTAATTGATATGGAAAGGCAGACTAGATAGAAACATACAGTAGAAACATGACGGCAGAAAAAGACCATATGGCTTATGTATTACAGGTATGATTTTCTCCCAGTTTGTGAAAGATGCACTAGATGAAAAGAACCCTCTGCTCTCAGAGAATGAGTCTAATCTCTGGAGGCTAGAGTAAGCAGACCTGGAGGACCTGAGGCACATAGAGAAGTATATAGACCTACAGGGATATAATAGAGAAATTCCACCTCCAGTTTGTCAGCCTATCAGCTGCCATAGAGGAGAGAGGTCATATGAAAGGACAGCATCACCTCGGTGTGGCAGGAAGTAAGCCAGAACCTCTCCTCCAAGTAATGTAATACTCTCTTGCACCGAGAATGTGTCTCCAGGGCCATCTGCCCATGAGGGAAAGGATAGGATGGTCATTTTAGTTGGCAATTTGATCATTAGGCATGTAGATAGCTGGGTGGCTGGTGGACATGAGTAATTACCTGGTTACCTGCCTGTCTGGTGCAAAGATAGCGGACCTCATGCACCACCTAGATAAAGTTTTACATAGTGATGGAGTTGGTACCAATGATATAGGAAAGTGTGGAAGGAAAGCTTTTACGTAGAAAGTTGAAATCCAGAACTTCTAAGGTAGTGTTTTCAGAAATTTTTTTTGTTCCATGTACAGGACCCAAGAGGCAGGCACAGCTCCAGAGTCTCTATGTGTGTATGAGATGATGGTGCAAGGAAGAGGGTGTTAGATTTGTTAGAAACTGGGCAACATTCTGTGGACTGAAGAGGTCTATTACAAATGGATGGGCTCCACCTTAACCAGGGTGGAACAAGGTTGCAGGCATTAACTTTTAAAAAGGAGATAGAGCAGCTTTTAAACTAGATAATATGGGACAGCTGACAGTCACCAAAGAGCGAATGGCTTGGAATGATATTCCTATCAAATGGTATATAATACATGACCATAGCAGAAGGAAAATCACTATTAGAACATACTGAATAAGACGGGTACAATTTTCCTGAAATATGCAAAAATTAACCCGGCTGCAGAATGTGGATTAAAAATGTAAAGTAGGCCTTCAAAGGGTTAAGTAAAAATCAGAGAATTGAAAGATTCCAAATTACACCTGTCATCTGATAGCCAGACTGATAATCTGAACAAAAAACAAACTTTGAAATGCTTGTATGCAAATTCTAGAAGTCTAAAAAATAAGATGGGAGAGTTAGAAATAAGAGGTTAGTTATAATTGGAATCTCCAGAAACAAGCAGGAATGTAGTCTTCACATATGGGTATCGTCGGTACCGACGGAGCCTGCATGGGAAAGCTCCCCAGTGTCCAATAGGAAAGCTTTTGGGAGCATCCCACAGTGCCTGCGTGCTGCCTTCCCCCCTTTCCCAACTGTCCCTCTCCGGTTCTTCGTTTTCCGTGGAGCTGACAGATCGCACATCCTGTCACGGCAGAAAATTTCCCTTCTTATTCTTCTTTTTTGTGGTCGCGTCTGCCTTCCCTCAACGCTATACCGGTACTGCCAGTTCTTGTTTTCTTTTTATTTAAAAAAAATGTGTTTCTGGAGTCTTTCTTCAGTGATTTTCTTTTCGGGTGCCATGCGCCAGTTTGGGCACTAGACCCAATTTTTTTCCTCAAAATGGAAAAACCCGCTTCGGGTTTTAAAACGTGTTCTAAGTGTGGCAGTACCATCTCAGTCACTGACACCCATGAGTGGTGCCTCAAATGTTTAGGTCCTGACCACTCTATTTCAGATTGTGTTGCCAGTGGGAAGATGTCGAAAAGGGGCCGGAAAAACCGAGCTGCTAAACTTAGCACCCTTTTTCCCTCCGATGCAGCCTCCATGGCATCGACGTCTTCCAGGGCTTCATCTTCCTCCCATGGATCTCAGGTAACTAAACATAAATCTGGCCGGTCCTCAAAGGGTAGACCTCCTTCTAAACATCGAGATGCCTCTGGCGTTGCCCTTGAGGGATTTTCACCAGCAAAATTGCCCTGGCAGGAGGCTTCGGCTTCCAAAGCACTAATGGGCTCCAGGATGTTCTCGAGGCCTCAACCTCAACAGAACTACTGGTGCCATGCTCTGGGATTCCGGCCGCTTCATCCGGCACCGATACCAAAGCATTGGCACCGTCTTTAGACCAGAGATTCTTGCCTATTGAACACAGTCTGGTGGCTCTTCTCACGGACTCGATGCCTCTGAAACCGCTTCAGACAATTCAACTGCTACCGGCACCGACTGCATCGACATCGGCAGGTATCCTACTGGGACCGAGTCATGCGTCTCTATCCGGCATCGACAAGTCGGTATCGGACCACTCCGATGCCGACTTCGATCGGTACTGGTACCGTGCCTTGCACGATCACCCGAATCAGAGATACTTCGAATCCTCAGATGAGTCTGAAGACTCTGAAAGCTCTGCCTATACCAGAGTACTTCTTCCTGAGGATTCCTCTTCTCCTCAGCGTAAGATGTCTCCACCAGAGGATATGTCCTTTCAGGATTTTATCCGAGATGTGACCCGAGTTCTTTCCATCACAGTGGCTCCTGAAAAAGAGACTAGGGCAAAGGAATTAGAAATCCTACAATACCCTAAAGCTCCCAAGGAGGCAGCTACCTTACCTATTCATGTGATCTTGCATGATCTTATGTTAAGGATGTCGGAAACACCTCTGACCACATCTCCTCACCATGTATCGAGTTCCTCATTGTCCTGGTTTTCAGAAGACTCAATTACCAACCCATTCCATGGTGGTGGAATCAGCCATGAGACGGATAAAGAGTGCAAAAATCCTCCAGGACGTGAGTGTAGGACTCTTGACGCCTTTGGACGTTGATCCTTCCAGGCTTCCATGCTTTCTGCTAGGATCAGTTCCTATATCTTGTATATGGGAATGTTCCTTAAGGAGGTCACAGGAGACTTAGAGCTTATGAGCCCTCTCCTTCCTGATGATAAAAGGCAAGATTATCTTGCTCTTGTTAAACATGCTCAGGATGTTTCCAAGTTTGTGAATCGTGCAGCCTTTGACAGTATTGAATGCATAAGCAGAACCTCTACTGTTGCCATAGGTACACGTAGAATTGCCTGGCTCCAGGCATCTGACTTGGAAATCTGGGTACAGGACAAACTGGGGAATATACCTTGCACAGGAGAGAATCTCTTTAGTAAGAATTGGCAGGAAAAAGCTAATGAGATAGATGCTGACAATATCACTTGGATAAATTGTCTAAATCTACAGCTGATCCTGCGAGGAAAAGATCCTCTAAGAAACCATTCTTCAGCAAGAAGAAAAGGTTTTACCCCTCCTATACCCAGCAGGGACATCATTTAGGTCAGTCTGCCCAAAAGGGACAGCACCAACAACCTAGGCAACAAAGGAAACCAAAAGCCGCTAAGCCTCAACCGGCTCAGCAGACTCAGCCTCCACAGGGGCTTTGACTCCTGTCTAGAGAACTTTGCCTTTCCTGGCCCTGAATGGCCCAGAACCCTCCACCATCCTAGGAAGGTTATGTCATTTTGCCCCAGATAGAGTCCAATTTTCTGCTGTTATCTTACCCTATCTATTGTAACAGAGGGTTCAAGCTTCATTTCCTCAGCATACCCCCTCCTATAGTGGTAAGACAGTTCAATTCTCAGACCTCTCTCAACAACCGGTTAGGTCAAGAAGTCACTATGCTCCTTGCTCAAGGGGCAATAGAAGAGGTACCCATTCCCCAACGGGGTACAGGGTTTTACTCCCCCTATTTCCTTATTCCAAAGAAAACAGGAGGACATACACCCATTCTAGACCTCAGAGAATTGAACAAATTCCTGTTCAGAGAGAAGTTCAAAATGATTTCTCTAGGAACTCTGCTGCCATACCTTCAGAGTCAGGATTTGCTTTGTTCTCTAGATCTCAAGGATGCGTACACTCATGTTCTCATCCACCCAACTCACCAAAAGTTCCTTCGCTTCCTGTTTCAAGGGAAGCACTACCAATACAGGGTTCTTCCTTTTGGCCTGGCCTCTGCACCAATGGTGTTCACAAAATGCATGGCTGTGGTAGCAGCATTTCTCCGCACCCTGGGTATATTCGTCTTCCCTTATTTAGACGACTGGCTCATTCGAGCCCCTTCAGAGCCAGAGGCCAGGGTTGCTCTGTCTCGCACAATGCGCATCCTTCAGTATTTGGGACTTGTCATAAACTTCCCAAAGTCCAACCTTGCTCCCACTCAATTCCTAGAGTTCATAGGAGCTCTTCTGGATACCAGACAAACAAGGGCCTACCTTCCACAGCCCCGCTGCCTTCGTATTGTGCAGTTAGCTTCCCAAGCAATGCTAAAACCTCACCTCACTGCTCGGGAAATGTTAGAGTTGCTAGGCCACATGGCATCCACCGTGCATGTGGTTCCTTATGCTCGCCTCCATATGAGGGCAGCCCAGTGGACCTCCTTATCCACTCAGTGGACTCAGGCGTCAGGTTGCCTGTCAGACAAAATAGCAAACTCAGATCGCCTTATTTTGTCCCTCCAATGGTGGCAGTCACCCAAAAATCTTTTGGTGGGATATCCTTTTCAGCAACCCCTACCCCAAGCCACTCTAACAGATGCTTCACAGGTGAGTGGGGGAGCCCACTTGCAAGACCTCTGTACCCAGGGTACCTGGACCCCACAGGAGGCTCTGAGCTCCATATCAATCTTTTGGAGCTCAGAGCAATCTTCCTTGCTCTTCAAGTATTTCACACCCAGCTCAGCTAGAGAGCATCAGATTCATCTCCTTGCGGTGTATCTTTCAGGCATTCAAAACTCTTGGGCAGACAGACTCAGTCGAGTTCTGCTTCCACACGAATGGTCTCTCCATGCAGACCAGGTGGCCAAAATTTTTCAAATTTGGGGAACTCCAGACATAGACCTCTTTGCAAGTCCGCTGAATGCCAAAGTTCCCCGGTTCTGTTCCAGAATTCCAGCTCGTCTTGTCAGGCCAGGGATGTTTTCCTCCTCCATTGGGGTCAGGACTTCCGGTGTGCCTTTCCACCCATTCCCCTAATTCCCAAAACCCTGTTCAAGCTTCAGAGAGACGGAGGTCATATGATCCTCATAGCTCCAGGTTGGCCATGGTAAATGTGGTACCCTCTGCTCCTACACCTTTCTCAAGCTCCACCTCTGGAGTTAGGAGCTGCTCCAGATCTCCTTTCTCAAGAGGACGGGATGCTGTGGCATCCCAATCCGCAGTCTCTGCATCTCAGGACCTGGTTGCTGAAAGCCTAGAACTTCACGGTCTTAACCTTTCCCAGCAGGTAAAGGATATCCTTCATGCTTCCAGGAAACCTTCCATAAGACGCTCTTATGCATTTTAGTGGAAAAGGTTTACCATATGGTGCTCGCAGAAGGGTCTTAACCCTCTTGCGATACCTCTGGAATCATTACTGGAGTACCTCCTTCATTTATCGAATGCAGGGCTTAAGACTAATTCAATGAGAGTCCATTTGAGTGCTATTGCAGCTTCTTTCAAGCCTCTAAATGGACAACCTATTTCCTCTCATCCTCTCATAGCGAGATTTATGAGAGGCCTTCTTTTAATGAAGCCTCCCATTAAGCCACCACCGGTGGCATGGGACTTGAATCTGGTAGTTGGGCAGTTCATGAAACCGCCCTTTGAACCATTAACCACTACCTCTTTGAAATTCCTTTCCTGAAAAGTTATCTTTCTTATTGCAATCACATCAGCACGTCGCATCAGTGAATTGAAAGCCTTGGTGGCTGATCCTCCTTATACAAGGTTCCATCATGATAAGGTAGTCCTTAGGACTCATCCACACTTTATGCCAAAGGTGGTTTCGCCCTTTCATTTGAACCAAGCGGTTTACCTTCCTGTATTCTTTCCAAGGCCTCACGCCTCAAATGCAGAAAGGAACCTTCATACTTTGGACTGTAAAAGAGCTTTGGCCTTTTACTTGCAAAGGACACAGCAACATAGAAAATCCTCTCAAATCTTTGTTGCTTTTGATCCTATTCATTTGGGACTTTCAGTCTCCAAAAGGACACTGTCCAACTGGATTGCACCGTGTATATCTTTTGCCTATGAGAGTAAGAACCTTCCTCTTGAAGGCCATGTCACAGCTCACAATGTAAGAGCCATGGCAGCCTCAATGGCTCATCTTGACTCTGTGTCTATCGACGACATCTGTCGAGCAGCTACTTGGGCTTCGGTTCATACCTTCACAGCCCATTACTGCTTAGACAAGGACTCCCGCCGGGATGTCTTGTTTGGTCAGGCTGTTCTTCAACACCTGTTCCATACTTAATCAACTCCTACCCACCATCCCTAGTAGGATGCCAGAGATCCATGGGGGGAAGTGGAGCCCTTTCACAAGGACACACAACTTTCTGGGGCCATCTCCCTGGCATCTGCAGCTAGGGAGTCCCCATATGTGAAAACTACATTCCTGCTTGTTCCTGGAGATAGCCTAGTTACTCACCTGTAACAGGTAATCTCCGGGAACAGCAGGAATTTAGTCTTCACAACCTGCCCACCTCCCCTAGGAGTTGTATCTCTCTCTCTTTCCCTCTCTCTTTTGTCTCAGCTATAAACTCAACTGGAGAGGGACAGTTGGGAAAGGCGGGAAAGGCGGGAAGGCAGCACGCAGGCGCCTTGGGATGCTCCCAAAAGCTTTCCTATTGAACGCTGGGGAGCGTTCCCGCGCAGGCTCTGTCGGTACCAACGATACCCATATGTGAAGACTAAATTCCTGCTGTTCCCGGAGATCACCTGTTACAGGTGAATAACTATGCTATCTCAGAGACTTGGTGGAAGGAGGATAACCAATGGGACACTGTGTTACTAGGCTACAAACTATTTTATAATGATAGGGTAGATCAAATGGAGGGGTGTTGGTATATGTTAAAGAAGGCTTTGAGTCTAGCAGTATAGAATCTCTATAGATAGAATTTCCATGTAAAAAGGGGAAGAGAATGTTAGTGGGGGTATAGTACCATCCGCCTGAACAGAATGAACAGACAGATGATGAAATGCTAACAGAAATGAGAAAATCTAGCAAAGTTTACAACACAATAATAATGGAAGATTTCAGTTACCCCAGTATTGATTGGGTCAGTGTCACATCAGGACATGCTAGGGAGGTATAGTTTCTAGATGAAATAAATGACTGTTTCATGGAGCAGCTGGTTCATGAACCAACACGAGGGGAAGCTATATTAGACATAGTCCTTAGTGGAACACAGGATCTAGTGTGAGAGAAGTAATGGTGTTGGGCCTCTTGGCAATAGTAATCATAACATAGTCACATTTGATTTAATAAATGGAGGGAGGATTGCAAGGAAATTGACTGTGCTAGCATTTAACTTTAAAAAAGGTGAGCATGATAAGATGAGGAAAATGGTTAAGTAAAAACATAAAGGAGCAACTTCAAAGGTTAAGCGTTTAGAAACATAGAAACACAGAAATATGACGACAGAAAAAGACCACATAGCCTATCTAGTCTGTCCTTCCATAACAACGACAACAGTCCCCTTTTTACCTTTAGAGATCCTCTGTGTTTGTCCCATGCTTTTTTGAATTCAGTCACTGTCCTTATCTCTACCACCTCCACTGGGAGACTATTCCACGGATCCACTACTCTTTCCGTAAAGAAATATTTCTGCATATCACTCCTGAATCTATCTCCCTTCACCCTCATCCCATGTCCCCTCGTAGCAGAACTTGCTTTCAATTGAAAGAGGCTCTCTCCCTGAACATTTATGCCATGGAGGTATTTAAGCATCTCAATCATATCACCTCTATCCCACCTTTCTTCTAAGGTGTACATATTAAGATCCTTCAGTCTGTCCTCATATGCTTTATAATGAAGACCACTAATCATTTTAGTAGCCACCCTCTGCACCGACTCCATCCTGTTCACATCCTTTTGAAAGTGCGGTCTCCAGAATTGCACACTATACTCCAAATGAGGTTTCACCAAAGACTTATACAGAGGCATTATCACCTCCATTTTCTGCTAGCCATTCCTCTCCGTATGCACCCAAGCATCTTTCTAGCTTTTGCCGTCACCTTTTCTACCTGTTTAGCTACTTTAAGATCATCAGACACAACCACGCCTAGGTCCCGCTCTTCTTTAGTGGACAAAAGTACTTCACCCCCTATACTATATTGCTCTCTTGGATTGCTGCAGCCCAAATGCATGACCTTACATTTTTTAACATTAAATCCCAGCTGCCAAATTCTAGACCATTCTTCAAGCTTAGCCAGATCCCTCTTTATGTTATCTACACCTTCCTGGGTGTCTACTCTATTGCAGATTTTGGTATCATCTGCAAAGAGGCAAACCTTACCTGACAGCCCTTCCACTATATCACTAACAAAGATGTTTATTTATTTATTTAAAATAAATGTTAAAAAGAATCGGACCAAGGACCGATCCCTGGGGCACACCACTGGTAACATCCTTCTCCTCAGAGTGAGCTCCATTTACTTGTACTCTTTGTCGCCTCCCACCCAACCAATTTCTAACCCAAGCAGTAACTTTAGGGTCCATCCCTAGGGTGCTCAGTTTGTTTATAAGTCGCCTGTGAGGAACGGTGTCAAAGGCTTTACTGAAATCTAAATACACCACATCTAGAGCTCTCCCTCGGTCCAACTCCCTGGTCACCCAGTCAAAGAAATCAATCATATTTGTCTGACAAGACCTGCCTCTGGTGAATCCATGCTGCCTCGGATCCTGTAATCCGCTGGACTCCAGAAACCTCACTATTTACATCAGGCCTGATGTATTCCACCCTTTAAGAAAGATGAAAGGAAGGCCAAACAACAGCCAGCATAATTTTAAGGTGAGGTCAGAGAGGCTGTTATAACTAAGACAGAATCTTTCAAAAAATGGGGAAAAAAAGGCCAAATGACAAAAACAGGAAATATTATAAGTACTGGCAAGTTAAATGCAGGCATTAATAAAGCAGGCAAAAAGAGAATTTGAAAAGAAGCTTGCTGTGGAAGCAAAAGTGCATAATAAAATCTTTTTCAAGTGCATTCATAGCAAAACACCAGTGACAGTGTCAGTTGAACCATTAGATGATTGAGGGGTAAAAGGGGCAGTAAGAGAGGACAAGGCCATAGCGGAGAGACTGAATGAATTCCTTGTTTCAGTTTTTAATAAAGAAGGTATAGGAAACTTACCCATGCCAAAATGATATTTAAAGGTGATGTATCAGAGGAATTGAAACAAATCTTGATAAATCGGAAAGATGTAATAAAGCTACTTGATAAACTAAAGAGTTGCAAATCACCTGGACTGCATGGCATAAATCCCAGAGTGCTGAACGAACTGAAATATGAGATTGCAGACCAACCTTTAGTAATCAGCAGTACCTGAAGATTGCAGAGTGGCCATTCTAATGCTAGTTTTCAGAAAGGATTCCAGGTGTGATTCAGGAAACTACAGTCTGGTGAGCCTGACATCAGTGCCAGGCAAAATGGTAAAAATCATTATAAAGAACAAAATACTGAAGATGTAAATAGTCATGGTCTAATGGCAGAAAGCCAACATGGATTTAGCCAAGGAAAATCTTGTCTCAGTAATCTTATTTTTTTTTGAAGATGTGAATAAACAGGTAGATAAAGGTGAGCCAGTTAATATAGTGTATCTGGATTTTCAGAAAACCTTTGACAAGGTCCCTCATAAGAAACTCTTTGAGACCTTGAAAATTGGTAGACTGTGTCTGAATGGCAGATGAAATTTAATGTGGGCAAATGCAAAGTTATGCACTTAGAGGCCAATTCCATAACATGCACATCCAGTCTGTGGACACGTCCAAATCGCAAATGGGCCTGCTTTCACCCTAATTCTGCAGTCACAGGTATAGACGTGCCCGCGGTTCTGGAATCTGGGACCTAGGCATTTCCGGTGTGGCACGATCAAATCACTATGGAGAAACATGGGCCCCACTGATATAACGAGACATGGGTATACGCAGCAAATGGATTAGACGTCCTCTCGCTGACCGTATTCTGAAAAAAGATAGACATTTCCAATCCTGCCTCTCTGGGACGACCACGCGTCCTCTGTTAAAACATGCATCTCCTAAGCTGACATCTCCACTCACTGACAATCAGGGCCGGCCCGTCCATTGAGCAAGAATGTTTTTTGCACAGGGCCCCGTGTTTCAGGGGGCCCCGCGCAAAAAACATTCTACATTAGCACAAGCACATTAAAAAAAAAAACCCGACTGCTGCTGCCGCTGCCGCCATGGCAGCGGCAGAATCAAATGTCCTGCCGCGGGGCCTCACCTGCCCAGCAGAGCCTCCCTGAGCTCCCGAGTCCCTCCAAATCCGCTGGCTTTCAGAGCCACGAGAGCTTCTCTGACCTCTCGCGGCTCTGTTAATCCCGCCAGGGCTGATGGGAAATCCCATCAGCCCCTGCGAGATTAACAGAGTCGCGAGAAGAAAGGGAAACTCTCGCGGCTCTGAAAGCCCGTGCATTGGGAGCTCAGGGAGGCTCTGCCGGGCAGGCGGGGCCCCGCGGCGGGACATTTGATTCTGCCGCTGCCACGGCGGCAGCGGCAGCAGCAGCCGTTTTTTTTTTAATCTATCCGGGCTGATGGGGGGAGGGGGGTTAGGACTGGTAATGGGCTATGGGGGGGGTTAGGACTGGAAGGGGGCTGATGGGGGGTTAGGACTGGAAATGGGCTGGGTTAGGATGTAATGGGCTATGGGGGGCTAAGACTGGAAATGGGCTGATGGAGGGGGGGTTAGGATGTAATGGGCTATGGGGGGGCTAAGACTGGAAATGGACTGATGGTGGGTAGGACTAGTAATGGGCTATAGGGGGGCTAGGACTGGAGATGTTGCTGATGGGGGGGTTAGGACTGGTAATGGGCTATGGGGGTGCTAAGACTGGAAATGGGCTATGGGGGGCTAGGACTGGAAATAGGCTGATGGGGGTTAGGATTGGTAATGGGCTATGGGGGGGCTGAGACTGAAAATGGGGTGATGGGGGGCCTTAGGACTGGAAGTGGGCTGATGGGGGGCTTAGGACTGGTAATGGGCTATGGGGGGACTAAGACTGAAAATGGGGTGATGGGGGGCCTTAGGACTGGAAGTGGGCTGATGGGGGGCTTAGGACTGGTAATGGGCTATGGGGGGGCTAGGACTGATAATGGGCTGGGGGTGGCTAGGACTGGAAATGGGCTGAGTGGAAGGAGGGCTTGAACTGCAAATAGCTGGTGGGGACGGGGGCTTGGAATGAAAATGGGCTGTGTGGAAGAAGGGCTTGAACTACAAATAGCTGATGGGGAGGGGGCTTGGAATGGAAATGGGCTGTGTGGAAGAAGGGCTTGAACTACAAATAGCTGATGGGGAGGGGGGCTTGGAATGGAAATGGGCTGTAAGGGGAGGGAGCTAGGACTTGAAATGGGCTGAGGTGGGTTAGGACTGGTAATGGGCTATGGGGGGCTAAGACTGAAAATGGGGTGATGGGGGGCTGAGGACTGGAAGTGGGCTTATGGGGGGCTTAGGACTGGTAATGGGCTATGGGGGGGGCTAGGACTGGTAATGGGCTGAGGGGGTGGCTAGGACTGGAAATGGGCAGAGTGGAAGGAGGGCTTGAACTGCAAATAGCTGATGGGGACGGGGGCTTGGAATGGAAATGGGCTGAGTGGAAGGAAGGCTTGAACTACAAATAGCTGATGGGGAGGGGGCTTGGAATGGAAATGGACTGAGTGGAAGGAAGGCTTGAACTACAAAGAGCTGATGGGGAGGGGGCTTGGAATGGAAATGGGCTGTGAGGGGAGGGAGCTAGGACTGGAAATGGGCAGAGTGAGGGGGGGCTAGGACAGGAAATGGGCTATGGGGGGCTAGGACTGGAAATGGGCTGATGGGGGTTAGGACTGGTAATGGACTATGGGGGGGCTAAGACTGAAAATGGGGTGATGGGGGGCCTTAGGACTGGAAGTGGGCTGATGGGGGGCTTAGGACTGGTAATGGGCTATGGTGGGGCTAGGACTGGTAATGGGCTGGGGGTGGCTAGGACTGGAAATGGGCTGAGTGGAAGGAGGGCTTGAACTGCAAATAGCTGATGGGGACGGGGGCTTAGAATGGAAATGGGCTGAGTGGAAGGAAGGCTTGAACTACAAATAGCTGATGGGGAGGGGGCTTGGAATGGAAATGGGCTGTGAGGGGAAGGAGCTAGGACTGGAAATGGGCAGAGTGAGGGGGGGCTAGGACAGAAATGGGCTGATGGAGGGCTAGGATAGGACTGGAAATGGGCTGTTGGGGGCTGGGATTGGAAATGAGCTGATGGAGGGACTCGGATGGGGGAGCTAGGACTGGAAATGGGCTGATGGTGGGGCTAGGATAGGACTAGAAATGGGCTTATGGGGGCTGGGATTGGAAATGAGCTGATGGAGGGACTCGGATGGGGGAGCTAGGACTGGAAATGGGCTGATCCAGGGACTAGAAGGGAGCGGATGCTGGGTGGAGCTGGAACTAGAAGGGAGCTGATGTTGGGGGAGGATTAGAATGGGATAGAGTTGGGAGAGTGAAATGGAGAGGGAAAAATATTTTGTATGGGAGGGAAGACAAATCTACAATTGGCCGGATATTGGGAGAGTAAGTGGGGTTTGAGGATGGCGGGGTAAAATTTGAGTGGATGAAATGGCAATGAGGAAAGAGCAAAAGGAGAGAGATTAGTATGTTAAAGAAGATGTAGAGAGAGAATGGAAAAAAACTAGAAGAAAGGACAAATGGACAGCAGACGATGGAGAGTTAGCAGAAGACACGAAGAAACCAGAAGAAAGTGGCTGGAGCAATTGCAACTGAAAAAAAATGCACAAAAGGTAGAAAAATATCTCTTTATTTAATTTATTAACTGAAATATGCCAGCTCTGGGAAATGTGCATCATTAATGTCTGTGCTTTGTTTAGTACCAGAGGAAATTAATTTATAGTTTTATTTCTACAGTGTTGTTGGGCTTTTGGGGTTCCCAGTTTAATTATTGTCTTCCTGTTTCTACATTGTGATTTCTTGTTTGGTGATGGTCTGTGTTCTGCACGTGTAACTGAGCTGAGGTATTCTGTTTATGTAATTCCTATTTGACATTGCCACTTGTTCTCTTTCCCCAGTAGGTCATGTATTGTTGTTCTCTGAAATGTATTGGTTTAATATTTGTAGTGTTGCCTTTTGATAGGTAGGGTCTTGTGCTTTGTGAGTCCTGGTAGTGCTGTTAGGATATGGCGGGTTTGCTATGGGTTCTAAATGGGCAGTGTTTTAGTAGTTCCTAATGTGCCTGGCAGTTGGCACTGGATTATAGTAATGTAGAAATCTTTTAGTCTTTCTTTATCCATACACTCATTAAGAGGCATGTTTACTAAAAGTTAGGTTATGGTAACATTATGCAAATATTTATGCAAATGAGGCCCTTATGCAAATGAGGCCCCACACCGAGTCTCTGCACATGGCCCCGCATCCCCCTTGGGCCGCCCCTGCTGACAGTGTTGTGCTGATGCAAACCATATAAATACCGATGATACATAAATGTTGCTGCAAACTAAACTAGATATACTAGTCTTTTGCAGTGCCCAGAACACTGCAAGGTAATCTCAGTGCACTCAAAGATATTATACCAGCCAGTAGAAAGTGATATGTTTGTCATGATATATCTTGCATCACAATATGCATGGCAGTAGGAGAAATCCTTAGCTATTCTTTCATTGGTCATCTCTAAAAACAGTCTTTACAATGCTAAGTATCGATCCCTACCAACCTCACACAATATGGTGCGTTTGGGCATGTTTTAGTGCTGTTTGCATTGTTGAATGCTCTGATTCTGAGGGTCTCTTTTTTATTAAGAATTTCTATTTAATACAACAGAAACATATACAAAGAAATATGATAAATACATCAAAAGAAGGAAAAAACAAGTGGAACCATATCCCCAAAGGATTACCAAAAAGAAAAAAATATGTACTGCAATTAAACCACATCCAGGAGTGCAGAGGGCAACAATGACCTAGGGCAAATTCCCAGATCCCAATAGCAAAACAAAATCACATATAATATACATAAGAAAACTACCCATTAGGTACCCTACGTACCCCACATTCCCTGCTCTTCAAAAGACCCTCTAACTGTTGAGGGTCCGTATAAACATAACGGACACCCAACAGAGATACCACACATTTGCAAGGAGATCTCAAATAAAAAGTAGCTCCCAGTGCTATCAGCCGGGGTTTTTACTGAAGGAAACTCTTACGTCGAATTTGAGTGGCCCTAGCCACATCTGGAAAAACCTGAACCAACTGACAACAAAATAAAATAGTCTTATACTTGAAATATAACTTCATAACCTGAGATTTCTCAATATCAGTAGCAAAAGAAACTGGAAAGGGATATGTTTTGACATACAGCTATGGAGAACCGTTTTATTTTCTACCCTATCATACTGGCACCTGGTGGTGCTGCGGTCATCCATATGGTCCAAGTACTGGCCAGGCATTCATGTTCCCACTGAATTGTAGATAAGCACACCACACCACATCGTCCCATGCATCTCTGAAATCACACACTCTCACTTTCAGTCACAAAAAACATCAGTCTGCCAAAAAGGTGCCCTGAACCCATAAATAACAGCTGGCACAATATAATAGCATGGGCTCAAAATATGATCTGTGTTTCTCACCCAAACAAGAATCCTTTCCATACTCACTCACATACTATTCCTACATCAACAGTCCCATTTTTTCAGGACACAGGAATTGTTAGGATCCCTTAGATTAGCCTTTTTAGCACAAACGGCACATGTCAGCATGGCCAGAATAATCACTATTGCTCTTCTGAATATTTCTTTCAGGATAGTTATTACTGCCTCTTTAGCTTTCAAGATTGCCACATCTCTGATTTTATGTTCATTATAAATGCTTCTTATGGTGTTTTTCCATACTGCAGTCCACCATTTTAGAACAGACTAGTCACCAGAGGAGAATTTTTTCTAAGTACTGCCTTTATTCTATGTCTCCGGCAGGTATAACTGACATATTTGCAGGGACCTCCCAAAACATACATGGGCCTTTCCTGAATGCTCTTTATAAGTCTCCGCAGCAAACCATGCTCATGTTCTGCCCTTCCCAGACACTTCTGAGACAGAGCAGCTTTATCCACTAAGTATCCTCTTCACAGCCAGACCCAACAGTATCCCTCCTGCTTCAGGAGCAGTCCATGGGTACAATACCTTGCTGAAGCGGTTCCATTGAGGCAAACTCAGTTTCCATCGGTTCCACGCCACCAAACTCTTCTATAGTCATGTGACCTTCTGAATCAGGTGTTGCAGAGGAAGTGACCTCACCCAGTACTGGGCCCAGGAGCTCCTACCCTCCTCCCAACCTTTCCTGATTTATTTCTGCAACACGGGCTGTGAACGCTGCTGGTGAAGGCCTGGGCTTAAATGAACCCTGCCCTTTTCCACGCGGTTTACCTCTAGCTCTCTGTTTCCCGCCTTGCAGCGGCTTTCCCTTTACCTGGAAGGGGAGATATGGCTGTGGCAATTCCTGCTGTGAACCGGAAGGGTCACAGTGAGTTGAATTTAGGCATGATCATTTGCTCCTGCTGACAAGCAGATGTAAATGTTCACACTACTTTGTGCACATATGCATAGATTAAAATATTTTATAATCTACATACATATATGTGAGCTCCACCCATGCTCCTCCCAGACCACACTGCCTGGCTATGCCTTCCAGCGAAGTATGCACATTCCTGCAAAGCACGTACTTTTAGGCCAGTCAGTATTTTGTTAGAGATCGTTTACGTGTTTATATAGCCACATACGCGTAGGAGTAATTACCTCCTACATGTGTAAATGTGTATTTTATCAGATGTGTATTTTATTAAATACCCCCCAAAAATCCAACAATAAGGGTCAATTACTAAAATTCCAAAAACTTATCGAGCCTTGCTTCAAACTATACGACGTCAATTGTGGACAAGAGATTGTATATATAGGACCAAACAAACTCATTGTGCAAGAAAACACAAGCTACAGTTAAATGCTGTGGCCCAATTTAATATTTTTTTACTTGTAATTCATATGTTTATTGTTTTGTTTTTTTAGTTTTTCTTATATTTGATAAAACCTTTGCCAAACCATAGTGAAGTATATTAAGCTGTACTTTACTCCGAAGGTATCCAACTCAGCACTGGGTTTCAAACTTGGCCATATGCCCGATTCTGCTTCAGGGAATATAATTTACATTATCAATAGCTCTGTTAGCAATACTAGAGTCCATCAATGTTTTCTGCTTCCAAGAATGTCAATGTAAATAATTCTGTAAAACCATTCCAAAGTCCATCAGTACCGCCAACAGCGTGCTGCATTTGGTGGAGACATTGATGGACTCTGGAATGTCTTTACAGAATTATTTACAATGACATTCCTGGAAGCAGAAGGCATTGATGGAACCTGCAGTATTTTTTAACAGAGCTATTCATAATGTAAATGGTATTTCCTGAAGAAGAACTGGGCACATGGCCAAGTTTGAAACCCAGAGCTGAGTTGGACACCTCAGGAGGAAAGTACAGCTTAATATACTTCATTGTTGTCATTAAGTACCATCGAGTCAGTGCCAACTAATAGCAACCATCTGAATAGTTGTCCTAAACTATGTTCGGTCATCAGTCAGAGGGCTAATTGTCGATAGAGTGGCATCCATAGCTGCTATTATTCTATCGATCAGTCTCATTGCTGGCCTTCCTCTTTTGCGTTGACCTTCAATCTTCCCAAGCACGATGTCTTTTTCTAATGATCTCTCTCGTGTGTAATATGTCCAAAGTATGAAAATTGAAGTCTTATCATTTGAGCTGCTAAAGAAAGCTTGGGTTTGATCTCCTCCTGCGAAAAGCTATCAAATATAAGAACAATTTTTTTAAAACAATAACGATATGAATTAAAAAAAAAATTGGGCCACAGCGTTTAACTATACCTTGACATTCTTGCACAATGAATTTGTTTGGCCTTACATATACATCCTGTTGCACCCAATTGAAGTGGTGTATTTTATTAAATATGCATGTACATTGCCATTCCACTTCTGTATCCAACTATTCCCTTGGAATATCTACACGCAGATCACTTAAAGGTAGGCCCACACTGTCTGTGCACACATGCATTTTAGAAAGGACATCCAAGTCAAATCAGGGATGTCCAGAGTAGAACATGCCAAACACCAGGGACATCTATGTCTCTGCCTGATTTTTGGAGCATAGGATTTTAGGAAAGCGTGGGGTGGGATGTCCATCTCATTCAATCTAGCATAAGAGAACATCCAGCAATGTAAAACAAAAACATAAATTTTCATTCTGCTGATTGTTTGTTATCGGCATGGGAAATAGAGGGGACATGAGCATATCTCCATCTCTTTGCAAAAGATGTAAAAAGGCTGGAAACTGTTCAGAGGAAGGCGACCAAAATGATTTGGAGCCTGCGTAAGTAACTTTATGAAAAGAGACTTGAAGACCTAAATATGTACACTTTGGAGGAGAGGAGGGATAGGGGAGATATGATTCAGACCTTTAAATACTTAAAGAGGAACGATGAACAAACAAACCTCTTCCAAAGACGGGGAAGCTGCAAAACTAGAGGGCATAACATGAAGCTGCAAGGTGGAAAATTGAAAGGCAATGTCAGGAAATATTTTTTCACTGAAAGGGTGGTGGATGCTTGGAATGCTCTCCCGAAGGAAGTGGTGGGGGCAAACACGGTGACGGAATTCAAAACGGCATGGGACAAGCATAGCGGATCCCTTTACAACAACAGGATAAAAACAAAATAAATTGAACCAACTAACCTCTCAACAAATAGGGGTGTCCTACATGGAGTGTGGGGTCCACCCCTAAACAAAGACATGGGGAAGGGTGGCCTGCACAGAGCGACAGGAGCACCTACTCTTGCCGTATTGCTGGGCAGACTGGATGGACCATGCTGGTCTTTATCTGCCGTCATTTACTATGTTGCTATGTTACTATCTATACCCCTCAGATGTCTTTCTGAGAAAACAAGCACTTTTCCAATGATTATTTGTGCTTGGAGCAGGTACTGTATAGCTTGGATGTGGCTTGGGATGTCCAGGGCATTGCTGATGTTGGGCAAGGATGTCCAAGTTCTGGGAATGCCCGGACATGCCTAGTCCACTCCCCTCTTCAGACTTGGACATCCTCACTCTGGGGACGTTCACAGAGCCAGCTTCTAAAATGGCTCTGGAGAAGTCTCCATGTCCATTTTCAGACATCCGAAACACAAATAGAGCTTCTAAAAAAGCCCCTTTACATACATATGCGGTCATGCAATTTTATAAAAACCCTATTCCCTGTAATTTCTCTGTAATTATCTTTACAGAGAAAAGCTTTATAAAATGTATCCCCTAAACCCCACACACACAGGTGTACAAAAATCCTTGGCTCAAATTTCATAAATGTTTCCTAAAAGCATTAGAGATCATTTTTGTATAGGTGGGAGAGGAAAGGTCCATAAACCATTATTAAAAAGGACTCAGGAAATCCACTGTTTGCCCCAATACACGCATTATGGAACCTGTGTGTCTTTTTGGGAACCTGCCAAGTGCTTGTGACCTGGATTGGCCACTGTTGGAAATAGGATACTGAGCTCTCCCACATAAACATAGGCTTTTTATAAAGAATATGATATGATATGATATTCTTTTGATGTGTTTTCTAGCTTCTATGTTAAACAGCAAATTGAAGCAACATTTTGAAAAGTCAAAAAATATCATAGGTGAACAAAATTGCCCATCACACTTACTGACATTAGAAATATGTTCAAACAAGTGGAAACTAACACATTCTAAACAGCTTTGGCTTCCTCTCTCCACATATAGATTCACTCTACGCATATGGAGCAAAGTTTAGTATAGGTTGTCTAGACTGGAAAAGGGATGTTCGAGTTGAAATGTTCAAAATTTCCAAAGTATTTTACAAACAGCTTGCTGAACGCAGAGCCTTTTTGAAAATCTGTGTAAGGCTGCAGAAAAAAATATGTGTATTTGGTTGCATGTGCAGTGGGAACGGCCATTAAAAAGCACTAAAAAAAAGAGATGCGTCACTTGGTGCTTTGTTCATTTACATAGGGGTCATTGTGGATAACACGTTGAAACGCTCCGCCTACTGTGCAGCAGCTGCCAAGAAGGCAAATAGAATGCTAGGAATCATAAGGAAAGGAATGGAGAATAAAACAAAAGATATTATAATGCATCTGTATCGTTTCATGGTGCGACCACACCTTGAATGGCGTGGTGTACCTACTCTTGCTGCCTTGGTTGGCAGACTAGATGGACCATGCTGGTCTTTATCTGCCATCATATACTATGTTACTATAGTGTATAAAAAGAATGTAATAAAATAAATAAAATATAGCAGAATTATAAAAGGTACAGAGAAGAGCCACCAAATGGTAAAGAGGATGGAAGGATACCTCAATGAGGAAAGGCTCAAAGGTTTAGGGCTCTTCAACCTGGAAAAGAGACGGCTGAAAGGAGATATGATAGAGGTCTATAAATTAATGAGTAGAAAGAGTAAATGTAGATAGGTTGTTTATGCATCAAAAGTAGAAAGATTAGGGGACACACAATGAATTACAGTGTAACCTGTTTAAGACTAATAAGAGAAAATATTTTTTTACTCAACATGTAATCAAACTCTGGAATTCTTTACCAGAGGACGTAATAGAAACTGTTAGTGTAGCTGGGTTTAAAAAAGGTTTGGACAAGTTCCTGGAGGAAAGGTCCATAAACCATTATTAAAGATGACCTGGGAAATCCACTGGTTGTCCCAATACAAGCATTTTGGAACCTGTGTGTCTTTTTGGGAACCTGCCAGGTGCTTGTGACCTGGATGGCCCACTGTTGGAAACAGGATACTGGGCTTGATGGACCTTGGGCTGACCCAGTATGGCATTTCTTATATTCTGATGTTCTTAAATGCTGCCACTTAAATGTGTATTTGCTTGATTTTGCAAATCTGTGTGCCCAAGTGGAACTAATAAAGCAGCTCAATGTTTTTGCATTTTCTGATGTTTATTTGCATCAGAGAGGTAAACAGAGTTTTCCTCTATATCACTCTTCCAAACCCCAAGTCCAAATGAGCAGTTAACTTACAATTACACGTGACTCAATGTAGGTGCAAATACTATTATGAAATGTTTTGCACTATACAGGGGTATACAGCAGAAAGGCTTTTTCTGTGTGAGAAAGACACTTTATTAAACAGCACAGCAGTAGTGTATGTATATGTATGCGTGCCAACAAGATAGTGTATCTTTGTACGCATGCTGTGTGTAGGCATTCCCAGGGGCATAGGTTGGGTAGAGTAGGGGTGGAGTTGTGATGTACACATGTGTTTTATAAAATACACGAGTGCATGTATACAATACATGCATGCATCACACCTGTGTTGCCATTTGCGTGCTACTGGGCTTGCATCTGGAAACCTCTGTTATAAAGATGCATAGGCATCTATGTAGCCATCTCACATAGGTACCCTGTCATAAAACCAGGCCCTACCTGTAGTTCCATAGCAACATAGAGAATGTGTGTATACTTCTAGGTCCACCCATACCATGCCTCATTCAAATCTCTGCGTGCTGCAGGTATTCAAATGTAAGTAGCACCTTTACTAAAATTGCTATTACAGGTATATGTAAAGGAGCTTGTAACACATGTAAATGATACCTAACTCTTCTAAAATCACCTCCTATATTTTACCTCATCCGGGTGCCTAACTCATAGGCACCTACATTTAGGTACCCAATAAGCCAAATGCCTTAGTTCGTTCTGCTGCCCTCTATATCTCTCCACATAAATTCTCATTTTCAAGAAGATTTTGTAAGGCCACTGCGGAAAGATCAGCATCTCTTACACGAACAAGACTGTATTTTCCAGGACTTGGGTGTACACGTGGGCACTTCAACATGTGCTTTAGATTGTCGCAGTTCTGTAGGTGTGTGCAGAAATGCCCAGTGCGCTGAACTTTGTTAGGGGTGTGCATGTGAGCAGGACATGGGCACAGTGTAGGGGCAGTCTTAATGGATGCACATGTGTTATAGTATGCTATGACGTGTGTGTGTGTGTGTGTGTGTGTGTGCGTGTGTGAGTGTGTGTCTGTAGGCACCACCAGATGGCACATCAGTAAAGCTGCTGTTTTATAAAGTGAGGGACATGCATGCCTCGCTTAATAACATACAGCCACACGCTGCCAGTACAGGGTTTACAAAATTACCCTCCATGTGTCCTATACTTGCATTTCTTCATCACACACCATCCTCAGTAAGTAAATCCGAATCATCTAACATACAAAAATCACATCCCTATTTTCATTTCTTTTTGCCCTCAAAATTTCAGACCTGTACCTGAAATCATTGCAGAGTTGTTAAATGAACTGGAATGGAGTGTCACAACCAGGTCTGGTGCAAAGGTAGCTGTTGCCCTAGTCGATCCCTCAGCTAAACATTCCCCCACCCCCCTTGTGGAGGCTCAAGGCCCTTCGTAAACCCCACCCCCCTCCCCACAGTCCAGCATCTTTCCTTCCCTTCCCTCCCCAGGGTATCCAGCATCTCCACTTCCCTTCCTTTACCCTGGCCACTACTGGGCCCCAGCCAAGCCCGTGCCAGAAGTAAAAGCAGCACAGCACTGGGCCTTCAGATACCACATGGGCCTGTTCGTGGCTTTCTGGTCCTGCCTCCTCCACAGACTTCCTGTTGGAGGGGTTCGGGGTGGCAGGCCATGAGCGCATGTACAGGAGTTCAAAAGCTCACCGCTGCACTGTTTTTGCTTTCATGATAGGATATCTGGGCACCATGCTGCTGCGCCTCCCCCCCCCCCCCCCCCAGAAGTCAGCTGCCCTAGGAAGCCTAGTCTGCCTAGTGGATGGGGCAGCCCTGGCCACATTTGCCCTGTTAAGAAAGATACAAATTTATTAAACTCTGTAGTGTAACATGAAAGTTATAGGCGACTTCTAATGACATCAATTCTATATCTTGTAAATTTAAATGGCTAACAGGTCTCAGATTATTCGGGCATTTATATGACCAATATGACTACGGTCAAATAACCCTCCACACATCAACGACCTTCACATAGCCATAATTAACAGACCAAATTTATCTTTTTGTCTTTTTATCTTTTTATATCATTTTTTTCTTTTAAATACGTTTTTCCTAAAAAATTGGATTTCTTGGAAACATTGAACTTAGCTTTCAAACCAGCTTCAAAAACGTCCTTCTTTATCTTCAACCAAGCGTTCTCGCTGGTAACATAATTGTACCCAACACTGAATGTGCGCTACAATGACGCGTTTCACCAGGTATGGCTTCCTCAGGGGATGGCAGAAACACAGACGCTTCTTTTACTATAACACTAAAAACAAAAATGTCGAATTAGTGCATACTTTCAACAGATGAATAAAAATAGAAATAGATCCAGGATATTATCAGGAACAATAAGGCCAGATGAAATAGAGAAATAGAGAAATAACCTGAAGCTTCTCAAATATACGCTCAAAAGCTGTTACTCTTGTACTTCACATTTCTGTTAAGAAAGATGACAATGAAAAAATGGAATAATTTATAGAAAAAAAGATTAAAATAAGTTTGGGTGATAGTCGATACAATAATTTATGTGTTAGTTCTGCACTGAAGTGTTAGAGTTTGTGTAGATAAAAGATACTGTGATTTTGATTCTGTTTGGAATCTTATTCCAAAATGGTCACATTAATGCAGTGGAGGTGGTCACTGCAATGCACAGCAAGCGTTGAAGGGCCCACCAAGGCTATTGAAGTGGTTGAAAATGGTGCTTTGGGGCGTTTTTGAGTATACAGATGTTTGACTTTTTGAGCACTGGAAAGTTTCAAAAATGGAGAACGTCTAGTGTTCAGATTTTTCTTATATCATTGCTTTAATCTGTTCAGGCATGAATCACTGCTGCACCATGTTTTGACTGCAGAGACTGGCATCGAAATGTCACAGACAAACTTGGCATTCCTCTGCGAACAGAGTCCAGTAAGTTAGCACACTGCACATGAGAATTCCCCGTTCTGTAGTACTGCCAAATGATGTAAACTGATGCAATCACTCTTCTTCTAGGAGCTGGCAAAAAGATATTTAGCCACTGATTGTGTGCGTAGATACTATAATTTTTCAGTTTTTCAACTCAACGCTCCCACATTTGGTATGTATAAGCTAATTTCTTTTAGTTCAAGTCTCAGCATTATATATTGCTAGTAATCTAGGACTCCTAAAAATAAATTGTGAAACTGAAACAGGTGGATTACATAACTTCCTAGTCTTATTTTACTACTACTTACCCTTCTTGAGTTCTTGGTCACATCCGAAGAAGGGACCCATATGACCTTGAAGGCGCACATGAAGCAAGATCTTTGGCTTATTCTACTGTTGTTCTCTATAATAAAAGGTATCAAAACTTAAAAAAGAATTCCCATTGCCATTAGAACTATGAGAACCCTTCATGATGAGAAACCAAATTTACACCATCTCCGCGGTACTAAAAATCCTTTTGTGAAAGAGGTGTTTTGGCTCACGTGTGTGTTGGCTGCTTTGTTTTCCCTTATGGTTGCTGGTGGGATATTAGTAGATTGTTCAGCTCATGTTCCCTTATCCCTGCTCATGATATCATTATGAGATCAAGCAGCTAATTTGAAAATGTGGCCAGTGAACACGATTCAGATGGTTTTGTAACTAGGTACTTTTGCACTAGTCCTGAATGCATGGCGAGTGCTCTCCTGAAAATATGCATGATAATTTGAAAATGCAATCACTGTGCATATTTTCTCTTCTGTAACCTAGGCCCATCCTTCTTTTAAAGTTGGTGAAAGTGCACATGCTATGAAACCGTGTGCATACATTTCCCTGCATAAGAGGGGGAGGGGCGCAGTTTTCAAAACATGTTGCTACTACTACTGAACATTTGTATAGCGCTACAAGACATACGCAGCACTGCACAGACACATGTAAAAGACGGTTCCTGCTCATCAGAGCTTACAGCCTAGTCAAGATGGACAACACAGTAGCTGTAGACACGCGATACATCTGTGGGATGGTAAGGAAACACAAGGGAGATCATGTGAGTTAAGATCCGGTAAAAATATATTTACCCATGTAAAAATGTTTGATTATTCCCCCCTCCCCCCCACACACTTTTTCTTAAGGCCTGACTTTTGAGTTACTATATCACCCAAGATAATCCATGTCAGGAAAAGTGTCATGACTTGCCTGGACACTTTGAATGTATCTGCGGACGATAGTGTAACAAGCACAGAACCAGTCTTATACCAGTGTATGCAGTGTAATTTATGACTTCTCCAATGTTTGTAGGTGACTTTCAGATAAAAATGTGGAGCCCGATATTCAAACCTGCTAAGTGTGCTAATCCCTCTATATGAATACACCCCCCTCCCCTGTATAATGCATCTAGGGCATTCACTTTTGGTACTGCATGCTTGTGAAAGGTAGAACCTACAGAGGATGAACTTTGTTTTAACTGTAATTTTAGATGATGCCTTAGAGGCCTTTTTGCTACAGCTCATTAGCTGGTTAATGCATATTCTAACATGCAGCATCTGGCAGTCAAGAACACTAATATACCAACATGTCTGTCACTGCGTGCTAACACACATGTTATTCGGCAGTGGGTGGAGAGTGTGCTTGGAGAACACAGTACCGCTACTGCCAGGGTAGTTAGTGCACTCAGTAGCAATGCAGCTCTTAACGTAGGTTCACCTAACAGCTCCTCTACGGGAGTCATTAAGTGAACCCGCCATGGTGGAACATATGTTAGGCAAACCTCAGAAAACATAGCCCCTACCTTTATGTGATAAAAGCATAGATGATCCGGGGGCAAAGAATGGGTGCGGTGAGTGCAGGATTGGCACTTATGTGTATCTCTTATAAAATTAGCACATAAGTGTTGATTCTTACGGGTGCATACACATACAGAGCACATGTAACTTTGTGCAAGAGCTTTCCGATGGACCATTTTATAGAGACACATTGAGCCCGATTCAGAAAGGCATGTCTGGGCCATCCAGACAGGCCCATTAGGACCAGATTCTTTAACATGGGAGCAAAATGTTTCATGGCATACAGAATTGGGCCTTGAAATGGCTCAGCGTGCCCCTGCAGATCCACAAGGACGTCCTCCCCACAGGCCCCCCTGACTCCTGTGGCGCTGATCCTCTATTTCCCCACTGCCTGACCCAAAACTGGGAAGCCAGGGCCAGGATCAGGCAGTGGGGATATACTTGCCCCCGGCCTCAGGGGCGAGGGGTTTCCAGCCCCTGATTGCCTGGTTAAAGGCCACCTTTGAGATGGAATAAGTAGCATGTTCCCCCGACCCTGCAGGATGTACAGAGCCATGACCTGAATCAGCCCTCTATGTCCTGCCGCCTCGGCCTGTCCCTGCTCCACCCTCACTCTGACCCCTCCCGCCCCCGCCAGCTCTCCCCATACTGCTGCTCTGGCTGTGCAGGGAGAGTCAGAGGAGGAATACACGCAGGAAAGCATGGGGTGGCCCCTGCAAGTCGCCTCTCAGAATCAGGCCCATAGGCACATATATTGCCATAATCCTGTTCCAAAATCATTCAGCATATCTTATTTATAGATATTTAAAAGGACCATGATACTCATATTAGCCTTTATTAAATAGGCGCAATATATGCGCCTGTGTGCCTTTCCCGCTTACAGGCCCTGCTGTGTTTGGTATCCTGTGGGCAACAACAAATAATGTATAAAAATATAGTTACCCCCTGCTGTTAGTAACAAATAATTATAGAAGCAAGTGGAATAGATGAAAAATAGAGACCCAAAACCAACCACATCGAAATGCAAGGAATGCAAAAGAAGCCAGGAGATCAAATTTCTTCACAGGAAGGTAACAACCAGACCCTGACTTTATAATTCATCACTGCTCCACTATATGGCTTTCATCATTCAAATATTCATATTCTTTATCATAAAATAAAGAATTTTCTACTTAACTGAGTGGCAAGTGCTCCAATGAACTGTGCCTTTAAAATAAACTCCGACCTGGCCAGTAGGTTTCACCCCGCCAGGGGCTTCATCAGGGCAAAAAGTCACAAACAGAACTAGATAATCAAATATGCATCCAGAAGGAATATCTATTGTAAAAAAAAACAAATATCAGTTGTAATAAACAAACTTAACGATGCATGTACATATAAAAAAAAAGTACCTGGAAAGGAGCAGCACTAGTTGAAAAAATGCAAGAGCAGCGTTCTAAAACGGGGATTCCCCCACCAACGCAGTGACGTGAGGCATGTGGTATCACGTGGGCTACAGTTTATCATTTTCTCTGCAGTTCCCATTGCTCCTCTTTCTTTACAAAATAACTTGTGGTCCAAAAAATGACTGAAAATTCAGGGGCTGATATTTATCTGCAGTTTGACAGAACTTTTTCATTTTGCATTCTTATGGGTTAATTTTCTAAGTGACTTGAGTGCAGAGAATTGCATTTTATACAGTGTTCAAAAAGTGTTGTCCAGTTAACAGGACCTGCTAACTGCAGAAGCGCCAGCCAGAACGATATTCAGTGGCACCGATGGAATATTCCCTCTGGCCACTTCAGCACTATCTGAATAGTGCCAAGGCAGTCCATGGGTGAAGATGGGTAACAGCAGAATTCAGACAACTAACTGGATAGCAAACTACATAAAGTTAGGCAAAAAATAAAGCAGTCCCTGCAACTGTCTGAATAATTGTATATATGTTAATGGTTTGCAAGATTTACTCTGCTGTGTGCTGTTGCTTTCCTCTCCTGTAATTCCTTTCCTGACTCTTAGGTCTATTTGTTCTTTTTAACCATGTGTAAACCGCTCTGTATGCCCCACAAAGAGCGGTATATCAAAAACTGAATAAATGATAAACGAGGCCTAACTTTGGGGCCCTTTATTAAAGTGTACTGTAGTTTTATACCTAACATGCCAATATCACACAAAATCATGGCGCATTAAGTGCAAAGTCAACATGTTAACTGTTGGTGGTGTGGACAGCATTTCCCTGATAGGTAGCAAATGCTGCCACTCAGTAATGTGGATTGGCAATACCGCAGATGCAGTTAGCTTTACCTGTTGAGAGCCACAGCACACTGTTAACACACAGTAAACCCGTGTTAACCACAGAGAACACTTCAGTCGAAGGACCCATTTATGCAGTTTTGTTATCTATGTAGTTAATGGCTGAATATCACTGTTATCTAGATAGTGCTGGCTGTCTGCAGTGAAACTGGATATTCAGCACTGAAGGATATCTGGATTCCAGCACTGAATATCTGGTTTCATTTTTAAAAGCCATGGCTGGCACTTAAAAAAAAATGCAAACAGCGGAGTTTAAATATTGAGCACATGAGAATCCAAGATGGTGTCACTGAAGTAGGACACAGTCATACCTTCTCTCTCTGTGGCTATTGTTTCCTCATACCAAAGCATAAGGCGAAAAGCAAGGGTAGAATCCTTCCCAAACCCGAGGTCTAATTGCCAGGGCAGTGCACGATGGATTCCTTCATGCAGGCGAAACTTGCAAGCGTTCCAGTAACCGGGGCTGGGGAGAGCCCCGGTTTTGGAATAATGTGTCACTCAGTCCAGCAGGTCCTCCTACTACTCCTGCACCTCTGGCTTCCGCGTCCAGGCCATCTGACACTGAAAGCGCCGGGACTCAAGCAGCTCCGGCCATGGTGGTTTCTTTTCTGTTGCCGTTGAGTCTGAAGCAATTACTGCCGAGAATGGGGGTATCCCTCCCGCAGGTGTGAGTGGAAGTGTTCAGGAGCTTCTTGTTGAGCCGGAGGCAGCTTTGCAGTCTTCATTGCCGGATTCCTTTTTTTTACCACTGCTAATTTGTCCCAGTGAAGTGACTCTGGACTGTATCTGGTCAGCTTTGGACTCAGTCTGTAAGGTATGTGCTGGTGTGCTACAGGTGTTGGCCTGGCAGTCTCCTAGATTGAAGAATGTAGAGAAGAACCTGGAGACCCAGGAAGCTCGGTTGTTGGGAGTTGAATCTTCTATGCAGAAACTTCAGGAGGCACAAGGAACATTGGTTCAGGACAAAATGGTTGTGTTGCAGAAGATAGAGAGAATTTGGAAAACCAACAGAGGAATTTAAATCTTAGAGTGCTAAATTTTTCACAAATGTCTTTGGTTTCTCCCAGAGACCTATTTGTTAGGCTCCTGAAAGACATATTGAGTTATCCTGAATCTGGGGTACCTTCTCTCCAGAAAATCAATTATCTTCCCCCCATGGCTTGTAAGGATGCTGTGCAGAAGGCTTCCACACCATTGGTGGATATTTCGTCTAACTTGTCCAAGGTTAAGGAGCAGTCCACTGCAGTAGTAGAGGCTAGGGCTAATTTTCTGGTTGTATTTGTATTTCTCCAGGGCAAGGACGCATTGTTATAGCTGTATTTCAAAAAGACAAATATTTCTTTTTTGGGTGGTAAGATACAGATTTTCTCTGATGTGTCCAGATGGACGCAGGTTAGGAGGAAAATGTTTCTGGAACTCCACTCAGAAGCCCTGGGTGTGAGTTTCCAGTTGAGGTTTCCCTGTAAATGTATGCTCTCCTATCAAAATAAGATGTATAATTTCTTTTTAGATGCTAAGTGGTAGTAAAGTTGGCATATGGAATTGTTGGACCATTAATGTTTGGCTTCGCTTCCTATTTAATTGCCTGTTACTTTATTTTCCTTTTTTTATTCATATCTCCATGACTGTGTATTCTTGGAATCTCCAGGACAAGCAGGAATGTAGTCTTCACATATGGGTGGCATCAACACCAATGGAGCCTGTGCAGGAACGCTCCCCAGCATCCAATAGGAAAGCTTTTGGGAGCATCCCACTATGCCTACATTACTGCCTTCCCACCTTAGTGACTCTCCCTCCTCAGTTCTTCGTTTTCTGCAGAGCCAGCAGAAGCAAATCCTGTAACCGCAGAAAATTTCTTCTTTCTTATTTTTTATGGTCACGTCTGCCTTCTCGTCAATGCCAGAACCGAACTATCATCTTTACTTCTTCTTTCTGTAAAAAAAAAAAAGAAAAACTCAATTCTTCAAGTGCTCGACACCATTTCAGACCTTAGTCCTTCCATCCAGTTTACTGACATGATGGAAAAACCAACTAGTGGTTTCAAAAAATGTTCCAAGTGTGGTAGTACCATTTCTGCCACTGATACCCACGACTGGTGTCTCAAATGCCTCGGCCTAGATCACCAGCCATCTGAGTGTCCCTTATGCAAAAAGATGACAAAGAGAGGCCTACAGAATCGGATCGCGAAACTCGGCTCCCTGTTTGCCTCAGATGCAGTCTCACTTGCTTCAACGTCATCGAGGACATTGTCTTCTTCACATGGATCTCAGGTATCGAAACACAAGTCTTCTTCCAAGACAGGCTGTACTCCTAAGGGTAGATCTCTATCCAAAAACAGAGATGCCTCGAGTGTTGCCCTAGAGGTGGATCGACCAGCCAAACTACCATGGCGGAAGGACCTTCCCTCCAAAGCTTTATTAGGGGTCCAGGATGCTCCCGAGGTCTCCACCTTCGGAGAGCTCCTGGTGCCATGCTCTGGAACGGTAGCCCAAGCTTCCGGTACCGATACCCAAGCATCGGCAAGCTTGATGGACCAGCGCATGCTAGTCATTGAGCAGAGTCTTGCGGCTCTATTAGCGGCATCCGTCAAGATATTACCGCTGGTATTGTCAGTACTGATACAGTCGATGATGCCGATACCGATTCTGATTCTTCGGATGATGAATCGATCAATACTAGAGAGATGAGGAGTCTCCCCGAGGAACCCTCTCCGTCTCCACAGTGGCAAATATCCCATCCTGAAGACATGTTTTTCCAGGAGTTTATCAAAGATATGGCAAGAGGCCTATCCATTACTCCTGAATCGGAGAAAGAACCCAGAGCAGAGGAGTTGGAAATTCTCCAATATCCTACAGCTCCCAAAGAGGCGACTACTCTTCCAATACACCGCATACTCCAGGACCTTATGTTCTGGATGTGGGAGACGCCCCTCACCATTTCTCCTCATACACGGCCACTCGATACCATGTATCGGGTACTGGAAAGCCCTGGGTTCCAGAAGACACAGCTTCCACACCACTCAATGGTAGTGGAATCAGCTATGCGTCGAATTACGAGTTCTAAGACACACTCCTCCAATCCCCTGGGCAGAGAGTCGAGAACTCTCGATGCTTTTGGCCACCGGTGCTTTCAGGCCTCCATGCTTTCAGCCCGCATAAGTTCATACATACATTACATGGGTATGTTCCTTGGGGAAGTGACTAGGGATCTGGAATCAATGGCTCCTCTTCTATTGGATGACAAGAGGGCAGACTACCTTACATTAGTCAAACATGCCCAAAATGTTTCCAAATTTGTCAATAGGGCAACCTTTTGACTGTTTTGAATGCATTATCAGAACAACTTCTATCTGTATAGATGTCCGTAGGATTGCCTGGCTTCAGGCATCAGACCTTGAACAGTGGGTTCAAGATAAGCTGGGTAATATTCCCTATACTGGTGAGAATCTTGTTGCAAAGGATTGGCAAGATAAGACTTCTCAGAGTCTGAGAATACCGCCTTCAATAGGCTTTCAAAGGCTACTGCCTACCCTACTAAGAAAAAAGCAGCTGCTAAGAAGCCTTTCTATGATAAGAAGAAGAAATTCTATTCTTCTTACCCTTCAACTTCTCAATACAATCCCAGGCTACCCAGAGGAAGCAACAGCCTCCTAAACAGCAACCAACAGCACAGACTCAATCTACACCTGTTTTTTTACTTCTTTCTAGGGAACATTGCCACCCTGCCTCTGGAGAACTCCCACCCCCTCCACATGGCAGACAGGTTCTGCCATTATGCCCACAAGTAGCATCTCATAACCTCAGAGCAGTGGACACTAGTGGGGGAATATCATTCTCAACCCCCACTCACTGCTCTCCTCCAGCAAGAGATCACCTCTCTTCTTTCAGAGTGTGCCATAGAAGTGGTTCCAACATCCCAGAGGGGAATGGGGTTCTATTCTCTGTACTTTCTCATTCCAAAAAAGAATGGAGGATGCAGGCCCATTTTTGATCTCAGAAACCTCAACAAGTTTCTAGTTCAAGAGAAATTCAAGATGATTTCACTAGGAAGCCTTCTTCCTTATCTCCAGAGTCAGGACTGGCTCTTTTCTCTAGATCTCAAAGAAGCATATATCCACATCCTCATTCATCCAGAACACAGGAGGTATCTACGCTTCATCTTCCAAGGAAATCACTACCAATATAGAGTCATTCATTCGGGCTCGCCTCTGTCCCAAGAATCTTCACGAAGTGTATGGCAGTCGTAGCCGCATATCTAAGGACTCTCGGAATATTTGTCTTTCCTTACTTAGATGATTGGCTAATAAGGGCAGCAACTTCTCAGGAAGTTCACCTATCCCTCCTTCATACAATTCAAGTACAACAGGATCTAGGATTTGTGATAAATCTTCCAAAATCCCATCTAGTTCCTACTCAAGCACTAGAATTCATAGGCGCTGTTCTAGGTACTTTCTGGGACCCCCACAGACAAGATCAAAGTCACAGACATTCTCATGAGCTCCCTGCTCTGGTGGTCTACCCCGGGAAATCTCCTCGTAGGGTCACCTTTTCAGAAGCCTCAACATCAATGCATCCTGACAACAGATGCCTCCAAATTGGATTGGGGAGTCCACTTGGACTCTCTCTCTCCACTTAGGGCCTCTGGACAGAGCAGGAGTCACAGCTCCAGATAAATTTTATAGAGCTTCTTGCAATCTTCAGTGCCCTCAAAGTGCTCCAAAAACAACTTCAGGGCCACAGAGTTCTGATCCAGATGGACAACCAGGTAGCAATGTTTTGCATGAGCAAGCAGGGTGAAACGGGCTTTTGGGCCCTCTGCAAAGAGGCTCTTCATCTTTGGTCCTTTGCAATTGCTCATCAGATGCATCTCCAAGCAGTATATCTGCCAGGACACCAAAATGTCTTAACAGACAGATTGTGTCAGATCCTCCTGCCGCACGAGTGGTCTCTCCATCAGCAGACAATCTCCTACATCTTTCAGATCTGGGGAACTCCGGAGATAGACCTTTTTGCCACTCTGCAGAATGCCAAACTATCTCATTTTTGCACCAGAATCCTGATGCCCAGTCTTCAGCAGGTCAATGCTTTCCACCTTCACTGGGGTCAGGATTTCTTGTATGCTTTTCCTCCCATACCCCTGATTCCCAAAATGCTTTTCAAGCTTCAAGCGGACAAGGACCACATGATCCTCATAGCCCCATGCTAGCCACATCAATCATGATTTCCTCTCCTGCTACGTCTGTCACAGACCTGCCCTCTCACTCTCAAATCATCTCCAGACCTTCTCTCACAGGAGGAGTGGATGCTGCTCCATCCAAACCCACAGTCTCTTCATCTCATGGCTTGGCTGCTGAAAGGGTAGTCTTGCAAGGTCTCAACCTTCCTCAGGAAGTAAAGGACATCCTGCTAGCCTCCAGGAAACCATCTGCTACATGTTTCTATGAATTCAAATGGCATAGGTACTCCACTTGACATAGATACTCCCCACATCCCCACCAACACATACACACCACTCTGTACACTGCATGAAAACATTTGCCCCCTTGATTGTTTGCCGTGGAAACCGCTTTGATTGAATGATAAGGCAGTATATAAATACCATTAAATAAATAAATAAGTAAATAAATCTTAATCCCTTCTCAACTCTGGTGGAAGCTCTCCTTCAGTATCTCCTCCATCTTTCGTCCTCTGGTCTCAAGATGAACTCGGTGAGGGTTCACTTCAGTGCAATTCCTGCTTCTCACCATCCCTTGGATAGGCAGCCTATTTTTGCTATTAACCAAGACCCTCATCAGGCCACCACCGGTGGCATGGGATCTTAATATCATGTTAGGTCATCTCCTTAAACTGCCCTTTGAACCTTTAGCCACAACCTCCCTAAGGTTTCTCTCTTGGAAAGTCATCTCCCTTGTTGCACTCACTTCAGTTAGATGCATTAGTGAGCTCCAAGCCTTGGTGGCTGACCCGCCTTATACACGCTTCTACCATCATAAGGTGGTCCTTAGGACTCATTTCATGCCCAAAGTTGTGTCTCCTTTCCATTTGAATCAGTCAGTCTACTTGGCTGTCTCCTTCCCTAGACCTCATTCCTCTAGGGCAGAGGCAACCCTCCATACTCTTGACTGCAAGATGCCTTGGGATTCTATCTCCAAAGGACAGCTGAGCACTGTAAGAGCTCTCAGTTATTCATCTCCTTTGATAGCAGTCACTCTTGATTGCCAGTATCCAAACATACTCTATCTAAATGGATAGCAGATTGCATCTAATTTGCTTATACCAAAGCAGGACTATCCCTTGAAGGTCATGCCACTGTCCATAATGTCCTATTGCCTATGTTCTGTTGCCATAGACAAAATCTGCAAAGCAGCCCCTGGTCTTCGGTGCATACATTTGCTGCACATTACTGTTTGAACAAGGACTCCCACCGGATGCCATGTATGGTCAGGCTGTACTCCAACACTTCTTTCAGACTTAGGTTAACTCCTACCCTCCATTCCGGAATTTTCGATGCCAGATGTCCATTAAAGATCCATGCCCTTTTGAGGCCTGCTCAGAGGCAAATCTACCAATTCTGGGGACCTTCCTCTGGCATCTGGGAGCTAGGGAGTCCCATATGTGAAGACTACATTCCTGCTTGTTCCTGGAGATAGCGTAGTTACCCACCTGTAACAGGTGATCTCCGGAAACAGCAGGAATTCAGTCTTTACAACCCACTCTCCTCCCCTAGGAGTTGTAGAATTTCTCTCTCTCTATTCTCTCTTTTATCTCAGCTAAAAAACTCAACTGAGGAGGGAGAGTCACAAAGGCAGGAAGGCAGCAACGCAGGCGCAGTGGGATGTTCCCAAAAGCTTTCCTATTGGACGCTGGGGAGCATTCCCACACAGGCTCCGTCAGCACCGACGTTACTCATACATGAAGCCTAAATTCCTGCTGTTCCTGGAGATCACTTGTTACAGGTGAGTAACTACGCGTTCTCTCTTTATATATTGTGGACTACTAACATTCACTACTGTGCTATAATTGTTTCCTTTTTTTGTAGCTTAATGTTACTTTTCTTTGTTAAAATGCATGCTGGAATATGTACTTCCTGATCCAAGGTTTCCTTGGTTGTTTGTTAAATCTCAATAAATAATAAATTTTAAAAAATTAATTTAAAAAAATAGCACATAGCACCTACCTTTCGGCACTGCACATGTAGGCGTTCTTGGAGGTGAAGAATAGGTGGAGTGGCAGTAGAATTGGCACTAATGCATGCATTTTTCTAAAATATACATATATGCACTGACTCCGACCAGCACATATACATGCATCATTCCTCCTGCCTAGAAGCCAGGTATAACTTTGTATGGAGATTTCAGATAGACTGCTTTATGAAGGCACAGTAGCTCCTATGTAGTCTTAATTAAATGCAATAAATACACCGATGTGCCTTGACAACTTAGGTGCTTTATCATAAAATTACCCCTGTACACGAATGTTTGTAAGCTGGAGTGGAGGAGTGGCCTAGTGGTTGGGGCAAAGTACTTCAGGCTGGAAGGTCAGGGGTTCAAATCCCACTAGAGGACAGCAACCTTGGGCCAGAAGGACTGGGGTTTCTAGTCCCACAGGTGCTCCTTGTGGTCTTGGGCAAGCCACTTAACCCTCCATAGCCCATGTTCCCTGTAAAATAGTTATCTCCAAGTTATAATGCCCTGTTCAATGTAAACCGCACTGATGCAGAATAGCACAGAATATAAAAATAAAATATCCTGTGGGTCTACTTTTAGATGTTATGTTTTTACCTTTCACAGCTTATCTGAAAATGGGAGACCTTTACTACCAACAGCATCAAAACCAGTCCACGGGCATTGAGCTATCAGCATGGATGTATACTCAGGCTGCTTTACAGGAAGATTCACAGGTATGTAATAATTTGAAAGAGATTTGTAGGCTAAAAATACCAGAATGCATGTGACTAACAAAGTATTCTAGCATGAGTTAGCAAAAGATTGATTACACAGAACCCTTCTATGCACATGCACAAGCCTGAGGGCCAGATGTACTAAGCACTTTTCTCTTAAACACAGCTCATGTGCTACAAGGGCTGCTTCTATTTTACAAAGGCAGATGAGCACTGAGACTTAGATGGAATCAGTAGTAGTAGTAGTAGCCTTGTATTTCTTAATTGCTGTCATACAGGGGTAGCGACTAACGTGTGTTAAGGGAATAATGCGTGATTTTGGTGAAATAATGCTCATTAAGGGCTGATTTTTATAAAGATATGTGTCCTTCATACATATGTCACCTATTTCCTAGGCTTTATGCATTTGAATGGGTACTTATAGGCGTAGGTGAGTTGGTCGTTATTCTGTAAGCGTATGTGTGAGACTGCCCATGCATACTTTCAGTGGGTGTTCACAAGGACGGCGTGCAAATTTATGTGCATAAGTTATAAAATGCTATAATTTATTCACAAACTTGAAAAATCTAGGTGTGGGTATTTATACCTCCCATAGAGCTGATGTAAGTGCTTGCGCCTAGTTTGTGCGCTTTTTTGTTTTCTGAAGTAAGGTACGCATGTGCCTCAAATATGCATATGCTAATGCACATTAACTCTGCGGGAGTTTATGAAATTGCCCTCTAAATGGCAAAATTGTGCACTATTTGCCCTTAAAGCACGTTAGTTTGCCACATTGTTGTAATCTATTTAACTTCTGACAGCGATCCTGGCCTGTCCCAAATCCCACCCTACTTTAACGGGATACGGAAACTTCGCCCCCCACATTTCGCCACTCACATTTCGCCCCCCACATTTCGTCCCCGAGGAAACGTCACCCCTGGGAAATTTCCCCCCCCCCACATTTCGCCCCCGGGAAATTTTGCCCCTGCACATCTCGCACCCAGGAAATTTCGCCCCCGAAGTTCTAATACATTTGACATTGTGCAGTTATTGTTTATCTCTTGTTGCCAATGATCAGCCAATCATAAATGATGGCGGGGAAAGTTTTGCAGCCTATTGGTTGCCAAGATCGTCGGACGTGTATAAGGGTGAAGCGAATATCTGCAGATATATATATTGACTGCAGATATTCGCTTCACCCTTATTACACGTCCGACGATCACGAATTTGCACGCTGGGTACGAATGATCCCTGCCTTGGCATTTGTCCCTCCCAAAAATGTGGTTGATGCCTTCGAAGAATTAACAGAAAGCCCTGATTTTCCTGCTGAAGCGATGCCTATTGCCAATTATTTTGAAGATAAGTACATCAGAAGAAGGCAGCGTCATGGTCGTCAAATGCCTCCATTTCCTACACATTTCTGGAACGTATACCAAAGAACTCTGGACGGTCGGCACAGAACAAACAATGATATCGAAGGGTGGCATCGTAGCTTACAAGAAACCTGTGGCATGCTCTACCCCAATATATACTGTTTTATCCAGTGCTTGAAAAGGAAGCAAGGTTTGCATGACTACGAAATTGCTCAACTGGTTGCAGGAAACCCAAACAATACGAGAAACAAAAAATATCTGTCAATTTCTGTTAGAGTTCAACGTATTAGAAACATAGAAACATGATGACAGAAAAAGACCACATGGCCCATCTAGTCTGTCCTTCCATATCAACAACTACAACAGTCCACTTTTTACCTTTAGAGATCCTCTGTGTTGGTCCCATGCTTTTTTGAATTCAGTTACTGTCCTCATCTCTACCACCTCCACTGGGAGACTATACCACGGATCCACTACTCTTTCCGTAAAGAAATATTTCCGCATAATACTCCTGAATCTATCTCCCTTCACCCTCATCCCATGTCCCCTCGTAGCAGAACTTGCTTTCAATTGAAAGAGGCTCTCTCCCTGAACATTTATGCCACGGAGGTATTTAAACATCTCAATCATATCACCTCTATCCCGCCTTTCCTCTAAGGTGTACATATTAAGATCCTTAAGTCTGTCCTCATATGCTTTATAATGAAGCCCACTAATCATTTTAGTAGCCACCCTCTGCACCGACTCCATCCTGTTCACATCCTTTTGAAGGTGCGATCTCCAGAATTGCACACTATACTCCAAATGAGGTCGCATCAAAGACTTATACAGAGGCATTATCACCTCCTTTTTTCTGCTAGCCATTCCTCTCCATATGCACCCAAGCATCCTTCTAGCTTTTGCCGTCGCTTTTTCTACCTGTTTAGCTACTTTAAGATCATCAGACACAACCATGCCTAGGTCCCGCTCTTCTTTAGTGGACAAAAGTACTTCACCTCCTATACTGTATTGCTCCCTTGGATTGCTGCAGCCCAAATGCATGAACTTACATTTTTTAACATTAAATCCCAGCTTCCAAATTCTAGACCATTCTTCAAGCTTAGCTAGATCCCTCCTTATGTTATCTACACCTTCCTGGGTGTCTACTCTATTGCAGATTTTGGTATCATCTGCAAAGAGGCAAACCTTACCCGACAGCCCTTCTGCTATATCACTAACAAAGTTGTTAAAAAGAATCGGACCAAGGACAGATCCCTGGGGCACACCACTGGTAACATCCTTCTCCTCAGAGTGAGCTCCATTTACTTGTACTCTTTGTCGCCTCCCACCCAACCAATTTCTGACCCAAGCAGTAACTTTAGGGTCCATCCCTAGGGTGCTCAGTTTGTTTATAAGTCGCCTGTGAGGAACAGTGTCAAAGGCTTTACTGAAATCTAAATACACCACATCTAGAGCTCTCCCTCGGTCCAACTCCCTGGTCACCCAGGCAAAGAAATCAATCAGATTTGTCTGACAAGTCCTGCCTCTGGTGAATCCATGCTGCCTCGGATCCTGTAATCCGCTGGACTCCAGAAACCTCACTATTTTCTCTTTCAGCAGCGTTTCCAATAATTTACTCAGCACCGAAGTTAAACTAACCGGCCTGTAGTTTTCAACCACATCCTTACTTCCGCTTTTGTGTAAAGGCACCACATGAGCCTCTCTCCAGTCCTTTGGCACCACTCCCGACTCCAACGAGGCATTGAAAAGGTCAGTCAGTGGAGTTGCTAGAACATCCCCAAGTTCCCTCAGTATTCTAGGGTGTATCCCATCCGGTCCCATCGCTTTGTCTACTTTAAGTTGAGCTAGTTTCTCACGAACACAGTCTTCTGAAAATTGTTCAAGATGTCCCTCGCTTCTGTTCCTATTTGTGGGTGTTTTCTGAGGTCCTGCTCCTGGTTCTTCATCTGTGAACACAGAACAAAAATATTTGTTAAGCAATTCCGCTTTATCCTTATCAGCTTCTACATATTCCCCCCTGCACCCTTGAGTCTGACAATACCACTTTTGCCCTTCCTCTTCTCACTAATATATCTGAAAAATGTCTTATCCCCCCATTTTATTGCATTGGCTATTTTCTCCTCCTTTTGAATCTTTGCCTTCTTGACTACTTTGCTAGCTTCTCTAAGTTTTTCCAAATACAGATGCCTGTCTTCCTCTCTCTGTGATCTCTTGTATTTCATGAAGGCCTCCCTCTTTTTCTTCACTTTTTCAGCTACTTCCTTAGAAAACCATAGCAGTCTCCTTTTCCTTTTGCCTTTATTTACCATTTTAACAAAAAGGTTAGTTGCCCTTAAAATATCCCCTTTCAGGTTTGCCCACTGTTTTTCTACATCCCCCAGCTGTTCCCATCCCACTAACGACTCCCTGAGGTATTGGCCCATCTTTGCAAAGTTAGTCTTCCTAAAGTCTAAGATCCTCACCTTGGAATGGATTCTAACAGCCGAAGTCCTAATACTGAACCACACCATCTGGTGATCACTGGATGCAAAATGATCTCCCACTACAACATCAGAAACACTTTCACCATTGGTAAGCACCAAGTCCAGTATGGTCCCTTCACGTGTGGGGTCTGTTACCAATTGCCTGAACAGTTCTCCCTGTAGAGAATCCAGGATCTCCTTACTTCTAGATGATACTGCAGCAGGAATGTGCCAATCAACATCTGGCATATTGAAATCTCCTATCAGTAGCACTTCCCCTTTCCTAGCAATGCTGCGTATGTCTTCAATTAACTCTCTGTCCACCTCTGCCTCTCTTTCCCTCTTTCTAGTTTAACCCACAATGCCTCCTCTCTCCCTTTTAAGCTCTGTAATTCCAAAGCTTTAATAGTAGTTTTTACATATAGTGCCACTCCTCCTCCCTTCTTCCTACCCTGTCCTTTCTGAATAAAGTATAGCCAGGTATAGTTACATCCCAGTCATGGTTTTCTGTGAACCATGTTTCTGTAACTGCCACTAAATCCAAGTCAGCCACTCCCACCAAAGCTTCAACATCAGGGATCTTATTTCCCATGCTACGGGCATTTATACACACTGCTTTCCATATGTTCCATATGTTATTCAAGATTTTGACAACAGGAACTTGATTGTTTACTTACGAGGCATTTTGTATAATTTTGAATTTTAAACGGTAATTTTCTTTCAGTGGTGGATCCAGGATAATGCTGTGCAACAAAAAAATTCAGTATTTGCGCAACGTACAAACATAAAGTTTGTGCAAAAATTGAAAAACATGAAAAATTAGCCAATTAGGCATGTGTGCAAATTGGATTGTGTTGGGCGCCAACGTCCTTCAGTTAGCGCCTTCACAAATGAAGGTGGTGCTAAAACATGAACTATGGTAATATTCTGAATAGGTTTGTCTGCTTCGGGGGCAAAATTTCCCGGGGGCGAAATGTGTGGGGACAAATTTTCCCGGGGGCGAGATGTGCAGGGGCGAAATGTGAAGGGCGATGTTTCCTCGGGGGCGAAATGTGAGGGGCGAAATGTGGGGGGTGAAATGTGGGGGGCAAAGTTTCCATAAACCGCTTTAAACCTATTACTTTCACCATATAGCAACTTACACAACCCAAAGGTATGCATTGTCACTGTTAGATACAATTTTTTAAAAAACATTCACGTGGTCAGCACCCAGTATTCACTGCATACATAGCCCTGAATATTGTCCCTCATTTAAATAGGCTATATGGCATAATACTTTAGAGGCCTCCCTTCTTCTCCTACCCAGAATAAATATCCTGTCAGTGAATTTCTGGAACGTAGCTGCATATATTTATTTATTTGTCAAAATTTGCTTATTTGCTCTTTCAAGAAGCTCTGAAGAAGTCACAAGAAATAATGAAATATTGCAATAAACACAGTCACAAAATAAATTAAACATAGCAACACAATGAAAGTATAATTATATATACATTTTAAAATGCACTCAAAAAGAACAACTGAAAAATAAAAATCAGATTCAGCATGGAATATATTTTCTTATTGGAGAAAAGACTTCCAGTGATAAATTTCACCATCCGTGCAAAAAAAACGTTGCGACCAATGTTTAGTTAAAATCAGTGGTCTAAAAACTCTGGGCCCGATATTCAAAGGCATTTACATGGTTTACAGACCTGTAGCTCAGCAGACTATTTAGGGGCACTAACATGGTTAGTGCCATTGAATATCTGCGTGTGCCGCCGCTGTATGCCCCAATGCTGACCAGTTAACATTAGGGTTTGCTGGGAGGTGTTTCGGGGGGGTGGCACCCAGCCATAACCAGATAGCAGTGATATTGAGCTGCTGTCCGTTTTCAAGTGCAGCAAAGGCTAGACTAAGGGGCTTGTTTACAAAGCCGCGGTAGCGGTTTCCGATTGTTATCGGAGCCATGCCCCCATTGATTTCAATGGGGCTGCAGCTCCGATAACGATCGGAAACCGCTACTGCGGCTTTGTAAACAAGCCCCTAGGTTTCACTTTGAAAGCTAACCAGGCAGCGGATGAATATCATTAGCTTCCAAATTCTGCGACTAACCCAGATATTCAATGCCAGTGACCAGATATGGCCCGGCATTGAATATCTAGGACTAAGTTCAGTGCTGGCGACTAGCCTCTGTAGGAGCACAAGCTGCCGGCGCTGAATATCGGGCCCTCTGATTTTTTCCCCCAAAATATAAAATCATGCACTGTCAGGATATTCTATATTATATCTGATTTATGGAATACTTTTCAGGTGTGCTTTTTTGAGTGAATGTTCAACATTAGTTATAAACTTGATCCTCTTATAGAAAGTAAAATAATCTTACAATCTGAATGTATTCATAATATAATAAAGGCTTCCAAAGGGGTGAGCGAAATAAAATTACTTGTCCAGATTCCCAAGGAGAGTCCATGACAGAGGGAATAAACGTTTTAGACCACTGCTTATGAAAATTAAATATTCCGATATGCAGGATGTGGGAAAACAAATTCAATAATATTTTTACAATGAATATGGCATTAGGAAGTATTAAAGTAGCTGTGAAACAGTTCGTAAATAAAATCTAAGCTTAGTTACAATACGTTTTTTCCATTTTCTAGTATACTGTCTTTTTAACCTCTGTTGATACAATTACATTGGCTACCTATCCAGGCTAGAATCGTTTTTAAGACTCTGTTACTCACTTTTAAAGCTATTAACAAGCTCTCCCCTGAATCAATAATGGCCCTCATCCATACCATATCTCCTAATAGAGCAAGGAGATCCACAGCTACAAACACCCTAAAAGTCCCGAAAGCATTAACAGTTTGCACTTCATCTACAGCCAACAGGGCGTTTAGTATCAGCGCACCAAGATGCTGGAACGCATTACCTCCAGATATCCGGGCTATTAAGGGCCTTACGCAGTTTAGGAAAGCCCTCAAGTACCATCTTTTCAATAAGTACCTCATAGAACCCAACCTCACCCACCGAGACAGAGATGCAACCCACTAAGCAAATATATGGTTTCCCAACAACATGCCAAGAAAGATTCTCTAACCCTTAGTGGTGCATTTGTTTCTATAGAATTCATGATCATACAACCTTATGTAGCAATATTTGTAAATAGTTTACAAGCTTATGTAGCAAGTTTTTGTAAATAGTTTACAAGCTTATGTAGCAAGTTTTTGTAAATAGTTTACCCTTGTTATCTAAGTTACTTGCCCTGTTATCTGTAAACTCATACATGTTAACTGTACTGAGCGTTTCTGTTCCATGTAAACCGCGCTGATGCTGAATAGTGCGGTATATAAGAGAATGTAAATAAATAAATAAATAAATAATTCCTGTCGCCTCACTTTATATATGTTCTAGGGTTTTTTCAACTTGGCCATGCTTATTGAAGAGGGTCATGCCTTACCAGGCCACATTCTAGACCATTTACAAATTAACACCGCCCTTCGCTCTAGTAACATCTCCATCCTTGCAGAGCTGTACCAAAGGTAAATGTTTTCTTTCTTTTCAGACAGCATTTGTTATTTGCTTGTTCTATCAAATTCTTGAATTTCTTACCCTTAGAGGCCAGATTCCCCCTAACGTAATATAAAATGGGATATTTTCACCAAGGAGTGTGGGTTAAAGAGGTGCCTAAGAGCCAGTTTCCAAACTGATTGGGGTTGGTAAACTCATTTGCCACCATCCCCCTCCTGGACACAGTGAAGGAGGCTGTTCAGTATCGGGGATGCTCAACCATCCACTTAAAGGGGATTTACTCTAGGTAAATACATATCTGCATTCTGTGGAAATTATCACTTCCAAAGCCCCAGGAGCTAGATGAAAAGCTGTGCTGTGTGGTCCTACAAAAAAGTGAGAACAGTAATTACAGGATTTTTTTTTAAATTTGTAGGTGCCAGACTCATAGCAACCAAGATTCAGTTAGTCCGTGTTCATTGGCTGTGCTGTATTTTTACATGAAAGTTGCCTGGACCGGCGTTATGCAGTCTGCTGTGGTATGTTTGTATTACGCATCATTCTGCTGATATTCGTCCTGTGCTGCTATTCATGCTTCAAGAATGATACAACACGCTGATTTATTTTGCAGGTTTATATCATTTGGACTCTTCTTTTATCGGCTCTAATTGCGCTTGTGGTGCAGTATTTCCATTGGATGTCAGGTAATGTTTTCAATGTTACCAGTCACGGAGCAATGGGATATTGATATCAGCAGATAAGGACAAACTGGCCCACCCAGTTTCCTCTCCCTGTACTATTCTAGCTGGATACCACCCTTCCCTACCATTACCACTACCCTCAGCACTAAGGAGATCTCTCACCATTTAAGTTTCACCACCTGCATGGGGTTCATTCCAAATACTTTTTTGGGACATTTTTCAAAGTCATTTACATAGTAAAAGCATTTTACCCATAGGCAGCGGAAAGCCACAGGGGTCAGGGCCCCACCAATATTTTGCCAAATAGAAAGCTTGGGGCAGGGATGGAGATTAGTTTGGCCCCTCCAACCAAAAAGATTTTCCGTTGCCCCTGATTTTACTGACATATATTAGCCATCTGCAAAGTTCCCTTTTTTGCCCAAAGTGTTTCCTGGAGACATGTTTTGGTTGAGGAGGAAAGTTTTGTTTGTAAGATGTACTTCCAACTCTATGTGCATTGTTTTCATTTAAAATCAGGGCCGCTTTTACCTATAGGCAAAAGGGGAAGCTGCTTCAGCCCCTGCATAACAGGTAAATTCGGCTTAGATTGCAAGACTGCTGCCACTGTTAAAACTCGCCAAAGCAGGCTACATGCTCCCCATGACGCTGTTTCTGACTCCGAGTCCGGACAAGGATATGGGCTTGCCACCGTGACTCCAGTGTTCTTAGTAAAGCAACAGCTGCCATAAAATATGCTTCAAAGAGGCATAGTGCATAGATAGGAAATTGCAGAACTGATGTGGCAGGCCACAGGTGTGCGAGTGCGCAGGTGCACTCAATATCCACTTTAGTGGCAGCAGTGAGGCCATATCCTATAGCAGATATTGGCACGTTGCCGTCATGCTGCATGGCGGTGGGTACTTGCCTCACTGTATGCAGGAAGAGGCAGATAAGATTTTGTTCCGGGGGCAGGAGGTTCTTCATCAGTGGTTGCAGGCTGCAACCGGCAACTCAGAGAGGACATAGAAAGGAATTATTTTTTTACCATCCTGCTACTGTGACTGTGTTATACATATTACCACCTCATTGTAAGTGTATGCTATCAAGAATTCTCATTTCTCCCAGCATTCACCAAAAAGATTGATAAAAGGATTTGCAGCAGACCTACAGTGAGAAACAAGTAGGGCTGCCACCTAACTCGGGTCAGCTCTTAGAGGTCAATGTTCTGGTGTGGATCCACTGGATTAATGGATTTGTAGTCCTGCCTTTTCTACAGAAATTGGGACTAAAGTTTCCAGGTTTCCAAAAAGTCAATGGTAATCTGCAAAAAATGGCTATGGTCAGAAGCATAACATCAGCAGTATGGCTGCTACTCCAAGAAAGTTGAGGCTACAACTCTAACAGAGTAATCCTCATTACAGACTAACAACGATGAGAGGGACTGTGCAGAGATAGGGGGCAGTGCAGGCAGCAATGTCGACAAACTGGGTACCTAGAGCAAGAGGCAACTCTAGAAATAGCACAGTCGAAATGTTTAATCAAGCCACTATTACCGCTTTTACATTTTTTTAAACTTCCTGTGTCCTACTAGTCCTAAATCCTATAGCAAATCTGCCTTAGAGTCAGAAAATTATAGGCTTATAGGGGTACAAAATTGTTTTATTTGTTTGTTCATTCACTGAAAAGCTTTTGTATATCGCCGACATGAAATAATATTCAAAGTGATTCACAATCACATAACATCAAAAATAAAACATATATACCAGTTGGAGCTATCACCTGCCTATTTCCTTACTTATATCCTCATTCCTTGGAAAGCATTCCCGTAGCAACTAACCTAGAAATAAGAATGTTTTTAGCACCCTACGAAAGCTAGCCCCAACCTGTTCTTGCCTTAATCTACTGGGAAGCTTCTTCCACCAAGTCGGTACCGCCGTTACAAATGCTTTTCCTTTCCGCTGTTGTAATCAGATTTCAAGGTGATCGGGATCACCAGGAGAGACCTCTGACCAGATCTCAACACTGTCCCCAGTTGGTACCAGTGCAACAGCCCTTCTAAAGAGCTTAGACCCCCATCCCTCAGACATTTGAACACTGACTTGCACAGTCTTGCCCAAAATAAAGGTTCACTCTGTCTTGCCTGTCCTCCAAGAAGCAACATTTCTGAATGCCATGTAACCCTTCTGAACTATTTCTAACACATATTTGAGAGTTTCTAAGAAATGCTCTGCAGGTGTCGCGTGCTCTTGCACACGTGCTCTTGTCCTAGTAACCTTTTACCCACCAACTGAGTTCATGATCTCCAGGAACAAGCAGGAATTTAGTCTTCACATATGGGTATCGTCGGTACCGACAGAGCCTGCGTGGGAACGCTCCCCAGCCTCCAATTAGAAAGCTTTTGGGAGCATCCCACAGCGCCTGCGTGCTGCCTTCCCGCCTTTCCCAACTGTCTCTCTCCAGTTCTTCGTTTTCCGCGGAGCCAGCAGGTCATCGTTCCTGTCACCGCAGAAAAGTTTTTCTTATTCTCCTTCTTTTTTTGTGGTCACATCTGCCTTCGATGCTATACCGATACCACTGGTTGTTTCTTTCTTCCTTTAAAAAAAAAAAAAATAATAAATATATATATATATATATATATAGTCTTTTTTTTCCATACTTTTCTTCCTCAGGTGCACGCGCCATTTTGGGCCTTAGGCCCAAAATTTCCTCTATTATGGAAAAACCCGCTTCGGGTTTCAAGAAGTGCACCAAGTGTGGCTGTACCATCTCCGTCACTGACACCCATGAGTGGTGTCTGAAATGTTTAGGTCCTGACCACTCCTTTCGGAGTGTATGGCCTATGCCATGATGTTCAAGAGGGGTCGACAAAACCGAGATGCTAAGCTCAGCACCCTTTTTCCCTCCGATGCAGCCTCTGTGGCATCGACGTCTTCCAGGGCTTCGTCTTCCTCCCATGGATCTCAGGTAACTAAACATAAGTCTGGCCGGTCCTCAAAGGGTAGATCTCCTTCCAAGCATCGAGATGCCTCTGGCGTTGCCCTTGAGGGTTCTGTATTGGCAAAATTGCCCTGGCGGGAGGCTTCGGCTTCCAAAGCATTATCGGGGCTCCAGGATGTTCTCGAGGCCTCAACCTCAGCAGAACTACTGGTGCCAGGCTCTGGGGTACTGGCTGCTTTCTCCTGTACCGATACCCAGGCATCGCAGTGTCGATAGACCAGAGGTTCCTGGCTGTTGAACGCAGTCTGGCGGCTCTCCTTGCGGCATCGACACCCTCGGAACCGCGTCAGAAAGTTCAACCGGCACCGACTCCAGCACCAGTATCGGTACTGGTACCGACACCATCGGCATCGACATCGGTGTCTGCATTGCTGGCACCCAGTCATGCTATGCCTTCTGGTACCAATACACCGGTACCGATTCCCCCCGGCACTTACTTCAGTCGGTACGGGTATCATGCTCTACAAGAGCATCCGGACAGAAGGTACTTTGAATCCTCGGAGGAGTCTGAGGATTCTAACAGCTCCATCGGTACCGGAGTACTTCTCCGGAGGAGCCTTCCTCTCCTAAATGCAGGATGTCTCCTCCAGAAGATATCTCCTTTCAGGATTTTATCAGGGAGGTGGCTCGAGGTCTGTCCATTACTGTGGCTCCTGAAACAGAGCCCAGGGCAAAGGAGTTGGAGATTCTACAATATCCCAAGGCTCCTAAGGAGGCAGCTACTTTGCCTATCCATGAGATCTTACATGATCTCATGTTGAGAATGTGGGAAACACCTCTTACCACCTCTCCTCACTCTCGTAGACTGGATACCATGTATCGAGTACCTCCGTGTCCTGGCTTCCAGAAAACTCAGCTTCCTCACCACTCTATTGTAGTGGAATCAGCTATGAGAAGGATCAGAAGTACAAAGAGGCATGCCTCTAATCCTCCAGGACGTGAGTGTCAAACCTTGGATGCCTTTGGACGTCATACTTTCCAGGCTTCCATGCTTTCTGCCAGGATCAGTTCCTATATTTTATATATGGGAATGTTCCTTAAGGAAGTCACAGGAGATTTAGAGGTTTTGAACCCTCTTCTTCCTGATGAGAAGAGGCAGGATTTTCTCACACTGGTTAAACATGCCCAGGATGTTTCTAAATTTGTCAATCATGCAGCTTTTGACTGTCTGGAGTGCATAAGCAGAACCTCTGCTATTGCCATAGGTGCACGTAGAATTGCCTGGCTCCAGGCATCCGATTTGGAGCTCTGGGTGCAGGACAAACTGGGCAATATCCCTTGTACAGGTGAGAATCTATTCGGCAAAAATTGGCAAGAGAAAGCCAATGAATTGGATGCTGACAGCTCCACCTTGGATAGATTATCCAAAGCCACAGCTGATCCTGCAAGGAAGAAATCTTTCAAGAAACCATTCTTCTCCAAAAAGAAGAGGTTTTATCCCTCTTATTCCCAGCAGGGACGTTCTGCAGGTCAACCTGCCCGAAAGAGTCAGCAACCACCCAAACAAAGAAAAGCAAAGACTGCTAAGCCTCAACCGTCTCAGCAGTCTCAGCCTCCACAAGGCCTTTGACTTCCATCTAGAGAACCTAGCCTTCCTGGCTCTCAACGGACCAGAGCCTTCCACCATTCCAGGAAGGTTGTGTCACTTTGCCCCCAGATGGGGGCAGATAACAGCAGAACATTGGACTCTCTCCATTATAAAAAAGGGGTACAAGCTTCACTTTCTCTGCATGCCCCCTCCCACACTGGTAAGACAGTTCAATTCTCAGACCTCTCTCATCAACCTGCTAGATCAAGAGGTCACTATGCTTCTTGCCCAAGGGGCAATATAAGAAGTACCCATTCCTCAACAGGGTATAGGGTTTTACTCCCCCTATTTCCTTATCCCAAAGAAAACAGGGGGACACAGATCTATTTTGGACCTCAGAGAATTGAACAAATTCCTATTCAAAGAAAAATTCAAGATGATTTCTCTGGGAACTCTGCTGCCATACCTTCAGAGTCAGGATTGGCTTTGGTTTCTAGATCTCAAGGATGCGTACACCCATGTTCTCATCCATCCAACTCACAGAAAGTTCCTTCGGTTCCTTTTTCAAGGAAAGCACTACCAATACAGGGTGCTTCCTTTTGGCCTGGCCTCAGCACCAAGGGTGTTTACGAAATGCATGACTGTGGTAGCAGCATTTCTTCGCGCTCTAGGAATATTCGTCTTCCCCTACTTAGACGACTGGCTCATTCGAGCCCCATCAGAGTCAGAGGCCAGGACTTCCCTATCTTGCACAATGTATATCCTTCAGTATCTGGGTCTGGTCATAAACATCCCAAAATCCAGCCTAACTCCCACTCAGTCTCTAGAGTTCATAGGAGCTTTGTTGGATACCAGAAAAGCAAGGGCCTATCTCCCTCAGACCCGTTGTCTTTGCATGGTGCAGTTACTTTCTCAAGCAGTGCTAAAGCCTCATCTCACTGCTCAAGAAATGTTACAACTACTAGGCCACATGGCATCTACCGTACATGTGGTTCTTTATGCTCACCTCCATATGAGAGCAGCCCAGTGGACTTTATCCACTCAATGGACCCAGGCATCAGGGTGCCTGTCAGACAAAATAGCAAGCACAAATGGTGGCAGTCCACTCAAAACCTGTTGGTGGGGTCCCCATTTCAACAACCTTTACCCCAGGCAACTCTCACAACAGATGCTTCACCAATGGGTTGGGGAGCTCATCTGCAAGACCTCTCCTAGCACACTTGATCATTGCACTTCCCCAAATTGAATTGAAAGCTGCCCTGGTTGTCTCATAGTCAGCATTTTTGGGCTGTTTTGGTAAGATCAGCTAAACTGAGATGTTGGTCTTTTACACACCTGCTTTGGCTATTTTTGTGTGTCATTGAGTCAATGCTGATTCACCTGCTGGGTTTTCTTGGCAAAGTGCAACCAGATGTAGATTGCCAGGCATTTCTTCCACTTTGTAAGCCTACAGTAGCTGGTATTTCAAGGTGGTCTCCATCCAACTACTAGTCTGGCCTGACTCTGCTTAGCTTGGCCATAGTGCTTTGTCTGTTAGATACTTCGGTTAGATGCCTGCTAACTGCCTTTGTTACACTCTCACACAGTAACAAATTTATTTCCCAACTGGTAACCTGGTAAATTTATTTATTTATTTAACCGGTTTTATATACCACCTTATCAAAGATGTCATGGCGGTTTACATGGAACAGTTTGAACCTAATGTTACATAGAACAGTAAAGAATTAACTTAGGTAAATTTAACAACTTAAACTGCAGTACAGACGTGTTTTTAGTAGAACAGTATTTACATAATCACATAAGTGGTAAACAGTTTGAAGTTGGATAACAAATCATCTGTTATGGGGGGGAGATGGGGTAGTTGAGATTGGGAAGGGTAATGGATGTGGGGATGGTGTTTAGGTAGGGCCTTCGCCAAAGTGTTCCTTAAATAGAAACACTTTGGCAAAAAAAGGAGTGGAGGAGTGGCCTAGTGGTTGGGGCAAGGTACTTCAGGCCAGAAGGTCAGAGGTTCAAATCCCACTAGAGAACAGCAACCTCAAGCCAGAAGGACTGGGGCTTCTAGTTCCACAGGTGCTCCTTGTGGTCTTGGGCAAGCCACTTAACCCTCCATAGCCCATGTTCCCTGTAAAATAGTTATCTCCAAGTTATAATGCCCTGTTCAATGTAATTTCAGTTTGTTCAATGTAAACCACACTGATACAGAATAGCACAGTATATAAGAGAATGTAAATAAATAGATGTGTCTTCAGTTTCTTTCTGAAGTCTTGTAGGTCTTTATTGGAGTAGAAGTCAGGTAGTAGAGAATTCCAGAGGTGTGGAACATAAAGTGTGAATGCTCTGTTTGATGTTGTTTTGCTGCTTCCTCTGTTGCCGGGATGATTAGAGTAGACTGTGTGTTGCTTCTCCTCGGTCTGTCATCTGATATCTTGCATATTAGCGAACATAAATTTTCTGAGAGGTTAGGGTATGCTTTAAAGGTGGTAGCAATGGCGTTGTATTTGGCTCATGCTGCAATGGGTAGCCAGTGTAGGTTTTGTAGTTACAGGTGTTATGTGATCTTGAATGGAAGTGCCATGTAGGACTCGAGCGGTGGCGTTTTGAGTCATCGGCAGGGGGTAGTTTATAGATACTGGTAGGCCTTGGAGGATTATGTTTCAGTAATTCAGGTGTGGGAGTTCCAATGCCTGGAAAACTGTGTGGAAATCATGCTTGTCATGGATTGGTTGCAAACCATAAGCTGTTTTTTATTTGGTTGCAGACCATGAGCTGTTTTTTATTTTGTGGTAAGTTTGATTTAGGATCACATTGATGTGTGGTGGCAACGTTAGGCCTTGGTCTGCTATGATTCCCAGGTAGCGTACTTGATGTTTCACCTGTAGTTGTGCATCAGATGAGTTTATCTGCATAGTTGGGGTGAAGTTTGTATCCCTGGTGATGTGTAGGACTTCAGTCTTTTGAAGATTTATGGACAAGTTGTGATTTGTTAGCCATTGCTGGATTGCATTGAAGCAATTGGTTAGTGGGGAGTAGTCCAGGGTTAGAGTGTTGAATGGGATTTATATCATCATATCGTCTGCATATAGATGTTACAGGACTTTGTGTGATTGTACAATGATGCAGAAGGGTTGTATGAACAGAATGAATAGAAGTGAGGATAGTGCAGATCCTTGTGGTATGCCTTGTTGTAGTTTGAATGGTTTGGAGGTGGTGCCAGCTGAATGGACCTGCTGTAGGCCTTCAGCTGTGTTGTTTTCTATAGCCCCTGATGATCGCATGATGGTGGGAGGGATAGCCTTTTGTTTTCTGGTTTCTTATTACAGAGAAATATTTTGTATTTTGATATACTGTAATTTGTTTTTATTTCTTTTTTATTTTGTTGGAAAATATAAATAAAGAAGTTAAAAAAAAAAGTTCAGGTAGCAGCTCTGGCTTGTTTTCAAGGTCCGGTGGCTGGTAATTCTCTAGCCTTGCACCCGGATGTCTTGTGCTTTCTCCGGGGGGGGGGGGGGGGTTAGATATCTGCATCCTCTCCTTCGGTCTGTGATCCCTTCCTAGGATTTGGGTCTAGTGCTCAGGGCCCTGATGGTGGCCCCCTTTGAGCTGTTGAAGTGCACTACTTTAAAAGATTTGATGCTCTTGACGGTTTTCTTGGTTGCAATTTGCTCCGCAAGGTGAATTTCTGAGCTGCAGGCCCTGTCTTTCCGCCATCCTTATCTGTCTTTTTCAAAGGAGATCATTTCTGTTTGGCTTGTGCCTTCCTTGTTGCTTAAGGTGCTTTCTCCCTTTCACTTGAACCATGGGGGAAGGATAAGAATCTTCGCCTTGTGGATGGCTGGAGTGTGCTTCTCCGGTACTTGAAGGTTACTGATTCCTTTCATAATTCTGACCATCTTATTTTGCTCTTTGCCGGCCCGCAAAAGGGTGAGGCGGTGGCTAAGTTGACTATGGGTCACTGGATTAAGGAGGCCATGCCTTGGCGTATCTGTTGCAGAACCAGCCAGTTCCAGAGGGTTTGCGTACCCTTTCTACCCAAGTTCTCATTGGCGGAGTGAAGCTCGGTAGTTCCTGTTGATATTTGTCAGGCAGTGTCATGAGCATCTCTTTCTATGTTTGTCAAGCATTACCGCTTCCTGCCCAGTGGAGTTGTAGCTTTGGTACATCCCATTTGTCTGAACTGGTCTAGCAGGACTATATAGAAGGTGACATTTTATTTATCAGTTAATGTCCTTTCTTTGAGTCCTACTAGACCAGTCCAGGACCCGCCCCTGGAACTGTATTGTTCTGTTCTTCTGCTGCAGTACCCTTGATTCCCCTATGATTTTATACTTGGCTCTGCAGGTTCAACTTCTTCTCATAGCCTTCTGTTTATGCTTTCCTATACATAGTTCTTTACTGTTTCATTACTCATTGTTTCCCATATTGAGGTTGTGTGAGGCTTGCCATGTTTCTTCCATATGCTTTGGGACAAATATTGAAGGGACCTCTGGTGGCTGAGGTATGGGAGTGATGTCATTGAAACATGGGCTTTTCATTGGTTCTTTGTCTCCACCAATCTGCTGGTAGGGGAGCACAACCCACTTGTCTGGAGAGCTGTAGCAGGACTCAAGAAAAATACATTAACTGGTATGTAAAATGTCACCTTCTAGTAGCAGTTACCTCAGCTAGAAGAATAAGTGAATTTCATAGTTACCTATGAACCTTGCATTCAGTTTCCTTATAACAAAATAGGTTTTCAAACTCATTCCAAGTTTTTTTTCAAAATGCTAACACCGGACCCAGGGTTCAATTCCCACTAGCACTCCTTGTGACCTTGGGCAAATCATGTAACCCTCCATTGCTTCGGAAGAAAGGCCTGGCAATCTACTTCCTGTCACACTGCCAAGAAAACCTAGGAGCTGCTGGGTCACTAGGAATCAGCATTGACTCAAAGGCACACATGGCATTGTTGCAACACCTGACCACATTAGCAAGAAATGTCCAGAGCATCATAATAATCCACATGAGAAAGCCCTCCACATTCTGGGCTATAAATGACCTCTTGCTTATGACCTCAAAAGGACTGAATCCATCAGAAAATCGAAGCCACTGTTTGTCTCCTTTGGCTCCAACAGAATTGGCATGCCAGTCGCCAAAGCAGTTTTAACAAATTGGCTAGCATCCTGCATCCAATTCTATTATGAACAAACTGGTGCTTCTCTAAGCACTAATTCAAAATCTCATCAAATTAGAACCATTGAAGCTTCCATGGCTCTTCTGAATTCTGCTTTGCTGGATATTTGTAAGGCAGCAACCTGGTCCTTGCTTCATACCTTTACCTCACACCACTGCCTAGGCCAGTCCACAATAAGAGACAATACATTTGGTTAAGCTTTTCTTTGCCATCAGTCTGTGTGAGCTCTGAACTCTCTCACGTCTTTCATACATGAGCTCAGGGCCGTACCGAGTGTGAATCGCGCCCTGTGCGACTTGCACATCGGGTGCCCCCGCACCTCCATATAGCCACTTTCTGGATGGGGGCAGGAGAGAAGAGGCATGCTCGATGTGGAAGTCACCGGCATGCTAAGCAGATCTGTCCCTCCCTGCTTCAGAGCAGGGAGGGACAGATCTGCTTAGCGTGCCACGAGAAGGCTTAAGGGGTGCATCTCAGCTGTCTATCATTGCCTGCCGCCGCTGAGAGAAGAAAAAGTGGCGGCAGGCAATGGCAGACAGCTGAAATGCGCCCCTTAAGCCTTTGCGCCCTGTGCAGCTGCACCGCTCACCCACGGCTAGGTATGGTCCTGCATGGGCTGATCCTGAACAATGGATAGTACCTGATAGGTAGCTCTGAGCTTGAGAGTCACCCACTTGTGTGCCTGACTCAGTCCTGCTTGTTGACAGAAACAGCATTCTTTTCACCTGTAACCAATGTTTCCATAAACAGCAGGATTGATCAGATTCACAGTCCCTCCCACCTGCCCAAGAGTTGCATTAATTGTTGAGCTATAGACGTACCTGAGCAGCGGAGGAGGTTGCTGCATGTGGGAAGGTCGGTACATGCTCAGAATGTTACATTAAGTTCTGAACTCTGGGAGAGCTGATCCAACCTGGTAATGGACGATGATGCCGCCCCACTTGTGTGCCTGATCAGTCTTGCTGTCTACAGAAACCACCTGTTACAGGTCCGTAACAATGTTTTCTCCATTCCACAGTGCCCTCTCTCCCTCCTGATATATCCCCCCAGGATCAGTTACTGTACATACCACCACTCAAGTGCTTTTTCCAAAGGTCAGAGAGAAACACAAATGTGCCATGAATTTTGCAGTATTTCCAAAGCTGCCATTTTTTAATGATTTTCAGATACTTATTTAGAAGAGCATATATAACAGCTTGTTTTCAATCTGGTTTGTGAGTTGTTTAGTTTTACCTGAATTCCACTGTCTTAAGCAGTAGTAAGAGTTTCATTTATTCTTGAAATAGAGCTTTGCGTTATTTTCTTATCTTCAGCTTTTATTATTTTGCAGTGCTTACTCTTTGTGAACTTTTCTGCATCATTCTGGGATAGTTCAACAGGTTGTAAGTCCTTGAGTATATCCTAGATAAAGAAGATGCTTTTGATTCTTAGAATCACATTAATTTTATTGCAGACACTGACTGGCACTGTTAGATAATTTCTGCTGTTTATCTGTTAACCATGACATTCTGATAAATTTCTTCTATAGATATACAGGCTTACTTGCACTGCATGTACTAAGTGCTTTTGCTTCCTTAGCTGTTTTTCGGATAGATATCAAGAGATCAATGTTCAGTTGGTAATAAAACAAATAACTATAAACCTAGAAGAACTGATATTAAAATCAAAAAAATATTTAAACACCGCTGTGCTGCAGCATTTAAATATAATCTACATATTCAGTGTCAGTATACATATAGGGCCCGATTCTATTCACAACATAGATCTCCTTTGTACGTCCGGGCTGACCTGGAGGTACAAAGGAGATCACAATTCTGATCACGTGGGGCATGTCCAGCACCGCGGGATCAGAATCGTGAACAGCACTGTACATGCAGACCGGGACTGTGATTCAATCCTGGCCTGCACGTACAGCGCTAGCCCGGTTAACTCAGCCAGGGCTTTTAAATAGAGCTGCAGAGCCATGGAGTCCCGTTGCCATGGCACCGTGGCTCCATTTAAAAGTTGTGATGCCGGCCGCTGCCCCAAAAAGTTAATTCCCCCAGCCCGACCCCCGATCTGGTCTCCTAAGGCCAGGGTCGGGCTGCGGGGGATTAACTTTGTTTCCCCCCCCCCCAGCCCCTTCCACGCCCCAAATCAAAAGAAAAAAAAATCCAGGGAGGTTATTCCATCCCAGGGTGGAATAACCTCTCCAGCCAATTTGCCGGCTCTGGATGTACAGGGCTGGCGATCGTCCACTGCCCGCCCACTTTCCGCCCCAGGCTGCCTCTTCCCCGCCCCCGACTAACTTCCCTGCACAACCAGCAGGGAAGTTATTCAGGGGCCTGTAGCTTCACAAATAGCAAGGATGGATGTCCCAACAGGACGTCCATCCCCACTATTCATGGTTCAGAATAACCCCTATAGTGACTGTCACTGAATATTTGGATAGAGCGATCAGTGACGACTTATATGCTGTATAAAACAGGCTCAAACAATGACTCCCAGCAGCACACTAATTCTTTTGCCCAAATTTACATCTGCTTCAAAGATGTAAATTTTCTAAAATATGTGTGCACATCACAACTCTGCCCCAGCACTGCTCAAACAACACCCAACTCTGCACCAATGCTGACCCAGCAGTACCTAAACTACAGATTAGAGAAACATAGGTGCAATCTTGCAGTGTGCCTACTTTTTATATATGCATACCTGTGAGAAGTTTTATAACAGTTTCCCCATGCAAAACATCCCTTAAACCCCCAAATGTTATAACAGAATGCCTAGATTTCGAGTTGGAGAAGGCACCTATTTTATAAAGATAAATAGGGTCCTATGTGTCTTTATAAAAAGCTAACGCAAATTCCGCAGAAATAGTGCCTAGATTATGTGCCTTGACATTTTCACCTTTTCAGGAGAAGACATAAATTGTGACTCCACCCACACTCATCTCAAACACATTCCCTGAGCATGCCTACTCTACAAATAGGCATCTGCTTTTAGGCTTGAGTTAATTTTATAAGAGGCCCTTTACACTCATAAATCTGTGTTTTACATCCAGAAAAAGTTTATAAGATTACCCCCCTAAAGTTGTACATACATTCAGCAAGCTAAAATGTCTTAAGATGACCTGCTGAATATACACATGCTCATAGGCAGTGGAGTGGTTGGGCCACTGGGGCCATGGCCCCACCAATAGGTTCCTTAACACAGCATCATCAATGAGCATGCTTGGGGCAGCGCTGTAGATTATTTTGTTTTGCCCCTTCAACCAAAAAGGTGTTCTGCTGCCCCTGCACGGACTGTATAACTCGTGGAAGGTAATTTTATAAACCCCCCACACAGTTAACATGCACTGCCATGTGCATATTTGGATCCTATTTTATAAAGTGAAGTACGTGCATACTTTGTAAAATAGGGGCATAAAGACATGCCTTGCCCTAGTCGCGGCCATTATACCTGCTCTAGAGCGGCCGTAAATGCCCTCGTTTAGATTGTTCAAAGATGTGCATAATTATATAATCATATACGTGTAAACTTAGTCTCTGCCTATGCTCTGCCCATGCTCCACCCTGTGCACAACCAAACTGAAAGTACGTGCAATAGGGCTTATGTGCATACTTGCAAAATAGCAACCGCCTAAAGCGTGTAAGTGCCCATTCACACACTTAAAGCCTTTAAAATAGGGAAATGTGCATAACTAGCGCATAACGTTCATGCATCCCTTATTTAAATCATCCCCTAGGGAGGTCAATACAGAACATGAATAAGCCATTTGGATGTGTGTCATAGACGTTTTTCTAGTGAAAACATCTACGAGCGTATTCTGAAACATCTGCGCCCTGCATGTACACGGCGCTACCATGGGGATCTCAGAATGTGGGCAGGAGGGGGCGGAATGGGGGCAAGGTCAGCTTGGAGATGTATAAAGCATATTCAGGAAAGATCTATGTAGATTTTAAATGTTTCCCACAGCCGTCCACGTTATTCCTGTAGAAGCGTGAAATAAGGCCACAACTCAGGAAAACATGTGCACCGCTCTTCAGTGCATCCCATATTAAAAAATGGCTGTGACAATTATGTTTTGAACTGTTGTGTCTGCAGTCTGGAAGAACACAAGATGCAGTTGTAAAGAATAGAAAGCAGAGATAAGGGAAGGTTGTACGGTAATGAAACATTGATAAACACCCCTACAGACATATTAAAAAGAGCAATTGTGTTTATGCTGCAATGCTGACAATTGCTGTTTCTGCTAAAGGAGCAAAGCTAGGGTTTCCTAACATTTCCTATGTTCTGTAAACTGGGACTGATGATGTAGGGATAGTATGTGACTGAGCATGGCAGATTCTGGTTTGCGTAAAAAATGCAGATCAGATTTGTAGTCCTGGGACACCATGCTATTATGTTATACCAGCTGTTGTTTAAAGGTGCGGGGAATGTTTTTGGCATATGAATGTTTATTGTGACTGCAAGTAAGAGAGAGTGTGTGTGTGTTTGAGGTTTGCATGAGAGGATCTGGTGTGCTCATCCACAATTCAGGGGGGGGCATGAATGCCTGCCATAGGATGACTGCAGCATCACCAGGTGCCACTCTGAAGGGCAGCCATACATCAGCTTTGCCAGGCACTGGGACACATGAATGATGTTGTGCCATAAGGCCTACATTCTTCCGCAGTCCAGGATCTTTGCAAGCTGTGAGGCTGGTGATATATCTGGAGGATGACTACCTGGATATGATGGCACAGGGATCCTCCCTCCCATGCCCACACAGGCCTGACCAGAGGAGCAGTGCCATGAAGCAGGCTGTGGGAAGGCAGACAGGGTTGACCCCACAGATAGCATATCTATATAGACTGACATATGCCCATATGCATGATGAGACAGGTGTTGCTGCTGTGAGACATGCCACTACCCAGATATGTGGGAATCAGATGCCATAGGCAGGAGGCCATGCTACAACTACTACTACTACTGATAATTTGTATAGCACTACAGGGCATTCACAACACTGCGCAGACACACGTATAAGATGGTCCCTGCTCAGCAGAGCTTACAATCTAGTCAAAACAGACAACACAGCAGCTGTGGACAGGATACATTTAGGGGACATGGTAAGTAGGCACAAGGGAGATTAGGTGGTTAAGATCCAAAAGCTGCAATGAAGAAGTGAGCGCTCAGCCTGGATTTGAGAAGGGCCAGAGAAGAAGCCTGACGTACAGGCTCAGGTAGTTTGTGCCAGGCATAAAGAGCAGCAAGGTGAAAGGAATGAAGTCTGGAGTTGGCAGAAGAGAAGGGCACAGATAGAAGCAATCTGCCCTGACATACCTGTTCATATTTACATTCTCTTATGCCATATGAGGGTGCACTTGGCTTACCTAGGACTTTTCAGGGCCTGAGGAGGACTAGTATATGGTCTAGGTTGCAGCAGCAGTCATTTCTCTTTGGTATTTATGTCTAGTTTGCATCACTACTACTACTGCTCCTGCCACTGCTGATCATTTGTATAGCGCTACAAGGCATATGCAGCGCTGAACAGACACATGTAAAAGAGAGTCCCTGCTCATCAGAGCTTACAGTCTAGCCACAACAGACAGCACAAACAGCTGAAGACAAGGACAAGCTGAGGACAAGGAAATGTAAAGGGGAATGGTAAGGAAACACATAAGAGTCAAAGCAGAACAGGATCCAAAAGCTGCCTCAAAGAGGTCAGTTTTTAGCCTGGATTTGAAAAGGGACAGAGGCGAAGCCTGATGCACAGACTCAGGTAGTTTATTCCAGGCATAGGGAGCAGCAAAGTGGAAGGATCAAAGTCTGGAGTTGGCAGTAGTAAAGAAGGGAACAGATAGAATGGATCTGCCAGAAGAGCGGAGTTCCCGAGAAGGGGTGTAGGGAGAGATAAGAAAGGAAATGTATTGAGGAGCAGCAGAATGAGTGCATTTATAGGTCAGTAGGAGAAGTTTGAACTGGATATGGAAATGGATAAGGAGCCGGTGAAGTAACTTGAGGAGAAGGGTTATATGAACATAACGAGGCTGGCGGAAGATTAACTGCGCAACTGAGATTTGAACAGATTGAAGGGAAGAGAGATGATTCAGAGGGAGACCAGCAAGGAGGACGATGCAGTAGTCTAGACGGGAGGTGACTATAAAGAGTGGATAAGTGTCTTAGTAGTGTGTGTAGAAAGGAAGGGAAGAATTTTGCCAATGTTATAGAAAAAAAGTGACAGGTTTTAGCTATCTGTTGGATGATGTGTGCAAAAAGAGAATGGAGTCAAAGATGACCCCAAGGTTCTGAGCTGAGGACACAGGGAGGAGTGTAATGTTATCCACAGAATTAGAGAAGAGAAGAAGGGGGGAGGTGGTTTTAGGGGGAAAATAAAAAGCTCAGTTTTGCCCAGGTTCAGTTTCAAAGGGCAGTAAGACATCCAGGCAGCAACGTCAGATAGGCAGGCAGAGATCCAGGCCTGGATTGCCAGAAAGATTTCAGCTGTAGAGGTAGATCTTAACTCCAAAACCCAAAAGGAGGCTAGATCATTCCTCAAAGCAACAGAGGCCATGAATAACACACAAATAATTCATGAGCCCTGTGATAAGGAAGCTTATCATAGCTCAGGAAGGAGCTATAGAAAAGGTGAAGTGACTCTGAACAAGCAACCTGTCAGTTCTGGTAGAAATAAGAAAACAGAATTTTCCCATAAAAGACTACCAGTCCCAGAATGCACCAGGTTTCCAACAGCCATTAGAGGAGCTGAAGTGGGGAAACGTGTGTTCAATCAGGAGGGCTATGAGGTAATCCCTAAGCACTCATCACAAAGGGCAGGGCCTGATTCAGCACAGCTGCGCTGTGTTAGGGAGGAGCACTCATCTAAGCAGAATAAAGGTAGAGTTTATTCTACAGAGAATGATCCTCATCATCATCTCCATGATCAACTTGGATATCCTCATCCTCAGTTTCATCTGGAGGATCATCAGAAGCAGAAGCCAAACCGGACGGACAGAGAGGGCAAGAAACCCTTTGGAAGAAAGAAGAGAAAAGCCTTTGGGAGGTCTAAAGGAGTTCATAGCAGTACGTATACTGGGAGGCATTCCAAGGGCCAGCATACACCATTGGACTGGGGAAAGCTAGAGGAATGGTGCTGCAGAGCTAGGAATCTCCAGACGGTACCTGTGAGGGAGACGGCTGCACGTGGAAGGGACCCTAAGACCCATGCCAGAAGGTATGTGAAGAGAGACCCAGTGTCCAGGGATCTGGATTGGAAGGCTGGACATAGGAACTGGACTACATACTGGCCAGGCTATATAGAGAGGAACTCTAACAGCAATGGAAGCTCAGGTATGAACACTGATCTATGCCCTAGCTATAACCTTGAAAGACAGCAGGGAAACAAGTATTCTCCTGAAAGTGATCCATTGAGAAATTCATCTGTGCCAATCCATGATTGTTGAAGAAGGGGGAGAGATTGCAGATGAAGGATGTGTTTACATGGATTGCTCTCTGTCTAAACTCCTTTGGTGATTTTCTGTTATAAAGCACAGCAACCATCGCAAAGAAATACAAATTTGTTCTTTAATCTACTCAGAAAAGCTCCTGAGTAGGATTTTGGGCCACGCAGTAGAAAGCAAGCCAGCTAAGGGGTTTCAGCTGGATAACTGCTAGCAATTGAGCCTTACCTAATTGCTTGTGAGCTCTGAGGAAATCACTTCTGAGTCTATGTGTGAAGATATAAGAAGTTAACCTGAAAAGAACAGTTTTTTCCCGTCTTTGTGGGTTTTGCTTGTTGTTTGAAACACTGCTAAGAAAATATTAGCTAAAGACTACAGAAAAGACCAGTTTGTTACCAACCAGGTCTTTATTCTTTTCATTTGATTGCCTGACAAGTTCATCTGTTGTTTTCCTGATTTTGTTTTTCTAAGTTTAACACTGAAAGCAAGTATCCTGTTTTATGTGCTACCAAGCATATCTGTGTTGGGAGAAATAACCCCATAAATAAATATCTTATTGGCTTTACACTCAAGCACAACTAATTATTGTGAGTGGCTGTGGTTGGTGTGAATGGACTGCATTTCCCACAATCCCTTGCAAATCATATTGATATATGCACTTGCCAAGACTGTGAACATTCTCACCCAGGCAGCCGTCTGACAAATGGCGTAGTTTTTCGGATTGCTTTTGCACAAAGGGATTTACTTGCTGAGGATTACAACTAAAGTTCAAGTTTAAAGCTGAAAAAAAAAGATTTTCCCTCAACTGCACTTTGGAGAAGAAGTGGATGTTCCAGGTAGCTGTCCCAGGAGGAAAAGACCCTGTGCAGAGCTGGATTCATCACTGGCATAAGGTAACAAGTACCTAGGCATGTCTAGTGGTGGATGGGAGTAAGGCACAGGGGTAATTGGAAAAAAAAAAGTAAAAAAAAAATAAAAACACCTGTTTGGAAGGTGGTGCACTTTGTTTTTTTTCTTTGTTTCTTGCAGGGATCAAGATGGATCCGAGGGAGATGGCTAGCTGGATGGCAGCCCAGTTTAGCAGGCAACAGGAGCTATCGCAGCAAGCTCAGGACACTGCTATGAAAGCCTTAATGGACCAGCAGAGGCCAGTGCTTGATCTGGTGCAAGCCCTAGTTCAACTGCAGAACCAAAGTGGACCAGATGCAAGACCAGCAGTAAATACTGGTACACCACATGTGGACAGTGTGGGACTCAATCAAGGAATTGGGGCATTTAGTTTTGGGAAGTTAACTCCAGATGATAATGTTGATGATTTTCTAGAGTCTTTTGAAAGAGTGGCACAAGCATTAGCATGGCCAGAGATCCAGTGGGCAGTAAGGCTGGCAGCCTCATTAACTGGAGAGGCGCTTGCAGCTTACAGAGCAATGCCAGCAGCCCAGGCTTTGAATTATAAGGATGTAAAGGCTGCTATTAGAGATCGCCTAGGGTTGTCTATTTCAGAGTATAGGCAAATGTTTAGAGCTACTACATTAAGAGTGGGTGAAACACCCAGGGCTCTGAGTCAGAGAATCAGAGGATTAGCTGTAAAATGGTTGGAGCCTGAGCAAAAGACGGTAGAAATGTTATTAGACATTATTATGCTTGAATAATTTATGTCTGCGGTGCCTAAAGATTTGCACACTTTCCTTATACAGCAAAATTGCCAAAATCTTGGAGAGGCAACCATGCTAGCAGAGAGATTCTTGGAAGCCACGCAGGCTTGCCATAGAATGGGTGGCCCTCTGAAGATTGGTGCTGAGGCAAGAGGTGCTGTATCAGAAAAGAAAATAATTAAAAATGTTTCTGAAAATGAATGTACTGTATCAAACCAGATGACACAGTGGAGTAGAAAGAAATGTTTCAAGTGTGGGAAATGGGGACATTTAGAAAAGGGATGCCAGACACACACTAGCTTAATGGGTATGGATTTAAAACAGCCCAAAGAAGGATTTCTTTTGATGGTTGATGTGCAAGGAATTACCACAAATGCTTTGTTAGACTCTGGGGCAGACCAGAGTATGATGTCGAAAAGGCTTTGGAAGAGAATAGAGGCCCAAGAAGGATTTGTGCCTAGAACCCCTGAAAGCCAAGTTCACATCAGATGCATTCATGGTGCTGCAACATCATATCCCACCTATAGGCTAAAGGTTAAGTGCCTGGGGGAACAAGAGGAAGTCCTGTTAGCAGTGGTGCCTAGGCTACCCTTTGATTTGGTTCTAGGAAGAGACTGGCCAAGATTTAAGCAGGGTCTAGTGGAAGGGCTAGGAAAGAAGGAGGGAGAAGGATTAATGGAAATAGCTCCCGGGCCTTTCTTTGGAAGTCCTCAGTCCCTAGCTAAAAAGATGGTTAAGCTTCCAGAAGGCCAAACTATGGGTAATAAGAGGGGCCTTGTATCCACCCGCTCGCAGGCTAAGGTAGAGAGCCAGCAGAAGGAGGAGGGGGAGCAGGCAGAGTTATTAGGAGACTTACCCTCTCATGATGATTTAATAACTCCATCATCTGGTAAAGTAAGAAAGTTGAAAGCACAAAACCGGCGTGAGAGACTTTGCAGAGCACAGGGTAGGGCTGAGATGTTAGCTGGTCAAAGTTTATCCTGGGTGCCAGCTGAGTTAGTGGCAAAGTTTCCTAACTTTCCACAAGAGCAGCGAGCTGATCAAGCTCTCACCCGAGCTTTTAAGTATGCTCATGACGTCAGGGAGGAGTTGCCCAGATTCATACTAGATAATGAAATATTATAGAGAGAGAGTCAGGACCCCAGAAATGGGACCATACGTAAACAATTGGTGGTACCCACAACTTTCAAAGGGCTAGTACTTTGATTAGCACATGATCATCCAGTTGGAGGTCATAAAGGGATGCAAGGAACGCTGGATCAAATACTTATGCGTTTTTACTGGCCAGGTGTCTTCAAAGAAACTGCCCAGTTTTGTGCTGCATGTCCAGCGGGTCAGCGAGTTACAGCGGCTCACCCACCGGTGGTGCCATTGATTCCCATACCAATTATTACAGACCCAATTGGTCGCATTGCCATGGATATTGTAGGCCCATTAGTCAAAACGCCCCGAGGTTTCCAATACATCCTAGTTATGGTAGATCAGGCAACAAGGTTTCCCTGGGCCATACCATTGAGGAATGTTTCTGCAAAAACAATAGCTTTAGAGCTAGTAAAATTGTTTTGTGAAGTGGGATTCCCAAGAGAGGTGTTGACTGACCGAGGGTCCAATTTTGTATCCAAATATTTGGCCCAGGTCTGGGATGCCTTTGGCATTCATCAACTGAAAACCTCAGCCTACCATCCACAATCAAACGGTTTGGTGGAGAGATTCAACCAAACTCTCAAACAAATGTTGAGAAGGGGTTAGCAGGAGAGGTAAAAGAATGGGATATGTTATTGCCCTTTGCCTTATATGCCTGCAGGGAAAGAATTCAGGTATCCCTAGGTGTAACTCCATATGAATTCATGTATGGTAGGGCTCCACGGGGTTTGTTAGATATTTTAAGGGAACAATCGATTGATCCTGAACCAGAAAGTCAGGAGGTGCCACAGTTTCTACGTGACCTGAGGGCACGTTTAAAAAGGACCTCGCAGGTTGCTGAGAGGAACCTGCAGGACAGTCAAGTGCGCCAGAAAGGGTGGTATGATAGGAAGGCCAAAAGCCGCCAATTAAGCATTGGTGAAAAGGTTTTGGTTCCAGTAGCAGGTACAGCCCCAAAATTTGAAGTACAGTGGAAAGGGCCATGGAAGGTTGTTAAACAAGTGAGCCCAGTATCTTATATGGTAGAAAATGCAAGAGGGCGTAGGCAGACCTACCATATTAATGTACTTAAGTCTTGGAAGGAGAGGCCTGTAAACAATAATGACCCTGAAGCCAGTCAGGAAGTAAGTGAGCTTCAAAAAGATAACACTCTTATAGGTATTACGGACTGTAGGAAAGAAGTTTCACCAGTTAAACCAGTCCGTAATAACTTAAACAGGGGGGTATGTGATAAGGAAGCTTATCATAGCTCAGGAAGGAGCTATAGAAAAGGTGAAGTGACTCTGAACAAGCAACCTGTCAGTTCTGGTAGAAATAAGAAAACAGAATTTTCCCATAAAAGACTACCAGTCCCAGAATGCACCAGGTTTCCAACAGCCATTAGAGGAGCTGAAGTGGGGAAACGTGTGTTCAATCAGGAGGGCTATGAGGTAATCCCTAAGCACTCATCTCAAAGGGCAGGGCCTGATTCAGCACAGCTGCGCTGTGTTAGGGAGGAGCACTCATCTAAGCAGAATAAAGGTAGAGTTTATTCTACAGAGAATGATCCTCATCATCATCTTCATGATCAACTTGGATATCCTCATCCTCAGTTTCATCTGGAGGATCATCAGAAACAGAAGCCAAACCGGACGGACAGAGAGGGCAAGAAACCCTTTGGAAGAAAGAAGAGAAAAGCCTTTGGGAGGTCTAAAGGAGTTCATAGCAGTACGTATACTGGGAGGCATTCCAAGGGCCAGCATACACCATTGGACTTGGGAAAGCCAGAGGAATGGTGCTGCAGAGCTAGGAATCTCCAGACGGTACCTGTGAGGGAGACGGCTGTACGTGGAAGGGACCCTAAGACCCGTGCCAGAAGGTATGTGAAGAGAGACCCAGTGTCCAGGGATCTGGATTGGAAGGCTGGACATAGGAACTGGACTACATACTGGCCAGGCTATATACAGAGGAACTCTAACAGCAATGGAAGCTCAGGTATGAACACTGATCTATGCCCTAGCTATAACCTTGAAAGACAGCAGGGAAACAAGTATTCTCCTGAAAGTGATCCATTGAGAAATTCATCTGTGCCAATCCATGATTGTTGAAGAAGGGGGAGAGATTGCAGATGAAGGATGTGTTTACATGGATTGCTCTCTGTCTAAACTCCTTTGGTGATTTTCTGTTATAAAGCACAGCAACCATCGCAAAGAAATACAAACTTGTTCTTTAATCTACTCAGAAAAGCTCCTGAGTAGGATTTTGGGCCACGCAGTAGAAAGCAAGCCAGCTAAGGGGTTTCAGCTGGATAACTGCTAGCAATTGAGCCTTACCTAATTGCTTGTGAGCTCTGAGGAAATCATTTCTGAGTCTATGTGTGAAGATATAAGAAGTTAACCTGAAAAGAACAGTTTTTCCCTTCTTTGTGGGTTTTGCTTGTTGTTTGAAACACTGCTAAGAAAATATTAGCTAAAGCCTACAGAAAAGACCAGTTTGTTACCAACCAGGTCTTTATTCTTTTCATTTGATTGCCTGACAAGTTCATCTGTTGTTTTCCTGATTTTGTTTTTCTAAGTTTAACACTGAAAGCAAGTATCCTGTTTTATGTGCTACCAAGCATATCTGTGTTGGGAGAAATAACCCCATAAATAAATATCTTATTGGCTTTACACTCAAGCACAACTAATTATTGTGAGTGGCTGTGGTTGGTGTGAATGGACTGCATTTCCCACAATCCCTTGCAAATCATATTGATATATGCACTTGCCAAGACTGTGAACATTCTCACCCAGGCAGCCGTCTGACAGCCCACACATAGGCAAGGCGCCACACCAGATCTCATCTTTATATCATCAACAATGATGAAACAGCAATACATAATTCCTCCAGCGATAACACCAACTCCCTTGTCTGACCACTATATATAACATTCCACATAAAAGTCCCCACTCCAAGCTTTCACACAGAGAAGCAACATTACGCGAGGCGATTCAAGACCTTTAATAAAGATTAATTCCTGAAGCAAGTTTTATCCAAACTAAATATTGCCACTCCCAACCTTGAAAATATAATGGAAAACTGGAAACTTACCATCTCGAAAGCTGCACTTGCACCCCACCACAGAACTGCTAAAATACATAAGAGACAATCAACACCTTGGTATTCAAAGGAAATCAGGGAAGCTAAAAGGAAACTTAGGAAAATAGAACGGAGATGAAGACGAACAAAGGATCCAAATACACTGCAAGAATACAGAACCATGCAGATAGATACAGTAATACAATCAATAAATGCAAACAGGAATACAACACAAATCTGTTGATGAAGGCAGTAAACAAACCTGCGAGAACTATTTGGAATAGTCCACAAGCTAACACTAGAACCCCCACAGGAAAATGCAGCTAATATAAATCCACAATAAATACCTCATGATGAAACAGAACAGAACCCAGCCAAAACTGACATCATCATCTGAGGCTGAAAACCAACCTAGCCACAACAGGACTTGGGGAGCTTCACTACCCCACCTATCAAACAAGTAGTACATATAATAGCACCCCTGAACACAACAATCTCCCCAAATGATCCCTGTCCAGTCACATGGATAAAGTCAACTAAGGAAGAGCTCACCCCTTTCATACACAAAATAATACATACATCCCTCACACAGGCACAAATACTGTACCTGCAACCCTCAAACTTGCATTAATCAGGCCCATCTTAGAAAGCTGACAAGACAGACCCCTCATCATACCGACCGGTGTCAAGCTTACTATTCATGGCAAAATCCTGAAAAAGACAGTACAGCTACAGGACCACATTAATACACATGCTCCACTAGATCCACACCAACATGGATTCAAGCCAAACCATGGGGTGGAAACATTACTAACAACACTCATTGACCACATTATCAGAGAAATAGACAATATAAAAAAGGGCATGAATCTAATATTTCTCAACATAACAGCTGCTTTTGATTCTGTATCATGCACCATCTTGCTAAAAATGCCTTAAGGAGATTGGTCTCTACAACAACACATTAAAATGGTTCTAATCATACTTACAAGACAGACAGCAATATGTTAAATGTGGGAAAGACATATCCTCTCCCTTCACACTAAAGCAAGGAGTCCCACAAGGATCAGCAATATCAGCCCTTCTATTTAACCTATATATTCAGCCAGTTTGTGAGGTCATACAAAAACATAATGTCCCTTATAAAATCTATGCTGACGACATCATGCTGTACACATCCTTTGATACCGAAAGCCCAGACTACATAGCAATAACCGAATGCCTCACCGAAGTCTCAGGATGACTCAACACCCACAACCTCAGCATAAACTACAACAAAACAGAAGCACGCACAATAACAAGGAACAAGAGATTCAATCCTCCTCACACTATAGCCCTAAATGACAGGCACTTAGCTGTCAAAGATGAAGTGAAATACCTAGGTGTCATCCTTGATGGAAGCCTGAACCTACAAGCACATAAAAAAACAACACAGAATGCATACTATAAACTAAAAACTAAACATAAACTAAAGCTCCTCCTAGGTCATAATGACTTCAGAACAGTCCTGCAAGCAATAATCATGCCACTGCTTGACTTTTGCAACTCACTGTACTAAGGCCTACCAGCTACTACCATCCACTTGCTGCAGATGGTACAAAACACTGCAGCCTGCATTCTCACAGGAACAAACAAATTAGAAAGCATAACTCCAATACTGGCTCAGCTACACTGGCTCCCAATAAAGAGTCATGCAAGATTCAAGGCAACAATGAACATATTCAAAATACTCTGGAATTTGTTACCTGAGGATGTAGTAAAGGCTGTTAGTGTAGCTGGGTTTAAAAAAGGTTTGGACAAGTTCCTGGAGGAAAGGTCCATAAACCATTATTAAGAAGGGACCCAGGATATCAATGCTTGACCCAGTACAAGCATTGCGGAACCTGTGTCTTTTGGGGAAACTGCTAGGTACGTATGACCTAGATTGGCCACTGTTGGAAACAGGATACTGGGCTTGATGGACCTTGGTCTGACCCAGTATGGCATATCTTATGTTCTTTTGTTCTTGTACAGAATGAATCGGTCCCAAGATGGCAGTGGAGTAAGACGCCAAGGTGAGGTCTGCGAAGAGGACGGGATTACAGACTAGAGCCAATGGGGAAAAAGAGGAAGCAGCGGACATCAAAGCCCCCCAATTCCTCTACCCCAATTAGCAGCTTGACTCAGTCATCCATTATACCTTTTTGCTCACCTACTACGGCGGATATGGCTTCGGCATGTCTGTCGACGGGTACGGCGGATCTGAGCAGCAATGGGGTGGAGTTGAGCCCTGTTCAGATGTTGCCGCTGCAGCCCGGAGAAATCATCGAGGAGGAGCTGAGTGCAGGTGTGCCTCCGGGTCAGGAGGGCACAGCAGCAGCGGGGGGTGCCTCATCTAAGCTTGACCCGAGCGACTTGGTTGCTTCATTGGGGGGCAGGGATGTAAATGCCTCTATCGGAGCTAGTCCTGGAGCGGAGCAGGTGAAGATCAGCTCCTCAGTTGTTTCGGAGGTCCGGGGGGTTTACGGAATGAAAAAAACGGCACGAGTAACTTTGGAAAGCTTATGGGAAGCCATCTCAACACTTCAGAGATCCCTGTTACCTTTGGTGGGAGGTATTTCGCAGGATTAAATGTTGTAAAAGTTCGGTGTTCAGCGATGGAGACAAAGCTGGCGGATAAAGTGACTAGGCTAGAGGCCAAAGTGGAAGATCTACAAACTTTGGGTGTGACCCAGACCAGGGAGCATTTGATTTCTTTGAGACTTTTGAAGAAAGGTTTTTGAACTTTCCAAGATCTCCTTTGATGAAGCCCTTGGCTTTGGTTCGTAAGTACTTTACCGATGTCCTCCTGCTACCTGCAGATAATTTACCTCCTATAGTTAGAGTTCAATATGTAGCAATTTCTTCTGAAGCCAGTGCAGAGTTGAGCTCTGAAGGTGCACTCGGGCCTGCCCAGTTAGAGCTATCGGAATTTTTAGAGAGCTCCCTGGAGGTGGTGACTAGTCGAGCTACATTATTAGTCTGTTTTGCTTTTGAATCTGATTGCAACTCTGTACTTAGATTGTATTTCCGCAAAATGTCTGTTTCCCAATTTATGGGGTCAAAACTTTTTATATTTCCTGACCTTTCTAGAGATACCCAGAGGAGGCAGAAAGAGTTTTTGGCGTTACGTCAAAGATCTGCCGCTCTGGGTGCTCAATTTAGATTAAAGTATCCATGTAAATGTTTGGTTTTGTATCAATCTAAGCAATTTCTTTTTTTTTAACCCCAGCAATTGGTTCAATTTCTTCATGGGAAGGAGGGTGAGGGGAAGGCCTGATTCCTGTACTGGCTGCCATATTTGATATCTGTGCTCCTAAAATGGTAGGGGGGCTCTCCATATTTGAGGGGGGGGGACTCCCTGTTTCTTTTCTTTTTCTATTTCCTGTTTGGGACCTTATTGGGGGGTTTTTGGGGGGGTCTAATTCTAATTTGTAAGATTTCCTATGTTTGAAATGTTTTTCTGTATTTGAAGTATGTATTCTTACTCAGATGACTCTGGATTAATGCTGGAAATTTAATAAAATTTAAATTGAAAACACAAAACAAAATACTACAGAATGAATCAGCTGAGTCACTTCAGGGGCCAATAACAAGACATTTTGAAAGTCATACAATGAGAAAACAGCAAAAACACACTAACTACTCCAAATGAATTCCCCAAGACAAGGAAAACCACATCCGATAGAGCTTTATCACTATATGCATCAAGTTTATGGAACACCCTCCCTGAGGATGTCAGAACTATGAAGGACACCAAGGACTTCAGGAAAAAGTTAAAAACATTCCTGTTTATTGAACACTTTGGTAACATCACAAAGACTAATACAAACACTCCCTCCGCCCAGGCACCAAACAATGAATAATGACCAACACCACAAGCACAAAAGATCACCCCAAATGTAAATAAGTTACACTTGTAAATAAATTAAATATTTAACTGTTAATGATTGTTTATGACTTCCCCCTATGTACATCCCTCCCCCAAGATTTCATTGTATCCAAATTACAAAGTTGAAGTTAAATCATATTGTTCAATGTAAGCTACCTTGATTTAAGGAAAAGGTGGTATAGAAATACTGTTAAATAAATAAATATAAAGAAATAATATATGGGGCCCTAGATGTATATTTCCATGTTTTGTATGTCTGTCCTACTACAGAATTGGGCTCACATATCTGTACTCCCCTTCTTGATTTTACTTTCTACAAAGCAAGAGAAGTTCTTCTTCTTATCAAATTCTATTGAGTCAGTGTTGACTCATGGCGACTCTCTAACCCATGTTTGATCTTCAGTCAGGCATCTAATTGTTGATAGACTGGCATTAGTAGCTGTAGTTATTGTATTTATCCATCACATTGCCTATCTTCCTCTTTTCTGCTGACCTTTAACCTTGCCAAGCATGGTATCTTTCTCTAATGAGCTTTCTCTTCGCATTATGTGCCCAAGGTATGAGAGTCAAAGTCTTGTCATTTGAGTTTCTAAGGAACGTTTATGTTTGATTTCCACCAGCACCATAATTTGAAGAAATTGATTTTTTTCCTGTCTTCTTCACTCTCCAACTTTTGCATATATACATTATTTATTTTATTTATTTATTTAACTGGTTTTGATATACCATTTTTCTACCAATCAAAATGGTTCACAGCTAACAAGGTGTAAACAAAAGTATAAAACCATGCTTATACCTAATTTTGCTATGTAAGTTATATGTACATAGTTATTGAAATTTCAATGTAAAGTTCTGTTTCAATGTAAACCGCTCCTGATCCTGGAAAGGAAAAGTATATAAATTCATGTTAAATAAATAATAAATAAATAGCAGTAGGTTACAACAAACTTTAACAGAGTAAAGAATGACAGCTATTAGACCACCCTTGAGGAGTGGAGCTTAAAGCATGCGGAGAAAAGTAGAAAGGGGAGGGGGGCAGAGCCGGCTGCGTTGCAAGGTGGCTGTTTGATTTCGTGCCTCCGAGGAATCCAGTGGGGAATCCTGCCTTCTCCTCCTGATATTCTGGAATCAGCCCTCCTTGTGCTAAGTCCTGAATGTGGACTATGTCTTGTAGCAAACCTACATGGCTGGAATACCCTCCCGGACAGAATACAGGCTCTAAGAGAGCGAACTCTGATCCCCCATTACCTCATAAAATGGCAGCAGCTCGGGAGACCTCAGAGGGGATTTATTTATTTATTTAACCAGTTTTATATACCACTTTATCCTTCAATCAAAGTGGTCAACAACACAAAGGGTCTACATTGAACGAGAGGGGTGGGACAACATGACGTACATGCATACTTTTAGACATTTGGTACTTCTTTTCTTCTGTGTGTGCCAGTGGTGTCCTCTGTTAGGTGTGAAAGTGTTCTGTGAACAGGAGTGTTTTGAATGCCTTCCAGAAGTCCTTAGTGTCACTTAGCGCTCTCAGTTCATCTGGGAGGGGATTCCAGAGGGCTGGGGCTGAGAAGGATAAGGCTCTGTTGGAGGTGTTTTGCTTTGTCTTTTGGTATCCGGTGGGTGTTCGGAGTTTGTTGATGCCGTTGGATCTTCTGGGCCTGTTGTTGGTTTCTCTGATCAGCATGTTTTGTAGGATATTTGCTGATTGTTGATGTATGGTTTTGAAAATATTTAGTGTCGTCTTGCATCTTGCTCTTGCTGTTATGGGTAACCAGTGAAGTTGCTGCAGTACAGGTGTGATGTGTTCATGTCTTGCTGTGACCGTGATAATGCGTGCTGCAGTGTTTTGCACCATTTGAAGTGGATGGGTGGTTTGCTTGGGAAGTCCTTGATACAATGAGTTTCCGTAGTCCATTATGGGTGTGATTACTGCCTGGCACATGGTGCAGAAGTTGTCCTGGTTGAGGATTGGTCGAAGCCTCCTGATAATTTTTAATCGGTGGTATGCCTTTGCTGTAGTTTTCTTTATATGCGATTGTAAGTTCAAGTTCTTGTCCAGGATGATGCCTAGGTATTTTACCTCATCCCTTGTGGTTATCGTTTTGCTTAGGATGTTGATGTTTTGGGGTGGGCTGAAGGTGGGGTTCCTGGAAATGAACAATGTCTATGTTTTGTCAAAGTTAATTTTCAGATTATTGTCAGACAGCCAGTTGTTCATGTCCTCTAGGCATTGGGTCATGTGGCTCATATCAGGTGCTTGTGTGTCTATTGGGGCGTAGACCATGAAGTTGTCCGCATATAAGTGGTAATGTAGTTCGTGTCGCTGGATAATGTTACAGATGGGTTGGATGTATATATTGAATAGGATGGAAGACAGTGCTGATACTTGGTGTATTCCCTGGTTGATGGTAAATTGGGTTGATTTTGTTTGGTCGCATTTGACTTGCTGTGTTCTGTTGTTCAGGTATGATGTGAACCATTTTATGGTCGTGTTGCACAGACCGATCTCCCGCAATTGGTTTATCTTTATGATTTATCTTTATTCGTAAGGCTTGATAGACCGCCCAAGCCATAGCGTCAGGGTGGTGTACAAAACAAAAAAAGCAAGACTACTGAGAAATAAAGTTGGAAAAGAACGCCAATAACAACAGGACAGAGGACAGAGAGGGGCAGAGAGAAGATAGAGAACAAAGGAGGTCCATAAAGTGGAAAGGAGGGTAGGGGACGGGAGCGACGATGAGGAAGGGCTAGTCAAAAAAAATACTTGCGGGAAAGCTACGGAGGGTGGGGGGGCACGGCCGGGGGCAGAGCGCCATCAGCGGTGGGGGAGAGATCAAAAGCTTGACAGAAGAGATGGGTTTTGAGGAGAGCTTTGAAGTGGGGATAAGACAGTTCAGTGCAGAGAGAGAGAGGAAGGGAATTCCATAAAGCGGGTTTGGGGAGGTATACAAAGGCTCTTGGAGGGGGGTTGCTGAAGGGAGGGAAGGTTATCGAAACTGTAATTGCATGGATTCAGGTGGTAGTCTGCTATAGTTTTGGCTCACCCATTTGTATTTTCCTTGTTTAAGGTTGCGTTGTTTTTTTGCGGGTTCCTCACTTTTCTGTCCAGGGATGGGTCAGTGTCTGGGTGTAGCAGCAAGAGTGGCGTTGAATTTTTCTGTGCGTAGTTCATCCCCATGAGCCTGATTAAATTCTTATCTCTGAACATGAAGGGCATCAATAACCCAATAAAGAGGAAGAAGATTCTGGTCTACTCTCAAAAAGAGAGAGCTGATGTGGTTCTCTTACAAGAAATGCATCTCTCCTCGACTGAAACGAAGAAATTAGAGGATAGACACTATCTTTTAGTTGGTTATTCATCAGCCTACCATAAAAACTATAGCTATATTAGCTATATAATAGCTATATATAATAGCTATATAATAGCTATATTAGTTTGTAAAGCGCTCGCACCTGTGGTAGAACCGATGCGCGCAAATGTGAAGGGTAGATGGGTCAGAATCCTACTTAAAGTGGCTGGTTGCAGGTTGGTAATATTTAACATTTATGCCCCCAACTGCACCAAGTTGTTCCAAACAATAGACGCAGAATTGCATGATATTGCTTCCTATGAGATCATTGTAGCAGAAGATTTTAACTTAGTCCTGGACTCCTTGTTAGATAGCCAGCCTGGTAGAGGCAATGATCGAGCCAAAGCCCAGTGGTTGTATCCTCCTTTATGCAGGATATTGGTCTAGTGGATGTTTGGCGCTTGTTGCACCCAGCTGAACAAGGCTACACTTTTTTTTCCCTGCCCCATAAATCTCATTCTCGTATTGATTTTTTTCTCCTTTCTAAATCCCTGGTATCAGGAGTTGGTGAAGCTGAGATTTGCAATACTCATGTCTCTGACCATGCGACATTCATGGTTTCTCTCCTCCCTTCAGATGACTCCCCGCATTCACCAGCTTGGTCATTCAGGAGGATGCTTTTATCTGACGAACAGTTTTGTGCCCATATCCAGCAGGCAATAAAAGATTACTTTGAGTTGAACTCACCAGATGCCACTTTAGTTTGGGCATAGTGGGAAGCTTTTAAGGCCTCTATCCACTCTACTATCACTAGCTATGCTATTAAAGAAGCACGCCAAGCCAAGATGCAGTTAGAGAGTTTGGATGAGCAAATCAAAGTGGGGGAGAGACTCCTGCTTGCTAGATTGGAGCCTAGCATTTTGATCCGACTCCAATGTTTGAGATTCCAATATAATAGTATTCTGAGTATGGAAGCTGACAAACCTTTGCAATCACAACAAGCGTGATACTATGTGGAGCAAAACAAGGCGGGGAGGCTGCTGGCCAGAGCCCCTTAAGGCAAGGCCGAACAGGACAAAGATAGAGGCTATAGTTGATCACCAGTCACAGCTCCGCTCCTAGAATAAGGACATCTTAAATTTATTTTGCTCCTTTTATGCTCAGCTATATTCCTCACAGGTAACATCTGATCTCATAGCTTTTCATAAGCTGGTGGATCATTTGTCTCATCCGCTTCTTCCCGAGAACCTAGTCATTGAATTAGATCAGAAAATCCATCAACAAGAGCTTCATGATGCCTTGAATAGCATGAGCCCAGGAAAGGCATCTAGTCCAGATGACATTCTAATTGAATTTTATCAAACTTTTGCTTCCGATCTCTCCCCCCATTTGCTAAACTACTTTAATTTACTATGCTCGCAACAATCTAATGTTGGAGCCTTCTCAGAAGCAGCTATAGTGGTGCTAGAAAAGCCAGGGAGGGATCCTCAAAGGGTAGAAAACTACCATCCAATCTCCCTGCTTAATGCAGACTATAAACCTTTTGCCACCATCCTGGCAAAGAGGCTGGCAATGGCAACTCCACTTTTAATCCATCCTGATCAGTGTGGCTTCATGACAGGTCATTCTACAGTGGACAGTGCTCGCCTCTTAATGAATATCTTATCCTACACCGAGCATACAAACTCCCCAGGAGTATAGTTGTCCTTGGACGCCAAGAAAGCTTTTGATTGGCTAGAGTGGTCCTTTTTATTCCAGACTCTACGTTGGTTTGGATTTGGAGATTACTTTATACATATGATCCAGATTCTTTATTGCAACCCATCCGCTCACATCCTGGCTAACAGAGTACTATCTGAACCATTTCAGTTAAAGCGGGGCACTAGGCAAGGCTGCCCTCTGTCCCCACTACTATTTAACATAGCCTTAGAGCCTCTGGCCTTATTGTTGCAACATTCTCCCGAGATACATGGTATGGCTGTCAAGGATTTGGAAATTAATTTCCTTCCTATGCTGATAATCTATTATTTATTTTATTTATTTATTTATTTAACAATTTTTCTATACTGCCTTTTCGTTCAATCAAGGCGGTTTACAGTAAACCTCAACTTATACAAAGAACTTGCAAATATCAACTTATACAAATAACTTGCTAATATCAACTGTAACATTATAACTTCAAAAACCTGAATAGTCTCTTGTAACATTATCTAAACTATATACATCTTATTGAGAGTAATGGGATGTTTGTATGTTGTGGATGTCGTAGCTTGTGTAAATCGGTTTGTGGAGTGGTTAGGGTGGTTGGTGGTCTTCATTGAATTGTTCAATGAATAAGGTGGATTTGAGCAGCTTCTGGAATTCTTTTATATCTGTTGTTGATTTTAGATTATCTGGGAGGAAATTCCAGATAGCAGGGGCAGCAAGAGAGAAGGCTCGCATGGATGTGGATTTGTTGGTTCTTGTGAATAGAGTAGGTGTTGGTATATTGTTTTTGGTGCTGTTTCTGTCTGGTCTTTTGCTTGTTTTGGTTCCGATGAGTTCCTGTAGTATTCCTGCTGAGATATTGTTTTTAATTTTGAAGATAGTGAGTGCTGATTTATATTTTGCCTGTGAGGAGATTGGTAGTATTGGAGTATTGGAGTTATATGGTCTTGTAGTATTGGAGTTATATGGTCTTGTATTGAGGTACTAGTAATAATTTGGGCAGCAGTGTTCTGGACTGTTTGTAGGGGACGGGTGGTTTGTTTAGGTAGACCTTGGAATAGTATATTACAGTAGTCCAGCACAGGTGTAATGATGGCCTGGCATACTGTACGGAAATGTTCTTTATTGAGGAGAGGTTTTAGTCTCCAGAATGTTGCGAGTTTGAAGAAGGCTTTTCTGGATATCTTGCTGATATACGGTTGGAGGGTGAGTTGCTTGTCTAGAATCACTCCAAGGTATCTGACTTCATCTTTTATTGCAAGCGGTGTATTGGATATGTTGATAGCAGTAGGAGGAATGAATGTGGAGTCTCTCGTGATGATAATTGCTTCCGGTTTTTTTTATGTTGATGTTTAAGTTGTTGTTAGTTAGCCAGGTCATTATTTCTTGAATGCAAGTTGATATAGTGGTATAGTCTGGGGAGTCCAGTTGAATAGGGGTATATGCCATGATGTCATCAGCATATATGGCGTATTGTATCTTGTATTTGTTAAATATTTTGAATATAGACTGAATATAGATATTGAAGAGAAGAGCTGATAGTAATGAGCCTTGGGGAACTCCTTGAGTAGTCTTGAAGGGTTCTGAGGTGAGGTTCCCAGATTTTACTCTCTGCTGTCAATCTTCAAGGTATAATTGAAACCATTTAATGGTGGTGTCTTGTAGTCGAATCTACATTAGGTGCTTCAATAGGATGTGATGGGAAACTGTGTCAAATGCTGATGATATATCGATAAATATTAGTAAGAAGCCCTGCTTTATCTTGTCTATTCCTTTGATTATGTTATCGAATAGATCTATGAGTAATGTCTCAATGCCATGTTTTGGACGGAATCCGTGCTGGTAGGGATCTAGTGGGGCAAATTCGTCAATATGATCTTGGAGCTGTCTCTGTACAATTTTTTCAGTTATTTTAGCCAGGCATGGGAGGCTGGATATTGGGTGGTAGGTTGAAGGGTCGGTACTGTTGGATGAGGTGGTTTTAGGAATGGGGCGGATAGTAGATTTCTTGAGCGCTTTTGGCATGTAGCCCTGGGTGAGAGAGGTGCTTACTATCTTCCTCGCTCTGTTAAGGACTTGGGAGTCAAATTTTGCTCCACCTTGGTGGATACCCTACAGTTAAACATTAAAACTCTAATAGAATTGGTACAGGCCTTCACTTTAAAGTGGACGTCCTTATACCTTTCCAGTGGGGCCACTTAGAATCAATTAGAATGGTCCTCACTCCCAAAGTTAACTATGTATTGGAGATGCTTCCTGTCCTACTTCCTCCCTCTACTTACAAAACGCTGGTACAGCATTTAGTCACCTTTTTGTGAAAAGGCAAAACTCCAAGAATCGCCATGAAAAAATTAAAGATGAGTAAAATTAATGGGGGTGTACAGTTCCCAGATTTCCAATGGTACCATCAAGCCTTCCTTCTCAAGCAAGGCTCTAAATAGGTCACTGAAAAAGAGAATCCGTACAGACTGACGTGGCTGAAGCTTGAGGAGCGTTTACTTGCCCCCATCTCCACTCCATTATTGATTGGTATGTACCATGAGGACCCTACCAGAGTAGGCCAGATTGTATTGTCTACACAAGAGGCTTTTCAAGCTTTAATACTTATCCTGGGAGAAGTCGATCCCCCTGCAATTGAAACACCATTATGGCATAACCCTCTAATCAAGATACAATGTAAGACAATCTCATGGAAGCAATGGCAAGCGCATGGTCTGTGGTCCATAGGGCAGATGGTAAATAGAAACATAGAAATATGATGACAGAAAAAGACCACATGGCCTATCTAGTCTGTCATTCCATATCAACAACTACAACAGTCCACTTTTTACCTTTAGAGATCCTCTGTATTTGTCCCATGCTTTTTTGAATTCAGTTACTGTCCTCATCTCTACCACCTCCACTGGGAGACTATTCCATGGATCCACTACTCTTTCCGTAAAGAAATATTTCCGCATATCACTCCTGAATCTATCTCCCTTCACCCTCATCCCATGTCCCCTCGTAGCAGAACTTTCTTTCAATTGAAAGAGGCTCTCTCCCTGAACAATTATGCCACAGAGGTATTTAAACATCTCAATCATATCACCTCTATCCCGCCTTTCCTCTAAGGTGTACATATTAAGATCCTTAAGTCTGTCCTCATATGCTTTATAATGAAGACCACTAATCATTTTAGTAGCCACCCTCTGCACCGACTCCATCCTGTTCACATCCTTTTGAAGGTGCGGTCTCCAGAATTGCACACTATACTCCAAATGAGGTCGCACCAAAGACTTATAGAGAGGCATTATCACCTCCTTTTTTCTGCTAGCCATTCCTCTCCGTATGCACCCAAGCATCCTTTTAGCTTTTGCCTTCACCTTTTCTACCTGTTTAGCTACTTTAAGATCATCAGACACAACCACGCCTAGGTCCCGCTCTTCTTTAGTGGACAAAAGTACTTCACCCCCTATACTATATTGCTCCCTTGGATTGCTGCAGCCCAAATGCATGACCTTACATTTTTTAACATTAAATCCCAGCTGCCAAATTCTAGACCATTCTTCAAGCTTAGCTAGATCCCTCCTCATGTTATCTACACCTTCCTGGGTGTCTACTCTATTGCAAATTTTGGTATCATCTGCAAAGAGGCAAACCTTACCCGACAGCCCTTCCGCTATATCACTAACAAAGATGTTAAAAAGAATTGGACCAAGGACAGATCCCTGGGGCACACCACTGGTAACATCCCTCTCCTCAGAGTGAGCTCCATTTACTTGTACTCTTTGTCGCCTCCCACCCAACCAATTTCTAACCCAAGCAGTAACTTTAGGGTCCATCCCTAGGGTGCTCAGTTTGTTTATAAGTCGCCTGTGAGGTACAGTGTCAAAGGCTTTACTGAAATATAAATACACCACATCTAAAGTTCTCCCTCGGTCCAACTCCCTGGTCACCCAGTCAAAGAAATACCCAAAGGTGGAAGTCCTTTGCTGAACTCCAGAGCGAGCATGATCTACCTTCCTCTTGTTATTACCAATGGATTCAGCTGAAACACTGCATAGCTAAAACAGTGCCAATAAAGAATCTTGCTGAGGAATGGGGTCTCCGTAAATTAGTAGACACTTTTAGTAATTCCCCTGGGGCAGTATCTTTGTTTTATGCATTAATCCGAGGCAGAGCACTTTCTTATCTTTTAGGATTAGTAAAATCCTGGGAGAACGATGTGGAGTCCTTTCTCCCAGTGAGGTTTGGTCCACTCTTTGAGGGCACCTTACCAGAGTATCCAAATTGGCAGACTTAACACAGAGTCTCTTCTTCTTTGCGCACCCTGCCCATCAAATATCAATCCAACTATCTAGATGGGACAGCAGCAAAGGCAATAAATGTTGGATGTGCCGTAGAGATGTCGGTACACTTACTCATGTAATGTTCCTATGCCCTAATGTTCAGGTTTTTTAGTCTCAGGTATGAGACAAGATGCAAAACACACTGCATTTTTGAGCCTCGCTGACATGGCAACTAATTTTGCTGTGCTCCGCAGAGATGGATCGATCCCTGGACAAAGATAAAGTTTTTCTTTTTAATTTTATGATTGCTATTGTTCTAAAACTAATAATCTCACACTGGAAAGATTGGCACATGTGGTAGAACTCGCTGTGTCTTTACTGTAAATATGAGAAAGCTTGTGATAAGTTAGAGAAGTCTCGGGGCTCAAAGTTCAACAAATGGCACTATTTAGATCAATATTCTGCTCATGCTGCTATTTGATATTTCAGTATTTTGATATTTGATGAGAGTGAAATTTTGACATTTGACAGAAACATCAGTGATTGATTGTTGTAGTTTTGTGAGGATTCATGCAAAAAGACGGGGGGAAGAGGATCTTGGGATATGTTCTATTATATTACTGGTTGTGTGTTGTTAAAATCTAAAATAAATTAAAAAAAAAAAAAAAGAAAAGTAGAAAGGGGGTTGTGTTTTGGTGGATGCCTATGGTGGTAGGGTGGGAGAGGCTCTCTATGCTAGAGGAGGATGTTCATGTGATGGGCTGTTATGCTAATGTGTGCTGTAGTGCTCCTGGAAGAGGTGCTTCTTCAGGTATTTTCTAAATTCTTGAGGTGACTGGATGTTTCATAGGGTGGGGTGTAATGTATTCCAGAGAGTGGGGGCATAGAGTGTGAATGATCTTAGACGAGCATATTGGCTGCTCTTACAGATCTGTGGTGGCAAGATAAATAAGTTCTGTGTACTTTGTCTTTGTGGTCTTTCAGTACTAGGGGTAATGATTGATCTCTGTAGGTACGCAGTGGTGACATAGCTCTGGGCTTTGTGTATATTGGTGAGGACTTTGTATTTAATTCTTGAGGTAATAGGCAGCCAGTGGAGGGATCTTAGTATGGGTGTGATGTGGTTGTCTCTGGATGCTTGGAAGATGGCACGTGCTGTGGTGTTTTGAGCAAGTTGTAGCGGTAGGATTTATTTATTTATTTATTTTATTTAACAGGTTTTGAATACCGCCTTATCATTCAAGCAGTTCACATGGAACAAACATAGCAATAGGCTTTTACATAGAACAGGGAGTAGGAACTTGGAGGAATATATGGGGTAGTGGATACATTTAACAATGGCTAACTATGTACAGTAACATTGTTGCAGATTGAAGTGATTATAGCTACATTTAGCAGCTGTCCATTATATACATCTGTAATATCTCACTGTGGAATTTGTTATACTAGGTGGGACCATAGTATTCAAGGAATAGATGGATCTTGATGACTTTTCTGAAGTCAAGTAGGTCTTTGATTGTTTGTAGTATGTATGTTTAGGTAGTCCTTGGTAGATAGAGTTACAGTAGTTGAAAAAGGGGGTGATAGTGGCTTGGCACACTGCACAAAAGTTGTCAGAGGCTAGGAGAAGATGTAGGTTACGTAGAGTTCTGAGCTTGTAATAGACTGTCTTAGTTGTATTCCGGACGTGAGCTTGGAAGTTCAGTTGCTGTTTCAGGGTGATGCCAAGGTATCTGACTTGGGTTTTGACCTGAAGATCTGTGTTATCAATTCTGATGGTTGGGGGGGGGGCGTAAAAGAGGGGTCCCTGGTGACGTGGAGAATTTCCATCTTGCTGAAATTGACTGCCAAGTTGTGGAGCTGAAGCGATTTGACTATTTCCTTAAAGCAGACTGAGAGACTGGAGTAGTCGGGAGCATCTGTGGAGAATGGGGTGTATATCAATATGTCATCAGCATAGATCTGGTAGCTGACGTTGAACTCCTAGATAGTTATGCATAGAGGCTTAATGTTGAAATTGAAGAGTAGAGAGGAGAGTGTGGAGCCTTGGGGCACTCCTTGTGGCAGCATGCTCTGTCTGATTTTTACCCATTGGCTTCACTGAGAGAGGTATGAGTGAATTCATTCAAGAGGCTTGCTTTGTACTCCAATATCGTGGAGCTGGTTTAGCAGCATTTGATGGTACACTGTATCAATCGCTGTGGAAATGTCCAGGAAAAGCAGTATGAAACCTTTTGAGTTTCTCTCCATTCCAGCGATGAGTGTTGATAATAAAAAGGTCAATAGAGTTTCAGCACTGTGATAAAGGCAAAACCCATGTTGATGTTGGTACAGGGATGTGGGTTGGTCAATATGTTCTTGAAGCTGTATTTGGACTGCCTTTTCTATGATTTTTTGCAAGGAAGGGTATGTTGGTCTATATGAGGCAGGCAAACTTGGGTCTAGGTTGGGTTTTTTTAGCAGAGGTCTGATGGAGGCTTGTTTAAGGGGAGGGGGGAAGACTAGCTTAAGATAGGGATGTTTGCAGGATAGTTGATATGAGTGGTAGGACATGCATCCTTGTGGCCTTTAACCAAGATACTGGACATGAGTCTAGTGGGGAGGTGGTTGTGTTGATGTGTAAGATTATCACATCCAGTTCTTCAGGGTTTATGTCTCTGAATGTGGTCCAGAGCTGTGTGGGTGTGATAGTCTTGCTTGAAGCAGGTATGACAAGTATGATGGGTTTGAGGGAGCTGTGCTTCTTCTGTAGATAATCTGCTATGTCCTGGGGTTGAGTGTTGTCTTGCCATGGTTGGGTGGGGTCCCTTGGAGGGATTTGACAGATAAAAGAGCTCTCTGACAGGTAAGGGTATTATTGTAGTATTCTTGTTTGGACTTGAGGGTGCTGTCACAGTAGGTTTTGAGTTTGTTCTAGTATTTAGTCTGCAGTTCGGGGTCCTTGGATTTTCTTCATTGGCATTCGATACGGCAGAGTGCACACTTCTGCTCCCTTAGCTCAGTAGAGTACCAGGGTGCATGGTGTTGTTGTTTTCAGTGTGGTGCTCAGGAGGGTGCAGTGGAAGCAGTGGAGATGATAGAATTCCATTTATTGATTGTTGCTTCCTGATCTGTTTCAGGTGGAAGGTCCTTCAGGGTTGGCAGTGTTTTTTGAAGGGAGGAGTGTTCATTAAAACCAATGAATCTTCTTGCTATGGTGATCTTGTTTCATAGAGTGTAGGTGATGTGTGGATGGGGTAGTGCGAATGTTATGAGGTGGTGGACGGGAGCTGTAGTTGGAGTGACGTATTTAGGTGCAGTTAGCAGGAGGTTGGGGAAGAAGACCAGGTCAAGCTTTCCACCTCTGCAGTGAGTTGATGTCATGATAAGTTGCATATAGTGCAGGTCACTCATTGCCTGGAGGAAAACAGCTTGGACAAGTAGAATCTTTGTATGCAGAGATACATCTCTGTACTTGAAAATCTTCTCCAGTTCCTTTATAGCTGTTCTGCCAAGAGCAATGTGTTGTCAGATTTCTTGACTACTTGATATAAAAACTCAAGAACTACCATACTGGATTAGATAAAAGGTCTATCAGGTCCAGCGTCTTGTTTCCAACAGTGGCCAATCCAGGTTGCAAATACCTGACATATCCCAAAAGTAGCTGTTCCATCCTACTTATCCCCAAAGATAAACAGTAGTTTTCTCTTGCACTACCATAATAACTGTTATGAACCTTTCCTCCAGGAATTTGTCCAGATCTTTTTTAAACCTAGTAATACTACCTGTCAAACACCAAGACTAATTATACATTGAAAGAAAACATATTTTTTCCTATCTACATTGTAGCTTCAGTTTCCAATCCACAGTAGGACATTGCCTTCTATGCCATGATTTTTTAACTTCCTCAGGAGTCTCTGATGCAGAATTAGGGTGAAATCAGGCCTGCTTGTGATTTGTTAAATGTTTTCTGAAAATCTAAATATACTATATCAATTGCCTTATTTTTACCCACATGTTTTCATGCCTTCAAAGAAATGGAGCAGATTGGTGAGGCAAGGCTTTCCTTGGCTAAATCAGTGTTGACTTTGGAGATCATTCCAGAAAGCGAATAAGGCTTTGTATGTGCACCGGGGACATTTATCTGCTGAAAACATTTACTAGCATATTCCATGACATAGTACCTGCGGATGTTTATCTCACTAACATAGGGATCTCAGAACGTGTGTGGGAGGGGCAGAATAGGGACGTGGTTTGCCACAGAGACGTATAAAGTGTATTCAGGAAAGGCCCATGTATGTTTTGGGAGGTCCCCGCAGACGTGCCCCTTGCACCTGCCAGAGACATAGAATAAGGTCAGTATTTAGAAAAACTTCTGCTGTGTTTGTATAAAGGTTGTGACTAGTCTGTTCTAAAGTGGTGGACTGCAGTATGGAAAAACACTACAAGATGCATTTATAATAAACAGAAATCGTAGGTGTGGGAATCTTGTAAGTGAAAGAGCAAATAACTACCTTGAAAGAAATATCCAGAAGAGCAATAGTGATTATTCTGGCTATGATGACATTTGCTGTTTGTGCTAAAGGAGCTAATCTAGGGAACCCTAACAATTCCCATGTCCTGAAAAATGGGACTGTTGATGTAGAAATAGTATGTGAGTGAGTATAGAAAGGATTGTATAGGTGAAAAACGGAGATCATATTTTTAGTCCTGGGACTCCATGCTCTTATGTTGTATCAGCTGTTATTTATGGGTTCAGGGCATCTTTTTGGCAGAATGATGTTTTTTGTGACTGAAAGTGAGAGTGTATGTGTGTGTTGGTGGTTTGAGAGTTGCACGGGAGGATCTGGTGTGCTCATCTGCAATTCAGGGGGAAAATGAATGTCTGGCCAGTACCGCAGCGCCACTAGGTGCCAGTGTGATAGGGCAGAAAAAAATACAAAAGGTTCTCCATAGCTAAATGTCAAAATATATCCCTTGCAATAATAAGAAACCCTCAGATTCAGAGCATTCAACAGTGAAAACAGCACTAAAACATGTTCAAATGCACTATTTTGTGTGAGGTTGGTGAGGGTCCATACTTAGCATTATAAAGACTGTTTTTACAGTTGACCAATGAAAGAATAACTAAGGATTTCTTCTGCTGCCATGCATGTTTTGATGCAAGGTATGTCTTTAAGTGCACTGAGATTACCTTGCACTGTTCTGGGCATGCAACAGACTAGTATATCTAGTCTAGTTTGCATCAACATTTATGTATTATCAGTATTTATGTGTAGCTTTCATCAGCCCAACACTGTCAATGAGCGGAGCAGCTTAGGAGATATACACTTTAACAGAAGAGGCGTGGCCATCTGAGACATCCATGGGTATGTGTTGGAGACAGGCAGGATCAGAAACATCCATCTTTTCAGAATACGGTGAGCGTGGGGATGTCCAAACTGTTTGCTCCGTATACCTGTGTCTCGTTATAACAGTGGGGTCCATATTTCTCCAAAGTAGTTTGCTCATTCTGCGCTGGAAACGTCTTTGTCCCGATTCTGGAACCACAGGTGCGTCTATATCCGCGGCTACGGAATTAGGGTGAAATCAGGCCTGTTTGCAATTTGGATATGTCTGCGGCCCAGACGTGCATGTTATGGAACTGGCCTCCATGTCACATTAAACCATTTGTGTCCAAGTGTCCATTAATTTTGCTCTTATTAATGATTTCTACCATTTTACATGGAACTGAAGTTAGGCTCACTAGTCTGTAATTTCCCAGATCAGCCCAAAGCCCTTTTTAAAAATAGGAATTACATTGGCCACTCTCCAGTCTTCCCGTACCATATATGTTTAAAACCATTAATAGTAGCTCTAAAATTTCATCTTTGAATGATCTCAGGACTCTTGGGTGTATGCTATCCAGTCCAGGTGATTTACTGCTTTTTAATTTATCTGTTTGTTCAACTATGTATTCCAGGTTCACTGATATTTCATTCAGCTCATCACCATTAATTACCATTTATGCCATGGGTAGCTTCCTCGTTATCAATTATTAATCAAAGCAGATTAAAGTTGTCTACTATTTCTATTTCTTTTCTATCAGGATTTTGCCAGTTGTTAGGATCTTTGCCCATTGTGTGCAATTCTGGTCTCTGTATCTTTTAAAGGATATAGCAGAATTAGAAAAGGTACAGAGAAGAGCCACCAAAATGGTAAAGGGGATGGAAAGGCTTAAAAGGCTTAAAAGGTTCTCCGGGAACAAGCAGGAAGTCAGTCCTTACATATGGGTGACGTCAACACCAATGGAGCTCTCACGGAAGCATCCCCCCAGCTTTCAAAGAAAGCCTTTGGGAGATGCCAACACGCATGCATGGTCCCCTTCCCACTCAAGGGTGCCATTTTGCTCAGTCTCCTTTTTTCCATGGAGCCCTTCAGACGTTTGTCTGACTTGTCTCTGTAAAAAGTTGATTTTTCTCTCCAAGTTTCATACTCACCTCTGGTATTGCACTGGTACTCTTCCCGCCTACCGACCTCGTTGCCTCGGCATCGAGTTTGGTGTATTTTTGTAGTCTTTTCTTTTCCCGGCACCTTTTTTCTCTCACTGGCAGCCCGGAGAGTCTTTGATCTCGCAGGGGTACTTTTTTCCCCCATGGCTACCAGTGGCTTTAAGAAGTGTGATTGGTGCTCTAAATCCTAAAATCATGTCTTTGACTGACACACACGACTGTCTCCGCTGCCTTGGGCCAGACCATGATCTGGCAGCCTGCGGTCTCTGCAAGAGGGTATCCAGTAAGGCCCTCAAGAGCCACCAGCAGCAGCACAGTAAGTTTTTTCCCAAGTCTCCAGTGGCCAGGGCCTCGTCTGAGGCCCCGACATCTTGGGCGGAACCTTCCGAGCCCAAACCTTCTCATGGGTCCTCAAAAAGGGATTCTCCCTCGAGGGAACCCAGGAAGAAGGAGAAACCTTCAAAGGTGACATCCTTGGATGGTTCTGACCAGCCAATTGCTCCCCAGGCTAGGTCCCGCAATCCGAGACGTTCGTCTGAGGCATCTGAGAAGGAGCGGCATGTGAAGTTCCCCTGGAAGGATTCAACTGCAGACCGGCACTGGTCCCCAGACACTATCCTCATCGAGGATTCCCTTTTGGGGGAACCAGCGTCAGGCCCCGAGTCCCTTGGTGACTGCGCTGAAGGCTGAGGAACCTTCTGGTCTGGAGTCCAGAATGGCAGCCCTAGAGCGCAGTTTGTCTGCCTTCATGGACCAGCAGTGGGCACTGTTGTCCAGCATGACTGGTTCATCCATCCCAACCACCGGGCCCTCAACATCCAAGATGTCGCTGGAGGCCGAGCCAATCCTCAAGGTCCTTCAGTCTCAAGTTGATCCTCGGCCAAGATCGTGATCTGAGTCCCACTCGACGGAACCGCGGTTATTCCTGGCATGTTTGCTGGGCACTGGCCGCAGGGCACTGGGAGCCCTGAGGCCCATGGAGCATCCCTCCTATGAGTCCATCTCAGAGTCTTGACGGCAATCCCCACTCGAAGATATGGGCTTTCTTTATTTTGCCAAGAACATTTCTAAGGTCCTGGCATTCCCGACCAAGTCGGAGGAGGATCCTCGGGTGGATGTTAGAAATCCTCCAGTACAAGGCCCCTCCATGGGAATCGCTCATGGTACCCAACCCTCCCATCCTGAAATGGCTGATGCTCCAAATGTAGGAGATACCAGCCTCGGTGCCAGTGGTAAGCAAACGAGTCTGCCGGAGCTGGGCTTTCAGAAGTCACAGCTGTCGCACAACTTCATGGTGGTGGTGGAGCTGGCCGTGCGTTGACTAAAAAGCCAGAAGATGCACTCCTTGGTGCCCCCCCCCCCCCCCCCGACAGGGAGGGCTGCATTCTGGACACCCTCGGCATAAAGTGCTACCAAAGCTCAATGCTCATCGGCTACATCCAGGCCTAGCAACTGTACATGGGCATGTACCTGAGAGACCTGGCGAAGGAACTCTCCAGGTTCTCAGCTGATCTTTCTGAGGAACCTAGTCTTGAAGGACTAGAAAAGGGGACAGCTACTTCTGGAGAGAGATCTGCAATTGTGAGTATATACTTCTGGAAATTTTTCTGAAGGGACTTCTTTGGATTAAAGCTGATTAATCTGTGAACCCAGTGTATTTGTTAAATCAGTCAGGGCCTAGTAGCAGCAGTTTAAGTTTAAATTTAAAACACAGAAGAGAGCTTTCTGGTTAGATTTCAAACCCAGCAGAGAGCTTGTAGTTTAAATTTAAAACCCATTCAGGGCCCAGTAGAAGCAAAGTGCTTTTAGTTTAAATTTAAAACACAGAAGAGAGCTTTCTGGTTAAATTTAGAACCCAGCAGAGAGCTTGTAGTTTAAATTTCATACTAAGTCAGAGCCTAGCAGCAGCAAAGAGCTTTAATTTAAATCAAATCAGAATATAACTTAACATAAAAGGCAAAACAGGGTAAGTATTCTTTGAGCAACAAATAAAGTCTTCTAGAGACCTTTACAAGGAGGCCTTCTACCTAGGGGGCAAGAGACCTGTGAAACCTTTTCAGTAGGTGTTAAAGCCAGGCAGCAGGTCAAAAGGCCATTTTGAAAGACTCCTTCTATCAAAGCAAGGACTGTTAATCACCCAGGAAGTTGGTCACAGCTTACCTCAGCAGCACAGGCATAAATAGTTCAACCAGAGTTCTGTGATCCTCGGTCTTAAAGGACTAGAAAAGGGGACTGTTACTTCTGGAGAGAGATCTGCAATTGTGAGTACATACTTCTGGGGATTTTTCTGAAGAGACCTCTTTGGATTAAAACTGATTAATCTGTGAACCCAGTGTATTTGTTAAATCAGTCAGGGCCTAGTAGCAGCAGTTTAAGTTTAAATTTAAAACACAGAAGAGAACTTTCTGGTTGGATTTCAAACCCAGCAGAGAGTTTGTAGTTTAAATTTAAGACTCACTCAGGACCTAGTAGCAGCAAAGTGTTTTTAGGTACTTACACATCTTAAAAGAAAAGAGGTGCTCTCAGGTGCAGCTTGTTATCCAAATCAGTCATACACTAAGGACTTGAGATTAATTAAGCTTCAGGTGAACAAGGTATATTAAACGTATTAGGTACAATTTTATTAGTATAAGTATTAGTAAGTAATGAACTTAAAGATCTAAACACAATCTTAAAACTAAGATGCAGACAGCAGTCCAGCAGCAAGATGGGGGCTTTCCATTCTTTTGCATTGAGTGTCACATGTATGATTATCTCCCAGTTGGTGAGAGGTCTTACGTGTCCACTAGGTGCAAGGAGCTCTTTGCTCTCAGGGAATGAGTCCATTCTCTAGATGCTAGAGTAGCAGACTTGGAAGACATAAGTAAGACAGAGAGGTACATAGACGAGACCTACGGGAATATAGTCCTGAAGTCCTACCTCCAGTCTGGCAGCATCCCTGTTGCCATGGAGAGAGGTCACGTGACAGGAGAGCATCACCCTGGTGTGGAAGGAAGTGATCCTGTAACTAGGACCTGTCCTCGGTGATGTAAAACCCTCTTGCACCGAGGAAGTTTCTCCAGGGCCACATGCCCATGAGGGAAGGGTTAGAACAGCCGTTATAGTTGGTGATTCAATCATTAGGCATGTAGATAGCTGGGTGACTGGTGGATGTGAGGATCGCCTGGTAACATGCCTGCCTGGTGCGAAGGTAGCAGACCTCACGCACCACCTAGATAAGGTCTTAGATAGTGCTGGGGAGGAGTCTGCTGTCTTGGTACATGTTGGGACTGATGATATAAGAATATGTAGTAGGGAGGTTCTGGAGGCTAAATTTAGGCTTTTAGGTAGGAAGTTCAAATCCAGAACTTCCAGGGTAGAGTTCTCCGAAATGCTTCCCGTTCCACGCGCAGGACCCAAAAGGCAGGCAGAGCTCCGGAGTCTCAATGCGTGGATGAGACAGTGGTGAAAGGATGAGGGTTTTGGATGTGTTAGGAACTGGGGAACATTCTGGGGAAAGGAGGGGCTCTTCCAAAGAGATGGTCTTCACCTTAACTGGGATGGAATCAGGCTGCTGGCATTAACCTTTAAAAAGGAGATAGAGCAGCTTTTAAACTAGATAATAGGGGAAAGCCGACAGTCGTACAAGAGCGCATGGCTCAGAAGAATGTATCCTTGAAGGATACTACCAAAAGCAGAGAGGTTCCAAAAAAGATTAAAGTAGCCCAAATACCCTTGAGTATGGAGCAGACAGAGCTTAAAGATTCCAAGTTACCCATGCCTACCAATATCCAAATTAATATGAAGAAAATACAGTCTCTAAAATGCTTGTATGCAAATGCTAGCAGTCTAAAAAATAAGATGGGAGAGTTAAATTTTTTTTTTGTTGTAGTGCCATCAAGTCAGTGTTGACTCATAGTGACCCAGCTACCTCTGGGGTTTCTTGGCAATGTATCACTGGAAGTAGACTGCCAGCCTTTTCTTCTGAACAATTAACCACCCTTCACTTACATTAAATAACCAAAGACCCACCTAAAAGTGATTCTATAGTGGCTGATATACAATTTTCTAAACTAATTTTTGTATTATGCTAATTTTTTTGTCGGAAGTTATTGCCGTGAGCGATTAATCACTCATGAAGCGTGACTTCCCTTTTAATTACTCATATGGTAATGAAACCACCGTATAAAATACATGAAGCAATTGCATTTTTAAACATCACTTAATGCTACTTCATAACACACCATCTTCACAACCGTTATTTAAACAGCTGTTAAAAGCTTGTTTTGCAGATTTTCCACGAACACAGTACTGCGTTTAGACCCGTACTTTCATTCCGGCTCTGTTTCAACGCTTAATTTCTGCCCAATATACTCATCTGAATTAGTGAGTTGAATAGATTCTTCCAGACTCATCTGAATTAGTGAGTTAAATAATTCCTTCCAGCAATCCGAACGGAAGATATGTTAGCTACTGGATTTCTCCAAAGACACAGCCTGACTTGTGTGAGCGGTAAAAGCAAAGAAAAAGACTTTTAAAGCCTGATGGGAAACTCCACCCATCATGATGTCATCATCCCTGGTTGGTCTTTTGATTCACAGTCACTAAATCAGACTGAGCCAATCCAGCTCTGCATTAAGCCCATGAGGTTCCAAACAGCCAATCCGAAATATCCAATATTGTTCAATCCATTGGAGCCGCTGTTCCCTATTACCTCCTCTAACAACTGGGGGCACTTGATCAATAATTCGCCATTGAAAATCTTTGAAAGAATGGCCAGAGTCCATACAATGTTGTACTAATGGAGCTGTAATAACTCTGTTTCGAATGCGAGACGCATGCTCCTGGAGGCGGACTCGCACTTTCCTAATCGTTCGGCCAACATATACTTTCGTACATGGGCATATTAGAATATACACCCCATAAGTAGTAGAGCAGGCAGTGAATGCTTTGGACCGCTGGGTTATGGTGGTGTGTGGGATTTTCCATTCGGCCCCTTGAATTGTTTGCTGACAAAGCAAGCAATGACCTCACTCCAATTCACACAAATAATCAATGCACCAACACACAGACATGGATCATCCCCAGACCTCATCTTTGCATCCAACTACCTAACATCAAGAGAACTAATTTCTCCACCTACCATTACCCCAGTGCCATGGTCCGACCACTACTTAATCGAGACCAAACTACGATATCAAGAGGACCAGACGAACGAAAGAGCTAACATCTCTCACACGCAAAGACGATTCAAACGTTTCGACAGGGACGAATTCATACAGGACACAACACAACACTTGAACATTACCACAGACGACCTAGAAGAACAAGTCTCCAGCTGGAACAGCATTCTAGCGAACGCCGCCAAACCATCTGACGGTGGGATCAAGAAACAACACCACAACAGGAGACAAAACAAGCCATGGTACTCAGAAAAAATACGAAAGGAAAAGAGAGAGCTCAGGAAGATTGAACGGAGATGGAGAAAAAACAAATCAACCGCTGACCAGCATCTCTATCTAACAAAGCAAAAACACTACAATGAACTCATCAACCAATCAAAGAGGGAATTCCACACAAACATGATAAATACTTCTATCAACAAACCCAGAGAGCTTTTTGAAATAGTAAAGATCCTCACAAAAGAACAAACAACAGAAGGCGAAGTACAGGTTGACCCACAGGATTTCGCAGATCACATCAAAGACAAATTTCACTCCACGGAGCGAACAACATCTAGTGGGACCACCAGGTCGGACGTACACCCCAAAACCTGGGGCACATTCTACTCACCCTCAACTGAACAGATATCCCACATCATATCTACAATCAATACAAGCACTGCCCCTACAGACCCATGCCCAGTGTCATGGGTCAAAGCCACCAAATCCTGCTTCATCCCCACCATACATAAAATAATACACAACTCACTCACTCAAGGACTCATGCCAAAACAACTAAAGCTTGCTTCAGTAAGACCAATCATAAAGAAAACAAATCTCGACAAAAAGGATCCAGCAGCATATCGACCAATCTCCAGCATACCCTTCCTTGCAAAAATCATTGAAACAAACGGTCCAACTACAACTTCAGGAGCACATCGACAAACAGGAAACACTCGATGACAACCAACACGGATTTCGTCCCAACCATGGAGTCGAAACGCTACTGATCTACCTCTTCGACAGCATCCTAAGAATAATCGACAACACCATGAATGGAATCATAATGATCTTCATCGACATCTCCTCAGCCTTCGACACAGTGGACCACAACACCCTCCTAGAAAGACTAAAGAACACTGGTATACACGGTATCACATTGAAGTGGTTCCACTCGTACCTAACCGAAAGACAGCTACAGGTCAAGTCAGGACACAACACCTCCCGACCCATAAACGTCCAACAAGGAGTACCTCAAGGATCCGCACTCTCAGCTCTCCTATTTAACATCTACATACAACCAATTTGCAATATCATGAAAAAAAGCAACATTCAATACACAATTTATGCAGACGACATAATGATTTACACCCCGATATCAATCAACAACCCGGACTTCTCTAAGATAACAGACTGCCTCACCCAAATGGAGAGTTGGTGTCAAAACAACAACCTAGCAATAAACTACAACAAGACCGAAGCCCTAATCATCACCCGGAACCAAGGCTTCAAACACCCACCAAATCTAAAGATACAAAGCACCACTATACCAATAAGATCAGAAGTGAGATACCTCGGAGTTACTCTGGACAATAAACTCAATCTCAAACCACACATAGACAAAACAACCCAAAAAGCCTACTACAAGATGCGAATCATCAGAAGACTAAAGCCGCTCCTTGCCCCGGAACACTTCCGTACCGTCTGTCAAGCACTGATAACCCCACTACTGGACTTCTGCAATCCGATATACCTCGGCCTACCGAAACAAGCCCTCAAACCTCTACAACTAGCACAAAACACTGCTGCACGAATCATAACAGGAACGGCAAGACAGGAGCACATCACACCCACCTTAAAAGACTTACACTGGCTTCCAATCGGTGCACGCATCAAATACAAAACTATCATAAACATATTCAAGATCAAACACCACACATCAGCCAACAGCCTACACACACTCATACAATCAGACACCAGTACGCGTCCCAGAAGAAAACAAACCCACAACAGAGTCAGCACCCCCAGTGAATACAAACACACACGCAAGGACACAACAGACAGAGCACTCTCAATGGCCGCTCCAACAATATGGAACAAACTCCCGGACGACTTGAGGGCCGCTACAGACCTAAAAGACTTCAGAAAACAGCTAAAAACCATACTGTTCATAGAACACTATGGACACATCACATAACTTCAGAGAATGAACAACAGCGCATGATCCCGCCTAACCAATGTATGCATGGAATTTGTTTTTGCACCTCTGTATATAGCCCACTCTGTAAATAGCTCATACCAATCTAACACACAACACGACACACACTCAATTTCCCCCCACTGCATGTATAACACACTCACCTGACCTGATTGTTTGCCGTGATACCACCTTGATTATTAAGATAAGGCGGTTTAGAAATACTGTTAAATAAATAAAATAAATAAAAGTTCACATGAAAGTCCCTTAGAACAGCTGAAATGTCCAATTGTTACATCATGAGAAACTGACGATGATTGAGACTGAATTGTACTAAGTAAATTGGCTATGTTTTGGCCTCTGGTATATGCTACCCGCAGTGGCTTGCGAAAACATTCATGGAGAGCCAAAACATGCCAGTTTCTTTTCAAAGCTGGAGGATGAAAACTGGAAAATTGTAGAGGCTCTATATTGGAACCACTGTCACAGTTTTTTGAGGCCATGTGCACAGAAGGTTACTTCCTATATTAGGGATACGTCTCATTTTCTGGAAAAGATTGACTTAATTTCTCAATCAGTGGAAAATGCCATCCTAGTATCTTTGGATGTTGTGGCCCTCTACACTAATATATCTCAACAGGAGGCCTTACAAGTCATAGACAGCTTGGAGCTAGCTTTGCCGTCTCGTTTACCAAAAGAACTTTTTCTTCAAATGTTATCTTTGGTGCTTACCAAGAATTTTTTTCAATTTGAGAAAAAATTTTATTACCAAATTCATGGTATAGCGATGGGGGCCACAGCGGCCCCATCTATTGCTACATTATATCTAGCAGAATTTGAGGAAAGAATCATTTATCCATCTGATTGGTTCTCTAAGATAAAAACTTGGGTCAGATTTCTTGATGATATCTTTTTTCTATGGTATGATACTCAGGAGACCTTACAAACTTTTATTGTCTGGTTAAATGCTCAAAAAGAGAATTTATCATTCACTTTACATTTTCATGTACAACACTTAGAATTTTTGGACGTAAAACTCTTTAAATCGGGACCTCGATTATGTTCCACTTTATATCGAAAACCTGTGCAGAGAAACACTCTGCTACAATTTTCCAGTTTTCATCCTCCAGCTTTGAAAAGAGGTCTCCCTTATGGTCAGTTTCTAAGACTGCGTAGAATTTGTACCTCTTCTCATGAATTTGACCATCATGCTCAGGATCTACAAGTTCGTCTATTACAGAGAGGATATCCACTATCGGTTGTACAACAGGCCCGGACACGGGCGAGTTATACACATAAAAAATGGTTACAAGACACTGAAAAGAGAAATACTCAGTCTGAAAATGAGTTTATTACTGGTATTTTTCCATATATGCTGAATAGTTCGAAAATAACTTCCATTTTAAAGAAACACTGGCATGTTTTGGCTCTCCATGAATGTTTTCACAAGCCACTGCGGGTAGCATATACCAGAGGCCAAAACATAGCCAATTTACTTAGTACAATTCAGTCTCAATCATCGTCAGTTTCTCATGATGTAACAATTGGACATTTCAGCTGTTCTAAGGGACTTTCATGTGAACTTTGTCAGCAAACAATTCAAGGGGCCGAATGGAAAATCCCACACACCACCATAACCCAGCGGTCCAAAGCATTCACTACCTGCTCTACTACTTATGGGGTGTATATTCTAATATGCCCATGTACGAAAGTATATGTTGGCCGAACGATTAGGAAAGTGCGAGTCCGCCTCCAGGAGCATGCGTCTCGCATTCGAAACAGAGTTATTACAGCTCCATTAGTACAACATTGTATGGACTCTGGCCATTCTTTCAAAGATTTTCAATGGCGAATTATTGATCAAGTGCCCCCAGTTGTTAGAGGAGGTAATAGGGAACAGCGGCTCCAATGGATTGAACAATATTGGATATTTCGGATTGGCTGTTTGGAACCTCATGGGCTTAATGCAGAGCTGGATTGGCTCAGTCTGATTTAGTGACTGTGAATCAAAAGACCAACCAGGGATGATGACATCATGATGGGTGGAGTTTCCCATCAGGCTTTAAAAGTCTTTTTCTTTGCTTTTACCGCTCACACAAGTCAGGCTGTGTCTTTGGAGAAATCCAGTAGCTAACATATCTTCCGTTCGGATTGCTGGAAGGAATTATTTAACTCACTAATTCAGATGAGTCTGGAAGAATCTATTCAACTCACTAATTCAGATGAGTATATTGGGCAGAAATTAAGCGTTGAAACAGAGCCGGAATGAAAGTACGGGTCTAAACGCAGTACTGTGTTCGTGGAAAATCTGCAAAACAAGCTTTTAACAGCTGTTTAAATAACGGTTGTGAAGATGGTGTGTTATGAAGTAGCATTAAGTGATGTTTAAAAATGCAATTGCTTCATGTATTTTATACGGTGGTTTCATTACCATAAGAGTAATTAAAAGGGAAGTCACGCTTCATGAGTGATTAATCGCTCACGGCAATAACTTCCGACAAAAAAATTAGCATAATACAAAAATTAGTTTAGAAAATTGTATATCAGCCACTATAGAATCACTTTTAGGTGAGCCTTTTCTTCTGAGGCAGTGGCAGAGTCACAAGGAGTACCAGTGGGAATTGAACCCTTGCTCTTCTGGGTATTAGGCAGTTGCTCTAACCACTAGGCTACTCCTCCACTCTGGCATATATAGCACTAAATGAGAGGTTAGATATGATTGGAATCTCAGGTGGAAGCAGGCCAACCAGTGGGACACTGTGATACCTGGGTACAAACTGTATCGTAATGATAGAGATGAGGATAGGTTTAAAGGTGAGGTCAGAGAGGCTGTTGTTGACAAAAAAGCATCTTTCAGTAAATGGAAAAAATGCCAAATGGCAAAAACTGGAAACAGCACAAGCACTGGCAAGTTAAATCCAAAGCATTGATAAGGCAGGCAAAGGGAGAATTTGAGAAGAAGCTTGCTGCAGAAGCAAAAATGCGTAATAAAGACTTTTTAAAGTACATTCATAGCAAAAAACCTGTGAGAGAGTCAGTTGGTCCATTAGATGATAGAGGGGTTAAAGAGATACTAAGAGGCGACAAGGCGATAGTGGAGAGACTGAATGAATTCTTTTCTTCAGTCTTTACTGAGGAAGATGTAGGTATGTTACCCATGACTGAAGTGGTATTTAAAGGTGTGGAAGAATTGAAGGAAATATTGATACATCGGGAAGATGTATTACAACTATTTGAGAAATTGAAGAGTAGTAAATCACCTGGACCAGATGATATACATCCAAGGGTGTTGAAAGAACTGAAATATGAGATTTCAGACCTGCTATTAGTAATCTGTGAACTATCATTAAAATCATCTGTAATACCTGAAGATTAGAGGATGGCGAACTTAACGCCAATTTTTAAAAAGGGTTCCAGGGGTGATCCGGGTAACTACAGACCAGTGAGCCTGATGTCAGAACCGGTAAAAATGGTAGAAACTATCATAAAGAACAAAATTGCTGAACATGTAGATAGTCATGGCTTAATGGGAGACAGCAAACATAGCTTTAGACAAGGAAGATCTTGTCTTACTACTCTGTTATGTTTCTTTGAAGGTGTGAATAAACAGGTAGACCAAGATGAGTTGGTTGATATAGTGTATTTGGACTTTCAGAAAGCCTTTGACAAGGTCCCTCATCAGAGACTTTTGGCAAAACTAAAGAGTTATGGGATAGGAGGCAGTGTACTATTGTGGATCAGGAACTGGTTAAAAGATAGAAAGCAGAGGGTAGGGCTAAATGGCCAATTTTCCCAATGGAGAAGGTGAATAGCGGTGTGCCCCAGGGATCTATGCTGGGTCCGCTGCTTTTTGACATATTCATAAATGACCTGGAAAAGTGAATAACGAGTGAGGTTATCAAATTTGCAAATGACACAAAACTATTTAAAGTTGTTAAAACCCATGAGGATTGTGGAAAATTGCAAGAGGATCTTGATAAATTGGAAGACTGGGCATCAAAATGGCAGATGAAATTTAATGTGGACAACTGCAAAGTTATGCACCTAGGGAAGAACAACCCAAACTATGGTTACACGATGCAAGGTTCCACATTAGGAACCACCACCCAGGAAAAAGATTTAGGCGTCGTTGCGAATAACATGTTAAAACCCTCTGCCCAGTGTGCAGCGGCGGCCAAAAGAGCAAATAGAATGCTAGGTATCATAAGGAAAGGAATGGAAAATAAAACAAAGGATATTATAATACCTCTATATCGTTCTATGGTGAGACCGCACCTTGAATATTGTGTGCAGTTCTGGTTGCCGTATCTTAAAAAGGATATAGCGTTATTAGAAAAGGTTCAGAGAAGAGCCTCCAAAATGGTAAAGGGGGGATGGAAGGTCTGAAGAAAGGCTAAAAAGGTTAGGGCTCTTTAACCTGGAAAAGAGACAGCTGAGGGGAGATATGATAGAAGTCTATAAATTAATGAACGGAGTGGAACGGGTAGACATAGATCGATTGTTTACATTGTCAGAATATAGAAAGACTAGGGGACATGCAATGAAGCTACAGGGTACACTATTTAAGACAAATAATAGAAAATATTTTTTCACTCAACGTGTAATCAAACTCTGTAATTTGTTACCGGAGGATGTAGTAAAGGTTGTTAGTGTAGCTGGGTTTAAAAAAGGTTTGGACAAGTTCCTGGAGGAAAGGTCCATAAACCATTATTAAAAAGAGACCCAGGATATCAATGCTTGATCCAGTACAAGCATTGTGGAACCTGTGTCTTTTGGGGAAACTGCTAGGTATGTATGACCTAGATTGGCCACTGTTGGAAACAGGATACTGGGCTTGATGGACCTTGGTCTGACCCAGTATGGCATATCTTATGTTCTTATGAACCTCTGCCGTGGTTCAAGAACCTGGCCAAAGCAGTCTCTGAATGCTCCAAATTCATTTCTTGAGCGGCCTATGATGGGTTCGAGTCAACGGCTTGAGTAGCGGCCTCTGGCATTGGTGCACGCCGCCAAGCTTGGCTATAGTCATCTGATCTCAAACAGTGGGTTCAGGACAAATTGGTCGATGTCCCCTGCCATGGAGAGAATCTCTTTGGCAAATCCATGACCAGCAAGGCTGCCGAGCTGGAGACCAAGTTCATAACGAGGACCAGGCTTTCTAAAAAGACTGCTGCCCCTCCCTGATGGAAGGACTTTGGTAAAAAGTCCTTTTACCCGAGGAGGGGAGCTGCTTACCAAAACTACCCACCTTATCAGGCCTCCCCAGCTCCCCAACATGGTCACCAGGCCAAGGGACATGGACATGGCCCACATAAGCAGAAGGCTCCAAAACCCCAGGCACAAGCTCTGGCCCAGCCAGGGGGTAGTTTTTGATTCCTTGAGCATAGCCTATCTACTCCAAGGAGATCAGCAGCCCATAGGGGGACGTCTGGCCCTCTATGCCCAGAGGTGGAGGTCCATCACCACCGATTCCTGAGCACTTTGGGTAGTCAGGGAAGGTTACCTCCTCCATCTGACTCAGACACCTCCCCCTTATTTCCCGGGAGAGCCCCTCAGGTCTCCCCTCCACTGGGACCTTCTTCTGAAGGAGTTGGCAGGTCTTCTCGAGGACAAAGAGGTTTGAACTGGTGTCCCACCATCTCAAGAGCAAGGGATTCTACTCCAGGTACTTCCTCATGCCAAGAAGGAAAGGGGTTCTAAGGCCCATCTTTGACCTGTGCAACCTCAATAAATTCCTGGTGAGGGAGAAGTTCAAGATGCTCTCCCTTGGAACATTGCTGCCATACCTCCAGCAGGGATTTTGTCTATGCTCTTTAGACCTCAAGGATGCTTATAACCACATCCTCATCCATCCCAACCACAGGCAGTACCTGCGGTTCATTGTGGGGGCAGGCATTTTCAGTACAGAGTGCTCCCCTTTGGCCTAGCCTCTGCCCCAAGAGTTTTTACAAAATGCCTGGTGGTCGTGACCGCCTTCCTCCGGCTCCAGGGGGTCTTCGTCTTTCCCTACCTGGACGACTGGCTCATAAAGGGAGGCGCAGCCTCAGAGGTATAGCAGGCCACCGCACGCACCATCCAGGTTCTGCAGCACTTGGGTTTTATCATAAACTACCCCAAGTCGCCGTAGTGCTCTTTATTGGAGCTTGCTCGGGTTTTTCTGCGCCTCCTCGGGCATATGGCCTCCATGGTCCACATCGCCCCCCAATGCTCGCCTTCACATGAGAGTGGCACAGTGGTGTCTCCAGGACCAGTGGTCTCAAGCTATGGGTCGCCTCTAAGACAGAGTTTCTGTGACCCACGAGTTGGCGGATTCTCTGGTCTGGTGGCAGTCTCCCCAGCATCTTGAGGAGGGCATGTCCTTTCAGGCCCCAAACCCCTCAAGGGTCCTCACCACGGATGCCTCCCTGTTTGGCTGGGGAGCCCACTGCAGAGATCTCCGCACTCAGGGCAACTGGTCACCAGATGAGTGCACCCAGCAGATCAGTCTCCTTTTGCTCTTAGCCATACACCTAGCCCTGAAGATCTTCTACCACCATCTGGGTCACAAGCTGGTGCTGATCCAGATGGACAACCAGGTGGCGATGTTCTATGTGAACAAGCAAGGGGGTATGGGGTCTTGTACCCTTTGTCAGGAGGCACTGGCCCTCTGCTCATATGCAAACCAACAGAGTACCTGCCAGGACAACTTGTTGGCTGACAGGCTCAGCAGAGTTCTCCAGCTGCACAAGTAGCAGCTGGACCCCAGAGTAGCCAGTCTGCTTTTCCGTCTATGGGAGGAACCCATGTTGGATCTGTTTGCTAGTCTGGACAACTTCCAGTTGCCTTGCTTCTGCTCCCGGCAGGCCCACCCCTGGTCTCATGGTCGGAAGGTCTCATGTATGCCTTCCCTCCTACGCCACTGATCACCAAGACCTTGTACAGGACCCTCCGCGACAGGGCCTCGCTCAACCTGATAGCTCCCCGATGACCCAGGCAACCGTGGTTCCCACTGCTTCTATGGTTGACGATGGAGACTCCCGGGACTCCTATCTCAGGAGGGGGCTCTCTCCTGCTCCCCAACCTGGGGTCCCTGTCGCTGACAGCATGGTTGCTGAGATGGTGAATCTGGCTCCTTTCAGCCTTCCGGCTGAGGTGGAAGACATTCTGATGGCTTCTCGCAAGGCCTTTACTAGGAAGGCTTATGCCCTCAAATGGCACAGGTTCTCTGTTTGGTGGGCTAAACCCGGAGCTGACCCTTTCTCCTGCCAGGTGACTCTGGTGTTACAGTACCTTCTCCACCTCTTTCAGTCTGGGCTCAAGTCTAACTTCGTTCGACTGCACCTTAATGCCCTGGCGGCGCACCATCATCCAGTGAATGGTAAACCCTTCTCGGTCTAATAATTGGTGACCCATTTTCTTTAGGGCGTGTTCTTATCGAAGCCCCCGGTTCACCCTTCGGCAGCCAAATGGGACCTCAATGTAGTGTTGGGGCAGCTCACTCGCCCATCCTTCGAACCTCTGGCCACCTTGCACCTTCGCTGCCTCTTTTGGAAGGTGTTTTTTCCTGGTTGCGCTTATCTCCACTCATAGAGTTAGTGAGTTTCAGGCCCTTGTGGCTGAGGCACCCTATACCAGGTTCTATAAGAACAGAGTGGTGCTTTGCAAACACCCCAAATTTCTGCCGAAGGTAGTGTCTCCCTTCCATCTCCAACCAGGAAGTGGTGCTCCCTACCTTCTTTCCAAGACCTCACTCCAGTCGGGCGGAGATGGTCCTCACACCTTGGACTGTAAGAGGGCTTTGTCCTTCTATAGCCAACGCACTCAGGGCCACTGCAGAGCCTCTCAGCTTTTCATCTCCTATGAACTCAGCAGGCTGGGGAGGCGGTGACTGAGCGTACGCTGATCACATGGGTGGCAGACTATATTGCCTTCTCTTATGAGCTACTAAAAATATGTCACAAAACACTCCGATTTTAACCAGTAGTAGCTGAAAATCTATGTATGCTGATACTGGAGAAGACAAACAATTAAACTTTACTTAAGGGTAGGTCTCAGACTGATGACTAGTAAATCTCCCATAGGGAGAAAACAAAGTCTGTTAGCATCAACGACCTCCCGTTTTTTTTAGAAAAATGTATCAAGTGCTTCCCAGTGGTGCCTATTCAATTGCTTAGTTAATATCCAACATATCTCATTTGCCATAAATGATGAATAGAAAATTCTGCTTATCTTTAATCGAGGAGTATGGTGTGGTCTAGAAAAATGGTTCCCCAACGCAGATCCCAGCGCACCATGTCAGGGCCATGTTGGCTTCGGTAGCAAACTTGCGCTCTGTCCCAACGATGGACATCTGCCAGTCCGCCATCTGGTCTTCAGTTCATATTTTCACAGCCCTTTACTGCCTGGAAAGAGAGTCCCAACAGGAAAGTGCCTTCGGCCAGGCTGTGCTCCGTAACCTTTTCGGGATTTAGGAAATTCCTACCGTCCGACCCTTCTGTGTTCAGGCTACCGGAGTGTTGGTTTCATCAGACACAAGGGTCCTACTGTGGTCTGTGGACATGGACTCATTTGCTGCTGCTTGCGGCTCCCCCCGAGGGAGCCCCTATTTTTTCTATGGGCTCTCAGTAGCTTGTAGCTGGGGAGTCCCATATGTGAGGACTGACTTCCTGCTTGTTCCCGGAGAAAGCATAGTTACTCACCTGTAACAGGTGTTCTCTGGGGACAGCAGGAATCAGTCCTCACAATCCTCTCTCCTCCCCTTGGAGCTGCTCCTTTACCATCTTTTATTTTTGCCATTTTTTAGCTATGTCATCTGACTGAGCAAGATGGCGTCCTTGGGTGGGAAGGGGACCATGCATGCATGGTGGCATCTCCCAAAGGCTTTCTTTGAAAGCTGGGGGGATGCTTCCACAAGGGCTCCATCAGTGTTGACGTCACCCATATGTGAGGACTGATTCCTGCTGTCCCTGGAGAACACCTGTTACAGGTGAGTAACTACTCTTTAGGACTCTTCAACTTGGAAAAGAGATGGCTGAGTGTGTCCCTATGGTAATGGATAATCTTACACATTTACACTCCTCTAGAATATGCCCAACAAGGCCCACTAGGACATTGTGGAACCTTTCTCCAGTATGAGGTCCCCTATGAAGGTCTGTTCCTCACAAGGGACATCTGAAATAAACACCTTTTGGCTGTATACATGACACTGTTATGGACACTCCAGTATCAATCAATGCTTATACATAATTTTGGCCTATCTGCAAGCATACACATGGTCTTCGCCCTAGATCAAATATTAGGGATATCATAGACCATGGAGTTTCTTCTGGGCTTGCAGGGCATGTTTTCTTCTTGGAGGGCTCAGTTACAGAAGCAGCCATAGGGGTTATTGTATGCTTCTTGTAGGGCAGAGTAGACTGGGGATCCTTACCTTTATTTTCCTCAAGAGTAATCAGAGAAGCACTAGTGAGCAATACTTCTGTAGACTGTGAATCCCACTGGGACTTATCATCCTCATGTTGCAAGATTAGGTTACATACTTAGCTACTAAGGGAATCATTGTTCTTGGGAGATAGGGAAGAGGACCCAAGTGCAGGTGTTGAGAAATTGAAAGTGAGGCTGTTGCTGGGGTGCCAAAGGAGATCTCTGGGGCACAGATTTAACATCTGCTACACTGACCGCATATTTCAGTACCTCTCTCAGGGATGGAATCAAAGGGATCATCTCCTTTCCAAAGAAGAAGAGGCATCAACCACCTTGTGAAGAGGCCTACTGCTATTTCTCTCCAATTATCAGTGGTAGCATTCACAATTTTGCATTCTTCAGCTGGGTGATCATTCCAATCTCCTCCCCTTGGATAAGACCTATATAGCACATGTGTCTATAAATTCATCTAGGGATTCCTCTCCTCCTGTTTCACAGGAGCTGCTATTCTCTTAACCCAGGGGTCCCTCCATGGTAGTAATATGGAGGAGGAACTGAGGTTGAGTTTGAGTCAAAGGTGTAGGGTGGTAGGGACCAGAGGGTGGCTGGAGGTGTAGTCCTTAACAGGAGACACCTTTTTGAGATCCGTTCTTTGGTCCACATACAGCGTAGAGTAAATGGAGTATAAGATTCATTGGTGGAAGTAGCTATATCCTGTCTGAAATTTGCAAACATTGCATGTATCAGACCAGGAATCTTAGCTGCTTCCCACCTTAACTTCTCTGTTTCTTTCATTTGCCTACCTAATTCCTGATGTAAACCAAGGATCTCCTGGTTGCTCTCATTTTGGGCTGCCAGTCATGAAGTCTGTGAATTGTAAGAACAAGACTCACTCTGCTCTCTCTCTTAACCTTGTTTTATCCAAGTTCTCTGACCTGTTCTATGTAAAACCAAACAGTTTGTTGTTCTGGTCTGTTGTTATACTGTGAACCGCGCTGATGCTGAATAGAGCGGTATATAAGAGCCTGTAATAAATAAATAAAAATAAATAAATAACTTTTTACTTAACTGCTGATTTTCCTGTTCTTTCTCTAATTGCATAATTTCCATGACCTATTAGAATGTGCAATCAACTTTTTATGGAATGTAATAGTAGGAAAGCTGCTGCTGCTTTCCTTTTCTGTTTATGCTTCACTGACTGTAAGATTAAATACTGGGAAAATTTGTTATGTATGTCTACCATTGTCTTACAATCCTGTACAGAATTTTGAGTCCAAGGATCCTCCACAAATGCTGCAGCCTCTTGGTATTTATTTAAATTTGCACATTTTTTGTACTTTTAGAGACTGTATTACAGAATAACATCTTAGGTGATGTTAGATAAAGATTGAAAAGGTTTAGTCTTTATCTGCCATCACAAGCTTTCATAAGCATCCTTGACCTGTGACACACATCATTTCTATTTTTATGTATTTACATGGTTGATGTATTTTTTAAATGTTAAAAATGTACCCCTGAAGCAGACAGAAGCCGAAACAGGTTGGTTTTTTAATGAACATTTACATGTATGTATAATTTTTGTGCGTATGTGTTATTCCGTTTTTTGGTCTAGTTTCTATTCCTTGTGGTGGGATTTGCCTCTTTTGTTGGACAAAAATGTTATGTCACATATAGAAACTTTAACAATTAAAGCAATCCTTATAAGGGGTCAACTAAAGTGTAATCTCTGTTTCTAAAGACTGAACCTTTAGGAATACATTGAAAACCTTTTATAGAAATTATTCTTTTGTTGGATTCTGCTGTGCCAAATGGACTATGCAGCATCCACCTGCTCTCAATATATCCTTTTTACTCTTATAAGAAAACTTTTTCCATCATAAACGTGTGTCAGTGAGTTTTAAAAATTCAAGCAAATTTTTCCCAATTTGTCCAATCAGACCACAGCATTAGAAAGACATCGACTTGAACGCCATAGGTTTGTTTGACTGGGTGTTCTTATATTGAAGCAGTTATGTGAAAAAGGATGGCGAAAAATACATCATCATCCACTGATTAGAATCAGAATATGATCTTATGAAGTTGAAGACTGTGTTGTGAATGCTATGCCACTAATCGTAGTGCGAATAATGGATGGATCACTAGTGATGCCGTTGAGAGCACTACAACTGATTGCAGTGTGGCTGAGAGCAACTGAGCTAAGTATTATTTTTGCGAATTCAGCGCGCTATTTAATTAATCGGCAGTTAATAGATTTACCTGAAGCAGGATCTGCAAAAAAGGAGGGTAATCGGAAACATAGTACTATGTCATGTTGAAATGTGGGCATTTTAGCCATTTGCTCTGAGAGAAGATAGTGAAGAATCTAAAGATTTTGAGTTATTCATTTATGTGATGGTATTCTGGTTGGACAAATTGGGGAAAATTTGATTGAAGTTTTAAAACTCACTGACACACGCCACCTTCCTCAGCTCTCCCCAGTCGGGGGATTGAGCCTCCGGAAGCAGGACCAGCACAGGAGCCATCTCTGCCCAATCGGGGCACGTGACACTGCATTCAAAAGTTCGTGCCGGCAGGCGCGCGGTCCTTTCTGCTCCCGCCACCTTCCTCAGCTCTCCCCAGTCGGGGGATTGAGCCTCCGGAAGCAGGACCAGCACAGGAGCCATCTCTGCCCAATCGGGGCACGTGACACTGCATTCAAAAGTTTGCGCCGGCAGGTGCACGGTCCTTTCTGCTCCCGCCACCTTCCTCAGCTCTCCCCAGTCGGGGGATTGAGCCTCCGGAAGCAGGACCAGCACAGGAGCCATCTCTGCCCAATCGGGGCACGTGACACTGCATTCAAAAGTTCGCGCCGGCAGGCGCGTGGTCCTTTCTGCTCCCGCCACCTTCCTCAGCTCTCCCCAGTCGGGGGATTGAGCCTCCGGAAGCAGGACCAGCACAGGAGCCATCTCTGCCCAATCGGGGCACGTGACACTGCATTCAAAAGTTCGCACCGGCAGGCGCGCGGTCCTTTCTGCTCCCGCCACCTTCCTCAGCTCTCCCCAGTCGGGGGATTGAGCCTCCGGAAGCAGGACCAGCACAGGAGCCATCTCTGCCCAATCGGGGCATGTGACACTGCATTCAAAAGTTCGCGCCGGCAGGCGCGTGGTCCTTTCTGCTCCCGCCACCTTCCTCAGCTCTCCCCAGTCGGGGGATTGAGCCTCCGGAAGCAGGACCAGCACAGGAGCCATCTCTGCCCAATCGGGGCACGTGACACTGCATTCAAAAGTTCGCGCCGGCAGGCGCGCGGTCCTTTCTGCTCCCGCCACCTTCCTCAGCTCTCCCCAGTCGGGGGATTGAGCCTCCGGAAGCAGGACCAGCACAGGAGCCATCTCTGCCCAATCGGGGCACGTGACACTGCATTCAAAAGTTCGCGCTGGCAGGCGCGCGGTCCTTTCTGCTCCCGCCACCTTCCTCAGCTCTCCCCAGTCGGGGGATTGAGCCTCCGGAAGCAGGACCAGCACAGGAGCCATCTCTGCCCAATCGGGGCACGTGACACTGCATTCAAAAGTTCGCGCCGCCAGGCGTGCCCGCGCCTGGTGGGCCCGCGCCTGAGGGCCTCGCTAGAGGGCCCTTTGGCGTGGCCCTTAGGCGAGGACCACTAAAGGTAACCTGCCTATAGTCTGTTGGCTCCTACCAACTGCTCCATACTCACTGCTCCGTTTAGTCGGTTTGGGTTTGAGCAGGAAACTACTCGATACCGACACCGCGAACAAGGACTAGAGACGCTCACCAATACTCAAGAAAATCTACATAAGCATAAAGCTTGAGCTCCCTCGAGGTCGAGCTCGCTCCCATCTTCCTCCAGACAACCCGCTGATACAGCAAGTATACTACAGCTAAATGAACAGTTGTTGTTTAATCTGCCAACACACCTAGTCATCCCGTTTCTTCTCATATGGCTTATTAAGTGATTCCTTAGCATTTTTTGAAGAAACTAGCACTCTGGAGCTCTTCTAATGTTGAGCTGTTAAGATCTAATAAAAGTATCCATTCATCTTTGCTACAATTAACAGTATTTGTAACCCTTTATCTGCTACATGCTTCTCTGATGCATTGATGCCAGTAACTTTCACACACATATACTATTTGTCATTAATATATGCTTAATTACATACTGTTGCCAGTATTCATTAATTCTGTTCTTTCTTGTATACTGTTGTCAGTATATAATAATAATTTCATTTCTTGATTTAACAATACTGTTGTCAGTAGCTAACTTCTTTATTCCATATACGTGATTCCATATACTGTCTGTCAACAGCTAATTAATACTATTTGATTCCATATATTGTTGTCAGTAGCTAATCAATACTACTTGATTCAATATACTGTTGTCAGTAGCTAATTAATATTAATATTGATCCTTGTCCAGTGACTTGGATTCAATATACTGTTGTCAATAGCTAATTAATACTATTTGATTCCATATACTGTTGTCAGTAGCTAATTAATACTACTTGATTCCATATACTGTTGTCAGTAGCTAATTAATACTACTTTATTCCATATACTGCTGCCAATAACTAACTACTTGATTCCTATATTGTTGTTAGTAACCACATTTTATAGTCAGTAACCTGCATTTTTTTACAGTCATCGGAAGTTCCAACATGAACTACAAAAAAATGCTACTATTTACCTTGAATCTCACCTTATACATTGTCAGCCTACTATTCTCTCTATACCCCCTCCCTGCTAACGCCTTCACCCCACCATTGAACCTCCCAGAGTTCTCTCACATTCATGTTATCCCTCATCGTCAGAGACATAACACTCATCAGCTATTCTTAGGAAATTCTAAGATAAATCACCACAGACTGATTCAGATAAAGACATCTTCTAAAACCGACCACATAAATGCAGGCAATGCTTTCACACACATATCCCTCATCCTCATCAATGCTAGGTCAGTTAGAAATAAAACACCTATCATAACAGATCTCATTAATACAGAAAACCCAGACCTACTATGCATTACTGAGACATGGTTAACAGAATCTGACTCAGTACTTTTAAATCAATTAAAAGTACAAGGATACTCCATCTTCGCCTGCAATAGAAAACATACAAGAGGAGGAGGTGTTCTTATATTAGCTAAATCTAATTTCGGGTTATCCTCTACTATATGTGAAAACCCTGATGACACAAATATACTCAAAATTGAAAATAAGGACATAGCAATCTGCTTGATATACAGACCTCCGATTGCAAGTAATCAAAACGTTGACTCCATACTAGAATCGGCTTGCAACTCTACAATAAGGAAACCTCTCATCATGCTAGGTGATTTCAATCTGCTATCTCTCTCTAACAATCAAGAAACATCTTTTTTAGAAGCGATGGAAGAAATGGGCTTCAAGCAAACAGTTAACCAACCAACTCACACCAAAGGAAACACTCTCGACCTAATATTCATTCCTACCCATTACACAACCACAGCTCATTATGTCTCACCTTCCACATCTCAAGTCCCATGGTCTGACCACTATCTGATTAGGTTCTCTTTCCACCTCCCACAATATACCAAAGCACCCCTTGTCAATCTACAACAAGGTCAAAGATTTCGACCATTCAATAGAGAAGAGTTTCTTGAATCAGTACTCCCCAGATTGGATCCTCATATCTATAACCTTGATGATGCAATATCCAGCTGGAATACCATTATTGGATCCGCATCAGAACCATATTCAACAAAGATTTGCCATAAAATGAGAAAAAATGAAAAATGGTATACTATTGAACTTGCAATTCTGAAGAAAGGTCTTAGAAAAATGGAATCTACTTGGAGAAGGAAAAAAACTCACAAACTCAGAATACAATATTTCTCACTACTCAAAGATTACAAGGATGCGATTAATAAGGCTAAAAAACAATATCACTCTAAAACTTTATCTAAAGCTATTAATCGTCCTAGAGAACTATTTGAGATTGTCAAATCGTTAACCAAATCCCCATCCAACAATTCTCATAAAATTTGTATTAGCCCGCAATTACTTGCTGATCATTTTGCAAATAAACTCAAACTTAACAGCCATTTCACCCCACCTAGCCTAACTCTTTCAGATAATAACCACCTGGAATGGAAAACCTTCCACCCTATTACCAACAAACTCCTACTTCAGACAATCTCCAACCTAAATACAACAACCTCTCTTCTTGATCCTTGTCCAGTGACTTGGATAAAATCAACAAAAACAGAACTTGCCTCAGACTTACTGAACATAGTCAACCAATCTCTTCAACAAGGACGTATAGCAGATGTCCTCAAAAGGTCAGCAATTCGACCACTGTTAAAAAACAAAGCACTAGACGACAATGACCCAACTTCATATCGTCCCATTGCAAGTATTCCATTTCTTGCCAAGATTATTGAAAAGATTGTGCAAACACAGCTGCAAGATTATATAGACTCATCAACTCCATTAGATGAGCATCAATATGGATTTCGCCCATATCATGGTGTAGAAACACTCCTAACAGCACTATTTGATACAATCATCAGAGGTATCGATAATGCCAAGCGAGCCTTCATTCTCATATTCATTGATATTTCCTCGGCCTTTGATACTGTAAACCATATCACGCTCATTTCAAGACTCTCTCAAATAGGCATCAAAGATAAAACCCTTGAATGGTTCATATCCTATTTTACTAACCGGACCCAATATGTGCAAATAGATCGAAATGCCTCATCCCCTTTTCCACAAGAACAGGGCATCCCTCAAGGCTCTGCCCTTTTGGCACTTTTGTTTAATCTCTATCTTCAACCCATCTGTTCCATATTTAAACGCTTCAAAATCAACTACCACATCTACGCGGACGACATCATGTTATACTCACCATTTGATGTGTCCAACCCGGATTATAGTAACATATGTCGTTGCCTCTCTGAAGCTGAACTATCGCTAAAATCTAGGAATATGAATATTAATTTTAAAAAAACAGAAGTTCTATTCATAACAAGAAACACAAGCTTCACTCCCCCACTGGAAATCAAGATTGGAAAAAACTCTCTCCCAGTCAAAGATGAGATCAAATACTTGGGAGTCACTCTGGATAAAACCCTCAGCCTCACCAAACATATAAAACAATCTGTAAGAACAATATATTTCAAATTGAGGACAATCCAACAACTTAGACCATTGATAGATAACACTGATTTCAGAACCATAGTACAAACACTTATTACACCACATTTAGACTACTGTAATGGTATTCTTCAAGGGACCTCTAAGAAAAATATTCACACTCTTCAATTAGCCCAAAATGTCACCGCAAGAATTATCTACAAAGCGAAACTTTCAGATCATATATCTCCGATTCTCTACGCTCTCCATTGGCTACCCGTCTCATGCAGAATCATCTACAAGTCCTTAGTCAATACGTTTAAGATCTTTAATAATATAGCACCATCTTTCTTATCTACGCTCATCACCATTCCACATGATAATAGATCAAGATGAAGAATAAACCTTCACACGATACAAGTCCCTGATTCTATTCGAAAGAAGTCAGAAGACAAGTAACAGAGCTTTCTCATACTTCGCCCCTACGCTATGGAACAACCTCCCGATTGAAATCAGAGAAATCAAAGATCTTCAATTATTTAGAAAAAATCTAAAAACTCATCTATTTACTCTGCACTACAATAACCTCCACATTGAAGATAATCCTAACACAGAAAAAAACACCGATCATCAATCACTCACTGACCCTACTTAGACAAGGCATAAACCTTTCCCACACATTCACTTTTCTCACCTAGATTAAGCTTACCCTTAGAAAGCAATTGCCTGTCGCTAATGTGAATAACTGTAATTTAATGTAAATATTTGACTTTATTGTTGATATACTGTGGAAGTATGTTTTGAAACATTATCTAATACATACCCAGTTCAAATGTTCCTACCCCTCCTGTTATCTCATTGTATTTTTAAGTTACACTTAATAGTTGAATGTTCTTTGTTCTATGTAAAATAATAGTGCTCTATTATTAATGTTTGTTACCTGTAAACCGCCACTGATCTCTGGAAGTGGCGGTATAGAAAAGATGTATAAATAAATAAATAAAAAGGAAATACATTAACAAAAATATAATTTCTCTAAAAGAATAGGTTTTCTATATACTCCTAAGAGTTCCGTATAGAAAATCTGAACAATACAAGATTTTTAGTAACACTTTGCTGAGACTAGTTTTGCACTTTGGAGTTGGTCTCCTAGGCTAATCCATGTGAACTTCTGAACCTTTTCAGGCAGCTTTTGTGTTATTTATTTAACATTTCTTATATACCGCATTTCAGTGGTATCAAAGCAGTTTACATAGAACATAATCAACAAACGTTACAAAGAACATGGTTACAACTAACAAGTTTCAAGCAATTTGAACTCTTAGACAGTTAACTATTTACTGTCTAATCTGTGGACTGTTAACTAGTTACATTTTGAACAGTATGGGGTCCAGTTTTTGGTGTATTTCAGTCGTTTGGATGTGAGGGAGATTAACAATTTGTCCCGTAACATTCCAGGAAGATGTGCGTTTTAAGCTTCTTCCTGAAGTCCTTCAGGTCAACTGTTACTCTTAAATTACTTGGGAGGGAATTCCATAAGGTAGGTCCGTATATGGAGAAGGTGCGGTGACGTTTCTTGCGTACTGGTTGTTTTCTGCTTGGGGAACATAAGAACATAAAATATGCCATACTGGGTCAGACCAAGGGACTTTAAGGAGGTTCATGGTTTGGTCTCTTCTTGGTCTGTTGTCTGTAGGTGTGTGTATGAGAGATTGTAAGCAGCCAGCAGTTAGGTTGTGCATACTCTTGTATTCTTGGATGGGCAGCCAGTGTAGCTCCATTAATACTGGGGTAATATGTTCTCGTCTAGGTGTCCGTGATATCAAGCGAGCTGCAGAGTTTTTGAGCTATCTGGAGAGGGAGGAGTGTACATTTTGGTAGTCCTTGGAGTATGGAGTTACAGTAATTCCAGATAGGGGTAATGATTGCTTGGCAGACCAGACGGAATAGATTATGGTCCAGTAATGGGCAGATGTTATTTAGAGTCCTTATTCTTTGATATGTCGCTGCAGTTGTTTTCTTAATGTGTGCTTGGAAATTCAGTTTTTGGTCTAGAGTCACACCAAGCTATTTGACTTCTGACTTGATGGGGATATCGTGATTGTTGATTATGAATTTCTCTATTGGGTCTCTGTTCACCACTAGTGACTCAGTTTTGCTCAAATTCAGCGTGAGCAAGTGTTTGTGTAGCTACTGTGTCACTTCATTGAGACATGCGAGGATGGTGGAGAGGTCCTGATTCCTTGTTTCAATTGGGGCATATAACATAATGCCATCTGCATAGATATGATACATTATCCTGTGTTTCCGGAGGATGCGACATATGGGCTGGATGTATAGGTTAAATAAGAGGGCTGAGAGAGCTGATTCTTGAGGCAGTCCTTGGTGTATTTGAAATGGCTTTGAGGTGTTGTTTTCCAGTTTGACCTGTTGCGTGCGGTCAGATAAGTATGAGTGGAACCATCTTAAGGGTATCCCATTTACTCCAATTTCTATCAGGCAAGTAAGGAGGAGTCTGTGGTTTACGGAGTCAAAGGCCGTTGAGATGTCTATAAATATAAGGATGAATGTCTGTTTGGATCTTTCAGTTCCCTTAAGCAGGATGTCAAGAAGGGAAGTCAGAAGCGTTTCAGTACCATCTTTTATGCTAATGTGTTCCATAATATTGTATTTGTTGACTGTCAGCTTTGATCTTAGTAGTAAGTTAGTTAGAAATTAGCTAAATAGATAGTGGAGTAGCAGCCTGGTGGTTAGAGCACTGGCTTAGAGACCAGGGTTTGATTCCCACTAGCACTCCTTATGGCCTTGGGCAGGTCACTTAACCCTCTATTGCCTCAGAAAAATCCAAGTTATCAATGCCCTGTTTAATTTACATTACCAAATTTAAGTTACAATGTAAACCGTGTAGACTAAAATGATAAAGCGGTATAAAAAACTATTAAAGAAATACAATAAATGATAAACAAAGGCATTTGGTGGCAGGTTGTGACAGATACAATTTCAATTATTTGATATTTTTCTGGGAAGATTTGATCTGCTAGGAAAGGTAGTAACCAATTGTTATCTGGAGTTTTGTTTTTATCCTTGAAGGGAGATATTCCTGGAGTATGAATAGGTCAGATGAGGATAAGTATATATACAGATGACATTTGCAAATCTTTGTGCATACTGTTCCAGCAAACATCTACCTGCAGAAAAGCAGGTACAAGTGACAGCATGTATTTTGTACCTGTGGGAAATATTTCTGCTTTGGAAATTGGTATGAAACCCATGGGTTAAAATTATTTATAGCCTTGGACCTAATGCGGACACTTTGAAAATTTACCTCAATGGAAGCTCTTTGAAAATTGCTCTGGGCTGTGTGCACCTACAGTAAATGTACGCACATACACCTTGTGTGCACAATAGTCTGTTTTACCTGGCAGCAAGCATTCCCAAGGGTGGAGGTTGGACTTCTGCAAGTATTTTATGAAATATGTGTACAAGTGCATAAACTATAAAGGTAAATTTGCATGGGCCTCAGCAGATGTCACTGTGTGTGTAAATTTCAAATTAGATCATTTTAAAAGGGAAATGTATGCACATACTTACCCTTTTAAAATTGTGGTACCTTCCACATAAGTTAGTTTAAAAGCTCAGTCCAGAGAACATTAGACTGAATTTCAAAAGGTCCATGGTTCAGTCTCGGGTTTTGGCAGCCCATTTCTATGTGTCAGTATAGCTTATACCGCTTTACATATAAACATAGCAAATGACATCAGATAAAGACATATGGCCTATCCAGTCTGTCCATCTATAAGTACTATTAACGCTACAATAGAAACACTAACTTCTGTATAATAATTCTCTGTATTTAAAATCATGTCTCTTTGTTTTTCTTTAGTTCTTTATACTCATTCAGCTACACCTGGACTAACTCCAGATGTCCAATCTTCTACAAGAAACACGGATAATATAATAAGAACAGAACAAGCAGAATCCGTACCAGCAAACCCTTTTGACCAGCACAACCTGGAGAGAAGGCATTCACCCTGGTTTAGAAGGGACACAGTTCTCTTATTAAATAATCTTTTAAAACAGACTCTATGGCAGCACAGACATTTAGGGGAATGGTTGGTGACTATGCTAGGAATTTGCATCTGTTTATGTTGCATAGGTTTTATATTGCACTTCATGTAACTTAAATAAAACCATGAAAGAATAGTGGTGAGAATTTTTCTTTAGTCAGCAAACAGAGTGGAGGGCAGGGAGGGGGAGACAAGCTCTCCTTGTTCAAGTGAGAGGCTACTGTGGCATGCTTTAATCCAGGGCTGTCCAGCTCCAGTCCCGGAGGGCCACAGTCCAGCCTGCTTTTCAGGATGTGTTTAATGAATATTCATGAGTTATATTTGCATACAATGGTTGCAGCACGTGCACAAATATCTCATGAATTTTCATTGGGGGACAATAGGCTGATAATGTGCTGATCTTTAGCCTTCTAAGATGTTTGTTTAATCGCAGTCCTACTGGTCTTTTCATTCTTCCAACATAAACTAATGGGCAATCACAAATAATGATACATATTACAAAGGCTGAATTATATGTGGTGTTCTGATAAGCTTTATATTTTGTCCCAGTGGATGGATGAGCCTACTCCTCACCTTCAATAGTAACCTTCAATGCTAAATTTGGAACTATATAGTAAAAGAGTAAGAGACAGCTGATAAAGACCAGTATGGTCCATCTAGTCTGCCCAATAAGGTGCCAGAGTTGTAGAGTTATACGTGCCACTCCACGCAGGTTACCCCTCTCCATTTAGAAGTTATTTATGTTTGTTCTGATTCCATCTTCTTGTTCTGTGTCTCTTCCATATGCGTGTGCTTTTGCACTTTCAAAAGTATGTGCATATTATAACTCAGAAAAAGTATCCATGCAAGTTATCAGGTGTTCATATGTATGGATACATTTTTCTGGGATAGGGCCCTGTTTACTAAGGGGGTCATTTGGGAAGTCCTGTTCATGCTTGGATGCCCCAAAAGGGCATTGAGATGTCCAAAGCACAGAGACATCTCCAGAGCCATTTTAGAAGCCAGCTCTCGGAACGTCCCCAGCGTGAGGACATTCAAGTCAGAACGGGGGAATGGTGGAAGCATGGCGAAGGCATAGTCAGAGTATTCCCAGAAACCTGGACGCCCCCGCCTGCTTTCAGAAAAGTCATGGATGTCTGGAGTCTTGTCTAAGTTTAAACCTGGTCCTGGACATTCAGAATCTTGTCTAAGTTTAGACCTGCTTCAGGCACGAACAGTGCTTGTTGTGGCAGAAAAAACACCAGAGAGTGTAGAGAAGAAAGCACTCTGTCACCTTTAGTACAATAGCAGCAGTGGGATTTGAACCTTGATTGCTTTATTCCTAGCTCTTTAACCATTCAGCTATCCTAGACAGCCAGATTTTGAAATATAGTTCTGGGGATGTCTTATGTAGATGTTCCCGCAGATGTCCATATCGGGCATGTCCATGTTTGTGAAATCAAGTCTGCACCTGGACATGCCTGCATTTTTTTCAGATGTTCTGGCTTAGATGTCCCAGATTGCACTTCAACGTCCCTTTGAAAATTCCCTTCCACAGGTCTTCTCCCATTTTTTGTCCATGGGGAAAAATGCTTAGTAAACAGAGCCCATAAACCTCAAAGTGAAAGCAATTTATGCACGCACGTTCAATTTTAAAATCCATCATAGTCCACAGAGTGAAAAATGTGTGTGCATCTTTTACTTGTATGGGCAAATAGAAGATTTCCCCTTAATGTGGGCTACTGACATTCATATGTTTTGTTTCATTTTAAATTATTTACATGTTTGATTCATTTTATTGTATGTTGTATTTGCTTGATTTACTTTGTCAATCTTTCTCAAAATTGCAAATAAATAAAATTAATTTTATAAACCATTTCAATGTGAAGAACAGCATTTAACATGTTTAAGTAGGAACTGATAAAATTGGCCCAGCCTAATACATGCATAAAAATAGGCACTTAGAAAACATTGCACTTACTTTTATGCGATATATCCATTGACATTCTCAAGGGAATAGGAGGAGCAGAAGCAGGCCTGACACTTATGTTTGTGTTATATTAATTATACACATATCTGCCAATTTCTATCAGTATATGCGCTTTTGTGTTTTATAAAATAGCCTCAAAACAGAGGCATTTTAGTTCTAAAATTACCCTCTAAGGGGTATGTTTACTAAGCAGTCTTAACGTGCAGCCGGCGTTAGTGTGCAGGATGCCATATAAGGTAGTGGGTGGTCCTGTCTTAAGGTAGCATTTAGGGTTATCATGCGATAAGGTATGTGTTCATGCGATAGAGGGAGCCGTGGCACGTTAATGCGCGTTAGCTTTAATTAGGTGCGCTGACCTACAACCACAACAGCAGAGGTGTAGCACAATGGTTAATACATTGACTGATAAAACAGGGGTCATGAGTTTGATTCCCCAGTGGGCCTGATGAGTAAGACTGTCTGAGGCATTACCCTTTACTTTAAATCAGTTTGTGTGGTGACCTGCAGTCCTTCTGTAAACAGCCAGGGGTTTGTTAGTAGTTATAGAGCTGTAACTCACTGGTAACTTCACTGCCTGTGGAGCCAGAGGTCATGGGTTTGATCCCACAGTGAGATTATTTGATAGGGCAGTCTGAGGCATTTTCTTTTTTAATTTAAATTAGTGCTGCCAGCAAACACACCCTCACAGTGCCGTAACCTAAAGTGCTGCATAAGGCGCCCTATAAGGCACTCCAGAGGGCACATTATAAAGTGCACTGTCTGCCAAGGCACCTTATAACGTTCCTTATAGGGCACCTTATAGAGCACTTTAGAGGGCGCCTTATGAGGCACCTTAAGGCTACAGCACTGTGAGGGTGGTTTTGGTGGCAGCACTAATTTAAATTAAAAAAGACAATGCATATTCATTAGGGCTATCCTAAAAACCCGACTGGCCTAGGGGTTCAAGGAGGACTGGTTAAGAACCACTGCCCTATGGTGAATTTTTATCCAACATTGGAGATACAACACCAACATGTGCAACCTCTGATGAATTAGCCATCAAGGGTACAAACACCCACAGAGACAGGCTCCACGATCCTTATCTGGATGGAGAGTGAGGCTGACAGCACTGGCACACTGAGCAGCCATTAACATCAGAGCGCACTACTAGACCCTGCATAGTGGGCACACCTTAACAATGCCAGAGCTGAGATTGGGACCAGAGTGTCCGGCAGGAAGCCAACTATCCTCATTTTCTCACAGTACATCGATGGGAGCGTGTGTGTGTGTGTGTGTATGTATGTATGTCTATGGATTGTTTTGTGGCTTTCAACACCTTACTGAGCCTTGCAGTGCCTAAGCCAGGGGTGGCCAACTCTGGTCCCAGTGCACCACAATCCAGCCAGGTTTTCGTGATGTTCCTAATGAATATTCATGAGATATATTTGCATCCAACACCTCCCCTTGTATGCAAATATACCATGGATATTCACTGGGGATATCATGAAAACCAGGATGGATTGTGGTATACCAGGATTGGAATTGGCCACCCCTGGCCTAAGCTGATTCAGCGTTAGCCTGCAAATGTGCATGATGAGGAGCAAGGTATTGTGGGTATGGCCTGAGACTGGGCAGTTTGGCCAGGATGTGTCTATATCGGAGGTAGAGCAATGGATGGGACATCATTGCGCCCGTCTTCTACCTGCATGGACCAGGTGGCCACAGCAGGTCATGCTGGGAGGACACTCTCACTCTGACCAAGCAGTGACCATGGCACGATTATGTGTCCACATAGTGTTATATCGTGTCTAGTTCTAGCAATGTGGGTGCATATTCTGTCCTTGGGGCCTGATCACTTAACCAACTGCTGGGTGTGTAAGATCGCTCTGAGCATATGCAATGTGTACTGACCAGCAGACTGTCTGCAGTTGGTATGTGCATGGCTGGTAAATCAGTTGCAGGCAACAGGTGCAGTGTGACTGTGCTTTCTGTGGGTGAATATTAGACCTCGGTGGCTAGGATGGGGGTTGTTCCAAGCCTACTCCCAGTTTCATTGGTAGGGCCATGGTAACAACCCCATCCCCCAGGTAGCTGGCTTCAGCATTGTAATACTAGGCATTAACATGCACTATTCTAGGTGGGTCCCTGTCAGGTAGGGGCAGAGCATACTGCAGACAACACCTACCACACATTGGCAGTGATGGGGATCTGCAGCAGAGACTATTTCTAGCCCTGCAGGTACTGGGGACCTAGTGCTGGGAGCCCGTCCTCACCTTCAGGGTGACCGCAGAAACTGCTTGGTGGCATGGTTTGTATCTGCTCTATATTTGTATCACACACTGTCAGTGCATCTTACATATCGCCTGAGGTGATAGATATGTGCATTCTCCATCTGGAGATCAGCTGTAGACTGCTTTTGGGCATCTGCACTGCATCATGGGTACTGGTGGGAGCTACCCTATGCGGGCACACACAGCAAATGTTCTAGGCAATGACCTGCAGTCTCTTTGCATCTAGCCTTTGCTGTGCAGTGAGGTGTGGAGGTGTAGCCTACTGGTTAGTGCAATGCCTCCATAAGCAGGGGACAGAGGTTTGATTTCTACTTGCTCTTTTTTGTGACTGTACTACTCAGATCATTTCCATGCCTGTAACTTCACATCAGGTAAACAGTGGATACGGAAGGTGAAAAGAGCCTCAGAATCGAAGGAGATAGGGAAAATGGTCAAAGTTAACTGCAAACCAGGCCTGATCCTCCTCACATCAACCACTCTAACATACTCTTACCAATTGCCTGTTCGATATAACTCCATTTTATTAAAACAGTGATTCCACATCAACATTGTCAGTAGTAACTGCCCCCTGCAAACTCTCAGAGCATATCACATGCAAGTATAACCAAAATACACCTATCTTCCCAATCCACTGCTGTCTACAGACTCCCAGTCACCACTGATACTCCTGCTGCTGGAGTATCAGCGGCAGGATTTTCAGCAGCAAGAATCTTCAGCGGTGCTTGGAGGCCTGTAGAAGGCAGTGGCTTGTGAAGATAGGTGTTCCTTTTTTTGGTTTGCTCGCATGTGTTACACTCTGAGGGTTGCAGAGGGCAGGTACTACTGATAATGTTGATGTGGAATCACTATTTTAATAAATTGGAATTATATCAAACAGGTGATTGGTAGATGTATTTTAGAGCTGTTGAAATGAGGAGGATTGGGCCTAGTTTGAGGTTAACTTTTATCATTGCCCCTACCTCATTGTATTCTGAACTTCTTTTCTCCTTCCATATCCACTGTTTACCTGATGTGATGTCTTGCAGTATTCATATGATTTACATTCTGGGGTTGACCTTTTTGGGCTTGTGCATGCTGTGCTGCACAGTGTCATGGGATGGGGGTGGTAAGGTTTATACTCAGGTGTCATATGCAGGGCTGTTTCTTTGTGGACACAGTGGCGGCTGCATGGGGCAGTTTCCCATTGGAGGTAGTGCTGTTGTGGACAGTATCAGACTTCATAGGGCAGGGGGCAGACACAGGGTTCTCTCAGGGGACTGGTGTGGTGGTTGGTAGTGGGGAGCGGCCTAGCTCAGCCATGTATTGTCTTTACTAGCACCGTGTCTCTCTTTCCACTGTGCTGTGTTTTGGCCGACAGTATTGGGCCATGCTGCTGCACTGTTACACACAGTAGGTTTTTTTCACTGTGTTCAGGTTTCCTTTCCATACGTGCTTTCCCTTTTGTCCATTCTGCATTTTTTCCACCTTGCTTTCCTCTTGGCCATTGCGTTTTTGTTTGCCTGTTTCCTGTGTGGGCTCTGTTTTGTGTGTTTACTGTCATTTGGTTGTGTGGTGGGTCCAGCTTACCCCCTGCTCCTTTTGCCCTTTCACTTTGCAGCTATTTCCTGGCTCCTGCTTTGCCCTCCTTACTGCGCAGGGTGGTCCTTATCCTTTCCCAGCCTCTGTGTGCTGCAGCTAGGGCTGGCCTCCGATGTCCTGTTGGGAGCAGGGCACCCTCATTTTCCAAGACCATCCTTCACAGCAGGCGGGTCTCGGCCTCCGAATAGTTCACCTGTCTGGTTGCCATTTTCCGACGCTCTGAGCAGCAGAAGGGGGGTGGGGGGATTACTGTATCCTGTTTCCTGTTGCATGTGGACAACTGTGCAGGTGGATACGTTTTTAAGACTACATGCCTGCATCGTGGCGCGGCTTACACATGTTACTTATACGTGACCGGAACCACTATGCATGAGTTGCACGTTCTGCGATAAGACGTATAACTCCGTATTCTGTCGCGTGGCTGCATGTTTAACCACATGGACACAGAATCACGTCTATGTTTCAGACGTACACATTTTGAACGTATACAGCTACCCTGCACGTCTTTCTCAGAATCAAGCCCATAGTGAATATTGTACAGGTGAAGTTAGAAGGTTTTCAGCAACAAAGGGGATTAACAACTGAGATTTTGATGCAGGTGGACTTCTTGCACATTCAGATGGAAAAAAGGTTGAAAATGTCTTGGTGATTTTTTTGGCCTTTTAAGACAGTATATCAAGGTAAAAAAACTAAACCGAAAAAAAGGTTGAAACTCCTCATGAAGGAGGATGCTAATGTGCTAGTTCCTCTCTGATCTACAGGTAAAAGAAGCTATCACAATACAGTGCAACACACTGACTTATTGGAAGGAGAAGCTGATGATTTAGATGGAGGAAAAGAAGCACCAGAGACAAAGGAGTGGTGATGATACAACCAGAGAAAGAGTAAGTACACCAGTAAGCAGCAACGGTAGCATGAGCAGCACCAACTCAGCTACCATGTTCCCCAACACCGTTATGTGTCAGCCCACTATGAGCCCCAGTATAGCAAAATCTTTGAGAGAGAAGCCCTAGCTATAGTGATAACTGGCAGAGAACTATCTGCCAGAGCTGAGACCCCTACATGAGTTCTAGTGACATGCTACCTTGGGGAGCCCATTGAAGTCGTGGCCACATATTCCTTGGCATACTTGGCACACAAATCCATAGTCTAGCCATATCTGGCCAAGGTTGAACAGCATTTCCTGTCCTGCTGACCAACTAGTGTGCCCAATAAACATAAATTTTTTACGGCAGGAGATATTGTGGGTCCACATCATTTATGGTTAGCACCAGAGACAGCAGGAAAGCTAATGCTTCTACAAACCTCCCTATGCTTGGTTTCCTTCAATTTCCATGCAGCTGGGAGGAGGAATAAGTGTAGAGCTCCACTAAAGCCCAATCACCCACACTCTATGGGGCATGTTTACTAAGCTCCAGTAAGTGTTTGTACCTACTGCACAGCATGTGCAAAGATGCCTGCATGGTAGGTGCAAATCCTATGCAATAAATGTAGGGGGACAGGCCCCAGTATTTCCCTGCATTTAGCACACAGGATAGATACTTACCTCCACTTTCTCTGCATCAGCAGGTAGTGCTAGAGCACCCAGACTATCTGCCAAAATAGGGAATGCGGGCTTGGAAAAAAACAACAGGGAAGGTACAAGCAGCTGCAGCCACAATATTTCCCTCCTCAAAGACCCATCCCACTCCCAGATCAAGCCCCCCCCCCAACCAATCCGGTCCCCACATCAATCCGCCTCATTGATCCATACCTCCCTTTCAGAACCACGCTCCCCCTGGACAGGATCCAAAATATGGCCTCCTTCCCCCAAGACTCTCAACCCTCCTACACTGCTATACCAATGAGGCCTCTCCTCCCCATAGGCATCCGCCTCAGCCCTCCCCCCCCCAAGTCTTACCCAGGGACTCTCTGGTTTTACAAGTGCTGAATGGGACAGAAGCAATCTCCCTCTGCTCCTGCTCCACCTCTAGCTGCTCTTTTTCTACTGCTAAGGGTCGCTATTGCAAGACTGGTGCTAGCGTGACAATATTGATGGACTGCCAGTAGCAAGGTTATCAGCAGTCTTGACAGCTAGTGCCAACATGCCCACTCTCTGCCTTGATCCCGCCCATGACCCTCCCCATGGTGCACTAAGCAGATAGTAGAAAAACATCCTCGTGCCATCTGTTTAGTACACACGCTTTTAGCACGGGTCAGCACATGCTGGATAGCACTCTATCAAGTCCATGATAACAGTGCAGCTTAGCAAACATGCCCATATGTCTTCAGTGTTTTGCTGTGTTTTTGCCAGTTTCTACTGTAGTCGCTACTCCCTGCTGTCTAAATTCCAGTGCATACCTCTAACCCCATGTCCAAAATATAAAAAAAAGAAAGAAAAAGAAACACATAAAAAATGAAACATCTCCCTTCCCTTGTCTATCTTTTGTTGCTGCTGCAGCTGCCTATGTCACTGCCTGCCCTGTTGGTGCCTGGCCTCCTCTTATGATCCATTGCTCTGCTCTTTTGTAACTAGTCCCATTCTACATGCTTCCACCTATGTCGCTGTTGACTCCTGTGTCACTGCCTGCCCTATTGCTTCTCTGTTTCTTTTAGTTTGTTGCCAACTTGTATTAAGAACATAAGAACATATGATTTGCCATACTAGGTCAGTCCAAAGGTCCATCAAGTCAAGTATCCTTTTTCCCATTGTAGTCAATCCAGGTCACATGTACCTGGCAGGACCTCTAAAGATAGACATATTTCATGCTGCTTATCTCAGGGATAAGCAACGGATTTCCCCCAGTCTTTATCTTTATCTTTATTCAGCATTTCATATACCGGCCACACGCAAGCATCAGAGTGGTTTACAATCAAAAATACATACTGCTGAGGAAAGGAAACAGAACACCAATAATCAGATAGGAAAGGGACTGAGCAAGACAGGACAGCAAAAGAAAGAAAGATGTTTTTAGTATTTTATTCAGTACAAAAGGAAACACATTTGTTTTTATTTCTCCAGTATTCTTGGGGGTCCCCAGTTCAATTTTTGTCTTCATATTTCTATTTCTAATTTGTGGTCTCTTGACCTCTATTTGGTGAGAGTCTGTTTTGCGTGTGACTGAGATGCGGTTTTCTTAGTGTGTAGTTTCTTTGTAGAAACCTGTAGTAGCCCCACTAGTTCTGTTTTACCAGTCGTAGGTGTATTAGTGTCCTAGGGCTCGGTGTCATATTTGTAGTGCTTCCTTTTCATAGGTAGGGTTCTTATAGTTTGAATCATAGGAATCGGTGCTGCTGTAGTATGGTAAATTTGCTACATGTCTATTGAGTGAGATTTTGTGTTGCTGTTGCTGAAATGAGGTGAGAATATTTTTTGGTATGATGATTCCATGGAGAAATGTCCTAGTTCTGCTCTGCACTTGTTGGGGGGGGGGGGGGGAGGCGGGAGGTGGAAGTAGGATTTTTTTGGATGCAGAGTATGTTTACATTTAACTCGTAAGAATTGCTATACTGCATTTGACCAAAGGTCTTGGAAGGTCATAATGTTCATTGTGTCGCACATAAAAGCATCGTCTGTCAGGTGTGTCCTAATGGAAGAAAGCTTGAGAACTATTGTTCCAGAATATGAGCTTGCAAGTATTCTCCAAACATATTTACTTAATAGACATAATCAAAGAGTGCACCTGAGTTCTGAAGACTAGATTGCTGCCACCTCCAACTGTGGCCAAGGGACCAATGTGGTTTGGAAAGCTTATGAATATAATCATGTTTGTTTAACACATTTTTGTCCTGCCTATCAATGTATTCCTGGATAGGAAATTGCCTGTGAAATTCAGGGGATGGTGGGAGAGAAAGAACTAAAGGTCTGAGTCAGAATTGGAGGGTGAGGGTGGGGGTGAGAATAGGTGAGATTGGAGGTTGATGGCGATGCAGGAGCTTTGCGACCCTGATCACATGTATAGTAGGCCTTTGCATAGATTCAGTCCTGCCTAGAAAAGCTATGAGACGTCTATACACATTCCAACACAGTAGACAATTTCCAGAGTCTCCATATATTTGGCTTGTTATCACACTGCTCTTTGGCAATATTAATTAACACTCTTCTCCTCTCCCTGCAGTGAGGGTAGTGTCCTTGCCTATTACTGGACAGAGTTCAGTGTTCCAAAGTTTAGGGAAGAAGCTGTGGAAAGCTTTGATAATGATTGATGGACTTTTCCTCCAGGAATTTGCCCAAACCTTTTTTAAACTTTGCTACACTGACAACTTTTACTACATCCTCCAGCAATGAATTCCAGAGCTTAATTAGGCATTGAGTGAAAAAATATTTTCTCCGAATAGTCTTAAATATACTACTTTGTAGCTTCATTTTGTGTCCACTAATCTTTTTACCTTTTGAAAGAGTAAACAATAGATTCATGTTTTCACTGTGTTCACTGTGTTATAGACCTATTGTATCTCCCTATAGCCATCTCTTCTCCAAGCCGAAGAACTCTGCCCTTTTAAGCCTTTCCTCATAGGGGTATCCTTCCATCCCCTTCATCATTTTGTCGCTCTTCTTTGTATCTTTTCTAATTACAGCATATTATTTTAGACGCGATGACCAGAAATGTATACAGTAATCAATGTGTGTTCATACCATGGAGTAATACAGAGGCATTATGATATCCTTTGTTTTAATCTCCATGCCTTCCCTTATAATTCCTAGCATTCTATAAGGTTTCTTGGGTGCCATTGCACACTGAACAGAGGATTCAACATATTATCCATGATCACGCCAAGATCCTTTTCCTCGGTGGTGACTTCTAAGTAGAACTTTGCATCGTGTAGCAAGTTTGGGTTGTTCTTCCCTGAGTGCATAACTTTGCACTTGTCCAGATTAAATTTTATCTGTCATTTGGGTGCCCAGTCTCCTAATTTCTTAAGGTCCTCTTGCAATTTTTAACAATCCTCTAGTGAATTAAAACCTTGAATAATTTTATGTTATCTGCAAATTTGATCACCTCACTCGTTCCCAATTCCAATTGAGAAAATTGACCATTTAGCCCTACACTTTGTCTTCTGACTTTTAACCACTGCCTCCTATCCCATGACATTTTAATTTCTTCAAGAGTCTCTCACAGGGGACCTTGGCAAAGGCTTTCTGAAAATACAAATACACTATGGGGTATGTTTACTAAACAGCGCTAACGTCGCAGCGGCAACGTTATCACACGATAAGTAACGTTACTTATCGCGCGATAACATCTCCGGCGGCGTTAAGGCGCACAGAGGGTGGAATAAGTCTCTTCAGAGGGCAGAGAGAATGGGTCAATGGGCGGAGAGTGGGCGGGGAGAGGCTCCAGGCACACTAACGCTGTGAAATGAAGGTCTGAAAATTAACGCCAGTGAAAACCTCGCGTTAGGGGCACATTTGCAGGAGAGAGAAACCATTTCAGTCAGCAATGTACAGCAAAGGCAGGAAAACCAAGAAAAGTGATAGTAGTGATACATGTGCAGCAACAGCATAGTGCCCAAGTACGAAAGGGCATGATGGTGAGGCTGCAAATGGGGTACAGGGGGCTGAATGCGGGACTTGCAGTGGGACAGCTGGGGCACAGGGTGGACTAGGTAAATGCCTAGGTGGCACATAGGAACGCAGAAACTGAAAATCAGCAGGACAGCAACTGACCAAGGTCAAACATGCCCATGAGTGTGTGTCCCACAGTGTCCCAGGGGACAGTACCCAGCAGGTACCCCAAAGGGCACATAACATGGACAGGTGGTGCTAGGGGGAAGCGCGGATGTCTATGTAGGCACCTCTACCCCAGATCCCACACCATAGGCAGCCGCCTACCAGCACACTGGATGGCCTGGGACTGCACACCACCAGCACCACCGGCATAAGGGCATGTCAGCATGGTGGCAGAGGGGTGCTGGTGGTGGAGGGGGCAGTGGCACCTGCCAACAGCACACCAAGGCCAAGCCCTGTTCAGGTGGGTGGTGTGCAGTGCAACAGAAAAGGGCTGTCTGATGAACAGTAATGGTATCCACAGGGAATGACCTGTCTTTTGGTGCAGTACACACAGCCAGTGTGTTCAGGGGCAGAAGGTCACAGGTTCAAGTCCCAGCTGTGGCTCCTGCAGACCCTGTCCCTATATTTTACCCTACAGCGCACATACACCATAAACATGTGCAGTCCCTAGAGCAGAGGTTCCCAACTGTAGTCCTGGAGGGCCAAACACCATTCAGGAATTCATGCTGTCCCTAATAAATATGCATGAGATGCATTGCTATGCAGTGCCTCTATTGAATGCAAATGTATCTCATGCATATTCATTAGGGACAGCCTGAAAAGCTGAATGGTGTTTGGCCCTCCAGGACCAGAGTTGGGAACCACTGCCCTAGAATATCAGCCAACAGGGGCACAAACACCCACACCCACAGGCTCCACTATCCAAAGCCTCATGGAGAGTCAGGCTGTTGGGCCCTGCGCGTAGCAGCAGCTACCAATACTAGCACCTGCATACCTTAGCAATGCCTGCATTATGCCCATGACTGGTATGGCGGCCAGGGCTGCCAAGCACCGCTATCTTTGCACAATGCTGAAATAGCTGTGGGAGTGTATGTATGTCTATCCAGTGTTTTGTGGCTGCCTACACCTTACTGAGCCCCCAATGCTTGCACTGTTTCCAGTGTTAGCCTGCCAATGTGCCTAATGAGGAGCAAGGTATTGTGGGTATGGCCCGGACACGGCGGTCTGGGCAGGAAGCATCTGCACAGGGCATAGGGCAATGGCTGGAACATTGTAGTGCCCAACCACCACCTGCATGGACAGGGTGGCCACAGCATGTCATGCTGGGAGGTCACTCTCACCCTGACTGAGCAGTGACCATGGCATGGCATGGCTAGGTTCCCCCATAGTGCTACACAGTGTTTCTCTCAAGTGATATCTATGAGTTCCCTTTTTTGGGGCCCACTCACTGACATACTTGCTTGGTGTGTGTGCCTACATTCCACTTTTGGGGGCACACAGTTCCTCCAGGAACATGCACTATGTACTAGCTAGCAGAATGTCTGCAGTTAGCATGTGTATGGCTGGAGCACCTTGTGGGGTACAGTGGGTGGGGACTGACTGTGCTCTCTGCTGGTGAATGTTAGATTGTGGGGGGGAGTAGCTGAGCTTTTCCAGGCTTTCTGCCAGTGCCCTATGAAATATATACAGATCTGTTTGACTGCCCCGGATGGTGCCTATTCCCCAGCAGGACTGGGGGGTGGTCCTCTCTACTGCCTCCGATGTGGAGAGTGGATCTGTTGCTGGGAGATCCTGACCCCGAGAGGGCAGGTTGGGTGGTGCTACATAATCCGCTTATGGGTCCACACAACACCCTTCTCCTATAATATGTGACCATGAAAACCACACAGGTTATGCACTATTCTGGGTGCATCACAGTCCACAAGGGCTAGATGTGACTGGGAAATACAGATGGACACAGGTGTATTATAGGTGTGTCTGCAAGGACTACCTGTCACACAATGGCACTGATGGGGACCTACAGCACAGCCTATCTCAGCCAAGCCAGGTGCTGCGGACCTGGTGTTGGGAGCCCCACCTCACCCTCAGGGTGAGCACAGGAGCCCCACCTCACCCTCAGGGTGAGCACAGGAACCACACAATGTCACAGTCTTTAGCTACTCTGCGTCAGTTCCCTCTACCAGGCCGAGGTGCTGTGGAGGCGCATACCCCATCTTGTGATCAGATGTAGACTGCTGATCTGCATGTGCATCATGGGTACGGGTGAGTATTCCCTATCCTGGTAACCACAGCAGACAGTTTGTGCAGTGACCTGCAGTCTTTCTGTAGCCAGCCAGCATTTTGTTTGAAGCTATAGAGCTGTAGCCCACTGGTTACTACAATGACTGTGGAGACAGAGGTTATGGGTTCAGTCCCACAGTGGTGTTCTTTATTAAGGCTCTCTGAGGGGTTTCCTTTAAATTTACATCAGTGCTGCCAGCAAAACCACCCTCACAGTGCCGTAACCTTAAGGTGCCTCATAAGGTGCCCTATAGGGCACCCTATAAGGCACATTATAAGGTGCCTTGGCGGACAGGACACTTTATAATGTGCCCTATGGGGCGTCTTATAGGGCGCTCTATAGAGCGCCTTATGAGGTACTTTAGGTTACGGCACTGTGAGGGTGTTTTTGCTGGCAGCACTGATTCAAATTAAAAGGAAATCCCTCAGACATCCTTATTAAATAACACCACCATGGGACTGAACTCATGACCTCTGCCTCCACAGTCATTGTCATAACCAGTGGGCTACGTCTCTATAGCTTCAAGCACAGCACTGGCATGGCCTTAAGGTTATTGCGGGTTAATGAGCCAAGGCACCCTCTATCGCGAGATACAGATTCTTGCTACCTTGCCCCCGGAACACGCACTACCTTATATGGCATTCTTCACATTAATGCTGCAACTAGCGCCGGTAACATTAAGGGGTATGTTTACTAAACCATCTTAATGTTACCGGCGCTAGTTGCATCTATCCCTATGATTCAGCATTTTGTTGCAGCCCTTTGTTCTATAAACTTCTTGTTTCATTTCAGCTATTCTGCTTTTAGAGTTGTGGTCAACATTATTGACACCCTTGCATTTTAGGTATGTTGTGTACAATATCTTGAGAAATAATTGGAAATATTCCAACTGTGCAAAAGTTTTCATCCCCTCTGTGTTTGTCCTTTATCTTTATCTTTATTATGCCGCTTGCTTGACCGCCCATGCCGAAGCGAGGGAGGTTTACAATAAGTAAAGAACAGGCTGCGGTTTGAAAAAGAAAGGAACGCCAAATATGTGACAGGAAAGGCAAGAGAATAGAGCACTCAAAGAGCATAGAATAGACAGAGAAACACCAACAGTTAGATGGAAAGAGTGGAGGGTAAGTTGAATGCCTGACAGAAGAGGTGGGCTTTCAGTAGGGACTTAAACCTTGGGTATGAGTGTTCAGCATGGAGTAAGGAGGGGAGAGAATTCCACAGGGCTGGCCTGAGGCAAAAGAAAGAAGAGTGGTGAGTGTGTTCAAGACAGGCCGGGCAGGAGAAGGGAGGGCCAAACAGTCGTTGTGGATTGTACAGAGGGCACAGGAAGGGAAATGGATGTGGATGAGATCAACAAGATATTAGGGGTTACCAGTATGAATGGTCTTATGGACTGTAGTGAGAATCTTGTATTGATAGTGATATTGCAATGGGAGCCAATGCAACTGGATGAGAAGGGGAGTAATGTGGTCTGTGTGAGAGGCGTGGGTGAGGAGGTGAGCAGCAGTGTCTTGGATAAACTGAAGAAGATGGAGCTGAGATTGTGGAACACCCGCTAGGACAACATTGCCCTAGTCGAGGCGGGATAGGAGAAGTGATACCGTAAGCGTGACCAGTGAAGAGAGAGGCAGATAGAAACGCGTAAAGTTGACAGAGTGTACAGAAGGAAAGTCAGACGAGGGAGGAGGTGTGCTGGTGAAAAGAGAGGGTGGGGGTCAAAAGTGACCCCCCAAATACCGCAGGGTTGGGGTGAGCAGGATGGGAGTACCAGAAAGGGAGGATGACAGATCGGGGATAGGGGCACTGAAAGTAAGCCACATGGCTGCAGACTTGGATGGGTTTAGATGGAGATAATTTGCTGATAGCCTTGAAGAGATACTAGAGAGACAGGCATTGAGGGAAGAGAGGTTAGGGGAAAGCGGGCAGGTATGAAAAAGGAGAATTATGTCATCTGTGTCCTGTTTTGTCACATTACAACCTGGAATTAAAATGGAGTTTTGGGGGTTAGCACCATGTGATATACACAGTATGCCTACGACTTTGAAGGTGCAAAATATCCTTCATTGTGACACAAACAATAATTAAGACAAAAAAAACCTGAAAGCAAGAGTTTGCATATTTATTCACCCCCCAAAGTCAATACATTGTAGAGCCACCTTTTGCTGCAATTACAGCTGCAAGTCTCTTGGGGTATGTCTCTATTAGCTTAGCACATCTAGGCACTGGGATTTTCACCCATTCCTTAAGGCAAAACTGCTCCAACTCCTTCAAGTTAGATGGGTTGTGTTGGTGTACAGTATTCTTCACGTAATGCCACAGAATCTCAATTGAATTTAGGTCTCGGCTTTGACTAGGCCATTCCAAGACATTTAAATGTTTCCCTTTAAATCAGCTTTAGCAGTATGTTTAGGGTCATTGTCCTGCAGGAAGGTGAACTTTCGTCCCAGTCTCAAATCTCTGGCAGACTGAAACAGGTTTTCCTCAAGAATTGCCCTTTATTTAGTGCCATCCATCATTCCTTCAATCTTGACCAGTTTTCCTGTCCCTGCCAATGAAAAACATCCACATATCATGATGCTGCCACCACCATATTTCACTATGGGAATGGTGTTCTCAGGGTGATGGGAAGTGTTGGGTTTGCACTACACGTGGCGTTTCCCATGATGGCCAAAAAGTTCAATTTTCATGTCATCTGACAAGAGAACCTTCTTCTATGTGTTTGGGGGGAGTCTGCCACATGCTGTTGTGCAAACTCCAAATGTGTTTCTTATTTCTTTCCTTAAGCAATGGCTTTTTTCTGGACACTTTTCCATAAAGCTCCACTCTGTGGAATATATGGCTTAATGTGGTCCTATAGACAGATACTCCCATCTCCGCTGTGGATCTTTGCAGCTCCTTCATTGGTATCTTTGGTGTCTTTGTAGCATCTCTGATTAATGCCCCCTTGCCCGGTCTGTGAGTTTTGGTGGGCGGCCTTCTCTTGTCAGGTTTGTAGCGGTGCCATATTCTTCTATTTTGTTATAATGGATTTAATGGTGCTCCATGGGATATTGAGAATTTGGGATATCTTTTTATAACTCAACCCTGATGTATACTTCTCCACAACTTTGTCTCTGATCTGTTTGAAGGGCTCCTTGGTCTTCATGTTGCTTGCTTAGTGGTGTTGCAGAGTCAGGGGCCTTTCAGAACAGGTATATTTATACAGGCACTGATTGCACACAGGTGGACCCTAATCAACTAATTATGTGACTTCTGAGGTTGATTGGACCAGATCTTATTTAGCAAAATGGATGAATACATATGCACTTACTACTTTCCAGTTTTGCTTGTTATTTGGCATGTTTACTAAGCTCCAGTAAGTGTTTGTACCTACTGCACAGCATGTGCGAAAATGCCTGCATGGTAGGTGCAAATCAGCCAAAGCCAGTCAAGGGACAAGTTCCATGTGCAAGATGCTTGCAAGCTGAAGCCCTCAAGAAACAAGTGGAGGAGCTCAGAGAAGAGGTGATGAGGCTGAGAAGCTTTCCAGACAGCGAGAAGTACATTGATGAGATGCTTCTTAAAGCATCCCTAGATCTCCAACAGAGGTGAAGATGGGATACTACAGAATGAAGAGAGTTAGACACAAGTGGCTAGTGGACGTGAGGATCGCCTGGTAACATGCCTGCCTGGTGCGAAGGTAGCAGACCTCACGCACCGCCTAGATAGGATCGTAGATAGTGCTGGGGAGGAGTCTGCTGTCTTGGTGCATGTTGGTACCAATGACATAGGAAAATGTGGTAGGGAAGTTCTGGAGGCTAAATTTAAGCTTTTAGGTAGGAAGTTGAAATCCAGAACTTCCAGGATAGCGTTCTCCGAAATGCTTCCTGTTCCACGTGCAGGACCCAAAAGACAGGCAGAGCTCCGGAGTCTCAATGCGTGGATGAGACAATGGTGCAAAGATGAGGGTTTTGGATTTGTTAGGAACTGGGGAACATTCTGGGGAAAGGGGGGGCTCTTCCGAAGGGATGGGCTTCACCTTAATCAGGATGGGACCAGACTGCTGGCATTATCCTTAAAAAGGAGATAGAGAAGCTTTTAAACTAAAGAATAGGGGAAAGCCGACAGTCACCCAGGAGCGCATGGTTCGGACAAAGGTATCCTTGAAGGATACTACCAAAAGCAGTGAGGTTCCAAAAGGGAGTATAGTAGCCGAAATGCCCTTGAGTAAGGAGCAGACAGAGCATAAAGATTCCAAATTACCCATGCCTACCAATAGCCAGATTAATATGAATAAAATACAGTCTCTAAAATGCTTGTATGCCAATGCTAGAAGTCTAAACAATAAGATGGGAGAGTTAGAATATATGGCACTAAATGAGAGGTTAGATATGATTGCACTCTCAGAGACATGGTGGAAGGAGGATAACCAGTGGGACACTGTGATACCTGGATACAAGCTATATCGTAATGATAGAGCTGATCAAATTGGTGGAGGGGTTGCGCTCTATGTTAGAGAGGGCATTGAGACAGAAAGGATTAAAGTTTTGCAGGGAACAAAATTTGCTATAGAATCTCTATGGATTGAAATTCCACTTATGAAGGGGAAGGTAATGGCAGTGGGAGTATACTATCGACCGCCTGGCCAGAATGAACAAATGGATGATGAAATGCTCAAAGAAATCACAGAAGCTAACAAAAGTCACAACAGAGTAGTAATAATGGGTGATTTCAATTACCCCGGTATCAACTGGGTCAGTGTCACGGCAGGACAAGCTAAAGAGATAAAGTTTCTAGATGGAATAAATGACTGCTTCTTGGAGCAGCTGGTTCATGAACCGACCAGAGGGGAAGCCATACTGGACCTAGTCCTTACTGGAACGTCAGATCTGCTGCAAGAAATAAGGGTGTTGGGACCACTTGGCAATAGTGATCATAATATGATCATGTTTGATTTAATTACTGGAGGACAAATAGTAAAGGAATCCACAGTACTACCTTTCAACTTTCAAAAGGGAGACTATGATAGAATGAGGAATATAGTTAGGAAAAAACTAAAAGGAGCGGTTCCAAAGGTTAAAGACTTACAGCAAGCTTGGGCGTTATTTAAAACTACTATCCTCGAAGCCCAGACCAGCTGTATTCCACGCATTAAGAAGAGTGGGAGAAAGTCCAAAAAACTGCCAGCATGGTTTAAAGGTGAGGTCAGAGAGGCTGTTGCTGCCAAAAAAACAACCTTCAGGAAATGGAAAAAAGAGCCAAATGATGAAAACTGGAAACAGCACAAGCACTGGCAAGTTAAATGCAAAGCATTGATAAGGCAGGCAAAGCGGGAATTTGAGAAGAAACTTGCTACGGAAGCAAAAACACGAAATAAAGACTTTTTCAAGTACATTCGTAGCAAAAGGCCTGTGAGAGAGTCAATTGGACCATTAGATGATAGAGGGGTAAAAGGGGCAGTAACAGGAGACAAGGCTATAGCGGAGAGACTGAATGAATTCTTTGCTTCGGTCTTTACTGAGGAAGATGTAGGGATGTTACCCAAGACTGAAGTGGTATTTAAAGGTGATACTGCAGAGGAATTGAGAGAAATATCGCTACACCGGGAAGATATATTACAACTATTTGATAAACTGAATAGTAGCAAATCACCTGGACCGGATGGTATACATCCCAGAGTGTTGAAAGAACTGAAATATGAGATTGCAGACCTGCTATTGGTAATCTGTGAACTTTCATTAAAATCATCTGTAATACCTGAAGATTGGAGGGTCGCCAACGTAACACCAATTTTTAAAAAGGGTTCCAGGGGTAAATGTACCAGGGAAAATGGTAGAAACCATCATAAAGAACAAAATTACACAGCATGTAGATAGTCATGGCCTAATGGGAGACAGCCAACATGGCTTTAGACAAGGAAGATCTTGTCTTACTAATCTGATATGTTTTTTTGAAGGTGTGCATAAACAGGTAGACAAAGGTGAGTCGGTTGATATAGTGTATCTGGACTTTCAGAAAGCTTTTGACAAGGTCCCCCATCAGAGACTTTTGGCAAAGCTAAAAAGTCATGGGATAGGAGGCAGTGTACTATTGTGGATCATGAACTGGTTAAAAGATAGAAAGCAGAGGGTAGGGCTAAATGGCCAATATTCCCAATGGAAAAAGGTGAATAGTGGAGTACCCCAGGGATCTGTACTGGGCCCGCTGCTTTTTGACATATTCATAAATGACCTGGAAAAGGGAATAACGAGTGAGGTTATCAAATTTGCAGATGACACAAAACTGTTTAAAGCTGTTAAAACCCAAGAGGATAGTGGAAAACTGCAGGAAGACCTGGATAAATTGGAAGACTGGGCATCCAAATGGCAGATGAAATTTAATGTGGACAAGTGTAAAGTTATGCACCTAGGAAAGAACAGCCCACACTATAGTTACTCGATGCAGGGCTCCACATTAGAAGCCACCACCCAGGAAAAAGATTTAGGAGTCATCGTGGATAACATGTTAAAACCCTCGGCCCAGTGTGCAGCGGCGGCCAAGAAAGCAAACAGAATGCTAGGTATCATAAGGAAAGGGATGGAGAATAAAACAAAGGATATTATAATGCCTCTGTATCGCTCCATGGTACGACCGCACCTTGAATATTGTGTGCAATTCTGGTCACCGTATCTTAAAAAGGACATAGCGTTATTAGAAAAAGTACAGAGAAGAGCCACCAAATTGGTGAAGGGGATGGAAGGCTACTCCTATGAAGAGAGGCTAAAAAGGTTAGGGCTCTTTAGCCTGGAAAAGAGACGACTGAGGGGAGATATGATAGAGGTCTATAAATTAATGAATGGAGTGGAACAGATAAACATGGATCAATTGTTTACGCTATCAGAATATAGAAAGACTAGGGGACATGTAATGAAGCTACAGGGTAAACTATTTAAGACAAATAAGAGAAAATATTTTTTCATTCAACGTGTAATCAAACTCTGGAATCTGTTACCGGAGGATGTGGTAAGGGCTGTTAGTATAGCTGGGTTTAAAAAAGGTTTGGACAAGTTCCTGGAGGAAAGGTCCATAAACCACTATTAAAAAGGGACCCAGGACATCAATGCTTGACCCAGTACAAGCATTGAGGAACCTGTGTCTTTTGGGGATATTGCTAGGTATGTATGACCTAGATTGGCCACTGTTGGAAACAGGATACTGGGCTCGATGGACCTCGGTCTGACCCAGTATGGCATGTCTTATGTTCTTATAACCTGCAGAATCAACAACCCAACTCCTTCAGCCCTCGAACTGAAGAACCAGTATGCAGCCCTGGAAATGGAGGAGGTGAAAGCATTCCAGGAAAGAGAAGAACCAGAGCTCAAGCACCCCAAAGTTGCGGAATCAGTGACCATAAGGAACTGAAAGGTTGTGGTGATTGGTGACTCTCTTCCGAGAGTCCAGAGATTTGATGTCCAGAGAGGTGTGCTGTTTGCTTGTTGCCAAAACCTGAGATGTTCTGGAGGGTTTGCTGAGACTCATCAAGCCTACTGACTATTATCTGATGTTGCTCATCCATGTCAACATAAATGATACTGCTAGGTATCCCTCCGAGCGTATCAAAAGTTAATTCATGGTTCTGGGACAAAGGGTGAAGCACATAGGTGCACAGATGGTATTCCCTTCAATCCTCCCTGTTGAAGGTAAAAGCCGAAGCACGGAAGCTCACATTCTGGAGTTGAATGCATGGCTGCATGGATGGTGTCTTTGAGAGTGTTTTGGTTTTCTGGACCATGGGATAATTTTCCAAAGACTGCAGAGCAGAGATATGTCCATCTATCCAAGAAGGGTCAAAGTTCTTCTGCAGCAGACTGGCTAACCTACTGAAGAGGGCTTTAAACTAGGTTCATTGGGGATGGGTGAAGAAAGTCCCCAAGTAAGTGAACATCCTCAGGTAAGTAAAACATTAAATACCCCTGTAGAAATTGGTCTAAGGGCAACATCTGGAAAGCAGCATATATAAATTCTTGCAGTATGGGAATTAAGATCTCAGATGTTGAGGCTTTAATGGAAGAGGCTGACTTGGATTTAGTGGCAGTTACAGAGGCATGGTTCACGGACAACCATGACTGGGATATAATTATACTAGGCTATACTTTATTCAGGAAGGACAGGATAGGAAGAAGGGGAGGAGGAGTAGCATTATGGGGTTCATTCAGTAAAATTAATAATGGGATGGACATCCGGATTGGACGTCCATCCCCGCTATTCGCTCCCCTGCCAGCCCCAGCTAAAGCCTCCCCATACAAACAGCGCATTTGTACTGGGAGGCCTTTTATAGGAGCATGAGGGGACATTCTGGAGGTGGAGCGAGAGCGGCGCATGGGCGGACCATGACCCCAGACATACAGGGCCGATTCAGAGGTTGGCCCTGTACATCCGAGGCCATGAACTTAGACGGGGGGCTTATTCCACTGTAGAGATGGAATGTCCTCCCTGGACATCAGGGGATCATGTTGCCAGGCACGGAAAAAGAGGTAGGGGATGCAGAAGATCCCCGTAGCTGGACTATAAGCTTTGGAGGCTAGATTGAGGGTCCAGCTGGGGAGAAAGAAGGAAGTCATTGGTGGCTGGGGATTATGGCTCCTGAATGGAGCCAATGTGTCATGGCGATGGGATGCCATGACACAGCAGCTGAGGTAGTCGGGCATGTGGCTGGGCATGCAGGCTGATCAGAATCGGATCCCGACCTGCACGTCCAGGCCATAGACCTGATTCTGATCCCACAGGCAAGTCCATCTCCCACGGAATCAGAATCAGGTCTAACTCTGGGCGTCTTGCTTCTGGTTGGCTGTACAGGGGGCTGGACGGCCAAATCAGAAAGTGCCTACCAATGTATAAAATAATATTAACGCTATAGAATTACAGGGCTTAAAAGAGAGCGAGGAGGCACTGTGGGTTAAACTAGAAAGAGGGAACAAGAAATCTATTTGCATTGGTGTTATGTACAGATCTCCTTCAGAGGCAGAAGTGGACAGAAATTTAATTGAGGACATTTGCACTATTGCCATGAAAGGAGAAGTACTGCTGATAGGTGATTTCAATATGTCAGATGTTGATTGGCACATCCTTTCTGTGGTGTCACCTAGAAGTAAGGAGATCCTGGATTCTCTACAGGGAGAACTATAACTCAGGAACAACTGGGGGATTAGAAAAGCAATGGGCAAAACTGAAAGAGGGTATTTTAAGGGTGAAAAGCGGTATATAAATGCAGTTAAATAAATAAAATAAAATAAATAAATAAATAAACAAACCTTTCTGTTAGAAAGGTAAATAAATGTAAAAGGAAAAAGAAATCAACTGTGGTTCTCAAAAGAGGTAGCTGAAAAGGTGAAGAAAAAGAGGATGGCCTTCATAAAATACAAGAGATCACAGAGATAGGAAGACAAGCATCAATATTTGGAAAAACTTAGAGAACTTAGGGAGGTAGTCAGGAAAGCAAAAATACAAAAAGAAGAAGAGATAGCCAATGCAATAAGATGGGTGGACAAAACATTTTTCAGATATGTTAGCGAGAGGAGAAAGAGCAAAAGTGGTATTGTCAGACTCAAGGGGGAAAGGGAGGGATATGTAGAAGCTGATGTGGATAAAGCAGAATTGTTTAACAAATATTTTTGTTCTGTGTTCACAGATGAAGGGCCAGGAACAGGACCTCAGAAAACCCCCGCAGATAGGAGCAGAAGTATAGGGGATCTTGAATGATTTTCAGAAGACTGTGAGAAACTAGCTAAATTGAAAGTAGACAAAGCGATGGGGCTGGATGGGATACATCCAAGGATATTGAAGGAACTTGGGGACATTTTAGCTGCTCCACTGACTGACATTTTCAACACTTCTTTAGCATAGGGTTGGGAGTGGACCCAGAGGACTAGAGAAAGGTGCATGTTGTCCCTTTACACAAAAGAGAAAGTAAAGGTGAGGTTAGTCTGACCTCTGTGGTGAGTAAATTAATAGAAATGCTGCTAAAACAGAGGTTTCCAGAGTCCAGTGGATTACAGGATCTGAGGCAGCATGGGTTTACCAGAGACAGATTTTATTAGACAAATCTGATTGATTTCTTTGATTGGGTGACCAGAGAGTTGGACTAAGGGAGAGCCCTAGTTGTGGTGAAATTAGATTTCAGTAAAGCCTTTGACACTGTTCCACGCAGGCAACTTATAAATAAATTGAGCACCTAGGGATGGACCCTAAAGTGATTGACTGGGCTAAAAATTGGTTGAGTGGGAGGAGACAGAATGTACAGATGAATGGAACTCACTCTGAAGAGAAGTATGTTACCAGTGGTGTGCCGTAGGGATTTGTCCTGAGTCCGATTCTTCTTAACATCTTTGTTAGTAATATTGCAGAAGGGTTGTCGGGTAAGGTTTGCCTTTTTATGGATGATTCCAAAATCTGCAATAGAATAGGCACCCAGGAAGGAGTAGATGACATGTGGAAAGGTCTAGCTAAGCATGAAAAATGGTCAAGAATTTGGCAGCTAAGATTTAATGTTCTAAATTTCAGGGTCATGCATTTGGGCTACAAAAATCCAAGAGAGAGATGTAATGTAGGGGGAAATGTACTTCTGTCCATGAAAGAAGAGCAGGACCTGGGCATGTTTGTTTCTGATAATCTTAAAGTATCAAAACAGGTAGAAAAGGCAATGGCAAAGCCAGAAGGATGCTTGGGTGCATAGGGAGAGGAATGGGCAGCAGAAAAAAGAAGGTGATAGTGCCTCTGTATAAATCTCTGGTTCAACCTCATTTGGAATATCGTGTGCAATTTTGGAGACCATGCCTTCAAAAGGATATAAACAGGATGGAGTCGGTGTAGATGGTGGCTAGTGAAATGGTCAGTGGTTTTGTTATAAACCATATGGGGAAAGACTTAAAAATCTTAATATGCATACTTTCTAGGAAAGATGGGATAGAGGAAATATGATAGAGATGTTTAGATACCTCCATGGCATAAATGCACAAGAGGAGAACCACTTTCGATTGATAGTAAGTTTGCAATGAGGGGGCATAGGATGAGAGTGAAAGGGGATAGGCTCAGGAGTAATATGCGGAATTCAAGAAAGTATGGGACAAAAATGGGAGATCTCTAAACAAAGAAAAGGGACTATAGTATTTGATATGGAAGGGCAGACTAGATAGGTCATATGGTCTTTTTCTGTCAACATGTTTCTATGTTTCTAACTTAGATATAGTAATTTCTGAGATAAAAACAAAGTATGACCTGGACATGATTAGTGGCACTCTTCACTATATTTGGTTACAGAACCCTTGGCAGTGTTGACAGCTTCCAAATATTTCTTGTAGCCATCTATGAGTTTCGTTCATCTGTCTGATGGTAGTTTCTCCACTCTTCAACTGCATTTGTTCCATCTCATGAATGTTTCCAGGATTCTTTTTATCAATGCTAGATTTCTGCTCTTTCTAAAGGTTCTCGATTGGATTGAGATCAGGACTCATTGCTGGCTATTTAAAATAGTCCATTTTTTTCCTTTTTAATTATTCTTTTGTACTTTTGGATGTATGTTTTGTGTCATTGTCCTGCTGGAGGATCCATAACCTTTGACCCAGACCTAGCTTTCTGACACTAGGTAGCACATTTCACTCCAAAATATCTTGGTAGTCCTCTGACTTCATGATTCCTTTAATACGTTCCAGGCCTCCATTTTCTGAGGCAACAAAACAGCCCCACAACATTATGGAAACCTCCACCATATTTAACTATAGGAAGGGTGTTTTTTCCCTTCTAAGCTTCATTTCTTTGCCTTTAAATGTATCGCTGGTCTGCATTGCCAAACAGCTCATTTGGTTTCATCTGTCCACAGAATATGTTCCCAGAAGCGTTGTGGTTTCTCAAAGATCAGGCGTGTCTTTTTATGTCTGTCTTTGAGCAGTAGAATCCTCCTTTGCCTTCGCCTATGACGTCCTTCTTTGTTGAGTGCACGGCGTATGGTGCGGGTTGAAACCACTCCAGATTGTTCCAAGTCAGCCTAGATGTTGCTCCAGGTCTTTGGATGTTGTAAGTAATGTTTTTCCAACCATTTGCACTAACCTTCCAAGACTTCTTGGATTAATTTTCCTCTTTCCACCACATTCTGGGAGGTTCTTAACAGTTCCATGAGCAGAAAACGTCTTAATAACATTGCGAACTGTAGATACAGGAATCCCAAAGTCTTTCTTGGTGTGCCTTGTACCCCATTGATATTTTGTGATAATGGCTTTTCTGAGAGTCTCAGGCAGCTCTCTTGTCTTAACCATTGTGAAAATGGAACAGGGACTGAATGAGGCCATTTTAAACATTTGAGCCATCATTCATTAGTTCATTCAAGTCATGTGAGGAGTGACAATTGATCACTGGTTCGTCTAATTTTACTGCAATGGGAATGTGGTTCCTCTGTTCACACTAATTGGAATTGTTTATAAGGGTGCCAATAATCATGTTCTGGCAGTGTCCCCATTTTTATACTATTTCCTCTATTAATTGGCTTTGCTTTATTTGATTCTTTTATGTCTCAAACGTGTGCATATATAGTCAGAAGCCATTTCACTGGCTACTTTTTTTAGGAGATATTGGACATTAAGGGGCTGAACTTCAGGGATGCCAATAATGTTGGTCACAATTATGTTTTCCACTGCCTTTAACAATCAGCTGTAAGATGGTGCTTTCTGCTGGCAAGTTTGATATCTGTTCATTCCTGATTTTAATTTTCTTTTTCCTATTTCCCTCTCCTATACTGAGTGTAATTCCATTCTTTGGTTTACTTCTAACATTGTAAACCACTGTGCAGTTTTAAAGGCAGTATATTAAGTCTCATTAAACTATAAACGATAACATGAACATATAGTACTATTAGTGAAATGCACTATGAGCACATTTAGATTCAGATAAGCTTCTAGGGCCTTCTTGGAAAAACGTATACCTTTGCCCTATTGCAACCAGTCTTGTAGGTACTGAATCACTGCCTTCCAAAGGTACTTTAGTAGCTATGTGATTCCCATGTCTGGAAATGCCCATTCAGAAGTACAAATCATATCTATGTCCCAAAAAGCATTTTAGAATGCCCTGACTTTGCCTGTGTTTGCAACAATCATATCTATGTCAATCAGAGGCATACCAGGGCATTCCAAAAAGATAGATATGTATGTCAAATTGTAGAATGGGGCTACATGTTTTGGCTTGGTGGCAGACACGTCCATGTCTATACCCAATCCTGGGCATGAATAGGCATCCGCAAAGTGATCATTTTGGCAATCGCAGTCGTGTGCAGAGAAGAGGAGAAAGCCCTTTCCCTGAGTAATGTTTATTTATTTATTTTTTATTTATTTGCTTCTCCAAAAAAGCATAAAGGTAAGTTAACAGATCTTTTCCTTGGCTGCCACGCCACTGTATGTCTCCACTCGCAAAATGGCAGGCTGGGACATGCATATGGTGAGAGATACACGTGCTGTTCCATAATACCTTCATGGACATGCCAATGCGGCTGGGCCTGCAGCTGTCCATATTGGCGCAAACACAGAAGGGGGCACTGATATTATCGCTTAGCTTCCAAGAAACTAAAAAAAATGAGCTACTGAACGCAGCTAGGAAGAGGGGGCACCAGATTCATGAGTCGCACAAGGTACATATTTAGCTCGGTATGGTCCTGCATACAGGTTTATAAAAATCACCTCAAAACTTGCACATGTCTGGGGTATAATTTTACCTGTTCCTGTGTCTTTTTTATCTGACAGAGACATTTATATTTTAGGGTGGAGATGGGCCAATTTTAGAAAACACTTAAATATGCCCACTTTCACTGCTGCCAATCCCACAGAGTTTTGGATGTTTCGATTTGGACGTCCCATATTGCACGTACATGGCCTTTCTAAAATATGCCTTCACATGTCAAGGCTGATGAGGAATGAACCTGTGTCCCACTGGAGTTTGTGACTGGAAATCTGTTGCAGTGCTATAGGAGTTGCACAGTCAAGGAAGCAATGAGAGGACAGTTATCCTCTGGGCCTTGCTACGGTAGTTATTCCTCCAGAAATTCCTATTGTATAAGCTCTTGTCCCTGTTTAGAACTAAATAAAGGAAAATCAGGAGAATACACACTTGCTGGTCAATCAAGTGGGGATTGCCTCGCAGAGTTGCTGCTCCGATTCCAATCCTTGTTCCTGACTTAATTCCTTGTGTAGTTCCTGTTCCATGCCTGGCTTTTCCTGTGATTCCTATTTCTGATCCATGTCTGGTTTATCCTCTGATTTCCTGGTTCCTGTTCCAGCCTCCAGTCCTCACGTTATCTAGATTTTCGCCTGGTTTCTCCACTGCTCTGCTCTGCCCTTAGCCTAGCCTCTCCAAATATGTTTCCTTTTAGGGTATGAGTATCTCCCTAGATGGAGTGGCCCTTGACACTACTCCTGAATCTGAAAAGACATTTGACTTTGACCAAAATTAAGATGAACCTATGTCTGCTAAGTCTGTGCCAGGAGAAGGTTTTCTTCAGCAGGGTGCTTAGCCAGACAAGCAGTCTCAGCTCCCGTCCAGCATACTATACCTGATTCCACACCCACGGAGGAAGCATCCACTGAAGATGCATGCCAGCCTGCAGTCATGGAGGAGCTATCTTGCTTCAAAAATACATGTTTGCACTCTACAGTATGTGATGTGCATGTATTTCATAAAGTATGGGGGTCATTCTGTCCCGCAAAAGCCTTCCCTTACGAATAACGCATTTGTATTGGGAGGTGTAGATGGGGGCGGGAGGGGTCATTCCATGAACTTAGATGGGGGACTTATTCCACCACAGAGGTGGAATACGTCCCCCTGGACATTGGGGGATCTTGCCGCCGGGCCCGGTAAAACAGGTTGGGGGTGCAGGAAGTTCCCCGCAACCAAACCCTAACCATGGGAGGCCGGATCAAGGGTTTAGTTGCAGGGAACGAAGTATGTCGATGGCAGCTGGCATTTACAGCTCCTGAATGGAGCTGCGGTGATATGGTGACGGGATGCCATGGCACTGCAGCTTCAATCAGGAGCCTGACTGAAGTAGCCGGGGATCTGTTGAGTGTGCAGGCTGATTGGAATCGGGGCCCGGCCTACACATTCAGGCCCTAGACCTGATTCTGATTCTGATCAGATACACAGGAGCCTGGATGGTCACATTGGAATGTGCCTCTATGTATATACAATGCAACTCTGCCAAGTTTTTCCCAAACTATGTCCTTGAGCGTGCCTGTCCACGTCATATCAAAGTAGGCGTTATGCTTTTGTGCACCTATTTTGTAGAGATCTCTCAGGTTCTGCTTTATGTGATGGTCAGAGACTTCTAGTGGCTTTACTAAAATGTTGTTTGTGACCTTGTAATGCCATCCAGTGTTTACAGAAATTGGGAGGCCTCTCCTGACTGATGAGGTAATGGTAGGAGAAAGGAAACCTGACTGGTACAAAAACCAAGCCCAAAGGCATTTTCCCCTTTTCAGCTGGCATAGCTACTGTGACAGAGTGGGAGGTACCTCTGACTTCACAGTCATACAGCAGAAAGAAGAAGAAGAGGCCACTGGATAAACAATCCTGGAAACCAAGTAACAGAAGTAATGACAAGGGCAGCTTAGGCCACTGCACTACAGACTAAAGAGAAAAGAAGGAGTCTTGTTCCAGGAGCAGGAGCAGGAAGAGCCTATCCAAAAACCCTAAATTACCAGCGAGTTAAGCCTACAGGGACCTTATGTTACTGCTTTTGAAGCTGTGCAAGCATCTGCCCTGGTCATTTAATTCCTGGTCAGATGAACTGTATACCAACCAGTTGATAACCCTGCCATTAATCTAGTCCCTCTTTCTACTCCAACTCCTTGATCAGTCACTGATCCACCGTAATGCCCCCTGCCAGCAGTGATCCATCCCTTTGAACTGTGACCTGTTCCAGGTGCTCTCTTGCAGGTTTCATGTAGGCCATCTCATCAGGTGATGGCTGTTTTCTTTGCTTGCCTGTTCCTTTTATTTATTTATTTAGCTGTATTTATATCCTGCTTTTCACCAGGTCAAAGTGGTCAATTGTGGGATACATTTAACACGAGGGGATATGAAACGCATATGCTAATACTTACAGGGAACATGGGCAATGGAGGGTTAAGTGGCTTGCCCAAGAACACAAGGAGTGCCTATAGGACTAGAAATCCCAGTCCCTCTGGCCTGAGATTGCTGTCCCCAGGTGGGACTTGAACCCCCAGCCCTCTGGCCTGAAGTACCTTGTCCTAACCACTAGACCACTCCTCTCATTATCCCTTGCCCAGGATAATGAACAGGGAACTTATTTAATTAGATTTCTTTGATAGTAATGTTTGATTCATTTTTTGTGGCTGTCATAGTGCACAAAACACCTTTCACTAGTATATAGCCTGTACTGGCAACAGAGAGTGAATTCAGCAGTACCACAAATCCCTGCTGGCAAGGGAAAAAAGTAGATGTGTACATATAAAAATATATTCCCTATTAGGAATATATTTGAAGGACATAGTCCAATGTGTTTATGTAATTTTGCATATAAAACCTCCTCATCTTCCTTCCCTTCATACAAAGCAACCAAGATTTGTGGCCTCAGTGCCTAAGTTCTGAAGAACTGAGTCCTAAGGCCACACCATAGGGGGCTTATGGATAAATGAAAGAAGGCTTTCTCAGTGGAGTGGCATTAGGGATTTTGCATCGCCACTTCCTCAAATCTAAACAGTGGATATGAAATTGTTTTGAAGAGCCTGCTCAGTAAAAGTATTTTCTTTGAACAGTCATTTTGACTTTATATTGTTAGAATTATTATGCTGAGTGAGAATAGAGTGCAAGGAGACACCCATATCCACTGAAGATAGGCCCTTGAAGAAGGTTCCTCCCCTGTCTCACTTGTTCCTAAGACTAAAGGGCCTTGGCCTCCATTCTGTAACCCCCAGAATACCCTGATCCTTTATCAACAGAGGTCCTCAGGCATTTACATACTCTTTTACCCTTCCTGTATCTCTGTCCTCTCCCCTGGGTGTCAATGGGGAGAACAGTAAAGAGGAAGAGCTAAAAAACTGGTAACTGCAAAAGGGAGTCTCACTGATTCCTTAGAGTTGTATGAATCCAAAAACCATTTGAATTGATATATCCCTACATGAGGCATGAATACATTTATTCATTCGGAAAGCACTTTGGCATCTGGAATGTTGTTGTTGTTAAGTGCCGTCGAGTCGGAGTCGACTCATGGCGACCCTCTGGATAGCTATCCTAAATTGTGTTCGGTCTTCAGTCAGGCGGCTCATTGTTGACAGACTGGTACCCATAGCTGCTGTTATTGTATTGATCCATCTCATTGCTGGCCTTCCTCTTTTGCGTTGACTTTCTATCTTGCCAAGCATGATGTCTTTCTCTAATGATCTCTCTCTTCGCATGATGTGTTCAAAGTATGAAAGTCAAAGTCTTGTCATCTGAGCTTCTAAAGAAAGCATCTGGAATATCATAGGCTATTTTTATAGAATAGCTTTTTAATTGTAGTGTAGAGGTGGGATAAGTAGTATAAACAATGTTTTTATCATCAGGGGTGATTTGGGGCCATGTCATTGCAGGGCCTCATTTGCGTATCCACTGGACCTCATTTGCATAAACTTAATTTATTTTATTTTAAAATATATATGTTGCCCATCTAAAATTATAAGCGACTTTCAAAGGAGCCCTTCACAAGCCTCTTTTTTCTCCTGACAATGACTTAGGACTTGTTTACTAAATATTAATGTGTGTTAAGTGTCACTGCGCCAATAGAGATAAATTAGTGTTCCTGCACTTAACGGGTGTTCCTTAATGGGTGTTCCTGCACTTAACATTTGTGAATGCACATTAACTTTTAGTAAACATGCCTCTTAATCAGTGTTTGAATGCCATTTGCATGGACAGTGAATGTATGGAAAGGCTACCAGATTTCTACATTTCTGTACTCCGGTGCCAACTGCCAGGCACATTAGGAAGTAGTATAAACCCTGCCCATTTAGAACCCATAGCAAACCCGCCGTATCATAACAGCACTACCAGGACTCACAAAGCACCAAATCCTACCTATCAAAAGGCAACACTGCAAATATTAAACCAATACATTTCAGAGAATACCAATACATCTCCTACTGGGGAAAGAGAACAAGTGGCACTGTCAAATAGAAACTACATGAACAGAATATCTCAGCTCAGTTACACATGTAGAACATAGACCGTCACGAAACAAAGAACAAGGGATCACAATTTAGAAATATGAAGAAAATAATTTAACTGGGAACCCCAAAAGCCAAACTTGGAACGTACAACACTGGAGAAATAAAATTATAAATTAAACAAATAAAATTATAAATTAAACATACTAAACAAAATGCAAAGACGTTAGTGATGCACATTTTCCAGAGCTGACATATTCCAGTTAATAAATTCAAAATAAATAAGCATTTTTCTATCTTTTGTTGTTTGGGCATTTTATTTTTCAGTTGGAATTGTTCCAGTCACTTTCTTCTGGTTTCTTCCTCTCTTCTACTAACTCTCCATTTTCTGCTGTCCATCTGTCCTTTCTTCTCTCTTCTAGTCATTTTCCATTCTCTCTCTACATCTGCTTTAACATACTGATCTTTCCCTTTTTGCTCTTTCCTCCATTTCTTTCTTTATTTCTTTTTCATCCACTCAAATTTCACCCTACCATTCTCAATCCCCACTTACTCTCCCAATACCCAGCCAATTGTAGATTTTTCTTCCCTCCCACACAAAATATCTTTCCCCCTCTCCATCCTGACTCCCCTAATCCCATCCTCTTCTAATCTTCCCCCAGTATCAGCTCCCTTCTAGTTCCAGCCCCCTCCCCCCAGCATCTGCTCTTTTCTAGTTCCATTCTCCCATCCCCCTGCATCAGCCCATTTTGAATCCTAGGCCCCCCATCATCCCATTTCCATTCCTAGTCCCCCCCCCCCTTGAAGAGCCCCGTGCCTGCATGACTGGCTTCAGAGGGAGCCGGGGAGGCCCCAGTCCCCAGATCACCTCTGCCCAGCCATCGAAGTGAAGAGCAGCATTTTCCTTCACTCCGACAGCTATGTTCTTGTGCGGCCCACTGGTGCACTGAGTGCCAGGAAACAGAAATGCCCTTTAACCTGTGGCGCACCGGCGGGCTTCATGAGAACCCAGTTGTGCAGAGGTGAGCTGAGGCCTCGGGCCTCCCCGGCTCCCTCTGAAGCCGGCCCTGCAAACAGTCGGGAGCCGCACAGCATGTACAACATGAAGTTGGAGCGGGGCACCCTGAAGCCCGGGGTCTTGTGTGAACAACATTCTCGCACATGCATCGGGCTGGCCCTGTTTATCTTACTGCTTTCATGCTTAGAATAAGAAAAATGCTTTCTAGACTAAGCATTTATAACATCATCTTGCGCATTAAGAGGCAATGGCTCTAGATAGCTTATATAAAGATGACAGGATTTCAGGACACATCATCAGGCAGTAAAATTATGCTTATCTCAAAGTAGGGTCACATGGGTACAGATGATTCGTAGATCTTAATATTCCCTACCAGCTATCTGTAGCTATCTGGCAGGCTATAAATGCTTGGGCAGTGCTTTCCAAACCTTTATCTCATATGACTCCATGTTAGCAAGTGAATATCCTCATGACCCCAGATGATGATGAAATCAATATAGCAGCCATCAGCCTCCTTCCCCACTATCCATTCATCTAAAGCAGGAAGATACAGCAACAGTAATGGCACCAACAGCGGCAGTCAGCACAAGGTCCCTTGTGTCAATGTGCAGTATGTGCTTACAGACCCCAGTACTCACATTTTCTGTCTAATAGGAAGCTTATTTAGGTGGGGGCAAGGGTCTATGAATATTCACTGGCTCACAGGCCACATGCTGACTGGTGACTGCCACTACTTGGCATAGGTCACAGTGAAAGTCCAAAGAGAAGGGGAAATGGGCATGTTTCTGTGACCCCCATCCCCTAATGATGTAACCCCATTTGGTGTCCCCACTCCAAGTTTGGGAACCACTGTGTTAGGACATTTACAATGAATCATAGAAACTTTCTCTACCAATAATAATTAATTTGTCTGGTTTCTTCCTCAGGTCATGTCTCAGACTACAGTGTAAAACTAGATCTTTTAGGTTTTATATTTAAGGATCAATTTAATAGATTTGCGGGACTCGAGGGTCCAAGATGGCGTCATGAGCAGATGTGATGCTGGACATGCTGAGATCTTATTTTGTTTCTGGACTTACCAGGGTCTTGATGCCGTCACTGCTTGGGAAGAAAAAGGGGAAGATTTCAGGGAAAATCTTCACCCCTGCCAAAGCCCAGTAGCTGCTCTAGTAATTCTGTGTCCAGCTGCAAAAGGAAGAACTCTCTGTTTCAACGCTCTCTGTGGGAGATGGCACTGAGACCAATATTAAGGGAGCATCGCTGAACCCCAAAGAAAGGGTAGCTTCGCTATGACCAGAAAACTACTTCTCCCATGAGGTGAACTTTGGATCAGCTATGGATTTTCTCTTGGCTGGGCTGCCAAGAGTGGAACTTGTGCCACTGGAAATGTTATGAGATGATATCAAGGGCATGGATTCCTCATTGCAGACACTCACTGGCAAATTGAAATCTCAGATTGATCAAGTTGCCCTCAGAATGACTGACCATGATCAGAAACTGAATCAGCATGCTTCCAAGTTAGATTTGGTAGAAGCATCTGGGTAGTTTCTTCAAGCTATGAGTACTTCCCAGATTAACGAAAATGACATCCTATATCAGAAATTGTAATTTTTGGAAAATCAAATGAGGAAACATAAATTATGCTTTCTTAATTTTCCTAAATGTCTTTTCATTGCCCCCCTTAAGATGGTTTGCAAATACCTATGAGAAACTTTGCATATATCGGAAGCAGTTTTGCCTCCTATTACCTGGGCGCAATAAATCTCATTGGATGGTTCATCTGTGGGGGCCTCTGCTGGGACCCAAGGAGTGGGGCAATTTAAGGACTTAAACCTGATGGAATTTCTTGAGACTTTTTTAGAGGTTATAAATGAAAGGACTACCTTGGTGGCCTGCTTTGCTTTTGAATCCGATAGGAACACTTACTTGAGATTATATTTTCGTAATGTATCAGCTTCTTTCCCAGGCTCAAGAATACAGATTTTTATGATGTATTATGAGATAATAAAAATAGGTGCTGTGAATTCTTGGCTCTCAAGGGGAGAGTCCATAGTTTATGTGCCATTATAATTCTTAGATTTCTTTCAAATGTTTATAATATGGGGATAAACATTTTCTATTATTTGAGCCTAAGGGGGTCATTCCAGAACACGAATAATGTGTTTATATGTGCGGCGGGGATGTTTCTCTGCTGAAAAGGTCCCCAACTGTATTCTGAAACACTGCTGTCATGCATGTCCATGGCACTAAGATGGGAATCTCAGAACATGCCCAGAAGTGTGGGGGCGTAGTCAGCTGGGAAGACATATAAAGCGTATTCAATAAAGGCTTAGAAAAAATTCTGCTCTTCTCTGCAATGCGTCCCATAGTGAAGAATGGTTGTGACAGGTATGTTTTGTACTGGTGTGACTGCAGTCAGGAAAAACACAAGATACAGTTTTAAGGAACAGAGAGCAGAGGTGAGGGAATGTTGTAAGGTATAGACTGTCAGACGGCTGCCTAGGGTGAGAACTTACACAATCTTGACGATGCATATATTCATATGATTCTTGCAAGGTACTGTGGGTATTGTAGTTCATTCACTCCCAAACACAGCTGATGACAATAATTTGAGTTGTGAAACCAAGTGGTAAGATCAATAAAATACTTCTTTTATTGATGGGGTTTAATTCACCCAGCACATGTATGCTTGATAGCACTATAAATGAGGTTACTTGCTTGCAGTGTTTAAAATGGATAACAAAAAGTCACAAAGTAAACCAGAAAACAACCTTCAGCTTGTCAGGCAATTAGCTAATGTTTTCTTAGCAAATAATTACCAAATACAAAGGCACAAAGTAAAGAATAAACTTTGCTGGTTAGGTTAACTTCTGCTTATTTTCCACGCCGATCTCAGCAGTGATTCTCCCTTGCTCACACACACAATCAGGTGCAGCCCTAATTACTATCAATGGACCAGCTGAAAGCCTCTAGCTGGCTGGCTGCTACTGTGTGAGCCCAAATCCTGCTTTAAGAGCTGTTTGCAGTGGAAATAAAGAACAAAGTTAGGTTTCTTTGTGATGGCTGATGTGTTTGCTCAGAGAAAGCTAGCAATAGCATTTAGATAGAGAACAGTCCATATAAACTGTATTTTCATCTGCTGTATCAATCCCTTCATCAACAATCATATGGTCAATATCATACATTGGCACAGATGAGTCTTTCATTAAGGCACTATCATGAGAATGCTTATTCCCTTGCTGCCATTCTCTATTATAGATAGGGTCTGGATCAGTGTTCATACCTGAGCCTCTCCTGCTATCATTATTCCTCTCTGTATAGCCTGGCCAATATGTAACCCAATTCTGATGTCCAGCCTTCCAATCTTGATCCCTGGACACTGGATCTCCTCTCACATACCTTCTGGCCTTGGTCTGAAAGTCCCTTCCACATGCAGTCTTCTCTCTTTCAGGTAGCCACTGGTGATTCCTATCTCTGCCACTCCATTCCTCTGGCTGAATCCAGTCCAATGGACTCTGCTGGCTTTTGGAATACCTCCCAGTATGAGCACTGCCTTGGAATCTCCCAGACCTTCCAATGGCCTTTCTTCTCTTCCTTCCAGAGAGTTTCCTTCTCTCTCTATCCGCTTGGCTTGGCTTCTGTTTCTCCAGGTGATACTGGTTTTTGAGCTTGTAGCCGTTGCTGTCTCTGTATCTCTTTCTGAAGCTGTTCTTGTAGTTCTCCCTGAAGCTGGGCTGGAGCTTGTAGTAACTGTTATCTGAAGAATAATCTCTATTCTTATCTTGTTCTAATGTGTGCTGCTCCCTAACACAGCGCAGCTGTGTTGAATCAGGCCCTGCCCTTTGAGATGAGTGCTTAGGGATTACCTCATAGCTCTCTTGATTGCACACACATTCTCTCACTTCAGCCCCTCTCATGGCTGCTGGAAACCTGGTGCATTCTGGGACTGGTAGTCTTTTATGTGAAAACTCTGTTTTCTTGCTTCTACCAGAACTGACAGGTTGCTTGTTCAGAGTCACATCATCTTTTCTATAGCTCCTACCTGAGCTATGATAAGCTTCCTTATCACAAGACACATTAATAAACACCCTTACAGAAATATTAAGAGCAATAGTGTTTATTCTGGCTATGCTGAAATGTGCTGTTTGTACTAAAGGAGCCAATCTAAAGGACTCTAACAATTCCCATGTTCTGAAAAATGGGACTGCAGATGTAGGGATGGTATGGGCATGAGTAGGGAAAGGATAATATTTTAGTCCTGGTACCCCATTCTATTATGTTATATCATAGCTGTTATGTATAGGTTCAGACCATCTTCTTGGCAGAACTATGTCTTTGTGACTGAAAGTATGTGGGTGTCTGTGGGTGTGGGTGTGGTTTGAGGGGTGCACAGAAGGATCTGGTGTGCTCATCTGCAATTCAGGGGGGGACATAAAAGCCTGGCCAGTACCTGGACCGTATAGATGACTGCAGTGTCACCAGATGCCTGTGTGATCGGGCAGACAAAATCAGAGAAGGATCTCTGTAGCTACATTCAAAACATATCCCTGTCAATAATAAGGGACCCTCAGAATAAGAGCATTCAGCAGTGAAAGCAGCACTAATGCATGTCCATAATATACATTTTTTGAGACCAATGATGTTGCTGTTTAGCATGTATTAATGCTGTTTTCACTACTGAATGCTCTTATTCTGAGGGTCCCTTATTATTGACAGGGATGTGTTTTGACATTTACCCATAGGGAACCTATGCAGATTCCTTCTGGATTATTTTTCATAGGGTACTCTATAAGATCTGATATTGTTGGCAGTGTGATAGGGCAGCTACACATCCGCTGTGCCAGGCACTGGGAGACATGACTAATGTTGTGCCAACATTCCCCAGATTGTACCCTGAGGCTTAGAGCCCTACCCAGTCCAGGATCTATGAGAGCCGTGAGAGTGGTGATGTATCTGGAGTCTGGCCTGACCAGGGGAGCAGTGCCACAAAGCAGACTGTGGAAAGGCAGACAGTGTTTCCCCACAGATAGCGGATGTATACAGACTGACATACACCATGATGGGACAGGTGTTGCTGCTGTGAGAAATGCCAGTACCCAGATAGGTGGGCTTCAGATGCCATAGCCAGAAGGACCTACTACTACTTCTACTGATCATTTGTGTAGTGCTACAAGGCATACGCAGCACTGCACAGATGCATGTAAAAGATGGTCCCTGCTCTGTAGAGCTTACAGTCTAGTCAAGACAGACAACACAGCAGCTGTGGACAGGATAAATCCTGGGGGAATGGTAAGGAAACACAAGGGAGATTAGGTGGATCAGATCCAAAGTGGCAATGAAGAGGTGAGCGTACAACCTGGATTTGTGAAGGGCCAGAGAAGAAGCCTGACGTACAGACTCAGGTAGTTTGTGCCAGGCATAGGGAACAGCAAGGTGGAAGGAGCGAAGTCTGGAGTTGGCAGTTGAAGAGAAGGGCACAGATAGAAGTCATCTGCCAGAAGAGCGGAGTTCCTGAGGAGGGGTATAGGGAGAGATAAGCAGGGAAAGGTAGTGCGGAGCAGCAGAATGAGTTCCTTGGGGAACTGCAATATTAGTTTTGGGTCTTGTGCACTTGGTAAGGGTCCATCCTTAGCAGTTTAAAGTGTGTTTGTAGAGTTGACCAAGGCAGGAATCACTGGGGCCGTTTATAATGCCAGGTACCATTTGATGCAAGGTATGTCTTGACATGCATATTCATATTTACATTCACTTATACCATCTTAGGGTGCACTGGGATTATCTAGCACTTTTCAGGGCCTTTAGAGAACTGGTATGTGGTCTAGGTTGCAGCAGGAGCCATTTCTTATTGGTATTTATGTCTAGTTTGCATCAGCAAACTACTGTCAGTGTGAAGAACAGCTTAGGACATTCACATTTTTCCCAGGGGGCACGGCGTTCACAGGTACTGCACAGAAACTGGCAGGATCCAAAATGCGTAACTTTTCAGAATACAGTGGCCGTGCGGAAGTCCATAATGTTTACCCATATTGATGGTGGATATGTTTCTCCATTATATCATATGGTCCGTGCCTGCACCAGTGCATAGGCTGTGTGCCGGATGCATGCATGCACGGGCCGGCTGAATAGCGCTTTGCCCATGCCATACCAAACACATCTATCTCCCCAATTCAAGACCCGTGGGCATATCTAGATGCACGGATGTGGAATTGGGTACAAATGGAGCCCATATTTACTTTTGACTTGTCCACGCGCCTGGCATGTATTTTATGGAATTGGGCTCATAATGTATCTGGATTTTCAGAAAGCCTTTGACAAGGTCCCTCATGAGAGATTCTTGGTGAAATTAAAAAGTCATGGGATAGGAGACAGTGTACTATTGTGGATCAGGAAATGGTTAAACGATAGAAAGCAAAGAGTAGGGCAAAATGGCCAATTTTCTCAGCGGAGAAAGCTGAATAGTGAAGTACCCCAGGGATCTGTGCTGGGTCCACCGCTTTGTAACATATTCATGAATGAAGAATGGTCTAGAATTTGGCAGCTGGGATTTAATGTTAAAAAATGTAAGGTCATGCATTTGGGCTGCAGCAATCCAAGGGAGCAATACAGCATAGGAGGTGAAGTACTTTTGTCCACTAAAGAAGAGCGGGACCTAGGCGTAGTTGTGTCCGATGATCTTAAAGTAGCTAAACAGGTAGAAAAGGCGACGGCAAAAGCTAGAAGGATGCTTGGGTGCATACGGAGAGGAATGGCTAGCAGAAAAAAGGATGTGATAATGCCTCTGTATAAGTCTTTGGTGCGACCTCATTTGGAGTATGGTGTGCAATTCTGGAGACCGCACCTTCAAAAGGATGTGAACAGGATGGAGTCGGTGCAGAGGGTTGCTACTAAGATGATTAGTAGTCTTCATTATAAAGCATATGAGGACAGACTTAAGGATCTTAATATGTACACCTTAGAGGAAAGGCGGGATAGAGGTGATATGATTGAGATGTTTAAATACCTCCATGGCATAAATGTTCAGGGAGAGAGCCTCTTTCAATTGAAAGCAAGTTCTGCGACGAGGGGACATGGGATGAGGGTGAAGGGAGATAGATTCAGGAGTGATATGCGGAAATATTTCTTTACGGAAAGAGTAGTGGATCCGTGGAATAGTCTCCCAGTGGAGGTGGTAGAGATGAGGACAGTAACTGAATTCAAAAAAGCATGGGACCAACACAGAGGATCTCTAAAGGTAAAAAGTGGACTGTTGTAGTTGTTGTTATGGAAGGACAGACTAGATGGGCCTTGTGGTCTTTTTCTGTCATCATGTTTCTATGTTTCTATGTTTCTATGACCTGGAAATGGGAATAACCAGTGAGGTGATCAACTTTGCAGATGACACCAAATTATTCAAAGTTGTTAAAACGCAAGAGGATTGTGAAAAATTGCAAGAGGACCTCGATAACTTGGAAGACTGGACATCCAAACGACAGACAAAACTTAATGTGGACAAGTACAAAGTTATGCACCTAGGAAAGAACCACCCAAACTACAGTTACACATTAGGAACCACCAGCCCGGAAAAGAATCAAGGTATCATCATGGATAATCATTTGAAATCCTCCACCCAGTGTGTAGCAGCAGCAGCCAAGAAAGCAAATACAATGCTAGGAATCATGAGGAAAGGAATGAAGAATAAAACCAAGGATATTATAATGCCTCTGTGTCATTCCATGGAGTGATCGAATCTTGAACATTGTGTGCAATTCAGGCCACCATATCTTAAAAAGGAAATAGCAGAATTACAAAAGGTAACAGAGAAGAGCCACCAAAATGGTAAAGGGGATGGAAAGATACCCCCATGAGGAGAGGCTAAAAAGGTTAGGGCTCTTCAACCTGCAAAAGAGAGCTGAGGGGAGATATGACAGAGGTTTATAAATTAATGAATGGAGTAGAATAGATAGATCGGTTATTAACTCCATTAAAAAGTAGAAAGACTATGGGACACACAATGAAGCTACAATGTAACCCATTTAAGACTAATAAGAGAATTTTTTTTCACTCAATGCATAAACAAACTCCGGAATTCGTTATCGGAGGGTGTAGTAAATGCTGTTAGTGTAGTTGGGTTTAAAAAAGGTTCAGACAAAGTTCCTGGAGGAAAGGCCTATAAACCATTATGAAAAAGGATCTGGGAAAGTCACAGCTTACCCTAGGACAAGCATTGTGGAACCTATGTACCTTTTTGGGAGCCTGCCAGATATTTGTAACCTGGATTGACCACTGTTAAAACAGGATGATGGACTTTGGTCTGAACCAGTATGGCATTTCTTATGTTCTTACGTTATTTCCAGGATTATTTATCCAGAGACATCCCCTTCTGCCTTCTGGTGTATGGCTGTGGAGCCAGAGGTACCTGCCACTGTGATACAGTGACTATGCCAGCCAAAGACAGGAAACTGCCTTTGGGCTTGGTCTTTGTACCAGTCAGGTTTCCCTCCTCCTACCATTACCTCATTGGTCATAAGATCCCTCCCATTTTCTGGCAACAGTGGATGGCATAAAAAGGTCTCAAAGCAACATCTTAGTAAAGCAACTAGAGCTGCTTTACTAAAGCAGAATCGTAGTGGTCTCTACAAGCATAAAATATAGATGCACAAAAGCATAGCACCTACTTTGATATGACATATGAACAGGCACTCTCATGGACGTAGTTTGGGAAGAGCTGGCCGAAGCTGCATTGTATGTGCATACTTTATGAAATACGTGCACACCACATATAGAGTGCAAACATGTATTTTTGAAGCAAGATAGCTCCTCCATGACTGCAGGCTGGCATGCATCTTCAGTGGATGCTTCCTCCGTGGGCGTGGAATCAGGCATAGTATGCTGGACGGGAGCTGAGACTGCTTGTCTGGCTAAGAACCCTGCTGAAGAAAACCTTCTCCTGGCACAGACTCAGCAGACATAGGTTCATCTTAATTTTGCTCAAAGTCAAATGTCTTTTCAGATTCAGGAATAGTGTCAAGGGCCATTACGTCTAGGGAGATACTCATACCCTAAAAGGAAACATATTTGGAGAGGCTAGGCTAAGGGCAGAGCAGAACAGTGGAGAAACCAGGCGAAAATCTAGATAACATGAGGAATGGAACAGGAACCGGGAAATCACAAGATAAACCAGACATGGATCAGAAATAGGAATCACAGGATAAACCAGGCATGAAACAGGGACTACAGAAGGAATCAAAGCAGAAACTAGATTTGAAATTAGAGCAACAAATCCATGAGGCAATCCCCACTCAAGGTGCTCGACCGGCAAGTGTATATTCTCCTGATTTTCTTTATATTTAGTTCTAAAAGGGGACAAGAGCTGATACAATAGGAATTCTTCTGGAGGAATAACTGCCTTAGCAAGGCCCAGAGGATAATGGTCCTCTCATTGCTTCCTTGATTGTACAAAAGATTTCCAGCCCCAAACTCCAGCGGGTCACAGGTTCAAGCCCCAATATCCTTAACATGTGAAGGCATATTTTAGAAAGGTTGTATAAGTGTAATACAGGACATCCAAGTCAAAACATCCAAAATTCTGTGGGAGAGGCAGCAGTGAAAGTCAGCAGATGTAAATGTTTTCTAAAATTGGCCTATCTCCATTCTAAAATATAAATGTCTCTGTCAGATAAAAAAGATATGGGGATGTGTACAATTGTACCACAGACAAGTGCACCTTCTGAGATGATTTCATAAACTTGCATGTGTCCAATATGGACAGGCACAGGCCCAGCAACATAGGCATGTCCGTAATGGTATTACGGAATGGGCACATGTATCTCTCACCACATAGATGTCCCGGCCTGTCATTTTGCTAGTGAAGACCTGCACTGACTCAGCAGTCAAGGAAAAAGATCTGTTAATTTACCGGTATGCTTTTTTGGAGCAGCAAAAATTACTGAGGGAGTTGGAGAGCTTTCTCCTCTTCCCTGTGCAGGACTGCGATTGCAAAAATGATCACTTTGCAGATGCCTATTTGTGCCCAGGGATGGGTATATACATGGGCGGGTCTACCACCAAGTCCAAGCATGTAGCCCCATTCTACAATCAAGCATACACATGGATCTTTTTGGGAACTGAGGACTAGAGGGTGAGAGGGAAATTTAGCTGGATAGAGAGGGGGTAAAGAGAGAAATGGAGGAAAGAGCAAAAAGGGAAAATCACTATGTCAGAAACAGATGTAGGGAGGGAATTGAAAAAGACAGAAGGAGTGAGAATAAAGGACAACTTGACAGCAGATAATGGAAAGCCTTTTAGCAGAAGACAGATGAGGAAGGCAGAAAAGAGACTGGGATTATGACTGAAAAATAAAATGCCCAGACGATGAAGACAGGAAAAAGTATTTTTTATTTTGAATTTATTAACTAGAATATGTTTGCGATCTGCATTTCCCAAAGCTATATCTTTGTGATTTGTTCAGTACAAGAAGAAATCATTTCTATTTTTATTATGCCAGTGCTGTGTTACATCATAAAAAACTTAAATAGCTCCATTCTTTAACCACATCTATAGTACATTGCATCAGGAAAAACAAAAAAGGCGAAAAACAGGCCTCAGAGTCTATTGGGTTAACAGGTAGACTATGGCCAAAAGGCCTCTGTACTACCCAACCCTACACATCCATGACTTGTTAAAAACTCCTTTTTATAAACAATAATAATTTAAACTTATGTCCATCTTTAACATATACGGTGAGCAAAAACAGTAAGCAGTGGAGTCTCACAAATTAACTTCTCTTAATGAACTTGCATTTCATCCAATCCAAAAATCGTGAGTCTCCATTCAGCGTTTTGCTGCTAGCTGCCTCAGGTGGGTGAATGTGTTGGGCCACAGTTGAGGTATTGTGGACGGTGAAGCAATGTGTTTACTAGTGTGGTCCATATCCCCCTGAGGCAACTAGCAGTGAAACGCTGAATGGACATCCATGTAGGCCACACTGTACAACACTGTATATGTCCAGTAATGCTGTAGAAAGAAGTAGTATCATTATGGTTTCTGTAATATCTAATTTACAATTTTACTGCACTTTCTCTTGTTCCTTTTGGCTCTCAGCCCTAACCATTTCCATTTTAATATATTTCTGAATCATTTTTTTAAATACTTCAAAGTGATTTATAATACAATTATAAATAAATGCAAATGTACATAAATATTTTCCACTGCAACTGTTCCCCATTCCACTCCTCAAAACAGCTACACTGGGCCCTAACAGACCTGCTAGCTATAGTCCCATCTTCCTCCTCCATTTTGCATGCAAACTGCCTTAAAGGAAGGTGATTAGAGATGTGCCCCAGGGTTCGGTCCTGGGACCAGTACTGTTCAATGTATTTGTGAGTGATATTGCTGAAGGGCTGAATGGAAAAGTCTGTCTTTTTGCAGATGACACGAAAAGTTGCAACAGAGTGGACTCCCCTGAGGGAGCAGAGAACATGAGGAAAGATCTACAAAAGCTGGAAGAATGGTCTAATGCTTTGCAGTTAAGATTTAATGTGAAGAAGTGCACTGGAATGCACTTGGGAAGCAGAAATCCAAGGGAATTGTATGCAATAGTGGACGAGAGTTTGGTGTGCACGAACCAGGAGAAGGACGTCGGAGTAATTGTTTCTGAGGATCTCAATGTGGCAAAACAGTCTGACAAGGCGGTGGCAAAAGCCAGAAGGATGCTGGATTGCATATAGAATGGCATTACCAGCAGAAAGGAAGAGGTGCTAATGCCACTGTACAAGTCACTGGTGAGGCCTCACTTGGAATATTGGTTCAGTTTTAGAGATCATATCTCGCAAAGGACATAAAAAGGCTGGAAACAGTGAAGGCGACCAAAATGATTTGGAGCCTGCGTCAGAAGACTTATGAGAAGAGACTTTAAGACCTAAATATGTACACTCTGGAGAAGAGGAGGGACAGGGGAGATATGATTCAGACCTTGTCAGACGGCTGCCTGGGTGAGAATGTTCACAGTCTTGGCAAGTGCATATATCAATATGATTTGCAAGGGATTGTGGGAAATGCAGTCCATTCACACCAGACACAGCCGCTCACAATAATTAGTTGTGCTTGAGTGTAAAGCCCATAAGATATTTATTTATGGGGTTATTTCTCCCAACACAGATATGCTTGGTAGCACATTAAACAGGATACTTGCTTTCAGTGTTAAACTTGGAAAAACAAAATCAGGAAAACAACATTTGAACTTGTCAGGCAATCAAAGCAAAAGAATAAAGACCTGGTTGGTAACAAACTGGTCTTTTCTGTAGGCTTTAGCTAATATTTTCTTAGCAGTGTATCAAACAACAAACAAAATCCACAAAGAAGGAAAAAACTGTTCTTTTCAGGTTAACTTCTTATATCTTCCCACATAGACTCAGAAGTGATTCCCTCAGAGCTCACAAGCAATTAGGTAAGGCTCAATTGCTAGCAGTTACCCAGCTGAAACCCCTTAGCTGGCTTGCTTTCTACTGCGTGGCTCAAATCCTACTTCAGGAGCTTTTCTGAGTAGATTAAAGAACAAGTTTGTATTTCTTTGTGATGGTTGCTGTACTTTGTAACAGAAAATTACCAAAGGAGTTTAGACAGAGAGCAATCCATATATTCACAGCCTGTATCTAAGACCGCTCCCCCTTCTTCAACAATCATGGGTTCAATATCATGGATTGGCACAGAGGAATTTCTCAATGTAGTGCTCTCAGGAGAATACTTGTTTCCCTGCTGTCTTTCAAGGTTATAGCTAGGGCATAGATCAGTGTTCATACCTGAGCTTCTATTGCTGTTAGAGTTCCTCTCTAAATAGCCTGGCCAGTATGGAGTCCAGTTCTTATGTCCAGCCTTCCAATCCAGATCCCTGGACACTGGATCTCTCTTCACATACCTTCTGGCACGGGTCTTAGGGTCCCTTCCACGTGCAGCCGTCTCCCTCACAGGTACCGTCTGGAGATTCCTAGCCCTGCAGCACCATTCCTCTGGCTTTCTCCAGTCCAATGGTGTATGCTTGCCTTTTGAATGCCTTCCAGTATACGTACTGCTATGGACTACTTTAGACCTCCCAAATGCTTTTCTCTTCTTTCTTCCAAAGGGTTTCTTGCCCTCTCTGTCCGTCCGCACTGGCTTCTGCTTCTGATGATCCTCCAGATGATGAAGATGTCCAAGCTGAGGATCTCCAAGCTGAATCTGAGGATGAGGATCATTCTCTGTAGAATAAACTCTACCTTTATTCTGCTTAGATGAGTGCTCCACCCTAGCACAGCGCAGCTGTGCTGAATCAGGCCCTGCCCTTTGAGATGAGTGCTTGGGGATTACCTCATAGCCCTCCTGATTGAACACACGTTTCCCCACTTCAGCTCCTCTAATGGCTGTTGGAAACCTGGTGCATTCTGGGACTGGTAGTCTTTTATGGGAAAATTCTGTTTTCTTATTTCTACCAGAACTGACAGGTTGCTTGTTCAGAGTCACTTCACCTTTTCTATAGCTCCTTCCTGAGCTATGATAAGCTTCCTTATCACAACCTTTAACTACTTAAAGAGTATTAATGAAGAAACAAACCTCTGCCAAAGACGGGGAACCTATAAAACTAGAGGCCATAATATGAAGCTGCAAGGGGGTAAACTGAAAGGCAATGTCAGGAAATACTTTTTCATTGAAAGGGTGGTGGATGCTTGGAATGCCCTCCCGATGGAAGTGGTGGGGGCAAATACAGTGACAGAATTCAAAATGGCATGGGACAGACACAGTGGATCCCTTTATAGCAACAGGATAAAATCAAAACAAACATAACTGAGTATATCTCAGTAAATAGGGGTGACCTACACGGAGCGGTGGTACATCCCTAAACAAAGGCATGTGGAGGGGTGACCTGTACAGAGCGGCAGATGCACTTACTCTTGCCGCCTTGCTGGGCAGACTAGATGGACCATACTGGTCTTTATCTGCCATCATATACTATGTTACTATGATATATCCGCTGCTTTTGACATTATTTTTTTAACTCAGTGTTTATTCATTCTTTAACAAATCCTTTATAAATATTGTGATGTATCACAAAGCTAAATAAACCTCAAGATCTACTCAATGGAAATTCAAAAAAAGAAAGGAAACAGAATTATAACTATGCTGGCAAGCAATGGTATACAGCCAATGTCATTTGGTTAGCTCATTTCCCTTATTAAAGAAATCAGCAAAGGGAGAACATCTCAATGGACAAACATTCTACTTACTTCGTAAAGAGCCTGTAAGGTGGTCAAAATCTTCCCTGTCTCATATGTAGTATACCACCTGGGGGGCTTTCAATTACATAACAACCATAAACTTATCAGCTAATAGTACCTGCTGAATTAACCCTCCATTAATGTTCTGATCCCTCCATCTTTCCACAACCCAAAAAAGAATAGACTGAAACATGAATAGACTTGAAGACCTAAATATGTACACTTTGGAGGAGAGGAGGGATAGGGGAGATATGATTCAGACCTTTAAATACTTAAGGAGAAATAATGAACAAACAAACCTCTTCCAAAGACGGGGAAGCTGTAAAATCAAAATTAACGGAACCATCTAACTTCTCAACAAATAGGGGTGTCCTGCATGGAGCGGTGGGTTCACCCCTAAACAAAGACATGGGGAGGGGTGGCCTGCACAGAGTGGCACCTACTCCTGCCATCTTACTCCGGCTATCTTACTGGGCAGACTAGATGGACCATACTGGTCTTTATCTGCCGCCATTTAATATGTTACTATGTTACTGGAAGAGAACACTGTCTACATGGCACTTTTTTGGAATCACTTGGCTCAACTCTTTTCAAAATAGCTTAACTGCCCGACAGTCCCACCTCAGGTTACTGAAATTACCAGCTACCTCACAACCCCTCTAGGTCTGACAAAGCACTTCATTCAATCACTTGGTGTTATGGTAGTTCCTTCCTACACCCGCCTCAAATCTATTCTGCTACAGCTCTGCTATGAGGTGGCATAGGATGAGAGCAAAAGGGGATAGATTCATGTGTAATATGCAGAAATATTTCTTTACGGAAAGAGTGGTGGATCCGTGGAATAGTCTCCCAGTGGAGGTGGTAGAGATGAGGATAGTGTCTGAATTCAAAAAGGCATGGGACAAACACAGAGGATCTCTAAAGGAAAAAAAGGGGACTGTTGTAGTGCCCCAAGTATAAGAATTCCTACGGCTTCTAATTCAAACTCCAATATCTGCTGCTGAAAAATGTGCCTTTGACACCACAGGGTGCATATGTGCATATAAATTCATTATCAACACTTCTTCCTTCTCTACTCGTCCCGCTAGCCATGTGATCCTATTCTGCATGTCCATTCCTATTTTATATGGGACCAATGGCAGTGCTTTATTTATCAGGATGGCCACTGCCCATTTCTTAGCAGTATAGGCTAAAAAGAACACCAGACCACCTCTTCTCCTCTATAGTTCTTCATGTTTAATGCATGTTTGGTGCATCTTCTACAAAAGTGCAAAATCTACCTTATTTTTCCCCTCAAATAATTTAAGATTCTTTTTCTCTTAATAAGACTGTTAACTCCTTCCACATTAAGGTCAATTTAGAAATGCTTTTCCATGTGCAAAGTCTTGTACACATGGAAAAGGGACTTTTCTAAAGTCATATGAGAGCATGTACGTATGAATGCTGACAATAATATACATACATATCTGAGTACTGTGCTTACATGTTTCTGGGACAGAGCCGGCACGGAATTATGATATACAGAGTGGCCCAAAAAAAGTGAGAACATCTTGTAAATTAAAAGCTTAAATAGTTTACTTATTTACCTTTTTTAGCTATATAACATCTTTATTTCGACAATTTTCGGTCGCCATCTTTTTTTTTTTAATTTGTCAATCGTTTACATCTGTCTTTTTGAATTTTTAAATAACTTATATGCTACAAGATGTTCTCACTTTTTTTGGGCCACCCTATATACATGTATTTTAGAAAATACACATGCATAGTTTATGCACAGATATTTATGTCTGACTCAGAGCAGGTGACCATTTGCACACGTGCATTTGTGTGTTTTGGATGCTCATTTTATAAGACACATATGCCAATTTTTATTCCTGTGAGTCCCTTTGAATGACCTTAAGGCACTTTTCGCACCAAATGCAGTGCTTTAAATGGCATCCTTTTCTGCTCGTCTGCATTTGCTATGTGCGATTGAAATGATACATGTCCATCAGCACCGTACAAGGCAAGTGCATTCCTTTTAACCATCATTCCATGGGGTTATCATTATGCGTTGTTTTTAGTTACAGTTACATACTTTATATAGTTTTCCTCGCTTTCCCCTTTATGGTCCCCCGACTTCATTTCTTAGACCAATAAGGATGCTAATGCTATGTTCACTATTACCTCCAGTAGTATTGGCAGTCATGCACGATATATTAGTTTTTCCCCTCCCTCCTTCCTCTCCATTGCTGGTTTTACTCACATTTGTACATTTAATCCACTCCTCCCTTTTTATTATTTTTATTGTTTCTAATGATTATTGTTTTTATATAGAGCCAACTGCCAATTCTTGTATTTACAGGGACCTCCTACCACCTTTGTCTTTCGTCTACCTGATCGGGCTATTTAATGATTTTGTGAAGACCATTTGAGTCTGTTTTTTTGAGGTGGAATAAGCAGCACATTCCCTGTACGTGCTGCCAGGCTGGCCCACCCCCGATCCACCCCGATCCCGCCCCCTCCTGCCCCACTCCAGCTCTCTTCGTCTTGAGCATCAGAATGTACGGGGAGAGCCGGAGAGGGAATCAGGCTGAGACAGCTTGCGGGGCTGCATGTCCCACCGGGACATGCAGCCCCGCAACACGCATTTCTGCATGAGGCCTATAATTTACCCTCACTCTGGTTACCCATTTTTATTTAATTCTACGCCTTTGTCATCTTCTTTATCTAGATGTACCAAATGCACCTGTCCCATCCGTTACCTATTAAGATACTGTATTGTACAGTATCTTATCTATGTTATATGAATGTTCTACCATCTCACCTAATGTAGTGCATTTTTTGCACTATGCTGACATTATGAGTATCCTATCTATGTTATTTGAATATTGTGTCGTGTGGACTGTTAAGATATATCATTTGTATTCTGCTGACATGGTATCATGTTTCTAATTTGCTGTTTTATAGCGTAGAATATTGACACTGTATCATACTATCACTATTAATAGAACTTAGTTTTCCTATCTTCAAGTTTATCTAAGTGTTCTTATTGTCGATTATGTGATTTGATCACTTGCTGTTGTTATGCTGCTACTACAATGTAAGTTGTCTATGAGGGTCATTTTAAAAGTTTAGTCATGATTTGGACTACTGAAGACATGCACATGGACGTCAAAATTGCAGACATGTCTCTGTAGCCATTCCAAAAATGACATTCACAAACATCTTTGCTGCAGGGATGTCCAAGAAGGCATGGGGGTGTGGTGGAGTCATATCCAAGGAGTGGCAATGTACTTACACATCCCCATTCGATCTCAGAAATGTCAATGTTTATACCTGATCCAGGCATGAATAGGCATCAGGAAAGTGCTTCTTTTCACCTTAAAACACCTAGAGAATGTAGAGAAGATGGAGAATTAAGTGATTAGCCTTAGATCACAAAGGTCCACACTGCGATTTGAACCCTGACCACTCTGCTCTTAACTATTATGCCATTAGATGTTGTGCTTCTGAAATGTTATCCTGGAGATGTCTATCTACAGTAGACATTTGATACACGTGCATATCGGGCATGTCCATGTTACTGAAATCGTGCCTGAACTTGCAAGTGCCTGCTTTTTTTTAAGACGTTCTGGCTTTGATGTCCCAGATTGCACTTGGTCGTACCATTGTGAAATGTGCCTCTTTGTCAAGTGATAACTGATGTGCATTGCCTTGGGTGAGTTTCTTCATAAAGGCAGTTAATAAATCCTAATAAATAAATATCCAATTTAAATTCACTTCAATGTGTAGTCAGCATGCCCACATGTCCAGTATTCGCAACATGAATTCATGTTTCAAGCAACTTGTTCTTCCACAGTGTTCTGATCTCCTCAGTTTACACTACAGTCCAAACAACTTCTTCGTGCAAAGACTGAAAAAATAGGGCATCGGCATCTTTATAAAGATAACCACTTATCCAAATCAGACAGCAGATTTTAAAACAACCAAGTTTTGTACCACAGTTTACTGTAACGTAATTATAGATATAACTTATTTTATTTTTATTTATTTATTTATTTATTTATTGCTTTTATATACCGCACTATTTAAAATCAGTGCGGTTTACATTACAATAGATTTGTGCTTAACAGACGTTCTGTTATGCACTTACATTGAAACGGGAGAGTAAAACTTGGACTCAACTGGGGTAACTATCTACAGATATGTACAGCTATCTACAATATTTGCATTGGGCTGTTTGCGGATTACTGTTTCCTGGTAAGGTAATTGGTGGGTGGGGTTGAAGAGCTGGGTTGAGAGTAGTGTAGAAGAAAGAGATGATGTTTTAGTGTCTTATGACCTATAACATAAGCTTTGTACCATAGTTTTCTGTTATATATAATACTTCATGGTATGTTGTGGTTGTTAAGCGCCATTGAGTCGGTGTCGACTCATGGAGACCCTCTGGATAGCTGTCTTAAACTGTATTCCATCTTCAGTCAGGCAGTTCATTAGAGTGGCACCCATAGCTGCTGTTAATGTGTCAATCCATCTCATTGCTGGCCTTCCTCTTTCACGTTGACCTTCAACCTTGTTAAGCATGATGTCTTTCTCTAATGATATCTCTCTTCGTATGATGTGTCCGAAGTATGAAAGTCGAAGCCTTGTCATCTGAGCTTCTATAGAAAGCTTTGGTTTGATCTCCTCTAGTAATGACTGGTTTGTTCTTCAGGCAGTCCATGGTATACACTGTATTTTTTGCCAGCACCATATTTTGAAGGCATTGATTTTCTGCCTGTCTATCTTTATCACTGTCCAACTTTTGCATCCATAAGATATTATTGAAAATACCATGGCTTGGACAAGTTGAATCTTTGTATGGAGAGAAACATCTCTGCTCTTGAGAATCTTGTCTAAGTTCATTATAGCCATTCTGCCAAGAGTAATCATCATTGGATTTCTTGACTGCTTGTCGTTTCTTTATTGATTGATCAAAGTTGATTTTTGTAATTCTGTTCTGGTTGCCCTTCCTAATTCACAGCTACACCATCTACAATGTATCTAGAACACAGCTGCATGTCTTATCTCACACTCTTCGCGTTGGGATCATGTCACCCCTCTTCTCATCCACCTCCACTGGCTCCCTATCGACTTCCGTATTCGTTATAAAATCCTCTCACTGGTTGATCAAGTCCTCTATACTCACTCACCTCAATACCTGGCAGACCTTATTCAATTTCATACTCCCAGTCGCTCACTCCGGTCCCTTCACATCAATTGCCTACATCTCCCCTCTCCCTCTTGCACTCACCTACAGTCCACCCGCTCCTCTGCCTTCTTCTTCATTGGTCCTGCCCTCTGGAACTCCCTACCCACTTCCCTCAGGCTTGAACAACAGTACACCACCTTCAAGAGAAACCTATAAACTCACCTTTTCTCCTCCACTTTGATCTCCCCTCCCCTTTTGTGTGATACTACTCTTCCCACTCCCTCTCTCACTCCTTCTCTCCTCTGTCTCATTGTGTGAATGTACTGCTTACTATCCTATCCTTTATTGTAACTTCCTTTCCGTTTCTGGCCATTGGCACCTTCTGTATTTTTTTTATTATTGTAAACCGCTATGATGTTATTGAATAGCAGTATATCAAGTGAATAAACATAAACATAAGCAGGTTAAAGTTGTCCACTATTTCAATTTATTCTCCATCAACAATGAAATTATTGATTTTGCCAGTTGTCTGAATCGTTTCTTCTTTATGTTAAGGTGCAGGCCCAATTTAAGACAATGTTCCTTGATCTTGAGAAGCAAATCCTTCAGATCGTTTTTACTTGGTTGTCTTCATACAGTCTTGCTTCTCTGATGATTTGCTCTGCATATAAATGACTCCAAACATTTCCACCGACATAACAAAATCCCACTAATGCATACATTGAAATTGATATATACTTTTGTTTCTTTTCTTTTGTCGGAGCCAACCGGGGGAGGGCTGGAATTGTATGACCAGCCCCCACCAGACAGAAACCTCCTTTTATTATATTTTTACCCCAAATCGAGTGCATATGTTTAAATAATCACTTATCTTCAATAAAAGCTTTGTTTAGTCCATGTTCCTTTCTCCAAAAATTGCCATGAATGAAGTTGCACTGGGATCTTCTGTTAAATGAAGATCCCAGTGCAACTTCATTCATGGCAATTACAGGGGTATCTAAGAAAAAATGTAGCTGGAAGGGTTACAACTCTAGGTTTCAGGGCCAAAAAGGCCTTCCTCCTAGATTGTGTAGCCCTACAAACATCAGGAAACATTTGAACCTTAGCACCAAAAAACAATGTCGACATATTTTTAAAGTAACTTCGAAATACAAGCAACTTGTCCTGGTCCGAGACAAAACTTACTACCAAAGTAGAACGAGACACAATGTTATCTTGAGAATCTTCCAGGAATTTAGTGAGCTCAAAGTCATCACGTCCCTGAACTACATCAAACTCCCCTGAAGGACTAGTAGAAAGCCCTCGACTGGACAAGTAATATAATTTTGAAATAGCAATGGAGTTAGCCGAAGCCAAACCCAAAACTTCCCTAAAATATTTTTGAAGCAAAATCTCAGCTGAAAGAAGATGACAAAAAGGAAAATTCAGCAATCGAATATTCTTAGCACGAAACATATTGTCATACATTTCCATCTTGTGATGAATAATTAAACTATCTTTAATATTAGAGGAACTAACCGCTTTAAGAGCAGAACACTGGCTTTCACAATTCGAAATTTCCCCAACCGCCCTTCCACCTCAGACAGTTTAGTAGTAACCTCCGAGGAGAAACTACACAACTGTGTAACTGTGGGTACCAAAGTTTTTTCAATACGAGTCACTACTTTCCAGATACCTGCCAGAGTAACCTGATCAGGTACCTCATTGGCCACACCTGGAAGAGACGTCCAGGCAACTGGTTTCAACATTCTTCCGGTATCAGCCGGAGTACTCTGCTGAAACTGCACTTCCACAGAACCGGATGGAGGCGGAGAGCTATAGGTTGGTGGAGAGGGAGGAGAACGGTCCGGGGAGCTCAGGGATGCTACAGATGACGCAGAACTAAAAAGTCAGGGTCTAAGGAGACATCAGAGCCCGCCATTACCATAGCATGTCTGTCCATAGGACCCACCGTTGTTTCTGCTGGAACCGCTGTTGTGGTTTTCTTTTTTCTCTTTCCCATCTGAGCTACAAGATAAACGCACTGATGTCTCCTACTCCTGGTCTCCTGCGGTGCTCCAAGGGGCTCCCAAAGGGCCTAACACGCCCCTTGTATCTAGCCCTTTAGATCGCTGTCCCCGACTAGCGCCTCCGGCTGCGCCTGACTAGCGGAGCTTTTAAAGAGGCCCCCGCTGACTTCGGGGCCGCCGGAACAGGAGCATGTCACCTCTGGACTGGTAGGCTGTCCTCTCTGGCTCTCCCAAAGCTCCGTCTGCACTGCTCCGCCTTTAAAGAGGCCCCCGCTGACGTCGGGGCCGCCGGAACAGGAGCCTGTCACCTCCGGACTGGTAGGCTGTCCTCTCTGGCTCTCCCCCGTGCAAGAGAAGTGTTCTGGTATATCCATGCTTCTTAATGTGGCCAAGAGTTTATCATGGTTTATACAGTCAAAAGCCTTGTTGTAGTTACAAAAACACATATAGATATTCTTTTGCCATTCTTTTGTCTTTTTAAGGAACCATTTCACATACGCAATGATGCCTCTTGTTCCTCACCCTTTCCTGAACTCTGCTTGCACTTCAGGCAGTTCTTGTTCAGGTATGTAGTCTCTGCTGGATGATCTTAAGTAGAATCTTGCTGGCATGTGGAATCAGAGCAATTGTGCAATAATTTCTACAGACAGTCAAATATGAAAGGCCGCGGGGCAGGGTCCCGGCGGCCGCCTGTAACCGGGTGTTCGGCCGGTGCGAGGACCCTGGCCCGCGGACGTCATCGGAATGGGGCGGAGGCACGATGACGTAGGGGGCTCCGATTGCGGTGATTGGCTCCACCCGCGTCTGAGAGTGAGGTGGAGCCTGGGAGCTGGAGGCGGGCGGCGGTGGAGGAGAAGCGCCATGAGTCGGCAGCGGTTGCCCAAACTCAGGCGTCTCCTCGTGGTCTGGTGCCTGCTTGGCGGTTCCCCCGATTGCTGTGGTGGCTGCCTGGGAGTCATCGGGGAGGGCCACGAGGATCGCGGCTATCCCCGATGCTGGAGGAGCGGCCTGAGAGGTTTGTTCGGCAGGGCCGTCCCGTCCATTGAGCCCCCTTGGGCTGCCCTGTTGTTCGGGCAGGAGGTCTTGAAGATGGGCTGCTCCGGCCTGATGGGATGGGGGGGCCCGGGAGCGGAGGCATGTTGTGCTGGATGGCCCAGGGGCGGTTTCTCCATGGGAGGATGTCCAGAGGTGGAATTGCGCCCTTGGGAAGGTCTGAAGTTGAGGGGGGATGGTATGGGGGACTTGGAGGGGGATATTCTTGCGCTGACTGGCCCGGGCTTGGGAGCAGGCTGCTGGAGGGGCCGTGGAGGGCCCTTGCGGATTTCAAGTAGGTCATGGATGTAGTCCAGAGAGGATCTGGCAATGTGTACTCGGGCCGGATGGCTCAATGGGGTGGTTGTGTGGGCTACGGGCCTGTTTGGGCCTTGTTTGGGAGGGGGGGGCTGGCTTTGAGGGAGCGGAAGCCTGGAAAACGCGCCAGAATTGGAGGCTGTATTTTGGGGGGGGGGGGGTTGGGGCATGAAGGACAGATGAGGAAGGGCTGCTAAGCCCAAAAAATATATATTTTGTTTAACATAAAAATGTTTCATTAGCCGGAAAATTGCAGTGATTGCCCCGTGGGGAAGGACTGCATGCCCGAGGCTCCGGGAGGGGACCGGAGTCTAGGATTAAAAAAAAATATATATATATATAAATAAATAAAAAATAAAAAGAATAATCTTGGCTGAGAGGTTTGAAGCGCTGAAGTGTCCGGACGTATAGGTGGGGCAGAACAGGATCTCCTTGGGAGTTCTAAGGGAGCTAGGTTTCAGGCGGGAAAGTAGGGTGCTGTGATGCGGCTGTTGTGTTTTTTGACTGGCTGCCTGGATCTTTGGGGAAACAGTACAGAATTTGTTGGAACATCTGAGTTGGTGAAGAGTGGTCCTTTCTCTGATTAATTTGTTGGATTATGTTGCCTTGTGGTTCCTGGGAGAATTTTGGGTATTCGGCAGTGGAGTAGCGCTTCTTCTGCTGTTGGACCCTTTGTGCTTGGCGGAGAGGCTGGCAGCTGGGGCTAACTTGTGCAGAGGGACGGACGTGTGAGAGACTGCTGACTAGAAGAATTTTGGTGGAAGCTGTGTAAGCAAGAGAGTTGAACGAGTGACAGGTGACGGAGAAAGTGTGGTTTAATTTCTGGATATTGATTTGGGTGTCAGTTTTGAACTTTGATGGGTGTGATTCTAAAGAGAACTACCTGCTCATGGGATAAGCCTCTAATGGAAAAGAGAATATCTCTTAATGGAAATTTACTTCCTTCTTAAATCAGGAGAAGCTAGATTTGTACTCTGAGAGTTTGAACTGTAATACCGGAGTTAAATCCACTCATGGACTCTCAAGAGTATAAGTTAACGAGAATTATCTTCTCAGTCTAATAAAAAATAAAAAAAAAAAGGAAATCTCAGAACTCCTAGAATTGAGGTATTTTTGGTGGAAGTGATTGACAGGTTCTTAAAAAAAAAAAAAAAATTAGCCTCAGTTGTGACTAACTGGCTGTGTGGAATTGAAGCAGAACGCCGAGCTTTACAATACTGCTGGCTCTGTGCTTCATAATTGGAGACTATCTTTTACAAATCCTGCAAAGAGAAGTTTCATTCCTGAATTCTAAGAGCAAAACAGTAATGTGCTAACGCAGTGAATGAAGGTGTGCTTGTGAGATTTCTGCACCACGTGAATTGGGGGGTTAGCGAGGGGTCACAGCACGGGGCAGCTCCAAGGCGGGAGGGGGTCTCGGGGGCGATGGGATTGTGGGCCTTCCGATGGCGGGCGGTGATGGGGCTCGGGGGTGGGGGCGGGGCTGTGGGTGTGTGTGTCGGTTTGGGAGGTTATTCACCAGTAGGGGGCCCTGATGACGGGAGAGCTGGCTTGGGGGAGGCCTTGGTCCATTTGGGGCGGAATGGTTGCAGGCTGGGCTTCCTTTCGGGCTTCAGTGGTTCCCCACCTTGGTTTTCTTTTGTTGTTCTTTTTGTCTCCACAGGTGGCATTCATAACACGGCACAATGGCAGGAGCAGTGGAGGTGGCCAACTGCGAGCAGAGCGTTCGGGGCTGGCTGCACCAGTTGCCGAGGATGGCGGACGTTTGAGGCCTCAGCCATCGGCAGCAGGGTGGCCGAGACTAGGGCAGCAGGTGAGTGCAGGCAGCCGGGAGCCCGTTCGGTGGTAGAGATCGCGGAGAGGGGCGCGGGTGACAAGCGTGCCATAGGGGGGGTATATGGGGCAGTAGCGTTGGGGTGGCCCCCATGGTATGGGGTCCTTCCCCGCTTTGTTCACCTACTATTCGACCGTTTTGTTGGGGGCGGTTGTTGTTGCGTAAGGGGCGGGAAGCCGTGTTTCGAGTTGAAGGGGCTCTGGGATAGCGTCCGCAGACTCTGGCCGGAGGAGTTGGAAGCGGCGATAGATCTTTCCGCCTTCTGGAGGACTGAAGCGCGGCAGGACTGGTGGATGAGGGGCCCATTAGGCCTCCGTCCCGACCCCTCGAGCATTCAGTGGGGGGCTGCAGGCCTCCTACACTAATTCGTTTAGGGGCCTTAAGGATTTGGCTTCGACAGGTCCCGCTGTGGTGAGGGGGATGTAGTAAGGGGCGTGGGGATGCCTAGATGGTTTTGGGGTCCGGTATATGAGCTGTGGGAGTGGCCCAGGCGTGAGGTCCATGGGTTGTGCCACTTCGGCGAGGGTTTAGGTGTGAGTGGGTGATATTCAACACTAAAAAAAAAAAAAAAAAGGAAAAACAACACCACGCAACGCAATGACGAAGCTCGGAAATTCCGGTCGGTTTCCTACCTCATCGGTGTCGGTGGGGCGTGCCGGTAATGTCGCATCCGGTGGAGCGGGGTACGCGTCATGCTGGGTGTGGATCGGATGGTTGCATTGGTGGGCAATTTTGGTCTTGCTGGGTGTGGATCGGACGGTTGCATTGGTGGGCAATTTTGGTCTTGGGGCGCGGTTGGCACAGGGGTTGCGGAATCCGCTGGAGGGTATGGACAGTACACCTGTCGGAGTGTCAATGGTGGTTTCGGCTGTGACGGTCGAATATGCCTGACGATGGGTGGTGCATTTTCGGTTGCCTACTTGAGGTGTACTACTTTCGGTGCCGATGGGGGGGGGGGGGGAAGTTAGGTTGGGCACATGGATTTGCAGCACGGGCTGGGTAAGATGGAAGGCCCAATGCTGAGGAGTGCCAGTTCGGCAGGGAATTTTGGATGTCGTGGATTTGGCGGATCGTCGCCTTCTTGATATGACGTCGATACGGGGGGTGTTCGGGAGGACTGGGTCGGCTGCATTGTGCTTAGCGTTGAAGGAAACGCAGGCTCCCCGGATACATGGTTGCTGCAGCAGTGGGTGTTGGCAGCTGCAGGAGTGCTTGTAATGCCCCGCAGGCTTTAGGAATCAGAGGTTATGCGTGCGGGTTGTGGTGTGGGCTTGAGGGGCACTCTATGCTGGAATTGTCAAGGCAGGGGGGCGGGCAGCCTTCCTTGGGTGTGTGGGCATGTGGACGGCTCGTGGCAGGCTGGGCGTGACTCCAGCCTCTCGAGCAATAGCCTTCCAGGATTGTTTTTGCAGGGGTGGGGGGGGGGGTATACTGCGACGGCGGGCATGGGCAGGCAAGGGGCTGTTGCGGGTCATCCTCGAGTAATCAGAAGTGGACTGCAAGGGAAGGAAGTTCCATGTATTGAGGGGATTGCTGGGCTAGTGTTCTGCCCATGGGACCCCGCGTGGTGTTAGTTGCACGCAGGGGAGGGGTATATTCCGGTATGAGGATTCAGGGTGAAGGGATGCGGCGCCAACACGCCGAGATGGGCGCTGTGGTAAGTTCAGGGGTGTTGGGGGAGGGGGTGTCCGAGGCGGTTCGCAGCCAGCCCGTATGATTTTGGGGGCAGCGACCTGGGGGGGAGTCGTGGTGGTGGTGCCGGGCTAATGGCTTTAAGCATCTGAGGAGAGGAATGGGAGTTGGCGGGCTGGTTTACGCTTCGGGGAGGTGCAGGGACATACCATTATTGGTGGCTAACTGGTTGGAGTCAGGGTGGTTGGAGTTCAGTGGGGGGGGCAAGGCCTGGGGTGGGTTGGCTGATGGTCATCCCATCGAGTCGGGTGTTAGTGTGCGGGCCTCAGGGTGGCTGGTGTGGGCTCTTGGGGTCAGGATCCAGCGGGGGTGTCATTATGGCTGGGTGAGCACGGTCGCACTTGGGCCGCTCCTATTGCCTTTGCTCGGTCACCCTTGGGATCGAGGGCCTAGCCGTCATGGATTGGGTTACAGTTGCTGGAGGGCAATGATTGATTTAGGGAGCGGCCAGCGGTGATAGGAGTGGTTGTGAGGACTCTGGCGATACTTTGGTGCAGGTTGCCCAGTGGGGTTTCTGTTGTGGACTTCATGTCACGGCTGGCTGGCATATTTTCTAATAAATAAACTACAAAATACACCACCAATGGGGGGGGGGATCTGCTGTGTGTCAGTCGGGGTCCGTGTGCAAGACAGTAGCTAATCTGACCTTTGTGCGTGGAGAGTACGGTTGCATGGTGGGTCAGGGGATGGAGAGCGCATTATCCCCTATGAGGGACTTGCTTGGCAGCGCTGGCTGGGGTGTGACATGTGTGCTTAGGTGGGGGGCTCACCGGTCGCAGCTTGTGTGTGGGGGGGGCGGCTTCGGGACATTAATGTCACAGATGCCGGTAGAGGGATCCCGGAGGTCCGGGGTCCGGAGCTGTAGGCCTACCGGGGTCGGGGGCGGGGTGCCCTCGACCTGACATTAATGTCCTCTGTGCCGGTGGCGGGATCCCGGAGGTCCGGGGTCCGGAGCCTTAAGCTATACTTGGGCTGGGGGCGGGGTGCCCCCGACCCGGACAACCCCTGGCTGACTTTTGCTAATTACATGGCGAGGTCGGGGAAAGGGGATTATGAAGATTGCCGTTGGCATGACCGCGGCAGAAGCGGAGGCAGGGTCACCTTGCTAATAGCATGGCTGGTGAGGCATTGCTCCGCTGTTTGGATTGTTAAGAGGATTATGCTTGGTTTGTAATGTTCGGTATGCTATAAAGGTTAATAAAGCTGCGACCGGTTATTTCCCAAGAGCGGTTGTCTGTGTGCATTTTGTGGGCAAGGAGGGTGGAGCTAAAGGTGGGGTGGGGGGGGGGGGAGAAGAGGGTTGGATGGTTAGTGCGGATCGGAGCACCAGGTCCGAACTACCTCGGTTAATGAAAGGCCGCGGGGCAGGGTCCCGGCGGCCGCCTGTAACCGGGTGTTCGGCCGGTGCGAGGACCCTGGCCCGCGGACGTCATCGGAATGGGGCGGAGGCACGATGACGTAGGGGGCTCCGATTGCGGTGATTGGCTCCACCCGCGTCTGGGAGTGAGGTGGAGCCTGGAAGCTGGAGGCGGGCGGCGGTGGAGGAGAAGCGCCATGAGTCGGCAGCGGTTGCCCAAACTCAGGCGTCTCCTCGTGGTCTGGTGCCTGCTTCCCTCCCTCCCTCCCTATGTTAGGGATGTGGGGGTGGGGGCTGATGGGGTGTCGCAGCGGGGGGGGGGGGCGGGATCCCGGAGGTCCGGGGTCCGGAGCCTTAAGCTATACTTGGGCTGGGGGCGGGGTGCCCCCGACCCGGACAACCCCTGGCTGACTTTTGCTAATTACATGGCGAGGTCGGGGAAAGGGGATTATGAAGATTGCCGTTGGCATGACCGCGGCAGAAGCGGAGGCAGGGTCACCTTGCTAATAGCATGGCTGGTGAGGCATTGCTCCGCTGTTTGGATTGTTAAGAGGATTATGCTTGGTTTGTAATGTTCGGTATGCTATAAAGGTTAATAAAGCTGCGACCGGTTATTTCCCAAGAGCGGTTGTCTGTGTGCATTTTGTGGGCAAGGAGGGTGGAGCTAAAGGTGGGGTGGGGGGGGGGGGAGAAGAGGGTTGGATGGTTAGTGCGGACCGGAGCACCAGGTCCGAACTACCTCGGTTACACCTTTCTTCAGTATTCATATAAACAAAGATCTTTTCCAGTCAGTTGTCCATGATGTTGTTTTCCAAATTTCCTGGCTGAGCCTTGTACTGTAAGTATGGCAACAGCCGCATCCAATTGCATCAATAGGAATATCATCAATGCCTGTAGATTTGCTCTTTGATAATGCTTTCAATGCTGCTTTAACTTCTTCTTTCATTACAAATGGTTCCTGATCATAAGATACAGGTTGAAACAGCTGTTGGCCCACTTGATCTTTATGGTATAATGAATCTGTATATTCTTTCTACCTTTTATTGATCTCAGCATCATTCAATATGGATTCTTGAGCATCTTGTAGCGTTCCAATTTGAGACTGGAATTTTCTCTTTAACTCTCGTAGCTTTAAGAAAGCCAATCTTGTTCTTCTAATAGTTTCTGATTCTATTTCCTTGCATGTGTCATTGTAGCACTTCTCTTTGTCTCGTCTTGCGGCATGTTGGAAATCTCTATTGAGTTATGTGATTACCTCTCTTTCTCCTCTGGCTTTAGCTTTTTTGTGTTTCTGGACAATTTTCAGAGTTTATTTGGTCATTTATTTTGGCCTTTTTCATGGCATGAAACTTTAACTTGTGTGTTACATATTACATGGAGTTAGTAAAGTTTAACTTGTATTACATAACTTTTATTACATAGCATGTAATAGAAGTTAAACTTTACTAACTCCATGTTATCTGTAATCTATAAGTTAAAGTTTCATGTAAACAGCTTTGACTTTAGATAAATGGTATATCAAAATTGTTAAATAAATAACCAATGGCGAGTTCCCACTTTGCTTCAATATTAAGTTCACTTACTTGCACTGTGTGCAATGTAATGAACCAATATTGCTCTAGATAATTACCTGGTGTTTTTGATCATCTCCATGCCAATCCTTAGCAACATGAGCAATCACTCGCCATTGAGAATCATCAATATCATGCCAAAAGGGCTAACATTGTTTAAACATTAAGTCTGCTGTGGTGCTCATTTAGCCATAATTTAATTGAACATGTCATCTGCCCAATATACACTAGGAAATGAGGACATGAGCATATTATAAACATAATATAAACACAAACGATATATTGCAGATAGTGTCATATCTAGCTTTAAATACTCCTCCATCATTTGGATGAATCCACTTATTTCCTTTAACGTGTTTGTTTGCACTAGTCACAATGACCACACACACAATGTTCATGATGAGAATTCAACTGTTAGGCTGCGATATCTATTCACCATTGTTCTTCGCAAGTCACTATGAAGTCAATGGGGGTTCCTTGAATATCAAGTTAATACATGCCAGTGATAATGGAAGTATACATTTTATCCATACCCCACTTTTTATATAATTCAAAAGTAGCTCATATTGGACATATCTAGCTTTCCCATAAACCCAAATTATCATAGATCAAGGGTAACCCCTTTTAGCAACCTATACATAACGGCTCCAGTATTCAACGGTGGCAACCAGCCTCAGTAAAGAGGCTGGCTGTTGCCATTATAAATTAGACCTGGACAGGACCGTACCAAGCTAGAAATGTGCCCTGTGCGACCAACAAATCTGGTGCCCTTTTCTGCCCAACCATGTGTAGTAATGCACTATTTTTGAGCTTCTGTAAACCCAATGAGCATATTGGTGCACTTTCTGTGCTTGCACCTTGTGCGGTTGCACCACTCGCATAGCCATTTGTACGACCCTGGACCTGGATATTCAATGCTAGGGACAAATCTGACCACCGGCACTGAATATTCATTATGCCTGAATATTATTTTAGCTAACTGGGCAGCAACGATTTACAGTTGCTGCCTAGATAGCTAAACTAGACAAAGTAAGGCCTACCTTTTATGTGCCTAACACTAGCTGGTTTAAGTTAATAGGGGCAGTGGCAGATGCCTTACTGTGAAGCCACCCTGGGTCCCAGTGATGCCATTGTCCTACTGTACCTGCAGGCTCTCAAACATGAAGTGCAGCAGGGCTTTGTGGCCATCACTTTGGCCAAGGAACTTATGGGAAGCCATCTGGAGTGCCTCGGGGCAGAGATGCAGGCCCTTACATGGGCTGTCTTGAGCCTGTAGGGCTTTCAGCTCTGCCTTGATATCACCCACACCCAGAGAAAAGGGATCTAGATAGAGAGGGAGAGACTACTGTTTGTTTGGAATCCGGTATGTTATGTTGTACAAATAAATGTGGGTTCTTGTTTCACTCAAGCACTGTGTTTGTGTCTTCCATCATCCCCTCCTACTGCTGTATGCCGTATGTCCTTGTAGCATGGGGCCCTGGGGACACCTCCAGCTAAGGTCCATCTGTGCCCAGTTATCCTGCACACATCCACAAGGATCTGAGTCTTGAACAGAAGACTTAGAAATGATAAACTGCAGGTCTCAATGCTGCCTACTGCAAGGGATTGCCTTTATGAATACCCTGTGTACCTATGTAATCATTTGCCAAGCCTACAGTTCTGATGCATCCATTGGCCATAAAGACAGGAGATAAAAAGCATTATTAGGCACCACACAGGAACCAGGGGGCATGCAGTTTTCAGAAGAAGCAGTAAGGACATACTGATTTATGTATTTATTTATTTTATTTCCAGTCTCTTTTATACCGCGCTATTCAACATCAGTGCGGTTTACAATAAACATAGATGGTTGTGAGAACCACTATGGTGGCATGTGCAGAACACCACAACCCCCTTCCACCCCCAAGACAAAGAGATGTTGAGGCAGCCCATGTAGCCAAAGACCCCCAGTCCCCACTGCCCCCCTGTCACTCCAATGACCCTACAGATCATTACACACACATGCAAACAAGTACTGTGACAGATAGCCCATATATAGCAGCAGAGTCCCAAAGGTGTATGCCCACCATAACCCATGGGTGAGGCACACTCACTAGAGCTGAATGGTCAAGGAGCAGAGCAAAAGAGATTTAGGACAGTCAGGCACCATCTTGGGTCTCTCTCTGCAAATGGCAGCATAACACAGTCCCTTTGCTCTTGGTTGGTTAAAAGTGCCCTTGTCCCCACTGTATCCCATGAAATGAACATCCCTGGGTTGCACATCCTCCTGTGCACATCCAGCTCCTAACCCATGGTATTTATTGCCTCAAATGCACTGCTCTGGTGGTGTTGACATTCATTGCCTTGCCCAGTCTCACAATGGTAATACGGGGGGGGGGGGGGGGCAGGGGGAGCACCAGGTCATCTAATGTTCACAAAACCTATAACAGCAACATATGTACAGCAATCTGGATGTTCTTCACTCATCTGCAGGTGATGGTGCTGTCACTGAGGGTCTGCAAGCTTCTATGGACAAAGTCAATGGACTGCAGAGAGGGATAGCCCCAAACCACTTCCTAGTGTTTCGATAGAAACATGCTGGCAGAAAAAGACCATATGGCCTAACTAGTCTGCACTTCCTTGAGACACCTTTGGTGTTTGTCCCTTGCTTTCTTGAATTTAGATACTGTCCTTGTCTCTACTACCTCCACTGGGAGACTATTCCATGCATCTACAACTCTTTCCATAAAGAAATATTTCTGCATATTTCTCCTGAGTCTATCCCTTTTCACCTTCATCCTATGTCCCCTCATTGCAGAGCTTTTTTTCAATTGAAAGAGGCTCTCTTCTGTGCATTTATGCCACAGAGGAATTTAAACATTTCCATCATATCTCCTCTCTCCCGCCTTTCCTCCAAAGTATACATATTGAGATCTTTAAGTCTGTCCCCATATGACTTATAACGAAGATCACTAACCATTTTTCTAGCTATCCTCTGCACTGACTCCAATCCTGTTTATATCCTTTTGTAGGTGTGGTCTCCAGAATTTCACATAATATTCCAAATGAGTTCTCACTAAAGACTTATACAGAGGCACTATCATGTCCTTTTTCCTGCTGGCCATTCCTCTCCCTATGCACTCAAGCATCCTTCTGGCTTTCACCATCACCTTTTGTAACTTTTTAGATACTTTAAGATCATCAGAAACAATCAGACCCAGATCCCACTCTTCTTTTGTGAACAGAAGTACTTCACACCCTATACTGTTCCACTCTCTTGGATTTTTGCATCCTAAATGCATGACCCTGTATTTTTTAGTGTTAAATCTCAGCTGCAAAATTCTCAACCATTCTTCAGGCTTAGCTAGATTCCTCCTTCCAGAGTGTCTACTCTATTGCAGATTTTGGTATTATCCACAAAGAAGCCAACCCCACCCAACAGCCCTTCTGCAATATCACTAACAAAAATGTTAAAAAGAATCAGACCAAGGACAGATCCCTGAGCACACCACTGGTAACATCCTTCTTCTCAGAGTAAGCCCCATTTACCTGTGCCCTTTGTCACCTCTCACTCAACCAATTTCTAACAGCCAGTCATCTAGGTCCATCCTTAAGGCATTCAATTTAATATATAAGTTGCCTGTGTGGAGCGGTGTCAAAGGCTTTACTGAAATCTAAGTACACCACATCTAGGGCTCTCCCTCGGTCCAACTCCCTGGTCACCCAGTCAAAGAAATCAATCAGATTTGTCTGACAAGACCTGCCTCTAATAAACCAATGTTGCCTCAGATCCTGCAATCCACTGGTCTTCAGAAACCTCACTATCCTCTGTTTTAGCAGCATTTCCATTAATTTATTCACCATAGAGGTCATACTGGATCAACAGTATGACCTCTACGATGAATAAATTAATGGAATACTGGTCATACTGGATCAACAGCTCAACATGAAGGCCCAGATAGGCAATATGGTAAAGGCGATCTACCACAAAATCCAGACGCTTTGCCACCTGCGACAGTTGCTAGAGCCAGAAGACTTCCGGACAGTCTTCCAAGCACTAATAATGCCACACTTTAACTATGCCAACGCAATACTGTACGGCTTCCCGAAAAGCATGCTTAACCCCCTACAGCTTGCAATGAATGCAGCTGCCAGAGTCCTGCACGGAGCATCCAGGAGGGACCACATCACCCCAGTTCTGAAACAACTGCACTGGCTGCCGGTACAATGTAGTATCTCCTTTAAGATCTTGATGATGACCTATAAGGCCATCAACAAGTGCTCCTCCACCTCCCTCACAAATCTCATCCAGACCACCCCCCTTAACAGAGTAAGGAGGTCAGCTGCCACCAATACTCTTATACTCCCGAAGGCGATCACCAAATGCTCTCAGTCCACGAGAAGCAGAGTCTTCACTTTCTATGCACCCTCCTGTTGGAATGCCGTACCACCGGCCATATGGGCCACCAATGACCTCACCCAGTTTAGAAAGGTACTGAAACACCATCTGTTCCTCCAGTATTATACTGGACTGGACGACGTCTCACAGCCAGTCACACCCAGGACCCAGATCGGTGCCCCCAGCGTAGACACCTCATACACCTCCAGCCCTGCCTTTGAGAGCCCCACCCCCCTGAAATCTACCACCTTGTCTATAGAAGACACTAACAGTAGATAGTAATGACCGGCCCACACATCCTGCGACAACAGATAAGTTGTACATAGTTACGTTGTTAACCCTGTAGAAAAGGTTGAGCCACTCTATAACCGGCGATCGCCAAAGTGTACATAGTTACCCTGTTAGTCCTGTATATAGAACCCCGTTCATTGTAAGTCCCCTGCAGAATGCCTGCACTGGACAAATGTGTTACATGTAAACCGCACTGATTTCAAATAGCGCAGTATAAAAGAAACATTAAATAAAAAATACTAACTGTCCTGTAGTTCTCAACCTCATCCTTATTTCTGCTTTTGTGTAAAGGGACTGCATGCACCTTTTTCCAGTCCTCTGGGACCACTTCTGACTCTAAAGCATTGAAAAGGTCAGTTAGTGGAGCCTCTAGAACTTCCCCAAGTTCCTTCAATATTCTTGGATGTATCCCATCCGGTCCCATCACTTTGCCTACTTTTAATTTATCTAGGTCCTCGTGAACATTGTCTTCTGTAAATCATTCAAGATTCCCTTCACTTCTGTTCCTATTTGTGGGTGTTTTCTGAGGTCCTGCTTCTGACCTTTCATCTGTGAACATAGAACAAAAACATTTATTAAGCAATTCTGCTTTATCCTCATCAGCTTTTACATATTACTCCCTTTTACCCTTCAGTCTGACAATACCACTTTTGTACTTCTTCCTCTTGCTAACATATCTGAGAAATGTCTCCCCTCCCCATTTTATTGCATTGGATATTTTTTCTTCTTTTTGTATCATTGCTTTCATGACTACTTTCCGAGATTTTTTCAATATATTAATTCTTGTCTTCCTCTTTCTGTGATCTCTTGTATTTTATGAAGGCCACCCTCTTTTTCTTCACCTTTTCAGCTACTTCTTTTGAGAACAATATTGGCCTGCTTTTCCTTTTAAATTTTGTTACCTTTCAAACAAAAGGGTTTCATGCCCTTAAAATATCCCCTTTCAGTTTTGCCCATTGCTTTTCTACATCCCACAGCTATTCCCAACTCGCTAATGACTCCTTGAGGTATTGTCCCATCTTGACCCTCGCTTTTGAATGGACTTTATCAGCCCTAGTCCTAATACTGAACCACACCATCTGGTGATCACTGGATGCAAGATGATCTCCCACTATAATCTCAGATACACTTTTCCCATTGGTAAACACCAGTCCAGTTTGGCCCATTCATGTGTGGGTTCTGCTACCCATTGCTGGAATAGTTCTCCTTGTATAGAATCCAAAATCTCCTTATACCTAGATGACACCACAGCAGGGATGTGCCAATCAATATCTGGCATATTGAAATCACCTGTCAGTAACACTTCTCCTTTAATGGCAATACTGCATGTGTCTTCTATTAAATCTCTGTCCACTTCTTCTGCCAGTCAAGGAGATCTGTATATCACACCAATGCAAATGGATTCCCTGTTCCCTCTTTCTGGTGCTTTAATGGCAAACACAGAGGAGCATGGCACAGTTGTCAACAGGTCAGCAGATGCAGTGATATTGCAGGACCCAGATGAGAGAGGTTGGGAAGAAATGTTAGCAGACTAGCAGGAGCTGCATGTTGCCCCACTACCAGCACCCAATATTGACACAGACCCACCTGGTGAGGAGGCACTGCTTGATCCACCAGGGGAAGGCCGACCGATGACCCACCACTGAAAGCAGCTGATATGGTGTGGGAAGTGACTTCTCCAGCAGAACAAGGAATACTTGGCGATGGAGAGGGTGTGAAGAGCGATCCTGTGAGACATGCTGTGTGTGCAAAGAGAGAGAAAGAAGACATCTGATTGGTGTCTGCAGAAACTGGAACACATCAGCCAGTCAATGGATACATTCTTGTCTCGTATCCCTAGCAATGTGCTCCCAGCCTCTTCCCCTGCCACCTCGGGCCCCGCACCAACCAATAGGGATGGCAGAGGTACTAGGGTCATGCAATGTGAACCCCAGGAGCCAATCCTATACAATATACTGGGTGCATCACCATGGGGCAGTGGTACCCCTCACATTTCACAAGCTTTCATGATGCTGAGAAACAAGGTGTTGAGGGGATAGGGATGACGAAAGAGAGCTCATCGGTATCTATGGATAGTGGTGAGGAAGCCTCCATCATCATTACACAGTCCCTACCCATCCATCTGGAAAAGCACAGCAGAAGACATGGGACAAGGACAGGGGGTGGCAGGGAATGTCAGTGTGATTGACCTGATGTGCAGAGATGATTCTTGCGGTGATTGCTAGAATTTTTGTTGCATGCCACTCATTGTTATGGCAGGACTTTCTGTTGTATGTTCTAGAAGGTCTCTGGGTGTTTGTTGGGGGGAAGAGGGCATGCCAAGGAGTTGGGAAGTGGAGTTCCTGCATGCAGGGCTTCCACAGGGGCTATGTGCTGCTGCAGACATGTTCAACTGGGCCAGTCGGGATGGTAATGGAATCCCAGGGGTGGGGACAGGGTAGTGGTGGTTTGTGGCACAAGGGTGCAGGCATTCTTTGTGTGGGGGCGGGCAGGCGGATTTTGTCTCCAATGTAACTTAGCTGCTTGCTAATCAACCACACTCAAAAATAGCCAAAAAAGGTAGATAATGATAAGTAAAGCCAAAAACAATCTGCCTAAAAATCTCAATCTTTTCTCATCAAAGATTGCTGGAAAAAATAATAATAAACACAACACTTTCCTACAGAGAGGAAGAGACCTCAGTTGTGTAAACCAAAGAACATTTAATACATACAGCACTATATATGGTTTAGAAATAAATCACCATAACTGGTCAGAAAAATCCTCATTAATATTATCTAGACTTAACTCAATTTGCTGCTTTATTCTTAGTGTTTCCATAATTTTCTTTGAAAAAGGAAGCATATCCCTTTTTAAAACCTAATGTGTTCAAAAAATATAAATGTAAAAATGATTTAAACCAAAACAGTCCAAATCTACAGTTTCAACAGTCTCAAAAGAGCAAGAGCATTGCTAAAATCTATCCTTTCCTTCCTCAACATGCTACCACTCTCTCACCACTTCCTGCTCATGCAAAGACTACTGCAACCTAATCCTTGAGGGTCTCCAACAGAACTAATTTCTCAGTTGAAATCGACTCAAAATACAGCTGCTCTGCTTATGTTCTTTCGGTGTTGCTATGACCATGTAACTCCTCTCCTCAAGTCATTACACTGACTCCCTATTTGCTTCCATATATAATTCAGGCTTCTACTGCTCACCTACAGATGCATTCTCACTCTGCAGCTCCGCATTACTTCTCTCTCTCTACACCCTTCCTTATGAATTATATTCTTATGACAAATTACTCTCATTTGTGCCCTTCTCCACAGCTAACTCATGACTAGGCTCCTTCAACCTTGCTGTGCCATTTGCCTGAAACAGCCTTCCTGAGTGGTTGTGTCATGCGTCCTTTCTGGATATATTCAAAGCCAGACTAAAAACTCAAGGATCGATATTCAGCATGTGGCAGTCAGCGTTGCTCAAACACTAGACCACTGCGAGCAAAAATGAAACCAGACGTTCAGTACTGGATCCTATCTGGCATCTGGTGCTAAATATGCGGTTTCTCCGCTCATCACAGTGGCAGCTGTTAACTGGATAGCACAACCACATAAAGCTAAGAAAGTCATTGACCTGTCATAACTTTATGCAGTTTGCCTATCCAGTTAGTAGCTGAATATCACAGCTAACCAGATAGTCACTGAGACCACCCGAGCCCCACCCACGGAAAACCCTGAAACTAACAGACGTTTGCAAGACAGTCTGGGGAGATATTCAGTGGCACTAACCAATTAAGGACTCATTCCGTTCTGTACATAGAACCCCTCTGTATGTCCGGTCTGAGCCGGACATACAGAGGGGATCACGATTCTGATCCCACGGGGCACATCTAGCCCCGCAGGATCAGAATCTCAAACAGTCCTGTACGTGTAGGCTGGGCTGTGATTCAGTCTGACCTGCACATACAGGACCTTCCTGGCTAACTCAGTCAAAGCTCTTCAATGGAGCCGCAGTGCCATGGCATCATGTTGCCATAGCACTGCAGCTCCATTGAAGAGCCGTGATGTTGACCGCTGGAAACAAAAGCTTATTCCCTGCAGCCTGACCCCCGATCTGGTCTTCTAAGGCCAGGGTCAGGCTGGGGGGAATGTCCTCCGGCCCCCCTACTGTCCCATCTGCACCCCAGCATTGAAAAAATAACATGTCCAGGGAAGTTATTCCATCTCGGAGGTGGAATAACTTCCCTGCACATGCACCGGCCCTGGACATAAAGGGCCATCATTATTTATTTATTTTTTATTTATTTAACAGTTTTTATATACCGCACTATTCATCATCAGTGCGGTTTACATTAAACAACAACATATCTGTCAATATATAACTGATCTAGGTTTACAGATAACAGGGAAGGTAAACTGGGTGCAAACTGGGGGATAACTATATACAATTAAATATGTTACATCAAGGTTTGGTATTTGATGAAGTTCGGTATTTTCCCATTTTAAACCTCTGTTCTGGGTTGTTGATGTGTGTAAGAGTTAGTTGAGTGATGCGGAAGACAGTTCTCTGGTGTGTATGGTAGCTTAAAGTGCAAAGTGAATAAATAGTGCTTGATGGACTTTCTGAATTGGGTGATATCTCTGATTGATCTGATGCTGGGGGGTAGTTTGTTCCAGCACTTGGGGGCATAAGACACAAAAGCTCTGTTAGTGGTTTGTTGTGTCCATTTTGTGGAGATACTAGGAGTGACTAGTGTATTTTCTGCTACTAGTCTTCTGGATCTATTATTCGGTGCGTGAGTGATTAGATTTGAGATTGATGCAGGGGATATTTTATTAATAGCCTTGAATGTGATGAGGAGAGCTTTGTATATTATTCTGCAGTTTATCGGGAGCCAGTGTAGGTCGACCAGTATTGGTGTTATATGCTCTCTTTTTGAAGCTCCGGATAAGATGCGGGCTGCCGCGTTCATCGCCAGTTGTAGTGGTCTTAGTGTATTCTTGGGTAGGCCGTGCAGGATGATATTCGCATAGTCGAAGTGCGGTGTGACTATTGTTTAGAAAACTGTACGGAAATCTTTGGTCTCCAGCATTGGTTTCAGGTGTCGCAGTGTTTTTAGTTTGTAATATATTGACCTTACTGTGTTCTTTATGTGCTCCTTAAGATTGAGTTTCTGATCGAGTATCACACCGAGGTACTTTATGGAGGCCTTGATCGGGAGCTCTGCATCTCTCACTATGAGGGTGGTTGGTGGCGAAAACTGTTTGTTTCTTGTGGCTATTAGCACTTCGGTTTTCTTGAAATTTATTCTCATGTTCTGATTGAGAAGCCAGTCGGTTATTGCATTGAAGCAGTTGATTAGTGCGGAGTAGTCAGGATTTGATACATTGATCGGTGTGAAAATTAGCATGTCATCTGCATATAATAGACAAGATATACCGAAGTCTCTGGTGATGTCACAGATTGGCTGCATGTATATATTAAAAAGCAGCGCAGATAGAGATGAGCCTTGGGGTACTCCTTGTTTCTGTTGGAAGGGTTCAGATGTAATGTTGCCTATACGGACCTGTTGCCAACGCTCCTCTAGGTATGATTTGCACCAGTCCCAGGCAAGGTTATGGATGCCCTTTTCGTGAAGTCTAGCTAGCATAATCTTATGGTCAACTGAGTCGAATGCCGCTGATATGTCCAGGAAAATCATTGCAACGGCCATGTGAATGTTGTCAATCCCACAAATGAGTTTGTTGAATAGTGAAGTCATGAGTGTTTCAGTTCCATGAGCTTCTCGGAATCCGTGTTGGCATGGGTCCAACGGGGCTGCTGTGTCTATGTGTTGTTGGATCTGCCTCTGAGTTTCCTTCTCAAGTATCTTGGCTAGATAGGGAATACTGGAAATTGGGCGGTAAGACTCTTCCTTCTTTGGGTCCATCTGGTTATTTTTTAGTAGAGGGCGAATTGATGTTTGTTTAAGGGCCGTAGGGAAAATCCCAGTTAGGTAGGAGATATTTGCGATCTTAACTATGTAAGGGCTAAGCTCAGCACGTAAGGTTTTGATCCAGTGTGCTGGACATGGGTCATTTGGTGCCGTGGTGGTGTTTATGGTGGCGATAATATCTTCGATGGTTCTTCTTGATGGAGGTGAAAATTTATCAAGTGAAGCTTGAGCTTGAGGGAATTGGGTTAGTACTTGTGATGGAGCTGTATTTGCCTTGACCAATTTGGATTGGATGAAGTTGGCATATAATTGTGGTTGTATGGATTCTTGATGTGGTGGCGATGGTTCTTTGGTTAAAGTTTTTACTAAATTGAAGAGATCACGTGGTCTGTTTAGCGCTTTGCTGAGAAGATCGGAGTGGAATTCTTTCCTTGTGGCCCAAGTTAGTTCGCGATGCTTTTTGAGGTGAGTGAGGTATTCATCTTGATCCTGGCTGTTGTGGGTGTGTCTCCATTTTCTTTCTAACTTTCGCAGTTGGAGTAGAGATGTACGTAATTCTGTAGAGAACCATGGGGCATCCTGCTTTTTATTGGAGCGATTCTTGGATGGGAGTTTCTTGTTTGTGATTGGCTGATGGGCGTACTGATAGAGAGTGTCATTCCAGTTAGAGATCACTTCGTTTAGGTTGTCCGTTGGCTTGGATAATTTTGGCAGCACTTGTTTAGTGAGGGTCTCTATGTCTAACGGCTTAAATCGCCCTGAACTTGCTGTTGAGGTGACTGGCTGGGCGAGTGTGTTTGGATTTGTTGGTATCTGAAAGATGATCAGGCTATGGTCTGACCAAGGGACTGGGATAATAGATGGTTGGGTATGATTATTTACGCTTGTAACTGCTGGAGGAGCGAATATCAAATCGAGGATGTTCCCTTGTTTGTGTGTGGGGTTGAGCACGATTTGCTTGTATCCAAGGTCTGTCATTGCATCGAGGAATGTACTAGATAAGTCGTGATGTAGAGAGGCAAGGTTGAAATCTCCCAACAACCAGTTTGGCTTGTTGGGATTATCAGGGTTGCAGGCCAAGTTTATTATATCCGAGAAATCCTCTGATACTGCGTTTGGTGCTGCGTAAATGAGATTGATAGAGTTGCTTCTATTTGTGATAGTTATAGTGTCTAGGTGCTGGGAGCTCCTGGTTAGGGATACTCGGCTTGGCCCTGTGCATCCAGGGCCGGCAACCACCCACTGCCTGTCCAGACTCTACCCCCGAGCCGCCCCTTCCCTGCCCCATCTCACTTCCCCACACATCTGGCGGGGAACTTAGATGTGACGGGGAAGACACATTGGAATGTCCATCCTCGCTATTCGTGGCACAGAATCGGGCCCTTAGTGTTGCTGAATATCGGGCTGAGTGGAGTTTAAGTGGTTTACCTGTCCTGCAAACTGCGTAAACCATTCTGAATATTGACCACTCACATTTTTGAGGTTGCTTTTACATATTGACACTTCTCTCTTCTAAATTCTCTTGTTTGTCATGTATGTTTGTCTTGATTACATCATAAGCTCTGTGAAGCAAGAACAGTCTCTTTTATATGTGTCTGTACAGCACTGCAAATGCTTCATAGCATTTTAGAAAAGATAAATAGTAATAGCAACAGTAATAGTAGACCTAGGGACGTAGGTAATTTGCAGATTACTAATGACCATGATGTTGAGGTACAGGTTCTGCCAGTCACTGGCACGACTGGCTTAAGAGGTGCGTCGGGCTCAGGGTGCACCACAATAGGGGTGTAAGAAGCCTGCCTCACTGGCTTGCCTCCAGCCTGCCCTCTGCCTCCCCAGCCACAGCTGTATTAAACATTAATACAGCCAGGGGAGCAAACGTCAATGCTCCCCCGGCTGTATTGAATATTAACATAGCATTGTGGAACCTGTGTGTCTTTTTGGAAAACTGCTAGGTACTTGTGACCTGGGTTGGCCACTGTTGGAAACAGGATACTGGGCTTGATGGATCTTGTTCTGATCCAGTATGACATATCTTATGTTCTTTTGTTCTTATGACTGGAAATGGGCTCATATTGGGGATGCAGGACTGGGAATGGACTGGTGCAGGGGCTGGGGGGCTGACTGATACTGGCAATGGGCTGATACTGGCAATGGGAGCTAGGACTCAGAATGGGATGATACTGGGGATGGTGGACTGGAAATGGGCTGATACAGGGGCCAGGGTCTGTCTGATATTGGCAATGGACTGATACTGGGAATAGGGGCTAGGACTGGCAATGGGCTGATACTTGGAATGGGGGGCTGGGACTTGAAATGGGATGACACTGGAGATGGGGGAATGGAAATGAGTTGATACAGGGGCGGGAGGGGCTGACTGATACTGACAATGGACTAATAATACACTGGAATATGGGGCTGGGATTGTAAATGGGCTGATTCTGGGATTGGAGGGCTGGCTGATAGTGGGGCTAGGGACTGGTGCTGTAAATGGGCTGATACAGGGGCGGGGGTACTGGAAATGGACTGATGCAGGGGCTGGAGGGGCTGACTGATACTAGCAATGGGCTGTTACTGGCAACTTGTGCTGGGACTGGAAATGGACTAATACTGGGGCTGGGGACTGGTACTGGAAATGGACTGATACTGAGGCTGGGAGGGACTGGAAATGGACTGATATTAGGTCTGGGGTGATGGGACTGGAAAAGGCAGATGAAATTTAATGTGGACAAGTGCAAGGTTATGCACCTAGGGAAGAACAACCCAAACTATGGTTACACGATGCAAAGTTCCACATTAGGAACCACCACCCAGGAAAAAGATTTAGGCGTCATTGTGGATACCATGTTAAAACCCTCGGCCCAGTGTGCAGCGGCGGCCAAGAGAGCAAATAGAATGCTAGGTATGATAAGGAAAGGAATGGAAAATAAAACAAAAGATATTATAATGCCTCTATATCGTTCCATGGTGAGACCGCACCTTGAATATTGTGTGCAATTCTGGTCGCCGTATCTTAAAAAGGATATAGCGATTTTAGAAAAGGTACAGAGAAGAGTCACCAAAATGGTAAAGGGGATGGAAGGATACTCCTATGAAGAAAGGCTAAAAAGGTTAGGGCTCTTTAACCTGGAAAAGAGACGGCTGAGGGGAGATATGATAGAAGTCTATAAATTAATGAACGGAGTGGAACGGGTAAACGTAGATCGATTGTTTACCTTATCAGAATATAGAAAGACTAGGGGACATGCAATGAAGCTACAGGGTAAACTATTTAAGACTAATAAAAGAAAATATTTTTTCACTCAACGTGTAATCAAACTCTGGAATTTGTTACCGGAGGATGTAGTAAAGGCTGTTAGTGTAGCTGGGTTTAAAAAAGGTTTGGACAAGTTCCTGGAGGAAAGGTCCATAAACCATTATTAAGAAGTGACCGAAGATATCAATGCTTGACCCAGTATACACGTATACAGTATACATGTATACAGTATACCCAGTACGGCGGCGGCAGCGGTAGCAGCCAGCGTTTTTTTTTTTTAAATTTAATTTTACTTGAGCCGATGGGGGATGGGGGGGGTTAGGACTGCTAATGGGCTATGGGGGGGCTAGGACTGGAAATGGGCTGGGTGGGCTAGGACTGGAAGTGGGCTGGGGGGTTAAGACTGGAGGTGGGCTGATGGGGTTAGGACTGGTAATGGGCTGTTGGGGGGGGTTAGAACTGGTAATGGGCTATGCGGGGGGGTTAAGACAGGTAATGGGCTGTGGGCTGATGGGGGCTGTCTGGTAATGGGCTATGGGGGGCTAGGACTGATAATGGGCTATGGGGGGGCTAGGACAGGAATTGGCTGATGGGGAGGGGTTAGGACTTGAGGTGGGCTGATGGGGTTAGGACTGGTAATGGGCTGTGGGCTGTTGGGGGGGGTTAGAACTGGTAATGAGCTATGGGGGGGTTAAGACTGGTAATGGGCTGTGGGCTGATGGGGGCTGTCTGGTAATGGGCTATGGGGGGCTAGGACTGATAATGGGCTATGGGGGGGCTAGGACAGGAAATGGGCTGATGGGGAGGGGTTAGGACTTGAGGTGGGCTGATGGGGTTAGGACTGGTAATAGGCTGTGGGCTGATGGGGGGGGTTTAGGACTGGTAATGGGCTATGGGGGGCTGACTGGAAATGGGTTGATGGGGTTAGGACTGGAAGTGGGCTGATGGGGGGTTCGGACTGGTAATGGGTTATAGGGGGGGCTTAAACTGAAAATGGGATGATAGGGGGTTAGGACTGGAAGTGGGTTGATGGGGGGGCTAGGACTGGTATTGGGTTGGGGGGTTGCTAGGACTGGAAATGGGCTGATGGGTGGCTAGGACTGGAAATGGGCTGATGCAGGGACTAGAAGGGAATGGATGCTGGGTGAGGCTGGAACTAGAAGGGAGCTGATGTTGGGGGAGGATTAGAATGGGATGGGGCTGGAAGAGTAAAATGGAGAAGGGAAAAATATTTTGTGTGGGAGGGATAAAAAATCTACAATTGGCCGGGTATTGGGAGAGTAAGTGGGGATTGAGGATGGAGGGGTAAAATTTGAGTGGATGAAATAGGAATGAGGAAAGAGCAAAAGGAGAAAGATTAGTATGTTAAAGCAGATGTAGAGAGAGAATGGAAAAAAACTAGAAGAGAGAAGAAAAGACAAATGGACAGCAGACGATGGAGAGTTAGCAGAAGACACGAAGAAACCAGAAGAAAGTGGCTGGAGCAATTGCAGCTGAAAAAAATGCACAAAAGGTAGAAAAATATCTATTTATTTTGAATTTATTAATTGGAATATGTCAGCTCTGGTAAATGTGCATCATTAACGTCTGCGCTTTGTTTAGTACAAGAGCAAATTAATGTATAGTTTTATTTCTACATTGTTGTACATTCCAAGTTTGGCTTTTGGGATTCCCAGTTTAATTATTGTCTTCCTGTTTCTAAATTGTGATTTCTTGTTTGGTGACAGTCTGTGTTCTGCACGTGTAACTGAGCTGAGGTATTCGGTTTATGTAATTCCTATTTGACATTGCCACTTGTTCTCTTTCCGCAGTAGTTCATGTATTCTTGTTCTCTGAAATGTATTGGTTTAATATTTGCAGTGTTGCCTTTTGATTGGTAGAGTATGGTGCTTTGTGAGTCCTGGTAGTGCTGTTAGGATACGGCGGGTTTGCTATGGGTTCTAAATGGGCAGTGTTTGTAGTAGTTCCTAATGTGTCTGGCAGTTGGCACTGGATTATAGTTATGTAGAAATCTTTTAGTCTTTCTTTATCCATACACTCATTAAGAGGCAAGTTTACTAAAAGTAAGTATATGGTAACATTATGCAAATATTTATGCAAATGAGGCCCCGCACCGAGTCTCCGCACATGGCCCCGCACCCCCCTTGGGCCGCCCCTGCAACTTGGTGTCAGATTTTTGTATTTTCCATTTCAATATTTGTCTTTTGTAGTTTCTTAGTCTTTAATTGGCGATGGTCTATGTTTTCCATGTGCAGCCGAGATAAGTGATTCTGCTAACATGTAGTTTCTCTCTAGGAATCTGTAGCAGTTCAGCTTGTTCTCTTTTCCAGCTGAAGGTTACTGGTGTTCTAGAATATTTGCAGTGCTGATTTTCCATAGGTAGGGTTGGTGCAATTTGAGTTCTTGATGCTGGGGTTGAGTATCCATTTGCAGGGTTTTGTGTTATGATACACAGTGTCTAGCTATGGAGGGAGTTAGTGGTGTTGTCATTGATGTGAGACTAGGATTTGAATACTGTATAATTTTTTTTTTATTTTGAGATGTAAAGTGCAATACCCTACTTCTGCTCTGCATCAGTTGCTGTGAGAGTTTTATTGATGAGTCTGGGAGTGTTCCATATGAATGAGTGTTCCTTGTTTTTGCTCAACTAATGTTTAATGTAATTCAATATTGCAATGTTCTGCTATATTGTTGTTTAAGTTCCTTGTAAACCGCCCCTGATCTCTGGAAGGGGCGGTATAAAAAAGCACTGAAATAAATAAATAAATAAATATGAATGAATAATTATGCCCTATCATAGCAACATAGTATACGTATGACCGTAGATAAAGACCAGTATGGTCCATATAGTCTGCCCAGCAAGGCGGCAAGAGTAGGTGCACCTACCGCTCCGTGCAAGTCACCCCTCCCCATATCTTTGTTTAGGGGTGTACCCACCGCTCCATGTAGATCACCCCTATTTGTTCAGATTTAAGAGATAGTTATGTTTATTTTGATTTTATCCTGTTGCTATAAAGGGATCCACTGTGTCTGTCCCATGCCATTTTGAATTCTACCCCCACCACTTCCATCGGGAGGGCATTCCAAACATCCACCATCCTTTCAGTGAAAAAGTATTTCCTGACATTGCCTTTCAGTTTACCCCATTGCAGCTTCATGTTATGTCCTCTAGTTTTACAGCTTCCTTGTCTTTGGAAGAGGTTTGTTTGTTCATTAATACTCTTTAAGTATTTAAAGGTCTGAATCATATCTCCTCTGTCCCTCCTCTCCTCCAGCGTGTACATATTTAGGTCTTCAAGTCTCTTTTCATAAGTCTTCTGACGCAGGCTGCAAATTATTTTGGTCACTTTCCTCTGAACTGCTTTCAGCCTTTTTATATCCTTTGTGAGAAATGGTCTCCTAAACTGAACACAATATTCCAAGTGAGGCCTCACCAGCGACTTGTACAGTGGCATTAGCACCTCTTCCTTTCTGCTGATAATTCCTCTCTGTATGCAACCCAGCATCCTTCTGGCTTTTGCCACTGCCTTGTCACACTGTTTCGCCACCTTGAGATCCTCAGAAACCAACATGCCGAGGTTCTTCTCCTGGTCCTTGTACACCAAACTCTCACTCCCTATTGCATACAATTCCCTTGGATTTCTGCTTCCCAAGTTCATGACACTGCACTTCTTTACATTAAATCTTAACTGCCAAGCATTAGACCATTCTTCCAATTTTTGTAACTCTTTCCTCATGTTCTCCTCTCCCTCAGGGGAGTCCACTCTGTTGCAAATTTTCGTGTCATCTGCAAAAAGATAGACTTTTCCATTCAGTCCTTCAGCAATATCACTCACAAATATATTGAACAGTACCGGTCCCAGGGCCAAATCCTGGGGCACACTGCTAATCACTTTCATCCGAGTGAGTTCCGTTTACTGTCAAAATCTGTCGCATGTCAGTCAACCAATTTCTGATCCAGTTCACCATCTTGGGACCCATCCCCAAGCTGTTGAGTTTATTGATAAGCCTCTGTGAGGAACAGTATCAAAGGCTTTTCTGAAATCTAGGTAGATCACATCCATTGCATGCCCTTGATCTAGTTCTCTGGTCCAGTTCTCCAGTCAAAGAACGCAATCAGATTTGTTTGACAAGATCGTCCTTTGGTAAAACCATGTTGCCTCGGATAATGCAAACTGTTGGTTTCAAGGAAGTCCACTATTCGCTCTTTCAGGAGTGCCTCCGTTATTTTTCCCACGACTGAGGTAAGGCTTACTGGCCTGTAGTTTGTCACTTCTTCCCAACTACCACTTTTGTGAAGAGGTACCACATCAGCCCTTCTCCAGTCCTGTGGAACTTCTCCTGAATCCAATGATCTATTAAAAACATCTTTTAATGGCCCTGCAAGTACCTCTCTGAGCTCTTTCAGTATCCTGGGATGTATCCTGTCTGGTCCCATAGCCTTGTCCACTTTCAGTTTTGCAAGCTGTTCTAACACATCATCTTTTGTGAATGGTGTGGTATCTACTCCATTCCCATTTGTATATTTGTCAATCACAGGTGGTCCTTCTCCACAATTTTCTTTAGTAAAAACAGGACAGAAGTATTTGTTTAGCATTTTCGCTTTTTCAATGTCACTTTCCACGAATCCGTTCCCAGCACTTTTGATCCTGCAATTCTACCTCTGATTTTCCTCCTCTCTAGAATATACCTGAAAAAGGTTTTGTCGCCACACTTCACATATTTAGCCATCTTTTCTTCTGCCTTTGATTTTGCTATCCTTATTTCTCTTTTTGTCTCTTTTAGTTTGATCTTGTATTTTTTTGTGTTCCTCTGTTTGCGAGCTTCTGAATTTTGTGAAAGCTGTGGTTTTTTTAGTAATTTAGTAAGGACTTATATACCGCTCCTTCCAGCGATCAGAAGCGGTTTGATTACAATTACGGGATTTGTCATAAATTACAGACAGAATTATTTGGGGATTAGATAGAGAGAGCAGGGGGGGGGATACACAGCACACATATGCGGGTCCATATAAAGACCTTAGCTATTATCATACATTTACACAGGCACTGGTTTTTGCCTTTATTTGTGCAGCCACTTCTTTGGAGAACCAAATAGGTTTCCTTTTCCTCTTGTTTTTATTTACTTTCCTTACCTATGTATCTGTTGCCCCTTTTATTGCCTCCTTTAGTTTAGACCGTTGCAATTCCACTTCCCTAATCTCCTCCCACCCTGCCAACTCCTCCTTCAAGTACTTGGCCATTTTTCTGAAGTCAGTGTTTTTGAAGTCTAGGACTTTGAGCTTGCTGTGATTGGATTCTACCTTGGCTTTTATCTCAAACCACACTATGGGATGATTGCTGCTGCTCACATGGGCACCCACCTGGATATTTGGCACTCTATCTCTGTTGGTGAGCACTAAATCCAGCACCAAGCTCTCCCTGGTTGGTTACATCACCATTTGTTTAAGTAATGCATCTTGGAAGGCATCCACAATTTTTTTCTTTCTTTCCAGATTTGCAGAAGGAACACTCCAATCCACATCAGGTAGATTAAAGTCACCCAATATGATCACTTCCCCCTTCATGGCTATCTTTGCAATATTAGCAATCAATTTTCTATCCATTTCTTCAGTTTGGGTTGGAGGCCTGTAGACCACACCAGTAGGGAAAACAGTGCCAACACAATCCACAATGCTTCTTCTTTTCCCCATGTCCCCTGCATTTCAGCAACTTCAGTATTGACTCGAAGGCACACATTACATTGCATTGCAATATTGCTTTTGACATATAGGGCTACTCCTCCTCCTTTCCTACCCTCTCTATCTCTTCTAAATACTTTATAGCCAGTTATCACTATACCCCATTCATGTGACTCGTTAAACCAAGTTTCAATAATGGCCACAATGTCCAAGTTCATTTCCACCATTTGGGCTTCCAGATCAGGAACTTTGTTGGCTAGACTTCGAGCATTTGTGCTCATTGCTTTCCAGCATTTGTTGATTGGCTTGCCTACATTTTGCATGGATTTTGTTCTACACGCCCCTTCCCGCTTGCCATTGATGTGTGGTTTGAAAGTGTGGTTGTTTCCATTGTTGTTTTGCTAGGAGTGACATACTGAACTTGTCCTTCTCCATCCGTCACCCTCTTTCCCTAGTTTAAATGCCTGTCCACATACTGCCTGAATTTTTCACTTAGGATCATTTTCCCTGCGACGGAGAGATGTAGTCCATCAGCACAGTATAGTCTCTTGTTGATCCATCTGTTTCCCCAGTTGCCTGTATATCTAAATACTTCTTGTTCGCACCAGGTCTGGAGCATGTATTAAAGCTGTTTATGCGAAATAGCCTTTCTGCCCCCTTACCATGAAGAGGTAGAACTTCTCAGAATGCTACAGTGTTAGCAATGGGCTTGAGTTTCTCTCCCAGAGTCTGGAAGTCCCTTTGAACTGTAGAGGCACTGTTTCTAGCCAGGTCATTTGTACCCAAGTGGGTGATAACATCAGTTTTGGAGTGCTCACTTTCTGCACTAACTATACCAACAATTTGGTTTGTATTCCTGCTGGCTGAAGAGCCTGGGAGGCATTTGACCATCCTCTCTCCTTTGAGATGAGTTACCAAGTTGGTGCCTCTGATGATGGAACCTCCAAGCAGTAGTAGTTTTCAGACTGATTGAAAGGCAATTAGGCATTCGCTAGCAAATGTATAATTAGGCTAATCATGTATTTAAAAAAAACCCAGATAATATCAGACTTTTAAATTGCAGAATGGCAGATATTATCTGTATGCTTGTGGGGTGTTTAGGAGAGAAGCGAGGTTAGGCCAGAAAATTATTCAAATAGTGGCACTATTCAGCCATTATTCAGGTAAATTACACATTTAGTTTCAGGCCTAACCTAAACAGATAATTCACAAGCACATGCACCTATGAGTGCAACCCCTTACATTCTCCAAGACAGACACACATACATACACACATGCAACTTCAACACTCCCCATGACAGACACACATGCAGCCCCTTACACTCCCCATGACAGACACACATGCAGCCCCTTACACTCCCCATGACAGACATGTATTCAGCCCCTGGAATTCTCCATGACAGATGCACATACATACACACACATGCAACTTCAACACTCCCCATGACAGACACACATGAAGCCCCTTACACTCCCCATGACAGACATGTATTCAGCCCCTGGAATTCTCCATGACAGATGCACATACATACATACACACATGCAACTTCAACACTCCCCATGACAGACAGGCATGCAGCCCCTTACACTCTCCATGACAGACAGGCACACATGCATGTATTCAGCCACTGGAATTCTCCATGACAGATGCAGATACATACACACACATGCAACTTCAACACTCCCCATGACAGACACACATGCAGCCCCTTACACTCCCCCTGACAGACAGGCGCACATGCATGTATTCAGCCCCTGGAATTCTCCATGACAGATGCACATACAGTCCCTGGCATGCCCCATGACAGAGACACACACAGATGCATGCACACATAGCCCCTGGCACTCCCCATAACAGACACACACTCAGATATTTGCACACATTGTGCCTAACACTCCCTATGACAGACACACACACACAGACAGACTCTAACACTCTCTATGACAGACAGACACATGCATGCAACCCCCAACATGCCCTATCACACACATACACACACAAACATACATGCATGAAGTCCTCAGCACTCCCTATGTCACATATAGACTCATGAAGCCTTTGACACGCCCCATGATAGACACACATATGCAGCCCCTGACACTCCTCATACAGACACATGCATGCAGCCCCCTTACACTCCCCATGACACATGCACACACACATAGCCTCTGACACTCCTCTTCACACATAGATACACACACACATGCACAAAACCCTTGACGCTCCCCATGACACACAAAGATGCACATACCGCCTGACAATTCCTATGACATACATGTGCACACATGCACAAAGCCCTCAACATTCCCCATGATAAACATATGCAAGCATGTATGAAGCCCTTAACATTCCCCATAATACATGTATGCACTCTCTATGACAGGCAGATGCATTCACTCCTCAGCACTCCTAATGACAGCCACACGAGCCTCAATAAATTGGTTAGTGTATATCAGGGGTTCTCAACCCAGTCTTCAGGACACACCTAGCCAGTCAGGTTTTCAGGATAATCACAATAAGCATGCACGAGAGTGATTTGCATACAATGGAAATCTTTCTTGTGCATATTCATTGTGGTTATCCTGAAAACCTGACTGGCTAGGTGTGTCTCAAGGACTGGGTTAAAAACCCCCTGGTGTATAAATTTCACTTGCCTCTGTCATTTTTGCTATTCTAGATTAACACTATCCCACAGAAAATTGTCATCATGTTGAGATAAAAGAGAGGCTTGTGAAGGGCTCCAGTATAATCTACAGGTTGGGGTGAGGGGGGGGGGGGCAGCACAGCAAAAAAATTGCACTGGCCCTGCATAGTGGCACCCCTTTGAAGCAGTACACGCACATGGCCCTAAAGTAAGAGTTAGCAGGCTTCTCTTCGACCTGGAGGTTTGGTGCCTTCAAAATTTGGCAGTTGCCTTTGTTGTCCATGCCTAAATCCGGTCCTGGCTGCATCAGTGAATGATTGTAGGGTTCATTACAGTGTGTGTTTAGCTAAACTGGAGGTGCTGGCTGTTTTTTATTAATTTGACAGTACTCACAACTTTCACACTGACTAAATTGCACATAACCCTAAACAGGTGCTGATAGGATAATTATCTCATCCAGATAATGGCTATGACTGTTCCAAAAATGTCATAACTCAGTGACTAAGAAGATAATTGTAGCACATTTCAAAAGAGCACACCCACCTGTTTTCTGATATGCTGCAATATCTCAGCAGTTTCATGTTAGTATCCTATCTATTACTGCCATGATGAAAATAATCACTTACTACGTCCAGCTGAACACAGGCATTTCTGGGAGCTGAGAAGCTACTACACTCCAAATGCTCCTGGGTCCTTTACTGAGAGGGAAGGTCATCTTTGAAAGCACTTAAACGTAAACTGTAGAGGTCTTCTGGTACTCCTCAGTACTGAGAACCACATAGTTGAACAGGATAGGTTCTTCTTAAATTAAATAGTTTATTGGTGAATGTGAATAACTCGACAGCCAGTATGCTTTCTTCTAGCGCATACTTCAAATGTTAGTCACACAAATCTGCACCACTAAGGAATCCTTTCTTTACAACTTCACACTGTACTTTTTACAGCTATTCCTCTCTAGGACTTTTCGGGTATTAGTTCCTGGTCAATAAAGTGCAAATCTACGATGGCCTTAAAAGAAACGGAACAGTTCCGAACACTTACAAATGAGCTCCTGCTGAAACTTCTTTTAAGTGCCAACTCTGTAGCAGTTTTACAAGTCTGGCAGTCCTTTCAATAGACCTACTTCTTAGCTGTTGAATGTGGAAATTAATACATGCTAACAGTGAACACTGGAATTTAACAGCATGTAGTTATTCCAGTGTTAAACGGGTCATACAGAAGGGCAAGGAATGGGTGTGGTATGAACAAGGATTGTGCCTTATGGTTATCACAGAGGTTTCTAAGGTACATTAACTCTTAATGGGGCAGATAACGCAGAGCAGTTAATGCTACTCAAAAGGTGTAGCGAGCTATTGAGAATTATCTGCCATGCAGTTAGCATGGAGTAACAATTTTTTCTATTTGTTAACTCCTTGGAAAAATGCCAAGAATACACGCATCAGCTAACACAGAGGTTTTGCACTTCCCACACATTAGTTTGGTAGTTATCATGTGGCAACTGCAAAACCTTAGCACAACTTAGTATATGAGATCCTTAAATCATTCTTCTATGCAGAAGTAGAAGACTAGCTCCTCTTTCAGCACTTTTCACCTCTGGTCCTTTCGCTCTCTCTCTCCTCTCTCTGTATATTCTTGGACCCCAATATTTTCCCTGTTCTTGAAAACCTGGGAACTCCAGTCTTGAGACCCAGCCACCTTCCTGGGATAGGAGATAGATGAGAAGAACAAGGACACTGGGAACTTCTCTGTTATATACAATATGCCCTCCTGACAAAAACACCTACTCTTCAAGCTCATAGATGTTAGCATGCAAGGACACATAACATATTAGTAAGGGACACACTAGATACACACATATTACTAATACAAAAAGGGTAATTTTTAATAGGGCACCAAACATAGGCAGCAAGTATGCAAATAAGTTAACCAAATTTTCAAAGAAAAAGTATGCATATACTTTGCCTTTAATAATTATCCAACAGGAAGTACATGCAGACATTTACCATTGCTATTTTCCCAGCTTACTTTATGCATTTTATAAAGTATGGTGTAAACACTAACCATTGCCCAATTCCCCCAGCAATGCCTCCACTCATTAAAGTGAAAGCACTTTTATTCAATACAGTTCACAAAAAATAGAGACAGCACTGAACTGTAAGATTATTGTATTTCATGAGCGAAATCCAGGCTGATGGCAGTTTCAACCTTTATACAGGGTGGCCCAAAAAAAGTGAGAACACCTCGTAAATTAAAATCTTAAATAGTTTACTTATTTGCCTGTTTTAGCTATATAACGTCTTTATTTCGACAATTTCCGATTGCCATCTTTTTTTTAAAATTTGTCAATTGTTTATATCTGTCTTTTTGAATTTTTAAATAACTTATATGCTACGAGATGTTCTCACTTTTTTTGGGCCACCCTGTATATAGAATACCAAAAATAATCCACTTCTCTACTGCAAAAAATGGACATAACCCAAAAGCAAAAATTGCAGGAATAATACTGAATTAATAAACTTTTATTCTTGAAAATACTTTACATAGAAAGAATCCCTCTTCACACTGGGGCATTCCCAACTCACCCCTTATTTTTCAAAAACTTCAAGACAAGTAGCTTCACAAAAAAATATATACATGCATGAGCTATTCCTGTAACTATTTCAAAAAAATGTAGAGGGGGACTCAACATCTGGCCATACTAGCTTGACATTCCTGTCATCTCATCATCGCTCCTCACAAAAACATTTTGGGGTATGTTTACTATTCAGCGGTAACAGCTTCCGTGCGATAACAGAGCCGCAGCCCCATTGATTTCAATGGAGCCACGGCTCCGATATTGCACAGAAGCCGCTACCACCGAATAGTAAACATACCCCTTTGTATCTTTTTTAAAAATCCTTTTATCATATTCACATAAAAATGTCCACTTTACAATCCACAGTTCACAATTCAATAGCATTCATCTCCAGAAATTAAGGATTGAAGAAACTTACCTGTACTCGGTGTAAATGCACCGCTGGTTCAAGAATTCAATGAATCAGTAGCCCCAAACATCTGTGCACTCAAATGTCCATGCAGTCCAAGAAACAACCTCTTTCAAATATCCCAAACTTGGCCACAGGTTTCACCTAATAGCTTCCTCAGTGATTGCAACAAACATGGAGGACTGCTGCTCTCCAGTCCCGTGCATGAACAAGACGGTCTGTATTGCCAGCAAGGACTCTTGAATACAACTCTCTGCCTGAGAGCTCTTAAAGGGGGCTTTTCTGTCATTCTTAATAGCTAATTTTTTTTCTGCTGTATTGCAAAAGGGGACTATTTTGTGTTGTTGGGAAAAGCTTTTTTTCTGCAGCTGGCGTTTCTTCCTCTCCTCTAGGCTTCAAGTTCTAAGGGATAGGCAAGCTCTTTGAAGTCACAAACCCAAAGCATCTTTCTGGCTTTCACTGTCACCTTTTCTACCTGTTTGGCCACCTTAAGATTATCAGAAACCATCACGCCCAGTTCCCGCTCTTCTTTTGTGGTCAGGACATACAGGAGGTTTGCCTGTGGATTTGACAAAAACAATGAAATGGAATAGTTTGATATGTTAGACAACCCCACAGGAATTCACAGAGTATCAGCATAACATTATTTGTACTTAATGCTTTTGATATAAAATTAGTGGCAGTTTTTATTTTGTATCCTTTATAAATGATATTCACTGAAAACAATAACTTCATCAGATATGTAGGCATATGGGAAGGGAGGGGGTGCACTAGAATGCTTCACACTGGGTGGCAGCATAATTCTGGAGCCCAACGGGGCTGATATATTGTACCTTAAAATTCACCAACCTTTGTTTTCATTATGAGGAGAATTTGGCTCCCAAGGTGTTGGAGATGGCAGTGAGCAAACCTGGCAAGTTAGATTTCTGAACCAGGCCATCTCCATTCATAATGGTGGGATCTAAGGAGGTTGAAGTGACACTGCAGTCACTAATGACGGAGCTTCTGCAACTAAAGAGCATCATAAAGGATAGCCAATGAGCTCTGTTGGAGGTTCAATCAGAACTATCTGAATCAACAGCTCAGTTTATGTCTGTAGCTACCAGGACCAATGTGTTGGAGAATAGGGTGGATGCCAATGCAGCTCAGATGACCACCTTGAGCCATCAGAGCAGAAACACTCTCAACTTGAACAGGATCAGGATGACCTCAGTACGCACTCCAGGTGAAGCAATGTGCAGCTACTGGGGCTCACAGAAGGAGTTGAGGGCCTCAATATTTTTGGATTTGTGGCCCAGCTACTGGACCTATTTTTTGATCTGCCCTAAGAGATTGAAAGGGTACATAGAACCCTGTCTTTTAGGCATGCTGCAATCAATTCTTGCACCCAATCGGTTTAAAAGTATTACACTATTTGTGAGCACATTCACTTCTACAGCAGGCTGAGATGCATATCCGGTTCAGACAGGATGCATAGAGGGGATGGACGTGCGGGACAGAATCGGGCCCATTGTAAATAAGTTACTGCTCATGCCTATATACCCCCAATAAATTATTTCTCTCCACCCCCCACCATGTGAATAACCTAAGTTACCAAGGAATGTCTTACTTGCATTGCAAATAAGTTACTGCTCATGTAAATAAGCAAAATAACCAAGAAATAGCTCCTCTGTATTGTAAATAAGTTAATGCTTAACTCTCATACATGATATGTATTGTAAATAAGTTACCTATCACTTGTCTGTTATACTAACAGCTTGCTAAATGTACATAAGTTAACATGAAGTTTAATATAACCTACTATTCCTTGTTCAATGTAAACTGCTTTGACCCGGAGAAAAGCGGTATATAAGCACAGCTAAATAAATAAATAAATCATCAACCCCTACTACAGTTTCAATATCCAACCATTCAGCAAATTCAGCAACCCACCTTGTCAACAACAGATAATTCAGACAGACTCTGCTTGTTGCATGCAAAACTAGAAGAGTTCTGCCACTTCATTGCAACTTTCACAGTAAGGTTATTATGCTTATTGTAATAAACAGTTGGAAAATAAGAGACTGGGTCTTGTCCTTGGATGCTGAAGTGGTCTAACTGTGGAGCATTGTAATGTGGAAACAGGGCAAGCCAGATGATTAAGCATCTAGGAATATATATCATTAATACCATTAAAGATCTATGTGCAGCAAACTATAAAATTCTGATGAAGACCGCTGCAAGAGAATTAGAAATATGGGACAGATATATATATCCTGGAGAGGTATAATTCATTCAGTTAAAATGAACATTCTTCCCAGGTTAATCTATCCATTTCGAGTTCTAGTGATTGCACTGTGTAGGGCGTTGATCTGTCCTCACAAATGTTGAGGGGTTTCACTTGTAACTGTAAACATCCAAGGCTATCTAAACGGACAGTCTATAGAGGTAAATTAGAGGGTGCTGGGAATCCCAAGTTTGGATTGGTACCATAAAGCTTGGCACCTATGCACAGTTATAGATTGGTACAATATGGAGAACAGGAAGCAGTGGGTGCAGCCAAGGCTGCCACCCATGGGTTAGACCAGAGAATAATGAGGAGATCATAGAACATGATCCCAAAGCACGCAACATCAAGCTTCTGTTTAACCAGGGTATTTGATACCTTCAGAATTTGTTGCCTTAGGCAGTTGCCTATTTTGCCAATGCTTAAATCTAGAGCTAGATCAAAAGGAACTAGAAGAAATGCCCATAGGCTTCCTACCTTGGATTCCACAGAGGCAAGTTCAAGCCAATTCTGTCTCGCTCTACATTAAAAAAGATATGTAGACCTGGGTTAGGTTATATCAATACCTTCATGTTGGCAGGGTCACCCCAACCAATAGGCAAATTATGCATTTGCCTAGGATGGCAACTTCTGGGGGACATCAAAGAACAGAGCATTTGAAGCTAAACATTAGATTTTGTCAGCTGGGGGGGGGGGGAGAGAAGTGTAAAGCCTAAAGTCTGCCTAGGGTGCCAACACTTTGAATCAACTCTAGGGCTAGCCCTGCATGGTGGTATGTGTATTAGAAAGTTATCACCCATTCCGTGAGTGTCAAGCATTATGCCTGGGTTTTCGAGATTAGTGGGTAAGGGATTAATTACCTAGGGAAACTAATGAAACCTATGAGCTTTTGAGGATGTTAAGAAGCAGTGTAATTTGATCTCTCGACCTCCATGCATGCCTTCAAATTAAGCATTTCCTCCAAGATAGGGCAATAAAATCAAAACTTGTCTAGCCATGGAGCCTAGTTGAAGAGCTATGTGTGAAGGTGAAGAGGAGAAAAGAGAGTTAGCGTCCCACTTATATACAGTAAGTACAGTGAGAGGGAGAAATCCTAGAAGCCTGGGAGAATGAATTTGACCAGGCTTTGGAGGATAGGGAATGGGAAAACACTGCATGATGCAGAATACTAGCAACTCCTCCATATGTATATAGATGCTGGAAAACAGTTCTAAAGTACTATTTAGATGGTATCTAAGTCCACATAGGATGCATAAGATCTACCCAGAGTGCTTGCCTATCTGTTTATGCGGGTGTAATGACACGGGCATGATGTTTTATATTTGGTGGAGTAGCTCGATGATATATATATTTGTTGCTGATCACTGTAAGGATATTAGGTGACTGAGCGGTTTTTTGTGAAATATGCTGTCATAGTAGAAATAAGCAAGGATCTATAAAGCGTATAGTGTGGCCACCGCTGCAGTTGCTGGAGAGGGGTGACAGCAGAGGCCATGGGGGTGGTAAGATTGAGGGCTCACCTAAGGCGTCTCATATCCTTGCACCATGCCTGAACACTACGCTACTCTTGATTTCAGCTGGTGGAAGGGAAGGAGCATATTTCCAGGCACAGCTCGGCTCCTTAAAAAAGACAGCAAGCCTGAGTAATGGCCCACTATGACACGTTACTGTGGCTGGGAGTGTGCAATGTTCCCAGCTATAGCAATGCAAATACAATTAAAGCAGTATTTAAATGCAGGTTAGTAAATAGGCCTCTTAATTTCTTATAATGAATACCCAGTTTTCAATTACTTGATAATTCTGTTAGATTATCATACTAAGGTTGCACATTCGTTTGAAATGACATGGGAAATGTCATTGACTTTCATAGTAATATTAACACAGAGTTGCCAAGTTACCCAGTTCCAGGAGCGAGATTTTAAGCCAGTCCTGGATTTCTCACAATTCTATTCTGATGCATTATGGGACCTGCAGCACTGATTCCAATGGGTAAAATCAAGGACTACAAATACCATACTGCATGGCAATGCAAATTTAAAACCAGAACTGGAAAAAAAATCTCACTCCTGGATCTGGGCAATTTGGCAACTCTGCTAGCATAGTGGAAGACTGCAAATAAAGACCAACATGATCTATCCAGTCTGTCCATAGCATTGCTAGGGCAGAACCTGCGCTAAAGTGTTGGTTACTTTCCCCGTGCCTTTGTTTTTTTTGTGGGGGTTATACCTGCCATGCAGTACGGCTTTTTTTTCCCCTGCCTTTGGTTTTCAATAATCCTCAAATATATTGCACTGGATTAAGTCCCCAGTCTGCCATGGAACCAACAAAGCTGTCATTCTGTTTGCAGCCAGTCCAGGGTTTCATATCCTTTTTAACCTGAAATGACAGGAAAAAGCCAGAAATTTAATTTTTCTCATATCATCAATAGTGCATAATTATTTATCAACAGACACATTATTGAACAAGTTGGACCTTGCTTGCAAGTGTTAGAACGGTACTTACATTTGAAACATGGTGAAAAGGGCAAAACAACGCACTATCTACTGTACGCTTCTGCATTATTGAAGAATAGTAAGCCCTTTGAGACATAGTGTGTGCTCTTGAGCAACAGTACACACTATGGATGTCAATGCTTTTCCAAAATGAAAAAAAAACATTCAAAAAATGAATAAAATGAAAAATCCCTAAATAAGGAAACTAAATAAAATAAAAATATGTGACATGCATACCCCTAATCATAACTTGTTTTCCTAAAACTAAGATTTTTTTAAAGTTTCAAAACAATCTTTATTGGAAAATAAACAAGCATTACAATCAAGTCCACTTCAAGGACTTGATTGTAATGCTTGTTTATCAGAGTGGAGAAGTGGCCTAGTGGTTGGGGCAAGGTACTTCAGGCCAGAAGGTCAGGGGTTCAAATCCCACCAAAGGACAGCAACCTTGGGCCAGAAGGACTGGGGTTTCTAGTCCCACAGGTGCTCCTTGTGGTCTTGGGCAAGCCACTTAATCCTCCATAGCCCTTGTCCCCTTTAAAAATAGTTATCTCCAAGTTATAATGCCCTGTTTGATGTAATTTCAGTTTGTTCAATGTAAACCACACTGAAGCAGAATAGCACAGTATATAAGAGAATATAAATAAATAAAATAAGGAGAGAGTAAGAAAAGCATAATAAATCCTTTAACATAATACCAAAAACAATATAAGCGGAGCCCGTGAATATACTATAACAGCCCTATTTACTTGGAAAGGAAGGAGAAACATTAACCAGTTTCTTTATTAAGCAGGAACACTTCCAACTGATCTGAATCCATAAATACATATTTAGTCTTCTCATAAATCAAAATATATTTACAAGGATATTTTAAAAAGAAAGAGGCTCCTATTGCTAAGGATATTGTAGATATTTCATGTAAATAGTTCACCCACGTTATCCAAGTTTGTACACCTGTTCTCTGTAAAACCGAACAGCCTGTTGTTCTGGTCTTTTTGTTTAATATAAACCGCGCTGATGTCGAATAGTGCGGTATATAAGAAATTGTAATAAATAGAAATTGTAATATTAAATAAAGGATCGAGATTTTAACAAAAGAAAAGCTTTTCTATGCTTCTGAGTAAGTCTACATACATCTGGAAAAATCTGAATTGAGCTACCACAAAAGGCCTGATCTTTCTTAGCAAAATACAACCGCATAATCAAATTTTTATCCATCAGTGATAGAAAGGAGACAATTAATGTAGCTCGCTGATTAATCTCATCAGTAGAAGACTTCAAAAAAACAGAAAGATCCAAAGACTGAGATAAAAGGTTTTCTCTATCCTCAGCAATAGGAGAAAAGGCTTCCATGGTAGAGAAAGAAGGAACATAATATATAGAAGAACATTTTATAGCGTTAGCATCTTCAAGTAATAGAATCTCTTTAAAGTATTTATACAATATACTCGGAGAAAGATAATGAGTGCGTGGAAAATTCAAAAAACGTAAACTTTTTACACGAACAATATTTTCCAATGATTCTATCTGATGATGCACAGTAACACTATCATGAATAGAAGAAGAAACTGCAGCCTGAACCACGGAAACTTGACCCTCTAATTTATTTAAAGAGGTTTTACATTTAGTAATAGACTCGTCCTGAGCAGAAAACGTCTGTACGACTTCCTTAGAGAACTGCGAGACCTGGCAAAGAGATGCACGCAGAGAAACTTACAATGCGTGCAAGAACTTCCCATATGTCTCGTAGTGAAACATCCACTGGAGAACTAACAATTGGCGTAGAAACAGAAAAGTCCAAAACGGACGGCACAAAAGACTTATGACTATCCATATCTGGCAACAAGGAAGGAAGTTTTGACTCAACCAACGGGGGCTCTCCCACCAGTTTCCCATCACTGGAGGACAACACACCCTCCGGCATTCCTTCCTGTCCGGGTAGGGTGGACCCTGACGCAACTAAGGATATATCTGAAACAGTACTCACGGAGCCCAAGGATAAGTCCTGCTCAACTGGAGCACTCTGTAGATGTCGATCCATAGGGCTCACGATCTTAATGGCCTTGGCACCGGAAGCAACAAACACCTTCTTCGTCCGTTTACCCATGGGCTCTCTTGGTACTCCTCACCACTCCTCAGTACTCCGAAGGGGTTCCAAAGGGGCATGGCAAGCCCTTTTGGTCACGCCCCTTCAGGCACACGACCATGGGTGGTCGCCCGCGGGTCACGTTCTGTGGTGGGCCTGTGTTTTTGAATCGGCCTGGGGGGGCGGACCTGCAGCGCTCCTCCTCCGCCACGAGACACAGGTTCTGACAGCCTTCCTCTGCTCTCCTGGCGTCTCAGCTGCGGGCTGGTATTTTGAATCGGCCCGGGGGGGCAGACCTGCAGCGCTCCTCCTCCTCCGCGAGACACAGGCTCCGACAGCCTTCCTCTGCTCTCCCCCCTAAAACTGAGATTTGACTCTTATGATGTGTAGCTTTCTAAAAGCTTTTTGGGATCACAGAAGAAGATCTAATATTTAAAATTTGGCAATCCTAAATTTATAGGTAAATGAGTAGGATGTAACCCACATTTCAGTCCAGGTGATATTACGTCATATAGGATCACAGTAGAAGTTTATATTTTAGTATTATAGTCTAATGAGTTAATACGTACATGGGAACCACACCCAAACAGATTATTTCACAACTGCATGAGGAACTGACACTTATAGCACACCCTAATGACCCAATATTATAATGTTTATCGGGTTCCTGCTATGTTTTGATGTAATAAATATTAACAGTTATAGAACCATTCTGTTCCACAGTTTGTATTATTGTAAAATCTCTAAACTGGATCTGGAGCAATGCTTGTGGAGGACAGTATCTCCAAATGAAATAGTTGTACATGATATACCCAATCAAGACCCAACAAGCCACAAAAAATATAATAAAAAAATAAAAAAGGGCATCACTATTAAATACATCATTGGCAGCATCTCTCTTTATTGATCAATATTGCGTATATCTCTGGGGTCATTACAATGGTATATCGAAAATGCGGACAAGATTTAAAATCATGGTCAATGTTTTGATTTATCATTTACCCTTCAATCACAAAATGTTTAATTGAAATTAAAGCTACTCACATCTCCCCATAGAGCAATAACATAGTTCAGATCTGGGTTACTTCCCTGAAATTGGCTGTTGGTTAACCAATGTTTCAGCTGCCTGCTTTTATCAAGGGAAAGATGCTGAACTTCATTTTATGGGTCAGTCCAGAACACAAATAAAGGGTTTGTATATGTGGCAAGGACGTTTATGTGCCTAAAATGTCCCCAACCATATTCTGAAACACTACTATCATACACGTACACGGTGCTAGCACAGGGATCTCAGAACGTTTTCAGAAGAGGTGGAATGGGGGTGTGGTCATCCGCAGAGATGTATAAAGCGTAGTCAGGAAAGGCCCCTGTATATTTTAAGTGTTTCCCAGAAACGTCCACGTTATTTCTGCTGAAAAGCAGAATAAGGTTGGTACTTAGAAAATATTCCACTGTACTCTGCAATTCGTGCCATATAGAAGTATAATTGTGTCAAATATGTGCTGAACTGGTGTGACTGCAGTTGGAAAAATACAAGATGCAGTTGCAAAGAACAGAAAGCAGAGGTGAGGGAATGTTTTAAGGTAAAGAAACATTTATAAACACCCTTACAGAAATGTTAAGGAGAGCAATAGTGTTTATGCAGGCTATGCTGAAATGTGCTGTTTGTGCTAAAACAGCTGATCCTGAAAACTGGGACTGCTGATGTAAAAATAGTATGTGAGTGAGTCTGGAAATAAATCATATTGTAGTGAGAAAGGGAGATCATATGTGTAGTCCTGGGACATCATGCCATTATGGCATAGCAGCTGTTAGTCATAGGTTTGGTTTGGCAGAATTATGGCTTTTGTGACTGCAAGTGAGTGTGTGGTTTGGGGGTAGTACGGGAGGATCTGGTGTGCTGATCTGCAATTCAGGGAGGCCATGAATGGCTGGCCGATACGTGGACCATATGGATGACTGCACTGTCACCAAGGGCCAGTGTGATAGGGCAGCCATTCATCAGCTGTACCAGGCATTGGGAGACATGACTGATGTTGTACCAGCATCCCTCATATTGTGCCATGAGGCCTACTTCCTTTGCCAGTCCAGGCTCTATGCAAGCTGTGAGAGTGGCAATATATCTAGAGGCTGGCTACCTGAGTATGATGGCACTTGGATCCCCCCTCCCATACCCACACAGGCCTGACCAGGGGAGCAGTGCTTCAAAGCAAACTGTAGAAAAGCAGACAGGGTTGCCTCACAGATAGCGAATATATACAGACCGACATACACCACGATGGGACAGGCATAGCTGTTGTGAGAAATGCCAGCATCCAGATATTTGGGAATAAGAGCCATAGCCAGAAGAACATACTACTATCACTACTACTATGACTGATAATTATTGTATAGTGCTACAAGGCGTACGCGCAGACACACGTAAAACATGGTCCCTGCTCAACAGAGCTTACACTCTAGTCAAGACAGACAACACAACAGCTATGGACAGGATACATTTAAGGAGAATGGTAAAGAAACACAAGGGAGCTTAGGTGGACTGGATCCAAAAGCGACAATGAAGAGGTGAGCACTCAGCCTGGATTTAGGAAGGCAAACCAAACAAAGAAGCAAGTATCAAACCAAAAGCTTTATTGACCTGACCATGCAGGTAAGCACCAAAGGGAACAAAAGGCATGGCCTTCTTCAGGGGCTAAAATAGGTAAGCGTAACAATGCTTTTCATGCCTTTCATCAGAAGATGTAACAGGAACTGATGAGCCTGCTGAGAGTACACAAGTCTTTTGCACTGCTCGAAACACTTTTCCTGCATGGTCAGGTCAATAAAGCTTTTGGTTTGATACTCGCTTCTTTGTATGGTTTGTCGAGTGACTTGCGAGTACTTGTGCCTCTTGCTTATGTACTGGATTTAGGAAGGGCCAGGGAAGAAGCCTGATGTACAGACTCGGGTAGTTTGTTCTAAGCATGGGGAGCAGCAAGGTGAAAGGAGCAAAGTCTGGATTTGGCAGTAGAAGGGCACAGATAGAAGAAATCTGACAGAAAAGCAGAGTTCCCCAGGAGGGGTGCAGGGAGAGGTAAGAAGGGAAAGGCAATGCAGAGCAGCAGAATGAGTGCACTTATAGGCCATAGGCATGAAAAGGGCATACCCTTGTTGCTCAGCAATATTATGCATCCTTTGGGGAACTGCAGTGTTAGTTTCGGGTCTGGTGCATCCTTAGCAGTTTAAAGTGCGTTTGTAGAGATGACCAAGCAGGAATCACTGGGGCCGGTTCCTAATGCCAGGTACCATTTGATGCAAAGTATGTTCTGACATACATGTTCATATTTACATTCTCTTATGCCATATTAGGGTACACTGGGATTACCTAGCGCTTTTCAGGACCTTTAGAGGACTAGTATGTGGTCTAGATTGCAGCAGCAGTCATTTTCTCATTTGTATTCATGCCTAGTTTGCATCAGCACACTACTGTCAGTATGAAGATCAGCTTAGGAGATGTGCGTTTTCCCGAGAGGCGTGGCATCCCAGGGTACATCGCGGAGTAGCACTTTGCCCGTGCCACGCCGAACACATCTACCTCCCTGATTCCGGACCAGTGGGCATGTCTACACCTGCAAATACAGAATTAGATTCAAATGGGGCCCGTTTTTAATTTAGATGTGTCCATGGGCCAGACGTGCATGTTACGGAATTGGCTCTTTGTGCATATTTTGTTTGACAGTAATTTTAAGTTGACTCTGATTTTGTATACCGTTCCACTGATGCAGGTACACTACTGAAATATTGGTCAATGTCAAGAATGGGACCCATAGTTTGCAGGAGGATTCAGTGTTACATTTATCCATAGATTGACAACTAATTTTAAGGAAGTAACCAATGGCAACTTTTAAAGAGCTACAGCTTCCATGGCCAAGATTGGTCCAAATGTACATTTGCTGACAATATTCCAAGCACTTCACAAATCTGGTCCATATAAGAGGGTAGCAAGATGGAAGCCATTATTCAAGAAAAGACAAAATTAAAATAGAACTTTCTATCTGAATACAAAGAGTTTTGTTTGGCACCATCCCTACTGTGAATCATGGTGGTGACAGCATCATGTAATGGTGACATTTTCCGCTGGCAGGGTCTGGGGCAGGATAGAAGGAACAGTGATGGAGAAGAAAACAGAAAAGTCTATGAGGAAAACCTGATGCCCACTGCAAGGAAGCTAACTAGGATGAAACTTTATTTTTCATCACAACAATGACCTGAAACACCCAATCTAAGCTGCAGTGGAGTGGCTAAAGAACAAATATATAATTGTCCTTGAGTGGTCCAGTCATAGCCCAACCTCAGTTTAATCGAAAATCTGTGGCTATGACATGAATATCATTGTTCATTAACAATTATTGATAAATCTAGGTTCACAAATTTAGTGGAGACCTATCCCAAAATTTTCACAACTGTAATTGTTGTCAAAGATGTTTCTACCAAATATTAACTTGGAGGTTGAAATTTATTTATCTCATTTTAGTTTTGATTTTTGGGATATGGACAGTCCCCAATTCCTTGACACTGACTTTCAAAATTCTGCTTCAAGAGTCTGCAAATTCTGCAGCAGGTTTTTCCAAAATTTGCAGCTATTATATGATACATTTTAATAAATTTGCACATATTAATTTTTTTTTATTTGATTAAAAAGTTGTTTTCTGGCATTATGTGTGTGCCTGGGTACTTTATTTGGTACCTTTATTGGGAAAATGGATCTCAGTGACTGCTGCTAGGAAAGGAGGAGGAGGAAGAGAGAGAATAGGGGGAAGAAGGGATATGGGGGATGGGAAGTGTGGGTAATCTCAACAGAGAGATAGTTGATCTCAGAGGAAGGAAATGGAGAAGGTATCTCATAGATAGGCAAAGGGGGAAGGATAAGGAGAATTAATGAGTACAGGAAAGAGAGAGAATGGAAGAAAGGGAGGGGTGAAAAATGGTTTGGAGCAGGAAGAGAAAGCTGGGTTCCAGGATCAGGGAAGGAGATCAAGAATCAGGCGAGAGACACACACAGTCTACTCATACCCCTTCTCCCAACACTAATCCCTTCTCTCACTTGCATTCAACACCCTCTTCAATCCCCTACTCTCTATTCACACTCCTCCTCACTCTCTACTTACAGCTCTTCTGATTCCCCATTAACTCATCTTGCCCTTCAATCCTCTCATGCCGCACAATTCCTCTGATCCCCTCACCTGTTGTCCCCTTGCTTGCATTCCTATATTCACTCACTCTCCTCTTGCCCTCCATCCACTCACTTACTCTCCCCTTGTCACTCCCATCCCCTGACTTACTCTCCCTTGCAGTCCTTCATCCCCAGAGAAGCTCTCCATAACACCCCTTCCATCCCCAGACAACTTCTCTCTCTTATAACTCTCCCATCCCCAGACAAGTTCTCCTTTACCCCATCTTCATCCCTTGCACCCCATACCAATCCCACTCATGGTCACAGGAAGAAGAAGAGGCCATTGGCAGCACCATACTTCACAGATAGCCTTCTTCTCTTCTTTTGGCCAGACTGTTGTTCTTTCAACCACATGCACAACAGTGTGGTCAGAAAAGGAGGGGAGGAGTTTCCTAAGGTGCTGCGCTGCTATCAGTAGTACACCAGGTCACCCTCCACCCCTACACACGCAGAATAGTTGTGGGACTGCACTGTTTCTCAACTTTCACCAGAAAGAGTCATGGCAGCTGCTGCTGTTCTGGCCCTTGATCAATTTCAGGCATGTGCTAAGGATTTTGATATGTTAGATATGGGGCAATCAGATTTTTGAAAGGGGAATAATAGATAAATCTTGTTGATTTTTATGGGGTTTCGACAGGTAGTTTTTTTGGTGGTCTCACTAGATGTTTCCTCCTTTGCCAATGATATTTTGTTACAGTGATCATAAGAGGTGGAGCATTATGAACAGGTATTGAAATGGTTCAAAATATGTTTTGCAGCGGAGGGCACAACATGTTATTTGTGGGGGAAATCCTTGGATTGGATATTTTAGAGTCAAGGGTCCCGCAGGGATTGTGCTTATGTTTATTACTTTTAATGTTTGCACCTTTGTACAGCAACTTTCTGGGATAAATATCTTCTACATCTTCTGATCAGATGATATCCAGCTTATGTTCCCAGTTATGCAATCTCTAGTTGAGACTGCCTCTCTACTATCTTATTATATGACTGTAGAGAATGGTTGCTTAGAATTGGTTGTCCTGCAGTAATGTGAAGACTGAGGTACTGAGAGTTTGTGGACAATCTTTGGTAGACTGTAGTGAGTTTTTTTTTACCTTCAAACAAGGGAGATTGTCCTACCCGATAAAAAGATGTGCAGTTTGGGCGTGGTGTTTGATAGACTACGAAAACGCATATTAGAATGGCTGCACATTCTGTATTTTTTAAGCTATGCTTGCTGCTTAGAGTGTGATACTATTTTGGTAGGGATGATTATCAATTTTTATTGTATGTGCCAGTTTTATCAGGCTTGAATTATTGTAACGCTGTAATCCTGGGGTTTCCAAGCTCATCACTTTAAGTATTGCAAATGGTTGCTTATGGGTTGTCATTATTATAAGCACATTATACCGTATCTGTCAGCTGGGTGAAATTTAAGTTGTGGACTCTAATATTACATATTGCCCTTGGGTTTGCACCAGTGTATTTAAAGAGAATGGTGAAAATATATGCCTGCTTGGGCACTGCAGTTGACTGACTCTTGGCTAGTCATGATTGGTATATGATGGCTTTTCTGTAGATTACAGGGCCAGGCTGATATTTGAAGGATGTTATTATCTGTTGTATCTTAACTATAATGGGAGGCATATTCAAAGCGTTTTAGCTGGTTAGCAGCTGCTAACTGGCTAAAATGTGGCGATCCCCATGTTCAGAGGCACTATCCAGACAGTGCCACTGAATATCTCCACAGCCCACATAAAAAACGTCTAGTTAAAACCAGGGCGAATGGAGGCGTTTCCGGTTGCTATCTGGTCAGCAGTGATGTTCAACCACTAACCAGATAGCTAAACTGATTAAAGGTAGGACCACTATATTAGCCCCAATATGTTTTATGTTGGATGAAGTTTTTAATATTATGTTTGTCTGTGTTGTCTGTTTTAATTCATATTATTTTATTTGTGGATAATTGTAACCCACTACAAAAAGGCGATCCTCCTAGATTGGTAGGCTATACATTTTTGCAAATAAATAAATAAATAGATAAAAAAAGAAAGAAATTTTCTATGATGATATTATGGGGAATGGGGAGTTCCACTGGAAAGCCTGGATTTTGCAGACCTTCCCATGGCCCCAGAATTACAGGAGGCCTGGGAACCTGCATAAATTCTTTGTCCCCAATAAAACATTTTCCCCTGACAAGTGTGGAATATGCTATGTTGATGAGTGGAAAAATGAATCATTTAAATGCATGCAAATCTAAGGTACTGGCATAACAACATGTGAAAAACACTAAAGGAGATATAGCACTATAGCTGGTTTTCAAATGGTTTTTAAACAAGTCTTTGGAGGAAAAGTCCATAGACCATTATTAGCCATGTAGACCTAAGAAAACCACCACTTACCCTAAAGGTGAGCAAAAGTGATAGTGTTTTTGCAGCCATCTAAGTTTCATACATCTGTCTACTGATAGTTTCTCCCACTCTTCAACTGCGGTTTGTTCCAGCTAATGAATGTTTCCAAGATTCCTTTTATCAATAGCAGATTTTGGCTCTTTCCAAAGATTCTTGATTGGATTGAGATCAGGACTCATTGCTGCCAATTTAAAACAGTCCATTTGTTCCTTTTTAAACATTCTTTTGAACTTTGGATGTATGTTCTGGGTCATTGTCCTGCTGGAGGATCCATAACCTTCGACCCAAACCTAGCTTTCTGACACTAGGTAGCACATTTCACTCCAAAATCCCTTGGCAATCCTCTGATTTCATGATTCCTTTAATACATTCCAGGCCTCCAGTTCCTGAGGCAGCAAAGCAGCCCCACAACATTATGGAACCTCCACCATATTTAACTGTAGGAAGGGTGTTTTTTCCTTATAAGCGTCATTTCTTTGCCTTTAAATGTATCGCTGGTCTGCATTGCCAAAGAGCTCATTTGGTTTCATCTGTACACAGAACATTTTCCCAGAAGGATTGTGGCTTCTCAAGGTGGGTTTGGGCAAAGATTAGGCATGCCTTTTTACATCTGTCTTTGAGCAGTTGTGTCCTTCTTTGTTTAGGACACAGCATATGGTATGGGTTGAGACCACCACTCCAGATTGTTCCAAGTCAGCCTAGATGTTGCTCCAGGTCTATGGATGTTGTATGTGGTATTTTTCAACAGTTCGCACTAACATTTGAAGACTCCTTGGTTTAATTTCCCTCTTCCCACCACGTCCTGGGAGGTTCTTGACAGTTCCATGAGCAGAAAACTTAATAACATTTCAAACTTTAGACACAGGAATCCCAAGGTCTTTAGAGAGGGCCTTGTACCTCTTTGAAGTTTGATGTTTGGTGATAATGGCTTTTCTGGCAGTCTCAGGCAGCTCTCTTGTCGTCATCATTGTGAAAATGGAACAGGAGTGAATGTGGCAATTTTAAACATTACAGCCATCATTCATTGGTTGATTCAAGCCATGTGAGTACTGACAACTGATCACAGGTGCGTCTAATTTTACTGCAATAGGAATGTGGTTCTTCTGCTCAAACTGATTTGAATTGTTTATAAGAGTGCCAATAATCATGTCTTTCAAACTTAATAAGTACTTACTCTATTTTTATCATAAAGTATTTATGTGTTGAAGAGTGTATATATATATGGTTTTCTTGCCTGTAGATCCTTGCAAATATACAATTATATAAGGAGGTCTCAGACTTATCGGCACTAAACTTCAGATTTGGATATGTCTTTGCTGGTGCCTACTCGCATCAATGACCATCCTTTAGATTCTCTCCATTTTAATAAAAGCTGGTTAACAACGCCTCTCTTCGGTGCCCTTTCTGTGTTTCACTTAACAAAGCTTCTTCAGGGTTTTAGAAAGCACTGTTGACGAAAAACTGTACACAACCTCATTATAAATAACCCTTAATAATGCCATATTAACTTTAAACTTAAAACTTATATATAAAATATCTAATCCCTACTATATCTTTTATCTTTTCCTTAAAATGCACATACCAATGTATAAACTGCTGCAGATGCCCTTTCCGAACATTTGTGTATTCATCATGGCCAGTCGGCTCTACCAAAAAATGCCAGGCATGCGAACTTCCCTCCCAGGGATCCCCATTATACCCTATCTTCCTGGTGACGCATTACTGACGTATTCATACTGAATGTCCTTTTACGTCTTTTGCATTCATCATTGTGTCTTGGCAATGTCCCAGTTTTTATACTATTTCCTTTTTTAAATTGGTCTTGTTTTATTTGATTCTTGTATGTGTCAAAAATGTGCATATATAGTCCAAAGCCATTTCACTGGCCTTTTTTTAAGGAGATATTGAACATTGAGGGGTTGAACTGCAAGGGTACCAGTAATGTTGACCACAACTGTAAATGTCCTGTACCACTTTATGAGTAATCATTTGCAGTAATAATTCTCTGAACTTCTTCCATCATCGCAATGCCATCACACAAGTATGATCTCCAAAACTGAAAACGGTACTCAACGGTACTCAACGGTACTCAACGTAGGACTTATTCATGACCTATGACCTAGACAAGGGGAATATTAATTAAGTATTTTATAGACTCTTAGCTCTTCCATCTGATCATCTCATAGTATTCCAGTTTCAATCATGATAAGCCTGTTGTTGTTAAGTATCATCAAGTCGATGTCAACTCATTTTCCAATACTTAAAGACATTACCATATATCTTTTATTATTTCTTTTTTATATTAACTTCAGTATATACAGTAAACAACTTATTTATTTACAACTATTCTATGATAATTTTAGTAACTTTACAATGATATTGCAGAATTGGGCATTGTGAGCGGTAGAACTGACAATGCCATTTTAAACATTATGAAATATAATACTCAATAAGGACCAAAATAAGGTCTAAAAATTCCCACTAGTGTAATATTAACAAAGACCCAAACTATAAACTAAATAATTTTTTGTCAGACAAACGCATTTCAAACCATTTTCTCATGTGGTTCTGCTTCAAGGCATACAGGCAGTATTTATCTGGGTAAACATAAATTGTCCTCCATACATCTAGAGCTCAAAAGACTTTACTATGAAAAATGGCTGCAACATCTTTTTCAAAGAAAAATGAGACATAAATCACGCCCCCAGCACTAGACGCCACAAGTAGCATCTATTGTTTATAAGCATTGGCACATTTTACAATTTATATGATTGTTTTTCAGAGCAGCCCATAGTAGCATTTAAGCATAGCAAAAATATTGCCAACTATATTAGTCTATCTGTCACCTGGAATATGGAAGTAAATGGGGAAATTCAAAGAGGACATTTTCAATGTGGAAGATGTGAATTTTGTGCTACTACCATTGAAGGTATAATGTGGCAGATTCCTGGTGCCCGAAGATGTTTAATACACCATGCTTATACTACTTGTCATATACTGTGTGTATGCTGTGCTATGCCTTTGTGGAAAATTATATATCGGTCAAACAAGACAAACATGGCTCGGTTGTGCGAACATAAATCGAGATTACATACAGTTACTACATCTGCTCCTATGGTTAAGCATTACTTACAATATCATCACACCTTTGATCAGCTGCGGTGGCGTGTGATTCAGTTTGTAGCCAAGTCATGGCATGGGGGTGACCGAGAAGCTGCTTTGAGCTATTGTAAACAATTCTGGATCTTCTCTCTAAATACCATGCAACCTAATGGTTTAAATTGTCATATCAATTGGCAGACATTGATATAACTGTCTTTTTAAGGATTTGTGTTGATGGTGGGATTTATTTCCCATTTTTCTTTGAAAAAGATGCCACAGCCATTTTTGATAGTAAAGCCTGGATGTATGGAGGACAACCTACACTTACCCAGATAAGTATGCCTTGAAGCAGAACCGCGTGAGATAATGGTTTGAAATGCATTTGTCTGGCAAAAAATTACTGAGCTTATAGTTTGTTAGTATTGCATTGTGAAATATGGCAAAACAATGCAGTAACTACCCTTTTCCATTTTAGGGTGTAACATTTCACGTCCTGTTGCAATAATATATTAATTATGTTTTTAGAAGAGATTTGGGATCAATCTATTGTGCTGGTTTAATAGAAGCTAATGAGAATATTCCTTTTGATTCTGAATAATTATGTTGAAACAAAGGGGGAGAAGTTATTGATTGATTGCAATCTTACTCGCCTTTATCACAGACCTGAAGCAACAGTTACAATGCACAATGAGATACCATTACAGTAAAATCCCACCTTCCAATTAAATATAATAAATTAAAATAACAGCCTGCCCTACTACCCTAAAGTTGTACCCCACTAACATTTCAGCCTCTATGTCCATTCCCCAAAACATTTTTCTCCTCAACATCTGGCAAAATATCTAAACACCTCATATTAGTATTTACCTCACGCCTTTCCAGTGGCATTTCAAAGTGAGTTACATCTAGGTATGTGGGTACTTCCCTGTCTCCAGCGGGCTTATATTCTAAGTTTGTACCTGAGGCAATAGAGGGCTAAGTGACTTCATATCCTTGCTGAAAAAATCATGTTTTCATAGCTTTCTACAACGGCATGTAATCAGAACAGCTGCAAATTTCATCCAATAAGTGATTCCAGCATATACAGTAGGGGCCATGATTGAGAAAGCACCATACCAATCCCCGATACAACCAAGAATCCCGATCTATTGACCACAAGTTCCTCTCAGGCTAACACTCAGAAAACTATTCTCTCAAGTAATTTGGAGCCAACCCTTGAAGAGCCTTAAAAACCAATACTAACAACTTAAATTGTAATCTGAGGGCAATGGGTAACCAATGCAAAGATTTCAACATAAACACCATGTGGTCAAACTTCCCAAAACCCCCCTATCAATAGTGCCATGGATTTTATTTAGAATGTTTACAAAAATATATTTTAGTTTACAATAGCAGTAAGCTCCACATTCAAAAAGCACTTCTAGTTTGTGCCTATTGAAAAAATCTTTATTGAATAGGGCTCTTCTTTGGAAAACCTTCTGTGTTGATGAAAGATCTGGCCTACATTAAACGTCCTTGGGATCACCTTGGACCTTTAACCCCCTCTAGGTAGGGAACTAGCTTTCAGAGTATACCCCCATAAGATATTATTGCTTAATTTTCAAAAATCTCTATCATTTATAGATGAAGAAAAGAATTAGGATTCACTTTGTTGAAGATATAGGACCCGATATTCAGTGTCGGTGACTAGCGCAATTACAGCTGCTAGCCAACGGCACTGAACATTAAACACAGATATTCAATACCAGTGATATATCTGGCTCCAGCACTGAATATCTGGGGTCGCCACAGAACCCGACCGCTAACTGATCAGCAGCAATACTGAGCCGCTGCCCAGTGAGGGATTCACGGTGAAAGTTAGGCAAGCATTTCCTGCACCTGGCTTTCACTGTAGATCGTAAACTTGGCAGTGGCTCAATATCGCCGCTGACCGGTTTATGATTGGCTCCTCTTCCGCTCCACCCTGGAACGCCCCAACACGCCTCGATGCTAAGCGGTTAGCATTGGGGCTTATAGTAGTGTTACTCGGGGATATTCGGCAGCACTAACCGTGTTTGTACTGCTGAATATCCCATTTAGGGGCATTTACATGGTTTACAAGACTAAACTCCAAGAAATCGTGGAAAACGTCATGGAAAAGAGAGTATATGTCATGCGAAAATCTAAATCTCTCATTTACTGTAGGATAAGTTTATAAAGACAGTTATACAATTAACTTACCTAAAATTTAGACAACTGCAGACAAAATAGTTTAGTGTTCATTTTAATTGATATGCAGATATACAAAATGCATTGTGCAGACCTTTCATAGTACATGGCCTTAAACTGTTAACATCAAATTCATAAACAAATATGTTAAACTATAATACATATATAGTACCTGCCTTGGCATTTTTTGAAATATAGTAATGCAATAGTATGTACATAGTACATATACATTATTTCAGTTTGTGCATTTCAAATTAACTATAAATAGTCACTTTCTTTTCTGGGTTCGTGGGCTCTTCCATAGTGTTCTAGCTATATGGAATTTAACCTTCATTAGGTTTGCCTTTGAAAAGTAGGCAGGTACATTTATGAGTTAATATTTACATAAATTTTACAGTATCAAAAATGTGCATCATTTTCATATTTCTCAAAGATCGTTTCTAATGGCTACTCTTCCTCTGGGAAAGAAATGGCCTATTGGTTAAAGCCAGGGACCAAGAACCAGGTAAAGGCAGGGTTCAGATCCCGTTTCTGACTTTGACACTTCTTGTGACTTTGGGCAAGTCACTTTATCTCCCGCTGCCTCATTAAAGCACTTCAATGACTTTCTTTTCCTCATGTCTTTATAGTAGTACTAAACAATCTCTTGCTCCTTGGACCATTGAAGACTTAGCTAGGTCCTTTGACAACATCCATTTTTGGGACAATAGTATATGATAGCATACTAATCCATCCCTTGAGTTCTTTTCTTACTACCCTGGAATTTCAGAGCAGCATGGGAGATAATAAATAAGATGCTTGGGATCAACTCCATAACAAAATTTACATCCAATATACGTCCTATGAGACCGATAATTGACTAATTTCTTAGATACAGTGACTTTATAAAGCAGTCAAATTTTGTGCATCACCTGCCGTAGGTTTGCTTTTCTCTGCAGGCTGTATTTCATCAGCAATAGAAACGGCATTTTCATAAACCTCCAGAGGTCTGGTCCGTGTCTTTCTGGAAAGTTCTTCGTCTTGGCTCTTTTTACAACATTTGCAGCATTTGCACCACTTGCAGCAGCAGCAGCAGTACCTCCCACAGAGTGAAGTCATGGATGATACAATTCTGTCCCATGGCTGCAGGGAATGCATCCATTTGGGGAGGAAGTCCCAAGTTTGCAGAAATTTCGGTAGCACTCTAGGATACTTGGATTGCAGAACATTGATGACAATGACAGCAAGTAAAAGACATAAAACTGGAACACCAACGCCCACAAGGACTTGCCAGCCTGCTACTGACAGTGCAAAGATGATTACGGGGAGCAATAGGAAGCAGACGATTAGATAAAAGATAGCAAACCATCTGTACTTGGCTGTAATGTTCCCTAAGCCCTTCGCAAGGCGGATGGGTACACGGGTGAAAGGAATAGGGTAGAAAAGAATAATCCCGGATATGTTGAAAAAAAAATGGCAGAGTGCAATCTGAAATGGAAAGAAAAACATTTAAGCAATTTGAAAGAGGTCTAAAATAAAAGAAGTCACTAACTGATGAAACAGAATACTTGTGTCCTTCTACAGTCAAGAATTTGCTACAAGTAATCAGGTCAACATTTAAACATCATGCTAGGTATTTTTTCTAAACAGAGCAACAGCATCACTATCTGGATTATGGGCAATGCCGAATATCCATATGATGTGATCAAAACCAAAGTTATCTGGATAGGAGTGATATTCAGTCCGCTATTTGGTAACCATCATTATCACAAAAAATTAGAAAAGTAACACTGCAAAAATGATGTTACAGCAAATAGTATATTTTGATACTGGATGATAAATGAAATCATATAGTGTATTCGTAAGAATCAGGCAGAACATAAGAACATAAGATATGCCATACTGGGTCAGACCAAGGTCCATCAAGCCCAGTATTCTATTTCCAACAGTGGCCAATCTAGGTCATATGTACCTAGCAGTTTCCCCAAAAGACACAGGTTCCACGATGCTTGTACTGGGTCAAGCAATGATATCCTGGGTCCCTTCTTAATAATGGTTTATGGACCTTTCCTCCAGGAACATGTCCAAACCTTTTTTAAACCCAGCTACACTAACAGCCTTTACTACATCCTCCGGTAACAAATTCCAGAGTTTGATTACACGTTGAGTGAAAAAATATTTTCTTTTATTAGTCTTAAATAGTTTACCCTGTAGCTTCATTGCATGTCCCCTAGTCTTTCTATATTCTGATAAGGTAAACAATCGATCTACGTTTACCTGTTCCACTCCGTTCATTAATTTATAGACTTCTATCATATCTCCCCTCAGCCGTCTCTTTTCCAGGTTAAAGAGCCCTAACCTTTTTAGCCTTTCTTCATAGGAGTATCCTTCCATCCCCTTTACTATTTTGGTGGCTCTTCTCTGAACCTTTTCTAAAATCGCTATATCCTTTTTAAGATACGGCGACCAGAATTGCACACAATATTCAAGGTGCGGTCTCACCATGGAACGATATAGAGGCATTATAATATCTTTTGTTTTATTTTCCATTCCTTTCCTTATCATACCTAGCATTCTATTTGCTCTCTTGGCCACAGCTGCACACTGGGCCGAGGGTTTTAACATGGTATCCACAATGACGCCTAAATCTTTTTCCTGGGTGGTGGTTCCTAATGTGGAACCTTGCATCGTGTAACCATAGTTTGGGTTGTTCTTCCCTAGGTGCAAAACCTTGCACTTGTCCACATTAAATTTCATCTGCCATTTTGATGCCCAGTCTTCCAATTTATCAAGATCCTCTTGCAATTTTCCACAATCCTCCTGGGTTTTAACAACTTTAAATAGTTTTGTGTCATCCGCAAATTTGACAACCTCACTCGTTATTCCACTTTCCAGGTCATTTATGAATATGTCAAAAAGCAGAAGACCCAGCACAGATCCCTGGGGTACACCACTATTCACCTTTCTCCATTGGGAAAATTGGCCATTTAGCCCTACCCTCTGCTTTCTATCTTTTAACCAGTTCCTGATCCACAATAGTACACTGCCTCCTATCCCATGACTCTTTAGTTTTGCCAAAAGTCTCTCATGAGGGACCTTGTCAAAGGCTTTCTGAAAGTCCAGATACACAATATCAACCGACTCACCTTTGTCCACCTGATTATTCACTCCTTCAAAAAAACATAACAGATTAGTAAGACAAGATCTTCCTTGTCTAAAGCCATGTTGGCTGTCTCCCATTAGGTCATGACTATCTACATGCTGAGTAATTTTATTTTTTATGATGGTTTCTACCATTTTTCCCGGTACTGATGTCAGGCTCACCGGTCTGTAGTTTCCCGGATCACCCCTGGAACCCTTTTTAAAAATTGGTGTTACATTGGCGATCCTCCAATCTTCAGGTATTAGAGATGATTTTAATGATACTTCACAGATTACTAATAGCAGGTCTGCAATCTTGTATTTCAGTTCTTTCAACACCCTTGGATGTATACCATCCGGCCCAGGTGATTTGCTATCTTTATCTTTTATCTTTATCTTTATTAAAAATTTAATATACCGCCTGAACCATTTGGCATACAGCGGTTTACAATAAAAACAAAAGCGGAGCTACTGAGAGAGAAACAGAAAAGAACGCCATTCATGTAGGGTAAAGAATAGAAAAGAAATAAGCCAACAAAGTAGAAAAATAATAAAAGACAGACAGGTTATCAGGTAGACACAGAAGGAGGGGGAAAAGGAAGGTCGAAGGCTGAGCAGAAAAGGTAGGTTTTAAGACAAGCTTTGAAAGTGGAGAAAGAGGATTCTAACCGTAGCGAAAGTGGCAGTGAGTTCCAAAGACGGGGCCCAAGGAAAAAGAAAGCAGAAGAACGTGTGGATTCAAGATGGGCCTGAGAAGGGGATGGGAGAAAAAGACGATTCAAATGGAAAGATCTAAGTACTCTAGAAGGACAAGAAAAGTGAACCAGATCGGAAAGATAAAGTGGGATACCAGTGTGCAGGGACCGGTGCACGAAAATCAGGATCTTATACTGTATGCGAAAAGGAACGGGCAACCAGTGAAGGCGAAGAAGCAAAGGAGTGACGTGAGCTGATCGGGGAGAGTGGGTCAGAAGACGGGCAGCAGTGTGATGAACTAGTTGAAGACGACGAAGCTGGGTAAGTGGAAGACCGGCTAAAGATGCATTGCAATAGTCCAAACGAGAAACCACCAAAGCAAGGAGAAGTGTAGTCATAGAAGTGGGGGAAAGAAAAGGCCGAATTGCTCGAAGTTGTCGCAGAGTGTGAAAAGAACGTTGCACAACGGAGGAGATATGATCTCTAAAAGTTAAGGCAGAATCCAAAGTGACCCCGAGATAACGCAGAGAAGTGACTAGGGGAATAGGTCCAGCAGGAAGGGAAGGGGACAGGGAGGGAATAGAGGCACCTGCAGTGAACCAAATCGCCGAAGTCTTAGCCAAATTAACGTGCAAGAAGTTATCCGCAAACCAGGTGGAAACTGCAGAAAGACAGGCATCGAGAGGACCAATATCTGGGGTAAGTGAACAGGTATGAAAAAGAAGAAGAATATCATCGGCATAGAAATATGCCGAGATACCATGCTGTTGTATAAGTAAAGCAAGAGGAGCCAGGAAGATGTTAAACAGCAAAGGAGATAAGACAGAACCCTGAGGAACACCACTGTGAAGAGGCATAGGGGAAGAGGAGTCAGAACCAACAAGAACAGAGAAAGAACGATTACAGAGAAAAGAGTGGAACCAACGGAGAACTGATGCAGAGAGACCAATAGAGTTGAGACGAAGAAGAAGAGTGTGATGATCGACAACATCTTAGCTTATCTAATAGTTGTAATACATCTTCCCGATGTATCAATATTTCCTTCAATTCTTCCGCACCTTTAAATGCCACTTCAGTCATGGGTAACATCCCTACATCTTCCTCAGTAAAGACTGAAGCAAAGAATTCATTCAGTCTCTCCGCTATCGCCTTGTCGCCTCTTAGTGCTCCTTTAACCCCTTTATCATCTAATGGACCAACTAACTCTCTCACAGGTTTTTTGCTACGAATGTACTTGAAAAGGTCTTTACTTCGCGTTTTTGCTTCCACAGCAAGCTTCTTCTCAAATTCTCCCTTTGCCTGCCTTATCAATGCCTTGCATTTGACTTGCCAGTGCTTGTGCTGTTTCCAGGTTTCGTCGTTTGGCTTTTTTTTCATTTCCTGAAAGATGCTTTTTTGGCAACAACAGCCTCTCTGACCTCACCTTTAAACCATGCTGGCAGTTTTTTGGACTTCCTTCCACTTTTCTTAAAGCGTGGAATACAGCTGGTCTGGGCTTCCAAGATAGTATTTTTCAACAACAGCCAAGCCTGATGTACGTCTTTAACCTTTGCAACTGCTCCTTTTAGTTTTTTCTTAACTGTTTTCCTCATTTTATCATAGTCTCCCTTTTGAAAGTTAAAAGGTAGTACTGTGGATTTCCTTACTATCCCTCCTCCACTAATTAAATCAAAGGCAATCATGCTATGATCACTATTGCCAACATATTGATAGTCTTAATTGGGTTGTTTTGCAGGCATTCTACTTTAATAGCATTTAATTGAAAAATCATAAAATAAAATGGCTGTGGGCACTTAACTCAGGTTAATTTTCATTAATGCATATTAAGTCCTTTGGTAAACATGCTCCTAAGGCTCCTATTTACAAATATTCAGTACATACAGTAATAATGCCATTATCGTATGCTAAACATTAGTAAATAGGGGCCTCAATAATTAAGTGCTTCAGAATGCAAGAGTAGTATTAATGATCAAGAAATGTCATTTACCTAGGTAACTTTGGGGTAAAAATGGAAAAGCTAGAACATCACAATTTCTAACAGAACCAAAGAGCTCTGGGTCAGGTATTTCCTGTTCTTAAATGCCTCGTAATATGCACCTTAGACCAAGAAATGCTGTGTCCTGTCATCTGCTATTATTTATAGTGTGCTTGCACTATGAACAGTGCTAGAAGGAGGTAAATCAAGGCCACAGGAGTAATGGGACATTAAGGATCATAAAGGAAGCATTACATCATACTCACCTGTAGCGAGTACACTAAAGTGTCACTGTCACTTGCTAGAGCAGCAAGTAAGGCTGTGGTGGTTGTACCAATGTTAGAACCCAATGTGAGAGGGTAAGCTCGCTCGATACTTATAACACCAATACCTAAGAGAAAAGATCAGAATACATTTGTTTTAATAGCTATTTTCTTTTTTTTTTACTTCTTTATTTATATTTTCAAAAAAAATACAAAAGAAAGAAAAGCAAATTACAGTAAATGAAAGTACAAAATACAAAAAAAAATACAAAATATTTCTCAGTCATAAGAAACCAGTAAAGGCTATTTATAGCCTACCCCACCCTATCCCTCCCACCATCATGCGATCATCAGGGGCTATAGAGAAGAAAAGAAGAAAACAGATAAAGGCCTGCCAGGCCTACAAGGGCTTTAGACAGTCACCACACCATAACCTAAGAAACACGAGGATTGACTAATAACTCCTTATTATATCTCATATCTTGCTTTAGAAATGTATTTCTGTAGGGGTTTTCACTTGAGAAAAGTGGAAGGTGTGAGGGTTCTGCCACATTGTGGCATTTGTTCATATTTGTAGCATAAGCACAAGCGGTTCCACCACTCGTGCCAACTAAGCTCTGCTGTATGTTTCCAGTTAGAAATAATGAGATGCAAGGCCACTCCTAGCATGAAGTTAAGCAAAAACTGACAGTCCCTCTGTAACGACGAGATACCAATTGCTGATCGAAAAACGACCACAGATCAGGAGAAAGTGACCCGGAATCCCAGTACCTCTTGAATGCAATTCCATATTGAAACCCAATAAGACTGAATGTTAGGGAAATCATACACCACATGCCTCAAAGTGCTGACATCTCCCTGACAAGACCAACACTCATTCTCAGCTGCTTTATCCCATTTAGCAACCTTCACAGGGGTAAAGTGTGCTCTGTGCCAAAGAAGTACAAAGCTTGTGACACAGAGGCAGATTGGGAAACCCTATTTATCTTACTCCAGAATTTTGTCCAAGTTTCTGGAGAGAGAACTTCCCCAGTGTCCTGTTCCCATACTCATTGAACTCCAATGACCTGAGAACCATTATTCTGAACCACTAGTTTATAAAATTGAGAAGCCACCCCAGAGGTCATATATATTGAACTTATCTTACTCATTAACCCCCATTCATCAGCCAATGAAGTAATATCTACCTGGGATTTTTCTATACAATGTCTCAGCTGAATCCACTGAAAGTATAGGGACTGAGGTAGATCAAATTCACTTTGCAAAATGGAAAAGGGTTTCCACTTGACATCCAATATTAGTTGGCCAACGCTACAAATGCCCTTGCTTAAACCATTTTTGCCAAGCGAATGAGCTTTGATTAATTTTAAAAAGAGACTATGCCAAATGGGTATTAGTTTAGATAAGCAATCCTCCTTAGGAATTGCACTTGCTAATTGCTGAAAGACCTTCTGAGTGTTCAATATGATTCTTTGAGACTTCTATAGACCTCTATAGACACCATGCCAAGAAGAAGACTTCTATAGAGACTTCTATAGACACCATGCCAGGAAGAAGATTTAAAGGGAGAGGAGTACTCAATCTCTCTTCTAGTTCAAGCCCATCGTGATCCTTGTTTTAGCAAAAAAGCACAGTGATAGGCCTGAAAGTTAGGGAACCCCCCCCCCCCCCTTTCCTCTTTTTTAATCTCCTAACAGCAATTCTAGGTAGTTTATTTTTTCATAGAAAATATTGTAATTCACTTTAGGAGTGATAGTCATTTTTATAGCTTCAAAACGACCCCACCAAGAAAGCTAGATCGGCCACCACTTTGCTGTTATATTACGAACTGTAGTTAGGATCTCTTCTTCATTGTGCTGTAGGGTTACATTAAGTGGGCAGCAATAGTGAACTCCCAAATACTTCACCATCTTAGGTTCCCATACAAAAGGAAATTCCTCCATATCTGTCCTACATATTCTTGAGTTCAAGGGGAAGGTGACCGACTTTGACCAATTAATTTTATAGCCAGATAATCCAGAATATTTATCTATCAATTCTAAAATAATCGGTATGGAGCTAGATGTGGTGAAAAGCAGGAGATCATCCGCATATGCAGATAATTTAATTTCCATGCCAGCAATAGAGACGCCCTTAACCACGAGGCTTTGCCTTATTAATAAGGCCAAAGGTTCCAAAACCAGATTAAAAAGAATGGGAGAAAGAGGACAACCCTGACGGGTACCCCGCCCTAGAAGAAACTCTCTAGACTGAGTCACATTCACAGAGATTTTTGCACTCGGTCTCGCATACATAAATTTAATTAGATTGCAGAAACCTTCACCAAATCCAAACCACTTCAGAACAGCAAACAGAAAAGGCCACTCCAACTGATCAAACGCTTTCTCAGCATCTAATGAGAGTCCCACAAGAGGGTCTTCTGTTTCCTCTGCGCCTTCCAGAACATGACAAAGCACTCTGGCATTATCGGCTGTAGAGTGTCCCTCAGTAAAGCCACATTGGTCCGGATGGATCAAGGAAGGAATCAATTTGGAGAAACGACTAGCTACAATGGTTGCAAAAATTTTATAGTCTATTTTAACAATGAGATTGGGCAATAATTACTAACTAACTGAGGGTCCCTCCCAGGTTTTTCTAGGACAACGATGTTTGCAGAGGCAAACGCTCCAGTCTGTGCCACATTGTCTAGAAGAAGTCTATAATATTGTTGAAGGTATGGCCCTAAAGTTTTGGAAAAGGCTTTATAAAATTCAGCTGGCAGACCATCTGGTCCGGTAGTCTTGCCAGTTTGTGTAGAGTCAGCCTGGATAATTTCCATGACTGTTATGTGCTTGTCTAATCCCGCGGCAGTTTCTTGATCTAACACCGGTCTTTAGGATATTTTTTAGCAGACTCTCAAACTCCTTTACAGAAAATTCTATTTCTGGGGAGTATAACTGAGCATAGAATTGGCAAAAGGTCTCTGCAGTGTCAGGGTCTTTGACAATCAATTGTTGCACTTGAGGGTCCCTTAAAGCTGAAACACGCGACGCTTCCTTATGACCCTTTAACAAGTTAACTAGCAGTCTTCCAGCTCTGCTACGTTCCAAGTAATATCGTCCTTTTTGCCCTTGAATATTTTGTGAGGCCTCAGTGGTCCAAATCAAATTATATTTAAATCTAAGGCGCTGCAGTCTTATCAAAATATTAGGATCAGATTTCTGGCATAAGATACATTCTCCCGCTTTAATCTGTTTATCTGGTGCATTAAGTTCTGCTTAGCCTGTTTTATAGCAAAACTAGTAATAGTGGCTCATATACTAGCCTTGAAGCCTTCCCACCATGCCCACCCCGAGGAGTCTTGCAGTAGATTGAATTGAAAATACTCCTCTATAGCCACCTGGATGGTCTCCCGAAATTCCTGACTGGTTAGAAGAGTCCTATCAAATTGCCATCGTGAGTGAGGTGAATAGCTCGTTGAATCAAATAGGGTGAGAGAGATTGCAGAGTGATCAGAGATATGAGCTGCATGAATAGTAGACTCACTAATTCTAGAACAAAGTTCCTTGGAGACTAGGAAGAAGTCTATACGTGATAGCGAATTGTAAGGAGGAGAAAAGAAAGTGAATTCTTTATCCGTAGGGTGCTGCAGCTGCCAAATGTCTATCAGACCCAATTCCTGCATTAGAGATACAAGAACTGGGTGAGCCTTGGTAACCCCAGTGGTTCTCACTGGACTCCTATCCACCAATGGGTCTAGCATGAGGTTGAAGTCTCCTCCCACTATAGTCGAATATCTGGATACCTCCTGCGCCAAGGCCGCAATGGAGCAAAAAAAAGTAGGACAATCAATGTTAGGAGCATAAACATTAATTAAGACCAGTTCGGTGGATCCAATTTTAATGATAGCTATTGTCCACCGCCCATCAGTGTCAGACCTAGTTTGAATAATCATGGGGGATAGAGCTTTCCTTACCAAAATGACTACCCCGTTTTTCTTATGCTGGGCAGCTGAGAAAGCCACTAGAGAAAAGGGATTTGTACCTAATTTTAATGACTCCTTTACATTCAAATGTGTCTCCTGCAACAGTAAGATGTCAGCACTTTCTTTCTTGCCATATAGAAGAATCTTTTTCCTCTTAATGGGATTGTTAATGCCCTTAACATTCAGTGAAACTATCTTAAAGGAAGACATACTGGTAATATAGCTCAAATTGACAGACAAAAGTTGCAAAAACATACCCAATTGTAGCATACAGTTTTACATTGTGGAACAACATCTTAATCACCCTCAGAGTGTTAGCTGCACTAGCCCAACAAAGAAAACCCAACAAAAGGAGGTATACTCTAGCCCTGGCTCCTGCACATGATTGCACACAATAAGAACACATACTTCTGGAAAACCTAACACCAAAACCACCAAACCAAACCCAGGGAGGCTATACAACCCACAAAATTAGCGGATGAGCCCACCAAGACAAGACAGACACGGAGGGCAAAATTGACCTACTACGTTCCCACTTCTATTGCCACTTAGAATCTCGCCTCTTGCTCACCTCCCACAATAAAAGAAAAGACAATATACTCAAAACCCTAACCATAAAATCTACGTGGCAGGGCAGCCCTCACTGAATCAGTTTATGGCCTAAGTGACTCAGCTTAGTGACTAAGGGCCATCCCACTCCTCCAAGCCCCAAGACTCTCTCAACCACCATAGACAGCACAAACAACACAAAACACAAAAGAAGAGAGAGAAAACAGGAAAAACATCTTGACCAAAGGACAAACAAGTGTCCCAGTACAGTATATATCAATGATTGCATGATTAATTATCGCTTCTGCATGGATACATTTCCATTATACGACCTCAGACCAGTCAAACGCCATGATATTAAGCACCATGAAGCTGAACCAAATAAAACTGCAAAGAGAATTTCACTGCATCACCGCTGCCTCCTTCTCTTCCAGAAATGCATATAACTCCACTGGATCATCAAAAGTCTTGGTGTGGTTATGCAGCATGACTCTCATGCGGGCAGGACAGAGCAGCCCAAAACGGGCCTGTAGCTGTAATAAGCCTGGACGCAGAGCCAGAAAACTCTTTCTCCAATCCACCATCGCCTTTGCAAAGTCCGGGAAGAACAGTTTATGTCCCTGGTATTCCAAATTTGAAAGTGCTCATGCAACACTCATTATTTGTGCTACTTGCTGAAAATGTAGAACTTTCAAAATGATCAGGTGTGGACGCTTGCCCGCGCACATGGGTTGAGTAGACACTTGATGAACACGCTCAATTTCGAACTGCATAACAAACTGCAACTTTAACATTCCCGGAATCATGGCCTGTAAAAAGGACACCATATCCAGACCCTCTGCACCTTCAGGTACTCCTAGTATTCTTATGTTGTTTCTCTGTGAGCGGTTATTGCCGTCTTCTACCTCTCTTTGTAGTGAACGTATCAGCTTGGCCTGCTTATCAACGGCCTTGAGCCTTTCCCCATGTGATGTCACATCACCCTCCACCTTCTCCAAATGAGCCATAATTGTCTCCATAGAAGTCCTCAAAGCATTGATATATTCCTGCATAGCACATAGTGACTCTCCGTTTCATTTGAGCAGGTCTTTGACTGCCCGAATCTCAGCCAGGAGCTCCTGTAAAGTCTCAGGACAGTCTCGGATGACCACCATCTTGTGAGGAGAGAGAGGTTCCATTTTGGTTCTCTTTGCGCTGGCACCTTGAGATACATGGTAATCCAGCCACGTCGGTTTGGGGCCTGACATGTCCGGGATTGAATAATAACCAAGTAGGTAGGAACAATTTGATTAAAGACAGCAGAAGTCAGGATTCTTGCCAATTGCCCTCCGGAGCTCAGCTCTTACATGTCCATCTTGACAGCAACCAGGCTCCGCCCCCTTTAATAGCTATTTTCTAGTGAATTCCGCACTTCTGAAAACTGTCAGACTGGTAACTCTGGAAACTGTTTAGACAAAAAATTAATGGTAAGGGGTTGGAATTGCCAGTGCAGGGTTCTCCATGCAGCTCAACAGTTGGTCCTTAGGGGATTGTGAAAAATTGCAAGAGGTCCTTGATAAATTGGAAGACTGGATGTCCAAATGGAAGATGAAATTTAATGTGGACAAGTGCAACGTTATTCACCTCAGAAAGAACAAACCAAACTATAGTTACATGATGCAAGATACTACTTTAGAAACCACCACCCAGGAAAAAGATTTAGGCGTCATCGTGGATAATCATTGAAACCCTCTGCCCGGTGTGCAACGGCGGCCAAAAAAGCAAATAAAATGCTAGGAATCATAAGGAAAGGAATGGAGAATAAAATCAAGGATATTATATTGCCTCTGTATCATTCCATGGTGTGACTGTACCTTGAATATTGTGTGCAATTCTGGTCGCCATATCTTAAAAAAGATATAGCACAATTAGAAAAGGTACAGAGAAGAGTGACAAAAATGCAAAGGGATGAAAAGATACCCCTATGAAGAGAGGCTAAAATGCTGGGGCTCTTCAACTTGGAAAAGAGACAGCTGAGGGAGGATATGATAGAGGTCTATAAATTAATGAATGGAGTGGAACGGGTGAACATAGTATTTACGCCATCAAAAAGTAGAAAGACTAGAGGACATGAAATGAAGCTACAATGTAACCCATTTAAGAATAATAAGAGAAAATATTTTTTTACTCAACGCATAATCAAATTCTCGAATTCATTACCAGAGGAAGTAGTAAAAGCTGTTAGTATAGCTGGGTTTAAAAAAGGTTTAGACAAGTTCCTGGAGGAAAGGTCCATAAACCATTAATAAAGCAGACCTGGAAATGGCGAGGCCGCAGGGCAGGGTCCCTCGCGGCCGTAGGTAACCAGGCGCGCGGCCCGGTGGAGGACCCTGCCCGCAGCTTGTGAGGAGGGGCGGGGCTGGCGAGCATTTTTTGAACTCATTGGCTCGCCCCGATGATGGATAGGGGGGCGAGCCAATGAAGAAAGCTGGCAAAGGGGGGGTTTTAAGCTGGGCGCGCGGCGGCGACGGTCTCTTGGCGAGACCGGCAACCGGGGAGAGGACCTCATCTTCTTGCCTCCTGCCTTACCCAATTGGAGTCCTGCAGCGTGTCGGTGTCGTCGTGGGTTCCGGACCGGTACAGAGGGTAGGAGTATCAGCGCGGGTATAGCGGCTTGTAAAAAAAAAAAAGAAAGAAAGAAAGAAAGAAATAATTGACTAAATAGGTTAAGTGGGGGCGGAGTGGTCTCAGTGGGCGCGGGAGCCCGCAGTCAAGCGCCAAATCGGGGCCTTAAGCGGGGAGATGCCGTCGAGGAGGGGAAGGCAGGACAGACGGGGGACTTCAGGCAGAGGAGAGCGGTCTGCGATCGGCGAGAGAGGAGGAAAGGTGGTGAATTCGGGGGGGCAGGCTGAGCGGGCGTCTAGGGAGCGTCTGCGGGAGAGGGAGGACAGAGAGGGGCGATGGGGGCCAAAGGAAAAGGAGCTGGCGGCAGGGGAAGGGCCAGAGTGGGTAGAGGCAATGAGGCCGGTGCTAGGGGAGGACAAAGAGGGAGGTCTTTGGTCAGGAGGGGCAGGGGGGTTGGCGGCCTGGGCCTGGAGCCTGGTCTGGGGGAAACAGATCCAGTAGGGCACGGGAGGGGCGGGGCGACAGATGGGGCAGGCATTAGGGAGGCGGGGTACGGGGGGGCCGGGAGGGGGATGGTGCAAAGGGGTGCAGAGAGGGGGGTGGCAGAGGCAGGGGGGTGCAGTTGGGGAGGACAAGGGATGGGGGGGTGGGGTGGAGGGGGGCCAGTCTGGGCAGGTTGGGCTACACCATGGCTTGGGGCTCACGTGTATGGGCACGGCCCCTTGGTACAAGGGGGAGCAGTAGGGAGTGTTGGAACTCCAGCGGGATTTTCGCCATGGGAGCATTGGCGGGGCGGAGGACAGGGATCTTCCCGGGCCGAGTGGGTGTCTGCTTGGCCGCCTTGTGGCCCCCCGTTTGTCCCCTCTCCCCCCTCTGCTTCTCTTTTGTCTTTGCAGGTGGCCACAGACGCTCAGGAAGCGGCACAGATCCCCGGCGGACAGCGTGCGGCAATGGATGAAGTGGCTGGGGTCGTATCCGGCGGACCTACGCGGAGCGAGGCCAGCACAGCGAGTGTAGTGGGAGCACAGTCACCCAGCCAGGGGGCACGAGATCCCGAAGTGCTGCCACAGGATCTGTCGACGGGCGTTGGAGGTGCCAGGGGTGAGTTGTTCGGGTGCAATGTGGCGGGGGGGGGGGATGGAGCTGATCAGGTGGGAGGGAAGGACAAGGGAGGGCGTAAGGCGAAGCGCAAGTGTCGGCACGCGCGACGGAGTCGGCACAGCTCGGAGTCTTCATCGGCGTCCTCAGCATCCTCCTCATCATCCTCGATAGCGCCTTCTCGTTCGGGACCAGGGATGGATGCGGGATCGGGTGGGCCCGCCGGTGGGAAGGGCGTTCCTACGTTGGTGGCATTCGCGGAGTTATAGGAAGGAGTCCCGCGGCACCTACGGCGTAAGATATGGAAGCGGTGCTACGTAGATATATTCAGATTGCTGGAGGGCCGGAGGCGCTCGGGAGAGAGTAAGAAAAAGAGGAAGCAGGACGAGAAGGCGGGTCGTGTCAGGAAAGTGTCCCGGAATGTTATTAATTGGGTGAGGGTTTTTTTAAGGTTAGCTAGTGTCTGGGGTCGGCAGGCTCCGGAGGATTATGGAATGCTGTTGGCATATGCTGACTCTATCTTGGAAGCGTCGCAGACGCATGGAGGTTTTGCGTGGCTTAATTATGACGAGAAATTTCGAGATAAAATGGAGGAGAGTAAAGGGTTGTCCTGGGGCACTCAGGATATTAATCTGTGGCTAACCCAGATGTCGGGGGGTTCGGGTGTGAGCAGTGGAAATATGGTACGGGCTGGGGGGGTGGTTTGGCAGGAACGGGGCGGCCCTTTCGGGCGAACGGGGGCTCTCTGCCGCAGAGAGCAGGGGCAGGGGCTCTGGGGGACATCTGTTGGCGTTTCAATAGATCCTCGTGCCCTTTCCCTGACTGCAAGTTCCGGCACGCCTGCTCTGCCTGCGGGGGGGGGGGGGCATTCCGCACTTAAATGCTTCAAAAAGGGCGGTGGGCCCCCCCCTACGGCGGCCCCCAAGTAATGTTGATTGGATGGGGCTGGCGCCCACCCCAATCTCCCGGGAGGTGCTTAGGGATTGGTTGGGGGCTTATCCGTGGAGGACGGACCGGGAGCTGTTGGAGCGGGGGTTTTCGGAGGTAGGTAGGTCGGCGCGTAATTCGCCCTCGGTGAGGCGCTTGGCGTCGGTTGTTCGCGAGAAGTTAGCGGTCGAGTTGGGTTTGGGCAGAATTGCCGGCCCATTTGTGGAGCCGCCATTGGCGGATTTGGTACTGTCTCCATTGGGGGTAATCCCTAAGAAGGAGACAGGCAAGTTTCGTCTGATACATAACCTCTCCTTTCCGTTGGGTGAGTCGGGAAATGCTCATATTCCGAAAGAGTTGTGCGCAGTTCGGTATGCATCCTTTGACGAGGCAGTTGGTTTGGTGAAACGTTGTGGCCCTGGGGCCCAATTAGCAAAGGTTGATATCGAATCTGCTTTTCGTTTGCTGCCCGTCCACCCGTCTTCCTTTTATTTGTTGGGATTTTCGTTTGAAGGGGAATTTTATGTGGACAAGTGCATGCCCATGGGTTGTTCCGTGTCGTGTGCCTACTTCGAGACATTTAGTACATTTTTGCACTGGAATCTAGTACGGCAGGTAGGTAGTGGGAACGTCGTGCATTATCTGGACGATTTCCTCTTTGTGAGGGCGGCGCATTCTGAGGTGTGTCAACAGTTGATAGATGGTTTTCTAGGCATGGCTAGTGAGTGTGGGCTCCCGCTGGCGGTTGACAAGACGGAGGGCCCGGCAACTTGTATTACGTTTTTGGGGGTGGAAATCGACGCGGTTGAGATGGTGGTGTGCCTCCCTCTGGACAAGGTGTTGAAATTGCGCGTCCTGGTCGCAAACGGGCTGGCATCGGATAAGTTATCCTTGAAGGAATTGCAAATACTAATTGGCTCGTTAAATTTTGCGTGCAGAGTGATTCCGATGGGCCGAGTTTTCATGCGTAGCTTGGCGGCCGCCACTGTGGGGGTTCGTAAGCCGCATCATCGGATCAGAATGTCCAAGGTCATGAAGGCCGATTTGAGAGTGTGGGATGTTTTTCTGGAAGACTTCAACGGGGTGTCTGTGCTGATGGAGGCGGAGGTGTCCAGTGTTGATTTGCAGCTGTTTACGGACGCAGCAGGCAGTGGGGGTTTAGGGATTTATTTTGGAGGGGATTGGTGTGCAGCCCAATGGCCGCATGCGTGGCATGCGGACGGCCTGACAAAAAACATTACGTTCTTGGAATTGTTTTCTCTGTTAGTTGTGTTGCATTTATGGCCCGAGCGGTTGCGGAACCGCAGATTGTTATGGTGGTGTGACAATGAGGCTGTGGTTGCGGTAGTCAACCGGTATACGCCGCGATGCGCGTTGGTAGCGGGCTTAATGAGAGCTATCGTTTTTGCTTGTTTGCATTTAAACGTCGCAGTGAAAGCTCGGCACATTCCGGGTTGCACTAATCGAATTGCGGATGCTCTTTCTCGTTTCAAGTGGGACCTGTTCCGGACGATGGCGCCCGAGGCGAGCGAGGAAGGCATGGAGGTGCCCGAACATTTATGGAAGATTGGCCAGCAGAAATGGTATGCCTGTTGAAGAACTCTCTTGCGCCGGCGTCCTGGTCGGCATACTCGAAAGGATTTGACGCGGTCTTGGAATACCTGGAGGGGAAAGGATGGAAGCCCAGAGCGGAGGTGGACAGCTTGTTAGGACAATACATAGTGGAGTCTAAAGGTGCTGGTATGTCCAGGGCTTCGGTTCGGACGAAGTTGGCGGGATTTGCTTTCTTTGCCAAGGCAGCTGGCTGGGGGTTTGTGAGGCAGGGGTTTTTGGTCCAGAAGTTATTGCGGGGCTGGGATAGAGTTTGTCCTGCACCTCCTGATGCACGGTTACCAGTGACGCATGACCTTTTGGTGCGGCTCTGTGCAGCACTGCCGAACGTGGCGTCGTCGGCGTATGAAGCAGTGCTGTTTAAGGCATTGTTTTGCTTGGCCTTTTTCGGGGCTTTTCGGGTCGGTGAGCTGGTGGCTAGCTCTGGCAGGCTAGTGCAGGGCAAAGGATTATTGTTGGGTCATGTACAGATCGGGGGTGGACAGCTGCGGATCAAGCTGGCTAAATCAAAGACTGACCAGTTGGGCAAAGGACTGTGGGTAGTCCTTCACGAGGTAGACTCCCTGCCGACGTGCCCAGTGGAGGCAGTGCAGGCTTATTTGGCGGTGCGCCCGGCGGCGGGTTCCCTGTTTTTCTTGCATGAGAATGCAAGCTGGGTGACACGTTTCCAGGTTGCGGCGGTGCTACGGCTGACCATACGGTATCTGGGTATGGATCCGAAGTGCTTTGTGCCGCATTCCTTTCGCATAGGAGCGGCGACAAGTGCGGCGGCGGCAGGGATGTCAGAGGTGGCTATTCAGAACATCGGCAGGTGGCGGTCACAGGCCTTTAAAGGTTATGTGCGCTTGTGAGGCAGCGGGAGAGCAGGAGAATAACCTTTGCTTTCTTTTTCAGATGCTGTGCGGTGCCCGCAATGGTGCTGGTTGATCGGGCACTCATTTGTACATTGGGCGGGACTGCAGGCAGCTGAAAGACCATTGGGTCCTAATTTGGGACTTGACCCAGCAGTGGTGTCTCTACTATGGCTTGGTGAACGTGGGTTGCGTTGGCAGCAGCTGTTACCATTGCTTCGGCACCATAGACAGGTGAGAGCGGAGCCCGCTGTGATACTGCTGCATGTGGGAGGGAACGACTTAAATAGCTGGACTTGTAAACAGATCATTCGGGCAGCAAAAAGGGATCTGGCAGAGGTGCTGAGGATGTTCCCTCAGGTTATCATAATGTGGTCTGACATCATTCCAAGGCCTGTTTGCGGGGGGCAGAGGAGGTGGTCCAGGGGGTTAGCGAAGGTCAATCGACAGATTGGGCGGTGGGCCTGTCAGCACGGAGGGTATCAGATTATGCACTCCTGGGTGGATGTAGATTGTGCTGGGCTTTATCGCCAGGACGGTGTGCATTTATCGCCGGTGGGAGTGGACCTGCTGTTAAATGACTGGCAGGAGGCCTTGGAATGTGTGGTGCAGTGGGAGCCTCGATGGTCGCAGCTTTAGGGGGGGGCGGCGTACGGGCGTAAGTGGACCTACGCCGGGTGGCGGGATCCCGGAGGTTTCCGGGGTCCGGAGCCTTAAGCTGGAATTGGGGTGGGGGCGGGTGCCCCCAACCCGGGTGACCCCTGGCCGGTCTTTGCTAGTAATATGGCGAGGCCGGGGAAAGGGGGGGTTGGATTTGCTGCTGGCTCAGCCGCAGCGGGAGTGGAATGAGCTCACCTTGCTAGTGGTATGGCGGTTGAGGGCTCATTCCACTCGGGAGTTAGTATGATATATTAAGAAGTTGGATGTTGAAAACAATGTTTGGATTGTACAAAGTTAATAAAGCTGCGACCATTTGAGCCAAAGATCTGTGTATATGGATTTCTTATGGGGAGGGGGAAGGGTTGGAAGAAAAAGGGGGTGGGGAAGAGGGGGGGGAAAGCGGGGTGCCACCGGGTCCGACCTGCCTTGGTTATGGCGAGGCCGCAGGGCAGGGTCCCTCGCGGCCGTAGGTAACCAGGCGCGCGGCCCGGTGGAGGACCCTGTCCGAGGCTTGTGAAGAGGGGCGGGGCTGGCAAGCATTTTTTGAACTCATTGGCTCGCCCCGATGATGGATAGGGGGGCGAGCCAATGAAGAAAGCTGGCAAAGGGGGGGTTTTAAGCTGGGCGCGCGGCGGCGACGGTCTCTTGGCGAGACCAGCAACCGGGGAGAGGACCTCATCTTCCCGCCCGCCCGCCCTGCATGCAGGCTGTGGGGATGGGTTGTCGCAGCTGGTGGGGGGGGGAGGCGGGATCCCGGAGGTTTCCGGGGTCCGGAGCCTTAAGCTGGAATTGGGGTGGGGGCGGGTGCCCCCAACCCGGGTGACCCCTGGCCGGTCTTTGCTAGTAGTATAGCGAGGCCGGGGAAAGGGGGGGTTGGATTTGCCGCTGGCTCGGCCGCGGCGGGAGTGGAATGAGCTCACCTTGCTAGTGGTATGGCGGTTGAGGGCTCATTCCACTCGGGAGTTAGTATGATATATTAAGAAGTTGGATGTTGAAAACAATGTTTGGATTGTACAAAGTTAATAAAGCTGCGACCATTTGAGCCAAAGATCTGTGTATATGGATTTCTTATGGGGAGGGGGAAGGGTTGGAAGAAAAAGGGGGTGGGGAAGGGGGGGGGAAAGCGGGGTGCCACCGGGTCCGACCTGCCTTGGTTATTCACTGCTTACCTCAGAATGAGCATTGTGGAACCTGTGTGCCTTTTTGGGAAACTGCTAGATACTTGTGTCCAGGATTGGCCACTTTTGGCCATACTGGGCTTGATGGACCTTGGTCTGACCCAGTATGGTATTTCTTATGTTCTTATGTAACCCTACCCTCAAAGAGGAAGAAGGCAATTCATGCCTATATAGGAAGAAATATTCCTTACAATCTGATATTTCTCTTGAAACTGCCAAGGAGCATGCCAATTAGAGGCAAATCTTGATGGTGGAATATTTTCTGTGATGTAAAGACCAGCTAACTATACCAGAATTTAATATCTTTTTATAAAAACAAATGCAAAGAGTCATTATGAGAATTTGTTGAGGAACATACCGACAAGAGGTGTGATGGCAGACGTGAAAACAGAACTGCTTTGAACGATAAAGGTCATCCCAGCGCCAACTAAAATGGCCAAGTATCCTGTTACCCATGTAAAAGGAAATGGGAAATCTGAAAGAAAGCAGACAGAGATAATTAGGCAGGCAAACTATATGACATTAGGAAAAAATAGGCAAAACTATATTAAATAAAAATGCACAATGAAAATGAATGAAGGTAACTCAAGATGAAACAGCATACTTTGTGCTAAGCCTGGCTATCAGTTTTTTGTACTTTCTCCTATAATAATACAAATCAAGTAGCAGCAGGGCCAGCCTATCTACTAGGCGGGCTCGGCAGCTGCCTAGGGCGTCAGACCTCTGTGGGCGGCAGGCCGTGTGCTTTGGCATGTATGGCCTGCCGCTTCTGACCCCCCTCTGACAGAAAGTTGTATGGGGGGGGTTAGAAGTGGCAGGCCATGTGTGCCAAAGCACATGACCTGCCACCACTATGGAATCGGGGGCAGCAGGGGTGGCACACTACGGCCACAGCTTTATCTTTATCGGAGAAATTAATATACCACGCCTTCACATAGGCAGTAGGGCAGTTTACCAAATACAAATAGACTGCAAAGTATGAAAAGGGAAAAGAACTTCATAGTCAGACGGGAAAGAGCAATAAACTCACACAGGAGAGAAGAAAAAAAACCCTTGGGCCAGCCCTGAGTAGCAGATGGTATGTCTGTCTGTGCAACTACTTATGAATGTGGGAAAATAGTATATACTGTACCAGTGTTGATGATCTTCTTAATAACAGAAGCAACTTGTCCCTTCAACATTGAGTTCAGGAGTTTGACGATCAGTATGAGACAAGTGCAGAGAACGAGTAGAGACAGTGCCAGAAGAATGAGGCCAACAGCCAGGTCTGGAAGGTTAGAATTGGCAAACATATGCTGGCCTAGAAGAAAGGATTCACCAGAGACTTATTTAAAAGAGTATTTATGAAAGTGTGATAGAAGCTGCCGTGCAGTAGATATGGCACTGAAGCGTGACATCTCTCAGAAGGATTCAAATCACTTTAGGACTCTTCACTGAAGTGTGGTAACCTGGGAAGATGTTAGTGTGCATGACACTAATCTTACCATAAGTTAATGAATTGGACCCAGTTAACATATAAGCTAACCCACGGTAATAGAAGAGTGACCTTGATTCATGTTACTTTTGCAGTCATCCCTATCATTGGTCTTCAAATAGACGTTGATCGCCCGGGTGATCTTAGTTACTGTCTCCGGGCGCTCCAACAGCGTATCGATCAGTGTCCACCCCCTCCTTGATCTGGCCAGATCCCCCATTTCACAATCAATCCGTACTAGGGCATGATCGGTCCAGGTGCGTTCCCCTATTTCACAAGTTTTCACCTTCTCCAAAAGAGTTTGGGACACCCAAATCATATCTATCCGTGAGCTTGAGTTATGAACCGGTGAGTAGAACGTAAAATCCCGTTCTCTACCCTTCAACTCTCTCCAAGCATCTCTCACCCCCAATTGTCTCCCCATATTTTGTAGTTTCTTCCTACTCCTCGCATTGCCCTCACAATATCCTTTTGAGTTATCTAACTGCGGATTAGGTGTCAAGTTGAAATCTCCTCCCATAATCACCTGGCCTTCTGCAAACTGTTCAACTGTTAAGGTTAGCTTCTCGAAGAACACCCCGTGAAAGCTATTTGGCCCATATTTACCAACGTTAGCACTTGCTCTTGTAGTTTAAGTTTAAGGAGCAAAAACCTTCCCCCCCCCCTATCTCTCTGTATAGCCAGAACAGTGTATGGGATTTTCCCCCTTATCAAAATCCCCACTCCCCCTTTCTTCAGCTCAATCTTATTAGATGCATACCACTGCCCCCCCCCCCTGAATTGTCGATGCGCCACCCTCCACTCATCCCCCTTTCTCAAGTGTGTTTCCTGTACTAGTTGGCCAATGAACCACAAGCCTTTAAAAGGAAAATCCATGCCCAAAATTCTGAAAGAGTTTTACACCCATGCAAATTGTAAGCCACTTATGTTGAAGAGGTGTCTTCCTTGTTACCTGGAGCATTTGTTATGTGTGGTCCGTGATGTCATAAAGCTTACCTTATCAGCCAATAAGGAATATTTTCTGACATCACTACTCTGCTGCTGCTCATATACAAAACAGATATTTCCAGCAGGTGCAGAGGTAAGCTAGGCTATATAGCAGCTAGACAATCGACGGCCTTGAATTTTAAGCATGATGATCGCTTGAGTAAAATAAATATACATAAAATATGTAAGGTGCCTCCATGTGTAATGTCGCTGTTCAGAGCTAATTACTGTCTGGCATACATGTGGTATTCTACAGACAATATAACGTTTTCAACAGAAAAAAACAACAGTTGTACTTAAGTGATTTTATCTTCTTTTGGCTTGAATGTCCTTTCAGAATTTGTCTCAACCATGCTAATTGTCATTTACTGAATGAGGGAAGGGAGATAGGGAATAAGGTAAGATAGAATCTGAGGCCAAAGGCACCAGTAATAGTTACTCAGGTTTTATCGTGATTTTAATTCCACTCTAGCTTTTCCATTATAGCAATTGACCTCCTACTGGTGAACATAGAAAGCTGTTAAATGGTCCAAGCATGCTCTTAAGCTAGCTTGTGAGTGCCACATTTTAGTGATGAGTGAGATTCTCTTCCCACTAGAGCCACCAACTATTGCTTTTGCAACTATTGTCAGACCCTGCTGACCCAGGGAATAGGAGCCAGGAAGGCTTGGTCTCATGCCTGTGCACAGAAGTTAAAAACATGTTACAAAAATAGTTCAAATTAGAAGATCAAAGGAAAAAGAGCTGATTATATTTGCTGGACTACTTACACCTTATTTTATCTGTCACGTTTGTTTCTTTCCAGCAGATGTCAGGAGGTGTGCAGTTTGCAATGGTAACATTTGTCAGTGTCTGTAAGACAGGAATAAATCATAATATTCACTAGATAACATTCTCCAACCAACTGAACAAAGATCAAAAATATTTTCATTAGAAATGGATGAAAAGATTTTATGAACTGGATCTGGACAACCAAGGGAAAATGAAGACACTGAGCACAAATTTTACCTAAATTGGTTTTACAGTAACACAGGGTAATGTGGGTCATAACCCAGTAAAGCCTGTCAGGCATTAAATCCCTCGGTGACAGGTGGGGTATATGACTGTGAGCAGATATGGCAATCTTTTTGCCCCTGTGTAGTTTTTATTAGAGATATGAATTTAGTTTATGGTTTTGGTTTAGAAAATTGTATGCACATAAAAAACATGCACTACATCAGCTTTATTCTTGAAACATGACGGTAGAAAAAGTCCACATGGCCTTTCTAGTCTGCCCTTCCATATCAACTACAATAGTCCCCTTTTTACCTTTAGAAATCCTCTGTGTTTGTCCCATGCTTTTTTGAATTCAGATACTGTCCTTGCCTCTACCACCTTCACTGGGAGACTTATTCCATGCATCTACCACTCTTTCCGTAAAGAAATATGTTAAGAAGTTCTACCAGGTGTTGAAAATGTTTTAGCAAAAAAAAGTTTGAAATAAACCTGAAAAATGTCCAAAAGTCCAGGAAAATCTGAAAATGATCTAAAAAGAATAGACACTTTTTTCCAGGCATATCCCTTTACTCACAGAATATATAACCCTCCCTGCCCCCTAGACTTCTGATTTTCCTGGAAAACACAGTGTGGATCACTGGATGTCCTGCAACAAAGTTCTCACTGAAGAGCCCACCATAATCCTGGGCAGGATTTTTTGTAAACACTAGGGGCCCTTTTACTAAATGTTAGTGCATTTAGTGCCACTGTGCCCATAGAAATAAAATGACTGTGGGCATTTAATATGTGTTAATTTCATTAATTTACTGCAGGAGTCACTAACTTGCATCAACTCAGTACCACAGGATAGTAGCTCCCATAGTAAAGAAATAATAAAATCAACCTCACAAGCTGTACTATTCATGGAAAAATAGTGTGAGGAATTTTTGCTCTTATATGGCAGCTTGAACCCTAGCAGTAGTAAAGACTACTACTAGGATTCAAATGGCGCCATTTTGAACCTGGTGCTGAAAGGTGCAGGAGCCACTGAGGACAGCTCCTACCTCATGAACATTGCACCACCAATGAACACTTAAGGAAGATCCGAGGGGCCTACAGGATGAGTGCAGGGGTCTGTTTGGGGGGGGCGGGGGCTTCATGATCTTCTTGGAGAGGTTTGGAATGTGAACTTACGGTAGTGAAGGGTCAGTCGTAGACAACTATTATGTATTCTTTTGGGGGTTTTGGGGATCTGGACTGGGGGGATGGAGCAACATTGCCATTTTTATGTTGCACTGGCCCCAACATGTTAGTGGCCCAATGCATTCAGCCAGGAAAATTAACACCAGCTAGGGGTCAGTACCGTAAGGCTGGCACTGTTCTAAAAGCAGCCAGAGATGGAGCAGGAGTGGAAAGGGACTACTCCTGCCCCATTCACCATTTAGCCACCAGGGAGCCCCAGGTAAGACCCGGTGAGGGGACTGGAGGGGTTGAGGAGGGCCATGGTAGCTGCCAGGGGGCAGAAGTCCTGATAAGAGGGATGGGGGGGATCTTGGGGATGGCAGTCATGTTGGCATGTTGTCTGGGGGTGTGGGGGTACTGATGGAAGGTACTGATGGCCAGGAGGACTTGATGGGGGGGGAGGATCAGCAGGAGGGACTTGATGGGGTGTCTTTGATGGTTGTCTGGATAGCTCGCACTCAAACCCGGACTAACAGCGCTGCTTAATAAACATGCCCCTAAATGTAAAAAAAGAAACGTAAACTCAAATGCATATTTGTAGCAATAAGTAGTAACTTCATGGAGAGACCCAAAGCATCGGGGTGTTCTGGGGGCAGAATGGGACCAGCACCCAGGGATAATCATGCAGCGACGATATTCTACCACTGCCTAGTTATCCCTAAGCAGCGAAAGATAGGCGTATTAAAGGCAGGTCTAAGTTTCGCCGCTGAAGCTAACCGGGCAGCAGCTGAATACCACCACCGCCCGGTTAGCTTCAACGCTGTCTGGCTGACCTGCATACTCAATGCCAGTGGCCGGATATGGCCCCGTTATTGAATATCCAGGTCTTAGGTTCAGCAGTGCTAGCCATTGCCGCTGAATATCGAGTCCCTCATTTTTCAATGAAATAGTACAATAGTTAATAATATACAATAAAAAGAATATACCAGAGGAGCCTGTGCATCAGCGAAGAGCCTGCTTTCTTATTTGGCAAGGTCTGATTCACAGGGTCCTCATCAGGGCAGAAAATGGCTTTTGAAAGATACATGTTTTGGGGGGTCTGTTCTGGATATTGCTTTAAGTTTCTTTGCCAAAGACTTTGGTTTTAAGCTAATTGAAATGTTTCTGTCAGCCTTGTTCATATATTTAAAACTGGTTTCAAATGTGTTGTGAGACTTCTAAATTAGTTCAGTCTAGTATTTGGGTCTTATTCAGAACTTAGGTATGTTCCCTCTGAGAATATACAGTACAGAATTACAGTATATTGGATAGTGCTCTTTGCAAACCGATGAGTTGGAATCAGTTGTTTAAATATATTTTATTGTTTGACACATTTTTTCCCTGTTCTACAAAGATCAGTTTTCTCAAATTGGATGCATTTTAATTATGCAAGAAGAGGAAAATTGTCTAGAAATAGGCCATGCTTACCACCGTACTGCCAGAGCACCAATACTTTACAAGGCTTTTGTTCTCTGCCGCTTCGTCACCCAATGCAATGTCAGATATTACGTTTTTATCCAGCTAAGTAAAGCAAACAAGCAAGACATCAAGAAAGGGATTATACAAGCTGTAATTTATGGCTTGTTTCCAAGATGAATTTGACTGTCATTTATTCTAGACGTGTGCATGCATGACTGAAAATGTTAGGAAACCTATTTGCATAAATCTTTCTTGAATCATTTTTGTTGTGACTGCAGTTTCAAGAATAACATTAGCAAACATCTTGGGGAGGTACCGAAATCCACTTTCCTGATTGTTTTTCATATTGCATTTAAGTCATTGATTGCTTTTCACAGGATGTGAATTATAGTGCCTCTGCCTCCTTTTTCACAGAGTCCCACTGCACCCACCCTCTCAATAGAAGAAGAACTGTATCATATCATAGCAGTAATAATTATAGACAATGAGTTCTAAATCTGATGATATTTCAACTTTGTAAGTGAAGGGCGTTATTTTAGAAGCCTTATTTGCTGTTTGCATGTATTTATAAATTGCATCCTCAGAAAATGGCCAATATAGAAAGGGTCCAGTTTACACATGACTGTCCATACTATGCTAAAGGGAAAAAGGAGCATGTCAGAGAATTGCCTGAGTAGTACAAAAATCTACACATATATTCCCATTTCATATACAGAATGCACAATTAAGACCAAAATTGTCCATGTTTGGATTTACACCTGCTCTCTAACATGAAAAGGGATTTTAAAAATTCTTGCTTCCGCCAGTCCTTTACAGAAAGGATTAAAGGGATATTCCCCTTAATCCCCTAATGTTTATTTCCCTCTGTAAATTGAAGTGAGATGACGACAGAGGCAGGGCTGGCATTAAGGGGTGGCAAACAAGGCAATTGCCCAGGGCCCCCAAGCCACGGCCATAAGTCTGCCTCAAGTTGAAGGAGACATAGCATAGTGGTGGCTTTTGGGGCCCCATCACCAGTTACATCCCTTGCCCTTGCATGTCTAACACCAGCCCTGAAGCTGATTAAGAGCGACTATATGTCTATGTTTGCAAAATGGTTCAGATACACATGTAAGCTGCCGGGTTTCCTCCGTCAATTATTCCCAGGTGTATATTTGTGAAGTGCCTCCTCCTGTTGCACATGGGTATTAATTCCCGTGCATTCCTGCACCTCCTTTCACAGAGTTCCTTCATAAAACGCTGCCAGAACTGAGCAAGTCCTGCCCTTAACATCTCAATTCTAGCTAAAATGTGCCTTCATGAATTAAAAGTAAAATTAGGCGGATCATAAATCCACAGTTCACAACTACATTTGATAATAAAATTTGCCGTAATAATTCGTATCATCGTTTGAATGCCTTGGGCTGCTTTCACCGACACTGGATTGCAATGTTTATGCATATGTTTATGAAAGACTTAATATACTGTGGCGCTTTTCAATTACTTAACAAAGAGGTTTACAATACCAAATAAAAGGGATGAAAAGAATTACAAAAATGATAGGACAGATGCTAGAATTGAAGAGAGGAAGCAGGAAACATTGGGTCCACAGGGATCTGTGGAATTTCAAAACATGTTATAAGTACAAAAGCAGGCGCATAAAGATGGCTAAACTGCTTTGCATTAAATCTGAGCTGAGGTGAGGAGAGGAGGGGTGTTTGGATAATGAAAGTCGCAACAGAGTAAGCAGCAAATCAAATCAATCTAGATTATCAATCTAGGAGTGGAGGAGTGGCCTAGTGGTTGGGGCAAGGTACTTCAGGCCAGAAGGGCGTGGGGTTCAAATCCCACTAGAAGACAGCAACCTTGGGCTGGAAGGACTGGGGTTTCTAGTCCCACAGGTGCTCCTTGTGGTCTTGGGCAAGCCACTTAACCCTCCATTGCCCATGTTCCCTGTAAAATAGTTATCTCCAAGTTATAATGCCCTGTTCAATGTAATTTCAGTTTGTTCAATGTAAACCGCCTTGATATCATGAAAGGCGGTATATAAGAAATGTTAAATAAATAAATTATGTGAAAATTGATTCCCCATATCTGACCGATTTAGATGGTTTCGAACCAAATTGGCTATGATTATTCATAAATTTGTACTTTTCATCAAATAGCTTGAATCTGTGAATATGTACATATATTTCAAGCAATTTAACTAAATATGAATTTTAAAAAATCATATTCAGACTTAGTTGAAGTGACCCCATTTATCGGAGTTAATCAGTCTGGGACTGATTCTGTTCCTTATCTTTGTAAGCGACATTGCTGAAAGGATAGTAGGAAAAGTTTAACTTTTTGCGGATGACATGAAGATTTGCAACAGAGTGGATACCTCAGAGGTAGCTAACAACATGAGAAATGATCTTCAAAAATTAGAACACTGGTCTAATGCTTGACAGCGAAGATTTAATGTGAAGACGTGCAGAGTGATGCACATAGGGGTGCAAAAACCCAAAGGAGCAGTATGTGATAGGGATGGAAAGGACAATGTGACAAGGTGGTGACTAAAGCCAGAAGGAGGCTAGTGGCATAGAGAGTGGTATAACCAGCCGAAAGGTGGAGGTGTTAATGCTCCGTATAGGTTTTTGCTAAGGTCTCACTTGGAGTACTCAGTTTAGTTTTGGAGGTCGTATCTTGCTAAGGATATAAAAAGACTTGAAGAGATTCAGAGGAGAGTGACCGATATGGTCTGGGGTTTGTGCTAGAAGTCATAGGAAAAGGAACATGGAGACGCAAATATGTATACCCTAGAGGAAAAGAGGGACAGAGGAGATAGGATATAGATGTTTAAGTACTTGAAAGGTATTAACAGGATTCGTGCAAGGGTATTGGGCACCCTAAGCAAATCTTGGATCATATGCCCGCTCCTCCCCTCCCCGGGATTTTGATAATTAAACTTAACAGTCATCATCATCCGAACACCCTCCACACACACACACACACCAACAATCGTGTAAAAATGCTTAATTGGATATCATACTATTAAATATTAAATTTTGCTTTGTATGTATGTGTGGGAGATGTGCCCATTCTCCATGCAAGTAAAGGAATGTGCTGAGGGCTCTTTGAGTTTGTTTGGCTGTCAGGATTTATTTGCATTGAGTGCCGCCACTCTTTGCAGCCCCTCAGTAGCTGCTCCCCTAGGTGACCACCTAATTTTGCCTAATGGTTGGGCCGGCCCTGGACATTAACGAGCAAACAAACCTTTTCCAAAGACAGCGAAACCTTAGAACCAGAGGAAATGAATTGAAGCTGAAAGGAGGCAAACGTAAAGGTAACATCAGAAAATGCTTTTTCATAGAAACGGTGGCAGATGCATGAAATGTCTTTCCACTGGAAGTGGTGGGGACAAAAATGGTGAGAGAACTCAAGAAGGCATGCAATAAACACAGGAAGAAAAGTATTCCTGCTCAAAGCAAAACCTAAATGAATTTCACTCTACAAAAAGCAAAAGGCAGACATAATCCGCATGGAGCAGTGGTTAGAACCCAAAGTAAAATCATCAGCTTTCAGCCTACACCCACTCATACAACCAGACAGCAGCACAAGACCGAGGGAGAAGAGGCACATCCAACCATGTCAACACTCCAAGAGACATCACCAAGGTACACAAGGACACCGAAAAACGAGCCTTATCAAAGGTGGCTCCAACAATTTGGAATGCCCTCCCCGATGAACTACGGTCAACAACGGACATTAAGGACTTTAGGAAGCTGCTAAAAACAACCCTCTTCATAGAGCACTACGGTGACATCACTTAAACTGTGCAACAGACAATCCCCCAGATCAACCACCCTCCCCTCTCGTCACGATTATGATACTGAATAAAGTCCTGGTTTACATAAGATTGTAAATAGCACACACTGTAAATAGCTCACCAAGAATCAACAACCATATACACACACACACACACTCAATGCTCACTACATGCACACACTAGACATAGCACTCGGTTGATTGTTTGCCGTGTAGACCGCCTTGATTGTAGGAAAAGGCAGTATAGAAATCAGTTTTAAATAAATAAATAAAAATAAATAAAACGCATAGGGCAGGAATGTTCAGGTTACAACCCTGAACATCTTGATGGGCCGACTAGATGGCCATGCTGATTTTTATCTCTCATCATTTGCTATGTTACTATGTAAATATTAACTGATCAAAAAGTGGATTCATAGAGGATAAGGGCACATTAAGACTGCATACACCTATTTAGGGGGGATTTTACCGCAGGTTAGTTTACCGAAGGAATCACTAATTTGCAGTAACTCAGTATTGCTGGCTATTGAGTCCAGCAGTAAATTGAATATTGCAGCTAGCGTTGAACTTCACAAGCTGTGTTATTCCAGGTTAAAATAACACCAGCTCAAACTTGGCATTATTTTTCCTGGCTGGCAGCATCAGGTTGCTAACATATGGCTCCCAGTCACCATCTTAAAGGAGCCGGTGCAGTCATACAATACTGCAAAATCTCCCTCCCCACAATCCAGACACGTCCCAGAAAACTCCCCAGCAGACTCCAAGTTAATCATTACCCCTGAAGACCCTCCAACCTCGACCGCTCCCAGAAAAAGATCCCTATCCTCCCCAATGACTCCCTACTTCCCTTTGTAGGACCCTCATGTCTTCCTCAGGCACTCTTTGGTGTTCTAGGGTCATTGGGCAGGACAATTCCAGGTTGCTTCTGTCTATTTTGACACAAGGTTCAAAATAGCACCAGTTGACCCCTAGCAATAGTCTCGCAGTACTACTACTAAGGTTCAAGCTTCTGCAAGACAACTTTTACGGGTCAATCAGTACCATTTTGAACCCAATATTACAGTAAAATAATGTATAACTTTGCACTTTAATGCATGTTTAGAAGCAGAAATCATGCATCATTCCCTTAATATTATTACCTACTCCCTAGTCTGCTCATTGCCCTAACTATAGCCCTGCTTGATCTTTCCCTTCACCTCCAGTAACAATCCTCTATGCTTGCCACGTGTCTTCCAGAATTTTGTTATCAGTTTTATTCGTAGCAACTCTATTAGTGAACTGCTTCATGCTTCTGTTATCCTTTCTTTGCAGAAACACTTTCTTGTGAAGAAACACTTTTTATATACCTTCTACCAAGAAATGTTTACCTCTTATGCATTAGTCATTATCTTTATGGCTGTCAGATATCTTTGTCAAATCTCTCTTTTTTTCTTCTTCATGAGATACATACTTAAGGTTTATAAGTGTCACTTTCTAAGGTTTATGGTGCAGACTCTGGACTATTTTGCCTTGTCCTCACACTGAAACCTATCTATAGCTTTCTGGTGGCAGGGCCTACAGATCTGGACATAATGCTACAGGCGAGGTCCCACCAATGATTTCTACCACTTCTCTTTTATATATGAGGTAGAACTCTCCCTATGCACTACAGAACCTCTCCCCTATCACTTATCACCCTGTTTGGCAACATCACATTTAACCAGATCATTCTCTTGCTTCGTATTTTGCCACCCATCACACACTATTCTCCTCCCAAATTGAGCTGGAGGGAGGAGGTTTGCCCATCCCTTCTCCAGAAACATGCAATTATCCACTCTGGAGCAGAAACTCACACACTGGCTTGCATGAAAGCTTATAAAAGATGAAAGCAAAGAAATGCCCTTTGTCTAGCACTACGAGGTATACGCAGCGCTGTATATGTACATGTAAGAGACAGTCCCTGCTCAACAGAGCTGAAAATCTAGCCAAATGCTGTTATTATTCTTATTACGATATGATGACTGGAGAATGGGTAACTTGAGACATGGGGATGTAAGCCAATAACTAAATCTTGTAATATAAATATGTTCTAAGACTCATGTTGTTTTGTCTTCTTGTCTTATTTTATAGTTTCCCTTATGCATTATGTATCTGATGCAAAGACTGTAAGCAGTAGCAACAAAAGGCATGATGTCAAACAGAATAATCTGAGACTGCTTGAAGGCCTTACCTGAATAATTAGTTTGGTTAAGGGATCCGTGAGGACTTTCAAGAGGTCAGGGGTATTTTCACCGCCTTGGATGTTAAAGGTTTTAATGATTGCATCTGTGAGGTAGAAGAGATAGCCGCTGGCTGCCTCAATGGGCAACAATATCAACACTGAGAGCCAGTTAAAGAAATCATGAACCGTGGCACCAGCAAAAGCCCTGCAAAACAAATTGGCAATGAATATAGTCTCTGTCTCTTTCTCCTTGGCCTCGCTTCAAGGGTGGCAGACTGTTATCACCTTGCCCGCACCATAGCTCACCATAGGCTTTACTGTAGTCACCTTCAACTATGACAGAATTATCATTCTACTTACTAACATCCACAAATATTTTATGAATTCATTAATATAATAATGCCGTTCATGAATTAGGAGATTGGTGTACTTGAGATATTGTCATTGACATAATTTTGCCAGTGACAGATATTCAGTTCTGAAAAGGCTAAGAATCAAACAGGTTTATTTAGGTCCCTTTTTATTTAATTCACCATGCTAACAGTTAGTGCATGCTAATTGCCACATTAAACACCTAGGGTTGTGTTTACTAAAGCTCGTGATGATAACGCATATCTGGGCCGCATTCCTCATGCGGGGGGCTCACTCTGACTTCAGGGAGCGTGTACACCAATCCCCCTGCAGTTAACATGGTGCAAATGCACAGCACCATGCAAGCTGTCACGCAGGCACACACAATACCACCCACTGAAGTGGGGTGAAGGGCACTAGGGGAGGAAAGCACTGTTACAGTTGTGGTCAACATTATTGGCATCCTTTGCATTTTAGGTTTGTTGTGTATAATATCTTGAGAAATAATTGGAAATATTCCAACTCTATGTCATCATAATATTTTAATACTATGTTCAAAGGTATACATCAAAGAAAATGCCTGTGAAACTTAGATGTAGTAATTTCTGAGAAAAAAAACCCAAAATGACTTGTACAGGACTCATGGCACCCTTTACTAATATTTGGTTGCACAACCCTTGGCAGTGAAGACAGCCTCCAAACATTTCTTGTAGTTTCCATAACGTTTCGTACATCTATCTGCAGGCAGTTTCTCCCATTCTTGAATGTTTCCAGGATTCCTTTCACCAATGGCAGATTTCAGCTCTTTCCAAAGGTTCTTGATTGAATTGAGATCAAGACTCATTGCTGGCCAGTTTAAAACAGTCCATTTGTTCCTTTTTAACCATTGTTTTGTACTTTTGGATATATGTTTTGGGTCATTGTCTGACTGGAGGACCTATGACCTTCGACCCAGACCTAGCTTTCTGACACTAGGTAGCACATTGTGCTCCAAAATACCTTGGTAATCCTCTGACTTCATGATGCTTTTAATACAGGGGTCTCAAACTCAAATTGCTTTGAGGGCCAAATGAGGACTTGTAAAGTAACCCGGGGGCCGCATAAGACGTGGGGCCTCATTTGCATAAGGGGCCTCATTTGCATAACTATTTGCATAATGTTACCATACACTAACTTTTAGTAAACATGCCTCTTAATGAGTATGGATAAAGAAAGACTAAAAGATTCAGAAATAGGAAGACAATAATTAAACTGGGAACCCCAAAAGCCAAACTTGGAATGTACAACAACACTGTAGAAATAAAACTATAAATTAATTTCCTCTTGTACTAAACAAAGCGCAAACATTAATGATGCACATTTCCCAGAGCTGACATATTCCAGTTAATAAATTCAAAATAAAGAGATATTTTTCTACCTTTTGTGCATTTTTTTTCAGTTGCAATTGCTCCAGCCACTTCTGGTTTCTTCGTGTCTTCTGCTATCTCCATCGTCTGCTGTCCATTTGTCCTTTCTTCTCTCTTCTAGTTTTTTTCCATTCTCTCTCCCTACATCTGCTTTAACATACTAATCTTTCTCCTTTTGCTCTTTCCTCATTCCTATTTCATCCACTCAAATGTTACCCCTCCATCCTCAATCCCCACTTACTCTCCCAATACCTGGCCAATTGTAGATTTGTCTTCTCTTCCAGACAAAATATTTTTCCCCTCTCCATTTCACTTTCCCAGCTCCATCCCATTCTAATCCTCCCCCAACATCAGCTCCCTTCTAGTTCCAGCCCCACCCAGCATCTGCTCCTTTCTAGTCCCTGCATCAGTCCATTTCCAGTCCTATCCTAGCCTCACCATCAGCCCATTTCCAATCCTAGCCCCCCATCAGCCCATTTCCAATCCTAGCTCCCTCCCCGCACAGCCCATTTCCATTCCAAGCCCCCCTCCCCATCAGCCATTTGCAGTTCAAGCCCCCCTTCCACTCAGCCCATTTCCAGTCCTAGCAACCCCCCCCAGCCCATTACCAGTCCTAGACCCCCCATAGCCCATTACCAGTCCTAACCTCCCCATAGCGCACTTCCAGTCTTACCCCCCCATCACCCCATTTTCAGTCTTACCCCCCCCCATAGCCCATTACCAGTCCTAGTCCCCCCCATAGCCCACTTGCAGTCGTATCCCCCATCACCCCATTTTCAGTCTTACCTCCCCTCATAGGCCATTACCAGTCCTAACCCCCCAATCAGCCCACCTCCAGTACTAACCCCCATCACCCCATTTTCAGTCCTAGCCCCCACCATAGCCCATTACCAGTTATAACCCCCCCAGCCCATTACCAGTCATAACCCCCCTGCCAATAGCCCACTTCCAGTCCTAACCCCCATCTGCCCATTTCCAGTCCTAGCCCCCACCATAGCCCATTACCAGTCATAACCCCCCCCTGCCAATAGCCCACTTCCAGTCCTAACCCCCATCTGCCCATTTCCAGTCCTAGCCCCCACCATAGCCCATTACCAGTCATAACCCCCCCTGCCAATAGCCCACTTCCAGTCCTAACCCCCATCTGCCCATTTCCAGTCCTATCCCCCACCATATCCCATTACCAGTTATAACCCCCCCCAGCCCATTACCAGTCATAACCCCCCCCCCTGCCAATAGCCCACTTCCAGTCCTAACCCCCATCTGCCCATTTCCAGTCCTAGCCCCCACCATAGCCCATTACCAGTCATAACCCCCCCACCCCCGCGCGACAGAGGAAAACAAAAAAACCCCAAAACCCAGGCTTCAGCCGTTGCCGCCGTGGCAGCGGCAGAATCAATTGTCAAATTTTTAAAAAAAAAGACTTCTGCTGCTCAAGCAGCAATATCACCTGTCCTGCGGCCCCTTCCCCTGTGCCCGGAGATCCGAATCTGCTCTATCAGCGGCGTGCTTTTCAAGCCGCGAAGAGTATTCCCCTCTCGCGCGGTTTCAAGCGGGCCGCGTGTTTGAGACCCCTGTTTTAATACATTCCAAGCCTCCAGTTCCTGAGGTTGCAAAACAGCCCTGCAACATCAAGGAACCTCCACCATGTTTAACTGTAGAAAGGATTTTTTTTCCTTATAAGCTTCATTTCTTTGCCTGTAAATGTATCGCTGGTCTGCATTTCCAAACAGCTCATTTGTTTTCATCTGTCCACAGAACATTTTCCCCAAAGGATTGTGGTTTCTCAAGGTGGGTTTGGGCAAAGATCAGGCATGCCTTTTTATGTCTGTCTTTGAGCAGTGGGGTCCTCCTTGGCCTTCGCCCATGAAGTCCTTCTTTGTTTAATGCATGCCATATGGTGTGGGTTGAAGCCACCATTCCAGGTTGCTCCAGGTCAGCCTTAAGCTCTTTGGATATTGTACATGGTGTTTATCCAACAGTTTGCACTAACCTTCGAAGACTTCTTGGCTTAATTTTCCTCTTCCCATCACGTCCTGGGATGTTCTTGATGGTTCCATTAGCATCTTTGGAGATGGCCTTGAACCTATTTGAAGTTTGATGTTTGGTGATAATAGCTTTCCTGATGGTCTCAGGCAGCTCTATTATCTTCACCATTGTGAAAATGGAACAGGGAGTGAATGTGGCCATTTTAAACATTAGAACCCTCATTCATTGGTTAATTCAAGTCATGTGAGTACTGACAATCGATCACAGGTGTGTCTAATTTTACTACAATGAGAATGTGGTTCTTCTATTCAAACTGATTTGAATTGTTTATAAGGGTGCTAATAATCATGACCTGGCAATGTCCCAGTTTTTATGCTATTTCCTTTTTTAATTGGTCTTGTTTTATTTGATTCTTTGGTGTGTCAAAGATGTGTACTTATATAGTGCAAAGCCATTTCACTGGCAATTTTTTTAGGAGATATTGGCCATTATGTGGTTGAACTGCAAGGGTACCAATTATGTTGACCACAACTGTAGTTGCAGCTACTAACACCCACGCTAATCATGACTTGCTGTCAATGCCTACATTCCATCCCAAACCGTCCACTTCCCACCCCATCATGTGCTACCTGGTTAATGCAGCATTTTTAGCATGGAGGATGTATTACATTTTAGTGAGGCGCTATTACCACATGCTAAATGCTGCACTATCATTTAGCACACTTTAACACTTTAACATTCCCCCTAATGTGAGAAATGCTATTAAGAGGCAGGGACTGTACATTAGAATTAATGTGGCGGTCATTACCATTAACTGCATCATGTGTTATCTGCCGTGCCTTTCACACATGATAGTGACCTTTCTCTGCATTAACTGCAGAGTTGCCTTCCCCTAAGTTCTGGGAACTCCCCCAGCAGTTAACACAGAGGTTTTGCATCTAAACATACCTTAACTTTTGCAGTTAACTTGCATTAGATACAAAACCTCAGCATAGCTTAGCAAATAGGCCCCCTATGGTGGAAATTCTAATTAAAGGGTTCAGAAGAGATTGGGAAAGGGGGAGGGGGGAGATATCTTGTGGTTAACATAGATGTCATTACCAAGTTACCTTGCAATGTGGCAGATAACACGGAACAGTTAACTACACCTCCTCCAGAGCTCTATAGCTACTGTAAATGCATCCCGTCACATTATCATCTGTGTGGTTAATGCACATTAGCAATCATCACCTTGCATTAACTGCACGGTTGTTATGTGTAAGAATACCAACTGTACTCACTGCAGCAATTTTATAGTTATCATGGGTTAACCTTTTCAAGTAATATGCATTAACTAACAAAAAACCTTGGTGCAAGTTAATAAATATAGGCTTTGATATAGTAAAGAGGTGCAGATTATGCATTGGACACTGAATGTATTTTTAAACATATAGCAAAACACTGTAATCACCTTGTTGGTCTACTTGAATGTGTAGAAATCAGGGTAAACAAGCAAACTGTAGGTGATACCATTAACAAACTAGTCACAGATGTATTGAGTTAGCCCAGGCCTTGACAAATTTTCTTTGGATTTAGGAGCCAGCCCAACTTAGGAGCCAGCAGCTAAGTGCCCCAACTGAAGGTGAGGAGCAGAGAGAAGGGAAGGGGAAGCGGGGGGGAGATCGCTTCTGAGATTATGTGTTTAAAGAAAGCTTGGTAAATCAGGCTCTTAATGCATCTCTACAAGTCACTGGCAGAAATAAACAGCCAGATGGCCCCTTTCCCACCCACTCTGTCCCTCCAACCCTGTTGTCACCCACTCCCTCTTTTTGTCCTGTTCCTCCCTACCAGTCTCCCTCCTCCCTCAAAATCTGCCACTACCTGACCTACGAAACTAATCAACCTTCACTGCTCAAGAAACCAGTCAGTCCTCCCCTAGCCCCATTAGCTCTCATTATGCAGCAAGCCAGACTGCTGCCGCCTCCCCCTTCCCCAGCCCTGCCGCATCAAGCCAGTCTGCTGTCACCTTTTCCAGCCTATATATCTGCAAGCCTGTCTGCCATCCCCTCAGCATTTATCCCAGCAAGCCAACAGTCACTCTCCCCAAGCCCTAATAAGCCAGTCAGCCACTCCCTCCCCCAGGCCCTGTAAGCCAGCCAGCCATTCAGCCTCCCTCTTCCTCCTAGCAAGCCTGGAGCAAAAAACTCACTCCGCTCTCCATGGCCACTGATGCAGGAAAATCCTCTTTCATGCAAGCAAGCTCTGTTTAAATCTGAGCAGCGCAGTAAAGGAACTCTCATGTTGGTATCCAGTTTAAATCCCATGAGACCCGCATGAAGGTTCCTGGACCATGTGGCTCAGATTCACATAGAGTCAAAGGGCAAGGAGGAAGATGTTCTTGCTCCGGCAACAGCACAGCAATTTAAAAAAAACAAACAACTTTTTTCGGGGCACAAAAATCCTACGTGCCAGTGATAAATTTCTAGTCACCATAGCAACCTGACATCTGGTATTTTTCGAGCCCTAAATTAGCCTAAAGGTATCATATAAGCTGATCCAGTGGCTTAGGAGGCAGGTACCAGTTCAATCCCTACATTAGGCCTTCTGCTTCCTGGGTCAGCTGGTGTTGGAAATGCTGTAGGGTAGAATTCTCAGCCCTCAGTTGGGGGGAGTCATGATCATTGTTTAAGGATGACATCCAGTGGATGGGTTCAATGGCTCTGACTGCAGAATTCTAGAAGTTGATACATGACCTCCAGCCTAGGATCATCACTACGATGACCAGTCTAAGAGGGCTATTTAATAAAGTGCATTAAAGTTTTGCACTTACTGCACCTTAACTGCCAAAGTTCAGGCAGTAAGTACAAAGCCTGTTCAGTAAATGCTGGAGGCCTGCCCAGCATCTGCCCTGTATTTACCACATGCTCCTGGACTATATTCCTTGGCAAGTAACATGATTACACCCACGTTACCTGTCAAGGTATGTAACACAGGCCCAACATAAAATAAATAAATGAAGTGGCATGCGGCAGCCATGACAGCACAACCACATCTCCCCTGCTGATCCCCCTCCATATTCTGATCCCTCCTTCCAATCATTTTAATCCTCCTGCCTGCTCAGCAACATACCTCCGCAAAGAACAACCACCCCAACCCAACCTCCTCCCCAATAGCCAGACCCGCCAGACCCCCCAAAGCCAAGCGCCCTCCACCAGAAGGCCCTCTGATGTGACAGTCATGACGTCTTTTCTCCACATGATGCACTCCAGGTACTATTCTCCCCCAGCAACGTTCCCAGACCCTCCCCCACCCCCTTACCCTTTCAGGACTCACCTGGGAGTTTCCCTGGTATCTTAGGATGGAGCAGGAATGGGCCCCCTCTTCTATCCCAGAGCTGCTGGGGTTCAAAATACTTACCATGGCTCTTAACAGTAGTCTCACGGTACTTCCATTTTGGTTCATGGTGGCTATTTTGAACCCTGGTGGCTCTGAGGCAGGAATGGAGGAGGATCACTCCTGTGCCACTCCACTTGACAGCAGGGAAACCTCTGGTTGAGTCCTGGGGTTCAGGGGTGAAGACAGGGTATATGAAGGTTGTTGGGGTTAATGCTATGTGGAGAGGACCTTCATCTGGAGGGGGGGTGGTGCTTCTGGTGACTGTCACATGAGTGGGACTTCTGGTGAGGGGTGTTTGGTTTCAGGGAGCCTGACTATTAGAGAGTTGCTGTTCAGAGAGGTATTGGATAGGCTGATTGGAACGGACTGATGATTGGGAGGGGGTTAGGAAGGGGGACCAGAAGGCGGAAATAAGGTGGTACTGCATTAGAATATTCTTTTAAAGACTTGGCAGCAGCTGCAGTTAACGCTGCCTCTTGAGGTGGTGTTATGCGCAGCCGGGCTATCAGCAGTTGTGACCGCTTTTCCATATTGCTACCATTTATTTTCTTTTTATGTAACTATTTTTAAGAATTAGGAGCCTTTGGCATAGCAAAGAAATCAGCGGAACTGAAGCCTGTTCCATCTCTCTGCAAGAAGAAAGATGGATGTACGTCTTTCTGCTTGCATACACACTTACCCCTCAATGGTTGTATTCTGTCACTAAAACTTTAAAAGTAGAGCTTACACAGTAGTGCCACTCTTGCATGAACGAGGATAACAGTAAGATACCATTCCAGTATAATTACAGTGCTTAGACCAAATGGCTATGATTAAACCTCAGCCAACCAAACCATTCAATCTCATTTTTCATTTTCTGTTGGGGCTAAGATTAAAACTGGCATTAACTGTACCTTCTAAACTCGTTCCGGTCTCCGGATTGCATTAGAGCTACAATTGTGTTGGTGACGGAGGTTCCAATATTTGCCCCCATAATAATAGGAATAGCTGTTTTGACAGTCAGCACTATAAACAGGATGCAGAAGAAGAAAAGAACGTGGAATTAGAAGAGTGAGGAAGAATGAAAGGCAGCAAATGTTTAAACAGTACAGTAGAACAGTGACTGGCTACAGTACACAATGGCCATTGATGGCATAAAAAGGTGATTTTGTAAGGAAGTGCCTCTTTTATGCTTGAAAGTAGGCGCCTACCTACATGCTATTTTATAAAGAAAAGTAGGCACTTAAAATAGTAACCCCGTCAATTACTCACGTAAAAACCCATCTATGCGCATAAATCACTTAACTGCTCTGATTTACATAGGTTGGTGTGCAACTTTAGGAGGCTCCTTAAAAAATGACCCCCTAAATCAATTTAGCCCATATTAAAAATTCCCAATGAAAATGTAAAAACTAGTCACAAAAACACCCGAAAATCAAGCAAAATTTATGGGTAAAAAAAGCAAAAACTAACCACATTTTTCTTGCCTGTGCACATCTCTAGAAATGTGAGGTCTTACACACTGCATGTAGATCTTACGTAATTAAATAAATAAATACAATAATTAGATGGGAGCAATTATGTTGTGTGTGTAGTTTTCACTTGGGGTAATGACTCCAAATTGTTTAATTTCACATAATTTCTGACCAATGAGGATTGGTGCCCTATTTTTGCAAATAAGAAAAAGGATCTAATTGATGGACCAAAGGAGCTGAGATCTTTTCCCCTCTACAGTTATAAAAATTAAAAAAAGGATAAAAATAGAAATGAAATATACTTAGTATACAGTATTAGAGGATTAGTATACAGTACTTGTATAAAGAATTAAGGGAGTTTTTTGATGACAGGTGATTAATGGTCGGATTAGATGAGTTTGCACCTGTATTAGCCTTTGGATATTGGTGATTTAATTTCACGTATACCATAACAGGAATGAACCTCACCCCTCTACCAGGGTTTGCTGAGTATAATGTTAATTTTTCAGAATCACTGTGTAGCAGTGAGGTGGGTGATTTTACTTTTAGATAAGAGTTGTTGTTAGCTGTTAAGGCCTTGCCTTCCTCTTTCTTTCTCTTCATTTAACCAGTGGTTCTCAACCAAGTTCTCTGGGACCCCCAGGCCAGTCAGGTTTTCAGGGTATCTACAATGAATATGCATGAAATAGATCTGCATACAATGGAAGCAGTGCATGCAGATCTATCTCATGCATATTCATTGTGGATATCCTGAAAACCTAACTGGCTTGGGGGTCCCAAAGGACTAGGTTGAGAGTAACTGATCTAAACCCATATGTGTCATTATATTCCTTTCTTACATCCTGTTCTGAACGCTTGCCTTTCTTTTTCAGTCTACTTTGTCTCTTCTGCTCACTGCCCTACCCTTGACTCTTGGCCTTGTTGACTGCTGTTGCCTATCACTAGAATTGTCTCCTCCCCCCTTCCTCCTTGACCTGATTTCTCTCTCTGATGATGATGGTGTCCTTCTTCAAGGAGGTGTCTTTTCCAATTTTCTTCACAAATCCTAATCACTCTTCTGTGATCAAATAATGATCCATTCCTGCTGTTGCCTCCTTTTTTGACATCTTTCATATGTCTTATTGCCCCTGCTAACACTATCAACACTTTGGGGAAGGAAATTCACTCACATATTGTACTTCAATGAGTTTTCTTTCTCGTACATATCAATATATCTAACTTTCTTTATTTCATACTTTATAACTCTGCAGATTTTCAACACTATATACAAATAAAGCAGTAAGTCTTCTTACATCTTGCAGACACCATGCTGACAACGATGGATGTTGACGTGCTGGAGCTTTGCACCAAGACTGTCACTAGCACTCCAATCACCAAACCAGCAACGGGGTTAGACAACACAGCGTTATTTTTGAAAACCTCGCCCGCAGCTTTACCTAAGGATGAACATCCATTGAGTAAGAGTAGGAGATTTCCAATAAATAATAGAACATTTTTTGTATAGACATGTTCATCAAGAAGATGATTAGAAATGATGCATACCTGAACCTTATTAAGAATATGATGCACTTTTGGGAGACAATTCACTCTTTTCTGTTATTGTAAAAGATGTGCAAAATCAACTGTTTTATCACGTGTTTATGATCTTACTATGTGTATGGTGTGGTTAAAAGCCAGTACTTAATTGAATGATCATGCCAGTTTCAAAATCAACACATCCTATTTAAATAATTCATAGAAGGGGATAATGAGCTCATTGCTGCACAAAGGTGCAGTAAAAGTCAAAACATTTTCCGTAGCTAAGTTGCTATACTAATACTTGCTTCCTCTGATGAGGTGCTGCAAAAGGGTTAATGCCTTAACCCAACATACAAGACCTTTAGTCACCATCACACAGCATCAAAATCTATAAAAAAGAGTCCTTGCTTCCTCGCCCATTACTTCTCTTCTCCAATATCCCTAGACACCCTCCTTTTCATCACCTCGATCATCCCTTGTTGGTAATAGGCACCCTCCCTCTTGTCTAATCAACTTCTCCCAATTTCCTGATATATCTTCCCCCTCCTGTCATCTTGGTCACTCTCTTCCACCTGATGGTGACATAAACCCTCCCTATTCAATTGCCTCCTTGCTCTTGAAATCCAGTAGTTTCCAACATCCCCCTGAACCTCCTGATCCCAGCCTCCTTCCCATTGGCATTAAAGCAGCATTTCCCAAGCCTTTCCTGGAAGCACATTTAGCCCAGATGAGGAGTTCTGGATGCCCTACTTGGGTGCTCTAATGCAGTGTTTCCCACCCTTCTCTAGAAGACACATCTGGCCTAGTTGGGTTTTCGGGATTATCACAATAAATATGCATGAGAGAGATCTGCACACATTGGAGATCCACAGTGAATATGCATGAGAAAATTAGCATTCACTGGATCACCCATGTAGAGCATCCAGAACATCCCACTGCCAGCAGCTTACCCCCTCTTGGCTCTAATAACCACTTTTAAATAATGGCAGTTGGTGGTGCTAAACACTTTGACTTGCACATGTATCACACTGTATACTGCCATAAACTGATACCATTTTTAAGTCTTCGCCGAAGAATGGTTTCTGAAGAAGGGATAGTGGGTGGAAGAGCACTTAGGGAGAGGTGAGAGCTCCTGTCACCACTGGCAGGAGGATTGGATGGGAGGAGAGAAAAAACATCACTTATCACAGCAAAACCATTCTCATAGCAGAATACTTCAGAATGTTGCATCCTGAAACATTAGTGAAGATTGTGGTATATAGCAATTTACTGTGTACATTGTTTGAAAAGTTATAGGAATTTTCCAGACTTAAGCACCTTAGTGAACTGGCCCTGTAATAGTGAATAACATGTCAATGTAAAGTGTGCAAAAGTAGAACAGCCAAATATGTTTCTAACATTTTCTTGGTGCATGGTTAACAAATTCGGTGTCAAATGCAGTATCAGAAAAATGATCACACTAACTATGGGAGCTTAAATAGGGGGAAAAGACACTTATTTGTATGCTGTGTATACCTTGTGAGAATTCCTTTAAACACATACATCTACTTCTAAGAAGGCGAAAGAAACATTGTAAAGTAGTCTCAGAAATAATTTGTCACCTCTAGTCTTTCATGTCAGCTCTCTGGGTTTCTACTGAGAGTTAAGACAACCTGGCCCTGGGTAATTACAGAGTTTGAGCTGGGTTACAGCCTTTTGTTTGTCTGTTTGGCCTTGAAAGGAGCAGGATTAAGGAAGTCATCCCTGGTGACATTAGCACTTCAAAGCCTTAACGTACCTCCTACTAACTGGAAGGCAGCACTTAGGACATCCAAGGAGCAGATGAAGAAATACAAAAGTCCAAGCAGGGCAATGAGCTTTCCTATTCCTTTCAGCACAGCTAATATTCTCGATTTTGTGTCCATTTCTGCAAAATACAACCAAAAAAAGCCCTCCTGTTGTCAGAATGCTATGCCGATTTATCTTTTGTCCCTTGGTTCAATCCTTACAGCATTTTTTCTTTGAGCGTCTGCAATGTTTTCAGAGGAATTCAACATATTAAAAATTTGTTAATGCATCCATTTGAACAGTTTACCACTTGCTAGAAATGACTTCCCTTTCATATGTTGCAAATTAATGAATCGCTAGGCCTTTGGGTTTTTGATCAATTGAACACAGTGCTATTGGCAGCATAGGTTGAATGAGGACGGCATGTTTTAGTCGGATTTATTTGACCTGAATATCATATGGAATTGTAGAGAAACTGGGCTGGAAGCAGGATCTACTGGACCTTAGTTAGGTAACAAGGTCTATATAGTTTATTTATTTACTATTTACCAAGGTTCTCTTTGGAATACTAGAAGTGTTTATTGAAGTACTTACAGCCCACAATTCCAGTTAACAATTGGAAATACTAAAGGCATGAAAGCTACTTGCTTCTCCAAGTCTTCCTAGTCCCTCCCCCCCACCAGTCCCCTTCCCTTATTCAAACTGAGTTCTTGGACACAGACAATTGTAATCTTGGCAAACATTGCCCTTTAACTTCCAGGTAATTAATGACCTGACACCAATAGCAACTAGTGTTCAGAAGAAGAGGGGTCAGAAAAGCATGCTACTTGACTGCTGTAGAGGTAAAGATGGTGAATTCTAGAGAATGAATTCTAAAGCGGGGTCACTGCTTCTGCCCAAACAGATTTAGGCTTAGTTATATGGCTTCTTTCACATTTCATTCACTGAAGTTCATTTATTGTCTCAAACAATAAAAGACATATGTATTTAATGTGCCTGTTGGATTGCTTGATTTTATTTTAGGTGTGTTTGTGCTTCATGTTTTTATGTAAGTTGATTGTGATTTGTCTACATCCTGGTATTGTGTGTAATACACATGTCAATAAATAAAATAAATGTCAGTATACTCAGTGATTGGCACTTGAAATCTTCTGAGTCCCCTTCTGGCATTACTGAACTCATTAATTTTAGCAGTAATGATCATCATCCCTCCCTTTTAGCTGAACATGATCCCATTTTACCATTTGTAACTGGAATTCCATGTGGTCAATTGTCTGTGTATGATAAAAACAACAAAAGTGTATACATCCAGTGTCACACAATGTGGGCATTCTTCTTAATCTTCCTGTGTTTTAATGTTTTTTTCTGATCTCCCAGTAAGCTCAAATAGTATAGTACTAGATGTGGGTGTGGTCCCTGGCTGAGTGGGAGGAGCTAGCATTGTGCCATCAGTGAGGTGTGATCAGCCTTGAGTCATGAGACTTTAAAGGACCAGTACATGCACTACTTCCATATACAAAAAACAAACAGGTAAATAATCATTTTCTGACTACAAGGGATCTCATTTTGGTTTTCTACTTCTGTAATAATTGTTTGTCTTATAAAAGCTGATGCAAATCTATTGAAGCAGAGCATGGTAGAAAGTGGCAACTAACAGATAGAAAACTAATTGAAAACAGGCCCTTTCAAAGAACGTGAGATGCAGTGAAAACGTACTTCTGACACTGGTGTGTCTCTCAGGCTTCATTCATGATTTTACTGGCTTTGACAGAGGCTCTAAAAATATCCAACTTATTCTCATTATATTGCAGAGAGTGTGTATTTCTTTAATGGGGTAGATTATTAAATGGATCCGGCTGGTTAATCAAAAAGTTAGCCGGCTAGATCTATCAAGGTAAAATGTTGCTTCTGTCATGTGGTTAAATCTAGCCACTCACAAAGGAGGCATTCCAAGAGGTGTGGTTGAGCCGAAATCTCAGTTCCAGCCAGATAAGTTAAGGGAATGGGAACGTTGTCTCAAATCTAGCCAGCTAGATTTAGGGCAGTTTTAAATTGCTGGCTAAGTTGTGGTTGAAATGGCATTTATACTTTGCTGGCTAAAACATAAGGGAGTTAATCTGTGCTACGAATAGGGGGGATGGATGGCCCGACGGGATGTCCATCCCCACTATTCGTTCCGGCTCCTGCCCCTGATTAACTTCCCCTCTGGTTGGTGAGAAAGTTAGACAGGGATGAAGAATGGGCGGAGTCTGGGTGGGCGGAGTCTGGGTGTACGTCCAGGGCCAGCAAAATGTCTGGGACATTATGCCACCTCCGAGGTGGAATAACTTTCTTGGACATGATTTTTAGAACAGCCCGGGACGCGGATGGGGCAAAGGGGGCTAAGGTTTATTCCCCGCAGCCTGACCCTGGCCTTAGGAGGCCAGATTGGGGGTCAGGCTGTGGGGAATAAACACTTTTATTTGGCGGCCGGCATTGCAGCTCTTCAATGGAGCCATGGTACCATGCCAACATGATGCCATTGTGCCGCAGCTCCATTGCAGAGCCTTGACTGAGTTAGCCAGGGAAAGTCCTGCATGTGCAGGCAGGACTGAATCGCAGTCCCGGCTTGCCCCATGCAGGACTGTTCACGATTCTGATCCCGCAGGGTTAGACATGCCCTGCGGGATCAGAATCGCAATCCCCTCTGTGCGGCCGGTTCAGACAGGATGCACAAGGAGGATCTACGTGCATGAAGGAATAGGGCTCTAACTGTCTACATCACTGTTCAGTATCTTTTTAAAAATGCATTGCTATGTATTTGCAAAACTGGTACACTGTTTACAATATACCGCATCTTAACAATAGTACAGCAAGCACTCCGGTCTATTACCTTGGCATCCCCTCTCCCCCCATGGGTTTTTTCACCTTCACTATTACCTTCTCCTCTCCCCTCCCCCATTTCCTGTCCCCCCCAGGTGCTGGGGGAGTCTGGGAGATGGTAAGGGAAATTGTTTCCTCCTGTTTTGAAGGCAAATCTCTTGAACATAAGACTGTGAAGAGCCGAAAGACTAGCTCAGCAACAAAGAGAATTTTAACAGAATATGCAAAAAATAACTTTTCCCGTGTGTGGACCCCTTTGTTTCTCTTCCAGTATACAGTCTGTTTATGCTTTTGATGTAGGGCGTACAGAATATCTTCCATTTGAAAGAGTGCCTCTTTCCAAGTGTCCTATGGTGGGCTGTGCCTTTATGGTATAAAGCTCAGAGACACTCAGTGGTTGTGGATGGAATAGCTGCAGTCTTCACCAAAGAGGTAAGTGAGTGGAAAGTCAAATAAAAGCTTTCCATTACCACAATACTTCAAAGTTTCCTAAGGTTGAAGACAAGTAGGCATGAGAAAACTCTTGATCTAGTAGTGTTTGGAGAGAGAAAAAAGAGGAACCTGTTCTGGGAGAGAATAAAGTTTCATTTGGATGGTTCAGAAGGGATCTTGGATCCACACAATGGTGGTATATGTTGAATGTACAGAGAAAAAGAGAATACTGATTTGTCCAGTTAATATAACAAGGTACCAGCACAATGCTTTAACCAGAGGAAGAGAGGAACTGTACCAACATAGTTTTAAAGGAAAAGGAGGAATCTATTCATAGAGGTATAGTTAAACAGCTACAAAAGGATAAGGTATCCTAAAAAGTGTGGGAATCCTTCAGACAGAGCCCAGGAGAACCTGCCACACAGAGGTAAGGAGATCCCGACTGACTGAGTTCCTGGTTGAGTGAAGGGACACTTTAGATTCTTCACCATGTAAATACACTGTCAAATCATTTGTAATGTGAAACGTTTTGTTATATTAAAGACTTCTGTATAGGACAGCAGTCTGTGGATCTAAGTCACTGTATCCTGAGGCTTTCCCCTGCTCAGGAACCATACCAATACCTTCTCCGGAGGGAGAACATCCAAATAATAACCATTTGAGAGGTTTGCCAAAAGGCCTATGTGGCAGCATTTAGTTGCCCATGTTATGTTCTTTACCAGGTCCCTCTCCAATCAAACTGACTCCATTATAGGATTTAAGAAAAGATATACAGGCGGTAGAGAGGAAATATGATAGAGAACGTGCAAGAGTAAGGCTTCTTTCAATTGAAAGGAAGCACTGGAATGAAGGGGCATAGGAGGAAGATGAAAGAAAATAGACTCGGACATAATTTAAGGAAATATTTCTTTATAGAAAGGGTGGTGAATGCATTGAAAGCCTCCCAGCAGAGGAGGAGGAGATAAGGACAATATCTGACTTCAAGAAAGGATGGGTCAAGTACAGAGGATCTCTAAGGGAAAAGGACGTTCTACATGTAACATGTGATGGAGCCACCACCACTGCCACTCAGTAAATGTGTAATTTATTATTTTCTATGCACTACACCAGTGGTTCTCAACCCAGTCCACTAGGAACCCTAGTCCTGTCAGGTTTTCAAGGTATCCACAATGAATATGCATGAGATAGATCTTCATACAGTGGAAGCAGTGCATGTAGATCTATGTCATGCATATTCATTGTGCATATACTGAAAACCCGACTGACCTGGGGGTCCCAGAGGACTGGATTGAGAACCACTGCACTACATGGTGTATATGTAAATGGGGAGGGCTAGACGGACTTTGTTCAGGACACTGAGATTAATGTTTCTATTTTTGCATAAAGGGGCCCTTTTACTAAAGTATGTCAAAGATTAACATGCATTCAGTGTGCTTTAATCATTAGCAAGCGATCCTTGTTAACGGTTACTGTGCGCTTAAAGCAGCCAGAACAGTAAAACTCCCATACTAACTGACCGGCACACAGTGGGGCGGAGACTTGTGTTATCGGCAGAAAGAGGGTGTGGAATGCACATTGTGGTTAGGCCGTGGTACTTGACTTCACTTGCAATTAACCCGTTAACATTGTTCTGTTGGGATGAATATTGTTAAAGTGTGATGCATTATGATTTGATAGATTTGTATAGGTTAAACTTGTTACCATTTACATTGACTGAGTGTGACACTTTGGATACTGGAGAATACAGGGGACATTTTATAAGGGGGTACATACATTTAGCCGCAACATTTGTGCCTATTTCAAGGTTATTTTAGTCATTAACTTGCATATGAGGCTACATACATGCGTTCTCTTATAAAATACTGACCATAGTAAAAATATGCATATTGCATGATGGTGTATACTTTGCTGGTAGGCATATGTATGGGTGGAGTTAGGGCGGACCATGGACAAAGCACACACAAGTGTATACGCAGTTTATAGCATGCTGATTTAGGCACATTCTTGAAAAACATAGATGCAGGATTTTACACCAGCTCTGGGGCTGTGTAAATATCCACACTTTTACATAAGCAGCAATCTCTGCCAATTATACTAGCATTTTACAAAGACAAGTAGGCCCTACTTGTTCTTATAAACTAGGCTTAATATATGCATCTTAAAAGATACTTCAACTTGGTATCCTCTTCTAAAATTACTTTCCATAATTTCTAAATTAAACTAACTTGAAAGCATACCACCTGTGTTATTTTGTATGTACTGTTTTTCTTTGGTGTTGATGTGTTTATATATTGTATATATTGTTTATTTATTGGCCATCTTTAGCTTGAGATAACTCAATACAATTTTTGAACTAAAAAAAAATAAGCTGATAGGAGAGGAAAACTGAAAGCTGATACATGACACATTTGTACCCAAAATGCTGTTTTAGACATGTAAATGGGCTCACCCAGTTATAGTCCACTGCATTTAAAGCATGAAATCATATTATAATATAAAAGTTTAAAAAAAACATGATAAGCCAGAGAAGATAAGACCATGACTAACAGGAAATAGCACAACATCAACAATATATAGATGTACCTGACCACTTGGGTCCAGTGCTCTTTAGTTCAGGTATATCCCATGGGTTCTGTTCGTCCTCCTTTGTCACATCTGGAGAACTATTATATAACTGAAGGGTAGAGTAGGCAGGTGGTAAATCCCCTCCACTTTCAGCAGTACTCTTATTATCTACAGAAGGAGGAAAAAGAAACAATGGGAGATTATCACCATAGGTGCAAATCACAGAAACCCCCATCCAGTACGTCTTTGTACACGAGGCTACTTGCCATTGGGATTTTCACTGCTATTTGGATTCCAGTTTGGAGTCTTAGCGAGGCCATTGACATCATTGCTGTTGGGGTTCTTATTGTCCGCTTCAGGCCAAGGTGCCATTTTCTCTTCATAACAAAATATATAAATAATATTACAGGATGGTCAGTAATGTTCTCTCTGTCATTATTCATATGATGCACCTAACGAGGTCCTGGAAAAAGGATCCTCAAGGCATCTCTAGGAGTAGTAATCTCTTGGTTGCTTAATCCCATGTTTTCCATTGGTACAGCATGTTTAAAGTACTCAGTAGGGCTGTTTTGCTTTATGCCCTTTAATTCAACTGAAGTCATGCACTATTTCTTTAATCATTGTTTTAATTTCATAGCTAGAAACAGGAAAACCTTTTCTGACCTGATTCTATTCAGGTTTGGATCTTCAAATTTTTATCTGAACCAAGACCACTTTTATGTCTTAATCTGAATGTTTGGTTTTTTTATTTGAGGTTCACTATGGTTTAATTTATATACATAAATACAGATTCAAAGTGGTCAAATATTCAGAGATCGTGTGCATCTTCAAATATGTGAAATCTAAGAACATATGTCTAGATATCTGCAGCAGAGCCAGGTCAAAAATATGTAAAGCAGGCAAATGTGGAGATTCCACTCAAGCAGCCAAATGATTCATATTTATGAGATTCATGGTTTGCCCCAGTTCATTTGAAACCAGAGTTGGAACTGGACATATTTGGAGCCAGAGCAGAGTTAATGATCTGCAGACCAGCTTCCCCTTCTTCCTTTTTTGAATAAGATATGACAAATTCATGAAATGTTCAATAAATTTAATGTGTGCTCTTTCTTCACAGTGCATTACTTTCATTCTGACTTTAAACTGAAACATACCCCTACATCCATGGATTTTAGACTTCATTTGTACCAGCTCACATCTTTCTACTAGCAACTGCATATGAAAGTAAAAAAGGTCTATTTTGATCAAAGGGGTCCAACTGCCGGAGAGATGAATCTGTCTATACTAGTCTTTCCAGGAGTGTCATTGACTCATTCAGTCCTACAGAGAACACCTAATTAGGATCTGCAAGCATCCAAACCCCTCATATGCATGCATTTATTTTATTCAAATAAAGCAATATTATGAAAAATATGAATCTGACTTAAAAGGTCAGGTTACTAAAGATTTCCCTCATAAATACAAAATTAATTTAATTTAATTTGAAATGGCATTTTATACCTTTTCAGCCAGTTGCCTGGTTCAAGACGGTGTACAAACTATAAATGTGGAAAAATAGCCTGCAAGCCAGAGACCCTATGTTCCAGTCCCACCAGCATGCCTTCTGGCTTTGCACCAGTCACTTAACCCTCCATTATCTCCCCTATTGTAAGCCCTCCAGGGACAGAGAAATACCAGCTGTACCTAAATGCAACTGACCTTGAACTACCTACTGAAAACATATGAGCTAAATATATATGAACAATATGGTTCATCATAACTCTACCTATACACAGTGTTGTCTATCTAAATCAATATAAACACCAGAATACATTCTAACTAAAACCTTCATAACCGTCTCTCATGAATTCAATTGGACATTTCATAGCATCTTAGTGAATGGAGAACTTGTCCTATAGTAATGGAAAACAACTTTAAAACCAGTCCATCATCTTCATGGCTTTCAGTTATGAACGTCATTGGGGGCAATAAAGATGTTGGTCAGGCTACCATTTCTCTTTGGTATTTGGTATTAATTATTAAGACTAGCTAGCAAAGATATACTGTTAAAGTGACATAGCTAGCTGCTTTTTTAAAATATAAAGTCTGTTTCTTGATTCCATCTATCCTTCTCTAGGGATATGTTTACTAAACAGCGGTAGCGTCTTCTGTGCGATATCGGAGCCGTGGCCCCTTTGAACTCAATGGGGCCATGACTCTGATATCGCTCAGAAGCCACTACTGTTGTTTAGTAAATATACCACTTATAGTCTTCTTGACATTGCTCTTTCTTGTTGATTGGATATATTTTATATCGTATCATACCCTTTTTCATAACATCTGCTTCTCCATGACCACTTTAATGATTCATGATGTCTTTAAGGTTAACTTGTATCAGTGTGATGCCTGCTCAGGTCAGCACAGTGGAGCCCAGTTTACTTATAGATTCATAAAGGTTAGAGCAGCGAAATGGGAACCACTTTCACAAGTGTTAAACATTAATGTCTCCTCAGGAATTGAATATAACTTGGAGCCAAAAGGAGAAGTCTTAATCCTTTTGGTCAATTTGACTGCCAGTTAAATTACATAGAAAAGCCTGCCGACACTGTAGCTGTGAATAATGCACTGTGATTTTTGAGTTAATCCAACCATCAAATCTCACTCACAATGTAACTGACTGCCAAGATGTTTAAATCCTGAGTGATATGATAGAAAAAAAAAGCAGATCATTAAGTAAAGTTACTGAAATAATAACAGTTATTTCATTTATGCACACCTAGATATTATTCACTACAAAGAACTTGGGAATAGTAGTCAAAGTGACATTGTGAGCACCAAGAAAAAAAATGTTTTGTTAAAAACTGTAGCTAAAACTTTTAAAAATGCCGTGGAAGGAGCCAGATTGAACAGACAATGTTATCTTTAAGGGTCAAGGTCATGGAATGTTGATTCTTGGTTTCCAGGTAAGTGATTAATAAGATAACCATATTTTTAAGCATTAATTCAGGTTAGCAGGTTTCCGACCACTGCTGTGCCTTGCTCTGTCCCTCTGAGTGAGAAATTAGTGCAGGTTCCATGAAACAGGTAAGTGGTAATTACATGACACAGGCAGAGGGCTGGGAGCCGCTCAATGCACACCAACAGATACCTGCAGATTGCACATGGAAATCCTCCGCTTCTACGCTTTCCGACTTATGTGTTTCTCAAAGCTATATAGGGAAGAATCTGGGTATGTTTATTGTTCTTTTCTTCCTAGTTTTTGAAACCTGTGCCCTATCCCTCCTGATCTGCTAGGCATTCACTTTCCACATCATTCAGGAAAGGAATCTGCTATTAATGCCTTCTCTATGTGAACTTCAGTCCCATTTAAAGATGATCAATTCAAATATAGACAACTAAATTCCATTGCTAGTATGTCACATCAATGCTAGTGCCGCTGCTTCATGAAGCCAGCAGACATAGATAAATTCCTCCGTCTGTGGAGTTTTTCACACCAGGTTTATGTAGGGCGCTATTGTATCCGTGAACAACTTCTTAGATGAACGTTTCCCAGCTTATTTCGCTGTGCTGGGAAAAGTTCTGAAAGCACACGTTGTCTCCGCTCCAGCAGAACCACCCTAGCGAGTTAGACAAGTTTTATTAACTATATCATGAAGCCAGCACGTTAGCAAAACAAGAAGCCTCAACAGAGAGCATTAAATCTTTTCTAAATCAACAATGATTATGAGGTTTATAAATCGGCTGTCAACTAAAGTGTAGCACTGGTGGCTGTTTAATCACATCACTTTGCTCTGGATACAAAAGGCATCAAAGGCTTTACTGCAGGCGTAGAGCAGAAAATCCTCTTCAAGCAAAGGCAAACTTGCATTTTAAATAAGCCCAGACAGAATGTAAAGGGATAGGACCAGTCTTATATACCATTTTTCGTCCCCTTCCCATAGGAACCTAGGAAATCATTAAGCCCCTTAGACTTAAGTAAACCATGTGCTGTTTTTTCCACCACTTAGTATAACTAAAAGGTGATAAATACAATGCTGGGAGGCAAAGGACTAAGTACCGCATGCATTTGCACTGAGATTGTTAATACCTGTCTGTCCATGACAGGTCGACCAAGAACAAGTTACGCTGTCGACAATGACTGAAAGCAATAATTTTGGGAGAGATCAGAATTACAAGGACATCATTTCTAGGTAAAAGCTACATAAACAATAGAGAATAAATCAAAGATAAAGTGCATCATTCAAAGCACCCTGCTCTCTTAAGGTATACGAAACAATTCACAAACCATCAAAAAGGTTGAACTGCAGGAAAAGGAGGAAGCAGACCTTCACGATCCCTGTAAAATGAAGACGGCAACAGCACAGAAACACCTGTGGCAGAAAATTCAAATGCCATAAGGGAAAAAGTCCTTCAGGTGTAGTGCAAAGAGTCAAGAGAGAAAAAGCAATCATTCTGAGATAACTGTCACCGTTCACTTTCCTATTTCTCTTGAAAGCCTTTGCGGGAAAGGGCATTGTACCAGAGTATTGTTTTAGCTAAAGTAGCATAAAATCTAATTACACTGCAGGGGACAAATAGCTGAAGAATAATCTGTCTCTAGGACACCTGCAGATTGCTATGCCTAGTAAACACTGAATCGCTGACATGTTCTACAACTATTTCCAAATCCAGCTCCCCACGAATCTCTTTTCCCAGGAACATTTGCTCTCACTGTCAAAAAAACAGCAGTGCCTATAGTTAAATATCAAATGTTGTACAGACCAAAGCCAAATGTCTGCAAGTAGCCACCACCATTTTCTGGATGTCACTTCTTAGTATCCTGTCTTGCAAAGAGAAGTATCTACATTTGGGCATCACCCTTTGGAGTCTATCCACACACCTCTCGCAAGGGTATTTTTATGTGCTAGTTTGTCTGAATTCTATCATAGAGTAAGGTACAATAAGAAAAATGTGAGCGCAAAAATAATTTAGGATCTGAAATCAGAATGCAGAATTCCACCTCCCCCCCCCCCCCCCCCAAATTGCTTTGGTACAAAATGTCAAATTGATAAAACTAAACTAAAGAACACCATGCAGGTTCCGAGCTGCTTGCACTTACCAGCTGTTTTCTACCAAAGAGTGACTGAAGGAAGTAATAAGGTTTCACTAACTCTGACACATCTTTGTAGGTATATATATTGCCGGGAAGTATTGAGGAAAGTGTGCTGCCATCACACACCCAGATCACACACTTACAGTCCTCCCATGCAGTCTGGAGGCCCTGCCTACCTGCAAACTCAGCAATCCTACTTAGTTTCCTGGGCCAGGAGGAGGGTCCTTATCTTCCCAAATAAAACCTCTAATTGCCTCACATGTATCAGTCACCAGGAAACTTTCCATCAGCAGTAACGAGGATTACTAATATGTCCTTGTGAATACTTGGAAGGTATCTACTGCTATTCTGCAGCTCATATTATCATCCACTGGATCTCCTGATAACTGAAATACTAACTGAATTAAAAAGCGGACTATGAAAGTCTAAGGAAATACTCTGGTTTGCTACTGGAATATCTGGGTAATAGATAATGGGCAGACAGCAACACATGCTGATGGACAAAATTGTACTGAAGAAGTTCTAAAAGAAATGTATGGCATTTGTCAGATTTCTTCATTGATTCAAATATGTATCGTTCGATGAATTATTCTCTGCAATCTTGATTCACCCAAATCTTTTTTTGCTTCTAGAGAACAAATAATGAGAAGAAAACTAAGTAGCAACTTTTGAAATAGGAGAGGTTGAAAACTATTTGGCATTAAAAAGATATCTGAAACGTATGGAGGGAAAAAAAGTGCTCCCAGATGCATTGGAGTCAATAGGAGTCAAAAGGAGTTATACGTTTACTGAAGGCCAGTAAAAGGGCAATTTTATAATCTCCACCTGATTAAAGCATTTTATCCTGCTTATATGTAAGGCCTATTTTATAACGTGAATTAAACTTGTACTTCATAGAATAAGGGAGTAATTCTGTGCCTTTACGTCTTCATTGGCAGTAACCGGGTAGTCGGACCTGGCGCTCCCCCCTTTCAACTTATCCTCCCCGTCCCATTCAACCCCTCTTTCACCCTTTCCCACAAATTGAACAGACAGCATTTTTGTGGTAACAACTGGTTGCAGTTTTATTTCCCAAACAACATACTGAACATTAAACAGGAATAATGATCCAACAAACCCCCAGCGGCGCGATGCGTCACCAGCCATGCAATTAACAAGGCGACCTCGCCTCTGCTGCAGCCATGGTCACACCACCGGCAACGTTCCTACCACCCCTATCTGACTTCGCCATATTACTAGCAAAAGTCTTCCAGGGGTAGTCCGGGTCGAAGGCACCCCGCCCCCGTCCCAAGTCGCCTAAGGCTCCGGACCCCGGAAACCTCCGGGATCCCGCTTCTCACCCCCCCCCCCCCGGTGCGACACCCCAATTCCATGCCCCCCACCTCACTGCAAGAATGGGTGGGCGGGTGGGCTGCTCGCCCTCCAGTCTCGCCGCATGTGCCTAAAGGCCCCAAAGAATGCCAAACAGAAAACCGCCCGAAAGAGAGTGGCCTCATATTGCGCCGCCGCCACTCCCGGCAGTCCCTGGCACAGCCTTCTTAACAAATCGTGCGTAATCGGCAGTCGCTGATCACGTGGCCTTGGCTGAGAACGCTCCCACCCCTGCAGTACCCACCGCACCAGGAACCCGCGGCCCAAGAATTCCCAACCTGCTGCCCTGGCAAAAAATCCGAACCCCGCCAGATGAATCCTCACAGCCGACCTCGCCACACCTCACCCCTTCGCCCACCCGACATACCCCCCCCAGCAGATACTCCGGCACCTCCCCCCAGCCCATCCCTTCCTGTATAGATATTCCATCACTCGCTCACAACCACGCCGATAAGCTTCCCAGGTTTGCTCCGCCACCGAATTCTTGAGTAGGCTCCTCATCTCCGCCGGCCACAGCTCTACAATCTCAACGGGACCCCGAGCCCGTCCTCGTCCGCCTCCGGAGCCAACTTCCGAAACCGCTCCCACTGCAAACGGGAAAGAGCATCAGCGATTTCGTTAGTACGCCCTTGTATATGGTGCGCCTTCAGGTCAACATTCAAACGCAAACATGCCAGTATGACCCGTCGCATTAGAGATGTTACCTGACTGCAACGTGGAGAATAACGATTAATGACCGCCACCACCGCCTCATTATCGCACCACCACACCAGACTGCGGTTGGTCAACTTGTCCGGCTATAACTCTAGCGCCACCAATATGGGAAAGAGCTCTAAGAAGGTAATATTACTTAACAGCCCCTTGTCCACTCGCGCCTGCGGCCATTTGTCGGCACACCACGCCCCGCCGAAGTATATTCCTAGACCAACACCTCCCGCCGCGTCCATGTACAGCTGCAAATCCTCATTGGAGATCTCCGCCTCTCGCAATACAGAAGTCCCGTTAAACTCCCGCAAAAAGACATCCCAAATCCGCAAATCCTTGCGCATCACGCTAGACACTCGGATGCGGTGATGAGGCTTGCACACCCCTTCTGTCGATGCTGCCAACCGCCGAATGAACACCCTCCCCATTGGAATGACCCTACAGGCAAAATTAAGTGATCCTATTAGCGCCTCCAGTTCCTTCAAGGTTAACTTAGAAGAGGCCAAGGCATTAGCCACCAGCACCCGCAATTTCTCCACCTTCTCCGACGGCAACCGTGCCACCAAGCTTTGCGAATCCAACTCCACTCCTAAGAAGGTGAGGTTTGTCATCGGGCCCACAGTCTTACCCTCCGCTAATGGCACCCCCAACTCGCTAGCCAGAACAACAAAACCTTCCAGAAGCAAGCACCAATGCGCCGACCCAGCTTCACGGACAAACAAAAAATCATCCAGATAATGAACTACCTCCGAGGTCCCCACTCTCCGCACAACCATCCAGTGCAGGAAAGTGCTAAATTTCTCAAAGTAAGTGCAAGATACCGCACAACCCATCGGCATACACTTATCAAAATAAAACTCTCCCTCGAATTGGAAACCCAACAACTTGAAAGCAGATGGATGCACCGCCAACAAGCGAAATGCCAACTCTATATCCACTTTCGCCATCAATGAGCCCTCCTGACTAATTCCACCGCCCTGTCGAAAGAGGCGTAACGAACCGTACACAACTCACACGGGATAAAATCATTCACCGAGGCCCCCGCAGGGCAAGACAAATTGTGGATCAATCGAAACTTCCCCGGTTCCTTCTTAGGAATAATTCCTAACGGAGACACCACAAAATTCTGAAAAGGAGGGTGCCGGAAAGGACCCGCTATTCTGCCGAACTGTAATTCCACCGCTAACTTCTCCCGAGATATCGACGCCCAATTCCGTACACTTGGGGAATTTCGTGCAGTCGAACACACCACAATGCCCCGAACCGGAACAACAAAACCAAACTGAAAACCCAACTGAAAAATTAACCTATCCCTTTTCCTCGGATAACCGTGAAGCCACCTACGTAACAGCAGTACCCGTATCGGAGAAGGAGCCAACTCCAATAGCACCCGCTTACTTGGGCCCTGGCCCTGGCGGAGCCATGGCCCCTCTTTTAACACATTTTGCTGGCGAATGGGGACCACCGCAGACAGAACACACGTGGCGGAATTTACAGTCTGGGAAGGGACACACGGATCTATTAAACCTCCAGCACACGTCACCACCTCCACTGGGGACCGGTCTTGTCTGGACTGGGGAGACTCCACCATGAAAGGAATGACCCATCCCTGCCGCAACCCCCGGCCCCACCTTTCCCCCACCCCCACCCCACCCACCCTTGACAGACATCTGAGTTAACCAAAGGTTAATGTCTTGTGTACCCCAAGTCAACAACTTGTTCTCCTCCATTTTGTCTCTAAACATTTCGTCATAATTAAACCACGACCAGCCCTCGTGTACTTGGGACGCTTCCAGAATCGAATCCATGTAGGACAGCAACATCCCATATTGCTCAGGAAAATGTTGACCCCACACGCTCGCCAACCGCAAGAACGATCTTACCCATTTGACAACATTCCGCGAGACCTTCCGAAGACGACCAGCTTTCTCGTCCTCCTTACGCTTTTTCTTACTATCTCCCAAACGTTTACGCCCTTCTAGCAAACGAAAAATATCAATGTACTTCCTCTTCCGAATTCTCCGCCTCAATTTCTTCGGGACACCTTCCCATAATTCCGATAAGGCCGCCAATGACGAAGAGCTGGTGCCAGCATGAATACCGGAAGACCCTCGCCCCGGCACCACCTCCCTCACACCAACCTCGCCCACTGATGACTCCGACGATTCTGAAGATGAGGAGGAGGACGATTCAGAACTATGCCAATGTCGACACGCGTACTTCCTTTTCCTGCGCGCCTTTCCCGACCGCTTGGCCCGCGACTCACTCCCTCCACACTCGCCCCCCTCGGCCAACAGTAACTCACCCGTCCTGTCTTCAGCAGCCATCCTGTCTGACGAGAGCGGTACTCCCACTCGAGGATCCTCCGTCCGCTGCTGAGCACATGCTCCTTGTGCCCACTCTCCTTCCCTCGGCGTTCCCCCTGCAGCAGTGGCTCCCAAATCCATATTTGCCACACCAGATGACGACACTGTAGACGGCACACCTCCAGGCGCGGACAGAAAAGGAACCTGCGGAGACAAAAACGGGAAACCCAAGGGAGGGAAACCTGGAGACCAAGTCGGTTGCCACGCTCCCACCCAAACGCTCCCACCCAATCCGACCTCGAAGAGCCTTGCCCCCCACTCAACCAATGTTCCCAAACTGCCTGCTGCCCCGACAGCCCATATCCCCTAGGTGAGGCCGTACTCCCACCAGGAGATACCAAACGGCTGCCCACCCCCCCCCCCCACTGCACCAAACCCTGGCCTGGCCCCCTCCCCCCACTGGCACCAAGGGCCTACTGCACACCCCTGCCCCAGCTCTGACCTATTCCCTACAACTGCCTCTTCCCCCACCCCTGTCTCACCTCCCCCTTGCCCAACTGCACCAGTAGCACCCCTGCCCTGCACATTGCCTCCACTACGTGCTCTCCTCCCAGGAACTGTGGGCCCTCCACGCTCCCTCGCCATATGCCGTGTACTCCCCGCCCCCCTCCTTGCATTTCCCCCTTCCACTCTACTCCACGGCCCAATCCTCCCCCCCCCCCCCGTCTGACCCCCGACCCCCTTGCCTCCCTAACTGCCTGCCCACGGCGGCCCTGCCGCCTCCCCAACTCTTGCTAGCCTGTTTACCAGCCATTGCCTTCACTTCAGCCACCCCCCCCCCCCGCAGAACGTGAATGCACTGCAACTTATTTATCTGAATCCTTACTTCTTTTTTTTATGCTCCTCCCGTCCTCACCACTGTGTCCTGCGTTTGTTTGTTTTTTTGGTTTTTTTAAATCCTACCACCCCCAGGCCCCCCCACTTGTTGTTCCCCTTTACTTCATTTAGTTATTCTCTTTTACATATCCAGGCACTCCCCCAATGTTAATCCTGCCCCATCTTGCCTGCACAACATTAGCCAGACAGCTCCCCTTGCCGCCGGGCTCCCTGCTCGAACATCTGCCACGGCACAGCCGTCCCTTCAGGATCCCGACACTCTTCAAGGCCCCCAATCAGCCGCCGCTAACAAGCCTGCTGCTGCTCACCCTCCAGTCTTGCCGCATGTGCTCCGGCCACGACCGCGCACACTGGAGCACATGGCAACTCCTCCCTTATTGGCTCCGCACGCCCCCATCCACCGAGCGGAGCCAATCGATTCAAAAGACGTGCGCAGCATCCCCACGCTACCGGGACTTAAGCCCCCCCCCCCTTTCCTCAGACGCGAACAGGGTCCCGTGCTGGGCCAGGCACCCAGTTATGCGCGGGCTCCGGGACCCTGCCCACGCCATTTTTACTTATGCCTGCTCTACATCAGGTATAAATGCCCGCATCTAGATCCTTCAGAAACACATGCAAGTTTTAATATTTTCTAATGTATGAATGTAAATTTAGGCCCTGTCCCTGTGCACAGCAAGCTGAAAGTTAGCGTGATACATGCGCTTACAGAGTAGTGACTGCCTAACGTATGCAGGCAAGCGCCCATTCATGCATGAAAGTCCTTTCCAATAGGGACATACACCATTTTAGTGCATAATGTTTTCTTCTCTCCTTATGAAATCACTTCCTAAGCATGTAATTTTCCTGGCTATCAATTTTCAAAGCAGTATACATATAAACCTGTGGTCAACATTATTTGCATCCTTGCAGTCTACGCCTTAATATCCGTATCTCCTAAAAAATAGTGGCCAGTGAAATGTCTTTGGGCTATATGCATGCATATTCGACATATAAAAGAATCAAATAAAACAAGACCAGTTCAAAAAGGAAATAGTATAAAAACTGGGACATTGCCAGGACATGATTATTGTGATTCCTAAAATCCTTTATTCAATAAATGCCCCACTCTCTATAATATGGAATAATGATTAAGAGACTTTTTTTGTCAGACTATAAAGTCAAGGATGCTATAAAAGAGTATTTGGAGGAATTAAAAAGATGCCACAGCTATTTTAGTTTGCATAAGCCAGTTGAGCTCCGATATGATACAGCTCTTACAAGATAAAAGTGGATTGGATGAAAGCTGTAAGAGAGTTCAGATAAGTACTGCCTGCCTTGAAGCAGAACTGTGGTTCGAAATGAGCTGGCTGAGTAATGGAAGTTTTAAATGCATGATCACTTAAAATAACATAAAACGACTCAAATGGAGGATGCTCTTTTATAGCACCCTCAACTTTATAGTCCGACAAAAGAATTTCTTTATCATTATTTCATATTATAGAGAGAGGAGCATTTATTGAATAAAGGATTTTAAGATTCACAGTGGTGGGAAATTATATCCTATACTGGTCCATTGAAGTAAGGGCCCGTTTATGAGCACTCTTATAGACAATTCAAATCAGTTTGAACAGAGGAACCACAATCCCATTGCAGTAAAATTAGATGCATCTGTGATCAATTGTCAGTCCTCACATGACTTGAATCAACCAATAAATGATGGCTCTGTTTAAAATGGCCACATTCACTCCCTATTCCATTTTCACAATGGTGAAGACAAGAGAGCTGCCTGAGACTGCCAGAAAAGCCATTATCACCAAACATTAAACTTTAAAGGAGTACTAGACCATCTCCAAAGATCTTGGGATTCTTGTGTCTACAGTACACAATGTTAAGAAGTGTTTTGCTCATGGAACTGTCAAGAACATCCCAGGATGTGGTGGGAAGAGGAAAATTAATCCAAGAAGTCTTCAAGGGTTACGGCAAACTGTTGAAAAAGCATCACATACAACATCCAAAGAGCTTAAGGCTGACCTGGAGCAATCTAGAGTGATGGGTTTAAACCTGCACCATATGCCATACACTAAACAAAGAAGGTCTTCATGGGTGAAGACCAAGGAGGACCCCACTGCTCAAAGACAGACATAAAAAGACACACCTGATCTTTGCCCAAACCCACCTTGAAAAATCACAATCCTTCAGGGAAAATGTTCTGTGGACAGATGAACCAAACTTGAGCTCTTTGGCAAGCAGACCAGCGATACATTTACAGGCAACGAAATGAAGCTTATAAGGGGAAAAAAACCCACCCTTCTGACAGTTAAATATGGTGGAGGTTCCATAATATTGTGGGGTTGTTTTGCTGCCTCAGGAACTGGAGGCCTGGAATGTATTAAAGGAATCATGAAGTCAGGACTACCAAGGTATTTTGGAGTGAAATGTGCTACCTAGTTTCAGAAAGCTGGGTCTGGGTCAAAGGTCATGTGTTCTCCAGCAGGACAATGACCCAAAACATACATCCAAAAATACAAAAGAATGGTTAAAAAGGAACAAATGGTCTGTTTAAACTGTTTTATCAGCATTGAATCCTAATCTCATTCCAATTGAGAACCTTTAGAAAGAGCTGAAATCTGCCGTTGGTAAAAGGAATTCTGGAAACGTTCATGAGCTGGAGCAAATCGCAGTTGAAAAATGAGAGAAACTACCAGCAGACAGAAGGCTACAAGAAACATTTGGAGGCTGTGATCACTGCCAAGGGTTGTGCAACCAAATATTAGTGAAAGGTGCCATTAATCATGTCCAGGTCATATTTTGGTTTTTTTTCTTAGAAATTACTATGTCTAAATTGCACAGACATTTTTTTTGTTGTATACCTTTGAACTTGCTATTAAAATATTATGATGACATACAGTTGGAATATTTCTAATTATTTCTCAAGATATTATACACAACCTATCTAAAATGCAAGGGTGCCAATAATATTGACTGCAACTGTAATATCAGCAAAAGGTTTTCTCAGCACTATTCTTACAGTGCCTGTGTGAAGTTAGGGCAGAGGGTAGACAGTAAGATCGAACCAGACATATACCAACCATATTCAGCCACTAGGCGCATAGTTATGTGGTTTACTTCAGGACAGTAAATGCATTTTCCATATCTATTCACCACTGCTTCTGAAATCTGACCCAGTTATTAATGCCTTCCTTTCTGGTCACAAATACATTTTCACCCAAATGCATATTCACTTTTTTTTTCTTAAGAACATAAAGCACAAACATGTAACATGCTAGGCTAGACCAAAGGTCCATTGAGTCGGCATCCTGGACAGTGGCCAATTCAGGTCAGTAGAAAATGCTTGGTAGATCGCAGAGAATAGTTCCATTCCTTATTGCTCTCGCCAAGGAATAAGTGGTATCTATCCCAACTCTATCTGGCTAATAATGGTTTATGACCCTTTCCTCCAAGAACTTATCCAATTCCCTTTCAAGCCCAGCTTTGAGCATATCTTCAGGCAATACATTCCACAACTCAATTGTGCATTGAGTGAACAAATACTTTCTCCAGCTAGTTTTAAATTTGCTCCCTGTTGTTTCCAGGTTTGTCCCCTACTCGTACTGTTATTTGAAAGAGCAAATAACTATACTCTGTTTAACTCTTCCACATCACCCATGATTTTATCGAATTCTATGATATTTCCTCTGTCATCTCTACTTTTTTTTCACTTTGAGGCATGTTTACTAAAGGTTAACATGCGTTAATAAAGTTAACGGGCATTAACTGCCACAGCACCCATAGAAATAAAATGGTTCTGACACTTAATGCATGTTAACTTTATTAACACGCATTAAATCCTTTTAGTAGACATACCCCTTTATCTTTATTCAAGTTTAATTTTGTCAACAAGTTTTGCTTGCAAAAGAAACGACAAACATTTGAAAAACAATGGTAATAAACCACCACAAATAATAATGTATCATTTCTAATTTTGAATAGTCATCCATCCACCAAATAAGAAAACAGGCAAGCTCAAATTTAAAGAAGAAAACCATCTTAAGAACATAAGATATGCCATACTGGGTCAGACCAAGGGTCCATCAAGACCTGTTTCCAACAGTGGCCATTCCAGGTCAAAAGTACCTGTCAGGTTCCCAAAAGGTATCCAGGTTCCATGCTGCTTGTCCAGTGGGTAAGCAGTGGATTTCTCTGGTCCTCTTTAATAATGGCTTATGGACTTTTCCTCCAGGAACTTGTTCAACCCTATTTTAAATCCAGCTACACTAAAAACTTTTACTACATCCTCTGATAACGAATTTTAGCGTTTGATTATGCATTGAGTGGAATTATATTTTCTCCGATTAGTCTTAATTGTGCTACATTGTAGCTTCATTGCGTGTTCTATCATCTTTCTACTTTTTGAAGGAGTAAACAGCCAATCTACATTTACCCATTTTACTCCATTCATTATTTTATACACCTCTATCATATCTCCCCTCAGCCATCTCTTTTCCAAGCTGAAAAGCCCTAACCTTTTAAGCCTTTCCTCATAGGGATATCCTTCCATCCCCTTCACCATTTTTGTTGCTCTTCTCTGTACCTTTTCTAATTCTGCTACTGTATATCCTTTTGAATATTCAAGGTGTGGTTGCACCATGGAGCAATACATGGGCATTGTAATATCTTTTATTTTATTCTCCATTCCTTTCTTTATGATTCCTAGCATTCTATTTGCTTTCTTGGCTGCCACTGCACAGTGGGCAGAGGATTTCAATGTATTATCCAAGATGACGCCTAAATCCTTTTCCTGGGTGGTGGTTCCTAATGTGGAACCTTGCATCGTGTAACTGTAGTTTGGGTTGTTCTTCCCTAAGTGTATAACTTTGCATTTGTCCACATTAAATGTCATCTGCCATTTCGACGCCCAGTTTAAAAATTTATTAAGGTCCTCTTGCAATTTTTACAATCCTCTTGTGATTTAACAAATTTTGAATAATTTGGTACCATCTGCAAATTTTAGCAGCTCACTCATTCCCATTTCCAGGTCATTTATAAATATGTTAAAAAGCAGTACTCAAGAGATCTGTGTTCATTTCCCACTGGCACTCCTTGTGACCTTGGGAAGTCACTTAACCTTCCATGAAGCCCTCTGGGGACAGGGAAATATATACGTACTTGAATGTAACTTACCTTGAACTACTATTGGAAAGGCATGAGCTAAATACCTGTCTCCACTGAGAAAATTGGCCATTTAGTCCTACTCTCTGTTTTCTATCTTTCAACCAGTTCCTAATCCACAATAGTACTTTGCCTCCTATCTCATGGCTTTTTAATTTTCTCAAAAGTCTCCATGAGAGACTTTGTCAAAAGCTTTCTGAAAATCAAGATATACTATATCAACCAGAAAACATTTACTTGTTTATTCATACCTTCAAAGTAATATAAGAGACTGGCGAGACAAGACTTTCTTTGGCTAAATCCATGTTTGCTTTCTGCCATTAAAACTATGACTATCGACATGTTCAGAAATTTTGTTCTTTATAATGATTTCTACCACTTTGTCCATTATTGATGTTAGGCTCACTGGTATGTAGTTTCCTGGATCACCCTTGGAACCCTTTTTAAAAATTGCCATTACACTGACCATTCTCCAATCTTTAGATACTACAGATGTTTTTAATGATAGATCACAGGTTACCAATAGTAGTTCTACAATCTCATATTTCAGCTCTTTCAGCACCCTGGAATGTATGCCATCCGGTGCAGATGATTTGCTGCTCTTTAGTTTATAAATTAGCTGTATTACATCTTTCTGATTATTCCATATTTATTTAAATTCCTCTGATACATCACCTTTAAATATCATTTCTGGCATGGGTAAGTTTCCTACATCTTCTTTAGTAAAGACTGAAACAAAAATTCATTCAGACTCTACACTATGGCCTTGTCCTCTCTCAGTGCACATTTATATCCCTCAATCATCTAAACGTTCAACTGATTCCCTCACAGGTATTTTGCTATGAATATACTTGAAATAGTTTTTATTATATACTTTTGCTTCCACAACAAGCTTCTTTTCAAATTTCCTCTTTGCCTTTCTTATTAATGCTTTGCATTTAACTTAGCAAGCTAAAATAGAATTATGGGAGATTTATTTCATTATTTGTATCAGTTTAATTTCATAACAATAGACAGTCCCATAAAATGATTTTTGACAGATATTTATCTAAAAGAAACTAGCTACTGTAAAGCTAGCTCAAACAAGGATCATTTTCACTTTATTTACTACAACTGTATTTATTTATTTATTTATTGCATCATACTTTTATACTGTCCATCCAAATCCTCCAGGCAGTTTAAAAGTTATAAAATACATTCACAAACAACATCAAAATACAACCAATTACAAGCAAAACCCCAATGCATAATCAAATACCCCCCCAAAAGCCTGACAAAACAAGCAGATTTTCAACTGAGCCTTAAATAGACTAAAATCAGACTCAAGCCTCAAACCCAAGGGTTGCGAGTTCCAATATATCATAGCCTGTACCCGAAAAGTCAGACTATGGTAACTAGCCTTATGGACCTCCTGGGGCCCAGGCAGGGCTGGCGCAAGGGTTTCGGCTGTGCCAGGTAGATGCCCCTGCCATGCCGCTACCCTCTGCTGCTGTTGATTTAGGTGGCAGGGTTGATGGGGCAGCTCGCAACATAACTTCAGGGCATAAATAGCGGCAGGTCATGTGTGCCAAAGCACATGGCCTGCCGCTGCCAGTGAGCCTAGCCGCCCTCTCCCTGATGATGGAATCAGCAGCTGTGAGAGGCAGCAGCATGGTTCAGCATGGGGGGGAGGGCGTCGCAGCTTGGAACATGGGGGTGGGCAACATGCCACGTGTGCTGAAGCACATGGCCTGCTACCCACAAAGGCCTGCTGTCCTAGGTGGTTGCCTAGCCCATGGTTTAACATGGTCTTTGATATAAATAGGAGCCATATCATGCAAGGCCTTTAAAATTAACAATACCTTATAACGAATCCTATTAATAACTGTCAACCAATGGAATTCTACCAAAATCAAGGTCACGTGGTCAAACCAGCCCAACCTCTTAACAATTTTAGCTGCAGTATTCTGCACTAATTGCAGCCTGTATACTTCTTTTTCTGAAAGACCCAACAATAGCGAGTTACAATAATCTATCCTGGGTAGTACCGGGGCCCTAATAACCCATAACAATCGACCTTCTGAAAGAAAGGCACACGAAGAGCGAATCATTTGCCATACTCCAAACAACATGTGAATTAAAGCAGAAATATGGTCATGAAAACCCAACAAACAATCAAACATCACATCCAAACTGTGGGAAGAAGCTAAGAGGCAACCAAACTCTCCCAGTCCCTCGGAAATCCTAGACTCAATCTGTCTAGTAGCTGATAACTACAAACACTGAGTCCACACATTTAAATGCAAAAACCGCTGAGCAAAACCTTGCTTTAAAGCACGCACACAACTCTGAAGTTTTCCCACTGCATCACACTCATTAGGAGCTAAAGGTGGATGGGCACACCTGAACATTAAAACCAATAGCCTTAAATAGATGCCACCAAAGCATTATTAAAAAATCAAAAACGACATAATGTTGTGTTTCAAACCAATTGCAGTTCTGCATCAGGGTAATAATTTATCTGTGAAGCATCTTCCTTTATAATAACCTTCTATAATGCCCGGTATGACATCCTTTTGTAATTCCCAATTCCATCTGCTTCTAAGGGCAATCCAACTATCTCTGGCTTAGCTTCCAATATGGCTGTGGCACCTTTTTCAACAATGCCCGCCCTGGAGAATTTCCAAAAATTTAAAGAGACCGGACTCCTCTTCCACTACCAAGAGATTAAATCAACATATGTCAATCCACTTTCTGGTTCAATCCAACCGGATGGACTGTTCTCAAACTAAAAATCCAAAATTGTTCCTTATAATTTAATCGGGATTCACGACCACCTCCCCTCCAAAATCTTTGGACAGTGATGAAGGTTATTCTTAAATTCATAGTTTAACTTATAGTCTCTCACACATTTTCTGCCACATTACGCACACTCACACTTGCACACTTCATACTTCCTCCATGCATGTAACTCATATTATAGTAACGGGTCACGTACTGATAATATTAGAGACTCTGAAGGATCGGTACATCCCAGTACTTCAGCTAATGAAAATGCCACTATCTGCACATACAGACAGGAGCTAAAAGACATGCCACGTGCATTCACCTTGGGCACACCATTGCCTGACCGCACCTTCAGTCACAAAGGCACCCTCCCTCCAGCAGTTAATTTTCCCCATACTAGAGAGGGAGGAAAGTTTCACCAATGCTTTGCAACAGCACAAGGGTGTGGACTTCACCTAGGTCTGAAGCATATGAAAAGATGAAAGGAATCAATTTGATATACTATTTATAGCTAAGAACATGAGAACAAACAGAGATTGTGAGCCCTTTGGAAAACAAGGAAAATATATCTATCTATATCTTTGACTCATAGAAAAGAGGTAAATAAGCCTAGCTAAATAAATAAATAAGAACATAAGAAATGCCACACTGAGTCAGACTAAGGTCCATCAAGCCCAGTATCCTGTTTCCAACAGTGGCCAATCCAGGTCACAAGTACTTAGCAGGTTCCCAAAAAGACACACAGGTTCCACAATGCTTGTATTGGGGCAAGCAGTGGATTTCCCTGGTCCTATTTAATAATGGTTCATGGATCTTTCCTCCAGGAACATGTCCAAACCTTTTTTAAACCCAGCTACACTAACAACTCTTACTACATCCTCTGGTAACAAATTCCAGAGTTTGGTTATGCGTTGAGTGAAAAAATATTTTCTCTTATTAGTCCTAAAGGGGTTACATTGTAGCTTCATTGCATGTCCCCTAATCTTTCTACTTTTTAATGGTGTAAACAATCGATATACGTTTACCCGTTCCACTCCATTCATTAATTTATAGACCTCTTCATATCTCCCCTCAGCCATCTCTTTTCCAGGTTGAAGATCCCTAACCTTTTAAGCCTCTCCTCATAGGGATATCCTTATTGGTGCCAAATAAAACAAAACTACAGAGAGATCATTCGGACCTCCATAACTGAGGTGTGCCCGTAGCTTTCTGTTTCGTTACAAGGCCGGAGACCTATCAGCACCCCCCTCGTAATTTTAGGTCGTCTAATGCAGCAATTCTCTACCTGTGTGCAGCAGAAGTGCCCTTGTGCTGGGCTGCTGCCAGAGAGAAGCAGCAAATCTGACTTTTTCCTTGTTTCCTGCCCCCTGCTTTAGCTCTTGCAGAGAGTTACAGGACTCAGCAAGAAGCACTTTTTACTTGTTGCAGCCTCACCCTCTGCAGACTTCCCTCTGTAGGAATCATAGGGCCCTGTGGTCTTCCAAGACCCATGGATCCCACATGGTTCTGACTGCAGATGGAAGCCTTCAGGAGAAGAGGAGGCAGGATTAGTAGCAGGTAAGATGTGCTGCTTGGTCTAATCCTGGGGAGGGAGAAGGACTGTAGGGCAAGAGTCCAAGCAGAGTTGTCATTGGAGAAGCTGGAGCTTGTAAGGAGAGGTCTGTTTCTTTTTCTCCAAGGGGCCTGAGAGTCCAAGGGGGGAGCCTGGACTCTGGAAGTGAGCTCTTGGGTCACGAGAGCTGAGTGGTTTGGAGGAGAGGTTTGGAGCAGCATCTGTGTATTTCCCCTACAGAAGACTAGGAGGGATTCCAGAAGTCTGAAGATGATAATGACAGAAGAAATAAAAGAGGCCAGCAAGAGAATCATGAACTCTACTCTATATAACATACGTAGATGTAGAGCCTTGAAGAAGTTTATTCCTCCCATCCAGCACAGCCCTAGAAGTAGGGAAAGTAAAGTGCCAGACCCTCTGGAAACACCTCAGGACTATAAAAAAGATGAAAAGGAAGCTTCCTAGGTTGCTGTTATCACTAAGATGCCAGACAATCACTGAACGGCCACTGCTACACTGGGAGACATTGTCTTACTGAATTAATGGCATCAATTGTGCTGCTTTTCAGCAGTTTGTATGGGGATATAAACACACCTGGGAGCTGTTCCAGGAATTATAATTAAGCATTTAATACAATGGGTGCTGGGGATTACTGGCATCAAAATTGCATTTTAAAGCTTAACTCTAAATGTGCACTTTCCTAAATCCTGGAAACAAATAGGAAACTAATACCATTCTCAAATGTAGAAATCACAAAATTACAGATTGATTGTTTTTAATGAAAATAGGCAACTTAACAAGGATTTGATCACTTTGAACAGATAGGATGAGGGAAGGAATACTATTTTAGGAGATGAAATATATTTGCAGCCCATCTCTTACAAGGGGGAGAGGACAGCCCCTTACAGGGTGGGCACACAAAAGAGAATTGTAAAAGAATCAAGGAGAAGAAGGGAACAGGGAAACAATCACCTTAAGACCATTGCTGGAGACAGTTATGCACACTTGAGAGGTAAATGCTTAAAAACATTAGAACTCCACTCCTGGGCTAAAAATGAGTGTAACGGTCCCGATATTCGAAGGGCATTTGCACGGTTTACAGCCCAGCAAACTGTGTAAATGCCCTAAATCGGGATATTCAACGGCACCTACATGGTCAGTGCTGTTGAATATTCCTTTCAAAGCCCGCTACACGCCCAAGCTTTCTGCAGTTAGCATTGAGGCATGTTGGGGGCATTCAGAGGCAGAGCGAAGATGGAGACTGCTACTAACTGGGTAGCGGCGACTTTGCATCGCTACTCGGTTAGCGATCCGCGGCTAAAACTAGGCCAGCTTTTGGCTCGCCTAGTTTTAGCCGTGGATGCTAACTGGGTAGTGGCACAATATCGCCACTACCTGGTTAGTCTCGGCAGCTCCAGGGAATGTGTGGCGACACCGGATATTCAATGCCATCACCACGGCATTGAATATCTGGTGATAAAGGTTGGTGGACAGGGCTATGGGCCATAGCGGCACAAAGCCTGCCCAACATAGCATCCACCGACTACAATTAATACAGAATACAGTGGCAAGAATAATATCTGGCACACTGAGGGACACACAGATAACTCCAACTCTAAAACAATTGCACTGACTCCCAATCATACAAAGATCTAAATTCAAATCGCTCACTATTATCTTTAAGATAATACACCAGCTGGCACCAGTCATCCTTCAACCACTGATAGAAAGAGACCCAGAAACACAGATCTAAGAGCGTCCACCAGAAACCAACTAACCTGCAACAGAGTGTCCTTCCTCTGTGTGCCAACCCTTTGGAACTCCCTACCTGAAAGTATAAGAGCCACCAGAGATCTTCAGGATTTCCACAAAGCAATAAAGACATTCCTATTCACGGAACACTATGCCAACATTACTTGACCAACACCTTCTAGCCTTACCTTATACTCCCCTGTCCTTAACCACACCACATAACCTCTCACCTTTCCCTATGATGTAACCTTGAAGGTCTATGTTCCGTTCTATAATATTGCTGTACAATAGTTCAACTAGGTTCATATGTTAAATGTATATTTCTCCAAGTTAAATATCCCTGTTCAATGTAAAGTTGATGAGTTGTAATGTAAACCGCCCTGAATAGAAGACAAGGCAGTACAAAAGATCTGTTAAATAAATAAATGTAATATTGGCCCCAACACCTTTATTGGTGGTTCTCCAAAAGTAAACTGTGCTCAATGAAAAAGCATGGTAAAGCAAAAAGATAAAAAAAAAACACTACAGGGCTCTCAAATCACCAAGTCCTCAGTTTATTTCTTTAAAACATTTCTATTCCATACTATCTGCAAGCCTAGGTGAAGAACAACTTTACATACACAGAGTAACATACAGACACTACAACCTCTGAAGCTAAGGCTACCAGATGTCCCCAATTTTCAGGGATTGTCCCCGATTTTAGAGTTTGTTTTCTTGACGCCCGCTTGTTTGGCAGTCTCCTGTTCCTGATTCCAGCAATGGGAATAGAGGGGGTAGAAAAAAATTCTTTTCAGTTTAGTGATTTGATTATGTCAGCTTTTAGAATTTACATTCCTTATCTTTACATTTCGCAGAGTATGGGGGAAATCCATCACTGTTTCTATTTCTCTGTCGATTTGTCTTCTTGGAAGTGTCATTGTTACTTTCATGGGATGGATGGGGGGGGCAGATAATGACTCCTTTTTCCTCCTTCATTCTTTGTTGCTCAAACCTGTAACTGAAATGCCCCTTCCACTCCCCCTTCTCCTCCCCCCCCCCCCCCAACTTTGGATAAGTGTCCTATATTTGCTTGCAAAAAATCTGGTAACCTTACTGAAGCAGACTCTTCTGTTACAGTACTTCTCTACTCAAAAGGGTTCCAGGCAGGATTCCCCCCTCGTCTTCCTACTCAGGGTCCCAAACTGGTAGCCTCAGATTTTACATTCACATCTCATTGTTCCAGACTCAGTATCTGACTTACAGTAAATAGTGCCAATGTCAAGTGTCCTATACTTTAAGGGAAAATTCTAACAATCTCTCATATAGAATCATCTCCTAGAGCAGGGGTTCTCAACCTGGTCCTTGGGACATACTTAGCCAGTCAGGTTTTTGAGATAATCACAATGAATATGTATGAGAGAGATTTGCATACAATTGAGGCAGTGCATGAAAATGTCTCTCATACTGGCTAGGTGTGTCCTGAGGATTGGGTTGAGTCGGAGGTGACAAAGGGTACAGGTAAATGGGGCTCACTCTAAGGAGAAGGACATTACCAGTGGTGCACTGCAGAGAGCTGTTTTTGGTCCAATTCTTTTTAACATTTTTGTAAGTGATATTGTGAACAGCTAGACACCCAGGAAGGAATAGATAACATGAGATGGGATCTAGCTAAGCTTGAAGAATGGTCAAGAATTTGACAACTGAAATGTAATGCTACAAGATACAGGGTCATACATTTAGGATACAAAAAACCAAGGGAGCAAGTCAGTATAGGGGCTGAAGTACTTCTGTCCATAAAAGTAGAACAGGACCCAGGGGTGATTGTTTCTGATTTTAAGGAAGCTAAACAGGTAGAAAAGGTGACAGCGAAAGCTAAAAGGATGCTTGGGTGCATAGAGAGAGGAATGGCCAGCAGAAAAAAGGAGGTGATAATGCCTCTGCATAAGTCTTTGGTGAGACCTCATTTGGAGTATTGTGTGTAATTCTGGAGACCACACCTTCAAAAGGATATAAGCAGAATGGAATTGGTGCAGAGGATGGCTACCAAAATGGTCAGTGGTCTTCATCAAAAGCCATACGGGGACAGACTTAAAGATCTCAATATGTGTACTTAAGAAGAAAGGTGAGAGAGGGGATATATGATAGAGATGTTTAAATACCTCCATGGTATAAATGCATAGGAGGAGAGCCTCTTTCAATTGAAAAAACACTCTGCAATGAGAGTGAGGGGACATAATATGAAGGTAAAAGGGGAAAGAAAGCTCTTCAATGATTGTGTCATAAGATGAAGATGAACTGGGATAAACTCAGGAGTAATTTGCAGAAATATTTCTTTAAGGAATAGCGTCCCAGTGGAGGTAGTAGAGATAGGATAGTATTTAAATTCAAGAAGGTATGGGATAAACACAGAAGATCTCTAAAGGGAAAAAAGAGAGTGCAGTAGTTGGTATGGAAGGGCAGACAGGATAGGCCGTATAGTCTTTATCTGCCGTCATGTTTATATGTTTTTATGTTTCATAGAGAAGAGATTGTGGTGTTCTGCTATGACTTATTTTACTGTGTAAAGAGGACAATTTTCAGGTAAATAATGGTTTATTGGAATATACTGACTGGCCACAAATTGTTGTCACTCAATCTGACTTAAAGTATGCACTAAGTTTGATAGCGTAGACTTTTAGTCAAAATGATGGAAGAATTTCCAGCAATTTGTTCAGGATAGAATTGGAAAACACAGATTGCATTTTAAAATCTATCCATGTAGTACCCCAGGAAAAATCTACCTGCAGAAAAATCAAATGCAAAATTCATAGGGGGGAATATTCAAAGGCATTTACATGGTTTGCAGACTTGACAGGACATTCAGCGGCACTAACAGGGGTATTGCCACTAGATATCTATGGGTGCCACAGCTACACGCCCTAATGCTAACTGGTTAGCATCGGGGTGTGCCGAGGGCATTCTGGGGTGGAACCCATCGCTAAATGGGCAACAGTGATATTGAGCCACTGCCCGGGTAGCGATATGCGACGAAAGTCAGGCGCAAGAAACCTTGGCTGAACTTTGGCCTAGCTTCTCAGTAATTCGGGCAGCCTGGATATTCAATGGCAGAGCCCAGATATGACCTCGGCATTGAATATCCAGGTTTAAAGTTCAGCACCAGCGGCTAGCCACGTTAGATCAGCTAGCTGCCAGTGCTGAATATCGGGCCCATGGTTCCTTTCTATATGTGGTCAAGTTTTAAAGGGAAAGTACAGATGTGGTTTCCTTTTGAAAATTACTTATATGCTCCATTGGGACTTTGTACCGAGGAAGTATGTTTGCAAATTGCCCCTTCAAACTGTAATTTCTTATTTTTTAGTATATTCACTCAAATTCAAATGCTAAGGAAACCCAATCCAGCACATTGTTGACATCATGTCCACCCATCCTGGTGGCTGACATTATGATGTGACACATTAACCTTTTATGACAAATAGTTACTGTCAAATGTGTTTATTTTGGATTATTTTATTATCCTTCTCCTGGCTTCTGATGTCATGTTTTCCTTATATTGTTTCTTTGTTCTGTTGTCTGCTTTCTTATTTTCTTTCTTCTCCTCCTTTTAGGACAGAATTCAATTTTAAATGAGCTATATTTTGGTTTGGTTTGTTTCTTATGATCCCTTTTTCTGGAATGTCTTATGGGGGTCATTCAGTGGCATGAATAGCGAGGATGGATGTCTGGATTGGACATCCATCCATGATATCTGCTCCCCTGCTGCCCCGGCTAATGCATCCCTATACGAACTGCTTGTTTGTATGGGGAGGCTTAGATGGGGCTTAGATGAAGCAGTACTGAGGCGGAGTGAGAGCAGGGCATGGGTGGGCCACAATCCCGGACGTATAGGGCTGATTCTGAGGTTAGCCCTGTACGTCCAGGGCCATGAACATGGACGGGTGACTTATTCCACCGCAGAGGTGGAATAAGTCTCCCTGGACATTGGGAGATCATGCTGCCGGGCCAGGAAAAAAGGTAGGGGGATTGCAGGAAGATCCCTACAACTGGACCCTGGCCATGGTAGGCTGGATTGAGAGTCTGCCTGCGAGGAGATGCTGAATTGTGTCATACAGGCAGGGGAGGTTTTGACTTCCCTAAAACTTGTCAAGGTATACTTCCATATCCCCATCTGGAAAGATCAACAAATTCCTGAAGTTCGCCATCTGGGGCTAACATTTTCAATTTTGTGCCCTTTATTTATTTATTTATTAATTTAGACAGTTTTGTGTACCACCTCATCCTTCAATCAAAGTGGTCACAAAACAATTGGGGGATACATTTAACACGAGGGGATATGAGACACATACACTAATACTTACAGGGAACATGGGCAATGGAGGGTTAAGTGTCTTTAAGTGGCTTTAATAACCTTTTAATAACCTTGGAGAAGGTTCTGGGGGCTATGATGGTTGTAACAATGGCTCTTAATTACAAGGGCATCCAGGGGTAGCTGTACCTGGATTACTGACTCATCAGATAAAAGCTCCAATCAGATGATGTTTGGATGATGGCCAGAGTGATACAGTTTTTGAAAAGCTTGGGTTGGGTTCTGAACTGTGATAAGGGTCAGAATATCTGGGGGCATAGTTCAATACCCACTTAGGCAGAGACTTTCTGATTGAATGCAGACCAAGCTCTTGGATACACTTGCAGCATTTCAGAGCCAATCGACTCCCAGGGTTTAAGACTCTCTGCAGCTTCTGGGCACTATGATTGCCACAATAGAGATTGTCCCTTGGGGGCATTGTTGGTGAGCTGGTCCCTTCTGTCACAGGATTATGAGATCCTGCCACTCCCCTTGGTAAGAGATGTCTACTCTTGTGGTCCTCACAGTGAATCACACGCGGGGCATGCCCCTAGAGAACACATAGTGGATAGTGCTGACTTCTGATTTATTTATATATTTATTGTCTCTTCTATACCGCGCTATTCACATCAGTGCGGTGTACATTGAACAAAACATATACAGTACAGTCAAGCTGCAATGCATTTACAGTGAACGGGGAATGTAACTTGGACACAACTGGGGTAACTTTCTACAAATATTTACATTGTTGAATATCTCTCCTTATAAGGCCTATACCGAGTAGTGTCTTATGAACAGATAATGCTTCAGAGCCTTCCTGAATTGAGATAGACTGGTGATAACCCGCATATCTGTGGGTAGGGCATTCCAAGCTCTGGGGGCGTAGATCATAAAGGCTCTGCTAGATGTTGCCTTTTTGCATCTCGTTGTTTCTTTTGGGACAACAGGGTGTTCATCACTGTGGATCTTCTGATTCTATTTGGGGGTGAGGTGTGGATTAGCTCCGTGATGGATGTGGGGGGCTGATTGTTCAAGGCTTTGAAGGTCATTACTAAGATCTTATAATGGGTTCTGGCTTGTATAGGTAACCAGTGGAGCCTTTTTAGGATTGGTGTGATGTGGTCCGTCCTTGATACTCCTTCTAACACTCTTGCGGCTGTATTCATGGCAAGTTGGAGTGGGTTTAGTGTTGCTTGTGGAAGCCCATGTAGGATTGCATTTGCATAATCGAAGTGTGGCATCACCATGGCTTGATAGATTGTTCTGAAGTCAGAGGTATCGAGTAGTGGTCGTAGATGTCAAAGTGTCCGTATTTTATGATATATCGTCTTTACTGTGTTTTTTTATGTGAGTTTTCATGTCTAGCCGTTGATCTAATGTGATACCTAGGTAGCGAATTGTGGGTTTAGCTGTCATTCAGCATTCTTTACTTTTAGTGAGAGTGGGGTAGTGAAATCTTTTTTTTTTTTTTTTAACTTTTATTTATAAAGATACCTTTTTACATAGTCATACTGTGAAAACAGTTACAACCAAGAAATACAGCAAATGACAAATAAAATACGAAGAATATAATCTATAAGAAAACCAGTCCACATCTCGGGGAGACGTTAAACTAAATAAATCAAAATATGTCCAAAGAAAACAAGGCAAAACCCAAAGGGGCATTAGCCAACTAATCAGCCAGAAGAGTACCCTCACAACCCACCCACAATCAATCACACAATGATACGTGCCTTTTCCCGATCTACAATCCACTTTTCTAGCTCGGACGAGGAAAAAAAGACAAACTTATCATAGTGTAATGAAATGCAACATTTACAAGGGTATTTTAGGAAAAAAGTTGCCTCTAAAGCAAGTACTCTAGGTTTCAACAGAAGAAACGATTTCCTACGAAGTTGTGTAGAACGAGATGCATCTGGGAATATAGATACTCTGTCACCACAGAATTGGAACTCTTTCCTCCTGAAATAAGACTTCAAAATAGAAATCTTATCATCCTCTAAGGATAGAGTAACCAACAAAGTGGCCCTAGTGGTAATCACATCCTGAGTATCTTCCAGAAAAGCTGTTAGATTGAAATCATCCTTATCTGATATGGGCAACTCATCCTTGTCCCCAGGACTAGTAGAAGTATTAAAAGGAAGGTAATAACATTTAGCCACTAAACAAGACTCGGCCTGAGGAAAAAGGAGAGCATCCTTCAGATATTTCCTAAAGAGCATAGAGGAGACAACATCGAACAAATAGGAAAATTTAACAAAGATTTTTCCTACGACCTAAGTTTTCTAGATTTTCCAGCTTCTGATGCAAAAGAGAACTTTCTTTAGCATGAGTTGCAGAAAAATCCGCAAACTTTTTAACTTGAGGCTCAAGTTTCACCAGAACAGAGCGACAAGCCCCAATCTGGGAATCTAGAGACTGAAACTTCTGAACGGATTCCCTTGTAAATTGACAGAGCTTAGGAACAGTCTCTACAAGCATTTGTTCTGTACGCGAGACTACTGTCCAAACATCCGAGAGAGAAACAGTGGAAGCAGGAGGTTTAGCTGCTAAAGGGGTGGGACGACTCCATGGAACTTCTTTAAGGACCATGTCCGAGGAAACTACAGGAGACACTTCCCCAGACAATTCAAGAAAACCCGGGGGAAGCGGGGGTGTTCGCTCGAAAGAGCTCAAACTCGCACCATCAGTTACAGGATCAAGAGGCACAGTACCTGGAATGGCGGTTCGTGGCGTAGAGACAAGATGCTTCTCAATCGCCCCGGCTTGAGATTCATCAGCAGGAGGTTTCTTCTTACGCTTGCCTCCTGGCATAGCTCACTAACTCACACCACACAGCTCCAAACGGCTCCAAAGGGGCTCACAAGGGGCAGAAAACCCCCTTTGAAAACACACCCCTTAGAAGACGCGCCGACGGCTGAGCGCCATATGGAATCAAATTATAGCGGGACTTTTAGATGACGTCAGCAGGCTGCCCGCTCAGCCGCCAGCCACAAAACCAGCCTCCTCTCCACCAATGGAGCCGGACAGCAGATGAAAACGCTCCCGAAGAAAGCAGCAAGGCAGGAGCTTTAAACCAGGGCCTGGAGATGACGTCAGCAGGCTGCCCGCTCAGCCACCAGCCACGAAACCAGCCTCCTCTCCACCAATGGAACCAGACAGCAGATGAAAACGCTCCCGAAGAAAGCAGCAAGGCAGGAGCTTTAAACCAGGGCCTGGAGATGACATCAGCAGGCTGCCCACTCAGCCGCCAGCCACGAAACCAGCCTCCTCTCCACCAATGGAACCGGACAGCAGATGAAAACGCTCCCGAAGAAAGCAGCAAGGCAGGAGCTTTAAACCAGGGCCTGGAGATGACGTCAGCAGGCTGCCCGCTCAGCCGCCAGCCATGAAACCAGCCTCCTCTCCACCAATGGAACCGGACAGCAGATGAAAACGCTCCCGAAGAAAGCAACAAGGCAGGAGCTTTAAACCAGGGCCTGGAGATGACGTCAGCAGGCTGCCCGCTCAGCCGCCAGCCACGAAACCAGCCTCCTCTCCACCAATGGAACCGGACAGCAGATGAAAACGCTCCCCGGGGGAGTGAAATCTTGATTCCTCGTAATAAAGAGGACATCTGTCTTGCTATGGTTGATTCGTAGGTTCTGTGTGAGGAGCCAGTCCGCAACTGCATCGAAACAGCTTGCTAGTGGGGTAAAATCAGGTTGGTCCGTTGTGAAAGGCATGTATAGGAGAATATCGTCTGCATATGCTAGGCAGGCGACGTTGAATGAGCAGACCAGGGTGCATATGGGCTGCATGTATATGTTAAACTTTAATGCAGATAGCGAGGAGCCCTGTGGTACACCCTGTTTTTGTAGAAACGGGTCAGATGTTGTGATGCCGGTCCTCACATGTTGCCATCTGTTGGATAAGTAAGATTTGCACCAGCTCAGTGCTGTGCCCTGGATTCCTTTTTCCTCAAGACGTTCAATGAGTATTTCATGACTCACGGAGTCAAAAGCTGCTGCAATGTCCATGAATGTAAGGGCAAATCCCTGGCGGATGTTATCCATTCCTGAGATGATGCTATTGAAAAGGGTGGTGAGGAGAGTTTCAACACCGTGTGCTTCCCTGAAGCCGTGTTGTGACGGGTCTAGGGGGGCTTCAATATCAATATGTTGTTGGATTTGGCATTGAACTACCTTTTCAATTATTTTGGCTAACAGTGGGATGCTCGATATCGGTCTGTAGGATTCGACTCTTAGAGGATCTAGTTTGTTGTTCTTCAGCAACGGTCTAATGGAGGTGTGTTTTAGACTTTGTGGGAAGGATCCTGTTGTGAACGATTGATTAAGGATTTTATATAGGAAGTGGCTTAGCTCACAGCGAAGTTCTCTTATCCAGGGCGCTGCCAGCCTCTTGAGATGGGAGGCGGACTGCTTGGCTCAAATGACTTAGGGTCTGTGGAGAACCGGCAAAGCATTCTAGTCCATCTATCTCATAGAGGCATGGACCATTAACCTGACCTTACTGCAGTTCCGTCACCTGATTCAGGGACAAGAGGTCTGGAGGGCACCAAGAGTGTGATAAGAACTTAAGAAATGCCACACTGGGTCAGACAAAGGTCCATCAATCCCATTATCCGGTTTCTCAAAGTGGCCAATCCAGGTCTCAAGTACCTGTCAGGTTTCCAAAAAGGTACACAGAATTCACAGTGCTTATCCTAGGGTAAGCAGTGGATTTCCCGGGTCCTCTTTAATAATGGTTTATGGCCTTTCTTCTAGGAATTTGTCAAAACCTTTCTTAAATCCAGCTACGCTAACAGCTTTTACTGCATCCTCCGGTAATGAATTCTAGAGTTTGATTACGCATTGAGTGAAAAAATATTTTCTCTTATTAGTCTTAAATGGTCCTTTCTATGTGGACCTCTCAGTTGACAATCAAGTGGAGAAATAAAAGGAACCTTATGATCTATTTTATTCCCTCTTTTGTAGTTGAGAGTGATTAGAAATAACATATGAAGTCAGTTTTGTAGAGATAATGCCAAAAATGCAATTAAATAAAATTATAGAGCAAATAAATAAAAGAGGATCTGGAAAACATATGGCCAAATATTTAAACACAATAATCACTTTAAAAAAAAACCAAAAAAAACGTCCGCTGTATTTTAATAAATTTTGATATTCTGCACCAGTATCTGGATTGTGGTTTGCACTGAAATATCCAGAAAGAGCAGCGAGGGCCTCCTTCCTCTTATCCCTCTTTCCCTTCACATTTCTCTTGCCTTCTTCCTTTCTATCTTGACCACTCACACCTCCATCCCTCTTCTTTTCATTTCTTCCTTCTATTCCCCACTCTCATCCCCCACACTTCCCCATTCTTGTTATAGTGAAGCACCACCTATCCTCAGTTCTGCAACCCACCTCTCAGATACTTCATTACTCTCTCCTCAAGAATTTGTGTTTCCTCTAAATATTTAGTTGCCATTTTGCCTATATTGTAGACTTAGAGCCCGATTCTGGGATTTGGGTTGCGAGGCTGCATGTCCCGGCGGAACGTACAGCCCTGCAAGCCATCCAGGTCGATTCCCCCTCTGGCTCCCCCCATACGTCCTGAGCATCAGGATGGGGAGAGCCGGTGGGGGGGGGCGGGATCGGGGTGAAGCGGGGACAGGCCAGCCTGGCAGGACATACAGGGCCGATTCAGATCATGGCCCTGTATGTCCTGCCGGGCCAATGGGGACGTGCTGCTTATTCCACCTCAAAGTTGGAATAAGCAGCACAAAACCAGCAATCAGGCCCGTGGATTCCCCCCCCCCCCCCCCCAGGGCTGGCGCTGGGTGCAGGAGGAGTTCCTGCTACCCGATCCAGGCCATGGCAGGCCAACCATGGGTTGTGTGGTGGGGAAAAGGGGGGCTGAAGCCACAGGAGTTGGGGGCACCTGCAGGGAGGATGTTCCTGCAGGCAGCAGGGACACGCCAGGCCATTCTTGGACCTGATTCTGGTTACTGTTGGAACGTTTCATTCCCGCAGTTCAGAATTGGGTCCAAATGGGCCTGTCTTGCTTGGGGCTATCCGGACAGCCCTGACATGCCCCTACCTGAATCGGGAGCTTACTTTTTTGAAAATGGGCCTCCAAACCTGATACCAAGGGACTCTTTCTTTTGTGCATTGTTAGTCTGTCGAGAAGCTATTATACTTTAACCAAGTAAGAAACTCTTAAAGAATCGGAAATCAGAGTTGTTATATGATGCCTTTCTTACAAAAAGAGAAAGAAAATCATATGATATGATATATGTTATATGTTAGTTTCATTAATATTGGTTGTACCTGTCCATCTATCTCAGATCAAGCCAGGATGTCATCTTCTGCCATCTCTATGACAGATGGGTCACATCTTTCTTTTTTTTAGTGCATTCATCTTCTATAGGAATATACAATAAACTAGAAATAATAGCCAGTCTTGTCTAGTTCATGGAATGGGATCATTTCTTCTATAAGCAGCACCTGGGACTGCCTAGCATAGCGAATCATTTGGGAGAAGGGCAAAATCTATCATCCCATTCATGTCTGTGTTCATTACTCCATCTCTTTCCACCACCCAATTCAAACCGCAAGCATCTCATTTCTGTACTGTATATAACTGCCATAGCTGATCTGGACAGCCCTGCCCCATTAAAAAGATCAGCAGCAACTGCATAAGAACATAAGATATTTCAATACTGGATCAGACCAAAGGTCCATTAAGTCCTGTATCCTGTTTCCAAAAACAGCCAATCAAGGTTTCAAGTACATGTTGGGGTCCCAAAGATATACACATTCCATGCTGCTTGTCCCAAGGGTAAGCAGTGGATTTCCCTAGTACTCTTTAATAATAATAATAATGGTCTAACATTAAATGCACAGACTGTAAATCATCATTGTCTGTAAATCAGCATGTATTTACAGAAACAGAAAAATGATGGTAAATAAATACCATATGGCCTATTCAGTCTGATCTTCCATAACAACTACTATGTTTTACTGTCCCTTTTTTTCCTTCAGAGATCTTCTGTGTTTGTCCCATGCTTTCTTGAATTCAGATACAGACCTCTTCTCTACCACCTCCACAGGGAGACTATTCCATGCATCTAGCAATTTTTCCATAAAGAAATATTTCCTCAAATTACTTCTGAGTCTATCCCCTTTCACCATCAACCTATGCCTTCTCATTCCAGAGCTTTATTTCAATTGAAAGAGGCTCTTCTCCTGTGCATTTATGCCACAAAATATTTAAACATCTCTATCATATCTCTCCTCTCTTGCTTTTCTTCCAAAGTATACAATTTGAGATCTTTAAGTTGTCCCCATATGCTTTATGATGAAGACCATTGACCATTTTAGTAGCCACCCTCTGCACCAACTCCATTCTGTTTATATCCTTTGGAAGGTGCAGTCTCCAGAATTGCACACAGTACTCCAAATGAGGTTCCTACAGTGGCTTCTTTCATGCAGTTTTCCTTTCCAAACACAATGCTAGTAAAGTAAGAGGCAAGGCTGCCACAGGGACTTTGAGTGGATGCTTATATTGAGTTGCAGAATATAGCTACTGCTGTTCCCTAAGAAGGGTCACTTAACAGAACTTCAAAGCTATAGGACACACCTGAGGTGAATGAGTAGGAACATAAAGAAGAAAGAAGAAGAAGCCCATTATCTGAGGTGGGGAAGCAGAAGATAATGCTAAATATGGGTCTGCCTAGAATGGAAGCAATACATATACTGGGCCTACTCCTTCTCTATTGAAACAGTAGGTTCCAGGCTTCAGGTATGATCTCTTGCTGGTCAATCATTTATGGTACTGCTATACTCTTTTTTTTCTGGCATCCAAAGTCAAAGGTCATGGTGTTAGAGCTTTATTTGATTATGGGAAATCAGTTACTAATTTTAACTTCCATTCCAGCACCTGAAACTAGAAACCAGTACTGATTTTTTTTCTTTTTTTGCAATATTTTAAGAACTAGAAAGCCAGGGCAAACCTGGTGGCAACAGCTGTACTCTGCCTTGCAGTGGCCTGGGTTTGATTCCAAGACTAGACCTTTTGTTCCCAGGACCGACTGGTGCTAGGTATGCAGGGTCCACAGTCTCTGAGGGGAAGAAGTTTCAGCTGTCGTTCAACAGTGACATCTAGTGGCCAGACCTATGGTCATATTCTGGAAGAAGCTGTGGTTTGTAGTTCATGGTCAAAAGGTGTTGCTGTGATAACTGGGGGGAGGGCAATCTATAAATAGTAGGAAATCTTCCAGATAATTGCAAATGAAATGGTGTCATAGCTGAATAGGTACTGGTCTCAACTGAACTGGAAGGAAGCTTGAGGCAGTAGTAGAAAGCTACTTAATAAAAAAGAAAGAAAATCTAAGTCACTCAGTGTTACTTGTTTCAGATAAACCTATCCATAGTCAAGATGACTTGGATTGATTAAGTACAATAGCACCCTTTACTAATCCACAAGTTAGTCTTTGGTAGTACAACTAAAGAGTATTTTGTTTGTGTAATAATCATCTTATGCATTAGCAGCTGAGTTGCAGTATTCTGAACCAGCTGTTAACTGTTGCAGCTGTCTCTTCAGCAGCCTTCAATAGAGGTTCTTACAATAGTCTAGTCAGGCAGTAATAAACGTATGAAGTAAAGTGATTAGATCATCAAATGATAACACCTTCTCTACTTCAGCCATCCAGTTCAGGGACGACCATGCTTCCCAGATTCAGCCAACACTTTAACGTCCCTGGGGTTTTCTGGATGTTTTGTCCTGATTTCACCTGGATGTTCTTTCTAGCTTATCATTTTGAATGTACTGCATTTGGCCAAGATCTTTGCCTATGGAAGAGAAGCGTGAGGTTATATTTGTGCCTTTCTAAGAATCTGGCATGCTCTCATAATGGACCATTAGTAGTCATAGGACTTCATTATTAAAGGGCCTTCTACTTCATTGGCTGCTGGTTGCCTATCATGTAGAATTCAAAGTGCTTTGTTTTGATTTTTAGGACCCTTAATCAAGGCTGCCACAACGGATTACATCTATTATTGTTTTGGTGCTGGTGCTATTGATTTCTTTAGATCTGTCGGCAGCATTCAACTTGATAGAATCAGAGGTGTTAGTTGAGTGGAGGGAAAGTGTTGACTTGAATAAAATCTTTCCTTGGAGAAAGGATTTTAAGATTAGATATCAGAAGTACTGGTCAAAAAATATTATTGGTCATGGGGTGTATCACAGGGTTCCTTCTTGTTACCAGTGTTACTTAATATCTAGCTTCAACCATTAGGTAGATTGTTACGAAGTCATAGAGTCAAGTTATTTACTTATGCGGATGATATCCAGCTGTTAATCCCGTTGGAGGAGGATAGGAAATGAGTTCTTGAAAGATTTAACAAATGCTTGAAAAGATAAGAGTCCAATTAATTCAGAGTGTTCTGGTACTAAATATTGCAAAAACAGTCTGGGTATGGGAAGGGTACAGATGATTTGGATACTCTACTCATAATTGATAAGGTTCAGATTCCTTGGGTACACAATTCACCCTTGGGAGTGACTGTTGAAAAAGAGCATATTACGGGGTTCTTTTACTAAAGTGTGGTAAGAGGTTACTGCAGAGTTCAGCATGCTGTGTCTGTACTTGTAGATTCAGGGTGGGATAAAGACGGTATCAGGAAGGGGTCAAGACCAAAAGTGGGCGTAGCAGCTGGTGACAGCTACAATGCATGACATTGCCACATGCTAGCTGTCATAACTACTGATAATGTGGCTGAGATTACTTTAGCATCAGAGGTAGAGTTAATTGCAGACACACCACTGGAAGCCCAGTAGTGTTGTTGCAGTCCATGCAGGCTACCAAACCTCAGCACTCCCCAGTGATACCCCCAGATCAGGCACCCTCCCCAAGTATTGTCCCTGAAATCAAACACACCCCGAGTACTTTATTTCATAAACATGAATCTGCTCAAAATCAAGATTATACCCCCTTCTATAATCAATATGTACAAACTTAAATGAATAATCATTCCATTCCTATGCATTGATACCCTACTTGTATATAGTTACAACTGTTTTAGAGACAGTACTTCTGTTTTAGAGACAGTACTTCTGTTTAAATTGTAATACAGTGTTAGTTGATTTACTGAATCATTCTGTTTAACCTTTAAACCCTTTGTTGCACAAGTTAAGATGTTCTATGTAAAAAGTTATAATTGTTCTATGTAAAACAAGCGCTGCATTGTTAATTGTTGTTAATTGTACACCGCAACTGATCGCTGGAAGATGCGGTATATAAATAAGTGTTAAATAAATAAATAAATAAATTTATTTATTTTATTTAATAGGTTTTATATACCGCCTTATCCTTCAATCAAAGCGGTTTACATTAGGGCTCATTCTGTTCCGGACGTAGATCCCCTCTGTACTTCAATTCTGCCTTCTGGGTTGGTAGTCCGGATCTTTATTGATTAGGCTCTTCAGGATGTCGGCCGATATGTTCTGTAGGATTTTGAAAATGTTAAGTGCCATGGTTGATATGGAAGGACAGACTACATAGGCCATGTGGTCTTTTTCTGTCATCATGTTTCTATGTTTCTATCTTAACCTTGGTGCAGGAGTGAACTGTGAGCCAGTGTAGCTGGTTCAGAAATGGATACTTCACCTCCATTACATAACTCTCCCTCTGCAATCCACTCCCATCTGGTCATGGCACCCCTTCCAGGACCTACATGGCCGGAAAGCATTCCGGTCTTGGAGACCCTGCAGAGGGGCCAACCACCCTAAGCCAAACACTCCCCCCAATGACCCATCTAGCCATCCACCCAAGGTCCTACCTGGTTGTTCCCTGGTGTCCTAGTGGTGCTCCTGCCCCTTCTCTGGCTGTCTTCAAAATGGGACTGGGGACACCTCATGCTAGTCTTGCAACCCCTAATGGTAGTACCAACTAGAATGAAGTGTTTCTGGCATTATTTTGAAAACTGCCAGAGCAGGGGCCAGAATGGAGGGTGACTGTTCCTGCCCTGATCATCACTAGGACCACCAGGGAACATCCAGATTGGACCCTAGATGGGTGGCAGGATGGGGGAATGGTTCCAGTGGGCCTTTGGGTGGGTGTCTGGTTCAGGGTTTGGCAGACCCCTCTGTAGGGCCTCCATGGCTATTCTAAAAAGGGTTTCACGACCAGGAGGGGGGTAATGTAATTGGGGGAGCAGTACTTGGGGGGTGCCTGATCAGGGAGCAGTACTCGGTGGGGGTGCTTTATCATGGCAAGGCCTGCATTCCCTGTCTTGGCAAGTAGTACAAGTGCTCCCATGCTCCTGTGGAGGCAGGGAATGTGGGGCCCATGCAGTAAGTGTCTGCCCTGTGCATTAAATGCAGGGCAGATGCTGGACATGCCCCCTGCATTTACTGCACATGTTTTGCATTTACTGCATGCTTTTTCTCTCAGAAAACCCACAGTAAGTGCTAAACCTTATCACACTTTAGTAAAAAGGCCCCTATATTTGGGGTTAATAGCAAAGTGGTTGAAAAAATATTACAGATAGCACTATATGCACTAGCAGGTTTTTTGCTAGGAAGTAGAAAATAAGAGTGCTCATCTCCTATTGAGGAAGCTACATTGCATACTCATCCAAGAGCGATTTTAAAGTTGGTGATTTTAGTATTTAAGGTGAAGAGAAATTCTAAACCTTTGTACTTGAAATGTAGGTAATGAAATTATATATCTAGGAGAGCATTAAGATCATCACAAGGTAATTATTTGGAAATTACAGGAATTTTAGCTATCCAGAAGCTCGTTTGGCAGACAAAAGCCTTTAGTGTGGTTGGTCCAGAGCACTGGACTGGTCTACCAATATTCTTGCATGATAAGAGAAATATGCTGACTTTTACAAATCCCTGTAGAAGATATGTGTGCTATTCCTAAATTTTAGTTGATAATGAAGTGAGGGTATTTTAAGAATCTCTGTAGTTCCCCTGCATCTCTTTTCAATCTTTTATTAACTTATTGCACTGTAAACCATTTTGAATGACATTTGTCACTAAGATGGTATCTACATTTTATAAGTAACTAAATGAAATTAATGAGGACTGTCCAGTTTATCTTAGGGAGAAATTGGCTTTCTATGTCCCAGCTAGACTTCTATGATCTTCCCAGCAGGCTTGCAGGTGTGAAGTCGGGACATGCACATTAGCTGATATTCAGGTTTATTGAGCCATAACTTTGGCATTTAGTCCCAGCAGATATTCAGTCTGAAGCAACTGATATCTAGTTGCAAAAGAAGCTAAACACATGAGACCCGATATTCAAAGATATTTACACAGTTTGCAGACTTGCAAACTATGGAAATGTTGTCGAGCATAATATTCAGCGACACTAACATGACTAGTCCTGCTGAATATTGGCAGGTACTGCCGCTACACGCCCCGATGCTAGGAGGTTAGCATCAAGGTATTCTAGGGGTGCCACTTGGGGATAACCGGTTAGCTGCAATATTCAGTAGCTGACTGGTTATCCCAAAAGACTGTCCTAACTTTCACCACTGAAGCTAACTGGGCAGCGGCTCAATATCACTGCTGCCCAGAGCTTCTTGCTTCAGCAACAAACCCAGATACTCAATGACAGTGGCGGATATGGCCACCGGCACCGATAGTTACTTTACTGCTTTGTATGTCAGTGAATGTGTGCATGTGTACAGCTGGAACCTCTGACCCCTGGCAGCTTCATGGTGCGAGCCCTAAAACCTGATGTGGACTATAAACAGATATGAACCAGAAGGAAGCGCAAACAAATTGTCTTACCAAAACACTGAAGCTTAAGAAAAGAAAACACGACACTGGGTAAATTAAAACCTTTAACTTGAAACTGAAGGAGAAAGCATCATATCCTCTGGTGGTACCTTCATTTGCTTCTAGCCCTTTCATCAGCGATATTAAATCCCAGTGCCTTATTAGGAATAGGAAGGCTTGGCCAGATTGGATTCAGGCTAAGGCATCAGAGCAAACATGTGCCAACATCCAAAACATCAGCAGCCAGAAAAAACTCCCCTCTAAAAGTAATTTATAATATTTTCAATTTTCATAAAACATTATCAATTGAACATATTAGATTAATCAAGCTCTCTTCTAAGCATGTCATTTAGAAACTTATCTGAAGCAGTCTCACAATCACTTTTAGATATCCAGGATTTAATTTAATTCTTTTGTTTTTTCTGAATGGAAACTTATATATATCATTGTTTTGAAGGCATTACCTCTATAGGTTTCCATTCTTTAAATAGCTTCTGTTGTTTTTTGGGAAATGGAGATTATGGTTGCACATTCAGCAGTTCTGGGTTACTCATATGAACTCGGGGTCTGTCAGTACTTGTTTGAAAAACTTTTTTCTAGCACAGGTGTTTTGCTCTCTTCTATGGCATTTTGAATTTTTTCCTGGGACCCCTTGAAAAAGCGCTATGCGAAACGCTTAGTCGACAGGATTGTTGGTGTCGGGGTGTTGTTTGAAATCCTGTTTTGGATGACAGCATATGTTTGCTCTGATGCCTTAGCCTGAATCCGTGTATTCTGAGGCCTTTTTCTCCTCTTTTAATACCTGTGTAAGAAATATTACTGGCATTTTCAGTTTAGCCAAATTAATACTTACAGTCGAGTGAATTTTCCTGTTTTTTGAGTCTTGTTTTTCACTCTGGAAGTGACTACTTCTATTTTTGTGTCATTACACAATGTAAGTGCTTTTTGGACATTCATAAATGTAAATATAGATAATAAAATAAATATGAGAGTCAATTAACAAAAGGTTGGAAATTTATTTAAATGCCACAGCAGTCAGTAGTGGTGTTTAATATCCCATTCATATTCCACAGCAGCATCCAGATAGTGGCTGCCACTGAAGATCCAGATTGAGTGGCCACTATCTAAACGATTGTGGCAAGTATCTAGAGCGTGGCAATTTTCAGCCTCTACCCAGATAAGTTATTTGGATAACAATTCAGGACAGCTTTTCGGTGGCCCAAGCTATCCCATATAGTGACTGAAAATCACTACTATCCAGATAATTGCAGCGATTATCCAGATAGTGGCCACACTTCCCTCATTCTGCCTACAAACTGCCCTTGTGCTAAGTCAATAGTGTCACTTGTGGAGATATCCAGCAGCACTATACAGATAGTGCCGCTGGATCTCTCTCTCTCAGTGCTCTTATCCAGATCATCTTTGTGGTGATCCAGATAAGGGCTTTTGTAAATTACCCTATGAAGGACATTATACAGCTTTCCATGGGAGAACAGATATCGAGAAGATCATTACCATTCCATTCCATAAACGATCTCCAAATATTTGATTAAATAGTTTGATAAAGAGTGATAGATTGCATACTGAGGAATAATCAGCTGCATATGAATGCAGATGTGATATGACTGTGTTGGTGACGGGAAGAAGAAAAAGATAAATGGAAACAGGGGTGCATGACTACAATTTGAAAGTTTTTAATATTTTTTTATATTAAACTGAAAACTCCAACGAAGCCTGATCAGCATCAGAGGAAGGGCACTGGCAGGTAAGCTCCTCCACTCCCCATCACCAAGTCCAATTGGGCCACCACAGCACAGCCTTTAAATTTTCAGCATGTTCAGGTGCTCAGGACTCCAGTCAAGCCCAAAAGGTAGCAGAGGAAGGGAGCAGGCAGGTAAGCTTCTCCCCAGTCTCCACTGCCAAGGCCTATCGGGCCACTGCAGCACCGGCTTTAAATTTTCAGCACTCTCAGGCACGTCCGCGACTGACGGGCCCACACCAGAGGACCATGCCAGAGGGTCCTTTAGCATTGCCTTTAGGCATGGACCAAGGCTATGCTCCACCAAAGCCCAACAGGCCATCAGATACAGACCAGCCGTGCCGATCAATTCACAAAGGACAGCACTAACATCACTGCACTGACAAACAACTCCCTTGCTGCACAGATCTGCCGACAAGAACAGCGTGAGGAGACACCTGTAAATGGTGAGCTGAGCTCCTTCAATGCTCCTTTCTCAGACCCAGTCACGCAGTAACTCTGGCAGCAAATCTAACAAACTGAACAACATGCTTCAACTGTTCGCCCTCATCTACTCCTTCCTAGCCTTTCTCATCCTCACCTCCACCACAAACTCCCTCCTACACTCCTACCCAAACCCACCTGCCTCCTTCCCCCTTTCTCATCACCCCTTACCCCTCTTTCCCTACAATATAACATGAAACTACCCCCTCCATACTCGCAGCTCACAACACCTCATCACAATCCCAACACCTCACTCCCTCTCATAAACAAACCCCCTACCTCAGTATCCCTCACTGCGCCCTTATCAATGGACGCTTGGTGAAGAACAAAATCATTCCCATAAAAGTTCTCCTCTTCACCCACAACCTGGACATCTTCTGCATCTCAGAATCCTGGTTCACAGAAACAGACACAATCTACCTAAATCATATTCGTCCACCAAACTACAACTTCTTCCACTCCCCACGCACTCACAGAAAAGGGAGAGGTGTCCTCATCCTCACTAAATCAGACCTAAACTTTACCAAGAAAGCTGCTGAATCCACCGCAATGCTGGACACACTCACCATCTCAAACAACTCACCATCTGCCTTGCCTACCACTCTCCATCAGCACCAGCCAACAACCTCTCCGATCTGCTCCATATCACCCTAGAAAACAACATGAAACACAAAGACCTCATCCTTTTAGGAGACCTCAACCTCCACTCAACCTCAACCAAACAAGTGACAGCCTTCCTGGAAGCTATGGCGGCAATGGACTTTTCATAAATCATGAACTCTCCCACTCACTGCAAAGGCAACATTCTCATCTTTACTAGTAACAACCCTACCCACATGGACTCCCCCTACCAATACAAACCCTCCCAGTACCCTGTCCAACCACAAGATAGTAATCTTTCAGCTCCCCTCAGCACCCCCATGAACAACTACACCACCTAAACTGCACAAGAACCACTTTAGATAATTCAACAAAGATTCCTTCCTTGCTCACATCTCCCCAATTCACAGCACACCCCTGACCTCCGAAAGCTCAAATCCCAACTAAGGAAACAAGAACGCAGATGGAGAAAATCACGGTTATCCACAGACCAAACCTACTACATGACCCTTCTAAGAGAATACAACCAAGCTACAATCCACTCAAAGCAAAGCTATCACACAAAACTAATTTAAAGATCATTCAACCGCCCAAGAGAACTGTTCACTCTAGTAAAAGAACTTCTGAAACCACCCTCCAAAAACACAACCAACAGTTCCATCACCCCTCAACAACTAGCAGACTACTTCTCAACCCACCGTCCTCAACCTGCAGTTCAATCAAGCCCACCCCCACAACTCACCAGACCAACGCACTCATGGACTATCTTCAAACATATCTTTGCTGAAAACATTGAAAACATCTTCTCATCTCTCAACACCACCACCTCCCCCCTCCACCCCTGTCCAGTCAGCTGGATCAAAGCCACCAAATCTGATCTCACTCCATTCCTAGCAAAACTCACTCAATGCTCCCTACTACATAGCTACTTAGCTGCCTAAAATCCTCCTCAATCTGCCCTCTCCTAAAAAAACCCACCTCACTCCGTCCGACCCCTCTTCTTACAGACGCATCGCAAGCCTACCATTCTTAACCAAAATAATTGAGAAAACTGTCCAAATCCAACTACAAGAATACCTCGATGCCCATGCCCCGCTCAACTCACAGCAGCACAGATTCTGACCTCAGCACAGAGTGGAAACCTTCCTAACCTTGCTCCTGAACAACCTTATAAAAGGAATTCAGAGCATTCACCAAGAACTCATCCTCGTTTTCCTTGATATTTCAACTGCCTTTGATACCATCAGCCTCCTACAATGCCTCCAGTCAATTGGAATACAGGACACTGTATTAAGGTGACTCAAAGCTTACCTTCACAACAGACCCCAGCAGATAAGAATCGGACCGCTATCATCAACTCTATACATTCAAAACCAAGACATTCCCCAAGGATCTACCCTCTCAGCCCTCCTCTTCAATATCTACCTGCAACCCCTCTGCAATATCATCCAATCACAGCATCAACTATCATATCTATGGAGATGACATTATGCTTTACACATCACTCAACCTCAACAAACCATCCTACCATAAACTCCAGCAGTGCTTCTCAGACATCTCACAATGGCTATCTGCAAATCACTTATCTATAAACCTCAAAAAAACTGAAGCCTTACTCATCACTAAAAATGAATCATTCACCCCACTCCTCCATCACTAACAACACAGAAATCCATGTCAAACCAGAAGTAAAGAACCTGGGAATCACAGCCAACTCACTCTAAAGACACAAATAATGAATGCAGCAAGATCAATTTACTACAAAACCCGAATCCTACAATACCTCTGACCTCTCCTCGCCCCATCAGACTTTTGCTCAGCACTACAGGCTCTCACTATACCACATGGTGACTACTAGAACTTAATATCCACAGACTCCCAAAATCAATGCTCCATACTCTTCAAACAGTACTCCATACGACAGCCTGGAACATCACAGGAGCCTCCAGGCATGAACACATCACCCCCATCCTCAAAATCTCCACTGGCTCCCACTGCAAAGCAGAATACTCTACAAAACCCTTCTAATGATATACAAAGCTCTTAATCACCAATCATCCACCCTCCTTCTTTCCCTCATCACACCCCTGCAAACAAACAGACCACGAAGATCCTCCACTATGAACAACCTGGCCCCCACAAGCAATAACAAAAAGCACCCATACAGGCTTGTGCCAAATCATTTGAACTATATGCCCCCTCAACCTCGAACTCCTTCCCTAACCAGATAGGAGACACCACTAACCCCCTAACATTCTTCAAGCTCCTCAAGATCCACCTCTTCACCATCCATTTCAGTTCCACCCCCCTAACCCTCCCTTCCACCCACAACAAGCAACATCCTATATATTGTCAATGACCAAATACCATGAAGAACATTATGTATATAGTTAAAGTTAACCAAGCATACCCTGTTCCTTATTTATTGTACAAAGTTGCCTGTTCGATGTAAACATTGTTTGAATTGTTTGAAGTTCCATGTAAACCACTTTGAACTTTGTGAAAAGCGGTATATAAATCCAGCCAAATAAATAAAAGCATACTATGCAATGTAAGCAATGTGTATACTGATGTTTAAGACTGCAGGGATCCATTTTCAAAGGCACTTAGCAAGATTGTGGATCCCCTGTCTGAATATGTGCCAGCCAGAGTGATATTCAGAGGCACAACCTGGATAATGCCACGGAACTTTCTCTCTGACCATCATGGCACTATCCAGATTGTATTGGGGGCTGTCCAGAAATGAGGCTGGGATGGTTCCTTGTTTTATCCGAAGAGTGGTGAATTTCAGTGCCACCATTGGGATAGCTGTCCATTCAATGGCACGGAAAATTGCTTCTGTACAGATAGCAGTGCTGAATATCTGCTTTTTTTTATTTAACTGTGGCAGCCAGCTTGTAAAAAAAATGCTGGCCAACAATCTTTAAGTTTGTGTTGGAATGCTGTTTTTTTATTCTTGTTTTGTATTTGTCGTATGAACATCTCAGTGCAGAGAATTGTTTTAAAAATGGCTTCAGATCCCAGACCTAATTTTGCAATGTGTACTGGGTTAAAAGCAAACAGTGGACAGTCTTTGTTTTCAGGCATCCAGGTGGTAATCAGACAACCAACCTTGCAGAGTAGCTAGGTGTGTCTAGGAGAGGTAAGTAAATATGTGCTTGATCCATTAGCTTGTTTTCTTTGAGCTTATGAAGTATAAACACTAGCTTCGCTCAACAGATTTACCACTAAGCAGATTGTTCCTAATTCCATTATCAGACGATGTGCTGCCAAAGACCTTGATGGATTGTCAACCAGAAGGAGGTGCCATGGTTTATATGACTGCTTTTTTGGGGATCACAATGGTTTTCAATTACATGGGCTGCTATCACTGCATATGGATTTGATTTGATTGCTTTCCTCTTTCTCATTGTTTTATGGTATAATGTCTTTTACAGTAATATTTATGGATTTTAGGAAGAAAAGGATAAAGTTTTACAGCATATACATGAATTGTACAAAATTTGCATGTGTGCATAGACAATGGGGTATAGAGTCCTAAACCATTACTTTTTTATTCTGGCCCAGAAAGATGCTAATGTGGAGGTCAGCTCCCCATTAAATTTGAGCAGATCCACTACATTGGGCCACATGTAGAGAACAGACCATGTCCTGTGATAGAATACTTACGTAACTATGCTAGCAAAGCAGCACTTTTTAAAGCCTATAGATCAGTGGTTCTCAATCTTTTTTGTACCGTGACCCCTTTAACCATTGGTCAACTTGTGATGACCCCCAATGATAAAATCAAATGCGTCTCTTCCTTTACCGTTAATGCATTGTCGCTGTAATCATTTGTTGAATTACTAATATATTATAGGCCTTTGCATTATGTTTTTATTTATAAAATTTACTTATTTAAACCACAATAATTAATTCCAACAACAAGTAGCAATATTTGATTTCAAAATTATTATGATTTTGTAGTCAAATCACTAATATGAAATAAAATTATTTTTTCTACCTTTGTTGTCTGACTAATTTATTCTCTGATCATGCTGGTCCCGATATGAGGCTTCTGCCTTCCTGTCTTCTCTTCGCTCTCTTTCTGTGGTCTATGGTCCATCTGCCATTTCTTATCTCTTCTTTCATTTTCTTCACTTTTTTCCATCAGCCTATTTCCAGTCCCAGTAACCCTCCCCAGTATCGGCCCCTTTCCAGTCCTCACTCCTAGTACCTTCCAATGTCAACTTGCATTCCCATGACTACCACTAGTGTTCATTCCCTTCCAGTCCCCCTCCTTCCCCACTGACCAGTCCCTTCTAGAACAAATACCATGGCAGCCCCTCTCAGATCCACTCCCTTCCAGTTCCAGTCTCCCATCCCGTCGTATCAGCCCATGTGTAGCCTTAGCCCCCAGTTTTCTTCCAGGGCCAGCAGCCCTATCCTCCCCTCCCCACAATCAGCCCATTCCCAGTCAAAGCCCCCCCAATCAGCTCACTTCCAGTGCTGGTCCCCCCTCAACCCCATTACTAGTACTAGCCTCCCCTAATCAGCCCAATACCAGTCCTACCCCCCCATCAGCTTATTACCAGTCCTAGCCTCCCCTAATCAGCCCATTACCAGTCCTACCCCCACATCAGCCCATTTCCAGTCCTAACCTCCCCGATCAGCTCATTTGCAATGCTAGCCCCCCCCCATCAGTCCATTACCAGTCCTACCCCCCTATCAGCCCATTACCAGTCCCAACCCCCCTTGATCAGTCCATTCCCAGGCCTAGCCTTCCCTAATCAACCCATTACCAGTCCTTGCCCCCCCCATCTGCCCATTATAATCCTAACCCGCACTGTCTCTCCCCTCTGTCCAGCATTTATCCCCTGTCTGTCCAGTCTGTCCAGTATGTCCCCCTGTCTCTCCCCTCTGTCCATGTCAGCCCGCCCTCTGTCCATGTCAGCCCCCCTCCCTCCATCCATCCATCCATCCATCCATGTCAGCCCTCCCTCCCTCCATGTCAGCCCTCCCTCCCTCAATGTCAGCCCCCCTCTGTCCATGTCAGCCCCCCTTTGTCCATGTAAGCCCCCTCCCTCCCTCCATCCATCCATCCATCAATGTCAGCCCCCTCCCTCCCTCCCTCCATGTGAGCCCCCTCTGTCCATGTCAGCCCTCCTGTCCATGTCAGCCCCCCTCCCTCCCTCCATCCATCCATCCATGTCAGCCCCCTGCCTCCCCCCTGTCAGCCCTGTTGCAGGTTCCCTGCCCCCACCTCCCCTCTCCCTGTCTGCCTGCTACTGCCCTGTTCTTCTTCTGCAGCCACAGCTCACTGCCTCTTAGGGAACCACGGCTGAGCCTGTGAAACAGTTGTGGAGCCTTCCTGTCTCTCGACGGGCTCTGTGCAGCATTGTCCCACCTCCAAAGGAAGTGGTAAACAACTTCCTTAGGAGGCGGGACAATGCTGCACGGAGCCCGTCGAGAGACTGGACGGCTCCGCAAGGGTTTCGCAGGCTCAGCCGCGGTTCCCTAAGAGGCCGCGACACATGGCTGCATTAGAAGGGAAGCAGTGAGTTTGCCGCTGCTGAGAAGTGGATTTGGCAGCGGCAGCAACTTGTGTGCTTTTTTTTTTTTTTTTTAAAGGCAGAGTGAGGCGACCCCCACTAAATCCTGTGGCGACCCCCATGGGGGTCACAACCCATAGGTTGAGAACCGCTGCTATAGATCAATGAAAAGTTTGGAGTTCGAGGATAGCCAGTTGCCTCTTCTCCAAGACTTTCCAGCCCAGGTGACAGCTTATAGCAGAGAATGATCTTTGCAGTTTTTTGGGTCATGCCACATCTTAGTAAATGAAACCGACATTTCAGTCATTGGCTGCACTTACTAAGACATGGCATGATGCAGAAAACTGCAAAATCATGATACTAGCTACAGAAACCTAAGAGAGCAATAGCAAAGAAGTTGCTCTTAAGACTTCCTCAAAGGCTTTATTATGATATAATGCTAGGCTGAGCTTCCAGAGAAAGTCAACTCGTGCCTCTGTCAACAGCAAGTCTGAAATGTTTTGGTGGTACTTTCATGGGAAATGTTTTGGTGGTACTTTCATGGGAGACCTTTGGCTTTGTTGGGTATTACAAACTGAAATTGTTACCTTTAGCAAAAATCCAGTAGAGTGGTGTAAGAAGTTACACCACTCTACTGGATTTTTGCTAAAGGTAACAATTTCAGTTTGTAATACCCAACAAAGCCAAAGGTCTCCCATGAAAGTACCACCAAAACATTTCAGACTGCAGAAACGATCAAAAGATCTGTTGAAAGTGTCAATGCACAGCAGCAAGATTAAAATAGAAAGATTGGTGAAATATCATGGACAAGGATAATAGAAGGGACCAGTCAATAAATGCTTGGCACAGAACATTTTGGTGGAGTCACAAGACAACTAAATGCATCACCAACAAGATCGTAGATTTATTGGAGCAATGTTAGAGACTGGGTGGCAAAGCCTAACTGAGTGACCACATAAAGTGTATGCCAGACAAGACTATATCTTACTTGCCTATAGTCTATTTGGAGTTAAAGGTAGCCAAGATAGAAACACCTATTTTTTCAGATCATTCACTAGTTAGCACCACCTTGCTGTTGACAGAGGCACGAGTTGACTTTCTCTGGAAGCTCAGCCTAGCATTATATCATAATAAAGCCTTTGAGGAAGTCTTAAGAGCAACTTGACAGGCGTATTAGCACAATAACCGAGCAGAAGAAGGAAGCCCAGTCATATTCTTGGAGGCAGCAAAGGACTCTGTACTTTCTTGGTTCTCCTCCTACCTCTCCCATCCCTCTTTCAACCTGTGCTTTGGTGGCTCCTCCTCCTCTTCCACCCCATTACCTGTAGGTGTTCCTCAGGGTTCCGTCTTGGGACCGCTCCTCTTCTCTCTCTACACCCAGTCCCTTGGTGCCCTTATCTCTTCTCATGGCTTTCACTATCATCTCTATGCTGACGACTCTCAAATCTACCTCTCTACACCTGTTATCGCTCCAGAAATCCAGGCTAAGATCACGGTCTGCCTCTCTGACATTGCTAACTGTATGTCCCTCCGCCGCTTAAAATTGAACATGGCCAAGACTGAACTCCTTATCTTTCCCCCGAATCCCTCCCCTCCTCTTTCTCCTTTTTCTGTCTCTGTGGATAACTCTGTTATCCTTCCTGTCTCCTCAGCGCGTAACCTTGGTGCTATCTTGGTGCTTCCTGTCTCCTCAGCGCCGTAACCTAAGACGAAGTGATTAAGAAAATGTAAAAAAAAATAAATAAATATGTATATAGTTAATTGTACATAGCTCACTATTGTTATTTGTTAATTGCTATTTGTTAACTGTAATTACCTAACTTTAAACTTGTTATATGTAAAAACAGATCACCCTGTTTAATGTTGTTATATGGAAACCGCACCTGATCAAATGGAAGGAGCGGTATATAAATAACCTGTTAATTAAATTAATTAAATTAAATCTTTGACTCCTCTCTCTCTTTCTCTCTACATATCCAACTCATTGCTAAGTTATGCCATTTCTTTCTCTACAATATCTGCAAAATAGGCCCCTTCCTCTCTGTTAACACTACTAAAATGGTTGTCCACTCCTTAATTACATCCCGCCTTGATTACTGTAACCTTCTCCTTGCCAGCCTCCCCGCAAACCACCTCTTTCCCCTTCAGTCTATTCAACATTCTGCTGCTCGTCTGATTTTCCGTCAGTCTCGTTTTTCCCAGATCACTCCTCTCCTCATGTCACTTCATTGGCTCCCCATCCATTTCCGTATCCAATTCAAGCTTCTCCTACTAACCTATAAATGCATTCACTCTTCTGCTCCCCAGTACCTTTCGTCTTTTATCTCTCTTTACACTCCCTCTCGGTTACTTCGCTCTTCTAATAGTTTTTGTTTATCTATGCCTTTCACTCGTATTGCTAATTCTAGATTTGCTCCTTTCACCTTGCTGCACCCTTTGCTTGGAACAGCTTACTGTCTCTGTGTGCCAGGCGTCCTCCCTGGCCATCTTCAAGTCCAGGTTGAAATCCCACCTCTTCACTATTGCTTTTCATTCTTGATTCTTGTGTTGTGATATGACTATTTTATATATGCTGTGTTTGCTCTCTCTAACATTAGATGTATACTTTGTCCTGTTGATCTGTAATTTGTATTATGTAATTTTTTGTCTTGACTAGATTGTGAGCTCTGATGAGCAGGGACTGTCTCTCTTATTTGTGTGTACAGCGCTTCATATGTTTGCAGCGCTTTATAAATGCTTATTAATAATAATAATAATAATAGCCTACACGTCACATGAGAGTAAGGAGTACAGCAAGGAACTACTGCATTTGACTATTTTCCCGACGGTTGGAAGACTCCAGAGTAAAGTAAAAAAAATAAATAACTGGATGAATTACTGACTCAGAGAGCAAAGAATATCATACTGTTCAAAAATAGATTTTGCATAGGTGGGGAGGTTGCTGGCAAATCTTATTCAGCTCAACACAAACCATACTCTGCTAGTATAATAATGCCTGCAAAACGAAAAGAAATTGCCCGACAATTCCTTGAATACTATAGACAACTCTAAAGGATGAAACCTCCTTAACTCTGCGAGACAAAAAAACTCAGGGCCCCTCCTTTATTCTAAAGCCCATTAGCCTGTAAATGTGCATTTTAACATGTGGCAACTGGCAGTCGGGAACACTAATGCAGGAGCGTGTCTGCAACCGCACGCTAAAACATAGAAACATAGAAATATGATGACAGAAAAAGACCACATGGCTTATCTAATCTGTCCTTCCATAACAACTACAACAGTCCCCTTTTTACCTTTAGAGATCCTCTGTGTTTGTCCCATGCTTTTTTGAATTCAGTTACTGTCCTCATCTCTACCACCTCCACTAGGAGACTATTCCACGGATCCACTACTCTTTCCGTAAAGAAATATTTCCACATATCACTCCTGAATCTATCTCTCTTCACCCTCATCCCATGTCCCCTCATAGCAGAACTTGCTTTCAATTGAAAGAGGCTCTCTCCCTGAACATTTATGCCATGGAGGTATTTAAACATCACAATCATATCACCTCTATCCCGCCTTTCCTCTGAGGTGTACATATTAAGATCCTTCAGTCTGTCCTCATATGCTTTATAATGAAGACTACTAATCATTTTAGTAGCCACCCTCTGCACCGACTCCATCCTGTTCACATCCTTTTGAAGGTGCGATCTCCAGAATTGTACACTATATTCCAAATGAAGTCGCACCAAAGACTTATACAGAGGCATTATCACCTCCTTTTTTCTGCTAGCCATTCCTCTCCGTATGCACCCAAGCATCCTTCTAGCTTTTGCCATTGCCTTTTCTACCTGTTTAGCTACTTTAAGATCATCAGACACAACCACGCCTTGGTCCCGCTCTTCTTTAGTGGACAAAAGTACTTCACTCCCTATACTATATTGCTCCCTTCGATTGCTGCAGCCCAAATGCATGACCTTACATTTTTTAACATTAAATCCCAGCTGCCAAATTCTAGACCATTCTTCAAGCTTAGCTAGATCCCTCCTTATGTTATCTACCCCTTCCTGGGTGTCTGCTCTATTGCAGATTTTGGTATCATCCGCAAAGAGGCAAACCTTACCTGAAAGCCCTTCCGCTATATCACTAACAAAGATGTTAAAAAGAATCGGACCAAGGACAGATCCCTGGGGCACACCACTGATAACATCCTTCTCCTCAGAGTGAGCTCCATTTACTTGTACTCTTTGTCGCCTCCCACCCAACCAATTTCTAACCCAAGCAGTAACTTTAGGGTCCATCCCTAGGGTGCTCAGTTTGTTTATAAGTCGCCTGTGAGGAACAGTGTCAAAGGCTTTACTGAAATCTAAATACACCACATCTAGGGCTCTCCCTCAGTCCAACTCCCTGGTCACCCAGTCAAAAAAATCAATCAGATTTGTCTGACAAGACCTGCCTCTGGTGAATCCATGCCGCCTTGAATCCTGTAATCCGCTGGACTCCAGAAACCTCACTATTTTCTCTTTCAGCAGCGTTTCCAATAATTTACTCACCACCGAAGTTAAACTAACCGGCCTGTAGTTTTCAACTACATCCTTACTTCCGCTTTTGTGTAAAGGCACCACATGAGCCTCTCTCCAGTCCTTTGGCACCACTCCCAACTCCAACGAGGCATTGAAAAGGTCAGTCAGTGGAGCTGCTAGAATGTCCCCAAGTTCCCTCAGTATTCTCGGGTGTATCCCATCCGGTCCCATCGCTTTGTCTACTTTAAGTTGAGATAGTTTCTCACTAACACAGTCTTTTGAAAATTGTTCAAGATGTCCTTTGCTTCTGTTCCTATTTGTGGGTGTTTTCTGAGGTCCTGCTCCTGGTTCTTCATCTGTGAACACAGAACAAAAATATTTGTTAAGCAATTTCGCTTTATCCTTATCAGCTTCTACATATTCCTCCCCTGCACCCTTGAGTCTGACAATACCACTCTTGCCCTTCCTCTTCTCACTAATATATCTGAAAAATGTCTTATCCCCCATTTTATTGCATTGGCTATTTCCTTTTGAATCTTTGCCTTCTTGACTACTTTGCTAGCTTCTCTAAGTTTTTCCAAATACAGATGCCTGTCTTCCTCTCTCTGTGATCTCTTGTATTTCATGAAGGCCTCCCTCTTTTTCTTCACTTTTTCAGCTACTTCTTTCGAAAACCATAGCGGTCTCCTTTTCCTTTTTCCTTTATTTACCATTTTAACAAAAAGGTTGGTTGCCCTTAAAATATCCCCTTTCAGGTTTTCCCACTGTTTTTCTACATCCCTCAGCTGTTCCCATCCAACTAACGACTCCCTGAGGTATTGGCCCATCTTCGCAAAGTTAGTCTTCCTAAAGTCTAAGATCCTTGCCTTTTAATGGATTCTAACAGCCCTAGTCCTAATACTGAACCACACCATCTGGTGATCACTGGATGCAAAATGATCTCCCACTACAACATCAGAAACACTTTCACCATTGGTAAACACCAAGTCCAGTATGGCCCCTTCACGTGTGGGGTCTGTTACCAATTGCCTGAATAGTTCTCCCTGTAGAGAATCCAGGATCTCCTTACTTCTAGCTGATACTGCAGCAGGAATGTGCCAATTAACATCTGGCATATTGAAATCTCCTATCAGTAGCACTTCCCCTTTCCTAGCAATGCTGCGCATGTCTTCAATTAACTCTCTGTCCACCTCTTCCTCTTGTGAGGGAGGTCTGTATATCACACCAATGTAAATAGATTTCCCTTTCCCTCTTTCTAGTTTAACCCACAATGCCTCCCCTCTCCCTTTTAAGCTCTGTAATTCCAAAGCTTTAATAGTAGTTTTTACATATAGTGCCACTCTTCCTCCCCTACTTCCTACCCTGTCCTTTCTGAATAAAGTATAGCCAGATATAGTTACAACCCAATCATGGTTTTCTGTGAATCATGTTTCTGTAACTACCACTAAATCCAAGTCAGCCACTCCCACCAAAGCTTCAACATCAGGGATCTTATTTCCCATGCTACGGGCATTTATACACACTGCTTTCCATATGTTACCCCTGTTACCCATTTCCATAAAGTTATTTAGTGTTTAATTTAACGCACCTAAATCGGAGATTGTGCCAGAGCAATTACCACGTGCTCAGTGACAACACGGCTCTTAAAGTAGGTTCATGTAATGACTCCTCTATGGGACTTGTTAAGTGAACCTGCCTTATTGGAGCTCACGTTCAAGTGGCCCATCATGCGTTAGCTGCCGGGAACATACTGATCATGGTGTTGACAGCTAACGTGCACGCTTTGAAATTAATGATGCTTCTTTGGCGAGTTAATTTCAAAGCCTTTGTGGGCTTTCATAAATGGGGCCTTCAATTTTTAATGCACCCTATTACAAAAGAGGAAATCATTAATCCTGTCAAAGAGTTAAAATTGGCAAAGGCCTTGAGGCCTGATGGACTGGAAGAAGACTACAGTATTATAAAATATTAGTAATGCTCAGATAAATCTATTGAGAGAAATAAAAAAACGAAACAAAATAAAAAATAAGATGATACCTTTTTATTGGACTAACTTAATCCATTTTGAATATTTATTTAGGATTTTAAAAAAACCCTTCTTCCTCAGAATACTCTCTTGAGGAAGAAGGTTTTAACCTTCAAAAGCTAATCAAAATGGATTGTTAATCCACTAAAAATGTATTATCTTATACTTTTTTTTTGTTTTACTTATTAATCATTAAAATGAACTAACATGGCAACCACGCTATTGAGAGTAGACTCTTCAGACCAGAACAAAGCACAGAACATGCTACTACTACTTACTACTACTGCTACTTATCATTTCTATAGAACTATTATTATTTATTTATTCTTTTATACCGCATTGATTGTAGGATTAATGTGGTTTACAGAGAACCAAATTTCAACCATGCATGGAACAATATTACAAGAACTGGATTACTTAAACATGTTAGGTAAAACAGAGAACAAGGTAATGATATACAAAATAGAGAGGTTGCACAAGGTAGTAAATGGTCTGGTGTACATCTTAAATTAGGAGTATGGGGGGGGAGAGTAAGGGATGGGCACGGGGAGAGAGTTCATAGATGGGCAAGTCAAGTGATCCCAATGAAATGTTCCATGAACATGTGGGTCTTTATCAGCTTCCTGAAGGTTATTAGGTCATGGGTGTCTTTGATGTGGTGTGGTAGGGCATTCCAGAGTCGAGGGGCATATATGGAGAATGCCCTAGCACCAGTTGTCTGATTGACTTTGGTCAGTTGGGAGGCAGGATTAGAAGGTTTGATGTATTATTCCTTCTTTGGTGATTTTCTGGGGTCTTTGTTATTTATTTATTTTATTTATTTAGCTAAACTTATATACCGCAAATGTAAGAGTCTAAGCGGTTCACAATAAAACAACATGGCCATAAAGGTCTTACATAAAACAAGTGATAAGTAACAGTTAAATATTATAGATATTATATTATAGTTATGATAGACTGCAGGTATTGGGAGGCTAACTGATGGATTATTTTGAACGTAGTTATTAGGGCTTTGTACTTGATTCTACTGAGAAGAGGTAACCAATGTAGCTCTTTGAGAATAGGTATGACGTGGCTGTATCTGGGTGAGCACATCAGAATTCAGGTGGCTTCATGCTGTGCACGTGGATGTAATAAGTTCTTTGAAATTCCATGGAGGATGGCATTACAGAAGTCGAAGTGTAGTAACGTCATTGCCTAGAATACTGTCCGGAAGTCATGAAGTTCAAGAATGGGCCGTAAGTGTTGGAGTGTTCTTAACTTGCTGTAAATGCATTGAGACACTTTATTTATATGTGAGGTGCTGATCTATGGTAATGCCGAGGTATCTTACTTCTGACTTAACTTCTAGGTTGGAATTGTTCAGCTTTAATGACTTTGAGGCACAGAAGGATTGATTTTTGTTAAGGAACAGTACCTCTGTTTTCTTGAGGATGATTTTGAGATTATGTTCTGATAGCCATTGGTTTATAAACAGGTTATAATTGCTGAGTAGTCTGAGTTTGGTGGTGTTGATGCTATGTATTATGTACTCAAGATGTTCCGTGGAAGTGGGGCTGAAGGACCGTAGTAGTGTATTTGTGGTGTTTAGGTCTGTGGGGTTGCCACAGGTGGTAGGAACAAGCAGGCTGATCAATGGCATGGGATGTTTTGTGGGTCAATGGCATGGGATGTTTGTGGGTCACAAAGTCCTGTGGGTCAAGGGTGTATGTCTGGTGGGCTTGGCTGTTGATTTTTGCTAGTCTAGCCACTATATTGAATAGTGCTCTGGGTTTGTTTATTGCTTTCATTATTAGTTTAGTGTGGTAGTCTCGTTTTGCGTTGTTGATCTCTGAATGGTACGTTTGGTGGGTGAGCAGATAGGTTTGTTTTGTCTGATCATCGAGAGTGCTTCTCCATCTGCACTCCAGTTTTTTCAGTCTCTGCTTCAGTTCCTTTAGGCTTGGCATGTACCTTGGGCTGGTACTGTGAAACCACACCAGCGAATCCATGGGCTGTGGATTCGGTGGTGTGGTTTCACAGTACTAATAAGAGGTAAAGTGGCAAAGGTTTGTATTATCCTTATCCATTTGGTTATAGTGAGGTCAAGGTCCTCATGTTCTTCATCAAGAGAAGGGAGCACTTTGTCAATGAAAGTAGATTTATCAAGGAGCTTGAATCAGTGGCGGCATATATTATGGATGGTCTGTGATATCAGGATAAGATATACAGGTAGGTAGCAGGTGACAGTGTAGTGGTCTGACCATGGTACTTCAGTGAGCAGTAGTTTGGGGATTGCATGGGTTTCCAGAAGTTGGGATTGGATGAATATGAGATCCAAAGTGTTTCCTTTGGTGTGTGTTGGGACTTGTACCAATTGGGTGAATTGGAGGTGTCTCATAGCTTCCATGAAGGATTTAGATTGGCTTAGTGGAGCAGAGGATAGATTTAAGTTACCCATTAGTGTGAGGTGGGAAGAGGGGTGTGCATATGTAATAGCTATTTCTAGGATGGTCAGTACCTCATCGTGTTTTGCTATAGGAGAGCGGTAGGCAAGACAAAGTGTAATCTTTTTATTTGAGATTGTTATGAGATCTAGACCATCTGTGGAGATAGCTTGTGTTTGTTTGAACAATAGGTTATTTCTTACCAGGATACAGCCACCACTGCGGTCAGAACGAGAGCAATTGAAGCTGTCATAATCAGGTGGTTTCAGCTGGTTGCTTAGAACAGTGTCTGTATTAGAGAACCAGGATTCCGTTATGCATAGTATGTCAATGCTGTTGTTGAATATGTAGTTTTTGAGGATATGGATCTTGTTTCTTGCGGGGTGGGCATTTATTCAGATGCATCTTAGATTGTGTATGTTTTTTGTTGTTTGAGTGTCTTTTTCCTGAGTGAGATGTTCCTGGAGAGGAATATATAGCAGTCTGGAGTTGTTTCTTTGTCTCATTCTGTGAGGTAGGTAAGTTTGGTATAGTGAGCCAAGGTGATGGAATACTGCAATGGTGCTATGGTTAGGAGTGTGCCATTGAGCTTTGCTGGATAGAGCAGTTAGTATGAGGATGCAAATAGCTAGGAGTAGGATTCTGTGCAGGTCAGACATTATGAGGTGTTACAGCTTTCTCTTTTCAGTTCTTTGGTCACTCACCTCAGTTTTGTTTCGAATTCCAGCAAGGGTAGTTATTCTTGTAGATCAATTCAAGGATGACTGTGTTGAACCAGCACAGATGTTAAAGCTGTGATTTGTTGTTTTCTGATCCCCACCTAAGGACAACGCCCAAGGGCCCTCTGGTGAGGCCCTCAGGCACAGGCCCGCCAGGTGTGGGCACCCTGGAGGGGCTGCTGGCTTTGATGGAGGTGCTCCAGAGCTTGGAGGTGCCTGATTGGCCTTGTGGAGGTGATCAGGGAGGGGCTTTCCTTCCTGCTCACTTCCCCAATGCCGATCAGGCTGCTGGTGGCGGAGGCGGCTGCTTCCCACACCTGGAGGTGTTGCTGGCTTTAATGGAGGTGCTCCAGGGCTTGGATGGGCCTGATTGGCCTTGCGGACTTATGCACCACTGTGCACACATAGGAGGCAGTCCTCACTTGACAAAACTTATAATCTATTCAAAACAAACAAACAGGACAACTAAGATATTAGAGAGTTTCAACTATTATGGGAGATTACTAAAATCAGAAGAGATTACGGGGTTAAGATTTAAAAGCAGCATACAGAAGGTGAGATTTTAGCCTGGATTTAAAGAGGACCAGAGAAGGAGCACAGTGAATTTTCCATAAACTCAAATTGAACTTAACCATCTCTTATATCGCAACAAATAGGGGTGACGTGCAGGGAGCGGTGGGTACATCCCTAAACAGGGGCATGGGGAGAGGTGACCTGCACGGAGTGGCAGGTGCACCTACTCTTGCCACCTTGCTTGGCAGACTAGATGAACCATACTGGTCTTTATCTGCCGTCATATACTATGGCACTTCGGTAGAGTGAAGAGACCCTTCTCTGGGTTTATGCAGTAAGCTGAGTGCAAGCATTTGATTTATTTCCATCCAGAAATGGAACCAATAACAAAATATCCACATGCAGTTCTCTCAACTTGGAATAAGACTAAGCCTCATTTATAAAATTCAACAGTTGTGAGACCTTTCTGCATATGCAATGCAAATATGAATCAGGTAGGGCATTGCTTTTAATGATGGGTGTTGTTGCTTGAGCTATATGTAGTAATTATAGGCTTCCAAGCGGGCAGTTCTTGCAGCTCAGTGAATCTTACTTTCTATTAAGGTTGCATAAATAAATAAGGGAACCTGTGATTTTGTTCCGTTCCATAATGCAAAAGACTTTTTTGAGCTGATTCGAACATATTCGAGCACTATACTTTCATTGAAGCCAACTATACCAGCATCAACCCTACAACCCTTTTTTTCCCCTTGGGCTCTATTGTCTACCTTTTTCCTCTTGTGCTGCTGACACACATCATTCTGCACATGACTCTATCACAGCTTTCCTCACTTTACTGCAATTACAAAATAAAATTACTTCCATATGGTTCTCTCCTAGCTACCCTCTCCTCCCAGTCTTCTTTACTTTCAACACCCCAAGCTCACACCCTGACAGCCGCAACCCTTCCTGTTTTCAGCTTCACCTTTCTATTTGTGTCCCAGTCTTCCCCTGCTTTCCAGAAGCTCATTATCACTGCTGATGCTACTTCTGCACGTGCAAGATTTTTCTTTCTCTTCATTTCCTTCCTTCTTTCTTCTTTCAACAATGTTCCATCTTCTTTCAAGCACACCCATGCCAACCCAGTTTCCAATCCATGCTGCTTTAAAAACATAAAAAAATAAATAACTCCTAAAGCAATGTGGACTGCTTATAACCACACGTCACCTCCGTTGTTGTGTTTTATTTAAAGTATTTGTCATACCCCTACTGCATTTAGTTATCCAATTACCTCTTCATCTCTTTTCAGTCTGACCTTTGGCAACACCACCCTGTGGAAAGGGTTTTTCTTTCTATCTCTACCCTTCTTATGTAAGATTGACAATTGCCCCTTCATGCCCAATTTTCCACCCTATTTCATGTTTTTGCTTGGTCTACTTGCCAGAGGTTGATCTTCACCAGTCTAGCATTGTCTTGTAATTTTATTCCTTACCGTGACCCTTCTTCATTCCTGATTTGGATTTTAACTTGTGAAAGTTTCCCTACTCCAGAATTTTCCTTACTACAGAATCAGATACCCCTGTTGCAAACTAGCCCTGTTCCTATGTTGGGATCTCTCAGTGAGCATCAATATACCCTACCCCAGGCTATGGCTTTGTGTAGCTAAGACCTGGTGGCCATCAACACCAGAGATCTCAACCCACAGGGAAAGTGGCCACTAAAGGCAAAAGACCATATGTGCTACAACAGGCCTGAGAGTGCTATGTCCAGTTAATAGTCTTGTCTGTGGACCTTAGCACGTCCACTATCTCTGAGTTCCTCTTACTGCCAAGATCTGTTGCACTTTTAAAACTATGCATCTAGTTTAAGATACCGACCCTGTGGTTCTTATGGTCAAACTCCCCATACATCCAGCCTGCGAAAGGTAACTGCAGAACGGAAGAGCTGCAAATAGGTCTGACTTTCTGAATATCCACAATTAATATTCTTCTTTTATATTGTATGACTTTGTCAAAGAATCTGGTTAATCTGAACCTTTTGAAAACCAGATCTCTCTCTTTGCTGCTCTCAAGCAAAGAACTGCCCGCACCTCCTCCAGCATCCTCTTAGCTTTTGCGTTGCATCCCCCTAACATGCACACGTACCCTTTACTCCCAGAACTTCTCAACATAATCCCCCACGAGCATGAATTTCCATTAATTCTCCACCTTCCCTGCTGTATTTCAGTCTTTATTTACCAAGCTTCATTAGCCTTTAATGTGGCAATTAAAATGTGCCAACAGTTAACATGGCATCTTTGCAGAAATTTCCCCATTTATCACCTAATATGGCAGAGGGCATGGAATGCGTAGGGAATGGTTAGGGGCTGTACCTCACAGTTAATGCAGAGGTAGTTCTCATGCAAGGCCAGCCCCAGAGTTGGTTCAAGATGTGGTTGGCCCAAGCAAACCTTAAGCCTTATCCCCCTCCTAGTTGTCAGAATCTATTGATTAGCTTTGAATTCCTTGCTTTTCTGCCGCCCCTCCCCAGAAGCTTCGACCCTAGTTTGCCTGGAGACTGGACTAGATCTGTTACCATGTTAACTACTAACATACCATAAAATATAATGCAGTTGATGACACCTGAAGAGTTCTAGCTATTATCTGCCATTCAGCTAACATGCATTTACAAATTTTTCAACTTTTCTAATTAAATTGCAAATTAGTGGGAATGCCCCCAACAGCTAATACAGATGTTTTAGGCATAATTTTAACTGTTAACAAACTTGGGTGTAAACAACCATAGTGCAAGTTAGTAAACAGGGATGTTTATGTTTCTAATCTATTTTCAAACACAAAAATCTTAGATTGCACCATTTTTCTCTGCTTTGCCTCATTCTACCTCTGACTCTGAACCAGCAACCACTTCCTGGAGCTCAGCTCTGCTGATTGGTGTGTTGAAATATTTCGGCTAAGTAGGGTTTTCCTTAGGTCAGGGATCTCCAACTCCAGTCCTGAAGGGCCGCAAATCAGTCAGGTTTCAAGATGTCCCTAATGAATATGCCTGGGATATATTAACATGCACTGCCCCCATTGTATTCATATTTATCTCGTTTATATTCATTAGGGACATCCTGAAAATTTGACTGGTTTGCGGCCCTCCAGGACTAGAGCTGGAGATCCCTGCCTTAGGTTATCAGTTTCCATCTAGTAGCTGGTTTGGAGAAAATTTCAGTGGGAAATCTACAAACACTAATACAGGGAATATATATTTCATTCATTTCAGAGAGACCTAGAACATGTAACCTCTCATAAATGGCACACAGCATTAAACAAAATATACTTAAAATCATATTCTCCTTCCATTCCTTAAGGCAGGGGTCTCCAACTCCAGTCCTGGAAGGCCGCAAACCAGTCAGGTTTTCAGGATGTCTCTGATGAATATGCATGAGATATATTTGCATATTCATTAGGGGCATCTTGAAAATCTGACTGGTTTGCGGCCGTCCGGGACTGGAGTTGGAGATCCCTGCCTTAAGGTAACACCTCATGCAGTTATATGGTGAAAAATAAGCTTGTGCAATCCTTCACTAGCTAAATCAGTTACTAAAGGAATCATTCACTGGGGTATTGAAAAGTTCTAGAGTTAATCGCTGGACATTGTCCTTAGCATAAATGTATACCTTGAGTTTATTTTAAAAACAAAGCAAAAACAGGTCTTTACAAGCATGGAAATGACACGCATGCCTGATGCTAATGAAAAGCCTGTTTGTGCCAGACACACTGTATGCCATCATTATTAAAATGAATAGTATATCTGTGCAGTGTGACAATATGACCACTGTGAAGCTAACAAGATCTGTGACCATCCATAAAGGAACCTTCGTCCTTGGCACTCTAAAGGACCTTGGGGGAGGTTCAGCTCTCCAAGATTACAACAGTTTAGTGGAAATAATCTGTGTGATGTGGTTAGTTGCACCAGTTCCTGTGGGGGGGGGGGGGGGAGAGGAAGAGTTTTCCATTTCTTTCAAAATTGTATACTTTCCCCTCATTCTCCCTTTGCTTCAAGGCTGCAGGAATACAAGCATTTTGGAACCTGTGTCTTTTGGGGATACTGCTAGGTACTTGTGACCTAGATTGACCACTGTTGGAAACAGGATACTGGGCTTGATGGACCTCGGTCTGACCCAGTATGGCATATCTTATGTTCTTATGAAAAGAGGTGATCACAGAGATTGATGGTCTGGCTTCTGGCTTACAAAGTTAAAGGAAAACAGTTCAGCATGGTTTGCATTTCTAACCATATAACTAAAGGAATTGAAATGCCGCAGTATTCAGAAATGGAGGGGGAGACGTTTGGGGACTGGGATATTGCATTCAGAAGCTAGGGAAAGCTTTCAGCCTGATAAACAAGTCTCTGGGGTTGCTTGGCTGGAGAAGAACAATGTTGCATGTTCTTAAATAAACGACACGATGAAGGTTATTATTTGGTGAACAGTGTCGCTCATGTTGCCAATGAGAGGGTAAGGCTTTGACAGGCCAGCCAAGGATTCATGAATGATTCATAATAAATACTACAAGGTGTGCCCTACTGCTTAGGCAAACCAGCATATCCTCCTTGTTTCCTAAATAGAAGCAGTTGTCCAGTCTGTGGACTAATTTCTATCATTTATATATTTACCTCCTGCTAAGGGAGAAAAAAATGTTTGCTGTTTGGAAAAAGCCACCCAAGTTAAGCAATGTGAGGAGAATTCCAGTGGCCAGCTGGGCAATGGAGACCTTTTAGATTTAAAGGTATAGAGTAAGTTCTCTACCTCATCCCAAGAAATTCTAAAGTTGATTCTACATTTTGTGAAAGACTACTGTTTTGATCCCTGCCATGGATGGATTTACAAAGAATTATCTATTAATGTGATAAGATGAATTATAGAGGGATTATTATTTCATGGAATTTATCCCGAAGACTTGTAAAGGGCTCAGATTACTTTTCTTTTGTAGAAAGTACAGTTTGAGCCTTGAAGACCAGAAAGTTATCAGCCCATTTCTAATTTATCAATGATTGAAAAAATAACCAAGACTTAGGTAATGCAGTAGTTTAAAAACCATCTTGATATCCGGGAGGGCTTCAAGGATGCCCAGACAGGCTTCCAAGCTGGTAGGGGTGAAGAGAATCCTTTCAGTAGCCTCGGTATTAAATTTGATGTGTCATAATATTGTGGTTTCATCCAGGTGAGAAGCCCAGGAGTGATCCAGGATTCTGCATTAACCTTGGATCCAGAGGCTTCATCAGTTGCACTCGGTTCACCAATTGTGTTCCTACCTAGGCCCTCAGTTCTAAACTGTCATGCAGGCTGTTTTGATTAGTCATCTAGACTCTTGCAACTCGATATATGTGGATCTTACACAAAGGATGCTTATTAATTTACAGTGAGTTCAAAACTTTGCAGCTAGAGTGGTGATTAAGAAAGTGCATTCATTGGAAATGACATGAGAAATATCAACAAAATTCCCTATTTTGTTTCATGTCATTTTTCATCTGAACGGTTTTGTCACAGGCTGGCCTCAAAACAATAACTTTTGGGTTGGCAGGCAGGCATCTTGCAGAAGAGTCATTATATTTCCACAGGGGTTGGCTCTAGCCAACCTGCTCTCAACTCTTGGTGCTCTTCCTTTCTCTTTCCTGATTGGCCCAAAGTTTGTCTGGTCTATAGCTCTATGGAAAATGCTAGCTTGATTTTTTTTGCCTTGTGAATCTATCGACTTCTGCTGTAGAGATGTATTTCAAAGATTTATTTTTTTTGCCATGTTTTTGTGCCAGAAATTTTGAGAAACCATGTCTAATTATACTATCTGAGACATTTACCAATACTAATCCAGATCCTGGTTCATCATCACTAATTAGACAACCAGAATCTGGATTAGGCTTGGTAAATGTCTCTGACTGTGTACATAGACTTGGATTCACAGAATTTCTGGCACAAGAAAATGGCAAAAGAAAAATCTTTGGAACAAATCTCCACAGGAGGAGTCAATAGATTCACAAAGCAAAAAAATTGAATTAGCATTTTCCATAGAGCTTCAGACCAGACAAACTTTGGGACATTCAGGAAACAGGAAGGAAGATCACCAGTAATGCAAGATTTAAGAGCTGCTATGGAGATGTGATGGCTTTTTCACCAGATGCCTGCCTTCTACCCCTAAGGTCACCCTTTGAGGTCAGCTTCTGAATACAAGAAAAAAAATAGCCAGTTGGGGTTTTTATTTATCCTGAAACCTATAGTAACCTTTCAGCTATCTTTTTCATTTGGGCAGTAGCCACAGCTACCTCTTTAATTAACAAAATTTCCCTTAAATGAAAATGTATAAAAACAAAATAAAACAAAATGAAAATTAATTAAAACAAAATAAAATAAAATGAAACAAGCCTGTACACAGGAAACTAAATTAAACAAACATTTTTGCCTGCACGCTCCTAGTGATGACCAAAAGTTCTTTAAGAGATAGAATCACCCCTTTACTTTGGTCTCTTCATTGGCTCCCAGTGAAGGCAAGAATCAGATACAAAATTCTTTACCTGGTGTTCTCGGTCTTACATGATCTGGTCCAGGTTATTTCAAAAGTAAGATTTGTATGCATGTGCGCTCCTGAATTTTGCTCTCAGATTTGACAGTGAGTTTCACAATTACAGGTCCAAAGGATTTTTGATTAACCATTTACTTTTTATTGAAGTATTATTTGTATAGTTTTTATTATACACCGCCCTGATATGATGTGATAGGACTAAACTATTAGGAAGAAAGTTTTAGTGTCGTGGCCTCATTTTGGAACATTTGCTTGATGCATATTTCTAGGAATTGTTGAGATAACGGGGGTCAAAGAGGGCCTAGTAAAGGATTATTTTAATTGATTTCATTATTTTTTATGTTTTTATGTTTTAAGGTTTCATTTGTCTCTTGGATGTTATGGAGGGTCATTTTAAAAGTCTTAGTTGTGATTTAGAATGTCTATAAACCTGCATGTGGATGTCAAAATCATGGAGATGTCTCCAGAACCATTTTACAAATGATGTTTAGAGATGTCTCTGGTGCAAGGATGTCCAATTAGGCAAGGGGCATGGCGGAGGCATGTTTCAGAAGGTGCAATGAACTTGGATTTCAGGGACGTCTGCAGGCACGTCCACATTTAGACCTGCTCCAGGCATGAACAGGCATCAGGAAAGGGCTCATTGTGGCCTTAAAACATCCAGAGGGTGACTTAAGTGACTAGCCTAAGTTCACAAAGGCCCACAATGGGATTTGAGCCCTAGGCCTAGACACTACTTTAACCATTATGCTATTATATGTCTATGTTCTGAAATGCTAGTCTAGGGATGTCTACATAGATATCTCTATAGACATCCATATCGAGTATGTGTACATTTATGAAATGGTGCCTGAAATTGCATGTGGCTGCTTTTATTTTAGAAGTTCTGGCTTTGATGTCCCAAATTGCACTTGGATATCCCATTGTAAAATGTGCCTTTTTATGTATATGTAAACCATTTTGTATACCCTTCTGTGTGAAAAATGTTGGTTATAAATATTTAAATTCAATTCAATTAAGATTAAATTAAGGATCTGCTTGAATTTAGGAATCACATATTTCCTTTTTGTAAGTGTACAAATGACTGACAAAAGTGTGTATCTCGGTCTTTTTAAAAGCATTTGCCTACAAATTTCAATCATGTAGACATGTAGCCGTGTCCCACAAAGGGCGGTAGATCAAGAAGCAACTGAATCATCAGATCCACATGGGCTATGTGCCTCACACCTGAAATTATATTTGATGATTGCAATGTGGAAATGTAAAGGGAGTGGCTACAAAAGTATCTGCTATTCAGGTTTATTAAATACACAAATAAAACTAGACCAACTGGAATCCGATCAAAATTGAGAAAAGAGGTTGCCAAGGGTTGAGCAGCATAGCAAAGAAGACACAAATGAGGAGAAAACTGAACTGAAAGAAGTAAAAGATTCCACATCTAAGTTATTTGAAGTCTCACGCATCCAGGGAGTGATAATATAATTTGTTTCTTCTACTGTCTATGGCTGGCCAAGATGAAAAGAAATAATTAAAGAACAAGATGACCAGGCAGGTAAAACAGGAAAGGTTATTTTGAGGGTAGATGAACAAATTAGTCAAAATCCACTGCCACATCCTAAGACTGGAAGAATATTTAGGAACACAAAAAGGCTGTATAATTGCAATGCAGTTTGCATATTAAATTAAAAACTGATCATGACTTTCCTACCACTCATTTCTTTGTGGTAAAGGTAAAAGATGAATAGAACAGTCTTTCAGAGGAGGTGATGGAAACAAAGCTAGTAACAGGGTTCAAAAAAATAGGATAAGTACAGAAGATCCTTAGTTATGGAGAAGCAAGGGATCAACTGGGGTCTATGGAATTACATATTTTATTTTATTTATTTGTGTGCTTTTCTATACCGCCCCTTCCAGAGATCAGGGGCGGTTTACAAGGAACTTAAACAACAATATAGCAAACAGTGCAATATTGCATTACATTAAACATTAAGTGAACATAAAACTAGATTACATAAGAACTGGGTTACAAGGAAAACAATGTGTAGGTTATTAACATAAGAACATAAAGGAACATAAACTATGTTACAAAGAACCAAAGTGTAGATTATTTACATGGTTGACAAGAGACTATTTATAATAGTTATTTGGGATCATAAGTACAGTGTTGGGAGGAGGACAATTTTGAGTGGATATTAAAATGAAGTCTAGATTTAGGTGGGATAGATTTGTGTTTGGTTAGTTGCATATTCTTGTGTAGTAAATTTGATTTCAGGTTGTAGGTTGCTGTAGTGTTGACTAAATAGGTAGGTTTTAAGTTCCTTCCTGAAAGATGTAAGATCCTTAATCTCTCTTAGATTTAGTGGCAGTTTATTCCATTGGCTGGGAGCATAATATGAAAAAGCAGTGTTGGTGGTTATTTGTTTTGATTTTCTCACGGCAATGGGAATTAGTAGCATGTTGTGGTTAGTTTTTCTTCTAATTCTGTTTTGTTGTGGAGTTTGGAGTAGAGTTGCCAACTGTGATGGGGCTAGGTCATTAATGAGTTTAAAAGTGGTGACAAGTGTTTTATATTGAATCCTACTATAGATAGGAAGCCAGTGGAGAGCGTATAGGATGGGAGAGATGTGATCGAATATTTTAGCTTTCACAATGATTCGAGCAGTGACATTCTGAGCTCTTTGAAGGATGTGCAAATTCTTTTTAGGTGTTCCTTGGAGTATGCCATTGCAGAAGTCTAAATGTGGCATAATGAGAGCCTGGACAACTGTTCTAAAATCGTTGATGTCAATGAGGGGTCTGAGTTGCTGTATGGTTCTCAGTTTGAAAAATATAGTTTTGGCAGTCTGTTTTATGTGGTTAGTCATGCTTAGGGTTTTGTCTAGTGTAACTCCAAGGTATTTAATTTCAGATTTGACTGGAAGAGTAATGTTCATAAGGCTGATGGTGGTTGGAGGGGTAAAGGTGGTATTTCTGGTTACGAAGAGTGCTTCAGTCTTTTTGAAGTTGATATCCATATGGTGACCTTCTCAAAACCTATCCTCTTTCAAGGCAGTATCCAAGGTCAAGGGCTCTCTCTGGGGGTAGCACACTTCAAGGACCTACATTTATTGGACATATGAAAGAAATTTTAAATAGTGCACCTTATTTAAGAAGGCAAGTAGGCTCCTATTTTGATGCTGTTTTGTAAAAAAAAAAAAAAGCCAAAAATTTGTATTTTTTCTTATATAATTTATATTATTTCATCTATATTAAATATGTTTAATCCTAAATATTGCAACTTATTCTTATTCCAATTTATATTGTTCTTCATTATCCTCTGGACATCAGCTAATACAATATAAGAAAAGACTGAACTCAATTTGGATAGTGGTGATAAATTATTATTATTACTCACTCTTATAACAAGTGCATAAATAAAATTTAGTGTGTGCCCTTATTTTATAGAACTGGTGTGGTCATCAAATGATAGCTTATATCCACACTTAACTGCATCATATCCACCAAGCAATCAGAAAGGGCCCGATTCAGCAAATGTAGCCTCGCAAGCCATCTTGTCCATATACTGCAATACCCCCAGAGCAGCAGTACGGGGAGAGCCGGAGGGAGGTGGGAGGGAGCAGAGTGTGGACGGAGTGGGGATGGGCTGAGGCAGCAGGACATACAGGCCGATTCAGATCATGTCCCTGTACATCCTGCCGGTCATGGCTGGATGTGCTGCTTATTCCACCTCGGAAGTGGAATTAGCAGTGGGGATGGCAGGGATTGGGTCTGAAATGCCCCCTAGGCCAGGATTCAGCAAAGGTAGGTCCCCGCCGCCCGATCCAAGCCCCAGCTAGCCCCACCAAGGGTCGGGCAGAGGGGAAATGGGGGTTGTCACCTTGGCGGGCCGAAGGGCTTGCAGGGAGGATGTCCTCGCTGGGATACAGGGGCACACCAGGCTGTTTCGGCCGATCATGCACCTGCAGGTATGTCTGGCTGCCATGTGCAAAATCAGGTGCTAGTTGTCTGGGGCATCCAGATGGCCCGGATGTGCCCCTTATGGAATCGGGCTCCACATGTCCAATGTCCACATCAAACCAAATGCAACTCCTATCACAGCCACTGGTTTCACCCCTACCAGAACTTCTTTGGCGGAGATTCATTCCTAACTACAAATGTCCTGACTTCCATCTGTTTTTTGTGGTATACAGTCAGGGGAGGCTCAAGGCAATCTGCTGCCTGAGGCGAAGTATGAAACGGCGCCCCCCCCCCCCACCCACCTTAGAGGGGGCGGGGCTTTTTAAGAAATCCAATCAGAGACTGAACCAAACCAAAAAGCCGATTCAAATGGAGGAAATGCAAGATGTTTGCACACAGGGTCTTATCGAGCTGCAATCGCACCCTGTGCGACTTGCAGCTCGGACGCATGCCCCCCCTCTCCCCCCATACCTCCGTCCAGCGCTGCCTGCTCTTTCCCTGCTGTTTCTGCCCTCTGTTTTTTTCACGGAGGCGCCGGCAGCAGGGAAAGAGCAGGCAGCGCTGGATGGAGGTAATGGGAGGAGGAGGGGGGCATGTGCCCAATCTGAAAGGTGCCTGCACTTTAAGAAGATCTGTCCCTCCCTACTCTGACATTGTGTCGGAGAAGAGAGGGACCAGACCTGCTTAAAGTGCTGCAAAAAGGCTTGGGGAGCGCATTTCGTCTGCCTACTATTGTCCTGCCAACGGTGGCAGGGCAACAGCAGACAGCCGAAATGCGCCCCCCAAGCCTTTCCGCCCTATGTGGCTGCATCGCTTGCACAGGGCTAGTTATGGTCCCGTTTGCACACCAAGGAACTAAAAGACAGCAAGAACCAACAGCACAGTTTATAAAACTAAATTATAACTCATTTTCATTTTGTTGTTATAAACTGCATTATGGTTCTTGCTTTTTCTTTTTCAACATATATTTTGCATCCACAGTAGGTGCAGAGCAGAACCAGGACATTCACCCAAAGAACTCAATATTAAAAAAAAAATCTGATTCTGATCATCTCACTAATAACAACAACAACCACTATTCTCCAGTACCAGGCATATTGTGAACTAATACAAAACCCTACAACAAAGAGCAAACCTACCATACCATATCAGCACAAACTTCCAAAACTCACATAAGGAGCCCATCCAAAAAAAGCATCACTGTAAATACTACAGTGGGCCCTGGAACATCCATACACCTATTTGAAAAGCTGACCAAGTCAAATTACTACAGTACAGTATAGATCTTTATGTACAAACTCCATGTTAACAGAATACCTGGCCTCAGTCACACACTCACAACATTGACCCTCACCAAGTACAGAATAAGTAACCACAATCTAAAGTAAAAATAAAAATATGTAGACCAAATTTAAATTGAAACCCCAAGAAGCCAGAGTCCACATGCAGTGCAATATCAGATAAATAAGAGATGCAGTTTCCCAATACTGTGTAAAATATAAAAACAGCACAAAGTCTAATAACTAAAATTAAATACAATTATTTTTTTCTACCTTTGTTGTCTGACCATTTTATTCTCTGATCATGCTGGTCCCGATCTGAGGCTTCTTCTTTCCTGTTTTCTCTTAGCTCTCTTTCTGTGGTCTATGGTCCATCTGCCATTTCTTATCTCTTCTTTTGTTTTCTTCACTTCCTTCCATCAGCCCATTTCCAGTTCCAGTAACCCTCCCCAGTATCAGCCCCCTTTCCAGTCCTTCTCTCCCAGTACCTTCCAATGTCAACTGCCTTGCATTCCCATGACTGCAACTGGTGTCCATTCCCTTTCAGTCCCCCTCCTTCCCCACTGTCCAGCCCCTTCTAGTCCAAATACCATCCCAGATATCAGCTCACGTCCACTCTCAGTGCCACCTCCCCCCCCAGTCAGCTCCCTTCCAGTCACCCTACCCTCTGTCCATCCCCCTTCCAGTGCCATTTGCATGTCAGTTCCCTTCCAGCCTCCTCCCCATTACCCAACCACCTACCACTCCCATCCCCAAGTTTCAGGTCCCTTCCAGTCCCTCTTCAGTACATCCCAGGTGTCAGCTCCTTTTCATCCCTCTCCTTCCCTTGTGTCAGCTCCCTTCATGCCCCCTCCTTCCCCTGGCAGACCCTCTCATTATCCGCTCCCTTCCAGTCCTATTCTATCATCCTCCCACATCAGCCCATTTGTAACCCTAGCCCCTAGTTTTCTTCCAGGGCCAGCAGCACTCTCCTCCCCTCCCCTCCCCTATTAGCCCATTTCCAGTCCTATCCCCCTTCAGCCCACTCTAGTCCTAGCCCCCCAATCAGACCATTACCAGTCCTAGCTCATTTCCAGTGCTAGCCTCCCATCTGCCCATTATCAATCCTAACCCCCCCCCCAATAAGTCCATTTGCAGTCCTAGCCCCCCAATCAGCCCATTTCCTGTCCTAGCACCCTTAATCAGTCCATTTCCAGTTCTAAACCCCCATCAGCCCATTTCCAGTTCTAACCTCCCTCCCGATCAGCCTATTTCCATTCTTAACCCCCCATCGGCCCATTTCCAGTTCTAGCCCCCTCCCGATCAGCCCATTTCCAGTTCTATCCCCCCATCAGCCCATTTCCAGTCCTAGCCACCCACAATAGCCCATTACCAGTCCTAGCCCCCTCCTAATTAGCTCATTTCCATTCCTAGCTCCCCATCAGCCCATTTCCAGTCCTAGCCCTCCATAGCCCATTACCAGTCCTAACCCCCCATCAGCCCATTTCCAGTCCTAGACCCCCCCATAGCCAATTACCAGTCCTAAACCCCCCACATCAGCCCATTTCCAGTCCTAGCCCCCCCCCCCAAATCCCATTACCAGTCCTAAACACCCCATCAGCCCACTTCCATTCCTAACCCCCCATCAGCCCACTTCCAGTCCTATACCCCGACATCTCCCATTACCAGTCCTAAACACCACATCAGCCCACTTCCATTCCTAACCCCCCATCAGCCCATTTCCAGTCCTAGCCCCCCATAGCCCATTACCAGTCCTAAACACCCCCCATCAGCCCATTTCCAGTCCTGGCCCCGAGGGAAATTTAAAAAAAAATGGCTGCTGAAGCCACTGCCACTGCTGCTGCAGCAGCAGCAAAAGGAAGTGCCCCGCAGCCGCCCTGGCAGAGCCCTCCTCTCTCCCTCAGCATGGCTTTACAGAGCCGCAAAGGGAGAGTTTCCCTTTCTCGCGGCTCTGTTACGCCCGCCAGTGCTGATGGGACTCTGTTACGCCCGCCAGTGCTGAGTCTCCCATCAGCGCCAGAGGGATTAACAGAGCCACAAGAAGGGAAACTCTCCCTTCACGGCTCTGTAAATCTGCACTGAGGGAGAGAGGAGGCCTCTGCCGGGACGGCCACAGGGCACTTCCTTCTGCTGCTGCCGTGGCGGCAGCAGCTCCTCTCCTCTGGGATTTTTTTTTTTTTTTTTTGGAAGGCTGAGTGAGGCGGGCTTTTTGGGGGCAATTTTTGCCATCTCCAAAAAGTTGCCGCTTGAGGCCACTGCCTCACTCGGCCTCAATACAGAGCCGCCCCTGTATACAGTTTACGTTTATGATTTCACCATTATTGGTGCTATTTTATAAAGGCACATAAGTGCCTAGTGTGAAAAGCAGTAAATGTAGACATGGATACATAAGGTATGCAAGTGTGCACATAAAGTGGCATTTTACAAATGACGTTCAAGTGCAATCTAGGTCGTCCAAGCCAAAACGTCCGAAAAAAAAGCAGGCATATCCAAGTTCAAGCATGATTTCACAAACATAAACGTGTCCAATATGAATGTTTGCGGTGCGTCTACATAGACATCCCAGGAATAGTATTCCAGACTGCAGACATCTAGAAATGGCCTAATGCACTGGTTTCAAAACCTATCCTAGGTGCTCCCCAGCCAGTTGGATTTTGGCCTAATGCTTAGAGTATTGGACTAGGATCAGGGAAACCAGGGTTTGAATCCCACTGCCGTTATAATTGTGATTGTACAGAGTACTAGGACTGGTGGAGTGCCATCTTCTCTACACCCTCTGAATGTTTTACAGCACTTTCCTGACGCCTATTCATGCCTGGAGCAAGTCTAAACTTGGATGGGGTTGCAAACATCCCTGATGTTTCCGAAATAGAGCAGGGATGGCTAAATCCATTACACTGCCCCAGAAATGCCTCCACAATGCCCATTGCCTACTTGGCCATCCCCACACTGGAGATGTCTTTGAAAGCCATTTATAAAATGGCTTCAGGGATGTCTTAGTGATTTGGAAGTCCGCATGCACATTTTCAGACATCCAAATCACTCTAAAGACTTTTAAAATAATCCCCTTAGATTAAGGCATGTTATCATCAACACAAGTATATGTGAATCCTGTCCACACTCTGCCCAGACCGCACCCCTGGGTACGTCGACCAGCAAAGTACACATGTTCACACCAACACATATAATTTTATGCCAATCGGTATTTTATAAGAGACATTTACGTACATATATGGCCACATACAGTAAGTATATAAAATTATCCCCTTTACATGGAGACTCCATACACCCTGTACTTATCCAAATTAAGTCAGGTCAAGTGCAAGGTTTGGCTGTACTGTATATAAAAAATCAAGTGTTTACTGGGTGACTAATAACAGATAAAAACCCTTATCTTCACAATAAAAATAAGTAGCAAATATAAACTTAGGGGCTCTTTTAGTAAAATGCCATAAACTTTTGCAGCTATCGGGCATTAGTTGCAAAAATCAGCAGTAACAGTTGAGGGCGTACCCAGGATCTTCCCATACAATGACTGCAGGAAAAAACATTTATTACATGTTAAGTGCATGACAGATAATGCAGACGCACCTAATGCCATCTATGGAGGTGAGGTTAAGTGATCGGTGATATCTGTTATGGTAAGTTAACATGTTGCATAGTAGGGTAAGTTTGATGTGTTGCCTCTGTGGGTCCAGTGGAGGTGTACCCCTCCAGCCAACATCCCAGTGGAGGGAGGAGTGGCCTAGTGGTTGGGGCAAGTTACCTAAGGTCAGGGGTTCAAATCCCACTAGAGGATAGCAACTTTGGGCTGGAAGGACTGGGGTTTCTAGTCCCACAGGTGCTCCTTATAGCCTCAGGCAAGCCACTTAACCCTCCATTTCCCATGTTCCCTGTAAAATAGTTATCTCCAAGTTGTAATGCCCTGTTCAATGTAATTTCAGTTTGTTCAATGTAAACCACCTTGATATCATGAAAGGCAGTATATATGAAATGTTAAATAAAATCTAGGTGGGCCACACCCACCATCCCACCCTTGTTATGCCACTGCCTAGAGATGCCTGGTTTTTTTCAGACATTCTGGTTTAGATGTCCCAGATTGCACTTGGACGTCCCTTCTAAAACTTGAGTAGGCACAGGTCTACTATAAAGATAAACATATCAACTCACATGACATCTTGCAAACGTTCAAAAACCCTCCCTGATACTATGGCAAGTTACTATAATTTAGCATGCCCTTCAACGTTGTTTTATGACAAATAGCTAATTAATCTATATTAATAAAAGGGGTAAATACTTTTGAATTCTTCCTTCCATGTTATATTTATTGCAGCTTATAAAACAGATAAAAAGAATATTGTGTAAAAGCTAAGTACGCAGGACAAACATCAGATCCAATGACTCACATAATAAAGCAAATATCAATGTATTCTTTTCAAGGCCCTTTTTCAGAACACTCAAGGTGGAGATCAGTAATACTGATTTCAATAAAACAGAAATAAGCACAAGCACATAAGAAGTGCCAAGCACATTCAGATTCATGGTCCAATAAGCCCTGTAGAATAAGGGGAACGCCCCATCTGCAGCAGAACCAGCTACAAGATAATCAGGAAACCTACACGCCATTAGGTCCGAGGTCAGCACAATAAAATACTCTGATCTAGCGGCCCCTAAAACCCCCACCTCCACCCATATTAAATTAAAATTTTAAAAAAGCCTGGTGGTCTAGCAACCCTTGAACCCCCACCTCCACCCCAAATTAAAATAAAATAAACTGGTAGTCTAGCTACCTCTGAACACCCCACCTCCACCCCAAATTAAATTAAAATAAAATAACCTGGTGGTCTAGCAGCCCCTGAACCCCTCACACCCACCCCAAATTAAAATAAAATAACCTGGTAGTCTAGTGGCCCTTGATCCCTCCACCCCCACTCCCACTCCAAATTAAAATAAAATAATCTGGTGGTCTAGCGGCCACCTCCACTCACACCCCAGATTAAATTAGAATAAAATAACCTGGTGATCTAGTGACCCCTGAACTCCCCACTCCAAATTAAAATAAAATAACCTGGTGATCTAGCAGCCCCTAAATCCATCCCCCCCCCCCCCAACCTGGTATCTTAAAATAAGCAGGAGCACTGCCTTCGCACTTCAGCTCTGAGTTTGCCATCTTGAAAAATGGCAGCGTCTAGCTCACGCGGTGAATCCTGGGATGCACTGGGTAGGGTTAGACTGCCATATAAGGCATAGTCTACCTTCTATGGCAGTCTGACCTTACGCAGCGCATCCCAGGATGCACCATGCAGGGCCAGGTGCCGCCATTTTTCAAGATGGCGGACCCAGAGCAGGAGCACGTAGCCAGCGCTCCAGCTTATTTTAAGGTACTGGGCGGGAGGGGGTGGGCTTAGGGGCTGCTAGAACACCAGGTTATTTTATTTTAATTTGGAGTGTGAGTGGGGAGTTCAGTGGCCACTAGACTACCAAGTTATTTTATTTTAATTTGGGGTGGGGGTTTCAGGCCACTAGACTACCAAGTTATTTTATTTTAATTTGGGGAGGGGGGTTCAAGGACTGCTAGACCACCAGGCTATTTTATTTTAGTGGGGGTTGGGGGTTTCAGGGGCCACTAGACCACCAGGTAGTCACTTTCTGTCAGGGCACCAGCTCCAGACAGTATTTTGATAGCATCTGGGGCTTTTCCTGATACCGTGATTGTCCCTGATGCCATCAAAATACAGCCAGTTGGGGAGATTGGATACGCTGGGTCACCAGGGATTTGATTTCCCTATTTTGATGGCATTGGGGCTTTGCCCAATGCCTGGTCATCTGAGCAGAAGATGATCTAGGCATCAGGGAAAGCACCCAGTGCCATCAAAATACTGTCGGGAGCACGCATTAGAGTTTTAAGTGACCTTAGACCTTGCAGTAAAAATATTGGCGCTGTGGCTGCATGCGAAATCCTCTACGCCTGCCTCTGCATCGGGTGTAGCCATGATTTGCATACCAGACTATTATGTGCAGCTCATTTTCCTACAATTTAAATACATTTAAATATTTGTAGTGTTAATCGGGAGCTAGTTTTTCCATTAGTGTTTATGCATGCGCCCGTCTGTTTTCTGCATTTGAGGTTAGCTAAAAAGTGCTTAAAGTGTGTTTAAGCATGGCGTTATCAGTGCTTAAAGGCCGTGCTAGCTCTCTGCATCGGCCTGATAGGGAGAGATCTGGCAGAATAATTGCCTCCAGCTTTCTGTCTAGGTGCTGGGTTTATATTTAGGGAGACCTTGCCTGTTTCTCTTGAATATAATTTCTAACTGGGGGAAGCCGCTCTCTATAGGAAGCTTAGGTTTTCTGCTCGTAAAACCTTACCATACAATAACAGCACTAACTCCCAGGAGTTAAACAAAGAAACCTTGCCCATGAAAAGGGAGCACTGTAAATATTACACTTGGTTATAGAACTACAGTACTCCTCCTTTTTAATTCTTTATTTCTACCTTTACCAGCATACAGTAACATCATTCCAAAAATAAATCAACCAATATGCCTATACAATTCAGCAGCACATTTTGTCACAGAAAAATACATGCTCAGAACAGTTTGTCCCATTTCCTCATTTCAGCTTTTTTCTCTGTGGGTATTCCAATTTTTCTTATTCCCCCACCCCCTTCTCTTCCCCCCCCCCCCCCACTCCCCTTGCCGCTCTGCTCCACATTTACCAGACGGGGATGCTTGATTTGAAACTAGTACCAGAACTATTTATATCTAGACTATGGGAATTTTTCTATTCTCTATGTGCCTGATATGTAAAGCGATTAACAAGGTTAGTAAACCTGCCAACTGCGATAATCACGCTGACTGGGATACTCAATGGCACTAACGTGGTCAGTGCCACTGAATATCTGCGGGTGCCATGGCTAAGTGTCCCAATGCTAGCCGGCTAGCGTCAGGGTGTTCTGGGGGCAAAGCAGGGATGGAACCTGGGGATAACTGGGCAGCGATGGTATTCAGCCGCTGTCCAGTGATCCCTTGGCAGTGAAAGTTAAGGTCAGTAAAGGTTTATGGTTTATAGTCTATAGTTTATGGTTTACTAAAATTTTCTATACCGCCCTTTAAGCCAGCAGAGTGGTATACAATAATAGAATATAGGAGGATAGACTCGAGAAAATTCAAATCAAATAAAAGAGAAAAAGAACGCCAATGTATGACAGAACAAAGGGGGAATAGATAGTAATGCAAGTTTTACATAACATAACAAAAGGTGGGCAGGCTAAAGCTGAGGAAGGTATCACATAGGAGGAAATCAGTGCATGAACCTAAATTATACTTTTGTGGGTCGAGGTCAAAGGCAAGGCGGAGCAGGTGAGTTTTGAGAAGAGATTTGAATCTGGTGGATGATAGTTCAAGATGGAGATCTGGGGGAAGAGCGTTTCATAGAAAGCGGAGTGTCCAGTAGACTCGTAATGTGCACGTGAAGCAGAGGCAGATATAGATGATTGACATGAATAGCATGGAGAAGACATGATGGTGCATGGGGGATGATAGAGGAGGAAAGATAAGAAGGAATACCAGAATAGAGTGCTTTATGGACCAAAGTAAGGATTTTAAACTGAATACGATATGTGACAGGTAACCAGTGAAAGCGAAGAAACAACAGAGTGAGGTGGTCAAATTTAGAAGCATGTGCTAGTAATTGAAGGGCAGTGTTTTGGACAGTTTGTAGGCGACAAAGCTGAAACTGGGGAAGACCAGCATAGACAATGCTGCAATAATCTAGACATGACAGAACCAAAGAAATAAGGAATGTGGAAAGGAAGAAACAGAAAGAAAGGGACAAACAGACCGTAGCTGACGAAGTATGCAGAAAGATCATTTCACCACTGAACTAATGTGATCATAGAAAGCGAGAGCAATATATAAAGTGACCCCAGATACTTAAAAGAAGACTGCAAGGAGAGAGGGGTTCACCAAGAAAAGGAGTGACAGAAGGAGCAGAGGGGGAACCAGTGAATGAAGTGGATGAGATTTTAGCAGTGTTAAGATGGTTGAGATGTAGCCAGTGAGCAACCTGGGCCAGACAACTGTTAAGGATAGAGAGATTGGGGAGAGAGGGATATATATGAAAGCGTAAGAGAATGTCATCTGCTAGATAGTAAGCAGAGATGTCAGTTTGTTGAATTAGAACAGTCAACAGGGCAAGAAAAATGTTAAAGAGGGACAAGAACTGAACCGTGACATACATCACAAGAGAGGGGAAGAGTGGAAGATATGGAAGAAGCAAAACTGACAGAATAAGTGCAGTTGGACAGAAAGGAGCGAAACCATGAAGAACGATGCCACATAGCCCAATGTTCTGGAGACGTGAACGGAGAATAGAGTGATTCACCAAATTGAAAACAGAGGGAAGGTCGAGTGAGATAGCCACTGAGATGCTGCCTTTATCCAAATATTCATGGATTTCATGTAAGACAGAAAGTAATAGAGTTTGAGTGCTGTGACTGGGGTGGAATCCTGATTGACATGGGTGAAGAATATTTGAGTGCTCCAGGTGAGTAGAGAGTTGAAGAAAAACTAGTCTTCCAAGACTTTGGAAAGGAAGGGAAAGTTGGAAACTGGGCAATAGTGAATGGGGAGTGATGGATCTAGAGAAGGATTCTTTAAGATAGGCTTTAGAATGGCGGTTTTCCAAGTGGGGAGAGAGTTCCTGAGATCAAGCTGTTATTCATGATGGAAAGGACGTGAGGAGAAAAAGCCAGAGAGTCGGAAGGGACCCAGGACGACGGAATAGGATCGGAAGTGCATGTGGTTTCTTTTGACAGAAGAAAGATGTTTATTGAGTGCCTCAAGTGTAATAGGATTAGATTCTGTCCAAGAGTGGGAGAGTGCAGGGCCAGAATGGGGGAAAATAAGGGGTGACGATGCAGGGGATCCATCCTCAGTTGAGGGAAAACCAGTTTGTAAGTCAGCAATTTTTTTAGAGAAGTAGAGTATTGGGCAAGGTGATCAGCTGTTGAGAGGTCATTCTGAAGTGGACGGATGCTGGGAGCATGGAGTAGTTTGCCAACAAGTGAGTAAAGCTCTTTGGACTGGTTCAAAGAGATGGTAATCCATTTATCAAAGTATGATTTTTCGCATCAGTGTTCACTGATTTATAAAGTGTGTGAAGATCAGTGAAAGATGAATGGGAAGAGGGAGTATGAAGTCTGTGCCACCAGCGCTCAGCTCTGAGAAGCTGATTCGTGTAAGGGGAGGCCCGGGTGGAACCAAGGATGGTGATGTCATGAAAATGAAGGTTTTCTTGGGCAAAGGGGGGTGAAGGAATCAAGTGCTGCTCGGAGGTTGTCATTCCGGAGCTCAGTTTGTGTGAGAACTGGAAGCGAATCAAAATCTGTTGGGAACAAGGAATCAGAGACAGGGAAGGCCTCAAGGATAGATGGAGTGATGAGCCGAGAGCAAATAGGGGGCCTATTTAGGCCAGGAACCGGAGGGAGAGAAGGGGGGGGGGGGAGATACAAAAGTGAACAGTCCAGGTGAGGGAGATGATAGACGACAGAGAGCAGGGGAACCCATGGATGGACATCACTAAATCAAAAGTATAGCCAGCCTCATGGGTAGGGATGGCCAAGAACATGGGTAGGCTGTCCTAACTTTTGCCGCCGAAGCTAACTGAATATTGCTGCTGCCCAATTAGCTTTGCTGCTATCCAGCTGACCCTGATATTCAATACTGGAGGCCAGATAGGGCCCCAGCATTGAATATCTGAGTCTTAGGTTCAGCAGCAACGGCTAGTTGCTACCACTGAATATCAGGCCCTATATGTATACAGTTCTGCTTGGGCAAGTTCATGCATTCGGGGTCATCCCCATTATTCAGCCCCTCTGCTGACCCTGATTAACTTGCATTGCGGGGGTGCAGTTAGAGCAGGCAGTGGGCAATCCGCAGCACCGGACGTACAGGGCCGATTCCAATGTCGGTCCTGTACGTCCAGGGCTGGCAGACTGAACGGGGAACCTATTCCACCTCTAAGGTGGAATAAGTTCTCCTAGTCAGTGTGGGATGGCAGGTCCAGGCAGCAGAGGAGTTAGGAGGGGGTAGAGGAGAGTCCCCGCAGCCCAACCCTGGCCTTGGGAGGCCAGTTCAGGGATCAGGCTGCAGGGAGTGAAAAATCTGGTCAGCAGTCAGGTATCATGGATCCTGAATGGAGCCGCAGTGTCATGGCGCCACAGTTCCATTCAGGAGTCTTGACTGAGTTAGCCAAGCTAGGCCTGTACGTGGAGGCCAACCAGGATTAGGGTCCCGGTCTGCACGTACAGAACTGGACACGATTCTGATACCGTGGGGCTGGATGTGCCCCGTGGGATCAGAATCCCATCTAACTCTGTGCATCCCTTTCTGAATGGGCGCACAGAGGGCCGGGACATCCAGTTTAGAATCAGGCCCATTATGTTTACACACTGCTGAAAATTGAGGGTGTCTCTCCCACCTAACCCTGTAAAGTAACCCTCTTTACTCCCCATATTCCTATCATAATAAATCTTCCTTCCAACTTGCTCACTTTTCTGCTCTCAAAGTGACCAGTCCTCTCCCATCATCAACAGCCCATATGTCCACTCAATGGTCTTGTACAAGATGCCCTTTAAGCTTTGCAGCACCTTGCCCCAAATTCCTGTCAAACCGGGATATTACAAAAACTCATGTTGGAATGTTTCCAGTGACCTTATTCACTTTTCACACCTGCCTGAGTCCCACATGCCCCGACAGGCCCCTACTACCCTGGTGATATAGATGCAATGCAGAATGTTATATTGCATCTCTTGATACTTTGCATTTTGAATATCTGTAGATTCATGTTCAAAATATTTTTCTAATCCTTCTTCCTCCATTATATCGCCTATGTTTTTGGTCCACTTCTGCACCATCTCTCACAGATAGTGCAGTTTCACTAGGTTTTTAGCCAGGAAGTACCATATAGCCAGCCTGTTCCAGAATGGAGCCAACTTTTAGAAACCCTCATCCACCTCTGCAATCCCCACTGCGCCGAAATACTTCTGCTCCAAGGCATGTCAGTAATGTTCCATTTGCAAGTACTGCATCTACTGGTTACTCGGGATACCAAACCATTCTTTTACCAGCTCAAATATGGAAAATATCCCATCATTCAAACTCAATAGCTGCCTCATATCTACCCTCTGATCCTTCCCCCAGTCTTGTAATTTAGTTCTCCCTTGCTCCAGAGGGAATCCGGGATTATCCAACAGCCGCAGAAAGGAGAAACTTCCTATCTTCTGCCCTCTTTAGTTGCTCACTACCTCCATGCTCTACATAAAGGAACCAACACTTTGAAACCCTTCTGTCTAATCTCTGTTTTAGGAGCATGTAACATATTAATAACTCCAAAAGGCAGGGACAGTGTTAGACATGCAGGGACCCAGGTCAGAAACTGGTTAGGGGGGGCCTTAAAGTCTGCCTCCAGGCTATGTCTCCTTATTTATTTATTTATTTATTTATTTAGTAAACACTTGTATACCGCTGCTTCCTACGATCAGCAGCGGTTTACTTTACAGAATCGTAATGTATTGTACAGTACATTGAGATTTTCAGTTTTACATTTTGATTAGTCAATGATTACGTAACACGAGATAAGCATTTGGATACGATACACATTTGATTATAGCACACAGATCAGGGTATACATTTGATTTCAATAGATTGGGGGGGGCCCCATATATACAATTTGTACAGAATTAATTGCCAAGGTGTACAGGCTATACATGACTATATGCTATTAGATTATATGCTGCCGTGTGCGGCAGAGGAGATCTGGTTGAGGTAGGGTAGTGCAGTTAGGTCAAGTTGTAGTGGGTTTGAAACAGATAGGTTTTAAGTTTTCGTCTAAATTCGCTGAGGTTGTTTGTGCTCCTTAATTCATGCGGTAGTTGGTTCCATTGGATTGGCGCTGAGTATGTGAACGCCCTATTGCTTGTTTCGGCCTTGACAGATCTTATGCTGGTCGGGATATATAGGGTGTTGAGATTCATAGTTCTCCTGCTCCTGTTGCTAGGTTGAATAGTGATTAGGTTATTGAGGTAGGATGGTGCGATGCCATTGATGAGCTTAAATGTTGTGATGAGTAGTTTGTAGGTGATGCGGGCGGCCACTGGGAGCCAGTGCAGATCCATTAGAACTGGGGTTATGTGGTCGGTGACTTTCTTTTCCATGATGACTCTTGCAGCCACGTTCTGAGCCATTTGCAGGATGCTTAGTGTGCTCTTTGGAAGCCCTTGTAGAATGGCATTGCTGTAGTCCAGGTGGGGAATGATTAATGCTTGAGCAACAGACCTAAAGTCGGATTTCTCGAGGATATTGCGAAGTGGTTGAAGGATTTTGAGTTTGTAAAAGATGGCTCGGTTAACTGTTCTGAGGTGTTTGTCCATCTTGAGTTTGCTGTCTAGTAGGACTCCTAGATACTTTATTACAGGCTTCGTATCGTATCTGTTTTTGTTTAGTGTGACTATGGTGGGCGGGACGAAATTGGCTTTCTTGGACATGAACATGACCTCTGTTTTTTTGTGATTTATTGACATGTTGTTTTGCTGAAGCCATAATTGGAGCATGTCAAGGCATTCTTCTAGTGGACTGAAGTTAGGCTGTGTTATGTCAAGCTGTGTGTATAGCATCACATCGTCGGCATATATGTGGTAATTGATGTTGTATTTCTGGAAAATATTGCATACCGGCTTTATATACAAATTGAACAGTAGGGATGAGAGGGCAGACCCTTGCGGGATCCCTTGGGTTTGGGGGAAAGCATCAGCTCTGTCGTTGTTGAATTGCACTTGTTGCATCCTATTGGATATGTATGAAGCGAACCATTTCAGGGGGGTCCCTGTTATACCTAGCGAGGCCAGACGGTCCAAAAGGGTGTTGTGATGTACTGTATCGAATGCCGCTGAGATATCGATGAATATGAGTATGAACATGGAGTTTTTGTTATCGAGGCCCCTAAGTAGATTGTCAAGGAGTGCCAGCAGTAGTGTTTCCACTCTGTGATTCTGACGGAATCCATATTGATGTTCATCTAGGGCTTTTCTCTCATCCATGTGGTCTTGTAGTTGGTGCTGAACCGCTTTTTCAATCATTTTTGCTAGGAAAGCTATGCTTGAGATTGGGCGATATGATGTAGGGTCACTTTTGCTGAGCGACTTGTTCTTTAATATGGGTCTTATAATTGATTTCTTGAGATGAGACGACATGATTCCTTGTTTCAGAGACTGGTTGACAATGTGCGCGATGGGTTTTGCGTTGTCTTTCTTAGTTGCTTTCATCCACGCGGCTGGGCATGGGTCGAGGGGGGAGGTAGTGGTGTTTAAGTTGGTTATGATGTTTAAGATTTGTTGCTCACCTAATTGCTGGAAGGTGTTCCACTCTGTTTCTAGGACTGCTTGAGAGGCAGGGGTGGTTTCTCGAGTGGTGAGAACTAGTGGCATGCCTTGAGTAATGATTGTGGGAAGTTGCGGGTTTAGCTTCTTGGCGTAGTAGTCGGCAAGCGTCTGGGCCTTTATATCGTCTGAAGAGATGGAGTTTTGTGAAGTTTTGTCAGAGATTTTACGAGCTCAAAAAGTTCCCTGGGTCTGTTGAGAGCTTTGTTGAGTAGATTAGTGTGGTGAGTCTTCTTAGCGAGGTTTACCTCATTCTTGTATCTTGAGAGAAGTGTTAGGTATAGTTGCTTGCATTCTTCGGTTTGCTTTTTCCTCCATTTCCTTTCAAGTTTGCGTAGTTCTCTCTTCATTTTAGATAGCGTGGGAGAGTACCATGGTTTGGTTCCTGTCTTTGTTGCAGCGTTTGTGATCTTCCCTGTTGGTCTTGCAGCTGCTTCGATCCCTGAGTTCCATTGGGCTACCAGCTTGTCTAGGTCTGTGGTGGTGTACTCAAAATGTGTAGATATAGAAGTTACCAAAGCTTCGCTATTGAATTTTTGGAATTTCCTCTGTTGATGTGGTTTTGGGTCGGCTTGAGGCTTTTCCTTTTGTGGAGGTAGGTGGATTTCAAATTCGACTAGGAAATGGTCGGACCATGGGACTGGGGTTACTCGAGGTTTGGTGTATTGTTGGATGTTGTGTGATAAGAATACCATATTGAGGGTGTTACCTTTGTTATGTGTGGGTTCTTGGATGATTTGTGTGTATCCGAGCTGATTCATGGCTTCAGAGAATGCGTCTGCCTGTACAGGGAATCGATGGGAGATTTAAGTCACCCAGTATGATGCGCAGTTTTTTGGTTGCAGAGGTTGAGATATTTTCCAGTGCGGTGGCCAGGGTTTCATGGTGGGCCGAGGGGGGTCTGTAGATTAAGCAAAGTATTGATGTTTTGTTTTCGATCTTGAGTATATCAATGCCTTTGGATTCAGTTAGGGAGGGGCTTGAGAACCGTAGGGAGGTTTTGGCAATGACAAGTACTCCTCCTCCTCTCCTGATGGGCCGGGGGCAGTTAAATACTGTGTAGTTGGGATGGGGTAATTGGTTTAGTATTGCTGGGTCAGTGTCAGTGAGCCATGTCTCGGTGACACAGAGGACATCGGGTTTGTTGTCAGTAATGATATCGTGTATGATGTGGGTTTTATTTCTAATGGATCTGGCGTTGATAAGACAGATTGTGATGGGGGATTGAGATAATTGGTGTGGTTGCTGTTGCTTGTTTCTAGTCTTTGTGGCTGTCGGTTTCCTGTGTTTATTATGTTTTGTTTTGGAGCTACGTCTTTTTTGGGGTTTTCCAGTGACCTTTAACGCAGCGTTCAGGCCTGGGTTGAGTAGGGTTTCATCATGAGCTATGTAGGTTGGGCCTAACGGTGGTAGTAAGGGTAACAGTAATTGGCCATGGATGAGGATTGGATGCCATCCTATTGCCTGGTGTTGCGTCAAGTGTGGTAAATAAGCGTATGCGGCTAGGGATACGTAGAGGCAGAGAAATACCATATAGGTGATGGGAGCCATGGTTTGTGTGGTTGAGTCTGGTGCAAATTTTGTTATGGAAATCCTTGGAGGAGTAACTCTGTGCGAATGTGGCAGAGGTCACTTACTTGTAGGTTAGGGTATTTTGTCAGTTGTCGTATATGAGGTATCTCAATCAGTATATATAATATAAGGATAACGGGAAAAACTTCTGATACCATGTGAGAGATGCACAATAAGTAGTTTGGATATTGCAGGTATTACGGAGAAAGAGTATTCAGTATAGTTATTGCAGCTAATTAATGGCAAAATCAGGTGGTATGAGACTGATCGGATTTCATTCCTACAGTAAACATTCTTTCAACATCCTGGTTTGATATGGTACAGTGTATTGAAATTGCATGCAGGTTGTGAAACTTGTGGGAGTGTTTCTTAAAAGTCCAATACAGTCAGAGATGTTATCAGTCTATAGGAGGAAGTTGCAGTATTACGTTTACCTGAGTAGTTTAGTTGGTGTCGTCATCCAGTGTCTGCTCGTGTTGGCGAGCTCAACCCAGGCAGGGGAGCTCGAGCCGTGTGCGGTTGCGGTGGCTTGCGGTTTCGGTGTCCAGATTGCTACTTTAGGAGAGAGATGAGGGGTCTGTGGTTTTTTGAAACCTGGTTCTTCCGGATTGTCCTTAGGAGGTGGCCGGCTGTCGTCTCTCTTGCGGTCGAGTGGGGAAGCTGTCTTCAGTGCCTAATGACCACCGCCTAAGGGCCAACGCCAAAGGGCCCTCTGGCGAGGCCCTCAGGCGCGGGCCCGCCAGGCGTGGGCGCGCCCTGTAGGGACGCCGCTTTTAAGCGGTGCTGGAGAGTGTGTGTGTGCCTCCCACTGCCTCCGATTGGGCAGGAGTGATTGCGGGCTTGCCTCCCACTGCCTCCGATTGGGCAGGAGTGTGTGTGTGTGTGGGCTCCCACTGCCCCGATCTGGGCAGGAGCTGAACCGGGGACATCTGCTGGCTCAATAGCGGCTCCCTCGGGGTAGGGACGCCGCTTTTAAGCGGTGCTGGAGAGTGTGTGTGTGCCTCCCACTGCCTCCGATTGGGCAGGAGTGATTGCGGGCTTGCCTCCCACTGCCTCCGATTGGGCAGGAGTGTGTGTGTGTGTGGGCTCCCACTGCCCCGATCTGGGCAGGAGCTGAACCGGGGACGTCTGCTGGCTCAATAGCGGCTCCCTCGGGGTAGGGACGCCGCTTTTAAGCGGTGCTGGAGAGTGTGTGTGTGCCTCCCACTGCCTCCGATTGGGCAGGAGTGATTGCGGGCTTGCCTCCCACTGCCTCCGATTGGGCAGGAGTGTGTGTGTGTGTGTGTGTGGGCTCCCACTGCCCCGATCTGGGCAGGAGCTGAACCGGGGACGTCTGCTGGCTCAATAGCGGCTCCCTAGGGGTAGGGACACCGCTTTTAAGCGGTGCTGGAGAGTGTGTGTGTGCCTCCCACTGCCTCCGATTGGGCAGGAGTGATTGCGGGCTTGCCTCCCACTGCCTCCGATTGGGCAGGAGTGTGTGTGTGTGTGGGCTCCCACTGCCCCGATCTGGGCAGGAGCTGAACCGGGGACGTCTGCTGGCTCAATAGCGGCTCCCTCGGGGTAGGGACGCCGCTTTTAAGCGGTGCTGGAGAGTGTGTGTGTGCCTCCCACTGCCTCCGATTGGGCAGGAGTGATTGCGGGCTTGCCTCCCACTGCCTCCGATTGGGCAGGAGTGTGTGTGTGTGTGGGCTCCCACTGCCCCGATCTGGGCAGGAGCTGGGCAGGAGCTGAACCTTCAATTTGAGGCAGACTTGGGGCCCCCATGGCATGGGGGCCCAGGGCAATTGCTCTGTTTGTCACTCCCTAATGCCAGCCCTGCCAAAAGATCTGCTCCACTTCCCCAATAAATCCCTTATATGCTTCATACACTCGGTGCATAAATGCTGCCTCATTGTACATTCTTTGATCTGGGAGTCTCTCCCCCACCCCCACCCGCCTTATCCCAATTCAGTATCAACTTAATATAACTGACCCTTACTCAATTACCCTTCCATGTGAATTCTGAGTGCTTTTAAACTGATTCTCTTCCGCCCTCCTTACCCATATAGGTGTCATTTGCAACAAGCACAGAATTTTTGGCATCACCAGCAGTTTTGCCGATCACCCTTCATGGGCACTATATACTCAGGAACTACCATCTCTTACAGCATTTCTGGATTTCCCCCATTTATTATTGACTCAGAACGGTAACTGTTAGAGAAAGGATGCTGGACTTGATGGACCATGAATTTAAACCTGCTTGGCACTTCTTATGTGCTTGTGCTTTTTGCTGTTATATTGTAATTATTCATATGAGCTCCAACTTGAATATTCTGGAAGATGGACTTATAAAAGAATAAATTAATATTTGTTTTATTATGTGATTGACTGGATATGATGTTGTCCTGCATTCTTAGCTTTCTACACAATATTCTTCTTGTTCCTTGGTCAAATCCTGCAAGCATCTTGTTACACCAGGTCTCCCACAACCCACAGGGCAGTGGTCAAGGCCTGAATGCCACAAGACAGATTATGATGGGATCAAGTGTGGGTGCATGAAAGTCCCTGGCAGCTGGAAGAGGCTCACAGAGATGGGTAGTGGGGTCAACATGAACTATGGCCTACAAAAAAACCCAAACCTGGATAGAGTTGTTCCTACCAACCGACAAGGCTCCCATAGCTGCATACTGATAAAATCCACAGCTACCCTACATCCAAAGTTATATAGACCTAATCATAGGAATTTGTACACTGATATCAAGCTGCAAAGTACCACTACCACGTGTGCATGGAAGAGCATGGAAATATGACCTGTTGTCAGACGTGTTGGACACTGAACCACAATCAAAAGCCAACCCCTAGAAATGGTATGGTTGTGTGTCCCTTTTATTCTAGTGACATATCTGATGCTATATTGAAAAGGTCAGTCCACCCTATGTGAAGGATACCACATCCACATGCACAAACAACATTTGTACCTCACACAGTGCATCTCTCAGATATTGACGTAACAAATTGGATCTTCGTTCAAAACAAACAGCTTAATCAAACTTATAGAATCGTGAAGTAACTTTTTTCCTTTTGTAGACACATAACACATCAGTGGATTAAAGGTCTCAGACTCACAGCGACGTTAAACTTAGACATCTCGTCTTGGTTTAGTACGTCTTATAGCATCAATGATCTTTATGAAAAAACATAAAGGTCATTGATGCTATAAGACGTACTAAACCAAGACGAGATGTCTAAGTTTAACGTTGCTGTGCGTCTGAGACCTTTAATCCACTGATGTGTGTCTACAAAAGGAAAAAAGTTACTTCACGATTCTATAAGTTTGATTAAGCTGTTTGTTTTGAACGAAGATCCAATTTATTACATCAGTAAACGTTCAGAGAGCGACCTAGAGGAAGAGTGGTCTCTCAGATATTGGCCTACAGTCACCAATAAGGAATATCTGAAACAAAAAGAAGGGAGAGAATAAAGTTAGCAGTGAGTAAGACCCTCCCAGACCATACTAGTTGATTACAACACAGCACCTCATATAGTTCCAGATGCACAGCAGAGAATTCAGCAGACAGACCCACCTTTGAGACAATGCTAGTTAGAAAAATAGAAACATGACGACAGAAAAAAAACCATATGGCCTATCTAGTCTGCCCTTCCATACCAACTACTACAGTCCCTTTTTTCCTTTAGAGATCTTATGTGTTTGTTCCATGCTTTCTTGAATTCAGATACTATCCTCGTCTCTACTACCTCCCAGTCAGCCAATTTCTAATCCAGTCAGTCACTTTAGGGTCCATCCCTAGGGTGCTCAATTTATTTATAAGTCACCTGTGTGGAACAGTGTTAAAGATTTTACTAAATTCTAAGTACACCACATCTGGGGCTATCCTTGGTACAACTCTCTGGTTGCTCAGTCAATGAAATTAATTAGATTTGTCTAAAGAAGCATTGAAAAGATCAGACAGTGGAGCTGCTAGAACTTCCCCAAGTTCCTTCAGTATTCTCGGATGTATCCCATCTGGCCCCATTTAATTTAGCTAGTTCCTCATGAACACAGTCTTCTGAAAATCATTCAAGATTTCCTTCACTTCTGTTCCTATTTGTGGGTGTTTTCTGAGGTCCTGTTCCTGATCCTTCATCTGTGAACAAAGAACAAAAATATTTGTTAAGCAATTCCGCTTTATCCTCATCAGCCTCTGCATATTCCTTCCCTTCACCCTGGAGTCTGACAATACCACTTTTGTACTTCCTCCTCTCACTAACATATCTGAAATCCCGAGGCCGCGGGCAGGGTCCCGGCGGCCGACATTAACCGGGCGTGCGGCCCGGCGCGGGCACCCTGTGCGCGGCCTGTCCGGGGTGCGCGCGCGTGGCCCTGGCGGTGGGCACGCTCGCGCGTTGTTTAAATTGATTGGCTCCCGTGGGTCGCGGCCGCACGGGAGCCAATCATCGCTTCGGGTGCGGGGGAGCGAGGGGGGGATTAGGTGGAGAGCAGCCTCCGCGTGGCCAGTCGGCGGAGGCTGCGTTCGGGTGCCGGCGTCGGACAAGAAGCCTGACGGTTTTAGCGGTGGTGGGTCCAAGCGAGCAGGGTCCGGAGCCGACAAGCGTGGTTTTTTAGGAGGCGGACTGCTAAAAGGCATGAGTTGTGGGGGAAGCATTTTGCCGGCGCCGTTCAGGGTACGTGGCTGTCCTTCGGGGGTTGTGTGGGTTCGTTGGCAGCTCGTGCGGGGCCTAGCTGGCTATCTTCCTTACCTTGGCACTGCTCTGTGCTTGCTGCCCGAGGGGATGCTGTCTTCACGGGGTAAGGCAAAGGCTGGGGGTTTGGCCCCTGCTAGGGTTGTGGTGAGGGGGCGGGGGTCTAGGTCTCGGGGGGGAGCTGGGAGGGGTAGGGGGTTGTCGGGGCCTAGCTATGGGGGTGGGAATGGGGTTGTGGAGGGGGTTGGGGGGGACAATGGGGGCCGGGGGGTGCGGTGCAGGGCCGCAAAGGCGGTAGGGGTTCACACCCTCATGGTGGATCCCAAGGGGTGGGGGAGGGGCTGCAGGGCGCGGCTGGGGTGGTGGGGCGCGTACGGGCGGGGGATGTGGTGGGGGTGTTGGGGGGGCTGTGGGAGATGTGGGGGGGACGGGGGGGATTTCTGGGCACCGGGCCAGGGAGGAGGGTTACGGCCCGATGGGGCACCATGGTTGGCTGGCTGTGGCGGGGCTGCAGGGTGGTTCCCGGGTCCCGGTGGCTTTGGCACGCCGGGTGGTTCTTCCCCTTGGGAGCAGTGGATGTCTGGGGGGCAGGGTACATCTAGGGCGGGGTGGGGAGGCCCTTGGTCTTCGGCCTGGCCGGTGTCGGTTTCCCCCCCTGTTTTCCCCTTTTTGTCTCCGCAGGGGCAGTTTATGGCGCAGCAATCATGGCCGGTGGGCGCAGCTGGTGGAGAGAGCTGGATGAGTCCTTCGGCTAGGGCGGAGGCGCTGCAAGGTGCGGCAGCGGAGTCGGCCCCAGAGTGTGCAAGGGATGTCGCGCGCGCCGATGGCGAGGACTGTGCGGTGGCTGGCGAGCTGGCTGCTGCCCCGGGTGAGTTGATGGGGGAAGGGTGTGAGTCGCAAAGGGGGAGGGTGGGGGGAACTTCGCGTAAGAAGCACCGGCGGTCGTGTTGGCGGCGTCACAGCTCGGACTCGTCCTCGTCTTCATCCTCCTCGAGTGGTTCGTCCCGGGGGTCGGGAGAGGGGGTGGTTCGGCAGATTCCGGATTGTGGGGGGGGCAGCAGTGCGGGTGGGGGGGCCTCTGCGGTGGTTTCCTTGCCGAATTGTGGGTGGGGGTGCCGCAGAAGCTCCGGCGTAAAATTCGGAAGAGGCGCTACATTGATATCTTCCGTTTGTTGGAGGGGAGGAAGCGCTCTGGCGAGAGTCGGAAGAAGAGGAAGGATGATGAGAAGGCCGGTCGGGTCAGGAAGGTGGCGCGTAATGTGGTTAACTGGACGCGTTCCTTTTTGTGGTTGGCCAGTGTGTGGGGCTGGCACGATCCGGCGCAGTACGGCATGTTGCTAGCGTACGCCGATTCCATCCTGGAAGCGTCTCAGACACACGACGGTTGGTCTTGGCTGAACTACGACGAAATGTTCAGGGACAGGATGGAGGAGAGTCGCTCGCTGTCGTGGGGCACGCAGGACATTAACCTGTGGCTCACTCAGATGTCGGTGAGGTCCGGCGCCGGTGCTGTGGGCGGTGGGAAGAGTGGTGTTGGGGCGGTGGGAGGGGCGGCGCGGCCCTTTCGAGGGGGGGCGGCCGGTAGGCCCTCAAAGGCAGGCTCGGCCGGGAGCTGTGACGTGTGTTGGCGTTTCAACCGCTCCACCTGCCCTTTTCCCGATTGCAAATTCCAGCACACCTGCTCCTTGTGCGGGGGTCCCCATTCCGCTGTCAAGTGCGTCAAGAAGGGCGCCACTGGCATGGCTGGTCCCGCCCCAAAAGGGCAGTGAGTGGCGTGGGCGCGCCCCCTCCCCGGTTCGCGTGGAGGCCTTCTTGGGGTGGCTAGGTTGTTATCCGCGGCGGCGTGAGGCGGCTATGTTGGGATTTGGGTTTAAGAATGGTTTCGTTATCCCGGTGCGGGGTGTGGTGTCGGCGCCGTCTGCCAGGAACTCCCCTTCGGTCCGTCGTTGGGCGGAGGTGGTCCAGGGCAAATTGTTGGGCGAATTGCGATTGGGGAGGGTGGCGGGCCCTTCCTTAGAGCCTCCATTTTCTAACATGGTGATTTCGCCTTTGGGTATTGTGCCCAAGAAGGAGCCGGGCAAATTCCGGTTGATTCATAATTTGTCCTGCCCTATTGGGGCTTCCGTGAACGATGCTATCCCGCGGCAATTTTGTTCGGTCCGTTACGCGTCCTTTGATAAGGCAGCTTTGCTGGTGCGCGGGGCCGGTCGGTCGGCCTTGCTGGCAAAGGTGGACATTGAATCGGCCTTTCGTTTGCTACCCGTCCACCCGTCTTCCTTCCCCTTATTGGGGATCTGCTTTCAAGGGGGGTATTATTTTGACAAGTGCATGCCAATGGGCTGTTCGATCTCTTGCGCTTACTTTGAGATGTTTAGTACCTTCCTGGAGTGGGTGCTGGTTCGCGCTTCTGGCATGTCTTCCGTGGTGCATTACCTGGATGATTTTTTGTTTGTGGGAGCTCCGGGGAATGTCAGGGGATGTTATTGGCATTTGTGCGGCTGGCACAGGAGTTTGGGGTCCCCTTGGCGGATGGGAAGACCGAGGGTCCGACTACGCGGTTGACCTTTTTGGGTGTGGAGTTGGATTCGGTGGACATGGTGGCGCGTTTGCCTCAAGACAAGGTCGCTCGCTTGCGGATTTCGGTGGCCAATGTGTTGTCGGCCCATAAGGTGTCCTTGCGGGAGTTGCAGTCCCTGTTAGGGTCCTTAAATTTTGCATGCCGGACGATTCCGATGGGCCGGGTGTTTTCCCGGAGGTTGGCTGGTGCGACGGTCGGGGTGCGAAAACCGCATCATCGGATTCGGGTGACGGCAGCGATGCGGGCTGATTTACGGGTGTGGGATCATTTTTTGGAGGACTTCAATGGGACTTCTGTTTTGCTGGAGCCCGAGGTATCCAGTGATGACTTGCAGTTGTACACTGATGCGGCGGGGGGGGCGGGCTTGGGTGTGTATTTTGGCGGGGCCTGGTGCACGGATCGGTGGCCGGAGTCTTGGCGCGCGGCGGGCCTGACCAGGAATATCACCTTTTTGGAGCTCTTTCTGATTCGTGTAGTTTTGGCGCTCTGGCCAGAGCGCCTTCGGAACCGGAGGGTGCTTTGGTGGTGTGATAATGCGGCGGTTGTAAGTGTGGTTAACCGCTACACTCCAAGGTGCGTGACGGTGGCTGGTTTGATGCGCGAAGTAGTCTTAGCGTGTTTGCAGTTGAATGTGGCGGTGCGGGCACGGCATATACCGGGGTGCACTAACGAGATTGCTGATGCTCTTTCTCGTTTTCAGTGGGAACGGTTCCAGGCGCTGGCCCCCGAAGCAGACAAGGACGGATCTGTGGTCCCAGAGAACTTGTGGAGCATTGGCCTCAAGAGATACTAGACCTGCTGAGGAACTCAGTGTCTACGGGGACATGGTCTTCGTACCGGCGGGGGTGCGACCGGGTGGTCGCCTTTTTGTCATCTTGTGGGTGGCAGGCGGGGGGGGGTCCCGGAGGGCTTGCTGGCCCGCTATATTGTGGCTGCCAAAGGAGTCGGGTTTTCACGGTCGGCGGTGCGCGCGCAATTGGCGGGGTTTAACTTTTTTGCGAGCGCGGTGGGTTGGGGTTCCCCGGCCGGGGGGGTTCTAACACATCGTCTTCTGCAGGGTTGGGAGCGGGTGCAGCTGACGCCGCGCAATTCGCGGTTGCCAATCACGCATGGGCTCCTGTTGCGGGTTTGCGGGGCCTTGAGGCAAGTGGCTTCGTCCGAGTACGAGGCTTCCCTGTTCCGGGCGGTTTTTTGCCTAACCTTTTTTGGGGCATTTCGTATAGGGGAGCTGGTTGCGAGCTCTGGCCGGGGGGGGGGTGTTGGGGGGCTGCTGGCGCGTCACGTCCGGGTGGTAGAGGGGAGGGTGCGTATCCTTTTGGCTAAGTCCAAAACAGATCCGCTTGGGAAAGGTTTGTGGGTGTGTCTGGGCGAGGGAGCGGAGCTGCGGACTTGCCCGGTGCGGGCGTTGTGGGACTATTTGGCAGTGCGTCCGGTGGGCGCAGTCTGTTTTTTCGTGCACGAGGATTCTCGGGTTCTAACCCGTTTTCAGGTTTCTGCGGTGTTGCGGCTGGTGTTGGCTGCGGTGGGGGAGGACCCGCTGCGTTTTGCTCCGCACTCCTTCCGGATTGGGGCGGCCACTAGTGCGGCAGCAGCGGGATTACCGGGGCATGTCATTCAAGGCATTGGGAGGTGGCGTTCTTCGGTTTTTAAGGGGTACGTTCGGCTGTAGGCGCCGGGATGTTGTTGGTTGGGGCTTTAACTGTTTATTTCTCTTTCAGATGGGGGTGTCGGACCTGGTGTATGTTGGGTGGCTGGCCACTCTTTCGTCCATTGGGCGGGTCAGCGTGCGGTGGACCGCCCTATCGGCGCCAATTTGGGATTGGACCCGTCGTCGGTGGCTGTGCAATGGCTGGGCGTGCGAGGCTTGTGGTGGCCGCAATTGCTGCCTTTGCTACGGCGCCACGGGAGAATGTCGCGGTGGCCGGCCGCCCTGTTGGTGCATCTAGGTGGCAACAACCTGGTGTCCTGGTCCTGCCTGCAGCTGATCCGCGTGGTTCAAGACGATCTGGGACTGGTGTTGCAGATGTTTCCCAGTGTTATTGTACTGTGGTCCGACATCATTCCAAGGCCAGCCTGCCGGGACCAGCGTCGTTGGTCCAGGGGTTTGACCAAGGTCAATCGCCAGATTGGTCGTTGGGTCTGTGAGAGGGGTGGGTATCAGATCCTACACGACTGGGTGGATGTGGGGTGTGCGGGGCTCTATCGGGCGGATGGGGTTCATTTGTCGCCAGTTGGCATGGACCTACTCCTCAACGACTGACAGGAGGCCTTGGAATATATGTCGGGCAATGATGCACGCTGGTCGCAGCTTGGGGCCAGGGGGGGCGGCACATGAACAGTGTTATGTGCCGGTGGCGGGATCCCGGAGGTTTCCGGGGTCCTGAGCAGCAGGCTACACTTGGGCGGGGGCGGGGTGCCCCTGACCCGGTCAAACCCTCGGACGACTTTTGCTTAGCATGGCGAAGTCGGGGAGAGGGGTATGGTAACTTGCCGGGTGGCGAGTTATTGCATTAGCGGTGGCAGGCGCTTTGCTGAGGTATGGCTGGTGCAGCTGGGTGCCGCTAATTGGGGGGTTGCAAAGTTTATTGTTGGTGTTAAATTGTTATGGCTAATAAAAGCTGCGACCAGTTATGTTTCCATAAAATTATGGTGTTATGTCTTTTGTGGGGGAGGGGTGTGGGTGGGGTTGTTGTGGAATTGGGGGGGGGAGGAGGTGGAGGCCTGGAGCGCCGGGTCTGCCTGCCTCGGTTATCCCGAGGCCGCGGGCAGGGTCCCGGCGGCCGACATTAACCAGGCGCGCGGCCCGGCGCAGGGACCCTGTGCGCGGCCTGTCCGGGGTGCGCGCACGCGGCCCTGGCGGTGGGCACGCTCGCACGTTGTTTAAATTGATTGGCTCCCGTGGGTCGCGGCCGCACGGGAGCCAATCATCGCCTCGGGTGCTGGGGAGCGAGGGGGGGATTAGGTGGAGAGCAGCCTCCGTGTGGCCAGTCGGCGGAGGCTGCGTTCGGGTGCCGGCGTCCCTCCCTCCCTCCCTAATTTTAGGCGGTGGGTGTTTGGGGTGTTGCAGCTGGGGGGGGTGCGGGATCCCAGAGGTTTCCGGGGTCCGGAGCAGCAGGCTACACTTGGGCGGGGGCGGGGTGCCCCTGACCCGGTCAAACCCTCGGACGACTTTTGCTTAGCATGGCAAAGTCGGGGAGAGGGGTATGGTAACTTGCCGGGTGGCGAGTTATTGCATTAGCGGTGGCAGGCGCTTTGCTGAGGTATGGCTGGTGCAGCCGGGTGCCGCTAATTGGGGGGTTGCAAAGTTTAATGTTCGTGTTAAATTGTTATGGCTAATAAAAGCTGCGACCATTTATTTCCATAAAATTATGGTGTTATGTCTTTTGTGGGGGAGGGGTGTGGGCGGGGTTGTTGTGGAATTGGGGGGGGGAGGAGGTGGAGGCCCGGAGCGCCGGGTCCGCCTGCCTCGGTTATCATCCCATCTTTTTACTGTATTGGCTATTTTTCTTTTATTTGTATCTTTGCTTGCCTGACTACTTTCCTAACTTCTCTACGTTTTTTCAAATATTGATGCTTGTCTTCCTCTTTCTGTGATCTCTTGTATTTTATGAAGACCACCCTCTTTTTCTTCAAGTTTTCAGCTACTTCTTTTGAAAACTATAGTGACATCCTTTTCCTTTTATATTTATTTACTTTCCTAACAATAAGGTTTGTTGCCCTTAAAATATCCCTTTTCAGTTTTGCCCACTGCTTTTTTGCATCCCCCAGCTGTTCCCATCCCATTAATGACTCCTTGAGATATTGTCCCATCTTGGCAAAGTTAGTTTTAGTAAAGTCTAAGACCCTTTCTTTTGAATGGATTATCAGCCCTAGTCTTAATACTGAACCACACCATCTGGTGATCATTGAATGCGAGATGATCTCCCACTATAACATCAGAAACACTTTCCACATTAGTAAACACCAGGTCCAGTATGATCCCTTCACGTGTGGGTTCTCTTACCAGTTGCTGGAATAATTCTTACTGTAGAGAATCCAAGATCTCCTTACTTCTAGATGACACTGCAGCAGGGATGTGCCATTCAACATCCAGCATATTGAAATCACGTATCAGCAGTACTTCTCCTTTCATGGCAATACTGCAAATGTCCTCTATTAAATCTCTGTCCCTTCTTCTGCCTGTGAAGGAGATCAGTATATCACACCAATGCAAATAGATTTCCCAGTCCCTCTTTCTAGTTTAACCCACAGTGCCTCCTCCATCCCTTGAAAGCTCTGTAATTCTGTAACTTTAAAATGATCTTTTACATATAGTGCTAATCCTCCTCCCCTTCCTCCTACCCTCTCCTTCCTAAATAAAGTACAGATATGCATTGCTTAATGTCCATGATACATTCTGTGAAATAGGACATTATGTGATTTGGACATTGTGCGAACATCGTACTACTGGTCTTTATCTGCCATCATTTACTATGTTACTATGTTACTATATACCAGGCATGTCCAACTTTGAACAGGTCGTGATCTACTTTTTCCAGCCAAAAGTGCTGGTGATCTACCACCATGAAAATTAAGTTTCAAATGAGTTTCAAATTAAATTTTAACCCAATAAAGTTGGAGGATTCCCCCCCCCAACCATTTTTAATGAACCTTCTTTCATTTACTTGGATGTGATCAGCTGTTAAGCAAAAACAAAACAGAGAGATGAAGATCCAGTAAGAACTGCAAGGGGAAATGGAAAGTACATTTTTTCTTAAAGTTTTATTGAGTAATAACTTTAACTTTTATTGAGTAATTTGTGTTAAATTTAGTTGCGCATTGATCCAGGCTGATCTTGCACAATCTTTAATATTTTGCTCTCGCTCATTAGTGAGACGCCTGAGCCTGCATTTCATCCACCAGCTTTTTGAAGTTGGGTGAATATTGTGTGAGGGCCAGTCTCAGGGAATCCTGGAGATGTTCATCTGTCATGTTGGAACATTGTGTACTCTTTGTCATTTTCAGATGGGAAAACGCAGATTTACACAAGTTGAATCGAAGCAGGAGTGTACAGCTTCACTGCATCTTCTCAAGTTGGAAAATTTGTCTCTAGGCACTAGCATCCAAAACGATTCTTGCTCAGCACAGGTCTTGAGAAAAATTTAATTTAAAGGGTTAATATTTTGTTTTCAAGACATGACTTGTTCAATGAGTAATTTTTACTGATAGCAGCTGCAATTTCTTTAATATCCACATCTACTTTGAATGGGTATGACAAGTACTCCACAACTGTTCCAGTTTTTTGGAAGTCACAGAATCTATTTTCAAATTCCTGGATAAGAGAAAAGATTTCTGTCACATACTTCTCGTTCTGAAAAACAAAATTTGGATATTGTCCCAGATGGTCCTGCGTATTAGGAAAATGATCAAAAGTGTTGTTTGCAAGGTCAGTCATCATTAGCTCAAATTTGCTCTTGTAGGATGAAACTGTACTCATCATTTCGCCAATGCATTTGTTTTTACCTTGAAGTTCAAGGTTCATATCACTTAGTTCGCCTGTAAAGTCAGTGAGAAATGCCAGATCACATAACCACTCCTCATCTTCCAACTCTGCTTGGTCATCTCCTCTCTCCTTCAAAAAACTTCTTATTTCATTCAGCAAATCACGAAATCTTTGCAGAAATTTGTGCCTACTTAGCCACCTTATATCTGTGTGCAAAGTGATTTCCGCTGCCCCTTCATCAAGAGTAAGATTGAAAAGCCGTCTTTGAAGTGATCTTCCACGAACTGAATTTACAATTTTGAAAGTGATGTCCATGACAGTCTTTGTATTTAGTTTCTTGCTTGCCAAAACTTGCTGGTGAATGATGCAGTGGTAAAAAAGGAAATCTGGGAAGTCGTCATGCTATCTACAGAGGGCTATGAAACCGTTAACCTCACCTGTCATTGCTCTTGCTCCATCAGTAGTGATGAAAACAAGTCTATGCAATGGAAGATTAAACTTTGTCACAAAAGAATGGAAAGAACTGAATATTTCCTGACCAGTAGTTCTCCCTTTTAAAGAAATCAATCCAAGTACATAGTTCTTCTTTAACACTGAAGTCTTCAAAAACCATCCGGATAAAGACTAGTAATTGGCTATGTCTCTTATGTCTGTAGATTCATCCAGTTGGAGTGAGAAAGCAACACAGTTTGAAACATCCTCCAACAATTGTTCAGTTGTGTCTCCACACATCTTTTCTATTCGCCGCACGACGGTGTTTCTTGACAATTGTACATCTTGAATAGCAGCTATGATCAATTTCTTATTTTTAAATCCTTCAAAAAGATTGTCAGCTGCTTCAAGAAAACAATCTTTTACAAATTCCCCTTCAGTGAAAGGTTTGCATTTCTTTGCGATCAGGTTGATGACCTTGAAGGATGCTATGGTTGCATTGACCGAATGTGACCTTGGCTTTGCCATCAACTGTTGTTGAGTAGCCAATTTCGATTTAAGTTCTTTGAGCTTCAGTTTACGAATTTCACTTTTGGGTGGAAAATCAGCATCAAACGTATTGCTATGCAGAGCCTTATAATGACATTCCAGATTACCCTTTTTGGGAAAGGATACTGGGGCGTTACAAATTAGACAACAACACTTGTCTTTCACCATGATGAAGAAGTAGTCCATTTCCCATTCATCATGAAAGTGGTAGGTTTTGCTCTTCTTTGGAACACTCATCTTCGTTATACTGGGGTGGCTGGATGTAAGAAGGCCAAGTTAGTATAAACACTGGCTGAATCTGGTCCAGAACTGTCACTGTCCCAAAGTATTAAAGATCAACAGGAACTGAAGACCGCTGAATGATGTGCAATACAAGGACTGGAGATGCCAAAACTACACATGCAGTTCTAAAAGTAAAAATAGGAATTCATTATACTGACACAAATAACACAGGTCTGCAAAAAACCTTTTCGAGAGCTGTTTTCATTATTCCACGTAATCTTTATGTTTTTTGGTGCGCTGAATCTGAACATGACATCCATTTTGTCATAGGACATTACGTTTCCTGACAATTTAGGTAACTATGTTAAATAAGGCAATACCTCAAAATAAGTGGAAATAGACTTATAAAATTAAAGTTTTATTACAATATTTTCATGAAAATCCTTTTTTGAACTGAAATGAGCTCACCTACACACACTAAACTCGATTCTTCTTCCTTGTGAGGCTCCTCTTGGTGCATTTACGCTTGTGAGTAGCATCTGGAATGTCTCTCTGAAGCATCCAACAGTAGTCTGCCATCATTGTAATGCTCCATTTTCCCTGGTATCTCCTTTCCATCTCTTTAATGTCTTGGTGGAATCGTTCACCTTGTTCCTCACTCACAGCTCCCATATTTTCAGGAACGTAGTCAAGGGGGGACTGGAGGAAATGCACTTTCAAACTCAGGCAACCTAAAGCTTGAAATGCTTTCAGCATTCGTCCGACGATCTTTTTGTAGTGAGGATCTTTCTTATTGCCTAAAACTTTCTGTACAACTTCTTTAAATGCAGTCCACCCTTCTTTTTGAGGATCCGTCATGGTATTGACAAACTCTTGATCAACTATAAGCCTTCTAAAGTCTGGTCCGACGAACACACCTTCCTTCAATTTTGCCTCCGACAGGCCTGGAAACTTGGTGACCAAGTATTTGAAGCATTCTCCATCTCTTGGAAGTGATTTTACGAATTGCTTCATCAATCCCAATTTTATGTGGAGAGGTGGTAGAAGAACTTTATGAGAAGGTACCAAAGTTTCTCGGAGGACATTTTTTTCAACGACTGTTAGCACCCTCGGCTGCCAACTCTTCTTGGTCCAGTGATTTTGTCGGTCTCGACTGTACCATAGACACAGAAAACAAGGATATTTGGTATACCCAGCTTGTTGCCCGAGCAGCATGCACAAGACCTTCAAGTCCCCACACACTTGCCAACCATGGTCTTCATATTTAAGTTTACGAAGAACCAATTCCAAGTTCTCGTAGGTTCCCTTCAAGTGTATGGAATGACCTACAGGTATGGAAGCGTAAAAACCATTGTGGAGTAAAACTGCTTTGAGACTTCTTTTTGAAGAATCTATAAAAAGATGCTATTGCTCTGAATCATATTGGATTTTAAATTGACCCATCAGACCTTCGACATTGATGCAATAAACCAACTTGTCTTCCTGGGCGAAGTAAGGAACAAACTCCTTTTCACGATGTCTGAACCATGAAGATGACACTCCTGGCAACAATAAATTCCTGCTTTTCAGCCTTGATCCGAGTAACTCAGCGGCATCTTTGGGAAGATTCAAGTCTCTTACCAAATCATTCATCTCCTCCTGAGAAAACAATTTTGGTCTTGTATCATCTTCAAAGTCGGAACTCGACTCGTCATCTGGTTCAGGTATGACTTCACCTTCATCGGGGCTAGTTATCTCTTCCAAGGTAGCAGGGGGCTTGGGTACTGGTATATCTGTGCCATGGGGGATGGGACAAATTGCCGAGTGAAGATTGGGGTATGAAATGGAATGCTTCCATTTGGAATTAAACCCTTTCACATCGCATGAACAAAAGTAACAGTCGTCACTATGGTTCTTTTGCTCTCACCATACCATAGGAATCCCATGTTAAGATGTTCTATGTAAAATTAAGATGTTCTATGTAAAACAAACTTAGCTTTGTTAAATGTTGTTGTTTGTACACCGCAACTGATCTATGGAAGATGCGGTATAAAAATGAGTGTTAAATAAAAATAAATAAAATAACGGAAAGATTTTTTCTTACCCTTGAACCAGTTTCAGAGGTCCTCAACACACCATTTGCACACTTTATGCGGCACCCAGACTTTATCTTGATCTCCAATTTTTAGTCCAAAGTATGCAAAGTATACTTTTTTCACAAAGTCTGTAATATTCTGCTGTTGCTTCAACACTGTATATTCACCACAGATGAAACAGAAACTGGCGAATTAATACACTTTCGTGGAGCCATAACATAACGGTTGAAGAATGACGAGCTAACATGAATTGCGATGATAAAGTGTGAACAGCTTAGAACCAAGAACCTGATGATGATTCGTGCACAAGTGTGGCATGCAGGAGAGAGCAGCTCTGTGTCTGTACACGAGATGTCACAGTGCTGGCCACGCCCCCCTGCACTGACCGGAGCTGCTGCTATCTGCCCTGTGTCTCCCTCCTACTGGATTCTTCAGGAAAGATTAACCCCTTCTACCATTAGAAGCACGGACTTAAAACTTGCTTAGCTTATGTATATATTGCTGACCATCAGATTTACAGTGCTATATTTTTTTACATAACTCGGACAACCCCTTTAAGGTTTTTTGGCATTTTATATCTTAAATGCACTTATGTGAATTAATTAATAGTAATTTGAATTAATTAATAGTAATTTGAAAAAATTTGATAAATTTGAAGACAGTTTTGCATGTTGTGGCAAATCATGACGTCTAGGAGTTTTTTCAATATTTTCTTTGTTTTCAGCACACCAAAATACATGGAAATTAGATGAAAATAATCAAACAGCTTTTTAGTCGCAGACCTGTGTAATCAAATACCACCAAACAATCATCAAAGAAACTCAAACACCTGTCCAGCAAACCAGATAAAATCAAATACCGCCAAACAAGTTCAAATACCACCACACACAATTTAATAAATTCTGCACACAGTGTAAAATCAACACAAAGGCAAGGCAAAATAAAATTGCAGAGGCAAGCAAAAGTCACAGTGGTTTGAACCAATTTGAAGGAAAGGCATAGGCAAGTTAGAACAAAATTGGAAAAGCCCGCCAAAGTCGCCAAATTCTTGACACTTTGCTGTGACTGCCCGAAAACGTTTAATGAAAGCGAACTATAAAGCGACCAACGACCAGCACACGACACAACTAATACGGTAAGTATATTCAGGTAAAGCCCAGGTTGATGAATATCGCCCGGTATATAACATATTTCTAAGCGGTGTTGAGGCGGGGGCAGGAATGGGTGATTCTGAGAGGCAGGAGACCAGGTATGATGCCGGGCCTGTGGCGTCTCATCAAGGGGCACGGGCGGCGGCCCCCTGGTGTACCCACAAACTATTGGCATGAAAACAACAAGCGCCCCCAATATACCCTCAGGCAAGATTCCCGCAGAAAAAAGACAGGTAAGGATCAGCAGCGGCAGCAGGTCCTCGGCAGACAACCTGCCGGCACAGGCTCTCTCCTTGGGACAGGGCGAGCTGCTGGAGAGATGGAGCCAAGTGGGACTGGCGATCTACCTCTGACCCCTCTGCTATCTACAGGTAGATTGCGATCTACCTGTTGGACATGCCTGTTATATACTGTACTTAGCAAAGTTATATGGGATACTGTAGTGTACCTGTATTGACTAAATAAAAATACTGTACACATATAGCCTCTCACTTGGTTTGCAGCTTGTCATGCTGTGAGGGCTTGCAGGGCCGGCCCGTCCATTGAGCAAGAATGTTTTTTGCACAGGGCCCCGCGTTTCAGGGGGCCCCGCGCATAAAACATTCTGATCCAAAAGTAAAATGAAAAAAAAAATAAAAAAAAGCTGTCTGCTGCCGCTTCCGGGGCCGCCGTGGCAGAATCGAGTGTGCCGCGGGGCCCCCCCTGTGCCCGGCAGAGCCTGCCCTCCCCTGTATCAGCTCTCTCTTTCCAGCGGCAGTCACACGCACCGGCTTTCAGAGCGCGAGGGGAGAGTTTCTCCCTCGCTGCTCTGTTAAGCCCGTGGGGGCTGATGGGAACTCCCATCAGCCCCCGCGGGCTTAACAGAGCCACGGAAGGGAAACTAGTCCCTTCGCGCTCTGAAAGCCAGCGCGTGTGACTGCCGCTGGAAAGAGAGAGCTGATACAGGGGAGGGCAGGCTCTGCCGGGCACAGGGGGTCCCCGCGGCACACTCGATTCTGCCGCGGCGGCCCCGGAAGCGGCAGCAGACAGCTTTTTTTATTTTAAAATTTCCCTGGGCTGGGCTGGGCTGGGCTGGGGGGGGTTAGGAGTGGTGATGGGTGATGGGCACTGGGGGGGGTTAGGAGTGGTGATGGGTGATGGACGCTGGGGGGATTAGGAGTGGTGATAGGCACTGGGGGGGTTAGGAGTGGTGATGGGCGCCGGGGGGGGGTTAGGAGTGGTGATGGGCTATGGGGGGGCTTAAACTAAAAATTGGGTGATGGGGGATTAGGACTGGAAATGGGCTGGTGGGATTAGGACTGGGAGTGGGCTGATGGGGAGGTTAGGACTGGTAATGGGCTATGGGGGGCTTAAACTAAAAATTGGATGATGGGGGATTAGGACTGGAAATGGGCTGGTGGGATTAGGACTGGGAGTGGGCTGATGGGGAGGTTAGGACTGGTAATGGGCTATGGGGGGGCTTAAACTGAAAATTGAGTGATGGGGCATTAGGACGGGAAATGGGCTGGAGGGATTAGGACTGGGAGTGGGCTATGGGGGGCTAGGACTGGTAATGGGTTGGGGGGTTGCTAGCACTGGAAATGGGATGAGTGGAAGGGGGCTTGAACTGCAAATAGCTGATGGGGACGGGGCTTGGAATGGAAATGAGCTGAGGGGAAGTGGGGGGCTAGAACTGCAAATAGCTGAAGGGGACGGGGCTTGGAATGGAAATGGGCTGAGGAGAAGTGGGGGGCTTGAACGGCAAATAGCTGATGGGAAGGGGGGCTTGGAATGGGCTCTTAGGGGAGGGAGCTAGGACAGGAAATGGGCTGATGGAGGGGCTAGGATAGGAATGGGAATTGGGTGTTGGGGGAGCTAAGATTGGAAATGGGCTGTGGTGGGGGCTTGGATTGAAATGGACTCATGGAGGGGCTAGAACTGGAAGTAGGCTCATGGGGGGCTTGGATTAGAAATGGGCTGAGTGGAGGGGAGCTAGGATTTAACATGGGCTGATGGTGGGGCTAGGAAAGGACTAGAAATGGGCTGATGGGAGGCTGGTATTGGAAATGAGCTGATGAAGGGACTCGGATAGGACTGGAAATGGATGGGGGAGCTAGGACTGGAAATGGACTGATGGGGGGCCAGGACTGGAAATGGGCTGATGTGGGGACTAGAAGGTAGCGGATACTGGGTGGGGCTGGAACTAAAAGGGAGCTGATGTTGGGGGAGATTAGAAGGGGATGGGGCTGGGAGAGTGAAATGGAGAGGGGAAAAATATTTTGTGTGGGAGGGAAGAAAAATGTACAATTGGCCGGGTATTGGGAGGACTAAGTGGGGATTGAGGATGGAGGGGTAAAATTTGAGTGGATGAAATAGGAATGAGGAAAGAGCAAAAGGAGAAAGATTATTATGTTAAAGCAGATGTAGAGAGAGAATGGAAAAAAACTAGAAGAGAAGAAAGGACAAATGGACAGCAGACGATGGAGAGATAGCAGAAGACACAAATAAACCAGAAGAAAGTGGCTGGAACAATTGCAACTGAAAAAAATGCACAAAAGGTACAAAGATATCTCTTTATTTTGAATTTATTAACTGGAATATGTCAGCTCTGGGAAATGTGCATCATTAATGTCTGTGCTTTGTTTAGTACAAGAGGAAATTAATTTATAGTTTTATTTCTACATTGTTGTTGTACATTCCAAGTTTGGCTTTTAGGGTTCCCAGTTTAATTATTGTCTTCCTGTTTTTAAATTGTGATTCCTTGTTTGCTGATGGTCTATGTTCTGCATGTGTAACTGAGCTGAGGTATTCTGTTTATGTAATTCCTATTTGACATGTCACTTGTTCTCTTTCCCCAGTAGGTCATGTATTGTTATTCTCTGAAATGTATTGGTTTAATATTTGCAGTGTTGCCTTTTGATAGGTAGGGTATGGTGCTTTATGAGTCCTGGTAGTGCTGTTAGGATACGGTGGGTTTGCTATGGGTTCTAAATGGGCAGTGTTTGTAGTAGTTTCTAATGTGCCTGGCGGTTGGCACTGGATTATAGTAATGTAGAAATCTTTGTCTTTCTTTATCCATACACTCATGAAGAGGCATGTTTACTAAAAGTTAGTGTATGGTAACATTATGCAAATATTTATGCAAATGAGGCCCCTTATGCAAATGAGGCCCCGCACCGAGTCTCCGCACATGGCCCCGCACCCCCCTTGGGCCGCCCCTGAGGGCTTGCGTGCATCAGTGATGCTGAGAGCTAAACTATCGGTAGTTTAACTACTGGCAGGGTCTCCCAAGATGGACAGGTCTCGGCTGAGGTGCCAGACCAAGACAAACCACCCATCTGGGCAGCAGCAGAATGGGACAGTGTTGACGGCGGAGGATCACATTTTTGTGACAATGGCAACAACACCAAACTTAAACTGCGCGGAAGAAAGGCCCGGCAATCTACGTCTGTATCTTGCCATGAAAACCCAATGGATAGTTACAACAAAACAAATTGTGCTATAGTTCTGGAAGACGAGACCTCCAGGTCGGAAGGCACTCAACTAGCTACTGGGGAAGAGCTGAAGACTTTTCAGAGTAAAGCCAGCATTTATGATGTGGTTGGATCAAAGCCCTCGGGAAGTCTGACTGCTGATGTAGCTGCGCATGAAATGAGAGTCAGAAGCTGTAAAGATGTCTTACACATTGGAACATGGAACGTACAAAGCATGAACCAAGGAAAGTTGGAGGTGGTCCAGAATGAAATGGAACGTGTACAACTTGATCTGTTGGGTGTCAGCGAACTGAAATGGACTGGCATGGGGCACTTTGCATCAGATGATCACATGGTCTACTATGCTGGAAATGAAAGACAAAGAAGAAATGGTGTTGCATTTATAATAAAGAAGAAACGTGCAAGAACTGTAATGAAATACAATGCAGTCAGCGAACGCTTAATCTCTATTCGTCTACGAGGATTGCCTATCAACACAACTATAATTCAAGTATATGCCCCAACAACAGCTGCAGAAGAGAATGAAATTGAAGAGTTCTATGAACAAGTACAAGTTGAAATTGACAGAACATGCAAACAGGATATCCTGATAGTCATGGGTGACTGGAATGCAAAAGTTGGCAACAAAGAAGAAGGCAAAGTAGTTGGAAAATATGGACTTGGCAACAGAAATCAAGTTGGAGAAAGGCTGATAGAATTTTGCAAGACCAATGATCTATTCATCTCAGCCACCTTCTTCCAGAAACACAAGCGGCGACTGTACACATGGACTTCACCCAATGGATTGTATAAAAATCAAATTGACTACATCTGTGGAAGTCAACGATGGAAAAGCTCTGTAACATCAACAAAGACAAAACCTGGAGCTGACTGTGGTACAGATCATCAACTACTAGTATGCAGACTCAAGCTAAAGTTGAAAAAGAGCAAACCACTCATGAATGCAGCAAAATATGACCTTGAGAATATACCACTGGAATTTAAAGACTGCCTGCAAAATCGATTTGCTGCTTTAGATACAAATGACAGAGCTCCGGAAGAGTTATGGAATGACATCAAGAAGGTTGTGTTGGAAGAAAGCGAGAAGTCTCTACAAAAGGTGAAAAAGCAAAAACGGCCAAAATGGATGACGGAAGAAACTCTGAAAATTGCCCAGAAACGCAGAGAAGCTAAAGCCAGAGGAGAAAGAAAGACAGTCGCAGAACTTAACTGAGATTTCCAATGTGCAGCAAGACAGGACAAGGAAAAGTACTACAATGACACTTGCAAGGAAATAGAAGCAGAAACTATTAGAGGAAGAACAAGATCGGCTTTCCTAAAGCTACGAGAGTTAAAGAAGAAGTTCCAGCCTCGAATTGGAATGTTACAAGATGCTCAAGGTTCTATGTTGAATGATGCTGAGAAGATCAAGAAAAGGTGGATGGAATATACAGAGTTTTTATATGATAAACATCAAGTGGACCAACAGCCGTTTCAACCTGTACCTTATGATCGGGAACCATTGGTGTTGAAAGAAGAAGTTGAAGCAGCATTGAAAGCCTTATCAAAGAACAAAGCACCAGGCATTGATAGCATTCCCATAGAAGTATGGCAGCAATCTGATGCAGCTGTTACCATACTCACAATGCTCTGCCAAGAAATATGGAAGACAACATCATAGCCAACTGACTGGAAAAGATCTGTGTTTATACCAATACTAAAGAAAGGTGATTCAACTGACTGTGGAAATTATCGCACAATCGCTCTGATCCCACATGCCAGCAAGATTCTACTGAAGATTATTCAAAAGAGACTACAACCATACCTGGAACAAGAACTACCTGAAGTGCAAGCAGGGTTCAGGAAAGGGCGAGGAATGAGAGACATCATTGCAGATGTGAGATGGATCCTTGAAAAGACTAAAGAATACCAAAAGGATATCTATTTGTGCTTTATCAACTATAGCAAGGCTTTTGACTGTGTAAACCATGAGAAACTCTGGGCCACATTAAGAAGCATGGGTATACCAGAACACCTGATCGTTCTCTTGCGCAATCTGTACATTGATCAAGAAGCAATAGTTCGAACGGAACAAGGAGAAACAGAATGGTTTAAAATAAGCAAAGGTGTAAGACAAGGCTGCATACTTTCCCCCTACCTGTTTAATTTATATGCAGAACAAATCATCAGAGAAGCAGGATTGTATGAAGACAACAGAGGTGTGAAGATTGGTGGAAGACTCATCAACAACCTTCGCTATGCTGATGATACCACATTACTGGCTGAAAGTGAAGATGATCTGAAACATTTGCTTCTCACGGTCAAAGAACATAATCTCAAAATGGGCCTGCACCTTAATGTAAAGAAGACAAAGATCATGACAACTGGCATAATCAACAGGTTCATCATTGAAGGAGAAGAAATTGAAATTGTGAACAACTTTAACCTACTTGGATCAACTATCAATAAAGAAGCAACAAGCAGTCAAGAAATCAGACGACGCATTGCTCTTGGCAGAATGGCTATGAAAGACCTAGATAAGATTCTCAAGAGCAGAGATGTCTCTCTCCATACAAAGATTCGACTTGTTCAGGCCATGATATTTTCAATAACATCATATGGATGTGAAAGCTGGACAGTGAAAAAGACAGACAGGAAGAAAATTGATGCCTTTGAATTATGGTGCTGGCGGCGAATACTGTGTATACCATGGACTGCCCGAAGAACAAACCAGTCGGTACTTGAGGAGATCAAACCTAAGCTTTCTTTAGAAGCTCAGATGACAAGACTTCAACTTTCATACTTTGGACACACCATGCAAAGAGAGAGATCATTAGAGAAAGACATTATGCTTGGTCAACGCAAAAGAGGAAGGCCAGCAATGAGATGGATCGATACAATAACAGCAGCTACAGGTACCAGTCTGTCAACAATGAGCCGCCTGACTGAAGACCGAACACAATTTAGGATAGCTATCCAGAGGGTCGCCATGAGTCGACTCCGACTCGACGGCACTTAACAACAACAACACATATAGCATTGTATTTCAGCTAATGTAATGTGTTGCATGTGGGAAGATGTTGCTTTTGCTACATCCAGTTACATCCGCTACATCCCCTTCTCCGATCAGGATTTCTGAACTCTATTATAACTTTATGGGGCCATAGACATACTGTATATGCAATCAGATGTTACCCGAACAGACGATATGTGGCACATACCGGTATAGCCCAGTATAATTATGTCCCAGTCATAGTTGTCCATGAATCATGTCTCCATTACAGCCATGAAATGGAAGTCAGCCTCTTCCATTAAAGTCTCAACATCTGGGATCTTATTTCCATACTATCGGCATTAATTCACACTGCCTTCCAGATGTTGCCACTTTACCCATTTCTACAGAAGTATTTAATGTTTTTCTTACCTGAGGGCTTTTACTTACCTGGGGTCTTTCTTTACCCATCTCCAACAAATCTAGTTTAAAGCCCTCTTTAGTAGGTTACCCAGTCTGCTGCAGAAGACACTTTGACCCTCTGGATATACGACCCACAATGCCCAAGGTCCATACAGGCATGTGACAGCTACCACAACAGTTGTGATGCATGCAGTGGCCCTCACAATCTTAAGCCCATACCCAGCTTTGAGAATCCAACCATGAGGACATGCATGTGAACGGTTCTAGAATTGGCTCTGCAGGCATCCATCCAATGTGAAAAGTTACACGAATGGGCTATTTTGGAAGCAGACATGCTTAAATAGGAGACATACTGGATCCTTCCACTTAGATGTCCATAAAAGTGAGCCAACATGTCTGCAAACCCCATTTTAGAAAGCCTTCACTATTTGACTGCTACAGTTCTGTCATCATGGCTTCCAAGGCTAAAATGTCAAGCCATAAGTATAACTTCTGCCCGGGGAAGGTAGAGATGCTGTTTCAGAAAGTACTGGCCAAACATCATGTGCTGTTCAGCTCCAAAAATTCACAGGTCAGTGCCTACCAGCATCTGCAGCACAACAGGGACATAGAAGATGTCAAACAGACGTGGCAGGATATGCAGTGCCATACTAACCAAAAGGCAGTGGCAATGTCAGCAGATGGCCAGCCCCCAGTCCTAATGGAACTGGAACAGTGGGTCCTAGCAACCATGAACGAGGACTTCTTAAGAGGGGTTGGGGATCTAAACAGCTCCAGGACATCCCATTCCCAAAGTGAGTGCAACGCACCTGTAAGATACAGATCGTTTCTTCAGTAAACATTACATGCGTGTGCACTTGTATACACTAGCTGTCACTCCAGCCCTCATGCACTGGCATTGTCATGACTGACCTATCGTGGAAACAGAGTTGCACATAGCTACTTGAACTCACCCACATATTTTCTGGACTCATGTAACCAAATGACTGCAGCCTCATAGGAACAGGTATAGGCAGTACTGCTTCCACATCCATACAGCTCTAACACACTGGAAAACTGCAATGGCTGTAAAACCTGGACAGGCATGGAGGTTTAGTGGTTGGCATGCACTGGGGTACAAGGCAACATGATCCCCAGCTATATCTATCACCAGTCCTGGCAGATGCACATTCCAAAAGCTCATATATTCCAATCAGTACATAGGAAATTAAATTTATTTTTTCTACCCTGTTTTCTAGCCATTTTATTTTTCTAGTTGTTTGGCTCTGGTTTCTAGTTGTTTGGCTCTGGTTTCTGCTTTTCTCTGTCTTCTTTTAGATTTTTTTTTCCAGGATCACCTGTCTACTTGCCATTTCTTCTTTCTCTTGTCTTCACCATCATCATCTACATCAGTCTGTAACACTAATCTTTCTTTTCAGTGTTCTTCCTTTTCCTTTTACAATTTAGTTGTCATTCTCTCACTGTTTACTACATTTACCCACAGCTTTCCATCACTTTCCCTCATCCAACCCTCCTATTCCCAAGCCTCTTATATATACATTGTATATGATGGCAAATAAAGACCAGTATGGTCGATCTATTCTGCCCAGGAAGGTGGCAAGAGTAGGGGCACCTGCTGCTCCGTGCAGGTCACCCCTCCCTATGCCCTCCCTACCGCTCTGTATAGGTCACTCCTATTTATTGAGATATAAGAGATAGTTATGTTTATTTTGTTTTATCCTGTTGCTATAAAGGGATCCATTGTGTCTGTCCCATGCCATTTTGAATTCTGTCACTGTATTTGCCCCCACCACTTCCATCAGGAGGGCATTCCAAGCATTCACCACCCTTTCAGTGAAAAAGTATTTCCTGACATTGCCTTTCAGTTTACCCCCTTGCAGCTTCATGTTATGCCCTCTAGTTTTGCAGCTTCCCCGTCTTTGGAAGAGGTTTGTTTGTTCATTAATACTCTAAGTTTTTAAAGGTCTGAATCATATCTCCCGTGTCCCTCCTCTCCTCCAGAGTGTACATATTTAGGTCTTCAAGTCTCTTCTCATAAGTCTTCTGAGCAGGCTCCAAATTATTTTGGTCGCCTTCCTCTGAACCGTTTCCAGTCTTTTTATATCCTTTGTGAGATATGGTCTCCAAAACTGAACACAATATTCCAACCTCTTGCCCCCTACCGCATACAATTCCCTTGGATTTCTGCTTCTTATTGCCCGGTCTTTTACTAACTCTCCCCCTATGTCCAGCACCTTCCCCATGTTCATTAGTTCCCTTCTACTACTACTACTTCTACTACTATTATTAATCATTTGTATAGTGCTACTCCCTAACACATGTCCAGCAACATGTCCCACCCCCACTTACCAGTGTCTTTTCTGTCTGTCTCCCTTTAATGTTCAGTCTCACCAGCTGCTGCACCCTCCATGTCCAGCATCTCTTCTCTCTCGTCTCCCCAGTAATCCCCCCATGTCAAACATCTCCTGTGTTTCCCTCCTTCCATTCCATCGTCTCCTGTTTCCATAGTTTTCCCCCAGGATCATTATCTCCTGTATTTCCCTAGAACTCCCCTCCCATGTTCAGTATCTCATCTTTCCCAAGTTCCTTCACAAAGGCATCATTTCCTCTGTCTCACCAGTCATCTTCCCACACATATCCAGCATCTCCTGTCTCCCTGCCAAGTATCCCCCATGTCAAGCATCTCCTATCTATCTTCCTTCCTCCCTTCTCTGTCCAACATCTCTTCTGTCTCCATCACTCCCCCTCCCCCATGTCCAACATCTGCTCTGCCTCCCTGTCCTATACCACCCCCACATCAAGAATCTCCCTGCCATACAACCTATTCCATTCCCCATCACTATAGTCCCCCATGTATATCCCTAGGCCCCTGGTCTGATCATTTTGTTATATGTGTCTCCTTACTCCTGCCTCAAGCTGCCACCTTACATACCTCCACTTCACACCAAGGGCTGAGATTCAGATCCTTCGACAAGGAAACTTTCCTAAAAAGAACTATCCCCAAGTTACATAACTCAAACAACCTCAGAGAATTGATAACAAGCTGGAACACTGCTATAAATACAGCAGCTAAACATTCTCCTGCCCCTTTAAGATCCCATCGTAAGGTGTCTGAAAAATGGTATACACCTGACCTTGCCAATTTAAAAAGAGAACTTAGAAAGTTAAAACTCAAATGGAGAATGAAAAAGTCTCCAGAAATCAAAGACCCATACATTTCATCCCTTAATGCATACAAGGAAGCCATAAACAATGCTAAGAAACATCACCATACAATATTATATCAAAAGCAATCAATCGTCCAATGGAATTATTTGAAATCGTGAAATCCCTTACCAAATCTCCCCTAAACATCCCCCATGAAAAATCCATCAACTCCCAAACTCTGGCTAACCATTTTGCTAGCAAGTTAAAACAAAGCAACTCTCCAGTATCTGATCCCACATTAACAGCAATAAATTACACGAATGAATGGAAATCTTTCCACCTCATTAATAGCAAACTGCTAGACACAATTGCAAAACTTAATACAACCACATCCTTCTTATATCCGTGCCCTGTAGCATGGATTAAGGCATCTAAAGCTGAGCTAGCCCCCTATATCCTAAACATAGTGAATCAATCACTAAGCCAAGGCTTCATGCCAAATGACCTTAAGCTTACCACAACTCGCCCTATACTGAAAAACAAATCCTTAAATAATAAGGATCCGACCTCTTATAGGCCCATTGCCAGTATCCCTTTTCTGGCAAAAATCATTGAGAAAATAGTGCAACTACAGCTACAGGACTTTATTGACACAACAGCACCATTAGATGAGCCTCAATACAGGTTTTGTCCTTTTCACGGAGTCCCTCTTTGACACTCTCATATGAGGTATAGACAACATTAAACAAGCCTTCATCCTTGTTTTTCTTGACATCTCCTCTGCATTTGACAATTTATAATCATAACATTCTCATCTCAAGACTTAGCCAATTAGGTATTAAAGAGATAACCCTCGATTGGTTTAAATCATATCTAGTGTATCTAGCCGCGTTCAATATGTACAAATAGACCAGGATTCTTCACCACCATTCCCTCAAAAACAAGGAATCCCACAAGGCTCTGCACTTTCTGCACTCTTGTTTAACTTATATCTTCAACACATATGTTCCATTTTTAAAAAGCACAATATAAGATATCACATATACGCTGATGATATCATGTTGTATTCCTCATTTGACATCACGAGCCCCAATTATGACAATCTAGCAGCTTGCCTAACTGAAGCCGAAAACTGGCTCTGTTCAAATAAAATGTCTATCAATTTCACTAAGACAGAAGTCTTGTTCACTTCAAGAAACCCTGATTTCAACCCACCTTCCGTAATCAGTCTGCAAAACATCACATTACCAGTTAAACAGGAGGTGAAATACTTAGGAGTCATCCTTGATAAGACCCTCAACTTGACTGCCCACATAAAACAGATAGCTAGAACAATCTTCTTTAAATTAAGGACCATTCAACAACTCAGACTCCTATTTGATATAGATTACTTCAGAACTATAGTCCAAGTATTAATCACACCTCATTTTGATTTTTGTAATAGTATACTTCAAGGCACAACTAAAAAAAGCGTAAACATTCTCCAAATGGACCAAAATGTCACGGCGCGTAAAATAGTAAAAGCCAGACTATCCGATCACATTACGCCCATATTGTATTCCCTCCATTGGCTGCCGGTCACCAGCAGGATAAAATATAAATCAATACTAATAACATTTAAACTAATCAACAGTATATCACCTTCTCATTTCTCAACTTTCATCCAAACACCCCCTGAAAATAGAACTAGAAAACGGAAGAACCTTAACACTTTTTTAGTCCCCACATCAATTCGAAAAACTAAAACAATTAAGTACCAATGCGTTTTCATTTGTTACACCGGCACAATGGAGTGCCCTCCCAGAAAGCCTGAGAGAAATTAAAGACCTCCAAGTATTCCGGAAGGAATCAAAAACATATCTGTTCATCCAGCATTTCCATAACCCTAATTTCACCCCTTATCAAGTCCTCCTGAACAACGTGACCCCTGCACCACATAACTGTTGCTACAAACCAAACCAACCCTAATCCCACTCCTACCCATTAATGCGTCATTTCTCTCACCATCACTGAAACCTCTGCGCCTACAATAACAAATGGAAGATTTATGATTGTTAATAGTTCTCATGTTTAACTGTTTATTGTAACTAGTTACATGATGTTCTTTGTATTATGTTTTGTTCCATTGTAAACCACCCCTGATCTCTGGAAGGGGCGGTATAGAAAAGCTTCCAAATAAAATAAAAAATAAATAAATAAATCATGTCTAGCATCCTCCCTATTTCCCCTTCCCTGGTGGTCCACCATCCAACCTTCCATCCCCCTCCTCGCTGTTCTAGCATCTTTCCCCAGTCATGTACCATCTCGTAGACAAAAATTCAATTGAAACACAAAGAAGCCAGTCTCTGCATGCAGCACAACACCAGAGAAATAAACTGATACAGTTCCGCCTGTTCTGTGCAAAATATAAAGATGGCACATATTAAATCCATAAAGTGACATATTCCAGTCATTAAACTGAAAATAAATTATTTACCTTTGTGGTTTGGCTATTTTAATTTTTAGAATTGCCTTGGTCCATCTGGATTCTGCATCCTATCATCTCTTAGCTCTCCTTTCCAGAGACTGAAGTCCATCTGCCACTTCTCTCCCCTCAAGCTCTTATTTCTGTCTTTACTAACTCTCCCCTCCATGCTGTCTGCCCAGCATCTTCACCCTCTCTCTCATCCTCATCCAATGTCTTCATCCCTTTCTCTCCCCCTCCCTGCCCAGTGTCTTTCTCCTCTCTAACCCTCCCAGCCCAGCGTCTTCATCTTCTCTCTCTCCCTCACATCTGCATCTCCCCCATATTCTCTAACCCCATATCTAGCATCTCCCTTATCTCTCTTCCTAGCCTCACTATCCCTATCTTCCTTGGCTCTTCCTCCCCACATCTAGCATCACCTCTCTGTTTCCCTATGGTCCCTCCCCCATGTCCAGCATCACCCCTCTGTAACCTAATGTCTCCCCCCACCACATGTCCAGCATCTCCTGAGTCTCCCTCCACCTCCATGTCAAGGATCTCCTGTTTTTCTTCCTTCCCCTTGCTGTGCATTGATACTCCAACCTCCCAACCCATGTTACAGAACTTTATGTCCCAATCTAAGCCCTCCTCTCCACTGCCTGCTGCCTCTAATCAAAGATGGCACAAGCACAGGAGAAGACCTCAAATCAAATCCAGTCCAACGGTAATAAAGGTGGTACAGGCGCGGGACCTTTCTGATACAAGCACACGTGCCTCTAATACCCTGCCGACCCTCACTGTACCGCCCTATCTGACACAAAAAGTATGCGTTAGAGAGGCTGGCAGGGTCCTAAAGGCATACACACACTTGTATCAGAAAGGCCCTGTGCCTCTACTACCTTTTGAACCAGCAGGTTGGATTTGATGTGAAGTGGTCTCCCGGGGCATGCCTGAAAGCTCAATTCACTCCTGCCCCAAACCCAACATGTGGATGCAAACCCAAAGGAGGATTTTGCAACCCCATTTGGGGTCGTGACCCACAGTTTGAGAAACACTGTGTTAAACTAACCTAACATAGCTATGCAATCTTGGTCCATAGTGATGGCAATATTGCAGCATGCCTATACAACCGGTGGAGTCCAAATGCTAACATGACTAAACAGGTAGTTTATGGGCGTTGAGCTTTTAAATAAATAAACTGCAATAAATATAACAAGGAAGGAATAATTTATTTATTAATAGAGATTAATAAGTCATTTATTAGAAAACAAAGTTGAAGAATGTGCTAGATTATGGTAACTTGCCATAAATCAGTCAAGGTTTTAGAAAATTTATGGGATGTGATATGTTAATATATTTATCTCTATAGCAGACTTGTGTGTGGTCAGGATTAAATTAAGTTTTAGATGTTGCCTCTTGCATCAAACCTTAAATAAAATTGTTTCCAATTATTTATATGTTAAAAAAGTTCAATATAATTTCCACAAAGCATGATTTACTTTAGGAAAGTCATCATTAATAAATGTGAAACAATATTCCCTGCAGTGTTAACAACTCTAAACATGCTCCTTTGCAATGCTAGGAATGTTTAGAGTCATGTCCATAACCTGTTGGGGTCTTTTCTTAAGTTCTCCTGCCAAAGTAGCATCAGATCAGCAGCTTTGCTTCTTTCTATATCGCATGCTCAAAAGATGGTTGTTTCTATGCTCTTTCAGATAAGTGATTGACATGAATCCACTAAAACTTGTCTTAGGAATTTGTCTGGTCACCCTAACCTCAACATACGCAATCAATACAAACCTGTACCAATCTACACCACTTATATGTGGCCCACTCTACATCCTCTATGCCATCCACACTCCTCAAACACCCCTTCCCACACTCTACCATTCCACCGGTATAGTATCAACACACGTGACCTATCCAGGACACGCAAGCAGGAAGCACGCTGGAACACAGAAGCACCGCAAGCCAAAATCAAAAATGCCACGGATGAGAAAGCCCCGCCGGCCACTTGCTCCACAAAACCAGGATCCACCAACACCATTAGTGGTCTGTACCATCACCCTCATAAACGCCCGATCAATCAGAAACAAGACCCACATTATCTATGACATAATCAAAGATGAGCAACCTGACATCCTTTGTATAACAGAAACCTGGATCACAAACACCGATGCAGCCTTATTGAACCAGTTAAACAGGCCAGGCTACAACATGTATAACTGTCCACGATCCAACAAAAGAGGTGGAGGAGTTCTCATAATTGCCAGATCAAACTTGAAACTCTCATGCACGTCCCTGGATTCAAACCCAGACATAGACCTACTCAAAGTAGAGAACTCAGCAATATCCATCTGTCTAATATACAGATCCCCCTCACAGAATCATGAAATACTTGCTGCAGCATTAGAAAACATCTCCTCAACACAGCCGAAGAAATTCCAAGTCATCCTAGGTGACCTAAACCTAGCGTCAACAACAGCAGCGCACGCCAACTCCTTCCTGGAAGCTATGTCCCAACTCGGGTATCATCAGATAATAAACGAGCCAACCCACGAAAAGGGACATACACTGGACATGGTCTTTACCCCTAAAAACAAACAGCCCAACCATGTTAAACCCCTAATCAAAATCAAATCAATACCTTGGTCTGACCATCACCAAATAGACATACGGATAAAACTCCCATCGTTACCTAAAGACGCGAAAGCACAACGAGAAATCCAACAACAGAGATGTTTCAACAAACTTGATCTGGATGGTCTCACAAGTAACATCAAGGCACACATCGACTTGGAAACTACAGACCTCGATGCACTAACTAATAGCTGGGACACAGGAATTCAGGCTACTGCGAACCCGAAATGGAATAACACAGCAATCCCAGGTAAACAACAATCGGAACCATGGTACACAACTACACTGACCAAAAGGAAGAGAGAACTTAGAAAGTGTGAAAAAAAGTGGAGACATAAAAAAACTTTGGAGCTAAGAGCTGAATACCTCGATCTCCTCTCAAGATACAAAGATGAAGTAGATGCTGCAAAAAGGAAACACCACACCAGCCTGCTGAATAAAGCCATCAACAAACCACGTGAACTATTTCGACTAGTGAAAACACTAACCAAAACAAACCAGCCAGAACAACAGAGCGACTCTATTCATCCTCAAACTCTCGCAAACCACTACGCAAGCAAGCTGACAACAACCTCACCCACTCTATGTGTTGCCAAACCACATTGGAAAACTGCAGTGAAGCAAGAACAGACATGGAACGAATTTCACAAAATTGATGATAAGCAAACGATTGAAATAATAACCAGTATCAATACCACCACCTCCCTGCTTGATCCCTGCCCAACTACATGGATTAAAGCGGCAAAAAAGGATATCGTCCACCAGGTCTCACACATTGTGAACCAATCACTGTGCCAAGGAATCATGCCCAACCAGCTCAAAAAGTCTATAATTAGACCGATACTAAAGAACAACTCGCTAAACAAAGAGGACCCATCATCTTACCGCCCAATCTCCAGCATATCTTTCCTAGCGAAAATCATTGAAAAAGCAGCCCTCATCCAACTGCAAGACCACCTCGACGACCACGAAACCCTAGACAAACAGCAATATGGATTCAGAAAAAATCATGGGGTCGAAACCCTGCTTTTGGCACTGCTTAACAACCTCCTCAAGGGCCTGGAAGATAGAAAGAAAATGTTTATCCTCATTTTCATCGACATCTCTGCTGCCTTTGACACTGTCCATCATCTAACCCTCCTTAACAAGCTGGCATCAATTGGAATCTTAGGAACAGCCTTGAAATGGTTCTCCTCCTACATAACGGACAGAAAGCCGCAGGTCCAATTCAACGGAGAAAGAGCTGAAGCCTTCACTCAAACTCAAGGCATACCACAGGGCTCGGCACTCTCGGCACTACTTTTTAACATTTACATGCAACCCCTCAGTGAAATATTCAGGAAATATGGCATTAACTACCACATATACGCGGACGATATCATGCTGTACACCCAATTGGAGGCTGCAGACCCTAATTACGCTCAGCTTGAAACCTGTATGGGAGAGATGTTGGGCTGGCTAAAACAAAACAATATGTCGATTAATCACAAGAAAACGGAAGTAATGTTTATATCCAGTAAACCTGACTTCGAACCACCTCCAACAATAACATTGTGCAACAATACTTACAACACTTAAAATGAAATTAAATATCTAGGAGTCACAAGAGATAGCAAACTAAAGATGGAAAAACACCTCAGGAACACCAACAAAGCCATCTTTCACAAGCTTCGAGTACTACGACCCCTGCGGAATATACTTGATCCATGTGATTTCCGGTCGGTTGCACAAGCGCTCATCATGCCTCACCTAGACTACTGTAACGCCATCTTACAGGGTCTACCAAAGAAAACGACCAATATATTACAATTGGCACAACACGTAGCGGCCAGGATCATCATGAAATCAAGCGTCACGGAACATATCACACCTGTATTGATGGAACTGCACTGGCTACCAGTCATTGCCAGGATTCAATACAAAACATTGGTAACTACATTCAAATTAATACACAGCTTAGCCCCTTCATTCCTATCCACCCTTATCTCCACGCAACAAACCACCAGAAGCAGGAGACCCATCAATTCAGACACACTAATAGTTCCAAACGACATCAGACATGTAAAAGTCAGTACCAACCGCAGAGCGTTCTCTTTCTCCACCCCCACTTTATGGAACCGCCTACCACATGAGCTGAGAGCAATTCCAGGCTTAGTTGACTTCAGGAAGAAATTGAAAACGCATCTGTTCAATTGTCACTACGACCAGATGTAAATCCAAGAAGATAAAAGATGAAGTGAGTAGCTGTATGTAAAAATGTAAATAGATGAAGGACAATCTCTTTTGTAAATGTTCGTTGGTACATTAAGGTCTATATTTTAGACCCTATTATGTGTGCTGTGTATTACCCCTATTCTCTCTATCTATGCCCCAAATTTTCTGTCTTGATTTGTGACAAATCCAAAAATTATAATCAAACCGCTTCTGATCGCTGGAAGTAGCGGTATATAAATGTTTACTAAATAAATAATAAATAAATAAAGACCCCAGAAGCAGGCACAGCCGAAACATTGATGTCAGGTCATTATGGATTAAAGGAGGAAGTTTGATACTGGCAATGTGATATCGCTGCTTCAGATTTACTGTACTTGTTTGCTACGCAGGTAGCATTACAAGAGACACTGTTAAAGTTTTGATAATAATGATGGTTTTAAATTCATGAGCACAGTACATTATGTAATGAAATTTCAATGCTATACAAAATGGGCAACATATTCAAAAGGTTTTTAGCTGAATAGCAGGACCTGCTATCTGGTTAAACCATGACAATCACAATATTCAGTGGCACTTTCCGGATAGTGCCACTGAATATGCCCACAGACCGCAGAAAAGACTCCCAGTTAAAATAGGGTGGTTTGTGGGTAGAGCAGATACTGGTCCCGGCAGCAATCCAGTTTGCAATGATATTCAGCTGCTAAATGGTTATGGTTATCGTTATGGTAATCTTGATTTGATAAACTGCAATTTTTGCAATCAATGCGATTTACAGTACATTTAAAAACTAGATTAGGAGCATGGAAATGAATGCCATCTTTAATGATAGGAAAGCGAAAAACAATGAGAACAGGTTTTAGAGGGAGTGGGAAGCAAAGGGTCAGATCAGAGGTGGGGAAGAGGGGTTAAGTTCTGCCAGACAGTGACTTAGCAACTTAGCAAATCCTCAATCTACTACTACTACTGCTATTATTAATCATTTATATAGCGCCTCAAGGCATATACAGCACTGTACAGACACATATAAAAGACGGTCCCTGCTCATCACAGCTTACAATCTAATCCAGACAGTACAATAGATGAGTACAAAGGTACAGTAGGCAGGACCATACCAAGCCCTGTGCGAGCGGTGCAGTCGCACAGGGCGCAAAGACTTAAGGGGTGCATTTCAGCTCTTTGCCATTGCCTGCCGCCGCCACTTTAGTGGTGGCAGGCAGCAGCAGATAGCCAAAATGCGCCCCTTAAGTCTTCTCACCGGCACCCTAAGCAGGTCTGGTCTCTCCAGGAGGGTCCAGACCTGCTTAGTGTGCCAGAGAGTTGCGCATCGGGTACATGCCTCTTCTCTCCCGCCCCCATAAAGTGGCTAGATGGAGGTGCAGGAGGGGGGAGCACGCGCCCGATGTGCAACTCGCACAGGGCGCTTTTCACCATCAGTACGGCCCTGACAATAGGGAAGGGTAAGGAGACAGAAGGAGAACAAAGGATTAAGATCCAAAACCAGCCTGAAAGAGGTGAGCCTTTATCATGGATTTGAAAAGGGTGAGTTATGTAGCCTGATGTACAGACTCAGGGAGTTTGTTCCAGGCATAAGGAGCAGCAACGTGAAAGGATCGAAGTCTGGAATTGGTTGTTGAAGAGAAGGGCATAGAGAGAAGCAAGCCAGAGGAATAGTGGCGTTCACGAGAAGGGGTGTAGGGAGAGAGAAGAGAGAAAAGGTATTGAGGAGTAGTAGAATGAATGCACTAATAGGTCAGAAGGAGAAGTTTGTATTGGATATGGACACAGAACAGAAGCCAATGAAGTGATTTGAAAAGAGGAGTGATATATGTATATTGGGGTTGGTGGAGTATTAGCCATGCAGCAGAGTTCTGAACAGATTGAAGGGGAGAAAGATGACTCAGAGGGAGACCAGTAAGGAAGAGGCTGCAATAGTCAAGGCGAGAAGTGACAAAAGAGTGGATAATTGTTTTAGTAGTATGTTCAGAAAGGAAGGTGTGAATTTTGTTAATGTTGTAGGGAAAGCAAATCTGTTGGATATGTGTGGAGAAGGAAGGGAGGAGTTGAAGATGATTCCAAGGTTGCAGGCTGTGGAAACAGGAAACAGAATAGTGTAACGCCAGTTTTTAGAAAGGGTTTCAGGGGTGACCCGGGAAACTACAGACTGGTGAGCCTGACTTCAGTACCGGTAAAAATGGTAGAAAACATCATAAAGAACAAAATTGCTGAACATGTAGATAGTCATGGCTTAATGGGAGACTGCCAACATGGTTTTAGACAAGGAAGATCTTGTCTTACTAATCTGTTATGTTCTTTTAAAGGTGCGAATAAACAGGTAGACAAAGGTGAGTCGGTTGATATTGTGTATTTGGACTTTCAGAAAGCCTTTGACAAGGTCCGTCATCAGAGACTTTTGACAAAACTAGAGTCATGGGATAGGAGGCAGTGTACTATTGTGGATCAGAAATTCGTTAAAAGATAGAAAGCAGAGGGTAGGGCTAAATGGCCAATTTTCCCAATGGAGTAAGGTGAATAGTGGAGTACCCCAGGGATCTGTGCTGCTTTTTACATATTCATAAATGACCTGGAAAAGGGAATAATGAGTGAGGTTATCAAATTTGCAGATGACAAAAAACTATTTAAAGTTGGTAAAACCCATGAAGATTGTGGAAATTTGCAAGAGGAACTTGATAAATTGGAAGACTGAGCATCAAAATGGCAGATGAAATTTAATGTGGACAAGTGCAAAGTTATGCACCTAGAGAAGAACAACCCAAACTATGATATTACAATGCCTCTGTATCGTTCCATGGTGCAACCGCACCTTGAATATTGTGTGCAATTCTGGTCGCCATATCTTAAAAAGGATATAGCGTTATTAGAAAAAGTTCAGAGAAGAGCCACCAAAATGGTAAAGGGGATGGAAGGATACCCCTATGAAGAAAGGCTCAAAAGGTTAGGGATCTTTAACCTGGAAAAGAGACGGCTGAGGGGAGATATGATTGAAGTCTATAAATTAATGAACGGAGTGGAACGGGTAAATGTAGATCGATTGTTTACGTTATCAGAATATAGGAAGACTAGGGGACATGCAATGAAGCTACAGGGTAAACTATTTAAGACTAATAAAATATTTTTTCATTCAACATGTAATCAAACTCTGGAATTTGTTACCAGAGGATGTAGTAAAAGCTGTTAGTGTAGCTGGGTTTAAAAAAGGTTTGGACAAGTTCCTGGAGGAAAGGTCCATAAACCATTATTAAAAAGGGACCCAGGATATTACTGCTTGACCCAATACAAGCATTGTGAAACCTGTGTCTTTTGGGGAAACTGATAGATATGTATGACCTAGATTGGCCACTGCTGGAAACAGGATACTGGGCTTGATGGACCTTGGTCTGACCCAGTATGGCATATCTTATGTTCTTATGTTATCAATAAACACAGAGAAGGAAGGAAGGGGGAAAGCAGGTTTAGGGGGAAAAATAAGAAGTTTGGTTTTGGCCATGTTCAATTTCAAAAGGCAGTGAGACATCCAGGCAGCAAAGTCAGATAGGCAGGCAGATATACGGGCTTGGAATGTAAGAGAAATATCAGATGTAGATAGATAGATCTGAGAGTCATCAGCATTAAAATGATATTGAAAGCCATGGGAGGAGATGAGAGCACCAAGGGACTGGGTATAGAGAGAGAAAAGGAGAGGGCCTAGAACAGACCCTTGAGGAATACCAACTGAGATGTGGATAACAGTAAAGGAGGAACCACCAGAACTGACATTGAAGAAGCGATGGGAGAGATAAGAAGAGAACCAGGACAATAAAGAGCCCCTAAAACCAAGTGAGGACAATGTATCAAGGAGAAGGTGGAGGTCAAGTGTCAAAAGCAGCAGAAAGGTCAAGAAGAATGAGGACTGAGTAAAAGCCTTTGGATTTAGCCAGGAACAAGTCACTGGAGGCTTTAGAAAGGGCAGTTTCAGTAGAGTGTAAGGGACAAAAGCCAGATTGAAATGGATCAAGGAGGGCTTGAGAGGAGAGAAAATCAAGGCAATGGCGGAGAACTGCACATTCAAGAATTTTGGAAAATAAGGGAAGAAAGGAGATGAGTCAATAATTAGAAGAACAGTAGAGTCAAGTGAAGGGTTCTTGAGGAAAGGTGTGACCAGAGCATACTTGAAGGCTGCAGGGAAAGTTGCAGTAGAGAATGATAGGTTGAGAATGTGTGCGATGGAAGGGATGGCAGAGGAGGAGATTGAGTTAAGGAGATGGATGGGGATAAGATCAGAGTTACAGATAGTAAGTTTAGAGGAGGAAAGATGATGAGAAGTTTCCTCTTTGGAGATCTTAGAAAAGGAAGAAAAGAAAACAGAAACTGAGAGGAAAAGTTGGTATTGAAGAGGGAGAAGAGGGGATGAAGCTGAATTTGAGGGGAATTGCAGTGTAATCTTGTGGACTTTGTCATAGAAATAGTCAGCAAGGGTTTGGACAGAAAGAGAAGAGGGAGTCAGAGGCAAGAGAGTTAGTTAGATGGACATAGTAGTTTTGCTTGGTGAGTTCTATGGCAGATTGGAAGGAAGAAAGCATGATCTGAAGTGAAGAAAGTCAGAAAGGGAGCGGGATTTGAGTCAAATGTGCTCAGCTAAATGGACACAGGAATGAAGGTAGCGCGTAATTGAAGACAGCCAGAGCTGAGGTATAGTGTACCTCACAAGACATAGGATAGGGGAGCAAGAGAATCAAGAGCAGAACAGAGAGCAGTATTATAGGAAACTGTAGCCTCATCAACCGAGTTAGAAGACAAAGTGGAGGAGAGAGGAGATGAGACAATAGTAGAGAGAGCTAATGGATCGATAGCATGAAGAATCCTAAAAAGGTAGGAGGAGATTTGGAGAGATTGAGGTGGGGAGTGATGACAAGTGAAGCTAACCAAGTGATGGTCAGATAAGGGATGAGTTTAGATACAGAAATTAGAGGATAAACAATTAGAGAAGAAAACAAGGTCAAGGCAATGGCTGTGCTGAGTGGGAGCAGAAGAGCAAAGCTGAAGGTTAAAGGAGAAGGTAAGGGAAAGGAGTTTGGAAGCATAGGGTCAGAAGGGTTATCAGTATGTATGATAAAGTCACCAAGAATAAGGGAAGGGGAAGAAGAATCAAGAAATAACGAAAGCCATGAGTCAAAGTCAGAGAGAAAGGTAGAGGTGGACTTGTCAGGTGGTCTATAGATAGCAGCTATCCAGAGAATTAAGGGATTAAAAAGGCAGATGGAGTAGACTTCGAAGGAGGAAAAGGAATGAGACTGAGGTAGACGGAGGGGTTGAAATTTGCAGGAAGGAGAAAGCAGAAACCCCACACCACTACCACAACCAGTAGCATGAGGAGTGTGCAAGAATTTGTAGCCGCCATGAGAGAGGGTTGCATCTGAAGCAGTGTCATCACGGAGAAGCCAGGTTTCAGTAAGAGCTAGAAGTTGAGGGGAGTTAGAAATGAAGAGATCATCATGGGTAAAGGGGAGTTTATTAGCTATGGAATGAGCATTCCATAAGGCACAAGAAAAGGGAAGAGAGGAGGGATAAAGAGGAATATGGATGAGGTTAGAGTGGTTGAGTGAGGAGCAGGAATGAGAGAAATGTTTTGGGGGAATCAGGGTTAGGATTAATGTCACCAGATGAAAGAAGGAGATGGAGGAAAAGAGTGCAAGGCAGAGAGGAGGCAGAATGGCAGAAACAAGGATGAGGTTGTCTAAGAGAGATAAAGAGGAATGAATGAGAGGAAGAAAAAGGTGAAGTTTAAGAGCTGAGGAAAGGAAGGAAGACAAGACAGGAGGAGAAATGGAAAAGGTAAAGAGAGGATGAAAAGGAGGGGGATTTGAGTTGAAGATGAGAAGGGAGAAGGTTAGGGAGTGTCAGAAAAAGGAAAAAAAGGTGGTATGGAGCCATAAGAAATGAAGGTGAAAGTCCAACCTAAGAAGGGGGGTGATGATGGGGATACAGAGAGAGGAGAGGGATGAAGGAAAAAATTCACACAATAATAATAATAATCAAGGGAGACGGCTTTTGAAAAAAAATCAAAGGCCAATAGGTATGCTTTAAGTGTCTTTTTGAAGCATTTGATACTGGGTTCTACAAGTAGTGGGGTGGGCAAACTATTCCAGAGGAAAGAGGCCAAAGTAAAGAACGCAGAGTAGATTCTTATTTAACTATGGATGGTGGTAGGATGTCTAGTCTGCACTCATGGAGAGAACGAAGAGTGTGAGCAGGGGCATATAAAGTGATTAATGAAGAGATGTAGTCAGGAGTTGCATCATAGATAGCTTTATATGCCAGAGTCAGAATTTTGAAATGAATATAGAATTCAATCGGAAGCCAGCGGTAATGCATTAGTAGGAAGTAACATGGTCAAATTTCCAGGCATGAGCAAGAATACTTATAGCAGTGTTTTGGACTGTTTGTAAGCACTTGAGCTGATACTGGGGTAACCCCACATACGTAATGTTACAGTGCTCTAGACCATAGACATCGGAACAGGGAGCCACAGGGACCCTGGCCCCAGCAAAACTTTGCTGCTGGGATTGGAACTTCCCCTACATCGGTCCGTGGGGACCAATCTCTCACAGGCAGAAGGGGAAGGCTGGCAATCACAGCCGCATGGAGTTTGGCTGGCTAAGGGGCAGAACTTGGCTCCCTCCACGGAACACGGTGTTCCAATGCCTCTGTCCTAGACGAGTGACTACCATGTGGAGCAAAGCAGTAGTTTCATCAGGCTGATCAGAAATGTCCTGATAGGCCTGAATTGTCGGAGAGCCAGAAATAATGATATAATAACCTGTGCCAACTGTAGGGGAAAAAGGAAGTTCTGCATCTAATCATATACCTAAGTATCTGAAAGTGGATTAAAGGGTCACTGGGGTGCCTTCGAGAATAGGGGGACCATGGAAAAACCTGTTAGTCAAGTGGCTGTTGCCTTTTTTGGATTGAGTTTGAGTGAATTATTCCAAAGCCAAGAAGTGACGCTATCCAAACATGGTCTGGAGAAAGCTCATCTGTGCATGACAGTAATAGAATATTGGCCACATAGATATAGCTAGAGATGCCTAAACTTTGAATTAAAGAAGCAAGTGGGCTTAGGAAGATGTTGAATAGCAAAGGTAAGAGTATATATCCCTGTGGGACCTCATATGTAAGAGTGCAGGGTGGATGGTGAACTGCGGATGCTAACTTGAAAAGTGCAGTTCCTCAGAAAGGAAGAAACCCAAGAAAAAACTGTTCCGTGGATGCCGATGTCATAAAGACGATTTCATAACATATTGTGGTCAACTAAGTTCAAAGCGGATAATAAGTCCAGAGAAATGGCAATAGCTTTTTGTCATGGATTGCTAAACCACATAAAGTTAGGACAGATCAATAGCAATCCTAACTTTATCCGATTTTCACTATGCAGTTGGTGGCTGAATATTGCCACTAATGAGATAGCCAGCAGTCTGTCTGACAAAACCAGATATTTAGTTCTGCTCACTAGATAAGTTCCAGTACTGAATATACAGTTATAATTTAAGTAGTGGTGGCCAGGCACTTTAAAAGAGCTGATCACAGCCACTGAATATCAGCCCCAATGTTTTTGCAAATTAAAATGTGAGAGACATGATATATTTGGGTGTGTTGTATATTTACAAGTAAATATTGAATTGGTAAACTTTAACACTGTCAATGCCTCATCTATAAGTTAATAGGGTAGACATGATTGTTTGCGCACTACTCTTTTATTTCATCTTTATTTGTTTATCTGACCTTTCTACATCATAGCACAACACCAAGGGGCGGGACAATTCATCCGTACAGATGTATGGACCAGCAATGAAAAATATTAGGTCAGTATTTAAGCACTGCAGTCTATGGTTTTTTTAATGCCAATTGGGCCATTTAAATAACTCATGAATATTCAAAGGCACTACTCACACTGCAGCCAGCACTGAATATATCTGTGCAGTGTAGTAACCACTGACATTATCCAGATATAAGTAGTATTCAGTCTGCTGTCCCATGGGCTCTTTCTTCCTGTGGGCTTTGCACCAGATTCTAAAAAGAAAGTACCCATGGGCTTTTGCACCTGTATTTTCTACAAGTAGAATTTTCCTGGAAAGTAATGCACACGGAGCTTGATGCAGTGAAGTGCGCCGCTGTTAGCACAGGCAATAGTGCAGTGTTTCAGCGCTAGTGTAGGCCCAGAATGCAGGAAGGAATCTAATGCGAGCAGAAACAGAGTCAAGGTGCTCTGGAAGTATATTCAGCAGCAGATGCAAAGAAGTGTGCAGAAGACCAGAAGGCGGAGCTCAGTGCAAGATCTGCAGTCAGTGCTGGTGCCTGTTTCCTCAGTGTACAGCACCCACAATATTTTCTGGCTTTGCTGAAGAGAGGGCTGAAGAAAAGAGCAGGGGAAGTGTGCTCGAACCATGCGATGCATGTGTGCTGGATTGCTATCTGGCACATAAATAGCAATATTATTCTGCACTAACTTCTGCTCAGAATGATGTTGCTGTTTATTTGCCAGCTAGCAACACAGCACATGTGCACTAGTTCCAAACTAGGTTTCTTGTGCCCAGGATCAGTGGTGGGATTCGGCCGGTTCAGCCTGGTTCACATGAACCAGTTCCTGCCACGAGCTACGTTCACCGAACTGAGCTGAAAATGGCATCCCGATGCCAGCGCTGCACTGGCAGGAATCCTCCCACCCTCCAGTGGTTTGACGGTATCGGGGGAAGTCAAACCACTGGCGGGTGAGGGGATCAGGCTGCTGGGTCACCAGGGAGTTGCTGCCCTGCAATGGCCGCCAGGGGCCTGACTGTGTGGCACCAGCAACACCATTTATTCGGCTCCTTCAGTGGCAGGATTGATTTGAAGCTGTTCCTGGTTCGATCGGATCCCGCCACTGCCCAGGATATAGACACTGCTGAGGCAGACCCCTATGTGCATGTGCCTGGCTTGCTCTCCTTCGTTAGTACAGAGTTTTGCACACTGCTCATCTGCATGCTGCGCAACGCTTCTGGACTAGCATTAGTTAACCCTGCGCTAGAGCTTTAGCACTTTGGTCTAGCGCAGGGTTTCTACACGGAGCCCATAGATCTCAATACACAATCTGCTTACATTCTTCTTCCAGTTCTGCCCCTGCAAAAGCCAATATAGGACTATAAATATGGGCACTGTGAAACAACACACCTATTTTTAGGCGGATCGAGGGAGAGCAATTTTCACTGCTCAGCCATGTGTAAAGCTTTGAAAATTGTCTGCACCATGATATTTAGATTTCTGTTTGAGAATGACATAAGACAGACTTCGCCTGGAATATTCATATAAGAAATTCAAGAGTGAGGTGAATGCTGGTCTTTTCACTACTGCTTATGCTTATTGATCCCCCTCCTTTTATCGTGGTTTAATTGATGTTTGAATCCTTGTATTATAAACTATTGAGGCTATTTTAGAAGCTCTATCCATGCTTTTAGCATTTGAAAACTGACATGCAGACGTCCAAATCACAGACATCCTCAGGGCCAGTTTAGAAGCTGGTTCTATAGATGTCCCCAGCTCATGGACATCCAAATCATGAAGGGGCATGATGGAAGCATGACCGGGGGTGTTCCGGGCAAGTCCAACTTCCCTGCCCAAATTCTCGTGAAGTTATCCAACCCATAGAAAATGCTTCCTGAGACTGAAGATCACGTAGCACCAAAGATTGAAAAGTAAGTATAGCCGCCGGTAAAAGCGATTTCCTAGATGGAAGTCCAACTTGGCAGGTTCGGATTGGACATGTTGCAGCAGATGGTTCAAGATCCTTCTATCACGATTCGTGGGGCTGACAAGGGGGGAGCTGTTGTGGTTTGGGATACTCAGGATTACCTTTCTAAACTACGCTCTCATGTTTTTGACCTTCGGGTTTATACACGTTTAGACGTAGATCCCACACCAATATTACAAGAGGAGATTCGTTTGGTACTTATGGAAGCATTTTCTATGGGTTGGATAACTTCACGAGAATTTCGGTTTCTTTCAGTATCACACCCGAAAATACCGATTATCTATTTTGTACCTAAAGTACACAAGTCTTTAACGGATCCCCCGGGTAGACCTATAATTTCTTGTCGGGGTTCGGTTCTCGAACCTTTATCTAAATTTTGTGACGTATTCTTAAGTAAGGAGGCAGCATTAGTGCGATCTTTCATCAAGGACTCTACACATTTTTTACAGGCTTTGCAAACCATTGTGTTACCATCTGACCAGATTTTTTTGGTCACACTTGATGTTACTGCCCTATATACCAATGTTGATCAAAGGGAATCATTACAACTACTGCAACATTGTTTTGAACACGTACCTTCCAGGTTACCAAAGTCCTTTTTGTTAACTTTGATGTCGATGGTCCTTACTCGCAATTATTTTCTGTTTGAGGGGGCTTTCTTTCAACAGATTTTTGGAATTGCTATGGGCGCCACCGTGGCCCCTTCGGTGGCGACCCTCTACATGGCTGACCTGGAAGAACGATTCATCTACATTTCCCCTGCATTTGGATCGGTGTTGTTATGGAAGCGGTTCTTGGATGACATCTTTTTCATCTGGACTTCGGATCTCCCATCCTTACATGAGTTTTTGGCTTGGCTTAATGATGTGCACCCTTGGATTAAATTTACTGCCCATATCGATCCAACACAGGTTGAATTTTTGGATATGATTGTTCTCCGGGAAGGAGATCTTTTGGTCACCACACTATACCGTAAACCGGTGCAACGTAACAGTTTATTAAATTATAATAGTTTTCATCCTGCACCTCTACGGAATGGGTTACCATATGGTCAATTCTTACGCCTTCGTAGACTATGTACTTCCATTGATCAGTTTCGACATCATGCAGCGGATTTGACCACACGCCTCCTGGACAAAGGATATCCTAATTCTATCATTTCCCGTGCTTATCGACGTGCTTTATATTCTCATCGGGAATGGTATTTAGATGAGCAACATGATCGATCCCCTGCGGTGGATTCTGATAGTGTGACAGCAGTATTACCCTATATGTCTAATTCATTGAGGGTGGTGGGTATTTTAAAAAAACATTGGCCGACATTGTCGTTACACTCTAGTTTGAACAAACCCTTGAGGATTGCTTATTCTCGGGGAGCAAACCTCCGTGACAAATTGGTATTTTCGGCTACACCATCTGATCGGCCATTAATTCCACAACATCACACTGGGTCTCATGAGGCTTGTGGGGAGTGTCGCTTTTGTGCTAGTACTCACCTTGGCACCTCATGGAGTGATTTACATAGTGGACGACTTTTTCATCGTCGTTGGAACACGACTTGCATTTCAACTCATGTGGTCTACTTCATTGATTGCCCTTGCCCTCTGCGTTATGTTGGTAGCACTACCCGGCAGATTAAGACACGTTTGACAGAACATGCCAGTCGCCTTCGATTGAAGGTTCTTACGGCCCCAATGGTTTCCCATTGTTTAACGTTCAAACATGAGTTTCAACATTTGCGCTGGACTGTGATTGATCACGTTCCAGCTGATCCTCGGAGAGGAGATCGCATCTTTAAACTTAGGCGTCTTGAACAACGATGGATTTTCCTCCTACAATCTGTGGCTCCTACGGGACTTAACTGTGAGATTGATTGGCTAGGAGCAATATGAGGTCATCCTTTCATGATTAGGTATTCCCCTGGTTGGTGGGGTTTCCCTTTCGTGATTGGACGCTGGTTCTTGAATGATGGCTTTTAGTCAGCCAATCTCTAACAACTATCCTCATTTTAAACAGCCAGCTGTTCGGCGTTTTGTGCCAGTTTCTTGGTGGATTGAATGGTTCATTGAATTACGTTTGGTGGCGCTTGATACAGGGGTCTTATCCCCCGAAACGTGCACGTCGCGCACATACACAAGATAAGTAAAACTTTTCTCCTTCTTGCTGGAAAAGCATCGTATATTTAAAGTTTCGTATTTTAAACCTATGCGGTTGAATAAAAGGGGCATGTATTACATCTTGGGGGTGGGCTTGTGAATGCCTCCTCCTGGTGATTTATGCCCAACAAAAAGGAAATAAAAATAAGAATTTGTTGAGGGATCACATACGGTATTCTTCCTGGGACTTTATTTGGCGGCTGGCATAGCAGCTTTTAAATGGAGCTGTGGTGCCATGGCAACATGACACCATGGCACCGCGGCTCCATTTGAAAGCCCTGACTGAGTTAGTCGAGCTGTGCATGTATGTGCAGGCTGAACTGAATCACAGTCCCAGCCTGCACGTACATGCCTGATCGTGATTTTGATCCCGCGGGGCTAGACGTGCCCCGCGGGATCAGAATTGCAATTCCCTCTATGCGCTCTGATTTCCCCTATATTTTCCATGATGATAACAAAAACTGTAGTGAAATGAGGACATTTGTTTTTGGTTCAGCATGCTGCTTCACAACCCCCCTATGATATTATGTTCGAATAGCAGTATATCATATCCAAACAAATGATTACATATCCCCTTCTAGTTCCTGGAACATCCTTCAAAGATAGTGTTTTCAGCTACTAGTAACTTTCTTCTGGTGCTTCTGGGAAGTCTCCTGATCACGGGTAACCTTCTGAAGCCTGTGTTCTTGAGGTGGACTTGGGCGGGGTCCTGCCCCTAGAAGTGACATACCTCCTGCTGTGCCGCGTCAATACTGCAGCAAATATTTCCCAATCAGAAACATGCTGCGGCAGTAGGTAACCTATCAGAGAGATACTACAGTAAGCTGATGTAATGTCTATATAATGTGTAAGAGTCCTGTGACTGGGGCTCAGTTTTTGGAAGTTATTCGACTGAGTCTATGCTGGCATAATAAAGGCTTGTTTTCCTAAGAGACTCCAGGTGTCCTGATCTTTGTCTGAGCCCCCAACCCCCTGGAAGCCTGCAACATTCTCACATCTTTCCATTTGTGTTTGAGTTCCTCCACCTCTACAGATGTTATTCCAATACATTTGACAGCAGTATGAATTTGATAGCATATTTGCAGGTTGGTAGTATTATCAGTGGTTCTACAGTGTTCTCTTTAGAGCTGTGGGAAATGAATGACTATTTTTCCACATGAATTTCTATGTTCTTCGGATGGAAGCTGAACTTGCTACGTTTCTTGTTCTTTCTGAAATTGATCAGTAAATTACCAATAGTATTTGAAGGCTCAGTGTCCCTTCAGTGTCTAGAGGTTCAGGGTTCACCGAGGTCCTAGTGTTATTACAAACAATGGAATGTTCTCAAGCGATCAAGGTTCTTGCAAACTGATCTGTCTCCCTGAAAGTAACAGCTTGGTTAAAAAATATCCATCTTAGTAGCTGCTTGCATGGTGCAGGAGGAAAAGCAATGGTGAGGTAGCTCTTTAGTGCTGTACATATTGTATTAACTGCTGAGCAACACTAAAACCTTTATTAGATACAACTGTAATGGTAAAGACCTCTATATCAAGAGTCAGAGCACAAACACAGCATATTAATTCTGAAACCTTTCCACTACCTCTTACAGCCTTATGCAGGGCTTTATTTGAGGGGGTACATAGTAGTACAGAGTACCAGCACCTTTTTCATTGCGTGTTAAAACCGACCCATGGTGCTCATGAGAGTCCTGCATGTGAGTACCGGCACTTTTTTCCCTAGGAAAATTGCATTGGCCTTATATGTCAGATGTCCATAATTCATTTCCCACTAGGCATTTGTGCATGTTGGCCTTTGTGTGCTGATTTTACCCTTCTGTTGTGGAGCTAGCAATTCTGCTAATGCAATGAAATAGAAACATTTGCAAACATTTCCCCATTACATCTTAAGGAGCAGGGTTAAATAAGTGTTGCAGATAATATGAGAATCTAATTGAAGTGTAGACAAGTATTTTTGATTTCTTGCCTTTCATTTGTCTACTATAGTTTAGCTTTGTTTATTTGATTCATTTATTATACAACAGCAAGGTGGTTTATATAGCATAAAACCACCAGAGCCCATAGCAGAGCAAAAGAATGGAGATATCCAACAACTAGAAAACAGACACGCATACAGAAGCAAGAATCTTACAATAAGGAAACATCATATTACAATGCATGACTCGTGCGCTTCCTCCTCCTTTTTCTATAGGTGACTAATTTTACTGGAGTCACTTAAAGATATAATGAGGCTTATGCATAATTTAATTAGGACAATAATACATTCTGTGGCACGTAGTCAACCTGGTCCCAAATGCCTCATCATATACTTATTATGAACTTCTTGTCTGCTATTTGGCCTCCTGAAGCTGACCTTCTTAAATTCAAAATCACGTGCTCACAATTCACCTCACCTCCAGCATAGCTCTTACCCATTACTACCTTTCTTGGCCTTCCAATGGGTGATTTGAGCCTTAAGTAATAGAGCAGAATAGTTGGATGGTTTCTGCCTTTGAACAGTTACCTAAATTATGTACATTCAATCAATGCAATAAAGACCGAATCACTAAATTTGCATTTTAGAAAGAACATCCAGGAAGAGTCTGGGATATTCAGAGCAGAACATCCAAAAACCCGGGGCAGTGGCAGCAGCGATGAGAGGCACGTATAAATGCCTTCTGAATTTGCTCTGTTTGCACCCCAAAAAGTGAATGTCCCAGCAACCAGTTCTGGAGACAGGCCCCATGCAGACAGCAAGGCCGGACAAATGTGGACATTCCTTAATTGCACCAGTGGGGGTGGATCATAAGGGGGCAACTATGTTATGAGACTAGCACGTCCTGGCCTGCCATTTCAGATACTCAGATGTGCAGCAGAAGGCCTACGTAATATGTGTGGAGTATGTATTTTCATGCAGGTTTCTTCAGCCAGGAAATACTAACTGTGGCGATGAAAGTGCATTTTGCTCTTCCTCCTCAAAGCATTAGAGCTATGAAACGAACGCTTTGTGCATGTTCTCTTTGGCTGTCACAGCTAGTATCATGAACTTTTCAGTTTTCTGGGCCGCTTCTTGGTAAGTGGAACGGACATATCAGTCATTATTCTGTGGCTTTCTTCAGGGTGAAGAGATTATGCAATAAATGTCTATTCTTATATACAGTGGTTCTCAAACTGGATTGGTGGGTTTGAAGGAGGAAATTTGAAACTTCAATGGAGTAAAAGACGTAAAATCAACAAAGCATGGCAACCCCTCTTTCACAGAAGGTTTCGTCCTACAAGGTTTGGGGATGAAGACAAAAGATTTTTTCCACCTTCCAGAATCTGAGATCAGCACAACAATCTTCCTGCTAAAACCCAAATTCCCTCTCCAGGATTTCTACATGCACTTTTCCCACCTTTTCTCCAATAAATCATCCCAACAAAATTCAAATTTTCCAATAAACTTTCCCTCTGAAATCAAATTCAAATTTCCAGCCTTTTCTTCAAGGAACTTGACCACCAAAAATACAAATTTCCTGCTTCAAACCCACAAATCCAGTTTGAGAACCACTGCATATAAGAACAGGCATTCACTGCATAACCACCCTGAAAAAAGTCACAGAATGATAGCTGAAACGCTAGTTCCACTTACCAAGACATGGCATGATCCGGAAAACCGCAAAAATCACTTTTTTGCACCTTAATTATGGTCAGGAGCAGGGATTGGCAAGGACTCCTGAACAACCAGGACCAGACATCCTCATGCCATGATCTGCCCGAGGCACACTCCACCACGCCTCATAGACATTAACGCACTGAGGATATTTATATACCCAGCTTTCTAACATGACTCCATGATTTGTATATCTACGTGCCCATTTTCATGAATAGGGCTTCTAAAATGACACCCTAAATGAATGCTTTTGCTCAGTTTTTACGGAAGAGATGAGCAAATGAGCTCTGGAATAGGTGCATATGGTAATGAGCTAGATACTATATCATAAGTAATATAGTAAATAATGGCAGATAAAGACCAGCATGATTTATCCAGTCTGCCCAGTGGTGTGACTAGAGCTGTACCCACCACTCCATGCAGGTTAACCCCCTCTATGCCTTTGTCAAAGTTTGTACCCACACCTCCATGCAGATTACCTCCCTCTATTTTTTTTAAACATAAAAGTTCTTTAAATTTTCTTGGAGTCCATTCTCTGTTTCTATTGCATACCTTTTTGAATTCTGTCCCTATTTTTTGCCCCCACCATCTCCAGTGGGAGAGTATTACAGATATCTACCAGCCTATTCAGAAAAAGTAGTTCCTGACATTGATTTTGAGTTCACCTCTTGGCAGCATGTATAGAACTAACAAAACTAAAAGTCTTTAAATCTATGGGATTGGTTTGGATACAGCCCTGGATAGTTAAGGAGCTCTGAGACGTTCTATTCAATCAATTTTTGGAGACGGGCTAATCTTCCACCAGCCCCAATACACTCATATAACCCATCTTCTCAGATCACTTCATTGGCTCCCTTTCCATTTCAATATCGAATTCAAACTTCTCCTTCTGACCTATAAATGCATTCACTCTATTGCACCTCACTGCCTTTCCTCTCTCTTCTCTCTCCCTACACCCCTCCTCATCAACTCCTCTCTTCCTCTGGCTTTCTTCTCTTTAGGCCCTTCTCTTCCACTGCCAACTCCAGACTTCGATCTTTTCACCTTGCTGCTCCTTATGCCTGGAACAAACTTTCTGAATCTTTACGTCAGGTCTCTTCTCTCCCCCTCTTCAAATCCGTGCTTAAAACGTACCTCTTTGAGGCTGCTTTTGGATCCTAATCCCTTGTTCTCCTTGTGTCTCCTTCCCTATTTGAACCCTTGTTTCTCTTGTATTGCAGTGTCTGTCTTGTTTAGATTGTGAGGTGTCAAATTAACACCATCTAGGTACCAGTAGGACTCAGAGTGGAAATTGAGCTCTGGTTAAGGGTGTTCAGGCAGGCCAAGCAGGGAGTGTCCCTTGTGTGGGCTAGAAGATAACCAGTAGATAAAACCTTCACTCAGCATCCCAGATCAAGAATGTTCAAATAACTGCAGTGGGAACTGGAATCTAAGTTTTCAGTGAAACAGATCCCATACCTGGAGCAGAAATTGGAAGTGATCCAGAGCTGCAGTAGATGCCTGAAGCAGAGAAATTTGGCAGCAAGGATTCCGTATATGGAAGGCTCACTAGCAATATGTTGGCAAGCTTTTAGATTACTGTGAATAAATTCCTACTTCCCAGCAACTCCTTTTAATTCAGCCCTAGCCAATCCCTGATACCTAGAAATCTGACACTAACATGATTTTTTTTCTCTATGGCCTTAGCTTATTCCAGATCACTAGCTGGTCTGATGGTTAAAACTCCCATCCACCTGAAATCCCAAACTGACCCCAATTCAAGTTTTCATTGGGACCTTGCCCTGACAGGAGCGTGAAAGCAGCATGCCAGTTCATCTGACCAAAGTAATGTAAAAATGTACAGTTTCACTACAAGTGAAGCATCTTGAACATAGAAAGTTACACGGTCCAAGGCAAAGAAACCTAATTAATTTATTTGATTGATGACCAGGGATTTAGATCAGGTTGAGCATAGGATGTGCTGTACTTGGATTTCAATAAAATGTTTGACACTGTCCCACATAGTAAATTCAGCTGACTAAAAGTGGGTTCCTAGGTGACTGACTAAATCAGAAACTGATTGAGTGGCAGGCATCAGAGGGTAGCAGTGAATGGAGCTCACTCTGAGGAAATAAGTGAAATTAGTGAAATGCCTCATGGATCATTCCTGGGATCTGTTCATTTCAATATTTTCATAAGTGACATTGCAGAAAAATTAGTCAGAATAGTTTGTCTTTTTGGAGGTGATGCTGAGATTTGCAATGGAATGGATACCCTTAAAGAAGCAGAAAGGTGTAGGGATGATCTAAGAAAGCATACCGCAATTTACTGCTTGGCAACTAAGTTTCAATGCAAAAAAATGGAATCAGGCATCTTGAGTGCAGAAATTCAAGGAAGCAGCATATTCTAGTGGAGTAATGAACATCGTAAGCGAGTCACTACTCCAAACCCAGGGCAAGTGACACTATCTGAGAGAAATAGCAAAGAGGACTTTAACATGGGACGGCTATAAGGCTATAACTGTACTGCGAGAAGGCACTGAGCTAAAAGGCACGCTAGGCAGTTGGAGGTTTCCTTCTTCAATGCTGTGTCTGGGGAGGGGGTGGGGAGGGTTCACTCTCCGACATCTTGGCAGACCCAAGGAAGTAGGGATTCCCGTTTGAAAATACAGTCAACTCTTGGGGCTGGATCTCTTCCAATGATATAACCTACTTCTGTGTCACTGTAGTAACAGCAATGGTGGCATGGCATCCCCTGGGCTTAGCAGTCCACCCTGCTGTACATCTTGCTTGCCCATCCCAATATCCTTGACAATGAGAATGTTAATTCTCATTGTATTTCAGCTGTGATTCACAAATACGAGCCAAATGGGATTAGTGATTCATGGTGTCTATTTCCTGCCATCTACACTTTCTGGATCATATGAATTTGATCACTCATGGCATGATGATGTCCGTCTTCAGTAAAACTAGGATTTGGCTTTTGATAACCTGCAGATTTTTATCTTCACCAATTCTGAAGTCACCACCTAGTTAAAAGAAAGTTTTTCACCCTATTGAATAAACATAAATCACAGTAGTTGGGAAGACTGCTTCCCTCATGTACTTGGTGAAGCTTTACATAATGTTCTCTGTATAATATCTCCTGGAATGTAGAAGTGAGAAAGCAATTGCTACATAAAAAAAAGACAATACAAGGGGCTAATTAGAAGTTGCAGGAATTACTGACTTTAGTTTAGCTGGCCCTTAATGAAGTCATCAGTGAGCAAGCTACTTATTGTGCCCTGTCAAGACAGACTTTTGAAAAGGATAGTGTGAAATAACCTGTAATAGCAAGTGAATAGCTAATCACACCCAATCGCTTAGAATCTACCCTTAGGTATTATGGTTCATCTTCATCCCAGGTATGAAGCTGCTGCTGCTGCTGCTCTCACTAACTTATACACGGTTTTTAGCAACTGTTGATAGGCAGCTCATCTTGTGGTGTTTACAACTGATTTTCTATTGCTAAAGGATATGTAGGCTAAAAAATCAGTGTCCAAGAGAAAGCACACACACCTACAGGAGAGTAGCAGGAACGCAAGGAACAGGTGCAGCAAGAGTAATCGGTTTATTGTAGAGGGGTGACGGCAGTGGCAATGAGGACTTGGGAGCAGCGGAGAGGTGGAAGGATGGAGAGGCTCGTCTAGGGCATCGCCAACCCTTGCACTGACCCTGACACCAGAGCTAGGGCTGGTGTAAATGTTTGTGAATATCTAACATGCATAAGGCCATATTTTTTAAATATACATATAACTGTGAGCTTTGTCCAACCTCTGCCTGTGTGAACACTCACAGTGAAAGTATGCACTATCGGAATTATGTACCTGGATATAGTTTAAAATTGTAACTGCCTTAATTATGCACGTAGAAGCCTATTAGCATGCATGAATCAATAAAAATGTGTGATTTATGAATGTAAATGACATGTAAATTCCATGGCTCCTATAAAATTATACCCATATTGGACGGGCGGTAGTATACATATAAAAGGACTGAAGAAGCACAAGTATGAAACTTGTGAGTAGTAGTGCCAAGAGTTGAAGCTTTGATGATTGCTGCTACTGTTCACAGCTTTCAAACGTGTGCTAATTCTACCATTTTGGGAATGTGCAGGGCTGGCTCAGTCAATAGGTGAGACTGGTTGTTGCTTAGGGTGACAACTTCTGCAGATCCTGATAGCCACAGCACACTCATCTACCTGCATGGAGTGTGGGCAAAATATGATGTCAAATCGTCCATTTCTAATGGATTGGTGTGGAAGAGATGATGGTGGGATGGTCACGATTATTGACTTTAAGATCTTGGAGATTAAGGGGGCACAAGTCTGAAGCTCTGCCTAGGGCACCAGCCCTGACTTCCAAACTCATTGGATAAGAATGATAAATGAGAATGTTGATGCAGTTGTCTTACTTTAATTTCCAGTGGTAATAATGATTGTATTTGATTTACTTTGAAATAGCTTTGGAAGAAGTTGACCAATAGCCCCATTGCTAACACTCCTCAAGAGAGATGTTAAGAGCAACGAGTTCTGAGATGAGTTCATTCAACTGCTTTGTAAAGTATTATCACAGCCCCATTTTCTCATGGGAGCTCAGGTGCAGAGTCAGTGGCAATTATGTGGTACATTTGCATAAATCTGAATATTTTGCATAATAAATAAAATGCATGTTCATTTTAACTTACAAAAAGGTCATTTTCTGTTATTTTTGTGTCCAGTTCATTTGTTTCTTAGAGAGAAAAAAATTATAGTGATCAGAGCTGGGATTGTGAGAAGAGGGGCAGGCAATAAGGGAAGTGAGCTACGGAATGACGAGAAAGGGGGAACTCAAAAGAGGGAGAGGGAATGTCAGACAAGAAGGATAGAGAGATAGGGGAAGGAGGGAGGGATGAAAGTTCAGAAGGAAGGGATGATAGGAAGAATCAAGGAGCAGGGGAAGTAGAGGGAAAAGAGATAAGGGAAATCAGGGAGGAAGGATGAAAAGAGGGGACCAGAGAAGGGAATTCAGGATCAGGAGACAGAGGCATGATTTACTCACACCCTTCCTTATGACACCAATCCCTTCTCTCACACACACTCCCTTCAGTCTCCCTACACACACCACAGTCCCTTCTATCTCATAAAAACATAAGATTTGCCATGCTGGGTCAGACCAATGGTCCATCAAGCCAGTATCCTGTGTCCAACATTGGCCAGTCCAGATCACAAGTACCTGGCAGGTCCCCTAAAGGTAGACAGATTCCATGCTACTTGTCCCAGGGATAAGCAGCGGATTTCTCCTTATCCACTTTAATAATGGTTTATGGACTTATCTTCCAGAAACTTCTCCAAACCTTTGTTTTACGAAATTATACTAACAGCATTTATTACATCCTCTGGAAACAAATTCCAGAGCTTAATTACACATTGAGTGAAAAATATTTTTTCTGATCTGCCTTAAATATGCTACTTTGTAGCTTCATTACATGCTCTCTAGTTTTTATACTTTTGAAGGAGTAAAGAACTGGTTCGTGTTTACTCGTACTCCACACAGGATACCATAGTACTACCTGGCTCATACAATGCTTCCAAAAAGCCATGATTGCACTGGGTAGAAGGTGGAGAGTGGGGTGAGATATGCAGGGCCACTTGCCATTACTAATGCCCCTGTTCCTGCTCTCCTGAGACAGTTCCACAAGGAAAAGGGAATTCCACAACTAGGCCCAGATTTTGCAGCCCTTCCTACAGCCAAGGAATCATTAGAGACCAATGGTTCTCTTTGTCATACACTTCTTTACTAAAACCAAAATGTCATGGTTATGATGGCTTATTCCTGATAAAATATGCTCCATTTTATAAATCTAAATGCTGACTTTTTTATGTTCTAATATGATTTTTCTTTAATCATTTCCTCATTTATTCTTCATTTTCTTTACGTTCTTTCACATTTAATAGAGAAAATAATGCCATTTATCTGTGTAGTTATCCTTATTAGAACTGAAATATGGGCTTGCAGGCCTGCTATTAGTAATCTGTGAACTATCATTAAATTCATCTGTATTACCTGAAGACTGGTGAATGGCCAATGTAACTCCCATTTTTAAAAGGGGCTATAGGGGTGATCTGGAAAACTACTGACTGGTGAGCCTGACATCAGTGCCAGGCAAAATGGAGAAAACCATTAGAAAGAACAAGATTACTGAACATACAGATAGTTACAGTTTACTGGGAGAAAGCCAAAATGGATTTAGCCAAGGAAAGTCTTATCTCACTAATCTGTTCTACATTTTTGAAGGTGTGAACAAACAGACAAAAGTGAGATAGTTGATATAGCATATCTGGATTTTCATAAAGCTTTTGACATGAGAGACTCTCGAGGAAATTAAAAACTCATGGGATGGGAGGCAGTGTAGTACTGTGGAGATTTTAAATTCTAATAAGCAGGAATTGTCTCTTACATCTATATGTACCTTATAGCACTACACAAATGATAATAGATAGTAGAAAACATAAAAGATAGAAAACAGAAGGTAGAGCTAAATGGGCAATTTTCTCAATGGAGAAAAGGGATCTTTGCTGGGCCCTATGCTGTTTAATATATTTATACGTTGGTCCATCGTATATTACACTCTGGTTCACCACGCTATTTGGCTGATTCTCTACTTCTCCACTCCTCATATCACGCTCTCCACAGTATACATGTCAATCGTTTATATCTCCCCTCTCCCTCTCAAGCTTGGTTATCTTCTACCCATGCCTCTGCTTTCTACTTCATAGCCCTGGCCTCCTGGAATTCCTTCCCCCCTGCCCTCAAACTAAAAACCTCCTATAACAAATTCAAATCTCTCCTAAAAGACTCATCTTTTCACTACCACATTTGAACTCCCTACCTCTTGATTTCTCTTTGTCTATTCTCTACTTGATCTTTTGAATTTCCAGTGTGAGTGATTTTATCTGTTGTATAATTTTAATGGCGCTCTTTTCCTGTTTCTATACTTTTTTAAAAATGTATTTTTTGATTGTACGCTGCCCTGCTGTTAACGTGAAGGGCAATCAAGCAAATAAAATAACCAGAACCATAAATAACCTGGAAATGGGAACAACAAGTGAGGTGATTAAATTGGCAGATGACACAAAATTATTCAGGCCTGTTAAAACACAAGAGGATTGTGAAAACTTGCAAGATGATCTTGAGGATTGGAGACTGGGCATCCAAATGGAAGATGAAATTTAAAGTGGACAAGTGCAAGGTTATGCATCTAGAGAAGAACAACCCAAACTACAGCTATATGATGCAAAGATCCACATTAGGAATTACCACCCAGGAAAAACATCTAGGCGTCATTGTGGTTAAAACATTGAAACACTCTGCCCAGTGTGATGTGGTAGCTAAGAAAGCAAATAGAATGCTAGGAATCATGAGAAAATAAATAGAGAATAAAACCAAGAGTGCTGAGAGAACTCAAAGATGAAATTAGAGAGCTACTATTAGTTATTTTTAATATATAATTGAAATTGTCCATTGTCCCAAAAGACTGGAGTGTGGCCAGGGTAACATCAATTTTATTATCCATTTAGCTGTATTTATATACCACCTTTCACCGGGTCAAGACGGTTTACAGAGAACAATATGTGAATGTACATTATAACAATATATAGAGTAAGAATATGAATTAAACCATATACATCATGCAACTGATAACTCTTGAGGACATAACTATATACAAATGTATACTATATACAGTGATTTTTGTTTGATTATGTCCCTTCTGGGGAGGAGTTATATGATAGGGCTGAAATGTTCTGAGAGTAGGTGTGTCTACAGATGTTTTCTGAAGGTTTGTAGGTCTGTGATGTTCCTGAGCTGGTCCGGTAGGGTGTTCCATATAGATGGTGCGTACAGTTAGAAGGCTTGTTTACATGCTTGCTGGCTGGATTTGGTTCTGATGTCGGGGATGATGGGGGTATTCATCGTGTAGGTCTGTCTAGATTTGTGTGGTTCGGAGGTCTGAAGTAGTGTGAGGAAGTGTGTGGGGGGTTGGAGTGAATTGCTTTGTGAGTTAGAATGCCAGAGGCCAGTGGAGCAGAAGCCACTGGAGTTAGAATGCCAGAAGCCAGTGGAGCAGAAGCCAGTGGAGCTGCTTGAGTTTACGTGTGATGTGATCTTGTCTTGTTGCTGCTTGTAGGATTCTTGCTGTTGAGTGAAAAGCCGTTTGTATGGACAGGAGTGTAGTTTGTGGTAGGCCTTGGTAGATAGCGTTGCAGTAATCAAGGTGAGTTATTATGGAGGCTTGTAGAACAGATCGGAAGTCTGTTGGCTCTAGGAGTGGTCAGAGGCGTTGCAGTGTTTTCGCTTTGTAGTATATTGTCCGAGTGATCTTGTTGATGTGGGTTTTGAATGTGAGGTGTTGATCGAAGGTGATTCCGAGGTATTTATTTATTTATTTAACCTGACTTCTATACCACCTTATCCTTAAATCAAAGCAACACAACATTGCAACACAACTTAAAACTGGGTACATAGTCAGCATACAGGGAGCTTAACAGAGTGACAACTATTTACAATATGCCTGATTTATGTAAAGTTGGTTCATGCTATTTACAGATTGGATGGGGGTATCAGAAAGCAGTTCTGTTTTGAGGAGGACCATGTAGTTGTTGGGCTATGTTATGTTCCCATAGTGTTCTATGAATAGAAGGGTCTTGAGTTTCTTCATGAATTCTTTGATATCTCCAGAAGCACGCATTTCATCGGGGAGGGAGTTCCACAGGTGGAGGGCAGTAAGGGAGAGTGCCCTTTTGGAGGTTGATTGCTTGCTTTTCTGTAATCTATGGGCACAATGATCTTGTGCATGTTATTGTAGCGCCTCAGGCATGCACGTGAGTCTCTTATGACCAAGCTCTCTAGGATGTCAGCAGAGGAGTGATGGAGTATTTTGAAGATTTTCATTATTGCTTTGAACTTGGAGCGAGCTTGAATTGGGAGCCAGTGCAGTTGGTGTTATACTGGAATGATGTGATCTACTTTGTTAGTTCCGGTGATGATGCGCGCTGCTGTGTGCTGCACCATCTGTAGCAGATGTGTGGCTTGCTTTGAGAGTCCTTGGTAAAGTGAATTGCCATAGTCTAGTATTTTATTTATTTATTTATTTATTTATTTACATTTCTTCTATACCGCATTATTCGGCATCAGCGCGGTTTACATGGAACATAACAATCAGACGGGTACATAAGTCTGAGTTTACAATTAACAGGAGAGCCAACTTGGATAACAAAGATAACTATTTACAAAACAGTGTCATATAAAAACAAAGAATGAGATTTAATGGTCAAGGACCTCTTGCACGGTGTGGTTCTCTGGCTGACAAGGTGTGTTGGAACAGTTGTAAGAAATTGAGTGGGAATGTGATTCATTGTTCTCTAGGAAGTATTTGAGGAAAAGGAAGTGTTTAAGGGCTTTCCTAAACTGGATTAGGTTGGTGATTGACCTGATGCTTGTCGGTAAGGAGTTCCAGAGTCTTGGGGCGCAGAGACTGAAGGCCCTGTTTGTAGTTGCCGAGGTGCATCTTGTTAATTCTCTTGGCAATGTTAGCATATTTACTGCTGTGGATCTTCTTGGTCTATTAGGGGCTGCTGTTTGGATAAGGTCAGATAGTGAAGAGGAGGAGAGATTATTGACCGCTTTGAATGTCAGCAGCGCTGTCTTGAAGAAGATCCTGGCATGAATAGACTAGAAACCCCAGTCCTTCCGGCCCAAGGTTGCTGTCTCTAGTGGGATTTGAACCCCCGACCTTCCGGCCTGAAGTACCTTGCCCCAACCACTAGGCCACTCCACTTTCCGGACAATATGCCAGACTATCATCACCCCAATACTGTACATAACTACTGTACCATGGTCAGATCACAAACTCATTATTTTCCATATTACCACTCATGACGGTCAATCGAAGTTCAACAGAACTCCTAGTAAACCCCCTAATCTACTGGCTAGAGGTTTCCACCCATTCAATAGAGATATTATCCTGGCAGAAATGGGTTCGCTCCTTAATGAGACCACCCTAAACCTGGAAGAACTGATCATGTGCTGGAACGATAATCTCAGTGCAGGGATGTGTTCTTCAGTATTCACCATATGGATGCCCGTTTGAGGGTGGGAGGCATGTGTCTGTGTTGTAGGGATGATTTGACTTTTTTGTGTATAAATGGAATGAGTTGATCTTTGGCTGCCTTTATCCACTGTACTGGGCATGAGTCAGTTGGAGAGGTGATTGTGTTGAACGAGGTGACTATCTGTTCGATTTGTTTAACAGATGATATAGAGAACTCTCCCCAGGATTGTGTGGAGGGTTGGTTTTCCTTGTTATCGCTATTCTGTCGTGTTGTGAGTAGGTTCTTGTTAAGTTTGTTGTGCTTTTCAGTTATGTAATTTGCCATGTCTTGGGGGTGGACTTCAGGGGTGTCCTGTTGCATGTTGTCCCTGGTGAGTGTTCACACTGGCTTGTTCACTGATTTTGTGTGGTGTTGCTGTTTGCAGTTGTTAATCAGGTTATTGTATTCCTTTTGTTTGGTCATGTACAACTGTTCTACATCTGGAGCTTTGCTTCTCCATTTTCTTTTGATTCTTCTTAACTCATGTTTTGCCTTCCTGATTGTGTTGGTGTACCAGGGAGTGGTGGGCCTGTTATGTGCGGGTGTGTGTCTTTTACTTGGGTGCAGTTGCTGTGATGGACAGGGTATTGTTCCAGTTTTTGATGGTCCCATCGAGATCAGTTATGTCTTGGTGTAGCTTGGGGGTTACTTCTTTCAGGAAGGCTTCTTTGTCAAAGGATTTGAATCTTCTTTTGCTGTGTGGCTCTTGGAGAGTTGTTTTAGGTTGGTCAATTAGCATAGCTAAGGTTATTAAGTGATAGTCCATTGGTTGGATTTTAGGTGGGGTTAACAAATTGCATGCTTGTAGATCTCTGGGAACGAATATTAGGTCGGGGTCATTCCATGTCTGTTTGTGGGGCTGTTGATCAGTTGAGTATCGTAGTGATTCCATCACTTTGAGGAATGATTTGGTATCCTTATCAGGTGCTGCCTTGAGGTTAAAGTCCCCTAGGATTATGAGCAGCTTGTGTGCTGCATCGTGTGCGGATATTGCCTCCAGCATCATTGATAGGTCTTCAGCTTTGGCATTTGGGGTCCTGTGAGCAAGGCATATAGCCATGTATTTGTTGGAGAAAGTTATAATGCTGGATTCCTTAGTGCTGGTCGACGAGGTAGTTTTAAATTTGTATTGGCTCCTGGCCAGTATCAGTATGTGTCCTCCCCATCTGCCTGTTCTAGGGCAGTTGTAGGCCTTGTATATAGGTGGAGTAATCTGGTTCAGGGTGACTTGATCTGTGTCACTGATCCATGTCTCTGTTATGCAGAGTATGTCTGTTTTTCGTGCATGCAGGTAGTCTGAGATAGTGTGGGCCTTGTTTCTGATGGATCTTGCATTGATGAGCATGCAGGTGATGTTTGCATCTAGCATAGGATTAGTGTGGTCGCATTGCGGAGAGTATGTAGGGATTATGGTGATTAGCATGTTTGTTTTGTGGGTGTGGGTTTTGCGTGATGTATGCTTGTTTTGATTGTTCCATGTAGTGCAGTACTGTATGTGCGACAGATGTTGGTGCATGGGCGCATAGGTTCTTGCCTTTAAGGCGTTTGCATGCTGTGGCATTAGCTTTAATAGTAGGAGAGGTAGGATTAGTGCTGTGCTGTGTACCCACATGATGGTGTTCTTGGGTTCAACACGTCTTGTCTTGTTCAGTTTGTGCCTTGCTTGTTTCTTACTTCACGTGTGTTAGCATCCTCTGATCCAGTCCAGGTTCTTAAAGGTTCTATTATCCAGTTGCAAGTTGTGGGTGGATGTTGCTTAGCAAGTGTTCCTCTCTGTTACTGTCGTCTCACCTAAGGTCCCCTCCTAAGGGCCACACCAAAGGGCCCTCTGGCAAGGCCCTCAGGCGCGGGCCCATCAGGAACGGGTGCTTTGGCATGTCCCTTGTTTTAAATGAGTTCTGGGCGCATGTCTGGGTTCTGATTGATGTGTTGTTCAGTGTTATTTAGGGGGGGGGGGACAAAGGGTTCCAAGGATAATCTGGAAAACTACAGAGTGGTGAGCCTAATGTCAGCATCAAGCAAAATGGTGGAAACTATTATTAAGAACAAAATTACTGGACACATGGACAGATATGGTTTAGTGGGACAAATCCAACATGGACTTAACCAAAGGAAGTCTTGCCTCACCAATCTGGATAAAGGTGAGTTGATATAATGTATTTAAACTTTCATAAAGCGTTTGGCAAAATTCCACATCAGAGATTCCAGAGGAAAATAAAAAGTTATGGCATAGGAGTTAATGTCCTATTTTGGACTGGAAACTGGTTGAGAGATAGGAAACAGAGAGGAGGGATGAATGGTCAATTTTCTCAATGGAGAGAAATGAAAAGTGAAGTACCCCAGGGCTCTGTATTGGGACTGGTGCTTTTTCACATATTTATAAATTATCTGGAATTGGGAATAACAAGTGAGGTATTAAATTTGCAGATGACACCAAATTATTCAAAGTTGTTAAATTGCATGCAGATGAGAAACTGCAGTTGGACCTTGTGAGACTGGGAGATTGGGCATCCAAATACAAAAGGAAATTTAAGGGGGACAAGTGCAAAGTGACACATATAGGGAAGAATAACCCAAACTATAGATACACAATGCTAGGTTCCACATTAGGAGCCGCCACCCAAGAAAAGTATCTGGGTATGATCATAGACAATACAGGTCCGATTTTCAAAGGCATTTACACAGGTACCTGCCCTAGTTACCCGTGTAAATGCCATATCCGGGATTTTCAAAGGACACCTATATGGTTAGTGCCCTTCAAAAATCCTGGATATGTCCCTAACGTGTCCAGATGCTATGGGATTAGCATCAGAGCATGTTGGAGTCGTTCCGGGGCAGAGCAGGGGTGAAGGAAAGGGCTAACTGGCTAGCACCAATTTTTGTTGCTACCCACATAGCCCTCTGTGCCTTAAAGATAGGCAAGGTTTTTCCTTGCCTATCTTTCAGGCGCAGGGTCTAAGCGGTAGCATCTAAAATCGGTGCTACTCAGCTAGCTCCTGCGGCTTCCGGGATGTGCTGTGAGACCCGGATTTTCAGTGCCAGGGCCGCAAATGATCCCAGCAGTGAAAATCCAGGTTAGGCAGAAGGGGGACGGGCTATGCACTGATGTAGCACCGCCCAGATGAAAATCGGGCCCTACATTAAAATCTTCTTTTCAGTGTGTGGCAACATCCAGAAAAGCAAAGGGAATGTTAGGAATCATTAGGAAATAAATAGAAAATAAAACAAAGGATATACAGTATAATGCCTCTGTTTTGCTCCATGGTGCAGCCCTATCTTGAGCACTGTGTGTAGTTCTGGTCTCTGCATCTTAAAGGTATTAGTAAAAGTACAAAGAAGGGTGACCAAAATGATAAATAGAATGACTCTTCTAAGAGGAAAGGCTGAAGAGGTTGGGGCTCTTCATCTTGGAGAAAAGACAGCTGAGGGGAGATATGATAGAGGTCTATAAAATCCCGAGTAGGGTGGAAAAGGTAGACACAAATGGATTCTTTCAAAAAATACAAGGACTAGGGGAAAATTGCTCATTCCTAACAATATTGCCAAACGTATACTTTTATTTATGCTGGAATGGGTTGCAGAAGGGAACATAAGCACAGGAAATAATGGCATTTATCTATGTATTTTTATGCATATTCTGCTTTATTATCATTATTATTATTATTATTATTATTGAGCATTTATAAAGAGTTACCAGGCATATGCAGCACTGTACAGACACAGAAAAAGACAGTCCCTGATCGTTGAGCTTACAATCTAAAAAGGACAAATATACAGTAGTACATAAGGAAAAGGACAAAAGGGACAATAAGGACCCTTCCAGTCCTCCACAACAAACATCCAGGAAAAAGTGCAGCTCCAAGTCCCCTTCACGCCACCTTCAACCATTACCAACATCAAAGATAAAGGATGGACCACAGGCATTCTTCTAACCCCCTTTCCTCCAGACATCCAGGAAAAGGTACAGTCCCAGGACCACCTCCCAGCTTTCCTGACATCTTGAGCACAAGGGTTCAGTGCCTCAAATTAAGCCCTTCCCAAGGACCCGTCCCCTATCTATCCCTGGGGAAATATCAAAAACTGAAGTTTGGACAGGAAAGAGCCCTCCTACCTCCTGCCCCACTGGTAACAAAATGCACAATAGCTTCTAGTGACCCTACACACACCATTCATTTATTCCTTCATTTATTGCCAAATTTGATATACCAGCTATCAACATTCCTCAAGGCAGTATTTCTTCCTGGACTAATACGCTAAAATGCATTACATAGCACAAGTATTAATGTGTTTTAAGTATGATAATGCACATTAACATGTTAATACCCATTAATGTTTGGATTAGCTTTAATGCACTTTAGTGAACAAGCCAAATAGTTTGCTGCTCTAACCACTAGAGCACACCTTCTCTCTATTTCTCACTACTTGCAGGTTGTTTTCTTCCTAATCTAACCACCCCAGGGGAGATGGAGCTCTGCTCTTTAATATGTGATGAACATGTGTGAATCATATATATTTAACTGCCATTTCATTAAAACAGGCAATTCCCTTATTGCGAAATATGAATTCATTCTAAGGATGAATCATGATCCTTACAGGAAGGAATTCTACACTTCAGAAATGTGAAACTCAGGAGCAGATGAACTAAGCTTTATTCCCATAGACCACAAGATGAGGAAAAACAAAGTGTTCAGTATATCTGGCATTCAGTTTGGCATTTTCTGACTAAAAACAACCTTTACACATAGTCATTCACATTATTGAAATGGCAGCAACAGTGAACTCAATGTTCCCGCAACAGCAAGAAAACTACAAATGAGAATATTCTGAAAATAGAAACACATTTTGTTTCTTTTATATTTTTGGACATTGATGACAAGTGTTTACTTGTTAACTTGCATTTACCTAAGGGGAAACATAATTTTGCAACAAAAATTATGTGCATGCCTTATAGGTTTTCCAATGTTTGACATTAGGAAGGTCAAGGAAAGTTTCCAGTGCTAAAAGCAAGAGTTAAGTTAATGGTAAAACTTGGTTTGAAAAAAAATCACAATTTTGATGGATGTGGTTTGCTCTTTGTCCCTTAATCCCAGGAATGGGGAGTGAATATATAATGCATTCTCTGTCAATCATTTCTCTGTTTTCACACTTTGTGCTAATCACTTTAATTAATGTGTGAATTTTAAAGCTTGGCGACATAACAGTACTATAGTTAAACTTTGGTGTTGACCTTGCTTTAGGCCTCATTGGTTCAGGCATGATCAATAGCATATATTTTTATACTGACCAACAAACCAGATCTTTGGTTTTGGAATGTGATGAAGGACTACCAAAAGGGACTGTTACTGCTGGAAAGAAATCTACATTTGTAACTATTTACTTTTGGGAAATTCTCCAAATCTTGGGGAATTCTTTGGGTTAAAGCCATTAATCCGTGTATTTTAGATTCCACTGTATTTGTTAACTTAGTCAGGGCCTAGTATCAGCAGAGAGCTTTTAGTTTAAATTTAAAACCCAGCAGAGAGCTTTTAGTTTAAATTTAAAACCCAGCAGACAGTCTTTATTTTAAATTTAAAACTCAACAGAGAGCTTTTAGTTTAAATTTACAACACAGCAGAGTTTTTAATTAAAATGTAAAACTCAGTTAGGGCCTAGTATCAGCAGATACCTTTTAGTTCAAATTTAAAACTCAGGAGAGAGCTTTTCGTTTAATTCCTGTCCGGAGGCTCCTGCCCAATCGGGGCAGTGGGAGGCGGAGCAGAGCCAACTTGAAAAGGCCGGCTCCAACAAAAAAGAGCAGCCAGCGTTCCAGCAGCTCCCCTGATCAGGGGTGAAGCACCCGGACAGGAGGGGAAGCCGATTCTTCTGTCCGGAGGCTCCTGCCCAATCGGGGCAGTGGGAGGCGGAGCAGAGCCGGCCTGAAAAGCCGGCTCCGCCTGGTGCGCACACATCTGGTGGGCCTGCACCTGAGGGCCTTGCCAGAGGGCCCTTTGGCGTGGCACAAAGGTGTATAGAGCAAAAGAGAGACAGACAACCGCACCGAAAAACCCCATGAAAGCAGAAAAAGCCCCAGCAAGCAGCCAGGAGAGAAGAGCAACAACCGTAAGTGCAAATCACAAGACTGAACAAAAAACATGAACACAAATCTGATTTTCCCCTCGGCCTCATATTCACACTACTCATCCCACCTCACGCACACTACCACCACCACACACACACCCCATGGCCCCCACCAACTACATGGACATACATAGACCAACAGCACACCCTCAGGGACTCACACGGTTCACCCACAAAAAAGAGACAAGCTAAACACAAGCCCAACATCCACGCCAAAACAAAGGAACCTCACAAGACACACACCACCCCAAGACCAATAACAATTGAGCTCATAAATGGCAGATCAATATGCAACAAGATCTATACCCTAGTTGACCACATAGATGACCAACAACCCGACATACTCTGCATCACTGAAACATGGCTCAGCCCCACTGGCAATGTTCTACTCAATCAATTGGTGCCCAACACATACACAGCATACAACTGCCCGCTGTCACACTGCCTCCCTAGTGGTGATGGCGTGGCACGACAGAAGGGCGTGGACAGAGAGGGGAAAAGTTTGTTTAGGGAGGAGGTTGGTTCTTATGCAGGGCCCAGGCTTCTGTAGGCCTGGTAGCCTTCTGTACTACTAACTCTCCAAAGAAAATATAGTCCGAGTTAGGGAAATGGTAAAGCTTTTATTTCCCTCTTTTGCAAAACAGGTTCTTTAGCCCAGAGTACAAAACAACACATAAAAAGAAAATATCCTTGCTTCAGGTAAAGGAAAACATAAGCATTGAAAACACTGTTATCTTCACAGTACAGGCACACGAAATATAACATCCAATTCTTAGCTCACCCCAGCTATGCCTCTCTTAGGGCTCAGTTCTTTCTGACAGGCAGTAATTCACTTCCATTGGAATGTCTAAAGGATCCTCTTGGTATTCCACCTGCATCGGTTCACTGCTTAGAGCGTTTGGGAGGTTTCCTTCAGGCTCTCTGCTTAGTGCTTGGATTAAACGCCAGTAATCAGCATTGCAAGGTAAGTCCTGTATTTGTAAACTTCTCTGCTGAGGATAGTTTCGCTTGCATACAGTACTTTCTTTGTTAAGCTTTTTATTAAGTGCAGGTTTGAACCTTGTTTCAGGCAGGCCTCTGTGAGGACAACAGACTCTAGTGTCTGCCCCTTTCTGTGTCACAGTATTCAAACTATTACCATTATAAAAATAGCATTTACCTTTGCTTCCATGTTGCTCTCTGAAAGGTGTAGGCTGAGGTTTGGGCCTGGCAGGTCCTAGATTATCTGCTACACAGGTAGGCCTCAGGTTCTTATCAAACTTAGGCCTGGGTCTCTCTCTTATAGTCCAATTTCCTTCAGGGTCAGCAGCTTTATAAAAGCTTTCTCTCCTGGAGAATTTATCTCTCCCTTCTTTAAAATGTTTACAGTAGATTCCTGTACCTGGTTCGGCTGGCACGGTTAGGCTGGTTCCCTTGGTCAGGAGTCCTCTCCCTGGATTCTCCAGATATCCATGTAGCTCAGGAGTTGAAACTTCCTGAACAGTTTCCTGACAGTCTCCTTGTCTGTCTGAAGCTGTCTGCCAACCTCTTTGTCTTTCTCTTTTTCTCCAACCTCTTTGGCTGTACAGGTCTCCTTGCCAGTCTCCTTGACTGTGTTCTGGTTTGTCTCTTTGCCAGTCTCCTTGACTGTGTTCTGGCACGTATCCTTGCCAGTCTCCTTGTCTCTCCTCGACTGCTCTCCCGACTGCTCTGTCGGCTGCTCTGTCTCCTGCTCTCTCGCCTGCTCTCCCGACTGCCTTCCTCCTCCTCCAGTCAACTGAGCATTTAAAAGGAGTTCCTCCCCTTCTGCCTTGGGTGTTGGCTGGAATTACGTCATTGGCTTTAAGGCGTGGTTCTTCAGACCTCCAGAGGTCTCTCTGGCTCCCTCTATGTGGTTCCTCCTGTCGCTGCAGCTGTTCTTTATCTCTTTTTCCCGTGTTTAAAACTTTTCCATCTGCTTGCAGCTGGTCTGCGGTGCCACACCGCGCACCCACAGGCGAGGAGGAGGGGCCCTCATACTAGCAAAGAGCAGCCTAAAATTCAAATCAAGAAGTAACACGGACACCCAACACTCTAACACCATATCGATTGAGAACAAACACATGGCCATATGTCTCACCTACAGAGCACCCCATGCTCCACCTGAAGAACTAGCATCAACTCTAGAGGCAGTCTGCGCAGTGAACTCCAGCCACAAACCTACAATACTCCTAGGAGACTTCAACCTCAAGTCCACCAAGAAAAAAGATGCAGAAGCTTTTCTCCAAGCAATGAGTTCGCTCCAATTCATGCAAATAATCAACACCCCGACACACAGACATGGCTCATCACCAGACCTTATTTTTGCATCCAACTACCTAACATCAAGAGGCCTAATAACACCCATCATAACTCCAGTACCATGGTCTGACCATCACGTAATTGAAGTAAGCATTACGCCCCATGAGGAGAAACTAAACAAATACCCAGACAACACACCCACACAAAGAAGATTTAAATGCTTTGACAGAGACCAGTTCCTGCTGGACACAATACAAAACCTAAACGATGATACGGATGACCTAGAATCACTAATCACCAACTGGAACAACACCATATACAACGCTGCCAAAACAGAATATAGACGCAGGGCACCTCGCTGCAACAAACTACAACACAAACCATGGTACTCTAAAACCATAAGAAACGAAAAGAGGAACCTCAGAAAGTTAGAACGGAGATGGAGACAGAACAAGTCACCCGAGAACCAGGAACTATACCTAACAAAACAAAAACAATACAACGAATGTATCAACCAAACAAAAAGGGAATACCACACAAACCTCATACGCAACTCCAACAACAAACCCAGAGAACTATTTGAAATCGTAAAAGCCCTCACCAAAGACCAGGAGACCGAAGACAAAGTGCAACTGGACCCACAAAAATTTGCGGACCACATCCAAGAAAAGTTCCACTCAGCAGACCAAACAAGACCCAGCCAAACTTCAAAGGCTGTCACACCCTTGAACACCTGGGGAATGTTCAACACCCCATCCATGGAGCAACTCTCCCACATCATCTCAGCAATTAAGACAAGCACAACCCCCATGGATCCCTGCCCAGTGCCCTGGATCAAGGCCACCAAATCAAACTTCATCCAAACCATCCACAAGATAGTACACTCCTCCCTAACCCAAGGGCACATGCTAAATCAATTGAAGCTCGCGACAATAAGACCCATCCCGAAGAAATCCACTCTCGACAAGAACAATCCAGCAGCATACAGACCCATCTCCAGCATACCACTCCTAGCAAAAATAATAGAAATACTGTACAGCACCAACTACAAGAACACATAGACAACCACGCTCCCCTGGACATCAATCAACACGGGTTCCGACCCAACCACAGGGTAGAAACACTCCTGATCTACCTCTTCGACAGCGTCCTCCGCACCATAGACAACAACAAGAAAGGCATACTAATGATATTCATTGACATCTCATCTGCGTTTGACACAGTTAACCACAAGACTCTATTGGATAGACTGCAGAACATCGGGCTACACGGTGCCACCCTGAATTGTTTCCAGTCATACCTAACCGACAGACAAATACAGGTCAAGGTAGGACACAACACATCTCAACCCATAAGTGTCAAACAAGGAGTGCCACAGGGATCGGCCCTTTCAGCTCTACTATTCAACCTATACATCCAGTCAATATGTGTCATCATGAAAGAGCACCACATACATTATACAATCTACGCAGATGACATCATGATCTACACACCCATCTCAGTCCACAACCCGGAATACTCCAACATAATAAACTGCGTCACACAAATGGCAGACTGGCTCCAGGAAAACAACCTATCAATCAACTACAGCAAGACGGAGGCAATGATCATCACGCGAAACCCGGCCTTTATCCCCCCACCCGACATCAAGATAAAAGATGCAATCATACCCATAAAATCAGAAGTAAAGTACCTCGGAGTCACCCTGGACAAAGAACTGAACCTCCAAGCACACATTGGCAGACCAACTAAAAGCGCATACCAAAGAATGCGACTCATCAGAAGACTCAAGCCCCTCCTCGACCCAGAGCACTTTCGCACCGTCTGTCAGGCTCTAATAACCCCTCTACTAGACTTCTGAAATCCAATATACACCGGGCTTCCAAAGCAAACCCTCAGATAACTTCAACTGGCCCAAAACACAGCTGCCCGCATTATAGCCGTACTACAAAACATGATCACATCACACCTATACTGAAAGATCTTCACTGGCTGCCAATCATCTCACGCATCAAATACAAGACTATCATAAACATATTCAAGATCAGACAACACTCTTCTGCCATAATGCTACACACACTCATACAACCCGACACAAGCACAAGGCCAAGAATAAGAGGCACCTCCAAACCGGGTTAACACCCCAAATGATTTCATCAAGACCCGCAAAGACACCACACAACGAGCAATCTCCCTGGCTGCCCCATCCATCTGGAACTCCCTCCCAGATGATCTGAGACTAACCACAGAAATAAAGAACTTCCGAAAACAACTGAAGACAACCCTTTTCCTCGAATACTATGGACATACCCCCTGAACCAACATCCAATTCAGATCATCTGCCCCCCCCCACCACCCTGAGACTGTACATAAGACTGTATAATAGCTCATGATGTATTATAGCGCACTATGTATTTAATCCAACCCTAATCACTTCCCCTCCAACACACACACGCCACACTCTACACTGCATGAAAGCACTTGCCCCCTTGATTGTTTGCTGTGTAAACCGCTTTGATTGAATGATAAGGCGGTATATAAATATCATTAAATAAATAAATAAATAAATAAAAATCAGAATATAGTTTAGCATAGAAGGAAGAATAGGGTAAATATTCTTTAAGTTGAAAGGAATGAATTGTTTTTAGGGACCTTTAGAAAGAGACCTTCCACTTAGGAGGCAAGAGATCTAGGAATCTGTTTTAAATAGGGGTTGAAGCAAAGTTGCATCAACGGGGCAATTTGAAAGGCTTCCTCTATCAAACCGAGGGTTGTGTGAATTACCTAGGAAATTATTAACAGATTACCTTAAAAGCACAGGTCTGGGACCTGTGTAGCAAGCCAGCCTTTACTAAGTATTATCTTAGCTTTATAAGCTCTTAAACCTATTAAAGGGGGAGAGGTGGTCAAATTCACTTTGAGATTCAGCTGGTTATCCTCACCAGGAATAGATTAATTAAGGCCTTGAAACTATTAATCTTGAGGTGAACAAAGTCCCTTAAACTTGATTGGTATAGTTGTATTAGTACAAGTATTGCATCATTAAGTAAATAACTTAAATAGCTAAACAAAACCTTAAAATTAAGATGCAGACAGCATTCCAGGAATGAGATGGGAGCTATCCAGCCTTTTACATGCATGATTTTCTCCCAGTTGATGAAGGGTCTTACGTGTGCACTAGATGCAAGAAGCTCTTTGCCCTCAGGGAATGAATCCGATCTCTGGAGGGTACTGTAGCAGATTTGGAGGTCATAACAAAGACAGAAGTACATAGACAAGACCTACTGGGACAGAGTACTGAAGTCCCACCTCCAATCTGGCAGCCTTTCAGTTGCTATGGAGGAGAGAGCTCACGTGAAAGGAGAGCATCACCTTGGTGTGGCAGGAAGTGATCCTGTAGCTAGGACCTGTCTGCCAGGAGATGTAAAACCCTTTTGCACTGAGGAGGTTTCTCCAGGGCCATGTTCCCATTAGGGAAGGGTTAGGACTTCCATTATAGTTGGCCATCATTAGGCATGTAGATAGCTGGGTGCTGGTGGATGTGAGGATCGCCTGGTAATATGCCTGCCTTGTGCAAATGTAGCAGACCTCACATGCCACCTAGACAAGGTTTTGGATAGTGCTGGGAAGGAGTCTGCTGTCTTGGTACATGTTGGTGCCAATGAAATAGGAAAGTGTGGGAGGGAGGTTCTGGAGGCCAAATTTAGGCTTTTGGGTAGGAAGTTGAAATCTAGAACTTCCAAGGTAGCAATCTTTGAAATGCTTCCCGTTCCACGCTCAGGATCAAAAGACAGGCAGAGAGCTCCGGAGTCTCAATGTGTGGATGAGACAATGGTACAAAGAAGAGGTTTTGAATTTATCAGGAAATGGGCAACATTCTGGGGGAGGAGCTTTTCTGAAAGGATGGGCTCCACTTTAACCAGGATGGAACCAGGCTGCTGGCATTTAACCTTCAATAAGGAGATAGAGCAGCTTTTAAACTAGATAATAGGGGAAAGACGACAGTTATCCAGGAGCACATGGTTCAGAAGGATGTATCCTTGAAGGATACTAGCAAAAGAGGGAAGTTAGGGCATTCCAAGAGAGCGGTTCAAATAAAGATAAAAGTAACTCAGATGCCCTTAAGTACAGAGTTGAAAGATTCTAAATTACCCCTATCAACTGATAACCATATTAATATGAATAAACTACAACCTCTAAAATGCCTGTATGCAAATGCTAGAGTCTAAAGTCTAAAAAATAAGATGGAAGAGCTAGTATATTGTGGCGCTCCCACCCCTACCAGGCGGTCGCCTAGTAGGGACGCGAGACCATCTTGTATTCCTTTTCCAAAGGGTTGTAGTTGTGTAGTCAGAAATGAACCAAGTGGATGTTTTAAAGCGCACAGGATTTTTTTATTAGCTTCCTTTAGGTAAGATGGTAACAATCTTCAAAGCAACTTTACACTCAGGACAAAGAAACAAAGGATAATCTTCTCCAATTAAAGCAAATGTCAAAACAGTGTTTCCATGGAATTATTTACAATGGCTTTCCTTTTCTTTCTCTTTAAGATGCTTCTTACTTCAGCAATAATAAAGGCACATGTATTTACAACCTACAATCAAAGCCAGTAGGGCTGCTAGCTCCTTCTTTTCTGTTTTGAGTTAAAACAGTTCTCAGCTGCCTAGCCCCGCCTTGGTTGCACTAGCCACTTCTTTAGGAAAGAACCTTAGTGCTTCCATATAAGACTCATTCTCTCCTTTACTTCAGGCTTTCAGCTATAACAAAGTTGTAACAGCTTTCTTAATTTCTTTCTGCTATTTGGCTTCCATTAATTAGCATCAATACAAACAGCACAGTCCATCTCAGAACAAGAAGAACCCATGTCAGTTCCTCTACCATCCACTTCCATACTTTCTTCTGAGCTGCATATTGGTAAAGCTTGGAAACGTTCAGGCACTTTTTGCTTTAAGTCTTTTAAAAGGTCAAATAGCCTATTCCACTGCACTGCCCTTCCTTCTCTTGGCAGAGCTTCAACAGGCTTCTACTGTTCAACCTTTCTTGAAAACCCCTTCTTTCTAATCTGGGTTTTCCCAGGTACAAATCCATCTTCAGAATCAGAGCAAGAGATACAAGCCTTAGGCTTCACTGCTTTCTTTCTCCTACCTTGGAGTTTTACTGCAGGACTTCCATATCTGGGGCTTCTGTTGGCTGTGGCTATATCTGCCTCAGAGCCAGTCAGGGAATCAGGGTAAGATTTCCTCTCCACTTCCTGGGGCTTCTTCTGCCTGAAGACACACCCTTCAGAGGAGTCTAAGCTCTCTTGCCTTAGCTCTTCCAACGCCAGCCTTCTCTTTCTCTCTCTCTTGCCAGTATGCTTGGTCCTCTCCCTGGAACCTTCTCTGTAGCTCTCTTGGCTGCAGTCCTGGCTGCTCTTGCTCTCCTTGCTCTTGTCCTTGTTCTTGTTCCTGTTTCTCCTTCCGTCTATCTCTCTGTTTGTTTGCTCAAACTTAAACGTTGAGCCGGGCACCTCCCCTTCTGACTCCACCCCCATGTACCTCCTACTCTTACTTAGGGTTGCCATGGAGTCTGGGTGTGGCTTTAGCCTAGCTCTACCCTTGTGGTTTCTCTCACTGCTTTTACTAGGGTGTATGTGTTCTGGTGCACCCATCCCCCGCAAAGAAGAAAAAGTTCCTTTTCCCTTTATTTCTTCATGCTGGACTGCACTCTCCTTACCACAATATATAGCACTAAATGAAAGGTTAGAAATGATTGGCATCTCAGAAACCTTGTAGAAGGAGAACAACCAATGGGACACCATGAGACCTGGGTACAAGCTATATCGCAATGAAAGGGCAGATTATGTTAAGTTTCTTTTATTGAGATAAGACATAAATATTGCTCATTCCATTACAGCTCAAGAGGGTATGCCGGCAGGTCATACACTCTCTAGAACATTATTAAACAAGGAAAGGAACCATCATCATTAACAGTTGCACTTTGAATTATTGTATCACCATTTTCATTTTTATCCCCCTCCCCCCTCTCACTTTAATCCTCTTAAATCCAAACAATAACCAACATTCCCAACACAAGCTTCCATTATCTTGACAGTACAGCACTATCATCAACATACAACATCTTCTCTATTTCTGTCATTTTGTAAGTGCTCTCCCCACCCCCACCACAACAACCCACAACAAAGTCAGCATCCATTGCTCTCCCCCGGTGGGTATTAACTCTTACACACCACCCAGAGGCTCTAACAAAAACAAAGCCTATAATATCGTGAAACTCCAAAAAGGGAAAGAAAACCAATCAGAGACAATACTGTATATCCAGCTCCCTGCATCAGTTATCCCCCTTCTCCCCCCACCCCGCACCCATCCGCAATAACCCTTCCCCCCATTAATCCCCCCTTCCCTCCCCCTCCCCCCTCCCAGTAGCTGCCCCTAGAATCCATTTACAGGTCTAGCTTCTCTCTTCATACACAGGTGCCTACCCCAGAATATTTATGAATCGACTCCTCTCTCTCTCATAGGTAATGTCTGGACAAAGGGTTCCCATTCTTCCAGAAATTTGTTTTTCCAGTTTTCGTTCCTCCATGCTCCAACCTGCTCCAGCAACATAAGGTCATACAGCCCTTTTCTCCAACCCTCCAACCTGGGGCCTCCTCCTGATGACCACTCCCGGAGAATAAGATGACGTGCCACCAATAATGCACAACACACCCAGCCTTGATATCTCTTCGGAATCCTCCCAACGCTTGCCCTCAGTCCCAGTAGCGCTGCCTTAGGCTCTGCCACCACATCTACCTTAAACAAAGCACCCAAATATCTGTATACTGCCTTCCAGAATTGGGATATCCTAGGACATTTCCACCACATATGTCCCAAAGTAGCTTTTTCATGTCCACACCTGGGACAATTTGCTGAAGCTGCACTTCCTGCTTTATAAGCCTGGTTGGGGGCATAATGGCTTTGCCATATTATCTTGTACTGCATTTCTCTACGCTACGAACTTCCGCTAATCTGCGGGATCTGCTTAAGGGCCTCCCTCCCATTCTCTTTTGTTATCCCCAACTGGTCCACTAACAATATCTCAGTGGGAAAACCTCTAAGGTCAAGTACTCCTTCTGTAGTGTTGTTATACGTGCCTGCTGTGCCATTCCTGCATACATCAACTCTTCCAAACGCGAGCAGACATCTCCCTGCAAATCCAAAATCGGTATGCTGTGTATATAACTTCGAACTTGCATGTATCTAAAGGTATCTGCTCCCGTTAGTCCATACCGCATCTTCAGCTCTCCAAACAGGAGCATCTTGCCTTCTCCATCAATCACCTGTTAGAGCACCATTATTCCCTTTGCCTCCCAACTCCTAAAGGCTACTCTTCCATCCCTGGCCTAAAATTACCATTTCCATATAAAGGCAACATTGGGTTCAAATTTGGATTCCCCCAACATTGTCTACAGACTACCCGCCATACTTGATGCATTGTTCTAAACACCACATATTGACTAAGAACCCTGGGAAGGGTTCTCGTCGCCACATGAAGGACATAACACAACGCCAAGGGGAACGCCAACTCCCCCTCCACCAACAGCGGTATATAATCTGCGGTCACACTGAGCCAATCCCTCAGGTTGCACAGCTGACAAGCTATGTTATATCTGTAAATATCTGGCATTCCCATACCACCCCGTTCCCATGGCTGTTGTAGTATCCCTAACGGAATTCTCGGTCTTTTACCTCTCCATAAAAAATTGTTAAGTATCCTCATCAATTGCTTTAATTCTTTACGCAGCATCAAAATGGGCAACACCTGCAGCACATATAGCCATCTAGGGAAGACAACCATCTTGTACAATGCTATCCGTCCTCCCAGTGAGAGAGGGAGATCACGCCAGTCCCCCAACCAATTCCTGGTTTCTGTCAAAAGCTTCTGCACATTCAAGCTGTGTGTCCTCCCAATCTCTGCCGTGAGCGTTATCCCCAAATACTTAATTGCCTGTGTACTCCATTTTAGTGGGAATTCCCCTTTCCAATTTGCTTGAAGTACCCCATGTAAAGACATGGCTTCGGACTTTTCCAGATTCAACTTCAAGCCAGAAAACCTCCCAAAATCATCAAACACACCCAACAAAATTGGTAAGGTTTCCTGCGGTAGCCCCAAAAACACCAGCATATCATCAGCAAATGCCGAAATCTGAAATTCTGTCTTCCCTATACATGCTTCCACAAGACCAGAATGCGTCCGTATACGCTCCAACAAGAGTTCCAATGTCAAAACAAGCAGGAGTGGCGACAGTGGGCATCCCTGTCTAGTCCCTCTTTGGATGTGAAAGTCAGTCATCAGTTGACTGAGTCATTCACAATTATTTGTCCTCATAGATCCGAGTACTGCACCCGTACAACATTACCAAAGAACCCCCCCCCCCCAGGCCCTAATGCTCTAACACCCTAAACATATATGGCCATGCCACATGATCAAATGCTTTTTCAGCATCAAAGCTCACCAAAAAAGCTGGCACCTCAGCCACTTCCATCATATACAAAGTGGAGAAAATATGCCTCATGTTTTTAATAATATGTCTGTTCTGCACAAAACCCACTTGATCACCATGTACTAATGCGGCACTATCGGTGCCAAGCATTCCGCCATTACTTTAGCTAAGATCTTAATGTCAACATTTAATAAGGAGATGGTCGGTAAGACTCCGATCTCAAAGGGTCCCTTCCCTCTTTGTGAATGACAGCGATAATTGCCTTATTAGCATCATACGGAAAGGACTGCCTCTTCATTAAGTCCATAAAATAGGCAGACAAGGGCCCCACCACCTGTTGTATCATTGCTTTATAGAACTCCCCCTGAAATCCGTCTGCCCCCAGGGCCCATCCCCTTTGCAACACTTTGACAGCTGCCACCATCTCCGAAGGGGTGATTGGGGCGTTCAACATCTCCCTCTGCTCTACTGATAAACAGGGCATCTGGATACAGCTCAAAAACTCGTGCTCCGTTATCCTATCCTCCACACCCCTCTCATACAACGAAGCATAGTAGCCTCAAAATACTTCCTCTATATGCTGGTGTGTATTTCGAACCCGACCACCCACATCCCGCATTGCATTGACATGTCTCCGCCCTCCTGCCTTTAACAATCCTGCCAGTAGTTTCCCCGTTTTATTTCCATATTTATACAACTTATACTGATACAATTGGGAATGAAGCACCCTATCCTGTAGCACTGAAGCTACTTCTTTCTGTAAATGTAACAGCTCCTCCTTGTTATTCGAAATGGGGCATGCACAGAACATCCATCGCACTGTACACAACTCCCCCTCCAGTTGCAACAATCAACAATTATGTTGTGCCTTTCGATGTCCCACATAGTCTATGACCTGGCCCCTCAACACTGCCTTAGCAGCCTCCCAAAACAACGTTGGGTTCTCCCTGTGCTCGGTGTTGTTAGTAGCATAATCCTCCCACTGAGCTTTGAGAAAATCCCCAAATTGCGTGTCTGAGCTGAACTCCAGAGGGTACCGCCACAGTGGCCTCCCAGTATGAGTTCCCCATTGGATGTCTATCCATATCAGGGCATGGTCTGAAATCATTATGGGCCCCACTGTCGCCTGTACCTCCTTTGGAAAAAGTGCAGATGATCCCAGAAAGTAATCTATCCTAAAGCTGGTATCATGTGCCCTGGACACATGTGTGTATAATCCCTTTCCAATGGATGCAAAACCCTCCAGTAGTCCATTAAATCATAGCCCTCACAGAGCCCTCTCACCCACTGTGCTCTGCGGTCCCGGACTATACCACTCTGCCGCAACCTATCCATGCTCTCCTCCATCACACAGTTGAAGTCCCCTCCAAGGATTAAAGGAATTCTTCCCACCTCTTCCAAGCATTTATTAATCCTGGTGCAGAAGTGTGTCTCATACGCATTTGGTGCATATATATTCATCAGTGCTATACTCTGTCCATATAGCTCCCCAATAACCCAGGACATATCTACCTTCCGGGTCCTTAATAGTTTGTGTCATTGCAAAACCCACTTTTTTATGGACTAATGTGGCCACTCCTGCCTTCTTCCCACCTGATGACGCCCCATACACTCCACCTACCCACCACTGCCAGAGCTTACGGTGCTCTGTCACCATATGATGTGTTTCCTGTAAGAAAGCTACTTCCACACACCGATCACGAAGGGCCTTTAACACTTTGTGTCTTTTTATAAGGTTCCCCAATCCACAAACATCCCACAAAGCAAATCTCAATCGCGTACCCATTGTCACCTACCCATAATCATATTTGCTACATGTGACACCCACAGTAACCCACCAAAAGGACAGCCCCCCAACCAAGGCTCCCCTTGACCTCATCAAGCCTCCCGACCAGCCAGACCTTCAAAATACCCTTTGCGGCTACCCCCCCCCCCCCCACCAAATTCCACTAAGTCCAGTAGAGGCCCCCCTTACTACCCCCTCCCCATGCCCCCTCTCAACTTGCCCCTTCCCCCCCTCCTGCTGCCCTTGACTGCCCCTACTCTTCCCCCCTTTATGTTTTATCTCTACATCTTGCCCCCCTTCCTGGGGCCCTCCCCTGTGACCATCAATGATGCATTTCGGACCCACCTTTATAAAGTCCCTACTACCCCGCTTCCGTAGCTCCTCCCCAAGTACTGTCTCCCATCCCCCCTCACCCATGCCCCCACCCCCCTTTGTCTCCAAAAGATCTCATCATGGTGTATCACCCTAATAATAAAGAAATCTTAGAGGGTGGCGAATATCCCCATATACTATTGACAACATGACCAGACCAAATCCCATCCTACGATCAACCACTATCACATCCCCCTACTACAGTCTCAAACCCCGCCCCTCCTCCATCCCTCCCCCACCCCACCAGTCCACCCCCGCTAGATGCCCTCCCCATGATATGAATACCCAAATTAGTTAACAAAAAAATATCTCCTTGCCTCTCATGACAAGATCCTCATAGCACCATCCTCCTTCCCCCTACCCAGCCCACCATGCCTTAACCAACTAAAACCTACCCATCTCTCCCCCCCCCCACCCAAGGTGCCCAGCCCAATCTACTTTCCTTTTTAACACCCTTCTTTAACATTTAAAGCATATAAAATAAAACCAGTTCAATCAACATTAATAGCAAAACCTCAATGATCCAGTCAGAGGTCATAGGCACCCATATGGAAAAAATAAAAAAAGGGGGAGGGGGGATGGATGGATGGAGGAGGAAAGGGGGAAGAGGGGAGGAAAGGGGAGCAGAGGCAACAGCCCACATATGTCCAGGTCTCTATCCTCTTCCACATCAAGACACTGGCCGCTGAATTTGATGCACCCTCCCACTCCAAGCCAAGCAGCTTTCCAATCACTCAGCAGGGTACAACCACACTCCCCCATTTCCTCGGATCTGTCTCTTAAATGACGGCAGGGAAGCATCTCTCCAATGACCTCTGGACCAAGCAACATATCAGAAGGAAAAGGAAAAGCTGAAAAAGCATATGAGTAAGTTCTGCAGAATCAGGTCTGTCCTCAGGTTTGCAGTGCTAAGTTCACTAGTTCACAGCCAGCCTGAGCTGCATCTGCCATCAAAATCGTAGGTCCACCTGTAGTCTCCATATTTATTCCCTGATGTCTCATCCATCTGACAAGCCCCTCAAGAAAGTCTCTGCTGCTGCAACCGTGTTAAAAATATGCTGTTTACCCTGGTACTCCACCTTCAACCTTGCAGGGTACATGAGAGAAAAACGGATGTTCTTATTGATAAGCGTAGCACATACCCCAAAAAATGACCTCCTTCGCTGGCTTACTTGAGCCGAGTAATCTTGAAAAACTAAGTTTTTCTGCGGGCCCGATGTTTGGCTCCTCTGGGTTCTTGCTGCTGAGAGACAGCCAACGTGGCTTTAGACAAGGAAGATCTTGTCTTACTAATCTGTTATGTTTTTTTGAAAGGTGTGAATAAATAGGTGGACAAAGGTGAGTCGGTTGATTATAGTGTATCTGGACTTTCAGAAAGCCTTTGACAAGGTCCCTCATCAGAGACTTTTGGCAAAACTAAAGAGTCATGGGATAGGAGGCAGTGTACTACTGTGGATCAGGAATTGGTTAAAAGATAGAAAGCAGAGGGTAGGGCTAAATGGCCAATTTTCCCAATGGAGAAAGGTGAATAGTGGTGTACCCTAGGGATCTGTGCTGGGTCCGCTGCTTTTTGACATATTCATTAATGACCTGGAAAGTGGAATAATGAGTGAGGTTATCAAATTTGCAGATGACACAAAACTATTTAAAGTTATTAAAACCCAAGAGGATTGTGGAAAATTGCAAGAGGATCTTGATAAATTGGAAGACTGGGCATACAAATGGCAGATGAAATTTAATGTGGACAAGTGAAAGGTTATGCACCTAGGGAAGAACAACCCATACTATGGTTACATGATGCAAGGTTCCACATTAGGAACCACCACCCAGGAAAAAGATTTAGGCATCATTGTGGATAACATGTTAAAACCCTCAGCCCAGTGTGCAGCGGCGGCCAAGAGAGCAAATAGAATGCTAGGTATCATAAGGAAAGGAATGGAAAATAAAACAAAAGATATTATAATGCCTCTATATCTTTCCATGGTGAGACTGCACCTTGAATATTGTGCGCAATTCTGGTCGCTGTATCTTAAAAAGGATATAGCGTTATTAGAAAAGGTTCAGAGAAGAGCCACCAAAATGGTAAAGGGGATGGAAGGATACTCCTATGAAGAAAGGCTAAAAAGGTTAGGGCTCTTTAACCTGGAAAAGAGATGGCTGAGGGGAGATATGACAGAAGTCTATAAATTAATGAACGGAGTGGAACGGGTAAACGTAGATCGATTGTTTACATTATCAGAACATAGAAAGACTAGGGGACATGCAATGAAGCTACAGAGTAAACTATTTAAGACTAATAAAAGGAAATATTTTTTTCACTCAACGTGTGATCAAACTCTGGAATTTGTTACCGGAGGATGTAGTAAAGGCTGTTAGTGGAGCTGGGTTTAAAAAAGGTTTGGACAAGTTCCTGGAGGAAAGGTCCATAAACCATTATTAAGAAGGGACCCGGGATATCAATGCTTGACCCAGTACAAGCATTGTGGAACCTTTGTCTTTTGGAGAAACTGCTAGGTACGTATGACCTAGATTGGCCACTGTTAGAAACAGGATACTGTGCTTGATGGACCTTGGTCTGACCCAGTATGGCATATCTTATGTTCTTATGCTCTCAGTACCAAAAGGAGCAAAAGGATCCGCACAACAATGTGGGGAACAAAAAAAGCGGAGCCTGGACTGACAAGAAATATAAACCTTGTTTATTATGCCCCAACGCGTTTCGGCTCACAGCCTTCCTCAGGGGGACTTAAAAAGAACACACCTCAAAGAGAAATGACAAAAATAATGAGCATAAATATATATATATAATAAATACAATTAAAACATAAAGCCTTGTATTGTATAATAATAAAAAAGAAATAAAAACACATAATATTAACCATAAGTGTAAAGGACAATCAACTAAACAAGTAAAATGTTAATGTTACATAAAATTAATGAAAAACAAAAAATTATAGACAAGAATGTATCATTAACATATTAAAAAGGAAACTGCAACTAAAACATATTAAAAAACACACATATTGAGAAACTCATATTGAAAAACTAAAAGAAGAGAGACGAAGAGGAACAAAGGAGTAAATAAATACCTTAACTTTGTCACATGGAACGTTACCATGTACCAGACATGTGAGATGCTAACAGCTGATAATAAATAAATAAATAAATACATATACATATGTTAAACAACTATATACAATTCTAAAACTGACCATCAGATTAAAACTAATAAATAATAATTAATACAACAATATAAAAAAGTACTTCATCCCTGAATGTATAGAGAAAAAGGAAAAGCATGTAAACCAAAAGTATAAAAACCACCTTGCCAAATCATAATAAAACATGAATGATAGATGGAGACGCTCTTAAAAACAAAACAAAAATGTAATAATTAACAATTATACGGAGCATTTATTCAAACACTTTGAAAAACACAATTTTAAAAAAGGGGGGGGGGAGGAAGGGGAGAATCCCACAAACCGAGCTAAAAAGTGTGCTTTTAAATTCAAAAACACTTACAAACTAAACATTATTTTAAAAAAATGTTAGTTAATTTCAAGAATGCCCCCAGGCAGTGAAAACCCGACTGCCTATCATCTACCAGTCATATCGCTTGCGGTTCGTAAATATATAAAAAGGGGGAACAAAAATGAATCTATGATAGATAACTCCTTAAAACAATGCCATACACTCTTATAAAAGAGACACTTAAAAATTGTGCACCAAACTAAAGAATGAAAAGTGATTAAGGCTCATCATAAAATGCTCTGATACCGGCACTTTAAAGGTCTTCACACAACCCAACATTGTATCGCACGGAGGGCATGAATTACCAAATTGGCACTGCTAAAATATGTCAAAAATGTAATGAAATCCATACAACTTTTTTATAATATTATTTGTAATGCATAACAACATAAAGACTCAAAAATATATTAGTGAGGCATAGCCAGTATTCTTTTAAAAACCGCATCAAATAAACCGGCAGTTGCTCTCTTCCGAAAATGCCGAAAAAACAAATAAATACCGTGCTTATTCAATCTGACCTATTAAAACATCTGAATTTAACAAAAAATATATCAAAGGTAAGCTGCAAACCGTGATTGTAGTGTGAATCAACTAACCCGACTATCAGAAAAGATGTATAAAAACCGCAGATACAACAAAAAGAAAAATCCCATAAGAAATAATGGTCTATAATAAGAGCTTATAAATGTACAGCTCACGACTACTCAACGCTTTATGTCAAACTGAATTTAAAAAATGAACGAATCCTTAAACAGGCATAACCGGGTAAGGCGGACCGGCCTCCGCCACACTGCAACACCCCCCGCCCCCTCATCCATTAATAACAAAGGTAGACCACACATATATGGGAATTCAACTGGTCGCAGCTTTATTGCCATAAACCATAACATCAACAATCCAAACCTTAAATTGTATTCCACCCCCCCCCCCCCCAGCAGAGCGAACCCTCACCAGCCATGTGGGTAGCAAAGTGAATGCCGCTTCCGCTTCCGCCTTGTCCAGGCCCCGGCAAATTGCCTAGCCTCCCTCATCCGGCTTCGCCATATTATTAGTAAAAGCCTGAGGGACCGCCCGGGCGGGGGTACCCCACCCCCGCCCTACTGCTTGGCTCCGGCTCCGGACCCTGGAAACCTCCGGGATCCCGCCCCCCCCCCCAGCTGCAACACCCCACTCCGCCCCCCCCCCCCGCCCCCCAACAAAGGGCGGGAGGGCGGGACGTCCGGTACCTCCGGCCACCCCCCCGAAAATCTTCCACTCCTCCCATTGGCTCCCGCGCCCTGCCATGTGCCGCGGGAGCCAATGGGAGCCCTTCACGCACCGCAGGCCCTCCCCGCAAATCGCGTAGCCACACCGCAGCGTGCAAGCGGCCGGCCGCCCCCCCGGTTAACGCCGGCCGCTCGCACGCCCCGGGGGGGCCACACGGCCTCGCCATAACCGGGTAAGGCAGACCGGCCTCCGCCACACCGCAACACCCCCCGCCCCCTCATCCATTAATAACAAAGGTAGACCACACATATATGGGAATTCAACTGGTCGCAGCTTTATTGCCATAAACCATAACATCAACAATCCAAACCTTAAATTGTATTCCCCCCCCCCCAGCAGAGCGAACCCTCACCAGCCATGTGGGTAGCAAAGTGAATGCCGCTTCCGCTTTCGCCTTGTCCAGACCCCGGCAAATTGCCTAGCCTCCCTCATCCGGCTTCGCCATATTATTAGCAAAAGCCTGAGGGACCGCCCGGGCGGGGGTACCCCACCCCCGCCCTACTGCTTGGCTCCGGCTCCGGACCCCGGAAACCTCCGGGATCCCGCCACCGGCTCAGGCCCTCACCGGCCTGAGCCGCCCCCCCGGCAAAGCTGCGACCAGCGCCCCTCTGGTGCAGCCTATCCTCCAAGGCCTCCTGCCAATCGTTGAGGAGCAAGCCATCCCCACCAGGGATAGATGGACCCCATCGGCCCGATACCGGCCCGCACACTCCGCATCAGCCCCAGAGTGCAAAATTGGGCCCCCCCCCCCGTTCCCCCACCCCTGCTCCCCAACCCATCTGCCAATTCGGCGATGGAACTTTTGTTAGCCCCGCGACCACCACCGCTGAGCCGTGCAAGCAGGCCTTGGAACGATATCTGACCACAGCAAAATCACACCAGAAAATATCTCAAATAGCGCTTCCCGTCCCGAATCACGGTCCGACTCCACTGCCAGCCCGGCCAGGACACCAGATCATTGCCACCCGGGTGGAACACCACAGCAGCAGGTGGCCCCCGCAGCCGCTCGTGGTGCCGCAGCAAAGGCAAGAGCTGAATCCATCGCAGACCGCGCTCACCCAGCCATGAAACGGTCACCCTGAAATGGTCCAAACCAATATTCCGCTCCCCCGGGCGCGTTGCTGCTCGCCGACCGGCCCAGCACTCCGAGTGACCAATCACCCAACAGCGACACGAGCCAGGAACCACTTCTGCAAAACAAACAGATCCACAGTTAGCCAGCCCCCCCAGCGCCCGGACAGGTGCACATATCTCCGATACTCCCAGGAAGTCCATCTTCCGATCCGCCTGATATCCCCCTCAGGTAAGCCCACCGCCACTGCCACGTAGCTGCCCAAATATGAAAGGAATGCGACGCCTACCACCCCGCACCACGAACGCTATGGAAAACACCGCCCGGAAGCAGGCGCCCTCTTAGCTGGACGACACCACCTGTGGTAAAACAGACACAAGCGTTGCAGCAACTCATGCGTAATGGACCGCCTGCTGCCCCTGGGCGACCGACCAGCGCGTTCCCCGCCCTGCCGTATCCGTCGCGCTACCAATCCCCCCCGACCACCGCCCACCCTGCGGCCATAGCAAAGAACAAGAATCTCGCCAAATTCCTACTCACCCAGAAACTGCACCAAGCAGGCGCAGCCGGGGACTGCGTAACCTTCCACCTCCTCTTCCGGCGCCAATGTGCGGAACAGCTCCCACTTCCGCAACCTCGTCGGCACTACTGGGTATCACAGTTCCCCCTAAGCCGTGCGCGTGTGCCCGCGAACACACCTCACCGAGCGAGCGCACATACTTTACCACAAAGCGCACAACAATTACGGCACTGATTCGGATAGAAAACAACACAGACGTCTTACAATTTGAAAGTTGTGATTGTAATTACTAGAAATTTCCCGCTTCATTGCGTAATCGTCTATGTCCATTTAATTTGATTAAATAAATGTGGTGTACCTACTGCATTCTGACAGGCCGTCAAATTTTAAAGTAGCTAACTCCGAGTGTCGTTATGTGGCACACAAAATGTAACCTACCTTCACAAGCCGCCCACAGCTGATATTTTATGCGCACACAGCCTACCGGAAAGTAGCGGGAACATTGCCGGGTATATGCCGTGCCCGAACCACGGTACCCCGCTGCAAGCAAGCCAACACGCCTGTCGCATCAAGTTTTGCTACCGGGATACAGCACGGAGTGTAGTTGCACACTACGCTTACCACCGCTGCATCATCGCACCACCCTACGAACCATGTCCGGCCAGACCTCCAACACCACCAGTAGCGGAAACAACTCCAGGAAGATTATATTGGCCGTGAGACTGACTGCCTCCCAAGAATCGGCCACTCCGCCGCACACTATGAGCCACCCAAGTACACCCCAAGGTCCAACCCTCCTGCCGCATCGGTAAACAACCGCAGGTCCCAACTGCAGATCTCCCGATCTCGGAGCACCATAGCGCCAGCGATCCCCCGCACTAACCCATCCCAGAATGCTAGATCGGCCCGCATACTCTGCAACCATCAGACGATGATGCGGTCTGGAGAGACCTGCTGCAGCGGCTGCCAAACGCCTCATAACCATTCGCCCCGTAGGGATAACTCTACGGGTTAAATTCAGGGACCCGATTAATGCCTGCAGCTCCCGCTATGGCCTCTTTCCAGAACCCCAGGCGCTCGCCACCAGAACCTGGAGCCTCTGGATCCTACCCACCGGCAGGCGCACCACTAGCTCCCCAGACTCCAGCTCGATCCCTAAAAAGGCGAACCGAGTCGTGGGGCCCTCCGCCTTCCCCTCCGCCAACGGAACCCCCACTCCCCCGCCATCTGCACGAGCCCGTCCAACAACGCAGTGGACTGCCTCAGCCCGCACCTCCCCTACTACCAGTACAACTCCTTGGGGATATGATCAGTCACCGAACCCCCGATAGGGTGGGACAGGTTATGGATCAACCGGTATGTACCTGGCTCCCCGGGAAGGGCGGCTCCCCGAAGGGCCCGCTACCCCCCAACTCGATCTCCACTGCCAGCCGATCCCGGACCACGCTGGCTAAACGCCGCACCGCCGGGGCATTTCGGACACTGAGCAGCCTCCAGGATGGAGCCCGAACCCGCCCGCACAGAAACGCCCGCGCCCAACTCGCTACGTTGTACGCCACCTTTCGCACCCTACCCGCCTTTCCATCCACCCTCCACTTCTTCCTACTGCCCTCAACACGCGTTCGACCCTCCAGTAACCGAAGGAGATCAATACAGCGCCGCTCCTTAATTTTACGCCGCCGCTTCCTCGGCACGCCTTCCCCAACTCCGAGAACGCTACCACCGACGACTCTGCCCCCGCCGAACCAACCAACCGCTCCCATCCGACCCGGACGAAAACAACGACGATACCGAGGACGTAGATGACCAGGAACCCGAAGCTCAACGCCGACGGCCCGACCGCCGCCGCTTCCTGGCCGCCTTCCCCCCCATTTCCCCCCCCCCCCCCCGCCGGGATTCCCCCGAAGACCCCACCCCCACAGACTCACCTACCGCAGCCGTCGCCTGCTCAGGCACCGCTCCTGCCTCTGACCGACCCGTCACGTCCCTGTTCCGCTGACCCAGCTGCAGGCGTGCTCTCCTCCCCGCTCAGCGCTGTGCCGGCCCGTGTCAGCGGAGTCTCGTGCCTCGGGTCCCAGTGAACTGCCATCTCGGAGTGTCCTGTGGGGAGAAAACGGGAAAGATGCCTCCGCACCCGCCCCCCCCCCCAAGGCAGCTGCCATGCCCCCAGCCAATCTGCCCGGGAAGGGCCTTGCCCCCCCACCCTGCCAATGTACCCAACCAGGGGAGACGCCACCCCCCATCCACCCCACCCACCCGCCGGGCCCCCCAGCCCCCACCAATCGCGCCTGCCCACCCCCACAGCAACCCACGACTCCTCCGCCGCTGCCCCTGCCCTTCCCCCCACGCCCCCCCACCCCCACCTGCCGCGACCCCCGCCTTAACTCCTCCCGGCCCAAGCCAACCTCAGCCGGGCCCCTATCCTAGTATGGATGGTCGCAATCCAACTCCAGTGTAATTATAGTGATTTAACTCTCACACATTATTAACAATAGGGTGAGATTAATCAAAGGGGGAAATGCGGTAGGCAAAGGCCTATGATCCACGCTGGTTGAACTAGGCCGGCAGGCCTAAGCAGCAGGACCTGTAAGTAAAGCCCGTGGATCGGCCCAGGGGAATGAAAACCCCCCTGACTGCTGCTTTCATAGCAACGAAACTTAACTAAGCATAGCTAGCAGAATCGAAACTTAGAAAAGATAGAAAAACAAGCTCTAGTGGCACTGATACGAGTGTGAAAGCTGCTGTGCATTAATGAATTCTGCTGAGAGAAGGGTTACAGTGCCCTGCTTTCCCCCATGTTCTAGTCAGCTAAGTGAGGTTGGAGGAGAATTGAATCAAGAGTCTAAGAACTGTCCATTGTAAGGGGGACTGTAAGGGGGGCAAGCAGGTGCTAAGCCCCAGACCAAGGTCCTCATTGGATGACTAGGTACTGGTACCGGGACCAATAGACGGGATAGAAGGGGTTACCGGGACCAATGAGAAGTTTGCCTATGTAAAGAGTGAAGAATAGGTATAAAAGTTGTTGTTTCACTAGCAACCATTGCTCAGCCATTTTGAATGTGATGCTGCTTGAGTCTGGTGCACAATAAATGATTTGGACTTTCTGAACAGACTCCCGGTATTAAAAAACCATAAAATAAAGACAAACACTATAAGCAAATAAACCTGAAGTAATCCAATAACTACAATGAGGAAGCCCATTCAACCCCCTACCAAGCTCAAAAGGCTAGTGCCTCCACGATGAAGCCTTCCGGAGGTCATCCAGGGCCCGGATCCGTGTGTGCAGCATGTCACCACTGCACAACGCCCACCCCCCCTCTACCTCCAGGCGGCTTCAACTCCCAGTCTCCACACCAGCCCCCGGGCACGCCACCCTCACCAGGCGCGCCTGCATCCACCCCACAGCGCTCCAACCCACCTCTGGACCATCCCCAAACAAAGCCCCCCGCTCCCGTGCAAACCGGAAGCAACGCGATCCCAACCCGCAATGCCCCAGGCACAAAATCTAGGCTTCAAGTCCTCTGAGGACAGAGAACTGTCCAAATGCTCTCGTCACTGAAAAAGATGCCATCAACCGGGCAAGAATAAACCCCAGATACCCCTGCTCCTGCACACACACAACCCCAGACAGCCCAAAGCACGTCCGGTACCTCCAGCCACCTCGAGGGAAAGGCCGGAGGACACCGCAACGCTCCCCTTACTTCCCCCCCGAAAATCTTCCACTCCTCCCATTGGCTCCCGCGCCCTGCCATGTGCCGCGGGAGCCAATGGGAGCCCTTCACGCACCGCAGGCCCTCCCCGCGAATCGCGTAGCCACACTGCGGCGGGCAAGCGGCCGACCACCCCCCCCCCCCGGTTAACGCCGGCCGCTCGCAAGCCCCGGAGGGGGCCACGCGGCCTCGCCATTCCATAAAATAGCGTTCTGCACAGTGTTCTGCACAACTAAATGCCGTGATGAGATTTACTGCGAATAAACGCCTAAATATTGGCATTTTCCCGCCTCTGCGGGGTAAGGGTCACCAACTGAAACCTCGAGACTGTGAACAGTGCGAGTGAGTGTTTAAATGCTAGCAAAATTCGCGTCTATATAGATAACACATCCATCGATATCAAGAGCTATTGAAATCAAATAAACCATCCATCGGCCATGCTTAGAAATAACTGAACATGCAAAGAATTGCTCAGCTTTATCATAATAAGTGCTAAAATGTATGGCAAAGGTAAGATGCAACCTGTACTTACAGTGTGAATCAACTAGCCAGACTACCAGAAAAGATGTTTAAAAAACCGCAATCACAGCAAAAAAAGAGAAATGATGATCTCCAATAAGAGCTTACAAATATACAGCTCCAAAATATTAAACACTTTATGTCAAAACAAATTTGAAAAAATACAAAAAATGAAGGAATCCTTAAAAAGGCTTACCGTTTAAAATAGCGTTCTGCACAGCTAACTGCTCAATCACGTGGTAAAATTCACTGCGACTAAACGCCTAAATACTGGCATTTTCCCGCCTGTGCGGGTTAAGGGTCACTAACTGAAAATCTCAAGACCGTAGTCAAAGCAAGTGAGCATTTTAAATGCCAGCAGCATACGTGTCTATGTAGATAAATCATCAGCCAATTACAGGAGCTATTGAACTCAAATAAACCATCCATCAGCCATACTTAAAAATAACTGAACATACTAAGAATTTCTCAACTTTATTCTAATGAGTGTTAAAGGGGGAGAGGGGGAGGGGAAAGGGGGGAGGGGGGAGGGGGAGGGGGGAGAAAGGGGGGAGGAGGAAGGGGGAGGGAAAGGGGAGGGGAAGGGAAGGGGGGGAAATGGGGGAGTGGGAGGAAGGGGGGAGGAGGGGGAGGGGGAGGGGAGGGGGGAAGGGGAGGGGGGAGGGGAGGGGAGGGAAGAAGGGGAGAGGAGGGGGGAGAGAGGGGGAGAGGGAGGAGGGGGGAAGGGGAAGATGAGGCGGAGGGGGAGAGAGGGGGGAGGGAGGGGAGGGGGAGGGAGGAGAGGGAGAGAGGGGGAAAGGAAAGGAAGGAAAAGAGGGGGGGCAGGAGGTACGGAGAGGAGGGGGGAGGAGGGGAGGAGGGGAAAGGGAAGAGGGGGAAAGGGGGGAGGGGGGGGGAAAGGGGGGGAAGAGGGGGAGGAAAGAGGAAGGGGGGAGGAAGGGGGGGAAGGAGGGGGGGAGGAGGAGGAGGAGGGGGGAGGGGGGAGGAGGGGAGGAGGAGGAGGGGGGAAAAGGGGAGGGAGGGGAGGGGAGGGGAGGGGGAAGGGGGAAGGGGAAGGGGGAGAGGGGGGAAGGGGGAGGGAAGGGGGGAAGAGAAGGAAGGGGAGGGGGAAAGGGGGGGGGGAGGGGAGGGGGGGGGGGAAGGAGGGGGAAGGGGGGGAGGAGAGGGGGAAAGGGAGGAGGGGGAAGAGAGAGAAAAAGGGAAGAGGAGAGGAAAGAGGGGAAGGGGGGGAAGGGAGGGAACAGGGGAAAGGGGGGTTAAGGGAAGGGGGGGAAGGGGGAGACAAGAAAGGAGGGGGAAAGGAGGGGGGGAGAGGGGGTGGGAAGGCAGGGAAGAGGGGAGGGAGGGGGAGGGCGGCGGAGAAGGGGGAGGGAAAAGAGGATGGGGTGAGAGGGAGGGGGAGGAGAAAGGGGGGAGGGTGGGGAAGGGGGGGAAAAGGGGGGGGGGGAAGTGGGGGAAGGGGGGAAGGGGGAGGGAGGGGGAGGCGGGGGGAGGGGGACGGAAAGGGAAGGGGGAAGGGAAGGGGGAGGGGGGAGAAAAGGGGGAGGAGGGAAAGGGGAGGGGGAGGAGGGAAAGAAGAGGATGAGAAAGGGGAAAAAGGAAAAGGAATAAAAATAAAAAATAAAATAAATAATAAATCTACAACAGATTATAAAAAAACAGAAAGATCAACTTCTTGATTTAAACCAATGGATGCATAGAGTACATAGTTCATAAATAAATCTCTGCTCTAGGCGTAGGAGGGCTATCTCCCAATTGCCCCCCCCCAGCCGCCAATGAGGCCGTACTACTTTTAAAACACCAAAAATTTCAAGTCGGAAAGTGTATGATGAGCTGCCAACCAATGATCTACCAAAGGTTTATCAACCACACTGCCTCCGAATGTGCTGCTTGTGCTCAATTATACATGTTCTTAATGCACCTTGTTGGTCTTTTCCAATGTAACAAAGGTTACATGGACAAAGAACCAAATAGATGACATTCTGGGTATCACAGTTAGAAAAATCCTTTAGCAATACTTTATATGTTGAGTTTGGCTTAAGGAACTCCTTCTTAGTCACCAGAGCATTTTCACAAACGCAACATCTCCCACATTTAAAATGTCCACATGCTTTTGGAATAAAAGTACCAATGTTGCTAATCCATGTTGGAACAAATGATACTGCCAGGTATACCTCGGAACGTATCAAAAGTGACTTCATGGCTCTGGGACAGAGGGTGAAGCAGTTAGGTGCACAGGTGGTGTTCTCTTCAATCCTCCCTGTTGAGGGTAAAGGCCAAGGCAGAGAGGCTCGCATCCTGGAGACAAATGCATGGCTGTGTGGATGGTGTCTCGAGGAGCGTTTTGGTTTCCTAGACCATGGGATGCTTTTCCAAGGGTTGCCAAGCAAGAAGAGATGGCATCCATCTGTCCAAGAGAGGTCAACGCATCTTTGGTAGTAGACTGGCTAATCTACTGAAGAGGGCTTTAAACTAGATTCCTTGGGGATGGGTGAAGAAAGCCCCCAGGTAAGTGAAAGCCCCCAGGGTAGGTGATACATTAAATACCTTTATGGAAATGGGTAACAGGGGTAACATATGGAAAGCAGTGTGTATTAATGCCCGTAGCATGGGAAATAAGATCCCTGAGGTTGAAGCTTTGGTGGGAGTGGCTGACTTGGATTTAGTGGCAGTTACAGAAACATGGTTCACAGAAAACAATGACTGGGATGTAACTATACCTGGCTATACTTTATTCAGGAAGGACAGGGTAGAAAGAAGAGGAGGAGGAGTGGCACTATATGTAAAACTACTATTAAAGCTTTGGAATTACAGAGCTTAAAAGGGAGAGAGGAGGCATTGTGGGGTTAAACTAGAAAGAGAGAAAGAGAAATCTATTTGCATTGGAGTGATATACAGACCTCGCTCACAAGAGGAAGAGGTGGACAGAGAGTTAATTGAAGACATACGCAGCATTGCTAGGAAAGGGGAATGGCTACTGATAGGAGATTTCAATATGCCAGATGTTGATTGGCACATTCCTGCTGCAGTATCATCTAGAAGTAAGGAGATCCTGGATTCTCTACAGGGAGAACTATTCAGGCAATTGGTAACAGACCCCACACGTGAAGGGGCCATACTGGACTTGGTGCTTACCAATGGTGAAAGTGTTTCTGATGTTGTAGTGGGAGATCATTTTGCATCCAGTGACCACCAGATGATGTGGTTCAGTATTAGGACTAGGGCTGTTAGAATCCATTCCAAGGTGAGGATCTTAGACTTTAGGAAGACTAACTTTGCAAAGATGGGCCAATACCTCAGGGAGTCGTTAGTGGGATGGGAACAGCTGGGGATGTAGAAAAACAGTGGGCAAAACTGAAAGGGGGTATTTTAAGGGCAACCAACCTTTTTGTTAAAATGGTAAATAAAGGCAAAAGGAACAGGAGACCGCTATGGTTTTCGAAGGAAGTAGCTGAAAAAGTGAAGAAAAAGAGGGAGGCCTTCATGAAATACAAGAGATCACAGAGAGCAGAAGACAGGCATCTGTATTTGGAAAGAGAAGCTAGCAAAGTAGTCAAGAAGGCAAAGATTCAAAAGGAGGAGGAAATAGCCAATGCAATAAAATGGGGGGATAAGACATTTTTCAGATATATTAGTGAGAAGAGGAAGAGCAAAAGTGGCATTTGTCAGACTCAAGGGTGCAGGGGGGGAATATGTAGAAGCTGATAAGGATAAAGCGGAATTGCTTAACAAATATTTTTGTTCTGTGTTCACAGATGAAGAACCAGGATGCAGGACCTCAGAAAACACCCACAAATAAGAACAGAAGCGAGGGACATCTTGAAATATTTTCAGAAGACTGTGTTCGTGAGAAACTAGCTCAACTTAAAAGTAGACAAAGCGATGGGACCGGATGGGATACACCCTAGAATAACTGAGGGAACTTGGGGACGTTCTAGCAGCTCCACTGACTGACCTTTTCAATGCCTCGTTGGAGTCGGGAGTGGTGCCAAAGGACTGGAGAGAGGCTCATGTGGTGCCTCTTACACAAAAGCGGAAGTAAGGATGTGGTTGAAAACTACAGGCCGGTTTAGTTTAACTTCGGTGGTGAGTAAATTATTGGAAACGCTGCTGAAAGAGAAAATAGTGAGGTTTCTGGAGTCCAGCGGATTACCGGATCCGAGGCAGCATGGATTCACCAGAGGCAGGTCTTGTCAGACAAATCTGATTGATTTTTTTGACTGGGTGACCAGGGAGTTGGACCGAGGGAGAGCTCTAGATGTGGTGTATTTTTTTGGATTTCCGTAAAGCCATTGACACTGTTCCTCACAGGCGACTTATAAACAAAATGAGCACCCTAGGGATGGACCCTAAAGTTACTGCTTGGGTTAGAAATTGGTTGGGTGGGAGGCGACAAAGAGTACACGTAAATGGAGCTCACTATGAGGAGAAGGATGTTACCAGTGGTGTGCCCCAGGGATCTGTCCTTGGTCCGATTCTTTTTAACATCTTTGTTAGTGATATAGCGGAAGGGCTGTCGGGTAAGGTTTGCCTCTTTGCGGATGATACCAAAATCTGCAATAGAGTAGACACCCAGGAAGGGGTAGAGATATCATGAGGAGGGATCTAGCTAAGCTTGAAGAATGGTCTAGAATTTGGCAGCTGGGATTTAATGTTAAAAAATGTAAGGTCATGCATTTGGGCTGCAGCAATCCAAGGGAGCAATACAGTATAGGAGGTGAAGTACTTTTGTCCACTAAAGAAG